>LR990658.1:2500000-5000000 GCA_905147715.2 Xestia xanthographa | reverse complement strand
CTTCATCTTAAGAGACCACATCTAATTACTCTTCGAATTTCGCCCTCTAGTAATAAAATGACATATAAGTTGTCAAAAGAATCTTTTCGTGCCGTTATGAAGGCCGTGTTTTTTATTTTGGGACTGATTGACAAGATACACGAAAAAGTACTTTCTATTGACATAGGGCAGTGTCTTGACATTCCTAATACTTTTAAGATTATTAAAGAAAAATACTACGTAACACGCGACGGTAAATTGCACTTTTTTTCTGATGGGAAATCATCAAATGCCTCCCGCTCCGCCCAGAGCGAGAGGGATCGTCAGCCTTGTACTGACTAAAACCCATCATGTTCCTTCATTGCCCTTTGTGTTCCGGGGCCACGGTATCTCTTTCGAACAGTCCCGCAGCCCCGGCAGGGACACAGTAAATTGCACCATAAGGATATTGCTTTACAATCACAAATTATAATCCTTAGACAGCGGCAGCCACGTATGGATTCATAGTGTTTAAAAAGGTATTTTTATTATAATATTTAAAAACAAGAATTGTGTGATTGGTAGTCTACCAATAAAAACCCGACTACAGAAAAATCATGCTATAATTAAATTCGGGGTTTACAAGGTAAAATGGACTCCTCCTATTGTTGAAGTACGTTAAAATATAGCCTATGTTCCCCGGGACATATTAAACAAATCGATTGACTGACACCTTATTCATCAAAATCGGATGAATAGTTTAGGTGCTACGGAGGAACCGTTAATACAAGCATACATACACTGCTAAAATCATAACCCTATCTTTTGGCTTCGCAGTAGTCGGATAAAAAAAGAAAAAAAAAGGGTTCCTAACTAAATGTCAGTTCAAACAAACAAAAATGGTAATTAATCTTCATAATCCACAGTTTTAATTGAAACCAGCTTCCATCTTGTATAAACCAGCCAATTATAAAAAAATAACCTACAAAACAGCGTGTTTTCTTTCACAAAATTGGTCGTGGAATTTTGCAGGGTACCAAAAGTAGGCATTATAAAGACAACAGCCAGTGGCCAAGGTCAATGGCCCTGTCGTCCCTACTCAATTGACCCTGAATACCGCACGAGCTATCTAAAGGTAGGGTCATAAAAAAGATAGGGCAACAGAAGATCTATTCTTGATGTTGTACGATAAGGGAGCAAATTGATAATAAAAAGAAAGAATGACAGTATTTGACGGCATGGTTGGCGCAGTGGCTGAGGGTTTGGTTGCTGTGCCACGTGTCGCGGGTTCGATTCCCGCGTGATACAAATATTTGTATGGCTTACAGGTAGTTGTTCCGGGTCTGGCCGTTTTTATTGGTGAGTTTAAATGTTTGTAAACGCACCTACTATATAGAGGAAAGTCCTAGTGTCAAGGCAGGGCAACGTATAAAAAAAATGTACATGATTTTCAGCTGCAGTTGCTGTGTTGGATTAATTATCCTTTTTAAAAAGTATTTGATCGGACGTTGGAACTTATTTAAGAAGTTCTGTTTTTTCAAAAACTGTTTTAACCCGTATGCTCCCGGCCGTGCCTCCAGAGGCACGGTGCATTGTTATTTTAATTGTGTCTGTAATTGCGGGTATTGAAGTGTTAAGCTTTCACGGTTCATAACTATACTTAAAATGTAAACAAACAAAGAGGGTAGACAGATTTGTCTGCTCCTAACATTTTTTTCCATCCACCCGCATTCTCCATTTAACCCGCGATCTTGGCGGTTTGCAACAGCATTGAAATATCGGGAGCTCAAAAATAATCAATAATCACGGAAGATATCCTGTAAGTGACATTTTAGGTATAGTTTTGTTTTTTTGTAAAATAACCTTCTTCTTTAGAAAACATTGTCACATAATTTAACAAATCATCTCTTTTCCAACTAATGTTTAAGGTAAGCGTCCACCTGTCCGCGTCGGACGCATCGCATCAAACGGATCGTAGTATTATTTGTATAGAAAGTCACTGATCCGCTCCGTACGGATCACTCGAATCTGTTCAATAATACTACGATCCGTTTGATGCTATGCGTCCGCCGTACGGATCGCTCGAATCTGTTCAATAATACTACGATCCGTTTGATGCCATGCGTCCGCCGTACGGATCGCTCGATTCTATTCAATAATACTACGATCTGTTTGATGCCATGCGTCCGCCGTACGGATCGCTCGAATCTGTTCAATAATACTACGATCCGTTTGATGCCATGCGTCCGCCGTACGGATCGCTCGAATCTGTTCAATAATACTACGATCCGTTTGATGCGATGCGTCCAATTCGTACGATACGGACAGGTGGACGCTTACATTTAAACAACAGTTCTACTTTTTGTTTTCAAGAGACTCGAGTAAGACTCTTGTAATATCCCGATCCTTCTGCACTTTGTTACTTTGCGGCAATACTAAATTGTTATGTATCATTTTGTACGTACTACAGAAAAGTATGTGGAACCATTTGTACAAATGGTATTGGTTTTTCGATGTAAAGAATGTTCGAACGCTTTTAACTTAAACTGATATTGTAAAGCGAGGGTTCATTTGTTAGATAGGAATTTCCATCAAGACTGTCTGTTTGATATAAAACTTTGGCCATGAAATTGTCTTTTTATGCTGTACTTTGGTTTTATTAAGTATTTTGAAGGCTATTAAACCAAACCAAATGTTGAAGATCCCATTTACTTAATCACCGAATTTTTGGTGCAAAAAGTGTCATGCACGGTCGGCCAAGCTATTTGGTTTACATTTTAGAATGTAATTTGCATGTTAAAATGTAAACCAAACTTGGTTCAACCGTACTAAAAGGCAATACTAACTTGGTAGCTTCCACAGTAAGCAACGTAGACTGGATTCGTTAGGATTCCATCCCCAAGGGGGGGACCCTTGGGGATGGAATCCTAACAGAAAGTTATTTATGTCTGAGAGCACTGAAAACATTGAAAAAACGTGATGATAATCATCATCATTATTTCAGCCGAAAGACGTCCACTGTTGGACATAGGCCTCCCCCAAGTGTCACTATATTGACCGGTCCCGTGCGACTCGCATCCAGCGGATTCCCGCAACCTTCACCAGGTCATCGGACCACCTAGTGGGAGGCTTCCAACGCAACGTCTTCCGGTTCGCGGTCGCCACTCCAGAACTTTTCGGCCCCATCGGCCATCCGTTCTTCGAGCAATAATAATATTACGAAATTCTCCGTATGAGAACAGGGCTCTGGCTCTGGAGGAAGATAATACCTGACCTGGATTATCATAACCCATGGTAAATAATCTTAAAGCTAAAGGTTAAAAACCCTCACTAATCTTCCAATTCACCATCTACATCAACTAATTTGCATACAATCTCTTTAAAATATTGCACTCCAAATTAACCTCCCAAAATTTTCTATGTCAGGATTGAAAAAGCCCCATATTTTACGGCAACAGTCATTAATGTCAGAAGCAAGATGGCCGGTCCATAAAATATGTTATTATAATGCCGTACAGGGCCCACTTATACCAAGTACGGTCACTTTACATATCGCTGGGTATTTTAAGTTTAGTTATATTAAATGAGACGGTAATGTCGTCCGTATTTTGTGGAGGTTTGGTAGCTATTAGGTTCTTTATCCTGTAACGTGATGAATATGGAATTAGTACCTACGATTAGAATTACTTATAAGCCCTGGATTAAAAGAGATGGAAGTCAAGGGTCTTTGCCTAAAAGTCGTATCATGCAGACTAACAACAATCATCTATCGAATATCAAAGGTTGTGCTATCAATGTACTATCGAGGACACTCCCGCCTGACCACCACTAAGCTCATTTTTGCTTGCACTCTCAACATAAAAACGGTCCCTAGCCCCGCCCCGTTGACTTTGTGTAGAAAAAATGAATGAAAAGATATCGAATCGGCCGAGCGCGCTGACGACGCACGCCAAACGAGAGTTATTGTTATTTTGCGCGCCAAAGTTGACGCTTTCCTAATAGGCCCAAACTTTAATGGGGCGTGGCTCGGCGCCTCCGCATGATTTAAGCGTGATTTAAAAATTTAAAATGGTCAGGCGGAAAAGACCCCCATAGTACTTTGCTATGTATAATAATTATGTTGATGCAGCAAGAAGTATTGATCCAAAGCTCTGCCAGCTGTATTTTGTGTTAGTCATAGCTACAACACTCCTTTCACTAAATTGGTGAGCCAAGTGGCAATTACTCCTATAAACGTTCAGTTTAGAAAAAAAACCGGCCAAGTGCGAGTCGGACTCGCGCACGAAGGGTTCCGTACCATTATCTATACATTAGACAAAACGGCAAAAAAATCACGTTTGTTGTATGGGAGCCCCCCTTAAATATTAATTTTATTCTGTTTTTAGTATTTGTTGTTATAGCGGCAACAGAAATACATCATCTGTGAAAATTTCAACTGTCTAGCTGTCACGGTTCATGAGATACAGCCTGGTGACAGACAGACGGACAGACGGACAGACGGACAGACGGACAGACAGACGGACAGACAACGAAGTCTTAATAATAGGGTTCCGTTTTTACCCTTTGGGTACGGAACCCTAAAAAGTTCAAAATCAAGACTATGTGTTTCACATGGGCCTACACGGGCACTTATAAAACGTCGGAAAAAGGTGCGCGGTTCGGGATTGTCGTTTCTTATGGAGAAGAACCGGCAAGAAACTGGTAGACATTTCGCAACTGACCTGCGTTTATGACCAGATGTATGACCAGGGTCGAAGCACATGCAAGCATACATGCGTCATGTTCGTGAACGAGCGCTGTCAGTAGGAACTGGTCAGCTCTTGGTTGCCGCGGCTTATTTGAATTAATAATTTTATTTATGAATTGTTTTTCTTTTGTTTTACAACACTTTTAACGTGCACATCTTGCTACATTGTTCTCACATAATGTACCATCTCAACATGAATGATGTAACCAAGGTTTTGTAAAAATATTCTGATTTAAAAGAGTGTCCATGGAGTTTCTTGCCCGTTCTTCTCTATAGAGATCTACGCTAGGGAAAGGGCAACCACAGTACTTTCACAGTTTTATGTCTTGTGACTGGGACTGTAGTTATATTTAGGTAATTTTCATATTTGTTTCGACAATTCAAAAGTGCCTGTAATTGGCTTACTTGATGGGCAACTACAGTACTTTCACAGTTTTTATGTCTTGTGACTGGGACTGTAGCTACATTTAATTTTCATCTTTGTTTCGACAATTCAAAAGTGCCTGTAACTGGCTTACTTGAAATAAATGCTTTGATTTTGATTTTGATTTTGAAATAAATGCTTTGATTTTGATTTTGTTTCCTGGCTATTGGAAAAAAAAAGTAAATCTATGTATTTTCTTTATTAGTCTTCCAGAAATCTCAATGACCTCTTTTCAGTCCAACCACTGCATTTCCCGGTTCAAAATGCACGAATAACTCCGATCCTTCCCGAACAACTGCAGTTGCACCCTTCATCTAGAATAACCATTGCGAAAGGTGTCATTTGGAATAAAGCACACATTGCAATGACACGTGAATTTTTATATGTCTCCGACATCTGCGACAAACAGCCTCTGTTGAATAATAGAACGTTCCTCCTGATATAAGCTGACTCATATTCTGGGATGTGACATGTATAATGTATATTTGAGTAATTGTGTATATTATATTGTTTCTGTTTTGTATGGGTTGTGACGAAGAGCAGGACACTTTTGGCTTGTATATGTCTTAATACTTAGGGATAGCGTCGAGAAAATAAGTAATCGTACTTTGTCAAAATAATGCTTCCTACTTGTCTTCTAATCTCAATTCATATTAAAATAGCCTTTTCGAGTATGTGGCGATGCTAAAAGTGCCGAAATAGGATTTAGTTTTTTAAGTACAGGGAGCATCTGACGTACTTTATAGGTATCCATGGCAACGGTCTAAGCTTGATTTATACAAATTGTTCTTAGTGCTGATAGAGAAGAACGTCGTGATGATTCTGCCAGTCAAAATATCCATATAAGTATTATCATACAAATACAACTGGCTTTATTGTTTCAGAAGTAACATCAAACATAATAACATAAAAATGTGTCGTGGAGGCCAGTCTCTTTCAATAGACTCTTCCAATACTAAGGCGACTACCTGCGCAAAACACGAGTTTTATTATGCAAAAAAGCATATGAACATGGCAATAAACAAAATCAGAAAAACATATGATATTCTTCAGGATAATTATGCTAGTACGATAGTGTTTTGAAAACTTAATACAACTAATTTAATTCGATAGAAAAAAAACACGAACTTATCTCTAAAAATTTCTTTTAACGAGTAAAAACCATACTAAAATACATGCGATCATTCTGATTTTTAGGCAAATAATTTTACAAGCAACATATTAGCATCATGGTTTTTTACTTTTTTAGTCCAATCAATAGATTTTTGTAAATCGCAAAAAAACACTCATTTCGCACTATTCGGCCCGCAGTGACTGACGTAACAACCACTTTGTAGTGCAAGCTGATTAGAACCTTATTCTAACAGTTTTTCAAACGAAGTTTGAACCACCACAAATAGAGTTGTTAATTTAGCTCCTGTAATCGCCTTAAAGAGATTTTTTTTTTGGTCTGACACGACTGAAGTGAAGCTACATAACGCCCGATGCAGTAGTTTATATAAAAGGCTATGTCCAGCACCGTTTACGAGCTGACACGAGCAGTTTCCATGTAAATTGAGATTGTAACAAAACCGCAGTGAATGCAGCTGCAGCAGCTGCGTGTCATCTTGTGTCAGTAATAAAAGAGGGTTTGAACAAGAAATTATTGCTGAATCTATACTAGGTTTTATTAGCCTCTTCGTTTTATATTAAAATTTATAAAATTGTGATGTGGGAATTATTAATTAACATAGTACACAAATAATTAATTAATTATTTGTGTAATAAGTAGTTGAGAATTGAGGGTAATTACATACCGAGTTTTCTCCGTGCTTCGGAAAGCACGTCAAGCAGTTGGTCCCGGCTGTCATTTGTAGATCTTCAACAGTCGTTACAGGTAGTCAGTGGCCTAAAAAGTCTGACAACCATTCTTAGCAAGGGATATCGTATTACCTAGTACTAACTGAGTTGTGGAGGTCAGATAGGCAGTCGCTCTATATAAAATATTAGTATTCAGCTGCATCCGGTTAGACTGTAAGCCAACGCCAACAAAGTTGGGAAAAGGCTAGATAATGATAATGACTTTAAAATTGTGGGTTTCCAACCTGATTGTGCGGTTAGCTTTTTAACCATATGCCCCGTGCACAATCTCAAGTGACTCGACTTATGTCAAGCGACGCATTGGTTTCCTTCACATCGCAAGTCGCATGGCGGTGGCTCGTCAACAGTCGCTGTACCAGTAAGCATATTATCGCTTGAACGTGTAGCTAAGCCAAGAGGTTAAATTGGTCTCTTCTTAACCCTTATCCTCCTTTTTGAAGGTCATATCTAGTCTGAGGTATTGATCACTCGGTGCAGTATGCTCTTCGACGTTTCTCTGTCCTAGGCGGCTATTGATAGGCCAGTGAGCGCCTTTACTCTGTCTGACTAACGGGTAGGTGAGCGACCGGGTGCTCTTTTCCCGCCTACTTGGTCAACTACCATAAGCTTCTCGAGGCTGTCAGGGTTTCTACGAGTGACATGTCCAAAGGTGTTAAGGTGAATGCTTCAGGGTAGCCCGCGAAATTCAAATTTTCTTACGTTTTTTGCAATTTGCAGGCCAGTGCTAGGTTGTATGTTGATTAAAATATTATTCGCGGTAGTAGGACGTATGTAGTTACAGAATTATATTCATCGAAATCATCAATACATTCCTCAAAGTTCATAAAGGTGGAAAAATTACTTTTCCAAGGTCAAAATCATTCTTGCACCTTTATGAACTTGCAGGGTTGTATTGATGATTTTGATGATTATATCCCATATTATATCCCAGATGATAGCCCAGGCCACATGGAAACCTGCGGGTTGCGGGACTGTTCGAAAGACATACCGTGGCCCCGGGACACAAAGGGCGATGAAGGAGCATGGATGGGTTTTATTCAGTAAAAGTCTGGCACTCCCTCCTGCTCCGCCCAGAGCGGGAGGAGTCATTTGATGATTTCCCATTGGAAAAAAAGGCCACATGGAAACTACAATTTTACACACACATACAAAACAACCCTTTATAACCCACACAGATAACAAACGTAAAAAGGGGTTACTGGATCTGTCCGAAAAAAATCGCCAGAGATAACGTGACCGCCGTTTTTAATGTCGTACCGGACACCAGCATCCGGCATGTTGTGCCGGCGTTAACGCCTCGATGGACCCGGGTCCGATCCGGGTCCAACTCTGTTCCGGCCGTTGCCCGGTAAAAGTTTTATGTGCTCGCTTTGTTTCGGTTTTTTTTGGTCATTTTATTTCTCGCTGAAAGTACTTTTTTAGTATTGAATGGTTGGATGGTGTGATCGGTTGTACTGGCTCTTGTTCTATTGCGGGTAAACCCGGCCAAGTGCGAGTCGGACTCGCGCACGAAGGGTTCCGTACCAATTATTATAAAAAAATCACGTTTGTTGTATGGGAGCCCCCCTTAAATATTAATTTTATTATGTTTTTAGTATTTGTTGTTATAGCGGCAACAGAAATACATCATCTGTGAAAATTTCAACTGTCTAGCTGTCACGGTTCATGAGATACAGCCTGGTGACAGACAGACGGACAGACGGACAGACGGACAGACGGACAGACGGACAGACGGACAGACGGACCGACGGACAGACGGACAGACGGACAGACAGCGAAGTCTTAGTAATAGGGTTCCGTTTTTACCCCTTGGGTACGGAACCCTAAAAATTAACTCCCGTCAAAGCCGTTTTATATAACAAGCTCTAACAATTGCTAAAGCGCCAATATGATATTCTCCCTTCTAACCTTGGAAAAAGACACTTCACGAAGTCGTTAACCAAGCATTTTGTACATCAAACTAACTTTATGCAAAAATTATCGCTGGGAAACGACTTTTTTAACCGACTTCAAAAAGAAGAAGTTTCTCAATTCGTCGATTTTTTTTTCTATCTATCACTCTATTGTTTACACCAGTTCATAACATAACATCACGCCGGTACGCTGTGAAGGGGTAAGCACATGTGAACCACTAAAAAGTGAAAAATATATTTTTTTTGCAAAGAGTAAAATTTTTCACTTTTTGTGTTTTTTGTTTGAAGTCGGTTTTATTTTTGGCAAAAATGTTTTTTTTTTTATTAATTTTAGCTTCAGAAGTCGGTGACCTATGTTTAATTGATTTAGTTTTTTTGTCACCAATTTCTGAAGCTAAAGTTATTTTTCATTTTTTGTGTTTATTGTTTTGGGGTGAAAAATCACGTCTTAACTCAATGTAACGCACTCAAATCATGTGCTAATGAACGGATTGAATAGTACGGGACTCGTGGAGGTGGCTAAAGTAAAAATCTTAAACATGTATTAAAACAAAACTTGTGAATAAGTTCGAACTTTGACCCCTAATATCTCTATAACTAGAAAGTTCCTAAGTATAATCTAGAACAAAAAATCGATCGCAATGACAGGGAAAACAATTACCTTTCGGCTTCATTACGGGTCTCTTTACAACCTTTATTTATATCATTTGATAACAAAATGTATACAACAAGACTTACCCAACACAGCTCAACCGTTATAAAACTTATAAATAAATAAAACATACTACACAACCAATATTTACTGAACTGCGAAGAAAGGGTTACGTTTTTTATCGACAAAAACAGAACGTACGACAACGCACATGACATTCCGGCCAACTGGTCGCCTGCCGCTGACAAAATAAGTCAAATGGAACCTCGAATAGGGGAACAGGCAGTGACCCACTTTGTGTTACCTACCGACAGGACCGGACGGTTATTGGATCTACAGATAATATGAGGATAGGCTAGTTTCCACCATCAATAAATTGCAAATCTATTTAGTCCGTCAGTTAGAGTATTGGAAAATAATGGACACTTATTTTTTGTTTTTGTAAATGAATGAATATTGAAAAAGATAAAACGCATCAAAACTCAGGAGTAGGGCTGGAACCTCGAATAGGGGAACAGGCAGTGACCCACTTTGTGTTACCTACCGACAGGACTGGACGGTTATTGGATCTACAGATAATATGAGGATAGGCTAGTTTCCACCATCAATAAATTGCAAATCTATTTAGTCCATCAGTTAGAGTATTGGAAAATAATGGATACTTATTTTTTGTTTTTGTAAATTAATGAATATTGACAAAAATAGAACGCATCAAAACTCAGGAGTAGGGCTGGAACCTCGAATAGGGGAACAGGCAGTGACCCACTTTGTGTTACCTACCGACAGGACCGGACGGTTATTGGATCTACAGATATGAGAATAGGCTAGTTTCCACCATCAATAAATTGCAAATCTATTTAGTCTGTCAGTTAGAGTATTGGAAAACAATGGACACTTATTTTTTGTTTTTGTAAATTAATGAATATTGACAAAGATACAACACATCAAAACTCGGGAGTTGGGGCTCGTGACGTCGCCGTGTGGTATCCGGCAGAGTATAATAGAACCAACCCACACGCACGGGTGTCGTATAAGGCGACTAATGACTGAGGCAGAACACCTTGCGCCTCCGTAGACCTGAGAATGGGCAGCAGCGTTTTCTGTTAGTCTTTCATCACTGCGATCTCCAATCCGCCTGCCAAGCGTGGAGATTACAGCAAATTCCTCCCATCATGGCAGAGTCTTATGTCCTGCAGTGGACGTTATGGGCTGTTGTTCTTGTTGTTGTAATTAATAGACTGTCATTCTCTTCCCCTTATTCCCGTCCTCTTATTATTTTTATAATACTTCATTTCTCAGCAACAGCCTCCATAGCGGGAATTTGTGCCCGGCTGATGGCAATAGGGTTGCCCCCTAATACATGAAACTTAACAGACAGGCGCATTACTTTGTGTAATTTATTTCATCTCCACTGCTCTCAAAAACGGTGAAGGAAAACATCGTGAGGAAACCGGTATGTCCTAAATCCATAAAATTCGAAGACAGGTCTTCGAATTTTGATCACATGACATCTACCAATCCGCACTGGGCCAGCGTGGTAGATTATAGCCCATTCCCTCTCATAGAGAGGAGGCCTGTGTCTCAGCAGTGGGAACATTAATAGGCTGATGATGATGATGACATGAAACTTGAATATAATTAACGAAATATTTGTACCGTTTACGTACACTTCTGTCTAACGTTTTAGAGAAATACAGGAGTTTCATGTTATTTGTCAAAAAAGCCACTTCAGACAAATTACTGACACATGTCAGTTTGACAGCTAACATGATAACGTGAAACTCGTGTGAAAAATACACATCGGTGAACAATAAAGTATAAGTACACACATTTATATTTGGTGCCATTAGGGGTGCTAATCACCAAACATAGCCCAACACGTCACACAGTGATAAATTACACAAAATGTAACTGGTGTTTATCGATTATCGATTACAAAGTGACACGTTTATTGTGGATGCCGTGTTGTCAATGTGTTTAAATATTCAAAAATGAAAAGCGGGGTTATTAGTTCTTGGATCATTAATCTCCATTTTTCTTTTGAAGGTTAGGTACTTTGTTTGTTCTGGCAAGTTGTTAAATAAATTAATCGTTTTGTGTAGTCAGTCGTGTCGTTTAAAGTGTTGAAGCCTTCTCTGTGATATAGGGTTGTGGTAAAATCTGGGGAGAAAATATGACACAAAAATATAACACAGTGGCCTGCAAAAATAAGTATCACACTTTTAAAATTGCAATAACTTTTTAAGTATACAAGATATACGTTCGAAACAAAAAGGACTCGAAAAAGAGTTTAATTTTAGGGTTGTTAGGGTTCCGTACCCAAAGGGTAAAAACGGAACCCTATTACTAAGACTTCGCTGTCTGTCCGTCTGTCCGTCTGTCCGTCTATCCGTCTGTCCGTCTGTCCGTCTGTCTGTCACCAGGCTGTATCTCATGAACCGTGACAGCTAGACAGTTGAAATTTTCACAGATGATGTATTTCTGTTGCCGCTATAACAACAAATACATAGATAGATAAAAACAGAATAAAATTAATATTTAAGGGGGGCTCCCATACAACAAACGTGATTTTTTTGCCTTTTTTTGATAATAATGGTACGGAACCCTTCGTGCGCGAGTCCGACTCGCACTTGGCCGGTTTTTTATTTTAAATCTCTAACTTCTATAGTTAAGAAAAAAATTTTTTTAAAGTGTAGTACTTATTTTTGCAGACCAGTGTATTAAGCAGATGGAAGTGAAACGATTCAAGATACATTAAAAAACATATGTAAAACGGGTATTTTTGCGAATTCTACCTCATATTAAAGGTAAAATTTGCAAAAATACCCGTTTTACATATGTTTTACAATGTGTTCTGATCGTGAAAGTTTAAAAAACCGGCCAAGTGCGAGTCGGACTCGCGCACAAAGGGTTCCGTACCATTATCTATACATTAGACCAAACGGCAAAAAAATCACGTTTGTTGTATGGGAGCCCCCCTTAAATATTAATTTTATTATGTTTTTAGTATTTGCTGTTATAGCGGCAACAGAAATACATCATCTGTGAAAATTTCAACTGTCTAGCTGTCACGGTTCATAAGATACAGCCTGGTGACAGACAGACGGACAGACAGCGAAGTCTTAGTAATAGGGTTTTACCCTTTGGGTACGGAACCCTAAAAAGACAAGATACATTAACCCTGGTATCTATCTCAATTATTTTTATTTTTATTAGACAATAATTTGAACGAAGTAATAAAGCAAAGCTAAGAATGACAAAAGTTAGAATTTTCTTCAAACAATTAAGATAAGTTATATAATCAAGCGTTACTTGACAGGCTGTGTGAATAAACAGTTACTAAACTACGGAATAAAACGTATCTTAACGTTATTACTTTTACTCGAGTAATCACTTTGCCTTTTTTGTTGATAAATAATTCTTTTAAATTTCAATTGGTTTTTCCGCTACAGTATTAGTTTATCAAACGGGGTGAAAATATTTAAAAAGAATAATGATTTCTTCAGACAGTGATAAATACAATAAAAGTAAAACTCCAGAAATATGACACTGCTCTAGCATCGATCGGCACCGGCGCGACCCATGGAACATATTTTCGGGGGTGCGCGGCAGAGTGACGTGTGGTTTTCTATATCGTACAATATATGTGATGTCATAAGTATTCATGGTTTGATTTCTCGACTATAAATAAAATCCTATACCTGGAATACCTCCAAACATTAGTCTCATGCGGAAATTGAACCCAAGACCGCACACCGCAAGCGGACGCGTTGGCAGCGCACCACTTAGACTTCGTTCACACTAAACCACCGTGTGACTATATTGTAACAAAATGATTGTGATCAAAATGTATAAAAACCAATGACAGCCGTCAACTGGAATGTCAATTTCTGCAACTGGCGTTTTATTGTCGTTGTAAATGGGTAGTCCTAGTGTTAGCAGCCTTAGTTCTTAGGTTAGAAACCAAACGGGAAAGATCACTACGTGAATAGTACATTACTGCAACGGCCAGCAACAGAGGCATTGATGGACGAACGTGTAAAAGTATACGTAAGTCCATCAATACCTAGTTGTGGCTAAGGCTTGTATAGTACTTTTCTCAAATAATGCGAGGAAATTAAAAATCTTGCGTTGAAGAGTTCATTTGTTTTTTTTTTTCAATATACCAATATACCGTTTTCTATTTGCAAACCAATTCGAAATTTAAATACAACTTGTGATAAGTTACCTCCTTGGTTGCCATGTTTCAGAGTAAAAGATCGTTCCATTTTTAAATAACACGACAGATATGAGTTTACTATGTAATTTATTTGGCCGCTAAACATGACAACACGACAGATATGGATTTTCTTACAACTTTTGCCGGCCGCTGGTCGCATGTATCTGGCCAGTACAGCAATTTTGATTTATCTCGAAGAAGGTTGTCAAAATAATGCTCAAATTTCCAAGCATGATAGAGAAAAAATATTTTATTATCACAGACTGCTCTTAAAACAATGAAGAAAACCTGAAGAAACAGATTATGTTCTAGAACCAAACATTCAAAGACTGCATGTAACATCTACCAACCGCCACTGGGCCTTTCTGGTGAATAACAGCCTCACAAAGAGCAGGCCTATGTCCCAACGGTGGGAATAATATAAGCTGATGCTCGATGATGATGGTGATGCATCGAGAAGTAACCAAACCAGCCAGCTGATCGCAGACCAGGACAACATGGCAAGGGATTTACATTTGCCAATGGACATTTAAACGTATTGACATAGAAATACGATATAAATTGCTAGGCTTTAAAATGATCCTGTGGCATGCCGCGGCATCAAAAGGGATTCGTATTGAAAGACGCCATGGTCGTATTTCTATATCAATACGTTTGAATGTCCATTGGCAAAAATTTAAATCCCTTGCCATGCCGCGGTCTGCGTGAGAGATACTTCTCGACGGCATGTAAAGCCAAGTCAGAGCCCCATGTTCAGCATAAAAACTCTGACCCTAATCTGACTGAAAAATAAAGAAAAACTTAAGACTCATAATCGGCGGTTGATTAAACGTTTAGTGCGAACGCAGCCTTACTCCAAGACACGGTTCAGATATTAAATTGGTTCAAATAGTGACAAATTGTTTAACCAACGTGACATGAGTCACAAGTAAGCGACATGTCTCACAGTTGTCTTGTACTGTGTGGGAGTATAAATATCCTTCGTAAGACACCTTGTTTTATTTTCCACGGTAATAAAGACTATAATGGCATCACAATAAGGTTGCCTATTAGGTCTCAATAAATTAATAAGTGATAAGTCATCATCATCTGCTTAGCCTTTTCCCAACTACGTTGGGGTCGGCTTCCAGTCTAACCAGATGCAGCTGAATACCAGTATTTTACATTGAGCGACTGCATATCTGACCTCCACAACCCAGTTAGTACTGGGTAATACGATACCCCTTGGTAAGACTGATTGTCAGACTTTTTAGGCTAGCCCAAACCACATGGAAACTACATTTTTACACACACATAAAAAACAACCCTTTAACAACCCACACAGATAACAAACGTAAAAAGGGGTTACTGGATCTGTCCGAACAGTTAGTACTGGGTAATATGATACCCCTTGGTAACACTGGTTGTCAGACTTTCAGGCCACTGACTACCTGTAACGACTGTCAAAGATGTACAAATGACAGCCGGGACCAACAGCTTAACTTGCTCTCCTACAAACAAAACTCTGTATGAATTGGGTGGTCACCTATCCACGGACCAACCTAGGCAAGCGCGGCTTAACCTTAAGATCGATCCAAGCGGCTGTTATTATTTAGCCATGAGCTCCTCAAAATAAGTGTTAGGTATTACCTGAGAATTATGTAAAGTTGTAAAGTAATATTGTATAAAAGTTTTCAACTTTTCACTTTTCAACCTTATAACTTAATAGCATAAGGGTGATAACTGGCAGTCAGTGAACTCGGTAGTACATTGTCAAGGCAATAAATACATACCAACATAAATAATTGAAAGTTGTCAAAGGAGCTTCTGCGTTTTGACCCGCGTTTGCCTTTGAAAGATTCGAGATCCAATGGTTGTCAGTTATGTATTACCTAACATTCTTCTTTCATGTCGATGGTACAATTTTTTTAAATTTCGGGGGCTCAGTATGTGGCCACGTTAATTGCGGCGTCTGTGGCGATTTTAGGACGTATGCACGAGAATACTGGCTGCCTGCGCTTATCAGCACCGGTCCGCGCAGGTAGTCGGCGCAGGCAGTCTCTATACTTTGTGTCGACCCGGCCGATAAGCGCCGACAATTTCTGCTGGCGTAAGCAGGTCGGAACTAGTCGGCGACGTTTGGCACTGATCGGCGCCGGTAGTTAGCGTTCTACGTCTATACGCAGTTAGGTCCTATAAAGTGCAGGTGTTCATGCAGGTTACATTCACACTGTGTGTCGAAAGGGCCTAATTACCTAATAAAAAAAAATCATCATCATCATCAGCCTATTAATGTTCCCACTGCTGGGACACAGGCCTCCTCTCTATGAGAGGGAATGGGCTATAATCCACCACGCGGGCCCAGTGCGGATTGGTAGATGTCACATGTCTTCGAATTTTTCGGTTCTAGGACATGCCGGTTTCCTCACAATGTTTTCCTTCACCGTTTTGAGAGCAGTGGTGATGAAATAAATTACACAAAGTAATGCGCTTGTCTGGGTTCGAACCCGCGACTTACTTCGTAAGTCGGGGCCGCCACCGCTGGGCCACCGTTGCTCTGCTAAAAAAAAATTAAATCATACATTTAGTAGGCATAGACAATAATTTAAGACTCAATTTTTCGATTTAAGCAATTATTAATTATTTAGATTTTGATTTATTATAAGGCAATATTGATTGAAGGCCGTTTTTTTCCATGAAAGGTATTTTCGATGAATTTTGTTTTACTTTTCTATTACAACAACAACAACGTAAAATTAAACAAACTTTTGAGTAATCGAAGCAATTAAAATTATGTTACTAAGGACGGAAAACTTGTGAACTGAATTTGCGACATTAATTTTTAATATCTGTCGTTTGAATATTACTGTTAATTTGACTGAAACTTTATTTGATCAATTAAAAGTTATTTTCCAAAGGTCAAAGTATTTAATTGTGAACTTTCTTGATAATAATATAATTATTTATTTTCTTTGATAAACTTTTAAGTATCGTAATAATTTGTACCCTCTTCTTTCTGGGATACGGGCCAAAATCGGGTCTTGGAAGATTCATTATTTGTGATCATTTCCTTTTCTGTATTATTACCTTTTCAGAAACGTAATTACGTAAGAAACTATTTTGGCGCAGATTCAGACAAAAATGAGGATGATTTAAACGTATTCATTTAATTTTATTTAACGCACAATGTACTCAACCATATAGGTAAAGGTTAAATTTCAAGTTCAAAGTGCCGAGAATTAGTAATAAACTCGTAACATTCTATTAAATAATAATCATTTTCTATTAAATCCTAATTATATAATTTTATTTAATATTTTTATCATATTTTTTTTTAATCTTAACTTTCGCATCGCTCTATTAGTTCTCGTGCAAAAAAATGTAACTTAATTTTTTACTTATCGAAATTCGAAACTGGTCAGCCATTGCAGAAATATAAATGTAACCGAAAAATTGTTTTTATATATAATAAAAACTGAACAACAACACACCGTAACGTTATTCTCACATTCCCGGATTACGAACTAAATCCACACACATAATCCCTTTACAAATATACATTTTGATGTACAAATAATCCCAAAATAATTGAGTATCAAAAGCTATTAGAGTTTAAACAGAGTAACAGAGTGGCTCCCAGTTATTGATGTTTGTTTTCCATTGTTCCCTCTGTTATCATTCGTTGGAGTTGTTTTTTTTGCACCACAGGGTACGAGGGGTGACGTGAACGGATGACGTCACTGGCTATAATGATTTGTAACTCCTGTTCGTTACAATTTGTTTAACCTTTTATGACATTGGTATGCAAACGTAGTACGTCCATTTTTTTGTGGTGTGAACATGAAAAATTACTTCTGTGACATTTTTATAGACCCATTTTCAGTCCCACGGGGTAGATAGTATTCATATTTGCTCAAATTAACCGTACGTATTTATTTTTATAGGGGTCGTTTCTGATTTATTACACACAGGAAATCCTAATTTATAACTTCAATTTAAAACCCAAATACAAACACTCAATACTCATCGTCCTAATTGAGTTCACATCAATTCATTCTGCGTTCATCAATAAAAACTCTTTTGTAGTCTGTATCGAAACCAATATCTAGTATACTACCAATTAACCTACAAATCTACAATACAACCAACAGTACGCACTCACGAAACGAAACAATTGAGATACAATAGCGGAACGAAGACTCTCGAATATTGCCGAAAATTCCCGAAAATTGGAATTCAGAACTGCTAAATTCTCGTGGTCAACCGATTCGAACGCTTAGCTCAGTTCAGGAGGCTAGAGATATTAATAATGTATCAAGCTTTCCTACTATGAATGTTGCCTTTCCCCAAGAGATAGAACTCCAGCTGTGAGAAACAGATGCTTAGGGAATGCTCAAAGCTAAATGTAACGTGCTAGTTTCCAAGATTGCAGGTGTATAAGTTCCTTATTCTCGTGTTTAGACTGTTAAGTAGGTAGTCTTAGTTTGATAGCTTAGTTCGAGTATCGAAACTTCTTGTTCTTAGGTATTGATGTTAGGCTTCCATGATAGCGTGTGAGTAGCTGCTATATAAGAAACTTAACGTAGTGTGTGTTGGATTATAGCTTACTCTATCTAACAGAGAGGATATCTGGGTCTCAGTAAGGTTAACGTGAACTGTTATAATGGGCTGTGTCCTGAAAAAATCTAATTAGTCCTTCAGTTAGATTATCAAAAAATATTTGACACGTATTTTTTCTTTTGTTACGTAAACCAAAATTGACGAAGATACGACGAATTTAAAATTCTCAATACGTCACGCCGTGCTATAATTTTTAGTGCGTTGTGTCGTTACGAGCCCCCACTCCCGAGTTTTGATGCGTTTTATCTTTGTCAATATTCATTGAATTACAAAACCAAAAAATACGTGTCCATTATTTTCCAATACTCTAACTGACGGACTAAATAGATTTGCAATTTATTGATGGTGGAAACTAGCCTAATATAAGATTCCTAACATACAATACATAAAATCACGTCTGTTATCACTGAAGGGTTAGGCAGAGGTGTACCTAATAGTACACCCACATTTCGTCGGTAATGTTTAAGAATTTGGGGCGAGCTTATTGCCATCAACCGGGCACAAATCCAGACTCCGCGGCTGCTACTAAGAAGTTTGACCTGGGAACCGAACCCGGGACCCCATGCTCACCAGTCGTACTTGGGACCACGACACAAAAAAAGCATATAAGATTCATCTTTCTTTTTTTTCTTTCTTTCTTATTTTTTTTCTTTCTTTCTTAATTTTTTCTTTCTTTTTTTTCTTTTTTTTCTTTCTTTGATTCATCTTTTTTCATCTATTTCCAAGAATGGAAGTTACCTTAATCTTTATTTTTCTTTCTTTCTTTTTTCCTTAATTTTTGTTTTCTTTTTTCTTTCTTTTTTTTCATTGGCTTTCTTTCTTTTCTTTTTTTCTTTCTTTGATTCATCTTTTTTCATCAATTTCCAAGAATGGAAGTTACCTTAATCCATACGAGCCAAACGACAGCCCTGATTTCCCATCCGAAAAAATAAAGAAAAACTTCACTAAACAGGATGATTATATTATATCTAAGTGGGTAGATCCTCGTCATCTACAAAGTACCATTAGAAGCGACGGTGAACGAAGATGTTACATAATTTGTCGCTGAATTCTTTATTATTTTGTTGACGTCGATTAGGTATTAGGGATCACAGATTCGAGGCTATATTAAGATTAATGAAATTTCTGCCACGTGTCAATTTGTGTGCTTAATCTGGTCTAGTTCAATTATTATTATGTAATTTATTTTAATTATCTATTTTATTTTTACAATGTTTTTTTAGATTATGTGATACGAATTCAAGAAATTTTGACAAGATTGGAAATAACTGACGGGTGAAAAGAAGGTATATACAGTAGGGCCAATTAAATATACCATATTTGATCGTTTATTCCCATCTACCACCCCGGTGGTAGATTTTTTTTGTTATTTTTTTTTAAGTTTTTATAATTTATAATTGTTAATTTTTATTTAATTTATAACTGTTAATTTTTATTTAGTCTTTGACATTATAATTTTGGTTAATTTATATTATTTAATTGATTATTTTTTAGTAAATGCTGTAATTGTTATTTTATAATTCTTAATTTGTATTTCAAGTATGTGTGTGCAATTATGATCATGGATTGAAATAAATTATTTTGAATTTGAATTTGAATTAAATTTTGGTTAAGGTTTTGTTGATTTTCTGAAGTTATTTTAAACTCATCTTTAGATTGATGTAAAGGTAATGTAACTTTTTAACCGACTTCAAAAAGGAGGAGGTTCTCAATTCAATTGGTTTTTTTTTATGCGATTACGCTGAGATTTATGATCCGATTTACGTGATTCTTTTTTAGTTTGATGCGAAATAGTTGCCATTTGGTCTCATAAAAATTTAATATAGTTTGGCCCAGTAGTTTTCATTTTATGAACATTTTTACTTCAGTCGTGTGGTATAATTTAATGTATGTTCACCGATTTCTCCTCCATTTTTGGACCTATTCTCAAAATATTTTTTTTATTTGAAAGAACGTACTCCCAAAATGGTCGCATTTAAATTTGGTGAAGATTTGATGCTGCTCTTTGGAGATATACAATGGAACTCTTCAAAACTAGACGGTAAGTCGGTCGTGATTGCTGCGATCGCTTGGATGTTTATTGTTTATACAACATCATGACGTAACATCACGCCTGTATGCTCTGAGGGGTACGCAGATGTGTACAATACACCCAAATTTCGACAGTTTAGGTATGTTAAGTTCCATTCATTGAGGATATTAAGCCTATTACCATGACATGTATTGTTAACAATGTAAATTAAATGCATAGCATATATTTGTATAGGATATTACAACTAAAAATGGAAAAATAAAAAAAATCTTTACAAAAAAAAACCGACTTCAAAAAACACAAAAAAAGTGAAAAATAACTTTAGCTTCAGAACACAGTGAACAAAAAAAACTAAATGAATCAAACAAAGGTCACCAACTTCTGAAGCTAAAACTATTTTTCACTTTTTTGTGTTTTTTGAAGTCGGTTTTATTTTTTTTATTTTTTTTATTACAAAAAATGTTGAAGATCACGATAGATGACGATTCCAGACTTGAACAGGCTTATTTATGGTTTTCAAAGTTAAGAAGTTTATTAAATGTAGGTGGGTCAATGACCGCTATTCTCATCTTAACTGGCACCAACAGTACTAAACTGACAGATGTCAAATATGTTGTCTATTAAATTGGCCCTACCGTAGCACACAACGATTAGGACTAAATTTATATTACTATAAAAAATTAGGTTCCAGCTACATATTACATCAATGTAACCATACTTTTGATTCATCAATTGATGATCAGTAGTTACTGATAACAAGTGGTAAGAGTAAGTATTACCTCGTTCCTAGGTTTAATTCCTAGGTTGGGCAAAGTGCTATTGGGTTTAACCATCAGGAATTTCCCAGTAAGTCACGGAGTCTGGATTTATGCCACCTCACATACATGGGAGAGCAGCGGTGGCCCAGTGGTGGCGGCCGCGACTTACGAACAGTAAGTCGTGGGTTCGAACCCAGTCAGGCGCATTACTTTGTGTAATTTATTTCATCACCACTGCTCTCAAAACGGTGAAGGAAAACATCGTGAGGAAACCGGCATGTCCTAGAACCACAAAATTCGAAGACATGTGACATCTACCAATCCGCACTGGGCCCGCGTGGTGGATTATATAGCCCATTCCCTCTCATAGAGAGGAGGCCTGTGTCCCAGGAGTGGGAACATTAATAGGCTGATGATGATGATGATGACATACATGGGACACCTCTGCCTAACCCGTGGGGGATTACAGGCGTGATATTATGAAGAGCTTAGTGTAATTAACGAACAGCAGGTACCTATTAATGTCGTTGAACTAACAAGAGAACTCAGTTGACTTAATTAGAAAACGTACAACCCACAAAAAAAGGAATTATACACTGTGGAATTGGAAAAATGCACCAAATTTTTTTGAAGGCAACAGCGCTTCTACCGAATTAATCAAAATAAAAGAGGACGTTTTAATTAAAATTTCACGCGAAAATGTACCCTAAAATGTTTCGTCGAGTTAGAAATGAAAATGTTTTTGGCGTATTACAGGTTACAATAATACCTGAAAATATTTTGTAGTAGTAATTTTGGGCTTAGTTTACTAGGAATGAAAATGAATGAAAAAAACGGTTGTCACGAAAAAGGGATTACAATATTACAAGAAATTATGTTTTTTTAAGTTTCGTAATCTATACATATCTATACTAATATTATAAAGAGGTAACATTTGTTTGTAAGTTTGTAAGTTTGTATGAATTGCCAAACTTAAGTGGCAGTGGGCAGGGCACATTGCTCGCAGAACGGATGGCCGATGGGGCCGAAAAGTTCTGGAGTGGCGACCGCGAACCGGAAGACGTTGCGTTGGAAGGCCTCCCACTAGGTGGACCGATGACCTGGTGAAGGTTGCAGGAATCCGCTGGATGCAAGTCGCACGGGATCGGTCAATGTGGCGACACTTGGGGGAGGCCTATGTCCAGCAGTGGACGTCTTTCGGCTGAAATGATGATGATGATGATGAAGTTTGTATGTAGGTAAGGGGTAATCTCCGGAAGTAATGAACCAATTTTAAAAATTGTTTCACTAGTAGAAAGCTACATTATTCGTGAGTGCTATAAGCTATATTTCATTTCCGTACTCCCACAGGAACGGGAACTACGCGGGTGAAACCGCGGGACGTCAGCTATTAATATATTAATAAGTTCAGTAAACCGCATTTTAGTACAGGTAATCACAATAATATAGTCGTTTTTCTATTGAAACATTGAACTACGTTAGATCAGCTCTTGTTCACTGTACGTACTTAATATTATGTTCTTGCATAAAGTGTTGAATTTTATTATGCAGCCGTCTAAACATAAAGAATACTTATCTGAATTGATTAGTTACAAAAACTTTTTACTAAAATAAATTCTCTCACACATTTTCTCTCATACTTATAAATAAGTTTAGTTATAACAATATTTAGATGAAACAAAAAATTCTTCGCGAGATGAAAGCCTCATTTTCTGTAACATCCAATTATTTAATCAGTCCGTTACGAAGTAAACGCTTTTCATTGCGTTATTTATTTACAAGTCAGCTTCTTGCTTTCACAACCGATGAATTATGTGTGAAATATGGTGGCCATGATTTTGAAGAATGAAAGACTTTTCAGAATTAAACGCAAACGCCCCTTGTGTTCTTTTTGTAGCGTATTCATGGCTAAAATTAGTAAGAATGTTCAAACATGTTTAGCACAAATTTCCGCAAACAATTCAGCGTCATTCAATAATAGGATGTCAGTCTGTTGTCAGTTGACATCAGTAGCCTGAAATCTAGAGGCGTATGACTAGCAAGGATTACTGCTGCAGGGAGATTCTGATGTGATTAGTGAATTTGTGAGTGTTTTATCCCCACGTTGTCAGAATGCCAAAAAAACAGACAAATTTATTTCCATTGTAAACACAGGCCTTGTAAAACTAATCCAGATTTAGATGGGTAGTGTTTTATGTCCACGTTTATTTTTCTTTTTTAGGTATCATAAAGAAAGGAGAATTCAATTTACGAGAAGTTTATTGCAAAATAAAAGCTGAATAAAGCCTACTATTCTAAATTCATCTCACAGAAACGCAAATTAACGTTTCTTTCTTTTATTTATTTACACTTTTATGCACCATTTGCCACCGCAAATAAAACAGACTTAAACCCAAATACTGCCACCATAAAGGTTTAAAAATGTAATGCGTTAGTTACAAAATTCTTATTAATGGTAAAAAATCTACTGTTACTAATTATTGCTACAAATGCTACTTTAACCCTCTTATTAATCCAAAACTTATCAAAATAACTCCAACCCCATATTTGACACACCTGAAAAAATGAATCCTAATCAGTCTCTAAAAAACGTTAAACATGTCAACCCTACACTAACGCTGAATATGCTTCGCTCACTTATTCTGACGTGTATGTAATTACTTAGTCAGAGCAGATTTAGGTTAAAAGAAAACAATTAATTTTTTAAAAAGGACAGTCTCAAACCACATGATATAACAAAAACGATTTAATAAAACCGACTATTTTTGGGTTAATTGAGAGATTTAAGTTAGTATCAACTTAAACCTCTTAACTAACTTAAAAAATTATCAAACAAACACCAACCTCACCTACATGTGTGTATCATCATGTGTCTATATCCACATTTTTTGTGCGAACCACCAATCTGTAGAAATCACTGCCGGTTTTTCTGTTTCCCGATCATTATAATCTGGATCTGTGCAAGGTTTGAGTGAATCAGTTTTTTTTAGGTAAGTGCGTTCTACCCTATAAAGGGTGTAAATCACCTCTTAACGAAGCCGAAAGGCACTTGCTTTTCCCGTCATTGCGATCATTGTTTTGTTCTACACTATACCTGGGAACCTTCTGGTTACGGAGATATTGGGGGTCAAAGTTCCAACTTTTTTTTTTTTTTTTTTAATACAAGTTTTTAATGTAACATTTTTAGTATAAACACCTCCACAACCCCCGTACTATTAAATCCATCCATCACCACTATGTTTTGAGTGCGTTACATAGAGTTCTACCACAAATCATGACTTTTCTCCCAAACAAAAAAAGTCGTTTCCCAGCAATAACTTTTGCGTAAAGTTACTTAGTTTGATGTACAGAAGGCTAGGTTGACGGCTTTACACCCTGTATATACCTACTTTTACATCAGGCGAATTGTGACCCAAAGCAAGCCAATTAGGTGAAAAAAAAAAACGTAACACCTGCGAAAAATTAATCCGAATCAGTCTCCGAAAATGATTCAACATGGCGACCCTACTACGCTAACGCTGAATATGCTCCGCTCACATATGACGTGTATGTAATTACTTAGCCAGCCGGAGCAAAGTCATGCCTTGTCATTTTAGCTCGCCCAAGCCGGGGAAAAGTGGAGTCGTTTGTGTTATGAGTGTTGAATACTGATACGCTAAAGTGGTTTTTGTGCTATTTAATTTTATGTCCTTAAAATGTGCTCGGATATTGTGGTCACAGTAATTGTGTTCGTGTTAACTTTGTAGCGTTTTTTTTTGTGTGGGTTTTCGGCTGTATTGAATTTGTTACTTTGTTGGAATGAATTTCTATTTTCAGTTTTTCGGTACCTACATTCATTTTATTTTTTTGAAGGTAGGTTCTGCCCTTTTGGATTGGACGATGTCAAGTTATTAACTACTAGCGGACGTCATGCGGTTTCACCCGCGTAGTTCCCGTTCCTGTGGGAGTACGGGGATAAAATATAGCTTATGTTACCCAGGGTGAATGTAGCTTTCTAATGGTGAAAGAATTTTTGAAATCGGCAAAGTAGTTTTTAAGTTTATTCATTACAAACATAAACAAATACAAATCTTTCCTCTTATTATTATTAGTGTAGACTAGATTATGCCTGCGGATTCACCCGCGTGGAGTTAGACAATTGTCTCACAGGTTCGTAGGTACTACGGGGATAACTTATCTGTGTGCCACATTTCGTCCAAATCCGCTCAAAAAATTCGCAAAAAATTGTTTTCGTCAAAGAGTAACAAACATCCATAATTATCATCTAGATACATCCTGACATCTAACATACTCACAAACTTTCTTATTTATAATATCAGTACGATATTGTACATAACATCTAGGAAATCAACGGACTTAAATTACTACTATAGTTGCTGCCCAGTTAAGATGGCAATAGCGGTCATTGACCCGCCTACATTTATTAAAGTTCCTTGACTTTGAAAACCAAAAATAAGCCTGTTCAAGTCTTGAATCGTCGTTCGTCGTGTTAAATATTGTTAAGAAATCTATTGTCCAAACAGTATTTATTAGAAAAATGCCGCCTGTGATACAGGTTTAACCTAGTACAGGCATCGTAGTTTGTTATACCAACATTATTTCTAAGATTTAAATTGTATTTTTTGCGCTAATTCTATTTTTGAATAAATATTATTATTATTATTAATATCGTGATGTTCAATTTTTTTTCTAATGAAAAACGATACATGGTTCATTAATTTTGGTTCTTACGTTGATTTATTAGGAAAAGGGCAGTGACCTGTTATCTTAACTGGCAGCAACTATAGTACTTTTTCTAAAGTTGCTGACAGTTATGATAACAATAGCGGTCACTGCCCTTTCACTTTTTTTCACTGACACTAAATAATTCCTAAAAAGTAATAATTAATTATTGCACCATTCGGTTCTCAAATAGCACATAGCCGACGGTTGAAAATCTAACAAACGATAAATAGGTGAAAAAAAACACATAATCTCTAAAGGAAACCAACGTGTACTTATACACCAATGTGTACCTACTTACCACAGTCTTAAGATTCATGTTATTCCACTCCATTATGAAAATTCACTGCATTTGAACATTCTCTCATAGACTGCAAGATATTCAGCTTTGCTAGGGAAGTTAACTAGAATATTATTAATGCATTCCGAGTATACTACACTGCAGAGTTGCTTTAATGACCCAATTTTACTTCAGACGTTCCACTTTGAAATACAACTTATCATCATCTCATCTTCAGCCTATTAATGTTCCCACTGCTGGGACACAGGCCTCCTCTCTATGGGAGGGAATGGGCCACCACGCGGGCCCAGTGCGGATTGATAGATGTCACATGTCTTCGATTTTTTTGGTTCTAGGACATGCCGGTTTCCTCACGATGTTTTCCTTCACCGTTTTGAGAGCAGTGGTGATGAAATAAATTACACAAAGTCTGTCTGGGTTTGAACCCACGATTTAATGTTTGTAAGTCGGGGCCGCCACCACTGGGCCACCGCTGCTCAATCAATACAAAAGAGGAAATTAATTAGGAGCTCGTGGTTAAACAATAACAGCCATTCGAATCAATCTTCGGGTTAAGCCGCGCTAGTCTAGGTTGGTGTGTGGATGGGCGACCCACCCATTACCGAGTTTCCTCCGTGCCTCAGAAAGCATGTTAAGCCGTTGGTCCCGGCTGTCATTTGTAGATCTTTGACAGTCGACACGAAGTCAGTCGCCCGAAAATTAGACAAGGAGTCTTACCAAGGGGTAAGACTGGTTGTATCGTATTACCAATACTGGGTTGTGGAGGTTAAATAGGCAGTTGCTCCATGTAAAATACACACAGGCGCGTTATTATCAGTCGATAATATCGCATGCGTTATTGCGATAATGCGTCCCGATTCCTTGCACACACCTGCTTTTTACTGTCCGATATTTCTATTTCGTATTCGTGTTTTTGGCAGGTTTTTAGGGTTCCGTACTTCAAAAAAAAGCGATTCGACTATTACAAACTTATTATTTATGGTTGGTGCAATAGCCGTTTCATGGGATCGAACTGCAAAGTTAAGTTTGTCCGTCCTTTAAAAAGTTTGTACGGAACCCTCGGTGAGCGTTTCTAACTCGCTCTTAGCCGGTTTGTTTTACGATATCGCAGCTGTGTGTGGGATCGCATGAGTCCCAATATCAAATGTTCTATATGAACTCATATCGGAATATCGCAGGACGCAGAAACGCAAGCGTCCCGCTTCTATTGCGTCGTTATTATCGCAGCAGTGTGTAACTTCGTAGCCGTCCTAATACTATTAAGTATTAAAAAGTAAATTAGTACTAAAAACAGATATCGCAATAACGCATGCGATATTATCGACCGATAATAACGCGCCTGTGTGGTAGAGCCTTTAGCACTCTCCCTGCCATGGAAACCGCCGGCGACCCCCAAAAAATTTTGTTCAGCAGGCCAAAGCACATTTCTTAATACTTTTATTAGCGTTTTCATAACAGCACGCCAGTAGTTGTAAACATTATTTGAATTCAGGGCGGATCCCACGGCGTCTTGAAAGATTTTTTTTTATATATTTTTTTATTTTTTTTTCGGATGGGAAATCATCAAATAACCCCTCCCGCTCGGGGCGGAGCAGGAGGGAGTGTCAGACTTTTACTGACTAAAACCCATCCATGTTCCTTCATCGCCCTTGGTGTTCCGGGGCCACGGTATCTCTTTCGAACAGTCCCGCAACCCCGGCAGGGCTTGGCAAGGCTTGTAATAATTTTAACTATTGACTCACGGCGTTCACAATCAGCAAATTTGGGACCCGCCGGCGACCTCCATGGCCTCCTGAACTTAAAAAGTTTTATATATTGTCGGCGGGGAGAGTGTTAATTGCTGGTATTCCAGCTATATTTCCATAAGAGACCCGTGGTATTAAAATTTTCTTTTTTACAATTTGCCGGTCAGTGTCTGGTCGTATGTAGATTCAAATAATAGAATAAAAAATACATATTTTTTTTATTTCTCACAACAAACATTATAGTGAACTGGAAGTACGTAATCTATTATACAAGGTAAACATTTGTGAGAGACTGCTATCCGAAATACGTTATAAATAAGTTTTATGTAAGTAGTATTGGTAGTAAGAAATGGAATGGAATGAATGACTTCATGAAATAAGGATGAACTTAAAAAGGTAGTATTTTATCCTAAAATCAAGCAATGGATAGGGATAGATACTAGAAAAAAATATCCAAGCATCTACATCAGGGATGCTGCAGATATTCGAATCCGCATCCGCACATACGGGCCATCCACATTGTTTTGGACATCCGCATCGTTTGGGTCATCCGCATCATTTTGGACATCCGCATCATTTTGGACATCCGCACCGTTTTGGTCATTCGCACCGTTTTGGTCATCCGCATCGTTTTGGAAATCCGCATCGTTTTGGACATCCGCATCTTCATACGCATCCGCAATAATCGATGTGGATGGTCCGCACGTACTGATATGGATGTAGTTGCAGAGCATGTTGCGACAAAAAAATAATGGGTGTGGCTTTCGAAGGGCGAGCATCCACATCCGCGGATGTCAAAAAATCTGTATCTGCAACATCCTTGAGCCACATACCACGAAAAATTGATACATTCTATCCAGAAATTGAAAAAGAGAAACCTCACAAATTATTTCAAATAAAATGCGTAGAAATGAAAGGTTTTAGGGTCTCAAAAAGGTCATTTACCTTTCTTTTAACGTTTCATCCTAACTGAGGCAAAGTGAAAAGAATATTCATGAACTTATTCCTGAACGGAGATTCTAGGTAACGAGTAATTGTTTTTTGATTCTGTGAAAATACAAAAGTAAATGGCAGAATGAAAGAATGTGGTACGATTTTTAGAATTTATTTCTGGAAGATATTCAAGCTAAGTTTTTCCACGAAAACCTTGATTTCGTAAAACTTATTTCTTGAAAATATACTTGGATTTTTATTTTCAATATCTAACTACCTCGTTGTTCAAATACACGCAAAGCGCTTCTGCTGAGACCCATGTCTTAGGTTCGATTTCACCGAATATCTCGCTGAAAAAGGATCGCAGAGGTCTGAAGTTTTTTGTAAAACCTAGATTTGAATTTGTCAAAATTTGTAAAAATACACAAACAAATCCTAGGTTTTTATTTTAGGAGCTGTAAGACAAAAACCCCATAGCCGCGCCTTTGAAACGGTGAAAAACGAATTTCTCAGCATACAGTTTTGATTTGTGCCCGACTGATAGCAATCGAATCGCCCCTATTACTACAGTCATATGGGTTACTAAAACTGCCACTGTAAGTGACAATTATGATTTTCTTACTCCTCCACTATTATTTTCTAACAATTTCTTTTCAATATCCAAGACAGTTGAATTTTTTTGTTATTAATTTGTTAAGTCAGTCTTTCAGGAGTTGTAGTGGTTGGGAATAGTATGTTACAGTTGTCTCAAAAAACAGGTACAAGCATTTTCTCACCTGTCTATAAAAATAACATAACATTCACGATCTGTGTTCTTTGTGTTTGTGTTCCATTTTTGAACCAACTTCTAAAAAAGGAGGTGGTTATGTATTCTACCAGCACCTTTTTTTTCTTGTATGTACACCGATTACTTCGAGATTACTGGGCCGATTTTCGTGATACTTTTTTCATTTGGTAAAAGAAGCCAGTGCGTTCGTTACGAATAATATTTTGTTAACTTTGCTTGAGTAGTTTTATGCTTTAATACGTATTTTATCTTCTTGGCGTATGTTGATGACATCATGGACTTAATGAATTCTAGATACAATGGAAAATTAATTCATGACAAGAATTTGTGTAAGATACTACAACTAAGAAGAGTAAAATTACAACAAAAAAAACTATTTTATGCGAACATTTGTAGGGAACAGCTGTTTTTTTTTTTCGCGATTCACGGTTCCATAGTTAAAGTCCCTTCTGATTATCTCATTCTAAAATCAGGTAACTTGAAACATTTCCAATTGTGTAGGGTATAAAGTAAAACCTTTCGTGCAATAGCTTCTTACGACAGCTTGTTTAAAAGATGTTTCGTTTTCCCGCTCCTGCACAGCTTACGTGACGTGACCTGAATTATTTTATATCTAAATGTTTCAAAAACTTTGCAATTTATAAAGTGTTCTTATTGAATCATAATCTAAAGGTGTGATGTGTACTTGTGAAATAATAAGGAAGGTGATGAATGATACTTAAACTTATGAAAGAAGTAGTTTAGTTAATGACTTTCTATTTTTGTTTTAGTTTACAACATATTTATTTATTTTATTTTTATTTTTGTTTTAGTAGTTGTCTGGGTATTTTTCCATCGCTTACAATTAAATATGATTATGAAAGAGGATTATTAATTAGGGAGTTTTGCTGTAAGAAAACCAAATTCTGGGATTCATTTGTAGATAAGTAGTTATGCTGAAATTTCTTGTAAGTATGTGTATTTTTGTCTACAATAAAGAATCTGATTATGAGTCGTCTCTTTCAAAGCTATAACAGGAAACTTATTTTTAAATATAACTATCCAGACAATACCAGATTAAAGTCACCCAAAAGGCAATGGAGAGGGCTATGCTTGCAGTCACCTTGCGCGATCGAATCAGAAATGAAGACATCCGCAAGAGAACCAAGGTTACCGAGGTGGCCCGAAGAATTGCCAAACTTAAGTGGCAGTGGGCAGGGCACATTGCTCGCAGAACAGATGGGGCCGAAAACTGGAGTGGCGACCGCGACCCGGAAGACGTTGCGTTGGAAGGCCTCCCACTAGGTAGACCGATGACCTGGTGAAGGTTGCGGGAATCCGCTGGATGCGAGTCGCACGGGACCGGTCAATGTGGCGACACTTGGGGGAGGCCTATATCCAGCAGTGGACGTCTTTCGGCTGAAATGATAATGATGATGAGACAATACCAAATAATAATTAATTGATTTGATTGATTGATTAGAATTCAAACAAACAAACGTGTTTTCAATCTTCTAAGCAATATTAGTAAGGTTGTTTCTCGTCTCCGGCTAGATTGCACCACGATAGCACATATTTTGTTTCAACCGAGTAACCATCAAAATATCTTGTCCCTCCATTTCATACAACTTAAAACGTGAACAGAAAACCTTGCAAGCAATACTATAAGCCCGTCAACTTGTATAAGACGCAACGGTCGGTAATATTTCAGAACGTCAACTTGTATAAAAGACGCTCGCTTGCCTTAGGGCAGTTCATGTTAAGCTGAGCCGTTTCTGCTCAAAGGCTAAAAGGCTGAGCGTTTCATACTATCGGATGACCGCGGCCTGTTCAGGTAAACCTTCAAAGATAAAATAAAAACATGCCAGAACTTAGCCGTGTTTTGCTGGATTTTGTTTACTTGTAAGCGTATTATTTTTTAGTTTTGTCAAGCTGTTTTTTTTTGGGATGAGCTGGTATTGTTTTATAATATTTGGGTAAATGTTGGTTCTTTTAACACATATACATACCCACACGCACGGACACTTCTATAACGTGGCGGTGTTTTATTTATTTAGTCTCTATTTAGGCCTAAAAGCCTGTGTTGCCAAAAAAATTATTAGTACGTACATTTTATTTTTGATGTTTTGCTGAGTTTGAACATCAGGCATGAGTAAATCACCCAATATCTAACAAATGGATTATCCATAGTATTAGCTAATATTTTTATCATGCCGTTGGTGCTCCCACGCAATCTACCTTTCATAGATGTAGCTCTTTTCCGATGCCATAGAAATCATCAGCGTGAGCTTCTGCAAACATTTGTGAGGCCCTGCAGCAGTACATAAGCCACATCAGCGTTCTGTTTCCAAACACTCTTTCAAAGCATTCAGAAAATTCAACAGTGCGCGCACTAGATATGCGTTTTGTTGGATTTGCAATCCTCGGTTCAATGCTGAGAGTTGAAAATTAATAAAATATTTATGCGTAAGTGAAGTCAAAAATACTTAGAATACCTATACATAACTTCATTTCGGCTTTTGTCATCATCTGCCTAGCCTTTTCGTAACTATGTTAGGGTCGGCTTCCAGTCTACATATTTTAGCTAAAATCTTTGCCGCTCGCGGTTCAAGACTTAAAACTATAGCAAAATTATTACAGTTGTCTACAGGTACCGTTGTCTGTGACCGAATACTTGAAGAACAAGTTTTCCTCTCTAGCTATTTTAGGCACAAACTGGAAAGTCAGGCAGCGCTCCTATCGTAGAGACAAACTTTGCTCAAATTGTGTCCTTTAAGCAAAAGTACCCATCCCAGTAACTCTGAGTTTTGTTGGAACCTCAAGTTATAATAGACAACATTATTATAACATGAGCCTCTAAGTTCTCAAGGTTGGTACACAGTTAAGTTAAAAAACCAGCAAGTGTGAGTCGGTCTCGCGTATGAAGGGTTCCGTACCATCGTGATGAGAAATCCCCCTTTTATTTTTAATTTATTTTTATAACTTGTACTTAAAGCGGCAACAGAGGAGCTCGTGGCTTAATAATAACAGCCGATCGGGTCGATCTTTAGTTTAACCGTGCTTGCCTAGGTTGGTCGTTGGATGGGTGACCACCCATTACATACCAAGTTTCCTCCGTGCCTCGGAAAGTACGTAAAGCAGTTGGTCTCGGCTGTCATTTGTAGATCTTTGACAGACTTTATAGGTAGTCAGTGGCCCAAAAGTCTGACAACCTGTCTTTCCAAGCGGTAACGTATTACCCAGTACTAACTGGGTTGTGGTGGTCAGATAGGCAGTCGCTCCATGTAAAATACTGGTATTCAGCTGCAGCCGGTCAGACTGGAAGCCGACCCCAACATATTTGGGAGAAAGCTACGCAGATGACTTATAGCGGCAACAAATTCACATTCTGTGAACATTTTGAACATGTTACATAGTCAATGTCTACCTATTACAGATCATGAGATACAGTCTGCTGATAGACAGACTGTCGGTCGGACAGACGCTCAGCGGAGCTTAGTTACAGGGTCCCTTCAGGTACGGAACGAAGTCTCCTCTAAGTAAAATATAATGGAGCCGAGCGATTTTTTAGTCTCGCACATGCCGTTTTCCGACGCAGACGAAGCCGCAAGCAACAGCCCGTATTTACATTGATTATAACCTTATTATCATCTGTCTAGCCTTTCCCAACTACGTTGGGGTCGGCTTCCAGTCTAACCGGATGCAACTGAATATCTGTATTTACATGGAGCGAGTACCTATCTGACCTCCACAACCCAGTTAGTACTGGGTAATACGATACCCCTTGCTAAGACTGGTTGTCAGACTTTTGGCCACTGAGTACCTGTAACGACTGTCAAAGATCTACAAATGACAGCCAGGACCAACAGCTTAACGTGCTTTCTAAGGCACAGAGGAAATACGGAATGTAAGGGTGGTCACCCATCCACAGACTAACCTAGGCTAGCACGGCTTAACCTAAAGATTGACCTGAGCGGCTGTTATTATTTAGCCACGAGCTATAACCTTATTACATGACCCTTTAATTAAAAAGGGGTTACCTTTTTAGGGTTCCGTACCCAAAGGGTAAAAACGGAACCCTATTACTAAGACTTCGCTGTCTGTCCGTCTGTCTGTCTGTCACCAGGCTGTATCTCATGAACCGTGACAGCTAGACAGTTGAAATTTTCACAGATGATGTATTTCTGTTGCCGCTATAACAACAAATACTAAAAACAGAATAAAATTAATATTTAAGGGGGGCTCCCATACAACAAACGTGATTTTTTTGCCCTTTTTTGATAATAATGGTACGGAACTCTTCGTGCGCGAGTCCGACTCGCATTTGGCCGGTTTTTAATTTGATTCCTCCAAATAGCGCCGTAAGCATTATTAGTATAGTTTCTTTCGCATCAATTCCTCATGTGCAATATCTTTTTAGATGGTCACTTATACATCACGCTTGTAATCCCCGAAGGGTTGGGCTGCGGGGATTGCAAGCGTGTACTGAGGTGTACCTAATAGGCTAGTTTCCACCATCAATAAATTGCAAGTATATTAAAAACACATATAATTAGAACACAAAGCATAAAACTGTTTTATGTCCGTAACATCACCATCTCAGGTCCAGTTGAAAACCAGCGTCGGGCACTGGTTGCTCGGCACTTTGCTGAACTGCGCCTATTTGGCGTAGCCGTGAGACACGCAATATCTTCTTTTTTCCTGTTTAGTTTTTTTTTTTTTTTTATTGCGTACTTAGTTTTAAGTTTCTTATTTTTTATTTTATTCTTATTTTGTTGTGTACTTGCGGCTAAAGCCAAATAAATACGTTTTCTTTCTTTCTTTTCTTTCTTTTCTTTCTTTTCTTTCTTTTCTTTCTTTTCTTTCTTTTCTTTCTTTTCTTTCTTTTCTTTCTTTTCTTTCTTTTCTTTCTTTTCTTTCTTTTCTTTCTTTTCTTTCTTTTCTTTCTTTTCTTTCTTTTCTTTCTTTTCTTTCTTTTCTTTCTTTTCTTTCTTTTCTTTCTTTTCTTTCTTTTCTTTCTTTTCTTTCTTTTCTTTCTTCTTTAGTCCGTCAAAGTCATCATTCTCTTACCCTTATCCCAATTCATTTGGGGTCGGCGCAGCATGTCTTCTTCTTCCATACTTCTCTATTTTTCGTCATCTCATCAGACACTTCTTTTCTTGCCATATCAACCTTCACACAGTCCATCCATCGTTTCTTTGGTCTTCCTCTACTCATATACCCATCCACATTCATACTCAAAACAGAGTATTTAGTCCGTCAGAGTATTGGAAAATAATGAACACGTATTTTTTGTTCTTGTAAATCAACGAATATTGACAAAGATAAAACGAATCAAAAATCGGGAGTGGGGGCTCGTGACGTCAGAACGCACTAAAAATTATAGCACGGCGTGACGTATTGAGAATTTTAAAACCGTCGTATCTTCGTCAATTTTGGTTTACGTTACAAAAGAAAAAATACGTGTCAAATATTTTTTGATAATCTAACTGACGGACTAATTAGATTTTTTCAGTTGACAAGCCTATAGTACACCCAAATTATGCCAGTTATATTTAAATGCCATGTAATACGGGGCGATCCTATTGCCTTCAGGAACAAATCCAGATCGCGTGACAGCTACTGAAAAATTCCTAATGGAAAAACTCAATAACAATTTGCCTGAACCGGGAATCGAACCCAGAACCTCATGCTCAGTAGTCGCAATTGATTGTGACCACGAGACCAACGATGTCAATGATGTTCACCAATCCTGGAATCAAAATTTCTTAGTTTCATGATAAGTACTTGTTACTAACTCTAGGCCTGAATTCTTGTCGCGCTGACGGTCGGCCGCGCACGGTCGGTCGCGTACAAGTATATATTGTGTTCTATATAGCACCATACTGCGACGCCGACGTCAGCGGCGACTGACAGCCGTATTTTATTCTCGCTGACGTCACGACCGACCGTACGCGACCGACCGTCAGCGTGACAAGAATTCAGGCCTTAATGTAGTTTATGAACTCAAAAAAGTAATTATTTGCTATGAAAAAAAATCTAGAACTCAGCTTAGGTCACGAACGTATTAAAACTTTCAAATGAAGACATGAAAAATGAATTAGGTTTTCATTTCCTGTGGGATCCTTATCTCCCTAATGTTGGCTATCTGATGTTAATAATTTAGGCACTGCGGGTAAAAGGGATTGGGGCTGCTCCTACCACTGATTTCTCGCTAAAGTTATTTTTAGGTATCCCTGGTATATAATGTACTACGGACCCGCCCTTGCTCGCACAGTTTTTACGACTTAAAATTACATCGAGATTTCTTTATTAATATATCATCATCTGCCTCGTTTTTTCCCAACTATGTTGGGGTCGGATACCAGTCTAACTGAATAATGACGATGATGATGGAGCTGAATACCCGTATTTTAAATGGCGACTGCCTATCTGACCTCCACAACCCAGTTAGTACTGGGTAATACGATACGCCATGGTAAAATTGGTTGTCAGATTTCCGGGCACATAATCACACTTCTAAACTGAGATTTTAGAAGTGTGATTATGGTTTAGATATGGCCACAAAATTAAAAAAGATATATGCCCGAGAAAGTTTGATTAATTCTCTATGGAGTGCTCAAAATAAAAATCAAAATTTTTCTTATATTTGAGTGCTAGACTCTTAAAACACTCAAAAACAAGAAAATTTGTAATAGCCCTCTTAAGAAGATCAACACGGTCATTATAGACAGTGAGAACTTGTAATTAAGTGTAAATCTATACTTCTTCTACACTTAATATTATAAAGAGGTAAAGTTTGTGAGGATATAGGGTTGTCTCAGGATCTACTGAACCGAATTTGAAAATTCTTTTACCAATAGAAAGCCACGTTATTTGTGAGTGTCATACGCTATATTTGTTACTAGAAAAAATAAGGGGTGGGAGGGGAATTTGAGTAAAATAAATATCCACTTGTGAAAAGCCGAAACAGGCCGCTCGAAGAGATATAATTTATTAGACTACATACTACGGACTTCCTTGAAACGTAGTTACTAAGTGGATATATTTACTACCGGAAATCATTATACATAGTTTGGGTACTTACTTAGGTAATAACGTTACATGATTTATCTTTTATCACAATATCCTCTGATAGACTACTGTACGGTACAGGTCGAACGTTAGGAATCAAACACAACGAATGCTGAGAATACACTGGTTTATTAATGTAAAGACATTGGATTATATAGGATTGCGATTACATACAAGTACATAGTATAGTGGGGACCTCACACTACTCTCGGGGCTTGATCAGCGTTCCAAGAATTGCTTTCAAATCGTCGACTTACTTTACTATCGTCAAAGACTATGAATTCACGTTAGTATAGCAGCAACATTATAAATCTTCAAAATCATTATTTATGGAAGAGATACATACGAGAGACTAATGAGATGACTAGTAATAGAGAAGTATGGAAGAAGACATGCTGTGCCGACCCCAAATGAATTAGGATTAGGGCAAGAGAATGGTGATCCAACAAGAGAAACAACAACAACAGCCCATAACGTCCACTGCTGGACATAAGCCTCTCCCATGATGGGAGGATTTGCCGTAATCTCCACGCTTGGCAGGCGGATTGGAGATCGCAGTTATGAAAGACTAACAGAAAACGCTGCTGCTCATTCTCTGGTCTGCGGAGGCGCAAGGTGTTCTGCCTCAGACATTAGTCGCCTTATACGACACCCGTCAGTGTAATGGGTTGGTTCTATTCTACTCTGCCGGATACCACACGGCTAGCAAGAGAAACAAATCAAACAAATCCATCGCTTTCCATCAGGCGTGATCGAGGTCAAGAGCAGACCCATATTGTAATAAAAAAAAAAAAAAATGTAAATTAAAAATTCGATCAATCAAAATTCTAGACTCAAAACTATATTTATAAAAAAAAAAAAAAATTTAATTTGATTTAATTTTAATTTTGATTATGATATTGATTTTAATGTTGACTTTAATTCTGATTTTATTTTTATTTTAAATTTTAATGGTGAATTGTTTTAAATATGGATTTTAACTTTGATTATGATTTTAATAATGTGCTGTATGGTGTCAGACGTAAAGAATAGCACCATCCCACATTTTCCCGTGGGTGTCGTAAGAGGCGACTAAGGGACTTAACAAAGAATGGGCAGCAGCGTTCTCTGCGCTTTTGTAACAACCGTACTGCAATCGCCAACCCGCCTGCCAAGCAAGGCGATTATGGCAAAAACCCCCCTTTGGGGGAGGCCCATGCCCAGCAGTGGACGTCTTTCGGCTGAAGTGGTGGAATGTGAATTAAATTTTAATGTAATATAAGTAATAATTATTAAAAGTCTGTTTATGGGTTAATGCCTGAAATAAAAGACAATAATAAAATAAAAAAATGATGCCGAGGCAGCTCCAACTCGAACAGGAATCATTTGTTAAAAACATAAACAAAACGTTTGACAAACCTCAGATACACTTCACACATCGTATCCTAAACTTGTAACATAGCATTCCAAGCAAACTTCTCCAGTGTAGGCACCACTCAAAGTCTCCGTCTTACATTGCGACTTGAAATCGATTTCCAACCCACTTCTTGCACTATTATGACCCATTTCTCTCCGTTGAATCTTAGGTTCCTAGTCGATCGACTGAACACTTTGTGTTAATGGCACAAATGTCATTTGCAGAATGCTTTGTCATATCTGCTCATAAATGGATGCTTTACTGGATGGTCGTTGCTTCGTGACATAGAAGGTGAACTTGAGCATATTTTTGTGATACTTTTTCTTAATCCTCAGGTCCTAGATTCGATTCACGGGTCGGGCAAAGTGTTATTGGGTTTTTAAATACAATACCCCAAATCCATGATGCCATTTAAGAACTTATTTTTGTGATACAAATGCTGGTTCAATTCGACGTTTCCCAGTTAAAAGTAGCCCAGCAGCATCTATCTATTTCCTCTTTTAACTTAGACAGTTTAATAGCCTTTCTTGACAACGTTTTCGTGTTCCACCAGCCCGTTTGGTTAAAAAAAGTGGTCCTCTACCCAAGAACTATTTAGCCCGGTCAATACTTATCAAAGTGTAGTAGAGTGACCTCGTTTGTATCAAATGTCAGACAAGATACGTCGCGCTTTCAAGAAAATTGGCAAGGCAGTAGACGTGCGCTATTTTTATACGACTACCCGCGTGATGTGAAATGATGTATCTTTTGTTGATGTGACGAGATACAATATGTATGAAGTGGGGTGCTGTAGCTTTTTTTAGTAGAGGTTGACATTTGACACTGTGGTGAAGGTCAAGTCTGTTTCTAAGCGCTTCTTATTGTTAGTTTTTCTTTTAAGGGTTGATTTTGTTGTGATATTATTGGAAAAAGTTATTTAGAAGGTGGTCTTGTATGAAGATTGATTGATTTATGAATTCTTAATTGATATATATATATATATTTTTTTCACGATCTGATCTTTTTTGCGGGGTGAACATGGCCAGATAAAGCACAGTATAGAGAGGTTTGGAAGAAGAAAAGGGAGGCCTTTGCCCCGCAGGCAGTGGAACACTCAAATATGCTGACAAAAAAAAAGGAAGAAGTAAGAAAGACTTTTGACATTTTTCTTGCGGATAAAGAAAATTAATTTTGATATATTAGTATTGATTATGTATTGAAATTTAACTTAACTTAAAATTTTATTTTAAAATAACGTTTTGATTACGTATTGAAATTAACTTATTTAATTTTTTAATTTTGACATTTTATTTGACAAAAAATATTGTCGTCATTTAAATTTTATTTTGTCTAGTTACTTATAATAGTATTGTGTTGTGTGTATTTGTTTCTGATTATTTGATTTATAATTGACATTGAGTGAGTCTTTTTATTAACTAAGTTATGGATCTTTGTGTCTGATGCTAATAAATTATTATTATTTATTAAACGTTCAGATAGTAAATTAATTCGTTAGTTGTTATTTTTTTAAACCATTCTGTCCCACTTCTAGACAAAAATTTGTGCTATCTTTCAATACTTATTGACTTACGTTACGATATTTCTTTTTTATCAAACACGAAAGTACTTATAAAAAAATACATTTCCTTTCATATCAATTTCTATTAGAAATGCGTAAACAAATTAATCAAAGTTATCTTCGGAAGACGTAATTGATACAGCTTCAGACGTGACATTATTCTCGATATATCTTGTCCCGGATGTGGGGCCCACGCATAAGAATATATTATTCCTAGTCGATATTATAATTGTACATGTGTTATCTGTGGCTGTCATCTCATGTCATAAAATGTTAGAATGATAAGGTGCAGTCTGACCTGAGTTTATCTATTATAAAAAACTTCTTTAAAATAGGTTGTTTCTGTTGTAAAAGGATCTAGGTAGTTTTAAAACACGTGTTATATTATTTTCAACACACTTGCTCATTAAATGGTTCTAATTTCACCACAATTACGCACCTGTAATCAAACTGTGACTTTTTCATTGCTATTATTCGCAAGTGAGTTATAGGGTTTTTTTTTATTTTATTGGTTGAGTTGGTTTTCCATTTTTTGGTTTATCCTTCTTAAAAAAGTTTGTATAATAAAATTATTATTTTTTTGTTTTATTTCCTTCACAAGTGTGTTGTAAAACGTCGTATGATACACGTATGTATTGATGATTATTGTCCTCGGCTCTCTTAAGACCCCTCACCTAACGGCTCGGGTTTAATGGCGCCTGAGCGGTAATCACCAACATTACACACTTGTACCATAATATACTATTATATACAAGGTGGAAGGACACACAGACACTAAGTTTCGCGACACATCAGCGGAACGTACGACACCGAACGTTTGGTTGTATACGCTCGCAGTGTTTTTCAAGTTCATTAGGACACATCAGCCAAAATTACGTCGCGTTCGAGCAAAAATATAGATACAGCTAAATGTGTAGGTATAACTTTATCTGTAAATGTGAGCTATGCTATCATTTCAGATATTTTTAACAAAATATTGTACATAATTATGATTGTTATAATTAGGTTCGTTATAAAAAAAAAACTCATTATTCAGTTATTTTGTTGGCAATATCTGTGGTAATTTTATCAAAATTAGCAATGTGACCAAGTTATCACAGATATTTTATATAAAATATTGTAATTAAGACTCTTAATAATTATGTTTCTTTATAAAAACAACTTAATATTTTGTTATTAAGTTGGCAATAGGTATCTGTGTAGAAATTTTACCAAAATTAGCTGTAATTATGTTCTATAATTAATGATCTTGAACCTTTAATAACGATTGTGGATTTTATTCTTTTATAACATAATTTTATATATATTTTAGTACTTATTATTAAACTGATATAAGTATTTGTCCATAAAAAAACTCATTATTATTTACTGTGTGTAGAAGAAGACCTCTAGTACTCTTCAATGTCAGTGATATCTATTCATGTATCATTATTGCAACATTTCAAGACAGGTCTATAAATTATTTGATACTCCCTCTAAAACCAGATAATAAACATTCTATAAAAAGTTACCCGTAACATGGTCTTGGTCATGTCAAGACAGCTATAAAGACAACGATAAACTTTGATATTACTGCTGATGCTATTATATTAGTATGTAGGTGAACGGTGTCAATGTAGAGTATTTTTGAATGAACTAATCGGACATGTGTAAAAATCGATGTTTGTGATTGAGATCTTTATACAACTTCTTTGTAAACGTGAGTAAAGTGGAAGGCCTTTATCCAAATTTTGTATTGACAAAATCTGCAAATATGATTATTTTATAATGATATTTACATTATTTACATACTAACTATATAATAGAAATAAAAATATTTACAAGTATCAAAAAGGGTTACAGGGCGCCGAAAATTTCGTCCACATCGCTGTCAACAGGAAAAGTGCCCAGAAAGCTGGCAGCATTGCCACGTTGGATGGCAATTCTGATTCTTTGGCCAAAAAATAATGTGAATTTATCGGTCTAATTTATCCTACATACCCATTTATTATTTATTATCATTTAGTCTGTTTGGTGTCGGACGTAAAGAATAGCACCATCCCATATCATCCCGTGGGTGTCGTAAGAGGCGACTAAGGGATTACCAGAGAATGGGCAGCAGCGTTCTCTGTGTCTTTTGTAACAACCGTACTGCGATCGCCAACCCGCCTGCCAAGCGTGGCGATTATGGCAAAAACCCCCCTTTGGGGGAGGCCTATGTCCAGCAGTGGATGTCTTTCAGCTGAAATGATGATGATGATGATATCAGCTTTCGATTGCTATCATCATCATCTTATCAGCCGAAACACGTCCACTGCTGGACCTAGGCCTCCCCCAAAAGGGGGGTTCCCTTTTGGGGGAGGCCTAGGTCCAGCAGTGGACGTGTTTCGGCTGAAATGATGATGATGATGATGACCCATTTAATAATAAGCATAGTGAAATATAATAAGCATTCAATAAATGCGCCTTTACTAGCCGATAAACTATCCTATATGTCTAATTTTTTTCGTACGAAACCATTTTGATCATGCTTCTTTAACTTTCCCCGTTCTATTTATTGTTTTAGTAGGTCCGGTACGGGTAGTTAGGTTCACTTTTCAAGTTTTCTTTACTCCATTCGCTCTTATATAAATGCGGAATGTGGGTAGGTACATGAAAAACTGGAACACATAATATTAACAAAATAAGAGACAAACGGAATGGCGCGGACCGCCCCACGTTTTGAGATCACGTAAAATTACACGCCTTGCAGCTTTTAAGTTTGGTGCAAGTCTTAAGAAAGTTGTTTGAAGTATTATTTCAGTAAATGTATGTACGTACATAGGTATAATATGTCAGGAAACCGGCATGTCCTAGAACCAAAAAATTCAAAGACATGTGACATCTACCAATCCGCACTGGGCCCGCGTGGTGGATTATAGCCCATTCCCTCTCATAGAGAGGAGGCCTGTGTCCCAGCAGTGGGAACATTAGTAGGCTGATGATGATGATGAATATGTTAGATAATAATATAATGTTACAAGGATAATTTGGCGCATGAATGACGTTGGCAGAGAGACGCTGTTGATGATCAAATGTATTGAAAACATGAGATGGCGTGGCTTCTGGCTTCATTATATACCTATTTAGGCCACATGCTAACAGACACCTATAAATATAAGGTTTTTATAGCTCTCTCGTGGACTTTAAATTACTTTCTTGTTTATCGGGCAGTAATTTATAGTTTAATAACACTTAGTTTGCGGGCACTGCGCACTTTTGTACTATTGATATTTATTCCATTTGCTGCATAGATACTTTTATTTATTTTTATTTAATAACTAATATTGTTTAGATAATAAACAGGATACCACGTGATTTAAACTATAATTGCCGTAGGTTGTTTACTTCGTTTGGACAGGATGTGTGGCATTTCATGCAAAGGGGCTCCATATTGGAATTCTGTTTGGGATGAATCAAGGATATCCCATTTGGCCAGATTGTAATATTATCTACGGCGGTAATTTATCTATCTTATAATGTTAGAGCTGTGCAGATGGTTACCTAGAGGTTTAACACAACTTAAGTTTAATCGACACGTTAATAATAAGAAGAAGCATTTAATAATTTTGTTTAGCCCATTATGGTCTCTCTCTCTCTCTTCCCTCTTCTTTCTCTTCCAAATCTTTTTACTTTTGGCGGTTTTGTATCATGGCTATCCGTATCCAGTTTCTTCCGGCCACTTTAATGGTCTCACTACAAAGATTCAAAGGTAATTTTAGAATTATTTTTAAAATAATTAATTTGAGATTAAATGCACATAATTAAAATGATAATCATTTGTCTTACTTCATCTTGCAAAAATGTTTATGTCATTCGCCCTCTTACCGCTCATGACTTAGAGCTCAGTTTTACATCTTTGTAAGTTACTTCACGACGGTCTGACCTACATTTTGCGCTCGTTTCCATCTCACAGAAACAACGATATTTTTGTGTGGCAAAAGCTACTTTGTTCTGCATCCGCCGTTTGAGCCTTAATTAATTAAAACTGTAGCGTGTTCCATCTTTGTGTGTCCAATTTTTGAGGTGGTAATTTGAGATGTTCTTGTTTCTTTTTTTTTTAAATGAATGGCTGGTTTGTCAACGGCCAGGAAAGAATGTTATGTCGCTTTTGAAAAGTTTTTTTTTTTAAGATACCTATCTTTGTGTGGGAGGATACTGGAAGTAGGTTTTATGTAAACAGTGAGTGGGCGTTTCAATCATAACAAGACGGCCATTTTATCGATAGCTATAATTATGAGTTTATAATACCATCACAACAATAAAACAAAGTTATAATCGGCCTCGTTTTGTTTTTACTATCGGAAAACTTTCTAGTTTGATGACGAGAAATGCTTGTTAGTTATACAAAATATAATTAAGTGAAAATATTAACCTTTAAATATCAGCCAAACTATCACAGACCGACCGGGGCGGCCTTAAAGATCGCCTCGTTGGTCTAGTGGTCCTGGGTTCGATTCCCGGGTTGGACATACTGTTTTTACGTTTTGTTGTGTCTCAGTAGCAGCCACGGAATCTGGATTTGTGCCCGGTTGATGGCAATAGGCTTTTAGTTCCGTGTACTAGGGTGCCCCCTAGTACACGGAACTAAAACAAAATGGCGAAATGTGGGTGTACCTCAGCCTATCCCTTCAGGGGTTACAGGCTTACTGTTCTGATATGGTTCCTAAAGCAAAAAAATCTTGACGTCAATGAAATTTCGACCTTAAGGGGTCAACCATACCTCCCGGCAAACACAAGTAAGTAAACAAAGCAGTACTTTAGGTAGATCTTTCTTCACCCTAATATGTAATTATGTACGAACTTTCACAACACTCTCCACTTTATTCTACTTACAAACTTAATTATCTTAAGTCTAAATCAAGTCCTTTATAGCTGTTGTTAGTCTTAACTTAGACTACCCTACTTCTAGTCGACTGATAGTTATTGTATTTAGTAACTTAGGTAACAAATTAAGTGGAGTTGACTTGAAACCTATTCGACTCGCTGGAATATATGTATTTTGTAATGTAATATAACATGAATTTGTCGTTTGTTTCGTGAAATGTGGGAAGCTATTTCTTTAGTATTAGTTCGTGTTTTAAATGTTTGATGACTAAAATATTATGTATAAACGTAAGTGAAGTTATTGTCTGACAAAATTATTGTTGGTATAATGATCTAAACACATAGTAAACAGCATTTATTGCTTACTATTGAGGGGTATTCATGTTCAATTGCTATCATCAGCATCATATCAGCGATCATAGTAACGAAAGACGTCCACTGCTGGACATAGGCCTCCCCCAAGGGGAGGTTTTGCCATAATCGCCACGCTTGGCAGGCGGGATGGCGATTGCAGTACGGTTGTTACAAAAGCACAGAGAGCGCTGCTTCCCATTCTCTGGTAAGTCCCTTAGTCGTCTCTTACGACACCCACGGGAAGATATGGGATGGTGCTATTATTTACGTCCGACACCATACAGACGATGCTATTCAATTCATATATCAGTTGCTATATTTTCATGAAAAAAGATCTATTCAACATCTGTCATGTATTTTTTGGGTTGCTCTGTATTTATTCTTCTTTGAAGTTTATAACCTTGTCAACAATATATTTCAATGGAAATAAATACCATTCCTCCAAGAACTTCAAAATAAACTTGATATCCAAATTACAGCCTGTTCCAGTCATCCTAGCGCTATGACGTCCTAGATTGTTAGACACTACTGCGGTAGAGCAAGGACGGTCGTGTCCAATAATTGGTTGAATGGCCTTTGTATGGGTACTAATGGCCGTCTATGCTGATTCCTCTTCAGAACGAGGGGCCGTGTTGTGTTAAGTGTGAGTAAGGAATTGGAAGGACTTGAATACGAGTCGGTATAATAGTGTACCACCAATCACTAAACACATTACGGTCTCGTTGGTAGCTAAAGGCACAGGCACAGGCACAGGCACTGGCACAGGTTCTATAACATACTTACGTATTACTCAAACTCAAACTCAAACTCAAAACTCAAACTCAAAGCATTTATTTCAATTAGACCATTACGGCACTTTTGAAAGTCAAAAATACAAAAAAGAAAATCAAAGCTACAGTCCCAGTCACAAGGCATAATAACTTGAGAAAGTACTGTAGTTGCCCATTCCCTAGCGTAGATCTCTATGGAGAAGAATGGGCAAGAAACTCCATGGACACTCTTTTAAAATCAAAATATTGTTACAAAATCTTGGTTACATCATTAATTTTGAGATTATACATAAATGTGAGAACGATGTAGAAAGACGTGCACACTAAGAGCATCCAGAGTGAAAGATTAGATTAAAAATGTATGAATAAAGTAATTAAAATGAACCTTGGCAGCTAAGAGATGACCAGTCCCAACTGACAGCGCCCGTTCACAGACATGACGCATGTACCGGCGACATTCAACTCAACCATATTGAAGGGAACTAAATGACCCGACACACCCGCCACCATCAGCGAGACATTTAATTGAGCATGACATTCTCTCAGTCACCAAGGCATATTCAAGTCAATGAAAGATAAATAAATGTAAATGGTGGCTGAACAGTACAAAGTACTCACACATGTGCTATGCAATTATATAATACTAAGAACTGGAATCTATACAATGCAAGTATATTTTTACAATCTTCTGCAGCTTCCACAATACATTAACATGGGAATCAATTCTTCATCTTCTTCTTTACGTGTCGATGGACTCAAATAATGCCCGTCCAGTACAAACAATTAGTTTGCCCCCCTCCCCCCCACCTATGGTTGTGGAGCAGGACCAGCATTTAGCCAAGCATTTTTATCATCAATGTAATCCCCCAACTTATAATATGCTTGCCTACATAGTGTGCGTTTTATACAAGATTTAAATTTCGTCTCATTCAGTTGAAGAATGTGGGGAGGTATTTTATTGTAACATTTCAAACAGTACCCCATGAAAGATGAATCCACTTTAGCAAGCCTGAAACCTGGCTGAACTAGTTGGTCCCTATTTCTAGTGTTATAGTGGTGTCTGTCCCCTCTCTTACTGAATAAATGCCGATTTTTTCTAACGTACATGATGTTTTCATAGATGTATTGACAAGGTACTGTCATGATATTAATTTCCTTAAACAGTTCTCTTAGAGAATCGCGTCTACGTAATTCATAAATGGCTCTGATGGCTCTTTTCTGCAGAATAAATATAGACTCGATGTCTGCAGCCCGTCCCCATAGTAAAATACCGTATGACATAATACTAAGAAAATAACTAAAATAGACCAGCCTCGCGGTATCAACATCAGTAAATTGACGGATTTTTCTAACAGCATATGCTGCTGAGCTTAGCCGTCCTGCAAGAGATGTTAGATGAGGACCCCATTGTAACCTTGAGTCGAGCGTGATTCCCAAGAAAACCGTTTTATCGACAAATTCTAGTTTCTCTTGATTCAATATTATGTCACAATCACTACTTTTGACATTTGGTAGAGCAAATCTAATGCATTTAGTTTTTTTCCCATTTAGTACTAAATTATTAGCGGTAAACCAATCGTGGACCTGCAATAGGGCGTTATTTACGTCATCAAGATTAGTGGCACGTCTGTTTATTTTAAATATTAAAGAAGTATCGTCAGCAAACAACACCATATGCGGATGGTTGTTAAATAGATGGGGTAGGTCATTAATATATACTAAAAAGAGGAAGGGACCCAATATCGAACCTTGTGGTACACCCATTTTTACTTTTAAACCCATTGAGTTTACTCCATTTATTTGTACCTGCTGCTGTCTATCATTCAAATACGATTTTATTAAACTGAGCGCAAGTTTACCTAAACCGTAATGCTGAAGTTTCAAGATCAGGGTTTCGTGATTTACGCAATCAAATGCCTTCGAAAGGTCACAAAAGATTCCTATGGCATCTTGTGCCTCTTCCCACGCAGTAAATATGTGTTTTAATAAAGTGACACCGGCGTCAGTTGTACAACGTCCTTTGGTGAAACCATACTGTTGCTCATGTAATATTTTATTAGTGTTAAAATGGTTAAGCATTTGATTGAGCATTATCTTTTCAAATACCTTGCTGAAAACCGGCAACACGGATACGGGCCTATAGTTATTGGTGTCTTTACTGTCCCCGGATTTAAAAAGCGGTATTACCTTACTGAATTTCATTAGATCCGGGAAGACCCCTTGATCCACGCACAAATTAAATATTGAGGCTAAATACGGCGCTACAGTCTCAATAATTGAGGTACAAGCTTTGATAGACATACCCCATAGATCTTCCGTTAATTTGATCTTGATTTGCTTAAAACCTTTTATGACTGTTATGGGGTGTATATGCTGAAATTTAAATTCATTCGGACAGGCTGAAACGTTCGCTTTCAATAAATCAATAGAGAGCAAGGGAGAGGAATTTAAGGTTTCTGTAGTTTTAAGTGGGATACTGGTAAAGAAATTTACAAATTCTTGAGCAACTTCATTGTTGGAGCTCACAAGGCCACGCGATGTCTCTAGTGTGAAGTCATTGCCTTGTTTTTTATTTCTATTTGTTTCACTGTTGATGATTTTCCAAACCGTTTTTATTTTGTTGTCGGCTGATTTAATCTTGTTGCTAATGAATAAGGATTTGGCTACCTTGCAAGTGTTTTTAAAAATTTTCGAGTAAGTAGCAACATATTTATTAAAAGCTTCAGTGTTGATGTAAGGCTTAAGGCCGTACAGCTCAAACAATCGTTCCCTACTTTTCCGAATACCCTGTGTTGCCCAGTCACTGAAAATAAACTTTGGGCCAATAGTTCTAGATTTCTTTTTTAAAGTATTATTAAATTCGGTGTGCACTACCGAAAAGAATTCTTCATAAAATACATTTGCATTGTTTCTAATATGACCCGGTATACCTAACTTGCTAATTAAATTATTATTAAATTTGTCTAGATTGCTGGGTGTTATTTGTCTAGTTTGTATCTGAATTCTTTGTAATTGTCTATTGTACGCGAAAGTAACCGTCTGACCACTATGATCTGAAGGCAGGTAATTTACGATGGATTTATTTATGTAATCGCAGCAACAAAAAACATTATCGATACATGTAGCAGTATTTGTCGTAATTCGAGTTGGTTCTGAAAACACATTTGACAAGTTAAATGATTTAAAGAGACTTAAGAATCTACTGCTATTCACATTATTCTCTATGATATTGACATTAAAGTCACCACAGATAATTATTGGTTTATTACCAGTTACAAGTTTTGCCAAAGCATCTTCCATTATTGACTCAAAGATAGAATAGTTCAGGTAATTAGGGGGTCTGTAAACGCACACTATTATATGCTTATCTAGCTCAACACAAGACAATTCAATGCTATGTTCAACCGATAGATCGACTATATCATTACGAGACTTAGATTTAATACAATTTTTTACTAGGATTAATGAACCCCCACGCATCTTAGATTTTCGGTTAAAGCAACTGCTCACATTGTAATTCTCATAATTTATTTGCATTACTTCATAATCTTTCATCCAATGTTCAGTAAAACAGATAATATCAAACTTAGTTTTTTCTAAAAATAGTTCTATTTCTAGTTCTTTGGAAGAAAGTCCCTGAATATTCTGGTGAAACAATTTTAAGGAATTCTGCTCAGCCCCTTTTTTACAGTTATTTGATTGAGAGCTAGAAGATACCTCGAAGTTGACGAGATTAACTAAATTGTCACTCGTACCTTCTATTGTCTTAGTGACTAGTTTAAATCTAAGCTAATACTATTTGTATAATTACAATTAGTATAATTACTAATTTCCGTAGACCTATTTACAAAAAACTGCGACATACCACATATGTCTGAGTTTATATTAAAAGCTAATAGCCGAGCTATTTGACGTCTAAAACTAATAGGCAAGTACGCATGGTTTCTGGTTGACTTCAATTTCTGAACGAAACTGTTAGTGTCGAAAAATGTCAACCTGTCACTATAGTGACTAACTAGAAAATGCAAATGATTATTTAAGGCATGGATATTATGGTTTTGCTTGCTAGACAATTTCGTAAAGTACGGGAACGAGCACAGAATTACTCTCTTACAATTTAGTTTTAATAGTTGAGTGACATTGTCCGTGATATCATCAAGTTTAACGTTAGAACTGTTACCTACAAGTACAGTTATAATGGTATTAGGATCAAATTCCTTCCGAGTTATTGATGTTATTATCTGGTTGTAAGAAGCCTGAGGAGTACAATAATTTAGAGAAGAATGACTCAGATTGTTACTAATTAACTTGCCTAACCCTTTTCCTATACTATCTGAGAACAAAATGGAGCAACAACTGTGTGTATTACAAGAAGGGGGAGAACTACTATCTATTTGACCTACCTGTGATGAACCTTGTACAATATCTGGTGAATTTTGAATGGAGATACAGTCCGGAACACTGCTCAGCCGGGTTGGGTTCTCCGTTACCTCGGGTAGGAGAGTGTCCGGGCTGGATTCACTTTGTGATGTACATTGAGTGTTGTTGAAGGTCATCGTGTCTACACAGTATGCATTACTATTACCGCTATCAACTAATTCGTTTGCAGCAAGGATATGTTCCTTAATTTGTTTTTGAGAATTTACATACATAGAATAACATGACTTTAGTTGACGCTCTAAAACTTGAATTTCAGACTGTAAGTTTTGAGTGTCTATTTCATAAAACTTCTTACTATCCTCTAATTTAATTTGATAATTATTCAACTTTTTTATGAGGAAAACACGTTCTTTTATTAGTTGAATATTTTTGGAACTGTGTTTTTGTTGTTTTTTAAATTTCTTGCATTTTTTTATAATTCTATTTAGTTTTGCATATTTCTTTATTTTATTTTGGCTTACTTTATAACTACTACAATTATATTTCAGAATAGAATCTTCAGTAAGATCTATTGTTGTTAAGAAATGTGGGTTGCAATTTGAATTCAATAATTGATTATATAGGTGATCTGTTTCCCTAACCTGAGTACATTCTCTTTCTTTCTGAAACTCAATAATTTGTTTGTTGGCATGAAGCAGTTCAACTTCTAAGTCCCTAATCTTACATAAAGCCATTTCATAATGGTTACTGCAGTCGTTGAAACCATCTGTGACCACCCGCAGATTGTCCCGTTCCTGAACAACATCCATGTATTGTTGGTGCAGGTCCACTAGCTCCCGTTTCAGGCTTGTGTTTTTGTGAACGACCTTCTCGATTTCAACCTCATGTTCCTCTCTATCCAATAACAGCTGTTGACATTTGCTGTTTGCTTCCTTAAGTTCATCAAGGGCCGTTCTCAACTTAGCCTGTAACTCCTGGGTAGTTGCCTTACGGGTCATCACAGGCATGGTTTCAGGGAATAGAACTGAAAGTAGAAGTACAAAGAATGGTGAGAACTAATTGAATGGACAAAATTAGGAAAGCTAGAAATGAAAGAAGAAAATGAGAATAGACTGGAATATGTGATTAATAAATTGGTAACTGTGGTAGGCTTATGAGTCTTACACAAAATACTTTAATAAGATTATTAAATTAAATTAAACTTTAAATTGATTTCATGTCTATAACTTTTTTATGAAGTGGGTAGGACTCTTGGGTTAAAATTATTGGACTTATTTGAATAATAATGCCAAAAATTATTAAAGAATAACCAACGTACTTTTTTGTTGTGTATTTAGTTAATTAAATATATAGATAGCAAGTACATTTACTTATTACAAACTACCTACACAACTAGATAACTAACAAGTGCTAACTGACATAGAACCTAACTTCAACTACAAACGAGTGCCAGATTAGTCAGAATAATGAACTTAGTGCTACAGAGCTTTTAATTGGTTAATATGAGCTACTTATTAGACATTAAAAGGAAACAATTATACTCCCCAGATAGATCCGCAGGTACATCAGCTGTTCGTGTAATAGGTTACCGGTCGAGTTAGGAAACCAATCACTAAGTGTTACAGTGTATTTTTCCGTGAAAACAATAATCTTGGGTATTAATACACTTAATAGACATTTAATTATAATAATACAAGTTTTTTACACTAAAATATTAATTAAAACTAATTTAAAATTACGGAGCTAAATTTTGACATGTCACTCAACCAGTGTTGCCCTACCAATTATCACATCATATTACTGTCAGTTAATATGCTTACTTTCGTAGCTATCAGTGTTTCTAGATAAAAGTTAGCTTGAAATATCCAATCTATGTCACCTCTCTGTCACTTGATTCATAGAAGAATCAAAGAAAGCTTTTCTGTGACGTTTTGTTTCTATCGGTCCGTAAGCTAAATGTCAAACAGAGAGAGATGGCAACGTACCGATATCTGTTAGTAAGTTATTGAAAATGGCCGTAAGAAACTAGCTGTGGGCGCGACTTCGTTCATGTGATTGTTTATTCTATTATAAGTTAATGTAAACATGAAGTCATGGTGTATTCGTAATATCCTCTACATTATGATTTTGCCAATTTGGACAAAAACGTGTTAGAACATATTTTGGGTCTGTATAATGAACTAGAGCAAATGGTTATAATCATTGAGTCGTATTTGAAAAGATTTGTCATGATTTCAAAATGCAAAATGCATTTATGTTTACTGAAATAATATATTTAGCCAGTGTTCTAGAATCACGTTCTGTTTTACTTTAATTTCAGCCTAACATATACGTATAGCATGAAAATAACCTTTAGACAAATTAAAAATTCCAGAATTAAATAAGAACTAGACTTTTATAAAAACCTTTCCGTTTTACCAATGGAAATAGATTAGCTATCTTAAAGTTACCTTTTCAGCCCACTTTACTCGCCCCCATTTTATTTCCACACTCAATTTTAATCTAAAATTCTTCATTCATAAGAATCATTCACTTCAGTAACTATTGTCAAAGCTGAATGGCTGGGCAAATTGTAGTTAATCGCGTTTGAGAGACCCACTTAGAGTATATAAGTAGCTATAGCATACCTTTGTGATGTAATCAACGCTTTGAGTAGATTCAACGATGTTGGTGGCTTCGGGTGTGTATGGGAGCACCAGGACTTGGGTAAATAAAAATTAAGAGAATTTGGGATTACTTAAAAATGTGTACTAGCTAGACAAAGACACAAGCAGTAAAGACTGTACAATGATTACATTAAAAGCTTAAAACTAAAACAGGACGCATCGTCGCTCGCTGCTACGACGAATCCATCAGGAGCTGCTCCAACAGGGTGTAAAGAAGCTTGTTTCAATTTCTTACAAGTGTGAACTAGTAAAACGAAGCTTATTTCCAGTTTGTAAGTGTAAACTAAATACGAACGATACAACAAGTAGGAAATAAGCTATAATTTTGTGTAGAAACACGTCTAAATAAACAGCCGGTGAATTTTAAGATTGCCTTGTAATGTTTTGCCCTGGTAAATATTTTTATCCTTAAGTAACTGTTTAATTTAACCTGCCATTATAGTCTGGTAAATGAGTGCTCAAAAGGGGTATGTGGTTGGAAAAGTCGAAAGCAGAAAATCTGACTTATGAACTTCGTTTGGACTAGTTAGAAGATAAACATATTAAAAGTCCTGACCCCTCCGAGGTGAGCCCGAGGGGGGGGGGGGCATTTTTTTTTTTTTTTAATATTGGAGATAGATAAAAAATGTGAAGAGCAAAGTTGAAGAAAATTTTATGAGGTTTTATTATGTAGTACAACAAAATTTTATACGACGCATCGTTTTCGAGATATAAGCAAAAAACCAAAAAACGGGACCATCTTTGCCCCCCCCCCCCACCTTGGGCTCACCTCGGAGGGGTCAGGACTTTTAATATGTTTATCTTCTAACTAGTACAAACAAAGTTCATAAGTCAGATTTTCTGCTTTCAACTTTTCCAACCACAATCATTCATTGCCCAGGCTATTACATAACTTATAACTGGCTAAATGTAGGTGTACCACAAATATTGGGTACACATTTGTCATACCCTACAAACAAGATTGTACGACGAAAAAAATCGTACGATCTTGTTTTATTTCCATGCAGGGTATTAACCTAAAAATCTTTATATCATTGAACTAAGGTTACGTAGCAACCATGACGTTCAACATCACGTTCCAGGTAATCCAGTACCAGGTATAAATTGTCTAACTTTGATATCAAATCCGAACCCTTATACTATTACGAATTCTAAATAGGTCCAAACTCCGAAGACTTAAGATATTGATAATGTTCAAAGTTTAGGAGGTTTTAGATGAACAAGCCCCCTTTCTTGAGTATCGGTGTAATAAAATTAACATAATCATTATTTGAATCTTATGGAGTTATCGAATGACTGATCTCTCTTTTATTGGTAACATCATCAACATCATCTACGATCCAACTTAACCCACTCTTGGGTAAAGGCCTCTCTTTGCTGCCAAACTCCACTTTCCTGATCACCTCATCCAGAATATTCCTCGTGATGCCAAGAATGTTGTCTGCCTTATTGGTAACATCATCAACATCATCCACGATCCAACTTAACCCACTCTTGGGTAAAGGTCTCTCTTTGCTGCCAAGCTCCACTTTCTTGATCACCTCATCCAGAATATTCCTCGTGATGCCAAGAATGTTGTCTGCCTTATTGGTAACATCATCAACATCATCCACGATCCAACTTAACCCACTCTTGGGTAAAGGTCTCTCTTTGCTGCCAAGCTCCACTTTCTTGATCACCTCATCCAGAATATTCCTCGTGATGCCAAGAATGTTGTCTGCCTTATTGGTAACATCATCAACATCATCCACGATCCAACTTAACCCACTCTTGGGTAAAAGCCTCTCTTTGCTGCCAAGCTCCACTTTCCTGATCACCTCATCCAGAATATTCCTCGTGATGCCAAGAATGTTGTCTGCCTTATTGGTAACATCACCAACATCATCGACGGTCCAACTTAACCCACTCTTGGGTAAAGGCCTTTCTTTGCTGCCAAGCTCCACTTTCCTGATCACCTCATCCAGAATATTCCTCGTGATGCCAAGAATGTTGTCTGCCTTATTGGTAACATCACCAACATCATCGACGGTCCAACTTAACCCACTCTTGGGTAAAGGCCTTTCTTTGCTGCCAAGCTCCACTTTCCTTATCACCTCATCCAGAATATTCCTCGTGATGCCAAGAATGTTGTTTGCCTTATTGGTAACATCATCAACATCATCGACGGTCCAACTTCATCCACTGTTGGGTATAGGCCTCTCTTTGCTGCCAAGCTCCACTTTCTTGATCACCTCATCCAGAATATTCCTCGTGATGCCAAAAATGTTTTCTGCCTATCTCTCCGCCGGTCGATCAATATTTCTCTTTCCAATCGTTGGACGCTACTCGGTCACAGCTAGATAGACTACCATCACCGCCATTGAGCTATTACTACTACGTATAGAGAAGACAGCGCGAACACAATCTGTGCGCAGTGCGCGGCGCGCGGGGGGCGGCAAACCCCGCATATATAATTCTGTGGCGAGCAAGCGACTGAGTGAACTGCAGCCGGCTGACAGCAGTTGAACGGAGCACAGATTTTGTTCACGCTGTCTTCTCTATCCGTAGTAGTAATAGCTCAATGATCACCGCACCTTATCAAGTGTCCTGCCCAACTCCTGTATTGGAAGCATTCTGATTTAATTCGAATTTACCATCATTTTCATCGTCCAATCAATTAGCATTTCAGCTGAAAGGCGTCTACTGCAAGAAATATGCCTACATCGCCATGTTGTCGTCGTGGTCCTTGCATAAAGCGGATTCCGCGGCCTTCACCAGCTCAGCGGTGAACCTTGTGAGGTCCCTCTGTAAGTGGTCACCGCACCAGAATCTTTTGGCCCCATTGGCCATTCATTATATGAGTATGGTGCTGGCCGGTCCATTACGTCACTAAATGATCATTCTTCGGGCTATGTCGATCCCTGAGGATCTCTTTATTTCTGCTCCGATCGTTTATATGCTTATATAATAATCGTAGGTAATATAATACCTAGCAAACCACATACATATTAGTAAATTACTCGTAACCTACGGACTGAATACCAATATGGAAACAACAAATTTAATTAAATAACCTTAAACCAATTATTTACACAACATAACTGATGCGGTCACTGTTCGAATTTAAATTGATGTACAATTGACATTATAATTGACTTACCATCCCTGTATTAAAAACACTGTCACTTGTCCTTAATGGTTTATAACTTGAGACTAATTTATTCTTCTTCGTGTCACGACCTCAGACCAAATAAAAAAGTTAAGACGGAATTCTGCGAACAGAGAAGTGAGGCCGGTTTCGTAAACTTGTGTGCATTTATTCAGACGTAGTTTCAATGTAGTTTGATGTAAATGTGTGCGTGTGAGCGTGTATGCACAGAGCGAGACGTAGTTTTGCGCTGGCCTCATTTTATTGTTCGCAGCGCTACGTCTTGTTTTTTATTTGGTCTGAGGTCACGACATGATTTTAAATTATTATGTCAACAAATACAAAATTTTGCCAATTTGACAGCGTCGTTTTTGGCAGCGCAAAGGTCAGTTTTGACTGTATATTTTAGGGTACAGAGGTCATAATAGTAGGTGAACCATAGTTCGCGACATAGCGACACAGATCCATACCCCACGGCCGTTCCGCCTTATTTTACGAGGTTGAAGTTACACCTTTTCACTTGGATTCGGAGACGGTTTAGGAACTAGATTGTAAAGTAATAAAAAGATCGTCAAAGTTGGTTTAGCAATTACGACGTCGAATGTACTATGAAAGTTAGGATGCAAATTAATAGAACAATCGATATCTCAGCCTGTAACGAGAAAGGTACATCGTAATTCAGAACTTGGAACTAAATCTTGTAACCCGAGCAAGCTTTGGCACGAGTATATATTATCGTCTAACTCTAAACGCTTAAATAACCTAGATTGTACTTACATAACTGCCACTATCAATTAAGTTCATTTACCCGATATCGCGTCGATAAAGTACAGATAATGGAGGAACAATGGAACCTTTCAGATAAAGTTTAACTAGCGTGTTCTCGCGACTTTTCACGCGTGGAGTTTGGAAGTTATCCCACTAGACCATATTACGGGAAAAAAACTATCCTATATCCTAATCTATGCCATGTTCTACTTATGTGCCCTTCATCTAAATTCAATCAGCTGGTACGGCATGAAAACGTCGCAGACAAGCAGAGTTTCTTTCGCATTTAAATATCAGTATGAAAGTACTTACGGATATGTATAGGATTATTTAGCTCTGAGTAATATCTATCTCATGAGATTACCCAGTTCCAAGGATTTCAATATCGGATAAGTGACGTAAGACTTCAGGTATCCTATTAATACTGACTGACTTATCTTGAATAGATGGCAGGGTATGCGATGCCACTAGTTTCATACAACATGTAGATTTTACTAATATAGGACATATGTTTTAAGATTCATCATGCCTAGCTTTTTCGCAACAATTTTGCTGTCAGCTGTTGTTCTAAGTGGGTCTAGATATATACCAGTATTTTACATGGAGCAACTGTCTATCTAACCTTCCTAAACCAGCCATTGTGCACCACGATATCCCTTGGAAAGACTGGTTTTCAGACTTTGTCTACTCATTCCGACTGACAGAGATTTAGGAACAACAACCGGTACTTAAGGTATTTTGGAGACACGGAGGGGCCATCTATTATGGACCAACTGCAGCAAGCTTCGATCGTGCGACCCGTGTGACTGTTATTTTGACCGTTTTTACCACTACTGGGTAAACGCCTCCTCTTTCTCCCTTCAAACCTCTCTGTTTTGTGCAATTTCTGGCTACGTTTGCCCCGCGAACATAATCAGAGGCCCTACTCCCTAACGTCCGTCCGTCCATCCGTCCCTATCCATCTCGCTCGCGCAGGTCTGCAGATGAGTGCGAGTGAGAGACGGACGGAGGGACGGACGTTAGAGAGTAGGGCCCCAAATCGTCACAACAACTTCGCCGCGGTCGACTTCGTCGGCGTTGTCCATCCTCAGGCGTCCAGTGAGTGACGATCTTTTGCCCACCTTTCTCAGTACATCCTTGCGACGTGGCCAGCCCACTATCACGTTAGCTTGGCTATTTTAATTCCAACATCAGCTACTTGAGTTATGGAGCGCAGGGTTTTTACGGTACAATAGAGAAATAGTAATAAAAACATGCGGGCCAGTCTTTGGGGACTGCCGATAGAAGTGAAAACTAAGTAACGTGTGAATTGTATCGTCGAGCTGTGTGCAATTTTTTTTTTCTTCCCGTCAAGCCCCGCCCCAGTCGTAGCACTGCTACGCCTAAGTGGTGCTACGCCGTAGCAGATCGGTTACGAGTGCCACAAAAAGCGTACGTGACGTTACGCGAGTTCCATGATTATTGTTAATCCAAAAAGTGCTCAACGCGCCTAACGAAGTTTTCACTTCAAGAAACCTTATCAAATCTTTTGTTTCGTCAATAATGTTGACGCTAAGACACAATATGATAATAGAATGCGTCATTTTATCTAAACGGCACTGTTTTGATGACAGCGAGAGAACATTTAAGTAGGGTCATCTACTCTGTAAGTACTTACTAATTGTATCTATTTAAGCCTCTAAAGGAAACATGGCCCAAACGGCTCTTCTACAGAAAATCGATAAAGATTCTTCGGCTCTCACTTTAATTATATTAAGTGGTTTGAAGTTATTCAAACTAAGACTTATCGCGTATACTTTAAATGTTAAATAGTATACTGTAACATCACGCCTGTAATCTTGGAAAGTAAGGCAGAGGTGTAAGTACGTATGATTAAAGGGTGTAAACAACCTCATCACGAAGCCGTCAACCAAGCATTAAATAGTATACTGTAACATCACGGCTGTAATCTTGGAAAGTAAGGCAGAGGTGTAAGTACGTATAATTAAAGGATGTAAACAACCTCATCACGAAGCCGTCAACCAAGCATTCTGTACATCAAACTAAGTAACTTTACACAAAAAATATTACTGGGAAACGATTTTTTTTTTTGGGGTGAAACATCATGTTTTGTGGTAAAACTTAATGTAACGCACTCAAAACGTTGTGCTGATGGATGGATTGAATAATACGGGGGTCATGGTGGTGTTTAAAGTAAAAATCTTACATTAAAAATTTGTATTAAAAAAAAAATACTTGTCAAAAAGTTGGAACTTTGACCACCAATAAATACCTCCGTAACTAGAAGGTTCCCAGGTATGGCGTAGAACAAAAAAAATTTCGCAATGACGGGGAGAACAAGTGCCTTTCGGCTTCGTTAAGTGGTTTTTACACCCTCTATAAAATAAATAATAGTAAAACAAACATTTCGACAGTTAAGAGTCCTATTACATTTTTTTCGCAATTTTTCGATTTTTACTCCCTGGATAAAAAAATTTTTTCGATCGGCGTACACGAGTCGATAATAATAGCGATCTCCAGATGATTGTCGATTGTTATTGACGAAAATTAGAGACGAGACTGACATGAAACTGAGGAGCGACTTGAATTGACGCAGCATTATAGTACTTCAATTTTATTTATTGTAATTTTGTCTTAATATATTGACAAACGAAAACTAATGAAACTTATTCATTGTAGACTGAAGTTTTATACCATATTAATTTATTTTATAAAATTTAGTTTATTTGGAATATAATGGACGCTGAATCAAGACATTTATGGCTTAAATTACGCTTTCTTTACGATTTTTTCCGTGAAAATTCAAGGAATTTAAAGAAATTCTAAAACTCCAATAAACAAGTAAAACATTCAGCTTATTTTTCAGTAATTTTAGCTTTTATAAGAATTGCATGTAACAATGTGAATTTGAGCGTCAAAGTTCCATCGCCGACGGTTTTTCTTGCAAACTGAGTTTGTAAAATATTTATAGTACATTACACGAAAAGAAATATGAAAATGTGTAACTCCAACTTACAAGAAAGAGAATGGCACTATCGTTATTCTTAAGCAAATAATTAAAATATCTTACTGTTGCTGAAAATGACTGCGTCAAAAATCATGAAATTGCGTAAAAAATGTAATAGGACTCTTAAGCTTATCGCTTATAATTCAGCCACCAGGCTGCTATTCAAAGTATTTCATTTCTATTGTATCTTCTTTTGACAGCCTGTAAATCTCTACTGCGTCTAAAAAATATTTGTAGGTTAAAATGTTACAATTTTTGTTTTTAGTTCTTCCTTATTATCCCACTCCTGAGCAAAGCCCATTACTTCAACTTTTCACTATGGTGTGCTTCTTCTCACCAATTCGCGAGGAAGCCATCCAAGACGTCCCGCCATCTACTCCTCGGCCTGCCGCGACCCCGTCATTTCTATTATTAAATTAATTTAATAATAGAAATGACAAAAATACCTATCAAAACAAAAAAAATAACAAAAACAATAATAAAAATAAAAAAAACAATAATAAAAATAAAAACAAATCAATATTTAAATACGACATTTTCCATTACCGTATTGAGAGACTCGTGTAGAATAAACGTTGGTTTGTATAATCAGCTACAACTGTACTTCTGCTTGTATTTTCCTCTATATTTCCTGTTTACTTTATGACTTTCATTCCTAGCAAACAAAATGAAAGCTATGCATTTTCATTATGAAACGTTGTTTTAATTTAAAACAATTTCCCGCTAGTTATGCTAGTCTAGATTCGAGTAAAATATAAATCAAATTAAGCATCAATTCATTTGACTTTACAGCTTTAGAATACGCTATAGATTATACTTAGTTTGCTATCGTACTATGATATATTTCAAGCCAGCAAAATGTTTTTAGCGAAACAAATACATAAGATATAGCTTTAGCAAGATAGGTTAGTATTGTGAAATTAAAACTAAGACATTTCTTCGACGTGAATGAATGTGAATTCAATTTCCATCCGTCAAAAATGCTTATTAATTACGCATTTAAATTAATTATGAAGCAAAAACAATACTAATTTTAATAGAAGAACAGAATGGCAAAGAATGCTTCAAGAAAGCAATATCTATAAATATCAATATCATATGTCGTAGAATATAATAGTAACTGATTGCCATTCAACGTGGCAATGCTGCCAGTCTTCTGGGCATGGATGTGAAAGAGTACTTAGACGCATAAGAGCCCTGTTGTTTATTTAGTTAGTTACTTACTTACTTTTTTTGTAAATTAAATATATAGTTTTAATTATTCTAAAAGTAACTTTAATTCAATTATTTACAAAATACATTACACTTAACTTAATTTTATTAACAACATCACCAAACAGTAGCTCCTCGACAATCAATGAGAAGAAAGCTCTCCACACTAACAAACCCAAACAAGCAAAATAAAAGATTTAAAATAAAATAAAAAAACTCGACACGATAAATGACTCAGTAAAAGCATTGTCGTTACTGTCACATACATATACCGTAGGCAAAGGGAACCCATTATTAATAGCCACGGACTTGCCTAGAGGTTACCGCTGGGAAATAATATATCGTGACCTTTTGACGCCGGTCGAGACTCGAAAATATTGTCCTAATGTTCCTCTATTTAGTTCAGTCTGATTCTAAATGTATTAAGGTCCATGTTTTGGGATTTTCCTTGTAATGTGGGTGGTCGTTTATTATGTTTTTGTTTACCGGGATTCTACTTGGAAATCATTAAGGAATTTTGTAAGCAGGAAGTTTCCATTTCTAATGAACACTGCTAAATTATATTTTAAGTTAATTTTGTAATAAACATCTCGTTAGCAAATAAATCCGTTGTGTATTTAGAAAGACAGCGGACTGGTTTTTCATCTAATTTATGTAATCTGAATTATGTGCGTCGCGGCAATGTACTTAATTCTACTCTTAGTACTTGAATTGAAGGTTCAATTCAAGTATTACGAGAAGGTATTCAATTAAATGATTTAAAATATTCAAACAATTTTAAAATTCAAATCACAGCAAATGGACACGGAATCCCCCATAAATAAACATTGAACCAACAGCTTAATACTCAATTAAAATATCATCAAAATGAAAATTTAAAGGTGAACAGTTCTATTGGACAATCAGCAAATACAATTCCAATTAATTTTCGGCTATAGTGTTGAAAATTGATAAAGTTTAACGTTCTTACTACCGTAGCCCCAATTCGATTTCAGATACAAATACGATGCTTCCAGTGTTCACTCGGACGAAATTAAATATAAATAAGATCGGAGGGTCGACTAGGGATTCAGAATCGAATTAAAAAATAATAACGCCTTTCAATACTGCCAATGTTATTCTATCGATGAGGCTTCTGGAGAGTTTGGTTTTAAACCTTTTGTTAAAGAAACGTTGGGATGTCTCAATGTGATCTTTAAGATTATTTGAAGTAAATGAAGCCGTTTTCGTAAGTTATACTGAGTCAATGTTTTCGTTCGAAATCTTAAACATCAATATCAACTAGGTAGTAGTCGGGATGATTTTTACTTTTACTTGTAGTTTTGTGCTAATAATATTTTTTTTTTTTATTTCTCATAAAACTTATTAATATTTTACAGAAAAATAGGTTAGCAGTATTAATTTCAAATAAGTGGGTGTAGCCGCTGCAACCGAACTAATAAAGATAGGGACCCATTTTTTTTGCAAAATCTTTTTTTTCCTAATATACTTTGGCATAACTGTTTTGGCATAATTTGTTTTGCCATAATAATACTTTGGCAAATTTTTTTTTGGCATACTGTTTATGTTGGCATAATCATCTTGAAGGCTAATTTGTTTTGGCATAAATTGAATTTTGTATAATGTTACTAGGCATAATGACTATTAGCATAGTAGTATTTAGGCATACAAATAATATAAATACCAGAATAAAATTTGAGTTATTTTTACGTATTTATTTTGAATTAAAAATTCATTAAGTTGTACTACAAAAGTTAGTGACAGAAACGAATCGCTGCAAAACCGACTCCACGTAGTCTTGTCGGCCCTACCCCAAGAGTGTAATTTAAAATCGCGTAGGCGTGGTGGGCGGGACCGCCGAAGCCCCACAGCGCCGGAGCCGTGACAGAAACCTTGCCTGCTGCATGTTGCATACTGCATGCCTGCTTGCTGCATGCTTGCTTGAATGCTGCATGATTGCTGAATGCATGCTTGCTGCATGCTAGCTGCATGCTTACTGCATGATTGCTGCATGCTTGCTGCACGCATGCTTGCTTTATGCTTGCTGCATGCAAGGTGTATGCTTGTTTAAATGTTTGCAAGCTGCATGTTTGCTGCATGCATGGTGTATGCTTGTTTGCATGCTTCTTACAGGGAAAAAACTCACATATGTTCACAATCAACTATGTTCAAAACAAATATGTTATGTATTACCTGCTTCGGAGAGATGGTTTTATTCCAATCGTCAAAATAAATTGGTATATCCAATTAGGGTATGTCTAACATTTTAGGATTATGCTTCTTTGTTATGCCTATAAAAAATATGTTTTAGTATCATTATGCGTAAATCAATTTATGCCTAACAATTTTATGCTTAATCATTATTATGATTAGATAAATTATGCTTAAAAAAATATGCGTAAGCTGTTATGCGTAAAAATGTTATGCAAAAATATAATTAGTAGTAACAAAAGTATGCCAAGTTATATTAGGTCTTAAAATTTTATGCAAATGGACAGGGAACCATAAAGATACTGTTAGTTAATCTTTTTGTTTTAAAATGATTGAAAGCAGTCCTACCCAGGGTAAGTCGAATCATCTAAAAATAGTGTGACTGTTCCTAAATTACCCTAGACTGATAAAATTTTCGTTTTTCCTAATTCATGCTAATATTAGTATTTTGGTCAGTTTCCCCCGGAGGGGAAAAGGTCGCGCCCCGCCATCCGCACGACCCTGTAGGCTTCGTCCCTGACTGGTCGGCCTCCCACTGACAAGAGGACTGATTCCCAATTTGGGGCTACCCTGTCCCGTCCTTTTAGGCAAATGGACAGGGGTGGAATTCAAGGTGAAGTTAATATTGGGAATTCACAGTTAGACATAAATACATGAATAATAACAAATCTTAAAAGGTAAAACATCAATAAGGTATGAAGCTAATAAGACAAGAGGGCGCAAATATATGATATATGATGAAAGGTTGATAGGGAAACGTTACGCTTGCGCTTAAGAAATTATTATTGATTAGTTCGTTACGTTACTTTATTTAATTCCAAACTAGATGCCGCTTTGCAAACGCAAACAAGCCCATGTCATCAACATGGAGCCGTTTTACAACGTTTGCCAGGCGTACGTGTAATGTTAGACCTATGCGCATGGTTCTACTAAGAACTCTGCTACGAACGCTAACAACACACGTTTCCTAAGCACTTTATACATGTCTTTCACAATACTAAGGCAATGGGTTGTGAGGCCATTACCATTGAGGAAGACAAGTTTTCAGTATTTCTAATTACACGCGTACTTTCGTTGATAAACACTTTACGGCTGCCTACCCCAGTTATTATATAATGACACAATTTGCACAAGCGTATCGTAGACTCAGTCTGTAGCAGAACATATTGCAATTGTCATTGGTGAACACCGAAGTGGTAATTGTTTCGTCACCTCTCACTCCTCTACACTGCCCCATGTAGTGATTACATGTCTCGCTAAATAGTGACGATTCAGAAATAGGCCTACCAGTGGCCGGGTTTGGTTTTAACGAGACACGGGCCCTAGCGCTCTTTAGAACGATGCTATCAATTTAATTTGTGATACTTTGGGGAGCCTACCCCTCTCCCAGGAGTGTTGTCACCAAAGGCATTGAACATTTTCTGAGCTAGACCTTTCAGGAAGCAGTATTCATCAGTAGCGTTTGATTGATTGGTAACACAGGTACAACCTGGTACTATAATACTGAACAATATAATTTGTTTCAATCAATCTGCGAATACTATGGTGCTGTCTACACCACTGGACAATGTAGTTTGTTCTAATCAAAATGCTAAAGTATTACGGTTCGACCGCCCATTTGTAGTGAGTCTGATATTAGTCAATATTCGTCATTGGTCATGTGTCAAGCGTCGCCCTAAAATCAAACGCAGCTTTTGAATATTTGCTCTGGTATGGAGTAGGACGTGGACACATAATAACACATGAGATAATAATATATATAATAATGACGTAAAGCAGCTGCTCTGTCATGCTGAAATAGATGATTAACTAATCCTTTACTCTACTGTCAATCTGTTACCTATAAAGCACTATACTAAGTAACCTACGAGGACTATATAAGGAAAGTCTGCAACTATTTACACGCTATTAATCCTAAAAAGTTAAAAGTTAATTAAAGACAACACTTACCAAGTAGAGTAGAGTAGAGTCCTTGTAGCGAACTAGATGTTCGACCCACTTACAATATTCTGCGCCGATTAACAGTCACGCCTTGGCAGTAGCTCACCTCCTCTGACGTCTCCTTTCGCGTCGCGTACTCACTCACTAATTTCTTAGACTCCAATCGACTCCCGCGTCCGAACTCTCCAAACGTCCAAAACCAACTCCCTTGCCTAGTCCCGTGATCCCGTCATCTCTCACAACCAATCCCCACGCCTCGTCATTTCCGCCAGTACCTGCCTCGACCGTTCTCAGCCTCTCCGCTTGCTTTTTCGCAGAATTCCCTTATCGTCCTTGTTTTTGCTCCGTCGTCGTCTCGATTGTTTAAAAGGTCTGATAATCTGAGTGCTCACTGTAGAGTAAATTACTAACACATGTAACACTTGTATTGAACACTCAGAATTATTTAAGTTTCGCCTTTCAGTTTTTTGTTCGTAGTCCCATCAGAGTTCACCAGTTCTTTAATATTGTTTTACAATTTCTAAGAAGGGTCCGTTGCGTGCGTTGTTAATTACGGTAAGCTGTCGGCTGGCAAATCATAAAATAGAAATTTAATGGATTTGTAAGTGGCAGATGGCATGAGTTATTTCAAGACAGGTACTTGTTTAATATTAAGGGTACGCGAGAGACTGTCACAATAGGTAGGTCAAAGGACTCGAATTCCAACCCAAGACACGCACGTCTGATTTTTCGGATTCATGTGCGTATTGTATAATTATCACTTGTATCGGTGAAGGAAAACATGGTGAGGAAACCAGCATGCCTGACAGATATTTCTCGACGGCATGTTAAGCCAAGTCAGAGGCCCATGAGCGGCATAAACATTCTGACACCATCAGGTAAGGCACTTCCCACACGCTATAGAAGAAAGAACCCAAAAGAAGAGAAGAAGAAGAAGAAAAGAAGAAGAAGGGAAGAAGGGAGAAGTGTCTCTGTTCTATGTATACTTGCATGTAATTGTGTAGTTTCTGTTGGAGATCCAATAAATAAATAAAGAAGATCTAAAAAGTTTTCTAAATTCGACCCGTGATTTTGTAGCACTCAGTCCACGACCTATGAGATTTGGTCAATACCCTGAAATAATGGCTCTTGTTGTGTACACAATAGCCAATATTGGCCCAACTCCAGCGTCCTTTGATGGATTACAAATGCGAGTGACCGTTTGTGTACGATGGGACTATACACATTCAAGTGTCCCCGAATGGACCATTGTCAACGAAACCAATTAAATGAAACCAATTTCTATTACTGCTAACCGTCGGAGAAATATAATCAAGATAATAGAAGTAGGTAATAATAGGTTTGTATCCAGAATATCGTTGTCAAAGTTTGCCGATACAAATTGAACACAGCTTTCAATAGTTAACATTAATTTGCGCGGACGTGTTTTGCACAAAGACAAAACCTTGGCAAATGAGTTAACCAAGTTTAATTAGACAATCCATGTTACCAGATACAAGAAACAGTTCGACTTGCTCTTGTACCAGTTGTTTGAGATCTCTGTTCGTGTGTTCGCAACTTTGTTTGGTTTGAAATTGCGATTTCCTATGGGGATTTTGCCTTTCAAAGCATGTAGGTCTACAAACATTTTGTGGCTTGATAACTTTGTCAAGGGTGAATAGGGTGATTCACTTAGTGACAAATTCTAGAAGTAAATTAATAAAATAATTAGTTTATCTAGACTTGACAGTAACGTGAATACTATCAATATCCGCCATTTATGTTATCCTATATAAGTTCTATAAAATGTAGTACAATGTGATTTGTATGTTTTACATGATAAAAAGTATTTTAATTTCAGCTTCCTTCATTTGAAATAAGCCTGACTTTTATATTTCATTCAAAAATAACAAAACTTTTATTATTCTTACACAGTCAGTGTACATTATGAATACCACAAAGAAAAAGTGCCGGTCCCGGCTGTTGTCACATGATAACAGGGGCTTTACGTCACGACAGAGCGAACTTCGCCACAAAAACGTTGAAGAAGTTGAAGATACGACTAGCTGTATAATAATGTTGACCCAAACTTGTTTCTGACACTTTTTAGATCAAGCCACAAAAAATGTACACGAAAATCCGTGTAGAATATAAAACTGAAATGAAAATACAAAAGTTTTACTGTCAAAATATGAGGGTCTAAAAACATTTTAATCCTAAACTAAATCCACGATCTAGATTACGGGAAAACATCTGTGTTTTATTGAAACTGGAATGGTTGAAAAACATTTTGGTTTTATATATTTGTCGGGGTAACTGTTTGGTTTTCGTGCTGAGTTGCTGACGTTATCGCCGAGCACCAATGGTCACTAGAAAGCCTCCCGACCGCAACACAAACTAACGTTCAGCTGACCTCACGTTGGTTTCATACAAATGTGACAACTAGGATAGTCACCTCGTTAGTGCGAATTTTGAAGTTCTGTGGTAACCGCAAGTGCTCTTGGACAGGCAGACGAATGCGAGTAACGACTTCACATTTTGAAGAAATCACTCGTGGTGAAATTTTTCTGTATTTTACTTTGTTTTTTTTTTACTCTAAGAAATATGGGCGTATGTAGTGTAGGTACAGAAATAGGTGTAATGGCGTGTGTGTTCTTCTACTGTGATTTGACCTTGTTTTGGAAAGATTATTTTAGCGTAGTAAACCTACGATTTGATTGATTACAGAACGTCTAGTAGTATTCAAGTAAAATCATTAAATAAATGATTGCCACTTCAAATACCAAATTCGACAAAATATATACAACTAAATTGAATTTCTACTCAGAAGTAATATCAACGACAGCACTCAATAGCTAACTGCTGAAAGGGAAGATCTTCAAAGCGAACTATGTTTAAATTATACCGTTTTAATATTTACCTTTGAAACTGGGATACATAAATAACCTAACTATTTTGTACGTCAAAAGTTTCGATGCCGTTGAAAGCTGTAGACTAACTTGTTGGCAGTTAAGAGGCTATTATGTTATCCTCTCCGTCACCCTAGCCTAACACAACCTCGCTTCCACACTTCAACAAAAACTCTGTAGGAAAACATTTCAAAATATCAGAAGAGCATATCTTTGGAGCATGACTTTGTGAATTTATTACCTAACACTTGGATATATTTACTCCAAAAGTACCCACTAATAAAATTTTAAGTGCTACCGAATCAAATTTTTAGGTCGCGCCTACTCTCGCTTTTAAGTAGGACCAAGGATGAATTTAAATGAGCTTTCAACAGCGTTGACTTGGAATTGCATAAATATTAATGGTTCGCGGACTACAAGACTGATGGATATGGATTAGCCAGAGGGAGTTTTCTTAAAGCAACTTGAGGGGACAACGTGTCCTCAGCAAATTGTTTGTTGCTGTCCAATGAATATTAATCATTTACATTACTGAGAAAACGCTTGGATGCCCCTCTTTCCGCCAATATTGTGTTCCGATTTATTATTGTTCCTGTCGACGCTAATGCGACCTTGTCAGTCAGAGAATTTGCTGTTAAAGTTAAGTTTATTATCTTTGCGAGCTGGCAGCACTCTTGTATATACTGTTTTAGTACTAATAAATAAATCTGCAAACAAGAGTTCTAATGCTTCGTCGGCACAAAGCTTGTCTTTAATGAGAAGCCGTTTGTATTTCGTTCCATTTACATTTAACTTGGGTCTAGCGTGAGAATGTTAGCAGATTCCTGAATATGAATAGCTACCTTATTAATGTTTGAACGTTGCATTACCATCAAATTATTGAAATTAGGCTTCGTTGCTATGAAAACATTTTCTAACCAATTTTTTCTTTTTGTTCCAGGTTTGCACGCTATAAAAATAGTGAAGTTTGTAGTGCCAGAGATAATTCAGTATGGTGTTCAAGACTCAGTAATTTTAGACTGTGATTACACGTATGGGAACAGAACTCCAGGCCTTATGGTGAAATGGTTCTTCAGAAGCAAAACAAAACCAGTGTATCAGTGGATAGTGTCACAAAAGCCCCAGGACATAGGCATTTTGAGGGGTCGAGTGGACTTAAATTATAGAGCGTCTGATGACCCCTTAAAAATGTATAGAGCACTTCGAATAGTGAAATTAGATACGGACATTTCTGGTGAATATATTTGTGTAGTGTCAACTTTTCTTGATGAGGATGTCAAGAGTAAACACATGACAGTCTTTGGTAAGTTTTTTTTAAATGAATATAGTTTTTTTCTAAATGAATTTAAAAAATATGACAAATAAAACTTTGACCACACCAAGACGAATCCCGCACAGGCTGCGGGATGAAACAGCACATGTTATTTACTTGAAAGAATAGAAAATCACGCAGCTATTCCTGCTAGTTTGAACAATTTTATTAGTAAGTTGACTCAGTCCACCGAACTTCGATCTCCCGTGCCAGATTCGTTTCAGTTACATCAAAGCTTTATTAAGATCTATTCTAAAATGATAAACATCATTCAAATTCACACTCAGCACAGTACAGTAGAGCAACTATCGATGTTATCCTAACCACTCTGCAGGGTTTACCAATTCATTTTCATTCCTATACATTCTACTCCTCCACTAACACACACGTGCCACGACTGTACACTCGAAAATTCATGTTAAACTTACATAAAGTTCGAAGGCAAGACATCCAATCCATACTAAGAAAACATTGAATTTCATATTTGTAGGTTCCTTCCTCGTAAACCGTTTACTTTCTCGCGTAACACGTAGTGAACCCTCTGACACAGTTATAAGCGAAGCGAGTGCAAGGAATAAATGTATTCGGTGATAATAATTATGTATTTTTTTATGCTGGCTGTAATACAGGATGTAAACAGACTCTTCACGAAGCCGTGAACTAAGCATTCTGTAAATCAAACTACGCAAAAATTATCGCTGGGAAACGACTTTTTTTTGGGTTGAAAAATCACGTTTTACGGTAAAACTCAATGTAACGCACTCAAAACATTGTGTTAATGGATGAATTGAATAGTACGGAAATCGTGGAGATGTTTAAAGAAAAATCTTTAATTAAAAACGTGTATTTAAAAAAAAACTTGTGAAAAAGTTGAAACTTTGACTCCCAATATCTCCGTAACAAGAAGGTTCCCAGGTATGGTCTAGAACAAAAAATTATCGCAATGGCGGAGAGAACAAGTGCCTTTCGGCTTCGTTAGGGGCTTTATAATAAACGCAGAACCTATTTGTTCAAAACTTAACAACTTTTGTGCCACAAGTTTTGAAAATTTATAACTTTTCTTTAGTTTTACCATAAATGTTGATCAGCTGATTGCGGCAGTTCCTATAGAAAGTTCCTTTTTTGTTTTTCAAATTTTAAGAACTCGTACAACAAAAGTTGTTCAGTTTAAAGGTCCGATACACCTGAAAGGAGGTCTTGCGTATAGTATGTTCAAACTCAAACTCAAAGCATTTATTTCAATTAGACCATTACGGCACTTTTGAAAGTCAAAAATACAAAAACCAAAATCAAAGCTATAGTCCCAGTCACAAGGCATAATAACTTGAGAAAGTACTGTAGTTGCCCATTCCCTAACGTAGATCTCTATGGAGAAGAACGGGCAAGAAACTCCATGGACACTCTTTTAAAATCAAAATATATATTCTTACAAAATCTTGGTTACATCATTAATTTTGAGATTATACATTTAGGTGAGAACGATGTAGAAAGACGTGCACACTAAGAGCATCCAGAGTAAAAGATTGGATCAAAAATGTATGAATAAAGTAATTAAAATGAACCTTGGCAGCTAAGAGATGACCAGTCCCAACTGACAGCGCCCGTTCACAGACATGACGCATGTACCGGCGCCATTCAACTCAACCATATTGAAGGGAACTAAATGACCCGACACACCCGCCACCATCAGCGAGACATTTAAGTGAGCATGACATTCTCTCACTGTTATACCTTGTATGTCACCGAATGATTCTGTTTCTGGATTTAACATATTTTATCAAAAGATATCTGTAGTAGTTAATGACCCTTATACTCGTAAAAACTGATTCCTTCATTCATCTGAAGTGATTATTTCATCCGTCATTATCATCTATTCTTTCCAAGTCGTATCGTTTAATGTACTAACTGGGTCGTGGAAATTAGATAAGCAACCGCACCATGGTATTTAGTAATATCCGGTTAGACTGGATGCCTACCCCAACACAGTTAAGAAAAAATATGGCAGATTTATTGTAGTCCTCCTGCTGCCCTTATCCCATTTAATTAGAGCCAGTGCACCTGTACATTTCTTATCTCTGTCATCTTTTTGTCAATCATCCCTCTCTTTCTCGCCATAGTCATCTTTCACACAATTAATTGTGTCTCCTATTATTTTGTTCATTTGGGGGAGCTCGTGGCTAAATAATAACAGCCGCTGGGGCGATCTTTAGGTTAAGCCGAGCTTGCCTGGGTTAGTCTGTGGATGGGTGACCACCCTTACATACCGAGTTTCCTCCATGCCTCGGAAAGCACGTTAAGCTGTTGGTTCCGGCTGTCATTTTATAGATCTTTGACATTCATTACAGGTAGTCAGTGGCCCAATAAGTCTGACAACCAGTCTTACCAGGGGGTATCGTATTACCCAGTACTAACTGGGTTTTGGAGGTCAGATAGGCAGTCGCTCCAAGTAAAATACTGGTACTCAGCTGCATCCGGTTAGACTGGAAGCCGACCCCAACGAAGTTGGGAAATGGCTAGGCTGATGATGATTTGTTCCTTTTTTTTTTAATATTTATTTTCTTTAAAATAGTATTACAACAAAAATATTTAAAAATATAAAAAAAATGTAGCACACCGGTATCGGGAACAGAGTACAAGCTACCGGTGGTCAGGGCTCCAGAGAGAGGAACCTCTTAACAATACGAACTGTAACCAGGAGTAACGCTTTCTGAATTAAGCCCTCGATCAAGCTGCCTAACGAGAGCCTCCTCAGATATTGGTCCAGGCTCTTGGCAATTAAGCTATTGGCTGAAACGACTGTTGGGACAATGATCGCTGAGTTCACACCCCACATGTCGACAACCTCGCGAGCCAAGTCAAGATACTTTTATAAATTTCTTTATTATCTTGCTCGGTTTCCTGTTCTATAACGATAGTATTATCAAAGTTGAACTTTGACATTAGACAAATCAATATTGATTATTTTCGATATGGCTTAATTAATATTGACTTCTCTATCATAATAATGATTACAGTTGAACGTCTAAAGTGGTCAGTGGTTATTCGAAAGTTCATCATGTCTAACCCCTTTTAACCCTGCTGCGGTTAACCACCACTATGTGTATTAGCTTCGTTTGAAGAGGATAGGTTGATTAACCTCATAAGTCATAGGTAATTACGTAATTGAAACTAAATTATTAACTGACTAGCTTCTTTCTGGCTTTGACTTCGTTTTCCCGGAATTTTCTTATATACACTCATCATGTACCTTGCCTTTTCCCAACTACGTTGGGGTCGGCTTCCAGTCTAACCGGATGCAGCTGAATACCAGTATTTTACAAGGAGCGACTGCCTATCTGACCTCCACAATCCTAACTGGGTTGTGGAGGTATTGGGTAATACGATACCTCTTGGTAAGAGTTGTCAGACTTTTTGGGCTACTGACTACCTGTAACGACTGTCAAAGATCTACAAATGACAGCCGGGACCAATGGCTTAGCGTGCTTTCCGAGGCATGGAGGAAACTCGGAATGTAATGGGTCACCCATCAACAGACCAACCTAGGCAAGCACGTCTTAACCTAGAGATAGACCCGAGCGGCTGTTATTATTTAGCCACGCGCTCCGCGAATTTACTTATATCCACTCGCATTCGGCAATAGTTAGCCTTATATCAGTGAAATAATTTTAGTTTTGACATCAGATGAGGATGTTTCGGAGAATTCCGCCTACATTGAAACGTAAAAACTTTAATTCTCTATAATATTACTATAGTTATATGATTGCATTGCAATCCTTGTTGTTCTTAAGTATTATTGTTCAATGTCGATATAGAAATACTGGGTTTTGACTTGACGCGGTAGTCAAACATTGATATTATTGGCAGAATAAATTAAGTAGAAATTGCGACTTAGTCGTTGTTTTCATTAGTTTTAGGTTAGTTAAACAACTGTTGTTGATGTTGTTTTGTTTTTATTGTATGGTGAACTCGTTCAATTTATTCGAGTTCAGCTTTGACCTAGAGTTTGAGAGAAAACGTCTTGTATTTTTAAGCTATCCCAAGGATTTGAGAGTGGGCACATGGAAAAGTCAAACATAATATTGGATTGACCATTTATTTTTTAGTTTTTTTAGACTTATGAAACTCTTGAAAGGCGATTATCAGTTGTCTCAGTTTTCAGGTATGCTTGATATTTCCTTTTCGACAGAGCTTTAAATCATCATATTTTCTTCTTCCATTCTCTCTCATCGATAATTAATCGATGGAGCATTTAAATAAAAACGGTTTAACAAATTAGGTTTCATGAACACTCGTTATCGATCCTGTTACTCGACGAAGAGTTTAACAACTTCTAAAGTCAAAAGTCAAAGTCAAAATCATTTATTGCTACTCCATAATGTACAATTATTACAGGTGGTAAATAAAACATAGAAACAATTATGGACCCTGTCGGGCACAGCAAATTTAGTAAATCTGTAGAGAGGAAGACCGCTTTATTACTATTCAGTTTAAAATGTTTCATATCCTATTAAATCTTTTATAATCCCATCCATTTACTTATTCTATTAATATTATACTATCCATTATTATCAATTCATTATTTTATTATATATATTTAATTGTATTTAAATTGTTTAATTGTTAGTCGCTTGAAAAATGGTCATTATTTTTAGCATAGTAAATTCAATTTCAATTTATCTTATACAATTCAAAATGTAATAACAACAATAAATAATAATCATAAATTAAATCAATAAAACTTAAAAAGAACACATTCATCACACAAGTAATATAATGTATAATGTTAGTATGGATGTGTATCCATACTAACAACATAATTATTATTTCTCATCAAATCCAAAAATAACATAATAATAAAAAATAAAAAGTACAGTACAATTATTCGATGTCAACTTACATAAATGTCAAAAATTAAATATTAAAATAAATTAAATAGTTAAATTTCATCTTTTAATATAAATAATCGTACACTAGTCATTTAAATATGTAAAAATTGTATTTGTCATTTTGCTAAGTAAATTTAATTATTCGTTATTATATATTATCATTGAATTTATCCGTTAGATATTCATCGACTGTGTAATAGCTTTTTTTAATTAAATATTTCTTTAATTCACTTAAAAATATACTGGTTTTATCTTGGTTTCTTAAGTCTTCTGGTAATTTGTTGTATATTTTTATTGACATAGAATATGGACTAGATGAGTGTGATTTAAGGCGGGAAGGAGGCAAATTCAATCTGTTTTTATGGCGTAACGAATAATTCGTTTGTATGTCGCCCCGTGTGTTATAAGCATCTGGGTATTTGCGGACTAGTTTACACAGTTCTAAAATGTATATACTAACTAAGGTGAGAATCTTGTGTTTCTGGAAGTAAGGCTTGCAACTATTATAGGTATATATATTATAAGTTTGCGTCTCCATAGTTATTAAGAAAGGTGGAACATCAATATCTTTCCGTAGATTCAGTAAAAACAGCTATTCTACACCCTGTAGTATTGTACTTTTATAAAGAACTACTGTTTATTTTTTGTAAAACAAAAATCTGAGCAGTATTTGGGGACTGCCGATAGAAGTGAAAACAAAAAGTACACAGACCCCGCCCCAGTCGTAGCACTGGTTATGCTCCGCGTGCCTATGTGATGCTACGCCGTAGCGGATGCTACGAACGGCTACGAAGCGTCACCGTACGTTACGTAACGTGACGATCAGTTCAATGTTTTTCCTTCTCCCAAAAAGTGCTCAACGCGCCTAAAGAAGTTTTCACTTCAAAAATCTAAAATTTTAACTCCAGGAAGTCTAGAAACATAATTCATGATAATAATAGTTCATCTCTTCCGACATATATTTTTTTTTCGCATACTTGCTTTAAAGTCTTCCATTCCTTTAGTACTCACTACAGCTTCACTCTTAAATCGGATATCCTTTTTGTTTAACCAAGCTAGTTTTGTACATTCAACATCTGCTATCCGCAGCCCGCTTTTTCTGTGTCAATGACACTTGTAAGCCTTCCGCCCAAATGAAACTATACCGAATTGCTCTATTCCAATTCGACTTTATACCATCGAGGTTATGTGAACTTGTAGCTTTGGGAATGGTGCAGCTTTTTATATACGTACTTACGTACGTACTTTTTATTACTGTGAAGGAAAACAGATGACTGCATTTATGTTGAAGAAGGTACTTTTAACGCTCGAAAGTCGTTGACAGAGGACAGAGAGACACTGTTATTGAACATTTGTGAAAAGATTACACACTGTAGCTTGCCTCGCGTACGCTTATTTTATTATTATATCTAGCCTGTATTGTCCCACTGCTGGGCAAAGGCCTCCCTCCATTCCTTCCAACGGTCACGATTCTGTGCTATTTCTTTCCAATTCTCAAGGAAGACATCCAGTTCGTCCCGCCATCTCCTTCGTGGTCTGCCGCGACCCCGTGTCACAGTTTCAGGGCACCATTTCTGAGCCTTACGAGCCCACAGTTCGTTCGGCATGCGACAGACATGTCCTGCCCAGTCCCATTTAAGTTGGGCAGCCTTTTGAGCCACGTCAACGATTTGCGTTTTGGAGCGCAGTGTAGTGTTACGAATACGTTGTTAATTTGACACCTTAGATTCTGCGCTCTATAGCACGTTGGAATACCTCGAGTGCGTACGCTTAACTCTAGTGAAATAAATTATAGCACTATTGAAAAGGAGTTATTGGCTATAGTCTGGGCAAACAAGTATTTCAGGCCATATTTATTTGGACGTAGGCACAGAATATTAGTACTAACATTAAAACCACCTATAAAGTGACACTGACCTAATCTCACTGCAGCACATACCAAATTCTGCTTAGCCTTTTCCAAACTCTGTTGGCTGACAGTTTAACCAAATACAGCTGAATATCAGAGTTTTCAATGGAGCTGCTATCTGACCTCCACAACTCAGTTACTGACGAAATTATATATTATACTGTTGCTTTAAATAGTCTAAGTATCAGTGGCGAAGGTTTCATACAACTCGATTCCTGCTAGATTTCCTTTAAAAAAATGTACAATCAGTATTCTATAGAAATATAATATAATCACATTAAGAATACGTACTCCGGCTTACTCTTTTACAAAATTGACCACTTGCTACTGCTAAGTATTTATTCGTTGGGACAGTTTTCATCGAATCATTTTGGTTGTTCATTGACAAAAAACAACGTTGGTGGAACTTGGCCCAGTTTCCCACCTAATTTGAAACTGACATGCACTTGGCCAATTCATTTATTAAAACTACGAAGGAAAGAAAGAAAACGTATCAGCTGCGTGTTCAAAGAAAGTTATATAAGTTAACTGAGGGCAGAATAATTTAATAGAGATCGTTAACGGTTGGTTAACAACCTGTTAGTATTCAGCAACTATTTATATTTTGTTTTTATTGTGAGTGAGGAATCTATTGGTATAATTCAGTAGTTCGAAATTGTGATCGTTAAGTTAGGCGCTTTTCATCAAAACAAATGTTAAATTATGAGCAAGCTGATCTGAGCCTGGCTGAGTTTAGTATGTAACAATAAATAAAAATAAATAAATATCGCTGGACATTCCACACAGCGCCATCTAGTGCCACACTAAGCTTGCGTCGTGGACACCACATAGATACTTTTTGTTTGTAAATACAAACTTATTATACATATAAACATCCATGACGCGGCTACAAAATGTCCATGCTCATCACACAAACATTTGCTCTTACTGGGATTCGAACCCGGAACCCTAAGAAGTTGAGGCAGCCTCACTACCGCTGCGCCATTTGGGTCGTCAAACAACACATACACTAACAATATCTAATATTACCAAATTAGTGCGGACTGCGGAGAAATAAGGAAAATGTCGTGAGGAAAGTTATGAGTATGAATGTGGATGAGTGTAAGAGTAGAGGAAGACCAAAGAAACGATGGATGGACTGTATAAAGAACGATATGGCAAGAAAGGAGGAGGTGTCTGATAAGATAACAAGTAATTTCGTGCAGCGATCCAGGCATCAAAAGTACTAGGCTAGCAGGAATTGAAGATCGTATTTAAATCACAAATTAACTGTGACAATATTAAACAGTAAGTAGGTACCTACACCTATTCAGATACCCGGAATATAAAAATACACAACTCCTTGAACTTATACTAGCCTAGTACTTTTTGGTGGGATATCAATGTATTATTTAAAATACGGATCACTGGATGAGCAAAATAACTTTAATAATTAAAAAGCCGTATTTCGTTTTTGATGTGACTGTACTCTGTGACAGCTACGTCGCGGCGAAACAAAAGACAGTGCATCAAAACCAAGAAAAATCACAAGTCGACGTAAAGGGATTCGACGCAGGGGGAATGATTCGGAGAGAAGTATGTAACAAAAAGGCATGCTGCGCCGACCCCAAGTAAATTAGGAAAAAAAGATTACTTGCAACCTGAAAGATGTGGCAAAACTGAAACTGAACGCTGATTAATTAGTGAAAGGCCTTTTTAAAAATCTTAGATATTCTTTGAACCTCTACTTCAACAGCTAATTAAACCAACACGATTAAAGAAGGTTCATTGTGTTCGACCCTAAAACAACACCCACACTTCCCCTCGTCAACACTGACCCACACATACAAACTCCTCAAACAGACCTTTAATGCCTTGAACATAAATATCAAATTCCAGTGCCGGAGACGAGTTTCCGGCTGATCCAGAACAAGACGGATGACGACACGGTGAACGTCATCTGCGCGGCGGACGGGGCCTTTCCTTCGCCAAATCTCACCATAGCAACGCCAGAAAAGTAAGTAGATAGGAAGTAGTTTATTTTTATAAAAACCACTAGCGGACGTCACGCGGTTTCACCCGCGTAGTTCCCGTTCCCGTGGGAGTACGGGAATAAAATATAGCTTATGTTACTCAGGATAAATGTAGCTTTCTAATGGTGAAAGAATTTTTGAAATCAGCTCAGTAGTTTATGATTTTTTTCATTACAAATATACACACAAAAATACAAATCTTTCCTCTTTATGTATTGTAGATGTATATTTTCTATTTGAGAAAATTACTTGGATTGAAGGATTTACAGGCAGTAAATTGACTTCTGTACTAATATACAATAATTAATCCAACATTAAAGTGTTCACTTTTGTTGTACAAGGAACTCATGTGTAAGTTCATTTTAGGATTATTTTTTCATTTATTTTGGTTCACAGAAACTGTCAGTAAATACTAGGTATAGTCACGAGCGTAAATACGTTACATACCCGCAAGATTAAAAAGCAATTTTCTTTTTATTAGGTTTCTAAAATATTTTTCTCGTATACCATTCATACCAACGCTTGTGTTATGTAGCTAAGTATATAAAATTGAAAAGGTTCTAGATGGCTTTGAAATTAACAAAATTACTATTCTTATTGTTAGGCTAAGCTAACAACCTGATTAAAGCAACGCATAAAACTTATTATCTATACTAATATTATAAAGAGGTAACATTTGTTTGTAAGTTTGTATGTAGGGGGTAATCTCCGGAAGTAATGAATAATTTTAAAATTTGTTTCACTGGTAGCTACATTATTCGTGAGTGCTATAGGCTATATTTTATTCCCGTACTCCCACGGGAACGGTAACTACGCGGGTGAAACCGCGGGACGTCAGCTAGTATATGATAATCAAATACCAACGCATAAAAATCAGCCAATATTACAATATACTTTGATTTTATTCAAAACTAAAACTAAAATTCAAAACCAACGATACCGGGAATTACTTTGAAATAGTCTAGAAGGACTATTTCTGCAATGAAAAAACTCTCCTAGTAATTAAAGTTTCAAACGGGAATTATTCGCTTTAAAAAAAGTTAGAAACGACTAAATTTACACTTTTCCTTCTTTTTGCGTGATGGAAAATGTTAAGAGTATCAGTTATTTTGCTGTCTAAACTGTTGGAGTATTTCTGAATGTAGGTTACTGGTTTAACGTGGTTTTATGCAACGTTGCTTTCTTTCTTTCGTTGCTGTTTGGAATTTGTCGGATTTATTGCTGCAAAGTTATTGCTAGTATTGGTGGTACAAGTATTTTGATACGTGTTCCTATATTTATGTCATCACTACATATTATAAAACAAAGTCCCCCGCCGCGTCTGTCTGTCCCTATGTATGCTTAGATCTTTAAAACTCCGCAGCGGATTTTGTTGCGGGTTTTTTTAATAGATAGAGTGATTCAAGAGGAAGGTTTTAGTATATTATTTTTGGGCGGGCGAAGCTGCGGGCATCAGCTAGTTGCCGAATAAAATATTAATAGTTTGACCACCTGAATTAGGTACCTTTGTTCATCTTATAGGTTGGTTGGAAGGGACACAAACATGAAATCTGCTACCACATACTCCGTACATAATTTAGAACCCCACAAAAAAAAAAAAATCCAACACTTTCCTACAAAAGTGCACTACCTATCAAAATATAAGGAACACCTGATTTTTTTTGCGTCGCGTCGTTGTTCTTTCCACCTTGTTATGGTTTCCTTGTAACTTTGGGAGCTGACTGTACAGTACAAAAAACAGTTGAAATTTATGGTTGACGAAATGGGATTCAATGTATGAAGATTAAAATAGTTACGAGTTGGCACACTTTGTCACTTGTTTCGCACGTCTTTTGTTTAGTTGTCGATATGGGAAAGTTATGAGATGGGCCGGAGCCTTCAGTTCCGACTAGTCATTGTTTCCATGGTAACAGAGCAGAATCTATGGAGTATTCTTGAAAACGGAATTCCGCTGATAATTTCCCAATGACACTTAATATTCAGAGCAGCGATGGCCCAGTGGTGGCAGCCCCGACTTACGAACAGTAAGTCGTGGGTTCGAACCCAGACAACCGCATTAATTTGTGTAATTTATTTCATCACCACTGCTCTCAAAGCGGTGAAGGAAAACGAGGAAACCGGCATGTCCTAGAACCAAAAAAATTGAAGACATGTGTCATCTACCAATCCGCACTGGGCCCGCGTGGTGGATTATAACCATTCCCTCTCATAGAGAGGAGGCCTGTGTCCCAGCAGTGGGAACATTAATAGGCTGATGATGATGATGACTTATTATCCACTCTTGACAATATAATGTCAATTTTGTATACAAGAAATCGCAAGTTTGTTGATGTGGACCACAAACATACTAAAATAACATGAAAAGCTGCTTAAAATATTTCCACGCTTTGCCTTCTCATTCTTACAATGTATATTTTCTTTAATAACTTATATAAACTCAACAAAATTAAGTTACCCGGCTTAAAAAGCAAAGATTATAGTATACTGTTTTCATGTTCAAAGTAAAATTTAAGTAGGCTTTCCTCAAGGCAATCTGAGCGTAAAACGTTTAATATTACATAATTAGAACAACGAAATAAGCTTCTAAATTAAATCACGCTTCATTTTTATCTCAGAAAAGTGTTAATTTAAACATTGTTTTTTTTTTAAGACAACGGTAAAGATCAATATTTTGGTACAATGTCTTGTCGTAAATCTTGTTCTCAAGAAAGGTCGATTCGAAACTCAAACATTGCCACAATAGTTAATAGAATGAGGAATTATAGAACAGTCCTCCGATTTCCCTCTAATTTCCACCATTTCCAATTTCTTGATAAGGAAGCGAGGCGGCCATCTTAGATAGACCTCCCTCCCTTCCTTTTGCCAATATCATTGTTGACGTCACAGGGATTGGTGAGGGTAGGACAAGGTGTCTATGTAAGGTAGTCAGACATAGATGTATGAAGTTACCCGTGGCACATAGCAACCGCATTGCGGGAAGTGTCCATGTAATGTGCTGGGCGCAATTTGATATGGAATGTCCCGAACCATTTGGATGGGATTTGAGGTGTTTCACGGTTCACGGTACTTAGTTTCGTATTGTTTCCTTGTTCTATTGTTAGATCAATTCACGGTTATTGTCTGTTTCGTCGTACGTAACGTTGTTTTGTAATTTGGCCAATATATACTGCTTTTCACCAAGAAATTTTCACTAGTATTCCGGTCTCAAATTTGTGTTCGGTTGATGGTATTAGGCTCGCCCCATATTACATAATGTGGGTGTACTCTGCACCTCTGCCTAACCATCAATCGTCATCATCGTTCAAATAATCATTTTAACGCAATTTCAGGAATGCTAAAATATAGACCATAAAATAAAATTTGCGATACTATCCGCTTTTGCATCAAGAAAAACCATCATGAATTTTAGTGTTGATAAAAATGTAAAAAATACAAACCAACCAATTTGCTATAAAGTTACATAATAAGCAGAAAAGTTGCCTATATTTATGATTTAAAACGCAGTAATGAAATTCAACGTTGTGAAATATATTGCTCACGGTTGTCTAGATTTGATGCTGAAATCAATCATTTATGTATTACGGCATTTGTACGGCGTTCGTGAATACAGACAGTGATCTTTGTATTAGGTATACCTACTCGTACATCATAATAACTTGATACCAATATAAAAATGGACTTATTTCCATCTTACATAAAGGTGGTTATGCGCACTTCGTCCTATTCGCACTTCTTCCTGTGTTCACAAATCACCACATTCGCACTTGGTCTCATTCGCAGTTCATCCAGTGGAATTCGTTTTTAGGGATAGGTAGGTTTATAATGTCCAAAATGAATAGGGATTATAGAGAAATTGTAGTTTTTAGTGACCAATCGGAACAGTGACAATAATCGGGCATAACTCGTAATAAAATATCCAATCTGACAACATCTAAACAAGAGGCATTCTATCAAAGACAATGAGATAGAAAAATCAAAATTCGATTTACGAATATTCTTTAAAACTGATTGTCAAGTATTCACGTGTAAGAAAGGTATAAAAAGATTATTGAACTGCTTGAAACTGTTATTGATCCTGATCTGGAGACCACTCAACTTAACTTAACAAAACCTAAAAGATTCTATTCAATCAAACTTTTAAATAGGCAATTCAGAACGTTTTAACACCTCGCTGCTTCACAAAAGTTTACTTTAAAATCTTTCAAAAATCCACAGGGTATAGTTTAAAATAATATCACATTTCGAACAATTGATTATAGGGGAATAAAAGAACTTGGCAACGTTTGAGGCCAAGATTAAACTTGGTCGGCTTGGCTACCATCTGGTACACCTGCCAAGTACCTGACTATAAAATATGCTTTGCTAAAAATTTTCATTTTGGTCACCAAGTATTTTTATTTGCGTATTATGCTCATTTTTTATGGTGGCAAGTTGATGTATGAGAAACTCAATACTGTGAACACTGCAGTATTACACTAATAGTTTTGTACGTAGTCTCAAACATATTATGCATTAATTATACACTATTATGAACCTACACCGGTGAAGGTTGCGGGAATCCGCTGGATGCGAGTCGCACGGGACCGGTCAATGTGGCGACACTTGGGGAGGTTTATGTCCAGCAGTGGACGTCTTTCGGCTGAAATGATGATGATGATGATGAACCTAAGACGGCAGTTATAGTGAGGCAATAATAATGATCATTAATGGAATATTTGATAACAGCAGTTGAGCTATGACAACAAGTTAATTTTTGCTTACAAATAAAAAAATGTATTACTGTTTTTTCATGATGTACCACTAGCTACAGGAAAATCATTAAAATCTTAGGTTAGCCTAACTTAAAATAACTATAGATAACATCATAAAAGTGATCTTAAAAAAACATTTTTGTTTACCTTTGTAAGCACGCTAAGTAAAAAGTTAAAATGTTTCTCACGATCTCCAGATGCGTCTAAACTCTAAACAGCTAAAGTCATAGGTCGCTCCCCTTACACCAAGACATTCTCAAGAAACAGCACACGAATATTTTTATAATGAATGTACAAACTAAAACGATCTCAACTTTCTAATTTAACTTTGTGTAACCAACATTACAAGCGGCGACCACATATTTGCCGAGAACAATGAAGTTTTCCCTCCTTGGGGAAATATGTCTTGAAACTAACAACAAAATTTAATCAAAAGAGAATGTTTTAAAAACTACGAACATAGACTTGGCATGGCTTTGAATCATTTGCGGTGATTTTTTACTGCGTGCAACCTGTGTTTAAGGCGACTACAGGAGCTAAATTAGCAACTCAATCACAAATATGTGGTGGTTCAAACTTCGTTTTAAATACTATTAGAATAAAGTTCTTATCAGCTTTTTTTTTTTTTTTTTCGGATGGGAAATCATCAAATGACTTCTCCCGCTCTGGGCAGAGCAGGAGGGAGTGTCAGACTTTTACTGACTAAAACCCATCCATGTTCCTTCATCGCCCTTTGTGTTCCGGGGCCACGGTATCTCTTTCGAATAGTCCCGCAACCCCGGTAGTTCTTATCAGCTTGGACTACAAAGTGGTTGTTACGTCAGTCACTGCGAGCCGAATAGTGCGAAATAAGTGGATTTTTGTGATTTACAAAAAATCTATTGATTGGACTAAAAAAGTAAAACACTTAATGCTAATATGTTGCTGGTAGAATTATTTGACAAAAAAACAGATTGATCGCATGTATTTTAATATGGTTTTTACTCGTTAAGAAATTTTTAGAGATAAGTTCGTGATTTTTTTTATGGAATAAAATTTGTTGTATTATGTTTTCAAAACACTATCGTACTAGCATATATCCTGAAAACTATCATATATTTTTCTGGTTTTGTTTATTGCAGTGAATCATATACGTTTTTGCATTATAAAATTCGCGTATAGCTCCTGTAGTCGCCTTAATGCAGAAAGAACATCACGTTCTTTAGGTTAGAAGCACAGAACACGGAATCAAATCGACAGCAACTGAAATAGAATGAACGAATTTGTTCAACTTACTTTTTGGCCCAACAAATTTTTAAGTACTGCCGATTTAAAAATTTGTTGGGCCAAAAAGTAAATTGAACAAATTCGTTCATTCTATTTCACATTAGGTGTACTGTGTGCGTTACAATGCAAATGCCACAAAAAGAGAGAAATTTAAATAGTGAGGTTGTATGATTTTTCAGACCAGGAACCTTCGCGGGCTTGCACAGAAGAACCCACTTGAGTTTTATCACAATCGGATCAGTAGTTGAGGAAAACATACAAATCTACATAGTCTTTTAAAACGTTACAAGCTAGATGGACAACTTCAATCACGGCCCGCCTAAACGGTGATAACTTGGCTTAGGTAGCAAACGACAAAATCAATCTCTACCAAACAGACGCAACTTCGTGCTCTGTGGTTAAAAAGCCAGAAAATGCATTCTTCTTTTTGTTATCCTTGACGTAATGAATAGGGTGGAGGGAAAAATATTGTTGCAAGAAAGTTTAATTATAGCTATTTGCATTTAAAGCCTTGAGCGATGTTAATTTTGGGAATTAAATTATTTTAAAGGAATAACAGCAGCTGTTGCATTCTTATTTTTCATCTGTCTTTGTGAATCTTGGCCAAATTATTGCCAAACATTATTATTATTATTTACTAACACTTACTACTACCACACACTACTACTACTCTACTCCTACCCCCCCTCCTCTCTCTTCTACTACTTAAATGATAAATGATGTTTATTTTGCAAGTAGGTTTTTACAAACACTTTTACACGTCATTTTTTTAAAACTAGATGGGGCCGGTGTTTCGTACCTGACTACCCTGAGAAGAAACAGCCGAAACAAACTCAGAGGTCATAGTACTTACTACTTCTACTTTTACTTTTTTGTTTTTAGTTATTATTATTTGCCAATTTTATATTGATTTTTATTGTTATTTATTTATTTTTAGGGTTCTGTACCCGAAGGGTAACCAACGGGACCCTATTACTAAGCCTCCGCTGTTCGTCCGTGCGTCCTTCGTCTGTCAGCGGGTTGTATCTAATGATCCGTAATACGTAGACAGTTGAGTTGTTTTCACAGAGTGTGTCTTTAAAACAAATAATAAAAATTAAATGAATCTACACTAATCTATACATATAATAAAACAGTAAAAAAACTGTGTCTGTACATTGAATATATTAAAAAAGAAATAATTGAGGGGGGTTTAGAAACAGTAATGGAGCACGAATCCAAAAAAAAAGTTCTGTCTGTTTGTCTGTTTGTCTGTTTGTCTGTTTGTCTGTTTGTTTGTACACGCTAATCTTCGGAACTACTGGACGGATTTGAATGATTTTTTTGTTGTTGTATAGGTATTAAGTATGGGCAAGATATAGGCTATAATTTATCTTGGAAACTTGAACACCTGATGCAGAACCACAACAGACCAGCTGAACTATAAGAGATACAAAAATGGTACCATAGCAAAAATTGTTCCACGTGATGGGCATTTTCTGCTGAGAGAATAAATTTGAAGATCTGGAACACCTGATGTGGAACTCCAAGAGCCCAGCTACACTTACATATATAGGAATGACGTTTTAGCAAAAGTTGTTCAATCTGATGAGCACTCTCTGTTGACTTATAAAAATCGAAGATCTGAAACACCTGTTGTGGAACTCCGAGAGCCCAGCTACACCATAACACATATAGGAATGACGTCTTAGCAAAAGTTGTTCGTTCTGATGGGCATTTCCTATTGAGTTTTATGTTGGAAAAAACATAAACACCTGATGCAGAACCGCAACAGACCAGCTAAACTATAAGAGATACAAAAATGGTACCATAGCAAAAATTGTTCCACGTGATGGGCATTTTCTGCTGAGAGAATAAATTTGAAGATCTGGAACACCTGATGTGGAACTCCAAGAGCCCAGCTACACTTACATATATATAGGAATGACGTTTTAGCAAAAGTTGTTCAATCTGATGAGCACTCTCTGTTGACTTATAAAAATCGAAGATCTGGAACACCTGTTGTGGAACTCCGAGAGCCCAGCTACACCATAACACATATAGGAATGACATCTTAGCAAAAGTTGTTCGGTCTGATGGGCATTTCCTGTTGACTTTTATCTTGGAAACAAACACCTGATGCAGAACCGCAACAGACCAGCTGAACTATAAGAGATACAAAAATGGTACCATAGCAAAAATTGTTTCACGTGATGAGCATTTTCTGTTGAAGATCTGGAACACCTGATGTGGAACTCCAAGAGCCCAGCTACACTATAACATATTTAGAGGAATGAAGTTGTAGCAAAAGTTGTTCAATGATGAGCACTCTCTGTTGATTTATAAAAATCGAAGATCTGGAACACCTGATGTGGAACTCCAAGAGCCCAGCTACACCATAACACATAGGAATGACGTCTCAGCAAGTGTTGTTTGGTCTGATGGGCATTTCCTGTTGACTTACAAAAATGAAAGATCAGGAACGTCTCGAATCGTCTCGCGCATCCCGTTGTATTCCCGTCCCGGGGCTCTTAAAATTCGACATCAGACGTTTCAGATCTTCGATTTTGACAACCCCGTTGTTGCTGGCATAAGCAACAGGATCCGCGTACGAAGTCGCGGGCAGAAGCTAGTATTATAAATAGGAAAGATTTTTATTTTTGCGTGTATGTTTGTAATGAATAAACTCAAAAACTACTGCGCCGATTTCAAAAATTCTTTCACCATTAGAAAGCTACATTTACCTTCAGTAACATAAGCTATATTTTATCTCCATACTCCCACGGGAACGGGAACTACGCGGGTAAAACCATGTGATGTCCGCTAGTTAAAAATAAAAGGTGTAAGGTGTGCACTATATGGAACGGAACAGTTTTATATTTTTACACAAACATGTAAAATGAAGTGAGATTTTGAACATATAAATGTGACGATAAAAACCCGTGTTTGTTTCGAAGCGGGAATGTCCAGAATTCAAGTGGTTACATTTGTTATAAATTGGATCTCCACTGTGTCCGACAAAACTATATTTCCGAAACTACTTTTGTTCTTTTGAAATAAGATTGGCGTAAAAGTGGTAGATTCGTATTCATACGTACACCATGTCTCGGTGATTTTCAAACAAATTGGTTGGGAATAAAATGGTATTAAATAACGAACGACTCAGATATTATTGTACATAGGTACAGTCGTCAGCGAATCAAGTTCCCACAGACTGTAAAATATTCTCATTCGATTTTGAACTTAAAAACAATTATGGTTTAAAATCATTTGAAGAAATTTGACACTTTGTGATATGCTGGCGACTGATACATGGATCGGTGGACCAGTGGGGAAAATCGGTACTAACTTTGTCGTCTCGTTTTTGCAATACTCGTTCACAAATTTTTAACAACAACCGCCTCCATTTTAATGTCATTTGATCACGAAAAGAACCTTGTTATCATTCAATAAACAACTTCTTATTATTACTCCTGCCCCCTACTTTCCCCTCCCTCCTCTCTTTCTTCTTCATTCTTTCTTCTTATATTACAATGAGAAAGTTGTTTATTGAAAACAATATGATTGTATTTAATTTGACAAGCCTTGTTTATTCAATCAGAACTGGCACGAAAATAGCCCTTAATTACTCCATAAGACTGAACAACGTACACTTATAATTAGAAAATCGGTGTGACCTTGCTCTAATATAATCTCGAAGGGAAACATCAAAGGGAATGGGTTTAAGAGGAGGGACATACTAATATAATGATCGGTTTTAGACAAGAATCTAAACAACAATTGGAAAATGATGCAGCATATATCGGCTCATAACGTTCCCACTGCTGGGACAACGCAGGGTGCGTTGTCCCAGCAGTGGGAACGTTATAACGCTGTGAGAGGGAGTGGTCCATATTCCACTATGCTGGCTACAGTGGGTCGATAGATGGCAATGCTTCCAAATTATTGGTTTTCTAACTTCAACGTTTTAAGAGCAGTGATGTTGAAATAAATTCCACAAAATAATGTGCCTGTCGGTCAAAACCTATTTTCAGGGTAGGTATAACTCTTATTTTAGATCTTTGACAGACCTGACAGGTAATCAGTGGTCTGGAACTCTGACAACTAATCTTACTAAGGGGTATCATATTACCCGATTCTAACTGGGTTGTGAAAGTCAGATAGGCAGTCCCTCCATGTGAAAAACTGGTATTCATCCGAGTCCGGTAAGACTGAAAGTCAACGCCAAGATAGTTGGGGAAAACGCTAGGCAGATGATGTTTAACTCTTAATTGTTGCTTTGGTCGGGTTAAAAAACTATCTATAGAGCAAAACAGTGTTTAAAAACAAGATAAACCCTACATAGAAATAGTTTCTATACTATGTAAGATCGAAATGGCTTCAAACAGCGCTGATACACTTAAATATTAGTCCCAGTTGAGTTGGGCGGCATTAACCCAAAATTTATAGACGCGGTCGGGTAAAGTATGGATAATAATATATCAGGATTAAATATAAAAGGACCATTATTGTAATAGGTCTGTGTACCTAAGTTTCGGTGGATGGTTGCTGTAAAAAATCTTCGAATGATAGTAGGTAAGACATTTTGGCATTGATTTTATGTCAAAGTCAAACCTAGGCTGTTTCTAGTTTTTGACCAAGTGTTCGATAAAAAATGTCTTTCGCAGCTGCGGATAACTCTTCCAATATTTTTAATTTAATTATAATAAGAGTAATGCCTTTTTTCACAAACACTTAGTGACAACTCAATGAAGGCTTGAAAAACTAAAATTATTATTGCATTGTTGGAGTTTCATATCCCGGTTCAAGAGGCTGTTTTACTTACGCGTTCGTTTAGGTGTTACGCAGTGATAATGAAAACGGGCAAGAAGGTCCATAAAGATAAAGAATCATCACAATAGTGATTTTCTCAACCATTTCTACAAGGGTTGGTCAGCTAATAGCTATAACTGTACCTACCAAAAAAAATATTTTAAGTCCACCTCACTCCTTCAAGGGCGGGTCAGCTAATAGCTATAACTGACTGTACTTACCAAAAACATATTTTAAGTGCAACTCCCTCCTTCAAAGGCTGGTCAGCTAATAGCTATAACTGACAGTACCTACCAAAAAAATATTTTAAGTGCACCTCCCTCCTTCAAGGACGGGTCAGATAATAGCTCTAACTGACTGAACCTGTCAAAAAAATATTTGAAGTGTACCTCCCTCCTTCAAGGGCGGGTCAGCTAATAGCTATAACTGACTGTACCTACCAAAAATATATTTTAAGTGCACCTCCCTCCGTCAAGAGTAGGTCAGCTAATAGCTATAACTGACTGTACCTACCAAAAACTATTTTAAGTGCACCTTCCCTCCTTGAAGGCCGGGTCAGCTAATAGCTATAACTGACTGTACCTACCAAGAAAAATATTTTAAGTGATCATCCTTTCAACCTTTGAAACGATTAGATTACATCTTAAACGTCTTGTCTTGTAATATCGACTCACCGTTATTGTTTTTCTACACAGGCACCTACTAGGAGTGGACCACAGAGTACACCTAGTCAACGGGAGGTACTCAGCAGTCTCTTCAGTGACCCTCAATGATGTGGATCTGCCTTCGCCAGCAGAATTCATCTGCACTCTAAGAATACCACAGGCGAAATACGCTGTGAGAAAAGAAGCTATTTATTATCCAGGTAATTGATTTTTTTAACAAGTAAATCATCTAAATACACTATTGAGAACGACTCCTTTCAAACTGGCGCCCAACGTGGGGCGAAGGAACTGTGTCGCGTGTGATCGTGTACGTATTCCTACAATGCCACGTACTATGACTCGTAATCAACGTCGTCAGACAGATTTTTTCGATGTGGAATTTGAAGAAGAAACGACAAGCGACCTGACCGCCATGATGGCGTCATTACGACAGTTGCAGGCCAATTATTTTGAGCAAATACTTACGAGGGTCCTCGAACACAAACTTTTGTTAAATTTTTCATTATTTTTCGTAACTTATTTATACAAGGTGGCTGCGACAATACAGCGATAAATGTAAACACTGGTAAAAACGATGATAAATGTAAACACTGATAATACTAGTTTATAGGAATATTTTTTAAACTATCACATAAATCCTGACATCGAAATTATTACTTGCAGCGGTAGTGAGGCTGATGACTTACGTTCTTAGGGTCCCGGATTTGAATCCCGGCAGGAGCAAATGTTTGTGTGATGACGATGAGCATGGATATTTGTTTTCGAGTCATGGATGTTTATAGACACATCAAAAAAAGTTTTAACTTCGACGCAAGTCTCTTTGGTTAGTGTAGATGGCGCTGTGTGTAATGTCCAGCGATTGTAATATTTATTATTATTATTAAAAAAATATATAGATATATTGTTTAAATCAAATAATAACATAGAAGAGCTGTTAAAGAAATAGTTCACTAACCTTAAGTAGGTATAATTTGGACTAATTCGCCTCTGGAAATAAAATTTATGGAACGAATTTGGCAAAGGTTTCTAAAGTAGTGAGTTGGCAACAAGTGTATAGAGTTTAAACCGATGCGGGGTCGTTAACCTTTCGTTGCTATCCTATTAATCTACATCATGTAGAAAATGCTGTAAATGAAAAATAAGGTCCTGGTGTAGTTTACTATAGGATATATTAGATTGAATTTTTGTATGCAGACTGGGAAGGAACGTCGTGAACGCAGTTTCATATGTTATTGTATCATCGTCGCCACCCTGTTTATGGAATACGTTTAGTGGATTTTGTATTTGATTTACCATCAACATTAATTGTTACTTTTAAGCCTTCAGGTCTTGTTGACTCTGTGGTAGTTTCAACCCTTACTGAATGTTTGAACATTACATTACCTACATACGGAAAATTGGTGGAAAAAGTGGTAAATTATTTGCAAGGTCCCTGACATGAAAAGGCTGTGACAATTGTGTGACACCTAGTGTAAAAATAATAAATCGGAGAAAATAACGTTAAATAGGTCACATATTAAGCCGTGCTTGCCTAGGTTGGTCTGTGGATGGGTGACATACCGAGTTTCCTCCGTGCCTCGGAAAGCACGTTAAGCTGTTGGTCCCGACTGTCATTAGTGGCCTAAAAAAGTCTGAAAACCAGTCTTACCAAAGTGGTATCGCATTACCCAGTATGAACTGGGTTGTGGAGGTCAGATAGGCAGTCACTCTATGTAAAATACTGGTACTCAGCTGCATCCTGTTAGACTGGAAGCCGACCCCAAAATAGTTGGGAAAAGGCTATGGCAGATGATAATCTCAAACCGAAAAATAGCTATTTGTAGTGACAAAATCTGCATGAACATTGAAACGTAATTATCACCACATATGTTTTGCACGCTCAAAAAAAGCTAGCATCACCCGATTTTAAAATATACGCAAAAATGTTTTAGCACTCAACAGTGAGCGAGTGAATTCTAAATGTTTTTTAATTTACATAATAGTGCCTCAATGGAATAATCAAGATTCGAATAAAATTTCCAGTGGAAAATTCTTTAGAATAGCTCTATTCCCTTTGATTCGTCGTTCTACTGGCGAACAAAATAGTTTCATTCGACTATAAATAAGCCTTTATGCTGTGACAAAATTGATAAATTGAATTTCTATTGAAGTCGTTTGCACTCACAGCCGTGCATGTAATACAATACAATACAGTTTTAGAATAAAGTCGTCTGAATTGGGTGGTTTCGGGTAGAATTTGTTTTAGTAGTAAAAGAGGCCTTTTAATTGTACCACTACTGGGACACAGGCCTATAAAAGACCTATTATGAGGGACTCTATAAGATAGAATTACAGATGTTAAATGCTCCGTAATTCAAATATGTTATAAAGGCAACTTTTAAAAAAAACTGAATGCATTCTATTAAAAAAGAAACACAAACTTCCACTAAAAAAGCTATATTTTTAATAAAATACATTTAAAATGGCTGACATACAAAAATAAACAAAACAAACGACAAAGCAGCCCAAAAGCTGTTTATTTATTTTAAAAAGCAACTTAACCGCTTTATAAGTCTACGAACGTCATTATTGTGCCCCTCTAGGAGCGCAAAGAATAAGGAATGGTACCTATATTTTTTAAGGGGAGCCATGAAAATAACAATTTTGCGGAATAATTTTCGAGAGGGCCATTCTAAGCTTTTTATCAGTCCAAAGTTTGTGTATACAGCTATCTAAAGTACATGAGGCGAACGTTTCCTACAGTCCTTGTGAATAATTTTATGCTTCGTTAAGTCCATTGTGGAGGGTAAATGCGCTTAATAGAATATCGGTGAGCGCTCAAACATTTTTTTCTTAGCGTTTGTTCCTTATGATCCTAATGAAAAGTCAACAAGCGGCGGAAGTAAGTTTTACCTTCGAAAAATCTTTTGAGATTGGACATTGAAAGATGGATTATTATGATGGATAGAGTTTTTTAGTTAGTCACGTCAATAGTGATGTCTCGAGGGTACGCGGCCAATTTACTGTTGACAAACTATTGGTTGTCGTTTGGGGCGGTTTTTCACATGTAGTTTCTTATACATTGGTGGTAACGTGATTGGAATTACAATTTACGATTTTCTCGCGATCTTTATGTGAAATCTCTGAGATATACGAGGTTCATAAATATATGTGTGCGTGTCATACAACTTTGAAGCCAGTTACGACGTTGTACTTGCTTGTCGAGATTTTTAAACAATATATTGTATTGAAAACAAATCTCTGATTTTGTTCAACAGTTATCAAATGCAAACCAAATAATTGAGAGATCTTAAAAACCGGCCAAGTGCGAGTCGGACTCGCGCACGAAGGGTTCCGTACCATTATCTATACATTAGACAAAACGGCAAAAAAATCACGTTTGTTGTATGGGAGCCCCCCTTAAATATTAATTTTATTCTGTTTTTAGTATTTGTTGTTATAGCGACAACAGAAATACATCATCTGTGAAAATTTCAACTGTCTAGCTGTCACAGTTCATGAGATACAGCCTGGTGACAGACAGACGGACAGACGGACAGACGGACAAACGGACAGACAGCGAAGTCTTAGTAATAGGGTTCCCTTTTTACCCTTTGGGTACGGAACCCTAAAAAAGGAGAAGGATATCGTTTGACATGATTTTGATGAATCGCTAACAAACCTAAATTATAACAGGCTGTTTCCCCAATTTAAAAAAAACTTGTCCACACGACAAACAATAAACATAACCCCCGTTATATTTTTAGCCTAAGTAATAAATCCAATGCACATAACGAGAATGAGCCAGCATAAATGAACAAAGCTTTGCAACAAATTACACTCGAGTCCAAAAATGAATTAACTTATGACATATTTTTTGCGCTCGGGTGATTTCATGACAAAAAATGTTACTATGAAGTCGACCCGCGCGCAGGAGCGAGATAAGCTAACAATATTGTAAAATTACACTAGAATAAAAAAAAATCAGGATGCGAGTGATACAGGAGGTGAATGAATGGTAAAAGAGGATTAAATAAACCATGCCATTGACTTGTTGAGAGTTTAAGTTTAGGGAGTAAAAATGATGAGTGACTTGCTCATCATCTGCATAGCCTTGTCCCAACTATGTTGGGGTCGGCTTCCAGTCTAACCGGATGCATCTGAGTACCATTATTTTACATGGAGCGACTGCCTATCTGACCTCCACAACCCAGTTAGTACTGGGTAATGCAATACCCTTTGGTTAGACTAGTTGTCAGACTTTTTGGGCCACTGACTACCTGTAACGACTGTCAAAGATGAGAATGACAGCCGGGACCAACGGCTTAACGTGCTTTCCGAGGCACGGAGGAAATTCGGTATGTAATGGCCCATGCGGGCCTGTGGACGGAGAGCTATGGGCTAGCTCGCCGTTCGTCCGTCTCATGACGACAGGCCGTGTCGACGGGGCGTTCGTGTTCCACGCGCACCTTTAAGAGAATCAGCAAAAGGAAGGGGTCCGCAAGGGCCGACGCCTGCCGGGGCTGCGGGTCTGTTCGAAAAAGATACCGTGGCCTCGGCACACAAAGGGCGATGAAAGAACATGGATGGATTTTAGTCAGTAAAAATCTGACACTCCCTCCTGCTCCGCCCAGAGCGGGAGGAGTCATTTGATGACTTTCCATCAGAAAAAAAAGGGCGGTCACCCATCCACAGATCAACCTAGGCAAGCACGGCTTTACCTCAAGATCGAACCGAGCGGCTGGTATTATTTAGCCACGAGATCCCAATGAGTGACTTCCTATTACATACAAATACATAACACGCCTGTAATCCCCGAATTGTTAAGGAGGTTTACCTAATACATACTCACATTTTGCCAGTTATGTTTAAGTCCCATGTAATAGGAGGCGAGCCTAATACCATCAATCGGGCACAAATCCGAATCCGTGGCTACTACTGAGAAAAACCCAATAACACTTTGCCCGACCCGGGAATCGAACTCAGAACCTCACCCCAACCCAGTTTTCGAAGAAGTGCATTGATATATTACATTACTGCAGCGGCCAGCAACACAGGCTTTGATGGCCGAACGTGTCAATGTGGGCCGAGGCACACATACGTAAGTCCATCAGTGCCTAGTTGTGGCCAAGGGTTGTATAATAATTTTCTCAAACAATGCGAAGAAATTAATACAATTACTTTTTTCAAAATCAAGGATGCACACAAACAACAATATTTTTTCTCGCGTTGAAAAGTTCATTTGTTTTTTTTTTTTTCAATAATCCGCTGTCTATTTACAAGCTAATTCGAAATTCAAATAAAACCTTTAATAAGTTACCTCATTGGTTGCCATGTTTCAGAGTAAAAGATCATTCCATTTTTAAATAACACGACAGATATGAGTTTACTATGTAATTTATTTGGCCGCTAAACACGACAGATATGGATTTTCAAACAACTTTTGCCGGCCGCTGGTCGCATGTATCTGGCTAGTACAACAATTTCAATTTATCTCGAAGAAAGTTATCAAAATAATGCTCAAATTTCTAAGCATGTTTGAGAAAAAGTATTTTTGTGTACGACAGCGCAATTCTATATAAAGGGTAAAGGCTACTTGGCATCAGGCAACGACCTTTAACCGAGGCAAGCGATGGGTGAAACCGCGGGGCACAGCTAGTTCAATATTATTATAATGTTATTTCATTATTATTTTGTTTGTCTACAGGACCTATAAGCACTACTCCTGAGATGCCCACTGCGGCAGATATGCAGCTTGCAGCAGCAGTTAGTTCTAGAGGTAATTCATTTTCGTTCTCTTCATATTTAATCCCGCAGAGTTAGGAAGAGATGTAACTGCAGCTAGTACATCCACATTTCACCCGTTCATGTTTAAGTTGTTTTGTGCCTGAAAATTTCTGATGAAAAAGCCTAATAACACATTGCCCGACTTGGGAGTCAAACCCAGAATTTCATTGCTCAGCAGTCAGGCTTGCGACTACAAGACCAACGAGACAGTATTCTATTTTTAAATGTCCATTGTATTAGGTACTACTCGTTTTCACAGATTTTTTCACAGACATTAGTATTTAAATTTACTTAAATATTTAAGTGTGTCGTATAAGGCGACTAATGTCTGAGGCAGAACACCTTGTGCCTCCGTAGACCAGAGAATGGGCAGCAGCGTTTTCTGTTAGTCTTTCATCACTGCGATCTCCAATCCGCCGCCAAGCGTGGAGATTACGGCAAATTCCTCCCATCATAGGAGAGGCTTATGTCCAGCAGTGGACGTTATGGGCTGTTGTTGTTGTAAATATTTAAATTTAAATCGGCTCATATCGCAATTACAAGGGAATGTTTACGATAATAGTCAAATAACTACGTTGTTCACATAATACATAAATATTCTGAAAATTTCACGAAGCAATCAACCACTATTTTGTTAATTATTATGTGTTTCATTATCCAAACGTATTTCGATAATCCCTTATTACTCGTTTCATAATACCACGCCAAATGTTTTATCGCTTTTGAACTTATTTGAAAATGATGGAACTGTTTTAATGTTTTTTGTTTTTCTCTTTCAGAGGCGAACTTCTTTTTGGCAATAACGATGGCCTGTTTATCAGCGCTACCTCGAATTCTCGACTCATAAACACGTCAGCAAGACAATTTCGTTCAGATGAAAATATCAAATGAAAAACTTCTTTTTTTACTTTATTATCCAAAAATGTCTCATAGAGAGACAGGCATAGAGCCACAGTAATTGACAGCCATAATATGACGTTTGATAGTCATCCACTTTTTTCTCAATATCAATGGAAACTGACAATTTTCAGCATAATTGTCTGAAAATAGAATAAGGCTTATTGTTACTAACACATTCCATATAGTTCTAGTCATACCAAAAGAAACCAAAAGCAAACCAAATAGGTTTATTAAAATAACTGCTTTAGGAACACAATTTTGTATTGTCATGCAGAAAAAAATAGCTTTATATGTAATACACTAAGTTATGTGCGTGTTTGAGAGCAACCAAAAATAATAATTGAAAATAAATAAAAATAGATAATAATAAATCTTGGTGTATGGATTTCGTAATTTAAAAAATATTTTTCATGCGTAAACCAAAGTTTTTAAGGTGTAAATAAATATTTCTTTGAAAGAAAATGTACAGAATATGTTGGTAGTTAGCAGTGTGGTCATGGGCCTAAAAAGGACATAATATGGAAAGAATCGTGTGTGGTAATCGTTGAATGTGTGTTTCGGTCTGTATCTATACATAATTTTCTTAGTTACAGATAACTGAATTAAAATGCAATTAATAATTATGTTTTAAAACTGAATGTTTTACTGTAAGCTGCATTTTTTATTGTATAGAATTTAATGGGGTAATTTAAGTTGTCAATAATAAAGATAAATAGAAGCAGATGACAAAAAACAATTTGAGAAAAAGTTAACTTTCAAATGGTGTGCAAAAATTAATATTGTATCTCGTAATTTATTCTTCCAATGTATTCTGAAAACAACTTAAGTGTATAACTTGCTGAAAACAATAATTACTTAATTTTGTTGTCATAATAATATTGTCATTTGCTTCAACACAATAAATTAATATTATGTGAATATGACATGTATGAAAGATTTAGCTTAAAAATATTATAGCTCATCGTTTTAGTTTAATTTGAATACTAATTATAATTTAGTTTATTAAAATGCAATATATTTTTAAATGAAATAATTTCCAAAGACGAAATACGTATAACCTGTACAAAGTCAAAACTTATCTAATCAAAATAAAGTTTATATTTAAAATAATGTAGGTAATATGACACTCGATCATTCTGACAGTCATAATATGTTTCTTTTTTTATATAAAATCACAGTTTTTTTTTATTTGTTTAATCTAGCAATGCACTGTATATCAATATAATAACGAACAACGAAATTAATAATCAGAATTAAAAGGAACAATAGTACATTTTGATACAAGTGTGCAAAGTTTGCCATTACACTCGAGGCGCAATAGGCTTATGTACTGATAAAATCTAATTAGTCCGTCAGTTAGATTATCTAAAAAAATATTTGACCCGTATTTTTTCTTTTGTAACGTAAACCAAAATTGACGAAGATATGACGCTTTTAAAATTCTCAATACGTCACGTCGTGGTATAATTTTTAGTGCGTTCTTTTGATGCCTTTTATCTTTGTCAATATTCATTGATTTATATAAACAAAAAATACGTGTCCATTATTTTACAATGCTTTATCTGACGGACTTAATAGATTTGCAATTTATTGATCCTGGAAACTAGCCTATTGCAGCCCCAGTCAACGGCGAGGTCTAAATGGAGCCGAAGTAAAATGACAAACTACTTGGTGCATAATATCTAATGTCAAATTCCAATACAACTGAAATGTAAACATTAATAAAATGAATGTCAGTATCTGAAAATAATATTATTTAATCTTATGCTTACTTCGTGTTTCAAGGAGGGATGCAAAGGTCCTTTCGAAAACAGGGTATCGAATTTAGTTCTCTTTAATTTTCAATTTTAGCCACGGTTCGGTATGAATTTTGGACAATATTGTAAAAAAGTTACGCCCTTATTCGTAAACTTATTTTTTTGGCTTCAATACCAATCTGTTTGATCCTAAACTGACAAAGAACAAAATTTTAAGGTTTTTTAATAAAAGTGTAATACATAGTTACCGTATGAAGTACTCAATAGGTTAAGTTTAAGCTGCAATGAAAATTAGTTCATGAATAAGGGCTATTGTAAATATTTGTATGGATTTAAAATCATAAGTTTCTTTGGTTTAATTTAGGGTAAGGTTTTAGTATAATATTTGCTGTGCATATTGCCGTTTATGGATAAGATCCAATCAAGACTTTTATTGTGAAATTTCCTAAAATAAAAAGGATCGTTGTGTATTTGTTGTTTTTATTTCATTCCTTTTTTGATGACAAACGCTTCTGAGTCTGAGTTGCTCACTATTGGCCTAATAAGAAGGCTTAAAGTTACTCAAATGACAATGAGGGTTATGCTAGGAGTCATGGATGCAAAAAGAACCAGAGTTATGGACATAGCCCAAAGAAAATGCTTTTTTTTACTTTTTTTCTAAATAAATGTCACCTTTACGACTTACTCACTAAAACATACATAAACATAAATCTTAAACAATTTTAGATACTATAGTGAATTCATCACTCATAGAAGTGCACAGCACTCGCAGAATAATTAAACGGCAAGTAAGATGCCAATAAAGAATTTAAGATATAAAATTAATAATTATATAAGTGGTAGTGGGCGGGACACATCGCTAGTAGAACTTGGACCACGGAACTCTCAAAAGGTGCTGTGGTCCAACGATTTTTAAAGTGAGATAACTGCCCCTAGTAAAGACCCATGGTCCAACTAGTTGAACAGAGCAATTGGACCACTGCCCCGGACTGCCGAATAGCTCAAGTGAATGACGGGAAGCGCCGAACGCGTACTGGAAGACGCAGCGTTGGCAGACCAAACACATGGTGAACCGACGACCTGGTGAAGGTTGTGGGAAACCGCTAGAATAGACCCGGACATTGTGGCAATATTTGGGGAAGGCTATGTCCGGCAATGGACGCCTTCCGGCAGAAATAATGATGAAAACATTTTAACCTGACTGCTCATGGTCGCCATAAGCCATATGGTATCCGGCAGAGTAGAATAGAACCAACCCTTTACACTCACGGGTGTCGTATGAGGCGACTAATGTCTGAGGCAGAACACCTTGCGCCTCTGTATACCAGAGAATGGGCAGCAGCGTTTTCTGTTAGTCTTTCATCACTGCGATCTCCAATCCGCCTGCCAAGCGTGGAGATGACAAATTGAGAGACGGCAAATTCCTCCCATCATGGGAGAGGCTTATGTCCAGCAGTGGACGTTATGGGCTGTTGTAGTGTAGTGCATTGTAGCTCAGGGTAATTGACAACTGTACTACTTGCTCTGAATCGATTTGTGACTTAATACCACAATAATAACTAGCCTAGCTATACATATTTATTGAAGCTTAAACCCACAAGGTCCCTTGTAATCCTTTTGGGCTTATACCTTGACGGAAGTAACAAGTTATTGGCGCAGATATACGAAGGTTTAATGGGATATTGATATAGTTGCCATAGGACACCTAGCAAGGCGCAGGGATGACAGGTGGACCAAGGCTGTCACTAAGTGGCGTCCAAGAACTGGTAAAAGGAACGTGGGTCGTCCGGCGGCAAGATGGGCAGACGACATAGCTGCCGTTGTGGGAAAAAACTGGATGAGGCTGGCACAGGAACGTGGAGATTGGCACAAGAAAAGAGAGGCCTATACCCAGCAGTGGGTGAGTTCGGGCTGTGGATGATGATGATGATGATGATATAGTTGCCATATGTTTGGAATAGATCGAGATATGAACCTAATTAATTCACCTAGCTGTTACCTTCTTGCTTGTATATTTTCACTTAAATAAGACTTGCTTTAATTTCTTTGCGGATCATTATCTAGAACGATTTAGTTACCAGTGATGTAATGTTATTTCAAAAGTCATCTCCTATTATAAAAATCGCTTCCTCCTATGTCTTCAAACCAACTCTAAGCCCAAGCTCATTATCATTAATACCTTTGTCTTTGTGAAATTTGAACTTGAAAGGGTTCAGAATACCTACGTCTAGTAAGTACTTATCCTTTCGACATATTTTCGGGGAGGTCTTTATAAAAATGTTCCTTTGGAAATAGGAAGCGGGACTTCGAAAATGGTGGAGTCTTTTTTCCTTTCTCTTTTTAATGGTACACTTAATGAGGGTGACGAAAACTAGGTGAGAATTTCGAAGAATTTGATTCGACTACTGCATGGAATTTTACGTGAACCTTTTTAACAGTATTTTGTTGGAAAACGGCAGAAGAGGTGAATAAGCCAGAGCTGATGATCTGGTTGCGTTAATATTTCTTTAAGAATCGTAAGTAATAAGTTGTTGTTTAATGTGACACTAAGGGGCCTCCTCCACGAAGAGAGAATCGCGGCAATTCAACGTATTTCTAAACGTAAATATCGCCGCAATTCTCTCGCTCGTGAAGCGGCCCAAAAGAGAGTGTATAGAAAAACGTGGCAAGGACGATAATATCACCGCGATTCTCTCGCTCGTGGAGGCGGCCCCTAATAACCGGTAAGTATTTAGTTGCTGCCCAACGTAAATAGGACTGGGCAGGACATGTCCGCCTCATGCCGGATAAACTATGGGGCAAAGTAGCTGGAAATTGGTACCCTGACACAAAGAGGCGGGGTCGCGGAAGCCCATGAAGGTGATGGCGATACGAATTGGTCAGGTTCTGTCAGAATTAGAAGGAAGATGTGCGTATTTGCGAGAAATGGAAAGAGTGGAGAGAGACCTTTCCTCAAGAGTTAGACAGAGCAGACTAGGAAACAAATATAATTACTAGTTATTACTAGGAAATTGTAACTTAATGAATATCTTAGTAGGTAACTCCGTAATGAACTGATAGGTTATCTAATGATAATCTAGTAAAATACAAAAAGGCTTTATCAATAAGTTTCAGAGTATAGGCGTGGAAAGAACGGATTCCGTGACATAAAAAAACATATAATTTATCACAAAATGCCAAAAAGAAAACTTTTGATCGAGATTATTTGGAAACGTTTTCCCCGTAGAAATCAAACGACACATCAATCTTTTAACACGTCCAAACAACGATTCAATCCGAGATTTTTTCGTACAAAATTAAATCATAACAAAATTCGTATGAGTGATCCATCAAACGGTAACTGGGCCAGAAATAGAAAACATTTTCGAATGCATTAGACCATTCCCACGAGTTTCGGACTTTCCATTGAATAATAGATACGTACGCCTCTCTCCCGAACGAATTATCCGGCTAAATTATTGAGCAAGCCACCTCTGACCGATGCCGTACGTATAAATCGACTTCGTTACCTATCTGGGCTATAGCTCATGTGGAGTCAAAATGGAAGTTTCCTCAGCACGGTTTGACGCCTAGAAGTAATTTCGGCTTGAATGATTGATCGTGCAGTCAACGCCGGGGTAAACAGATAGTCTTTTATGCTCCACTGAATTAAATATAAGCTCGGTTTATGCTCTGCTAACATATTTTTCGTGTTCAACGTTACGGTAAATTCGGTACTCATTTGTTACAATATATAGGGTTTATTCAGAGAGTTATAAATTGTCAGAGGTGAAATCTAGAACACAAATACATAATGCCTGACTGTAGAAATCTTTCGCAATGGTTATACCAGATGACTTTTTTATCACTTTCCAAACAAAATGGGTATATTAACTGAACGGAGTACTTACAAGCTTATGGCATACCTAGTTTTTTTTTCTTTTTTCCACAGCTTAGAAAAAAATTGATCCATTATCAAAAAACGCTACAAATTTCAAGTAAACTTTTCATATTAGAACAAAGAAAGAAAAACTTTGAAAAAAAAAAAAATATCGAATTTAAAAAAAAAAAAAAAAAAAAAAAAAAAAAAAAAAAAAAAAAACATAATTCAAATCATACGTGTAATGCGTATGATTTGAATTTTGATTTTTTTGTTTTTCTTTTTATTATTTGCTCTCCTTTCACCCATTTTACCCATTTACCCATTTTTTTGGACAGTGATAAAAAAGTGATCCTGTACGTATATATTGCCTTCTCTAAAAATAATTGCAAGTATTTAATACACTGGACAATGGACAAAGAAACCAAGGCCGTCCTAAAGCTCGTTGGGTTGACGACATCGTCAGGGTCGCGGGAAACACCTGGATCAGGAACGCACAGAACCGGGAAGTGTGGCGGAAGAAAGGGGAGGCCTAATACCGAGCAGTGGGTGATTCCCGGCTGATATGATTGATGATGATGATTTTAATCCAATGCTCACATTTTCAGTGTCAATTGACAAAATGGGATAAAGTAACAATGTCGTACCCAAGCTAGATCACCTAGCTAGAGCTTAAGGCCACAAACACACATTACACGACACGGTTACATTACACGACACGGTTACATTACACGATTTATCGGGCCCTGCCCGCAGGGACAGGGAATTGTAAGAAGAAACAGGGAGTCAGGGTCCCTAAATAATAAGCGGCGCCCTGCCTGATCGGGGCAGGGTACACGATCGACAGGGCCCGATAAATCGTGTAATGTAATACGGCCTTTAGGTATTGGATATAACTTTAATCAAAACTTTTAAACAGTCAAAGAACAAATCTACACTAATATTATAAAGAGGAAAGATTTGTATTGTTGTGTGTGTATGTTTGTAATGATTAAACTCAGAAACTTCTGCGCCGATTTCAAAAATTCTTTCACCATTAGAAAGCTACATTCACCTTAAGTAACATAGGCTATATTTTATCCTCGTACTCCCGCGGGAACGGGAACTACACTAGTGGAACCGCGTGACGTCCGCTAGTACTTAAATAAAGAACAGGCAGAAGAGATTTAAAATGTGGCGAAACTTGGGGGAGGCCTATGTCCAGCAGTGGACGTCTTTCGGCTGAAATTATGATGATGATGGCCGTAAATGATAGATAAACATTAGTAAGGCTACATGGCCACTACAGTCTTCCATTGCGTACCCACGCCTAGGATTTCAAAAATTAAAGGAAAATTATATAAAGTTTTTATTTTTTATTAATATCAGCCATTTCATACAAAAATAGATGGGTTAACATTACGCCTGTAATCCTCGAAGGATTAGGCAAAGCTGTATCTTTATTTTTAATTTTCATGGAATAGGGGACAAGCTATCTACAGATTCGTATTTTTGTGTGTGTGTATGTATGTTTGTAATGAATAAACTCAAAAAAAACTGCGCCGATTTCAAAAATTCTTTCACCATTGGAAAGCCACGTCTTTACTGAATACCATATATATTATATATATTTTATCCCCATACTCTTACGGGAACGGGAACTACGCGGGTGAAACCACGTGACATCTGCTAGTTATTAATAAATTATTAGCAATTTGAATTTAAACAAAGGATGCTTAACGTATTTGCACGCAATTTTCAACCCAATTAATTTATAAAAACTGCTGGATAGAAGAAGTAATGTAGCTTTATTATTATTTATTTGCTTGCAGAAGCTTCTTTTAGAGTGTTTTCAGCAGGTCTTCATTCTCGTTTAACTTTTTTTTTTTTGGGATGGGAAATTATCAAATGACTCCTCCCGCTCTGGGCGGAGCAGTCAGTAAAAGTCTGACACTCCTTCGAGTGTCAGACTTTTACTGACTAAAACCCATCCATGTTCCTTCATCGTCCTTTGTGTCCCGGGGTCACGGTACCTCTTTCGAACAGTCCCGCAACCTCGGCTTCTCGTTTAACCTTAGTTTCACACAGGCAAATAGGATTATACAGTATACATAGTTTATTAGTGAAAGTTTGTAACTGGGTAACGGTGTTACATTATGATCTTTGAGGCTACTACTAGTAAAACTACCTGAGCTCAGTAAAACAACATGAGATAGTTCGTAGAACACTATTCGGGCTATTCTGTAATTTAATTATTGCCGCATCTGAGTAATAAACCGAAACGGATTAATAGATGGTGCATAAATAATAAAATTCATCGGTTTTTCGTTCAAACCTGCTTTCGGTTTCTGTATTGAAATGAACAAAGAAAGATTTGTTTTCGATTTTTTAAAGTAATAGTTTCTTTATTACCTTAGAATTATAGTAAATGTTTTTTTATTGGCTAGATGACACCATAAAATAATAATTCCAAGATACTAATCTAAAAAAAACGCTTTATTTTGGGCCTGAAAAGCCGATTTATTTTCAATTAATTGCCAAATTCGATTTTTTGTTGCTTTGAAATCAATAAATAAAAAAAAAATACTTTAATTACCTACAGCTAACACCATTTTTCCACCATGATTTCCACCATGAGCAACAGATTATTTCTCCCAATATAATATAAAGGGTGTAAAAAACCTCTTAACGAAGCCGAAAGGCACCTGTTTTTCCCGTCATTACGATAATTAATTTTTTGTTCTACACCATACCTGGGAACCTTCTAGTTACGGAGAAATTGGGGGTCAAAGTTCCAACTTTTTGACAAGTTTTTTTTTTTTTAATACAAGTTTTTAATGTAAGATTTTTACTTTATACACCTCCACGACCTCCGTACTATTCAATCCATCCATCAGCACAATGTTTTGAGTGCGTCACATTGAGTTCTACAACAAAACATGATTTTTCACCCAAAAAAAAAGTTGTTTCCCAGCAATAATTTTTGCGTAAAGTTACTTAGTTTGATGTACAGAATGCTTGGTTGACGGCTTCGTGATGAGGTTGTTTACACCCTGTTTATACCATATTAATATTGCTCATTTGCCCAAAAGTTGGCCTAATACACAACCTAGAACTTCTGCAATATCCATTGCTTGATTTAGCAAACACATTGATGAATCCTCTAATTACAAATGCAGCAATGGACGTATTTCATTAGCGAGCAACCAATGCGTGCTGGCACGACTATGAATCATTTGTGTGTGATGTAGGTATGGGATCAAGCTAAATACATTAGGTTCATAAATCGTTCCCTAAAGCTACGTCAGCATAATAATGCGATTTTGTTCTGTTGTTTAGTGAATATGAATGGTTATTGAGTGTGTATTTATAGGACTTATGGGATATTTCAGGAAAACATAGCATAGTCAGTTTCCATATGCTTATAATAAAACTTCATGTAATAGTGGGTGAGCCTATTGCCATCAACCGCGCACAAATCCAGACTGCTACTGAGAAATTGAAGAACTCGAGATCATTTTGCCCGACCCAGGAATCGAACCCAGGACTTCATGCTCAGCAGTCGCGCTTCCGACCACTCGACCAATGAAGCAGAAAAAACCTGAATGTGGTTTAAAAATCGACAGCATCGTTCAGTTACCAGCAATATACGAGATCAACATTACCTCAACCCAAGCTGTCCGAGATTCTTTAAAATACCTACCTTACTGCATCACACACTTATCAGTGTCGTAATGGCAACGGCATCGCATTTTTTATGATCATATTGTAATTTCTAGGAAAAAATACGGCTTATAGAAGAAAACAGAACAGTACAACAGACAAAACACAAAATAATATGTGAACATTTATTTGAGAGTTGACATAAAACCAAAGATAGAAAAAAACCGGCCAAGTGCGAGTCGGACTCGCGCACGAAGGGTTCCGTACCATTATTTAAAAACATTAGACAAAACTGCAAAAAAATCACGTTTGTTGTATGGGAGCCCCCCTTAAATATTGATTTAATTCTGTTTTTAGTATTTGTTGTTATAGCGGCAACAGAATTACATCATCTGTGAAAATTTCAACTGTCTAGCTGTCACGGTTCATGAGATACAGCCTGGTGACAGACAGACGGACAGACGGACAGACAGCGAAGTCTTAGTAATAGGGTTCCGTTTTTTCCCTTTGGGTACGGAACCCTAAAAATAACATCTTTAAACTAGTATTTTCTTCTTTAGCTTATCAGAGAGGTTTAATAGGTATAGAATAGCTTGTACAACACAAAAAACCGGCCAAGTGCGAGTCGGACTCGCGCACGAAGGGTTCCGTACCATTATTTAAAAACATTAGACAAAACTGCAAAAAAACACGTTTGTTGTATGGAAGCCCCCCTTAAATATTGATTTAATTCTGTTTTTAGTATTTGTTGTTATAGCCGCAACAGAAATACATCATCTGTGAAAATTTCATCTGTCTAGCTGTCACGGTTCATGAGATACAGCCTGGCGACAGACAGACGGACAGACGGATAGATGGACAGACGGACAGACGGACAGACAGCGAAGTCTTAGTAATAGGGTTCCGTTTTTACCCTTTGGGTACGGAACCCTAAAAAAATAAAATACCTAAATTAAATCTAATTAAATTAAAATAATAAGAAATTAATAACCAAATAATTAAAGATAAAATAAATCTTACAATAGGAGAAAAATAATAACAAATATTATACATTTACAACAGATCACCTAGGAAACAGTCATCGAGATTACGGCGTGGGGCGTCGCCTCTATTGCTGCTAGCCTTGCGACGCTTGGTTGACGACGAAGCGATGAGCTGATCCCTTACAGTACTTATAAGTGTACACCTTTGTCTGTATTGAGTCACACATATTCCTGGAAAAAGTATGTTGATTATTTATGCACAGAAAGTTCTTGGGACCTTACAAGGGACTTCTTAATTTTATACTTCACGCACGACGATTAATCAAGTGCAATACTAAAATAAGCTGATCTGTCATTGTACGGAAAGATCATACAATTCGAGGTCAGGTTATGGTTATGTATAGCTTGAGGTGTCACCGTGTGTACAATAGGGTAGATGATAAAAAAAAATCGAATTAGTCCGTCAGATAGATATCCAAAAAATATTGGACACATATTTTTTCTTTTTTTACTTTACAAAAAATGAGGACACAGATACAGTGCGTCGAAAACTCGCGTGACCTCACTTTTGAGTACACTTTTTTGCTCAAATGTGACGTCACAAGCTTCCATTCATGATCTTTGACACGTTTGATCTTCGTATTATTTTATGAATTTGATAAAACAAAAAACACGTATGCATTATGTTTCGATAATCTAACGAATGAATCTTACAGACTATACAGAACCATATTTTTTTTAGTCCGTTATCAACCCTATTTCACCAATCTTACCCTTTTTTTTTAATAGGAACATCCTCTTGGATACTCTCCATCTGGGGCGACCTCCACTGTTCCTACTACTTCCATGTATCGGGGGCCTGGGAGATACAAGTACATTCAGGCTGCCTCCATAAAACTACCTCCTTGAGTCATATTTTCCTCAACATCACAAAATAACAAATATTTGCGCAGTCATGTAAAAAGGCAAGATACTCAAAACCCAATCAAATTCCAACATCCCCTACACTCTCCATCTTTCCCATATCCGATAACAAAGTAGTTTATGAATGAAAAATATTTCATATCTAAGTGCGATACTTCTCGCACTTGTGATTCAGAGGCAGTCAGTTCTACGTGAGAGCGGCTTACGCACTCACCTGGTCATAGATATAGGGGAACTGGAATGGCTGAAATTTGAACACTATGAGCGTGGCTATTGACCTGTATTAGACATTGATTTAATGTGTTTAGGTTATGCGTTCATTAATATGTTTGGGGAATGTACGATTCTTGAATAACATTATCTGGAGTACTGTTTAGTAATTAGTGGATGAACACTGTCATGCAGATATTATGTCTTGAAGGGCAGAATTTCTAGGGAAATACCTATTTTGAAGCGAAGGCTCAGGACGGTGAACAATGGGCTAGCTCGCCGTCCGTCCGTCATATGACGACAGGACAGGCCATGTCGACGCGGCGTGTTCGTGTTCCACGCGCGCTTCAAAGAGATGTCAGCATAAAGGAAGGTGTCCGCAAGAGCCGATGCCTGCCGGGGCTGCGGGACTGTTCGAAAGAGATACCACGGCCCTGGAACACAAAGGGCTAAGTAGGAACATGGATTGGTTTTAGTCAGTAAAAGTCTAACACTCTCTCCCTTCCGCTCCGCCCAGAGCGGGAGGGATTTAATGTTTTCCTATCTGAAAAAAATGGCTGAGACAATCTTTACACTAGTCAACGTGCTTGATAACATCAGTGGGTGATAGATCCTCAAGGTTAGTGATGATACTAGAAATTAAGGCCCACCTTTATGATGCGCACCAAATACGGCCCTCAATTTAAATCGAATGAAATGTTTGGGTGAGACCGCAATTCGGTTCATCCAAATTGTTCATAATTTATTGTAGAATGCCCTCAGGCTAGATGGAGCAACGATCTCTGCAGGGTGGCTGGTACAGTTGAATGAGAAGTACCACGGATCCAGTAGAATGGCGTGGGATTGGAGAAGCTTGTTCCACTGCTGTGCTGATGTTGATGACGATGATGATAGGATTATTTAAATACAGCATTTTAAGCATACAACTTTATTATAATGTTATCATACCACTGCTTACCTATATTCAGTAGTCAATAAAAACATTTCCGAACCTTCACTGATTAATCATAATAAAATTATCAACAATCTATTCAAAAAATTCACGTCCCATCCAGCAAAATATCTCCAAGTGAGCCGTCTCATTTGTTTTGCACGACGCACGTAATAACGCGATCAAAACGTATGAGAATTTTGACAGCGACGCGTGATGTGAAAGCTTAAACTGTAAGGGAGAATAAATTCTCCCTTACAGTTTAAGAGTTTTGGAGTTTTGGAGTGAATCGTCAGCGCTGGAACACTCTCCGAGATCTTTGAGGAACGTTTGACCTTGGAGTGTCATCTATGGCAGTTATTGAGGAAGTGGATATTATTTCGGTTAGATATTTTTTGTAAAGACTGATATTAGTAGGTGTTTTAGAATCGAGAAGGTTTCCTTTTGACAATTTCTTTTGAGGAAATAGTGTTTTAAGCTTTCAGGGTTTATAACGAAACTAAAAGTGTTTTCAACTTAGACGGTTGATGTCGGACTACTGCAGTCCGGTTATCGGACTGCGTACATGCGGTTGTGATTTTTCATACAACATAGCCGGACTGCAGCAGTCCGACATCAACCATCCAATTTGAAAGCGGCCTTACGCGGTCACTTTCGAGATGTGTCATCCCGTGATCATAGCGCTTGCATACAGCATATCATCAAAATATCGGGAGCTCACAAAAATTGTAAATGACGTAAATATCCCGCAAGTGACCGTGCAAATTTTCTTTTGAGGAAACTCTATTCAAACAGTTGAAGGATTGCGTGGAAGTTATTATGGATAGATAAGGAAGATATCCAGACAAATTGCTGATTGTTACTGACTCGTAAATGATTCTATCGTCTTACCCTTATCTCACCTTGTTTGAGGTCAGAACAGCAAGTCTTCTTCTTCTTCCATACTTCTCTTTTATTTTCTCTTCGTCTCAATTAGCACACCCTTTCCACCCATATCGTCTTTTGCGCATTCCACATTTCCACCAGTGGTTTCTATGCTCTGATCCTTATTGAGATAATGGCACCAAAGTGATTATTGTGTTTTCGATACACACTTCCTCGAAAACTGGTTCTTATTGCACTACGATTAGGTTCAATAAGCAATGTATTTCACTCGCGTGCGTTTTTTACATTTTCCAACACGTGTGCGGGAATGAAAATTGCCACAGATAACGTAGCCAATAGCGTTTTAAATTTTACTTGAAATAGTACATTTTGATACACGTGGACATTTGTTATCAGTACTCGGCCCAAAACACCCTCGCCTACGGCTCGGGTGTTAATTCCGCCTCGGATGCAATAACAAAATTTCTCCATTTGTATCAAAATGTACTACTATTTCTAGGACAATTCAAAAGGCTGTCAGAAAATTAGACCTTTTTATTTCAGCCCTCGTGTTTATTTTTAATTCCTACCTAGTTACAAATTCAAATGAGTGAGTCGGGGGTCCCTAAAAGCGTTACTTTGAAACCTACATTGTAAAACCTATGTCAGTGGCTTTTCGTGGCTAATAACATTACCCAAATACTAATTCATATTATGCGAGTCCTGTGAGGACTCTAAAATAACAATAATTAGGACTCTTTGAGGTGGCACCGTTTTGGTCAGGGATTTCAGACTGAAACGCTGCTTTATTTAATTAGTCTTTGTGGAAATAAGTTATTACTAGTGCTCTGTAAACTTTAGCATTAATAGTAGTTAGATTAGTGCCCCACACTAATCTAACTACTATTTATGCTAAAGTTTAGATGGATGAATGTTTGTTACTCAATCGCGCCAGAACGGCGAAACGGATCGGAATGAAACTTGGCACTGAGCTAGATAATAGTCTGGAATAGGCTTGAATATACTTTTCATCCCGAAAGTATGATCAGTTCCCGAACCCCACACGAGCGACACTGGGGACACAAGCTAATTTATTAAACTAATGACAGACGTGTATGGGAGAAAAACGTTTATACTAAGTGTAGGGAATTTACTGGGTCCAGCGACTCACCCGCTTCAACCTTCCCGCAGCCACAATCCAGGGGTCCTGGCTTGGTAGAACGTCACGGCTTGTCGGCAAAGCACATCACAGGGAATTTCCAGTCAAAAATCCCAAACATATAGGTCCATAGGTCACGTGAAACACTGTCTTCCAGGAAGATGAAAGGGGAACTTTGTTTTTGGGTAAATCAATCAAACGGGACACACTAGCACTGCATATCGGCGACGCGTGCGTTCGCGGTGGAGTCCATTTTTGACTACGTCATGGTGGTGGCGCGAAGTTTGCATCAACGATCATTCCTCAAGGAAAGGATGCGTTCCAGTCGACGCAGTTTATAGTCGACCCAGTATACAAATAAAAAATTAAAAAGAACCACTTTTATGAACCAAATTGTGTCATCTTATCCTAACACGAATAAAAAAATATTTAAACGAAATATATAAACAAAAAAAACATAAACTTGTTTCGAGACGAAACACTGAGGATACTCTAAAGGGGTAATAAGGAGCAGAATTTTCACAATATTACACAGGATTTCTGCTGGACATAGGCCTATCCCAAGTGTCGCCATATTGACCGGTACCGTCCGACTCGCATCCAGCTGATTCCCGCAACCTTCACCAGGTCATCGGTCCTAGTGAAGCGAACGACTTCCGAACCGGAAGACATTGCGTTGGAAGGCTTCCCAACTTGTCTTTTTTTTCCTAGCCTGTACTGTCCCACTGCTTGCCAAAGGCCTCCCCCAATTCCTTCCATTTGCTCTTTTCCCGTGCCACCTCGGACCAACCCTCGTGGTACGCGTCCAAATTGACTCGCCACCTTTTTCTGGGTCGGCCTCGGCAGCGCCGTCCGTCTTCGGGCAAATTAATTAATTCTTGTCTTAATCAAACATAATAATAGACATTATAGTGCACACAAGTGTATGCGCAGACACAGGTGAACTGTCTTTTTCCCTTACTCCCATATTCTGATGGAACGACAATCAGACACAACCACAGCAGCGTCCACGCGCAGGACCAATGGCTTCATATGCTTCAAAACGCCTTTCTAAGGTGTCAAAAAGTCTATATTTCGAAGCATAAAAGTATTGAAAAACGTTTGGTAAAACAGGAGGTTTTGCTTAGCAACCATACTTTGACTTCCAAGATGGGCTAGTAATTAACATAAGATAACATCACGCCTAGATCGCTTAGTAAATGATTGTTGTAATTCATATCTTAGGTAGGTATGCTTTATTTTTTTTTTCGCTTTCGCGGACAAGTGCCACCAGAACGCACAAAGACTTAGTGCAATTTAGTGATACTAACATAGTTTTAAGTTATATTTACTAATACAATTGTAATAGAACGTATGTATACTTAGGTTAAGGTATTTATCTATGGGTCTTTGTAACCTGAAAATAAATGGATTATTATTATTATTATTATTATTTATCAAATTGTCTTGCCAACACAAATAGTCCATCCAATAATTGCCAAAATTTGGCTAGTGCCTGCTGGCACTTAAGAAGATTAATCCTAGATGTAGAACGCCATGACATATTGTCAGAATCTATCAATTTATTGTTATGACTTTCATGAACAGCGTTGGCCTAGTGGTGGCGGCCCCGATTTACGAACAGTAAGTCGTGGGTTCGAGCCCGGACAAGCGCATTACTTTGTGTAATGTATTACATCACCACTGCTCTCAAAACGGTGAAGGAAAACATCGTGAGGAAACCGGCATGTCCTAGAACCAAAAATTCGAAGACATGTGACATCTACCAATCCGCACTGGGCCCGCGTGGTGCATTATAGCCCATTCCCTCTCATAGAGAGGAGGCCTGTGTCCCAGCAGTGGGCACATTAATAGGGTGATGACGATGATGACTTTCATGTACCAAAAAACTTTTTGAACGTAGAAAAAACACCAAACTTATGAAGCCGTGTTCAGGGTACATTGCTCGTAGAACACATGGCTGAGAGAGCTGAAAGGTTCATAAGTGGCGATCACGTAACAGCAGGCGCAGTATTGTAAGTTGTCAAACGGCAGACCAATGACCTGGTAAAGGCCGCCGGAGTCCATTGGATTCGAAAGGCACAATTATTTATTGAATACTTTAAAGCACACATAATGTACAAAGGCGGACTGAATGTCAATGGCATTCCGTACCAGTCAACCTTTGAGTGATGCAGAGATAACTGGTACCTACCACACACCTGTGGTAGGTACCACTACTACTACTACTTAGGGGAGGTTTACGTACAGCAGTGGTCGTCTTTCTGAGGCTATTATGATGATGGTGGTAGCTTTCACGATGTTAGCTTGATTTTGAGGAAAAACTTACTTCCTCACGTACCAGGCAATCATAAAACGCCAGAAGTTTACCGTGTTAATTCTGAGCTTAAAACGAAAACACTCAATAAAAGGTGGTTCTATTGACATTTGCAGTGACACAGTTGGATTAGCACCCTGACATCACTAACCCCTTTCCAAAGGTCGCTGTGAATAGGGAGCAACATTTATGAAGCTAGTCCTTATTTACGACAAGTATTAAATGGATTATTAAGACACGCAAATTGATGGGCTTATATTTTGGTGGATTACGTTAATTGCTTCAATATTTATCCATTAAAACGGCGAATTTCTGACAGAATTTTATCAAAATATAAATATTATATCATGCTTGTATTCCATTAAAGGCTTGGTAAAGATATAGCTAGAGTACACCCACATTTTGCCAGATACGTTTCAGTCCCGAGCAGGGCGAGCGTCACGTCAGTAATCGAATGCAGGCTGTTTCTGTTCTAATTTAAATCCAATAACACTTTGCCTGATCTAGGAACCGAGCTTAAAACCTCACGTCTAGCAGTAACGCTTGCTACCAATCGATCATCGATGCAATAGGGAATATGCATACATATTAGATTTTTCATTTCGATACGGAATGTTAAAGTACTATAAAAATAATGACAAAAAGCGAAAACAAGACATAAATCGGCCAAACAACACAAATGTTATAACCATTTAAACTTTTGTTTCTATCTCTTTTACTATGGAATTTACTATGGATTTTGTACGTCGATGCAGCTAATGACGTCATTCGCTGTATCGGATCTCTTTGTCTGATCAGCATTTTCAAATGCTTATAACTTAGTATTTTTATAGATATTAAAAAAATAATTTCACTTTGCTATTTCTGATGTTAAGCTTTGTTTAGAGTGATAAAAAAAAATCATGCATTTATCCTATTGCGAGAATTTCTGACAGAATTGAATAATAACAATGTATTTTTAGATTGTTGTGACTTGATTGAGAATTTTACAAACTTAAAGTTGGGGGAATTTTGTCCTATTCCGGTCAAGAATGGTCCGACCCCCGCATTTTCAGTAAAAGACACCATTGAAGATACTAACTACACCATTATCTCGAAAATTATAGTAGAAAAAAAAATCGAAGAAAAATACAGATAATGTTGTACTGTAGTTCTATATCAGTAAACAGACACAATTCAAGTTTACTTTGAAAAAGACGCAGGAATTGACATTTCCCAGTAGTAGAAGGTTGCTTATTATTTATTCAAAGGTTTTATTGATAGAAAATGGATGGACAAAAGTATAATATGTTAGTGAGTGTAATGGGTTTGTTCTATTCTACTCTGTCGGATACCACAAGGTTACCTACATAATAGGGTATATGCATGTTTTTTTTTTCACTCTAAACAAAGCGTATTATCATTAGAAATAGCAAAGTGTTTTTTTTTAATATCTATAAAAATACTAATTTATAAGCATTTGAAACTGCTGATTAGACAGAGAGATCCGATACAGCGAATGACGTCATTCGCTGCATCGATACTGTACAAAATCCAAACTAAATTTCGTTTATCTAGAAAGTGATAGAAACAAAAGTTTAAATGGTTACTTGTGTTGTTTGGCTGATTTATGTCTTGTTTTCGCTTTTTGACATTACTTTTATAGTACTTTAACATTCCGTATCGAAATAAAACAAATAGAAATGTATGCATATTCCCTATTATATACAAAGACGTCAATAGGCGTCAAAGTAACATGTTTTGTGTAATTTTCCTCTGCCAAACATGCACAATGGTCAGTCAGCATGTTTGCAGGCACCATTTCTAGCTGTCATTTAAAGACGTTTGATAGCTGCTACACGTGCAATCAGAACTCTGAAACTGAAAGCAAGTCACCAAGAGGTTTTATATGACACAGTACCTAACTGGGTTATGTAGGTCGGAAGGACATTTGATCATTGTACAACATAACATAACATTACTATTGTAATCCCCGAAGGGTTTGGCAGATGCGAACCTAATAGTACACCCACATTACGCCACTCAATGACGCGGCGGACGAACTCACTAGAAGGGGATCGAGCGTGGCAGCGGTGGGACCCGAATCTATCGTACCACTCCCTTTCGGATACCTACGCACACTGGCAAGGAAACGAACTAGCGAACAACACCACAAGCTGTGGCTGGACCACGGCGAGTGTAGGCAGGCCAAGGAAGCACTTCCTGTTATCGATGGCCGCTTCACCAAACGCGCGCTGCGGTTGACCAATCCACAGCTGCGCACAGTTACAGCCGCCGTTACCAGACACGGCTCTTTTAATAAACAACTCTTTGTCATAGGAGTCACAGACAGCGCCGTCGACACGGCCTGTCGTCATGAGACGGACGGATGGCGAGCTAGACAGACAGCCCCCTGTGCCGTGCCTGCATGGAGGAAGACGAGACAGCAGCCCACGTGCTTCTACACTGCCCAGTGGTTGCAACATACAGGGCAAAGTACTTTGGTAACCCAGGTACTCTCCACGAGATAGCAATATTGGGGCACTGCTGGCCTTTCTCGGGGAATTGGGATGGATCGAATAGTTTCCCACCCGCACGCAAAATACGCGCTTTGACGTGGAGTTGCGGACACCAGCCCGTTATAAAATACAATACAATACGCCAGTCATGTTTTTTAATTTCCATGATAACATGGAAATGAACTAGAAATTAACTGAATTATAAAGGGCGAGCCCATTGTCATCAATCGGGCCCATTCCGTGGCTGTTACTGAGAAATTTCCCAATAACACTTTGCCCGACCCGGGAATCAAACCCAAGATCTACTAAACGTAAAATACAAGGATCCTGATACAAAAACAAGCAAAGATATTATAAAAAGAAGAAAAAAATGAGCAGGTATTCCGCTTGCATTGCCGACTTACTCAAATAAAAACATAAAGGCACAATCGATGAGTAGTCTCCATACGTTCAAAGCGTCGAAATTCTCGCAGTCAACGAACTGTGTTGTAAACTTCTTTGATCCGCGACGCTATAGTTCGTGAGTTTAGTGTTCTTTCATATTTGTTCTTGCTTTTACTTGTTTTGTATTGACGGATTTTCAAGATGAAAGTGTGTTTAATGGAAAATAGAATGGTACCGTTAGTTCTGATTTTAGCCACGCGCCAAAAGATCCTTGTACCAATGAAAAGGCTTGATTTATGGCACAAGCTACGTAATTTGTCAAAAATTTGACATTGATAGAATCTTACATTTATAGAATCTAGCATTATTAAAATTTGGCGTATATAGAATCTGGCATTTGTAGAATCTGGCATTCATAGAATCTGGCGTTATAAATTCGTCTGGCATTTGTAGAATCTGGCATTCATAGAATCTGGCGTTATAAATTCTTCTGGCATTTCTAGAATCTGACATTTATCGGGGTGGTGTTATGTTATGTGTTATGAAAGAATTGTTTATTTTTACATAACATAACACCACACCTGTCACCCCAAAGGGTTAGGCAGAGGTGTACCTAGTAAATAGTACACCCACATATCGCCAGTTATGTGTAAGTCCCATGTAATAGGGGCGAGCCTATTGCCATCAACAGGGTACAAATCCAGACTGCTACTCTAGCTACGCTATCTCCGTCGCTGCTACCGAGAAATTCCTGATGGAAAAACCCAATAACAATTTGCTTGACCCGGGAATCGAACCCAGGACTTCATGCTCAGCAACCGCGATTGGGACCACAAGTTTCGTGCATAAATAAGGTAGATGTTTAATACTAGATTTTGACGAGAGGAAAGCGTACATAGTTTTAGGGAAGTAAAAATGTCTTCATGCAAGACATATTTCCTTTGGTGGAAAAGACCATGACGGTTACTTCGTAGGATATTTTTTATCCCAGAAATAAGTTCCCGTGGGATAATTTTCGACCTTCATGCTGGTGAAGCTGTGGGCAGGAGTAAGTTGAATATAGTTTAAATTAGTTATTATAGGTCAAATAATCCTGTGAGTATCAATTTAATATGTGTTGAAATAAAATGACTTAGGCTCAACCTTGGTAATTTCGCTGAACCCATTATCACTACACACATGACATTCTGAAACCTAGAGCACTAACAATAAAGTCTTGTCTATATCAGACAAAAAACACTAGTTTGCGTAATGAGATTCTGCTACCACCGTACATACTCATACATTTACAAAAACAAAAAGAAAAACAAAAAATGAATGAATAAAAATTCTAAAGCCCACACCACATTACCATAAATGTCAGTAAATAATTAAATTTACGCTCTAAAAATGTAATTTACTTGGCACAGGTGACAGAGTACGCAACAAAACCCCGTCAACGCAACACTTGTACACAAAATTATTCACTCCGCTCACTTCATTCGTTCATTTCGTTCATTCGTTCCCCCTGACGTACAAATTGTATTCGTAAGCTTAAATTATTGCGTTACGGCGTCCCGAATACGAAATTATAATTGTGTGCTTACTGGCACCTTACTTACACTGGCTGCGTGTTTTAAACACTCTGTAGGTATACGAAAATGTGAATATGGTCTCCTTGAAGAAATACGAAGGCTTTGTGTGCTGTAGGTATTGTTAAATGTTAAAGAGATTTTATACTAAGACAAACGGCATTTGTATAAAATAGAAGAAGAATAAAAATGTTACGTCTAAATTATGTTTGTACATTTTTGCATTTCTCTCTAGAATTAGGACCAAAACAATAGATTTTGATTTTGAACATTCACTTGGGGGGTAACTATCTATGCAAAACATCTACATCTACAAAATTTCTTTTACACCATGGCATAGAGAATATCATCATTTACCTAGCCTTTTCTCAAACTATGTTGGGATCGGCTTCCAGGCTAACCGAATGCAGCTGAGTACCAGTATGTTGCATAAAGCGATTGCCTATCTGATGTCCACAACACAGTAACTGGGTAATGCGATACCCCTTGGTAAGACCAGATGTCAGACTTTCGGCTTTTGACTACTCGTAACGACTGTCAAAGATCTACAATAGTTGACAGTGGGACTAACGGCTTAACTCGGTAGAGAGAACTATCATTGTGTACAAAATTAAATTTTCTGTGTTTTCTGCACATAATGGTTGAAATAAAACTGTGGTCTGTGTGTGACAGCAGCCCTGCTCTGTGGCTTATTTGTGTGTAGCAGAAAATTGTCGAGTCTTTAGAACCCTATTTCTGTTTCTTATTGTAGACGGGTGTATTTTTTTTAGGTACTAATATTTCATGCTTTGTAATACTAACTACAAAATAGAAATGTGTTGCTTTGTAGTGTTGGTTTTTTGTTGTGGTGGTTATTTTATTGTTGAAATAAGGTTTCAAATCAGTGTTGTGTATTTTTTTCCATATATGATAGTGTGACAGTTGGAAGTCATATGTCTCAAGTTCGAACCCAAGCCAATGTTGGTCCTATAGAGAAAGTTGAGAGAGAAGAAGAAAGAGAGGAGAGGGGGGTGAGGGAGGGGTTGAGAGTTTGATGTACAGACCATAAAACTGAACAATTCACCTAGAAATATGACCACATCTTCCTTATACATGCTTCGCATCAATCATCAGGATCTGCGCAACTGGGGTTGGCTATCATTCTAAACCTGTACCTGAATTTCACTAATTAATATTAAGCGACTGGTCCCTTTGACCTACATAGCCCAATTACGTTCTCGGACATATTGCAGTGATAGCCTAGTGATGTGATCGTCTGACTGCCAAGTCATAGGTCTAGAGTTCAAACCTAAGCCACACACCTCTGATTTTGCGGATTCATGTGCGTGTTATACAATGCCAGCATGCCTGAGAGATGGCCATGTCAGAGGCCCATAATAAATAAAAAATAAAAAAGCCTTTTATTTCTAGCAGAATTCTGCCTAGCCTTTTCCCAACTATGTTGGGGTCGGCTTCCAGTCTAACCGGATGCAGCTGAGTACCAGTATTTTACATGGAGCGACTGCCTATCTGACCTCCACAACCCAGTTCATACTGGGTAATACGATACCACTTTGGTAAGACTGGTTGTCAGACTTTCTGGGTCACTGACTACCTGTAACGACTGTCAAAGATGGACAAATGACAGCCGGGACCAACAGCTTAACGAAGCTTGCTTATTTCTAGCAGAATTAAGGTTTACAAAGTGTTTTGTTAGTACCTTAGAGTATAATTTGTTTTTAGTGTTAGTTGTTTTCTTTTTTATAGCATAATTATTCCGCAAGAACCCCTCTGCAGGTAAAGGCCTCCTCCAAAGTGTTCTAGTCTTCTCTGGATTTTGCAGTTTGCATCCAGTTTGGACCCGCTGTGTGCTTTACTTTATCTTCCCATCCCATCTATTGGAGGCCCATGGATGGTATACAAATCAAGCACTAAGCACACAAAAAATTCGTCTAGCCTCAAAAGATTTTTGGCTTCAGAGTAACATCTGTTAACTAGCAAAAGTTATTATTTAGATTGGTTTAGCTAGGTTAATAATTATTATTTAGTTTATTAAGATGAATGATAGTTCTTATACTGACCCATGGTTATAGCAGGGCGACTGTGACTTAGTAGTTGCAATTCCGACAATAGGCTTGTGTACTAAATAAAATCTAAGTAGTCCGTCAGTTAGATTTCAAAAAATATTTTACACGTATTTTTTCTTGTGTTACGTAGATCAAAATTGACGAAGATATACGACGCTTTTAAAATTCTCAATACGAAACGCCGTGCTATAATTTTTAGTGCGTTGTGACGTCACGAGCCACCACTCACGAGATTTGATGCGTTATATCTTTGTCAATATTCATTGATTTACAAAAACAGAAAATACTTGTCCATTATTTTCCAATACTCTTAAGACGGACAAAATAGATTTGCAATTTATTGATGGTGGAAACTAGCCTATAGTCAACGTTATCCACGGAAATCAACTATGAAACAGTAAGTTCGTTAAAGTAAACTGAATTCTGAGAATGAGTTTGTCTGATGTGACGGTCTCTCAAACCAATAGCAAGAGAACACAAAAAAGAACTTTAATTTACGTAGATTACTTCAGTGACACCATCATTATCCTGTTCACGATTTCAGCTAAATTAAATCACAGCGGCAACTTTATAACCCCAAACACACAAAAGTAAATAATAATTATTCACCATATTAATAACTAAATTATTGATACTATTGTAGTAAAACAGAATGTTAAATTACCATAAAGACCATTTTAGTCAACATTAAACAATGAGCGAAACCAATGAAACAATGTGAATTTGAGTCCATTCAGTCGGTAGTTACATGGTAAGCACAATTAATATAATATTATCAAACCAATATGCGAGTATGCTTGCGAAACTAATTAATATAGGTAATAGTCATTACGTTGTCGCTTTGAGCAGGTTAATTTAGTGATATTACACCTGTTTGAATTTGAATTTGAATTTGAATTTGTCAGTAACCAATACTGCATCCATCTTTAACGCGAACAATAACTATAATGTTGTTATATTTTTCAGCATCTCCAATTCTCTATCTCAATCCTCAGGGTCAATCCTTACTAATGTGTTGAAAAAAAATGAACTGCTAAGGCTGTCTGTCCACTGAAGCGACGCTGCGAAGCGGAGAAACGGAGAAATATTAACCAATAGAAATCCATAAAATCTCGGCTCCGCTCCAGTATGCAAACCTATTGGTTAAAATTTCTCCGTTCCGCAGCCTAGCACCGCTTCAATGACAGACAGCCTAAAACAAACCATACAGGTATTCGTTTGACCACCACTAAGCAATTAATACTTGGCTCGCGAGAGTAAGCTCAGCAATCATCTGAAAATACACTTTATACGTTTTTATATTTTAGTAAGTACCAAGGGGTGTCGTATTACTCAGTAGGTACTAACTGGGTTGTGGGCGTCAGATAGGCAGTCGCTCCATGTAAAATTCATCTTTCAATTCATCGTATTCAGCTGCATGCGGTTAGACTGGAAGACTACCCCTACAGCTCTGAGAAAAGGCTAAGCAGATGGTGTTATTGCGTTTTTCCTTTTTTTAGCAGCCATGGAACCTGGATTTGTGGAGTAGACTTGCCCCCTATTACATGGAACTTTAATATTACTGGCGAAATGTGGGTGAACTTGTTAGGTACATCTCTGCCTAACACTTCGGGAACTACAAGGCGTGATGTTATGTTTATTTTAGTTTTGGACGACCAGATTTGGACAAACAGATTTAGATTAAATAAAAGCGGCAATAGCTTTAAAAGCGTTTTGTAGTTCATTAAAACTATCAACGGAATGGGGTAGATGACACACCAATCAATTGAGATACTTTTTAAGAGCTGTCAAAACGCGGTTCTCTCATAGATTTTTGTATGGAAATAGCAAACTATGACGTCACTGTTTAATCAACTCAATGACTCATCTATTTATTGATTGCAAAGCAACAAAAAATTGTATTTGGCAACTAATTGAAAATAAATCGGGTTTTCAGTCCCAAAATAAAGTGTGTTTTTTAGAGCTAGTTGTCTTGGAATTTTTTTTTTTATGTTGTTATCTAGATTTACGGTAACTGCCAATTTTTGTACACTTCTACATCATTGCGTCTTGGCAATTTGTGCGTGAGTTTCAATAGTTAATATATGTGCCAAATAATTTAATATTCCAGACTGAATCTGAAGAGGTCTGTACTGAGAGCATTCAAGAGTTCTATTCTTAGCCTAGAAATTGACGACTTAAACTAGTGTTTCACGTAATACAAAAGCGGAGTGAGTATTTACACGAGCGTAAATCATTTCAATTTCATGAGTGAGCTGATAAATTACATTAAGTCTGAGAGTTCATTGTAATCTGGTTATGTTAATTCCTCATATTCTGCCTAGTCTGTTCTAAACTATGTTGGGGTCGGCTTCCAGTCTTACCGGGTGCAGCTGAATATCTGTTTTTATCAGGCTTCGGGCTTCTGACTACCCATAACGACTGTCAAATATCTACAAATGACAACCTAGACCAACTGCTCAAGTGTGTTAACAGTATTTATACAATTTATATAAATTACGTGTCACGTTGCGCTATTCATGTTGGGGGGTTTTGCCATAATCGCCACGCTTGGCAGGCGGGTTGGCGATCGCAGTGAGTTTAGTTCTTACATAAGACACAGAGAGCGCTGCTGCCCATTCTCTGGTAAGTCCCTTAGTCGCCTCTTACGACACCCACGGGAAGATCTGGGATGGTGTTATTCTTTACATCCGACACCACACGGACAGTGTGGTGGTCGCTCACAATGGTCCTCATATGAAGGCTTAAATTCACCCAAAGGGCAATGGAGAGGGCTATGCTCAGAGTTTCCTTGCGTGATCGAATCAGAAATGAAGACATCCACAAGAGAACCAAGGTTACCGACGTAGCCCGAAAAATTGGCAAACTTAAGTGGCAGTGGAATATTGCTTGCAGAACGGATGGCCGATAGGGCCGAAAAGTTCTGGAGTGGCGACCGCAAACCAGAAGACGTTGCGTTGGAAGGCCTCCCACTAGGTGGACTGATGACCTGGTGAAGGTTGCGGGAATCCGATGGATGCGGGTCGCATGGGACAATGTGGCGACAAAAATAAAATGTCCACCCGTGCGAAGCCGGGACGGGCAGTTAGTTTACTTATATAGATACTTACAGTTTGCATCAAAGCGTTTGCATCAGAATGCGTATGCTGCGATGGGCAGGTAGAGTAACACTGAAAGACCATGTCAGTAACGAATTTATAAGAGGTAGCTTTAGAGTTGCCCCAGTTGTAAATAAAATATCAGAAGCCAGGCTCAGATGGTACGATCATGTAATGCGAAGACCAGAGGTCGACCACGTCGTGCGAAAATGCCTTTCCATGGCTGAAGGAAGGAGAGGGAGAGGAAGACCCCAAACCACATGGCTGACGAATATCCATAGGGATATGAAAGGGTTAGACCTAACAGACCAAGATGCCAACCAGAGAGATAGATGGCGCCGAACGATCAGGAAAGCCGACCCCAAGTAACAAAACAAGGCGAGGACAAAGAAGAAGAAAAAGTTTGCATCAAAGCGTACAATTGTTTGATTTTGTGATTGAGCTGTAACGAATAGTCACCCATCTACGGACAGACTTCGGCAACGTTGCTTACCTTTGAAGATCGACACGTACGGCTGTTATTATTTAAGCACGAGCCCCTCACAACTCATACAAGTGTTTCACGTAATATAAAGGCGGAATGAGTGTTGAGTACACGCGCGTAAATCGTTTCAAATGAGTGCTTCATGAGTGCAGATAAATTACATTAAATCTGAGACTTTACGTGCCGGAAAATTCACCAATGTTTCACCCGGGATAAGGGTGACAATGAGTTTTGTGGCAAGGTAAATTGATTCGAATGTTTCAGTCTCTTGATTGAATATTGTTGGAGGATAAAAATCATCTGTGTTAAACGAAACTTATTTAATAACAGACCTAAATGAGATGATGTTCTGAGACTTTTATTTCACGAAAATTAAGTTGTTTGTGTGGGAAAAAATGGAGCTGTGTGTCATAACAATATGTTAAAACTAGCTTGAAGTTTAATTTGAAACTACTAGGCCTTATAGCGGCACTACAAAGCAACATATAACAAAAAGTACTACAACGCCATCTATGACATGAACGAAGAACTAACGGCGAAAAACGTCAGAATTCCTCCATCGCGCAAGCAGACTTATCCGTGACATAAGACTATATACAAGAACCCGACTACAACTGTCGGGTAGTAGCCCACCATACATAACACCCTTCTGGTCGGAGGATCCTCTCTTTTCTATGGGGAATGAAGAGCTTTACACCCTGTTCTTCATACCCCCAAAACCTATTTAAAGTTATTTTTTAAGTGTTTCCCCTCTGATTTTGTATTAAATTAAACACATTCAAATTGCTTTTAATAAATCGTAAAAAAAAACAACATAATAAAACTACCTGATGTAGGGTAGACTATATCTGTAGTAACGTCTTGTTGTAATATCACACTAGGCTTGCAGATTAGGTCTACGCCCTTTAGGCCGTACGTCGTAATATTTTATAGAGGCTCAACGTCGGCCGCCATGACACTGACGTATTTTGTAGTGCAATAAATGTTGTAACATTAAAGCAGGTATTCTAAAGTGATCTTTTGGTTTCTGGAACCAATATGATACTAAGAATCTGTATATTAAAATAACAGCAGACAAAAATACCTTGTCAATAAAAAAAACCTAAATTTAAATAATACTAAGTCTAATAATTAATAAGTCTATTATTTCTAAGTCTTTTTACGTAAGTGTCGTAGGTAACTTACATAAAAAGCCTTTTAACTTTATTCATAACAATCTGTATCATACTACCAATTGCGCCGTTTTTACAAGGCAAACAGAAAACATAATTACAACTTAGAAACTTCGTAACAAAAAAAAGAAAGAGAAAAAGTTAAAAGAAAGTCCGCGTTCGCAATAAAAGTAAGTACACCGTACATTACAAGTACCTGCTTTCTGAAGTTACTGTAAGTATCTACTCAACAAGAATTATGAGGAGGTACGTGTTTCTCAGACTTTTTATTGAATTAAATTTACGTACTAATGAGTTTAGCCTGTGTGTGTGTAATTGCATTGTTAATCTGTTGACGCCTCCAGACTCAACGTCGACGTCAGCTGTATTTAAGCACATGAACAATTAACAACAATCTTGCTTTGTTCATCTGTAGTTCATACATATTTCATTCTTACCAACGAATTTTCGGGAACATTCTACGTTATTTGATCATACTAGACCTCACAACATGAAATTTAAATAACTGTGTGTGCAGATTATGCATCTGTAGTATGATCATTGTTTGATGCAAACCTTTAGTCTGAAATGAGAGAGTGGTGTCGATTCTGTTGTGCACAAACTAAACTTAATTTAGGCTATTGCTTTATTTTACTAAAAGGCAGTGCGCGAAAAGGACGGCTATAGCTATGAACTAAGTTAGAGATGTCAAACTAGTTTACGCTTTGCGCTTCACCGTGTTTTTAGTCGACATGTTTTTCCGTGCACCCTTCATTTGTATGGAAATATTAGTGTTATAAATATTTAAATTATACCTATAATTATATAGTATTTATGTTGGCAACTATTTACAATTATTTGTAGGAACTTGCATGATCAAAAGTAGTTGTATTGACTTCATGTGATTGGTCGAGACTTTGACAGTTGTCGACGACCAATCACAAGCAAGTAAAATAGCGGGAATGAAAATAATAGTCAACGGGCATTTTAAGGGATAGGCCTGCTATGCTCTGGTATTCGTGTTTCGACCACGGTGCTAGTCACTTGCCTTGTATAACTAAATCAAACTGTATTGCTGTAACTATAATAAAGCTGTATTTTAAAGTTATTACAGAGTGTTTTAATATTCAAAGTCCCTGCTTCTGAGTATTGAACCAGTACGGTTCACATCTCAGAAGTGGGATAAGCAACCTATTGCTCACAAAAGGATCGGATTTATGCTAAAATATTTGGCGTACATAGAAAACGTAAGTGTTCTTTGTTCAATTTATTTTAATTGTGCTGCCTAGTTCATTAATGATATCATTGCAATTTGAAATACTGAAGTAAAGAACTACAAGTTTAGGCTACAAGTTTATTTCTGTAACGTATTTTATTTTTTTTCTTTCTCAATTGCCTACCTTTCTTTACCAGACTACTAAATGAGTCGATAGTCTTTTATTTTAATGACTTCAGAATCTGAACTGTATTTACCGTAACGGAGACATTCCGGAGGTTTATACGGTTAAGTCATGCATGTTTATCTTGCCAGGGTACTCCCTGGAGATGGTCATGTTAACTGTATTTACCGTAACGGAGACATTTCGGAGGTTTATATGGTTAGTCATGCATGTTTATCTTGCCAGGGTACTCCCTGGAGATGGACATGTTTGATATTTCGATTTGTAATTTGAACCACTGAACTGTATTTACCGTAACGGAGACATTCCGGAGGTTTATACGGTTAAGTCTTGCATGTTTATCTTGCCAGGGTACTCCCTGGAGATGGACATGTTTGATATTTCGATTTGTAATTTGAAACGCTTAACTGTATTTACCGTAACGGAGACATTCCGGAGGTTTATACGGTTAAGTCTTGCATGTTTATCTTGCCAGGGTACTCCCTGGAGATGGACATGTTTGATATTTCGATTTGTAATTTGAACCACTGAACTGTATTTACCGTAACGGAGACATTCCGGAGATTTATATAGTTAGTCATGCATGTTTATCTTGCCAGGGTACTCCCTGGGAGATAGACATGTTTGATGGTCTATAATAATGTATGTGCAGGTCTATAAAATCTTGTTTACAAGCTTATTAAAGCGAGATTTATTAACTCGGGCGTTTCTTTTTCTGTTTATATGTTGAAGCCGCCAGAACATGGATGAACGTAGGTCTCATTCTCAAAGAGAATGTGATGGACCTAGGCGGACCACCCGTGAGACGCTGACGCCGCCACTAAGATCTCGTGATGCAACTCGAAGCCGCAGCCGGGGTCGAAGGCATACGTATTCACCTAAAGAAAATTGTGGCAGCCGAAACCGTCTGTCGCGGTCCAGGCGGTCGAAAAGAAGACGATCGCGACTGACGATTAGTCGGTCTCCTTCCCAGCCACACTATTCAAGAAGGGCAAGTCGTCGTGCTGGTCGCCCCAGGACACAGTCGCGCACTCCAGAGCGCCACGAGACGCGCCACGAGGAATCCATGTATTCACCAAGAAGCACAGCTTCTTGCCTTCGTACACCGTCCCGTGAAGAAACCCATCGAGAGTGTGAGTCAAGTAATAATCTATTTATTGAGAACTTTATTAATGCGCTTAAGGGTATAAATAATACGAGCGATCGTGATAGATTTCCTGTTTAAAATAACGTAATTCCTGATTTTGACCCATTATGTAAGGAACAAACGGTTGATACGTGGCTTCATAAGGTTGACGAATGTGCACAGATCTATGGTTGGAACGATAAACAAGTAGTCCACTATGCCCTACCGAAATTAACAGGGGTAGCTAAAACCTGGTATCAGGGTCTACCCTCACTACTATTTTCTTGGCCAGAGTGGAAGTTAAAGTTGAAAGAATCCTTTCCAACTAGAGATAATTATGCAGACTTGCTAACGGAAATGCTGAATAAAAAGGTACGCTATGGGGAGTCATTGGAGATATATTACTATGCTAAAATGAATCTTCTAAAATGAATCGTTGCGAAATATCGGGAAAACGTGCAGTTGACTGTGTCATAGCAGGTATAGAAGATCGTGGTGTTAAGTTGGGAGCACAAGGAGCAGAATTTACGGAACCGGAATTGCTACTTAAATTTTTGAAGACGGTAAAAGTAGGTCAAGATAGGTCCACAAACGAGCAGCAGAAGATTAAGGATAGAGATAGGCGATCACAAAATAACACATTTACCGGTAATGAAGTAGGCCCCAGTTCCCAGAAGTCGACTGGATCCCGCATGGTCTGCTACAATTGTAAGGAAACCGGTCATCCATTCTATCGATGCACAAAACCGAAGATACAATGTTCTAAATGTAATTTGTTAGGTCATAAGGACACTGAGTGCCCTGGGACAAAGCAAAGTACCAACGATAAACCAAGGGCAATATGAAAGTAGAAAACATAGACGATTCAAGTGCCAAATATAAAATATTATATAATAAGTATTAAAATAAATGGGTTGTTTTCAGAATGTCTCGTTGATTTGGGAAGCGAAGGTAGTTTGGTCCGTCTCAGTGAAGCTCTGCGTTTAGGATTAGAATGGAAGGTAGGAGACGTGCAACTATTAGGAGGAATAGGTAACGTGCCATATAACCCCCTTGGCAAGGCTAATGTCACGATCGAAGAGCAGGGTGTAGTAGAAAATCACGTGGAGATATTTGTTGTTGGTTGTAATATAAATTGCCCTGTACTACTAGGTCACACTTTTACTGAAAGGCCCTCAGTCAAAATAGTAAAAACAGAATCGGATGTCATTTTCCAGCGGGGTAGTGAAGAATTGGAATCGTTTGAAAAATGAAAACAGACTTTAGTACAAAGACCGGTTTTGGGACTTTATGACCCTAGTGCACTAACCCAACTCTATACCGACGCTAGCAAGTACGGGGTAGCCGGCATTTTAATGCAACAAGACAAGTCTGGGGTGTTCAAACCTATTGCTTATTATAGCAGGCAAACCAGTCCGGATGAGCAAGAACTACACTCCTAGAGACCATCGCTATTATTGCTTCATTGAATAGGTTCAGGCATTACTTACTTAGTATTAGATTCGCCATAATACAGACTGCAACAAGTATCACTTTGAGTAAACGCGACTTAGTCCCAGGAATTGCTCGCTGGTGGCTGCAGTTCTTAGAATACGACTGCTCGATAGAATACCGCCCTGGTGACAATGGTACACACAGATGCCCTTAGTAGGGGTGCTATAGGCGGTAGTCCAGACGTTCATCACGTGTTAGATATACTTTCAGTAGGTACTGACGATTGGGTTGCAACAGTGCAACAGACTGACGAAAAAAATTAAAAATATCGCGAATATTTAGGTGACCCCAAATGTAATGATGCCGTTGACATACATGTTGACATAAAACTTACAAGCTTGTTAATGAACGGGTATATCGTATAATTGACGAAAATACTATCCGTTACTGAAAGCCAATCATGATGATGTGGGACACTTCGGGTTTGACAAAACTTTGGCAACTACTGAAAGCCAATCATGATGTGGGACACTTCGGGTTTGACAAAACTTTGGCACGCTTACAAGCTACTTATTGGTTTCCAAAGATGAGACGATTTGTAAAAAAAAAAAAATACGTCTCTGCTTGCCTTCAGTGCGCACATCACAAGCTGCCAAGTGGTGCCAGGCCCGGTGAACTACACCCCATCCCTAAATCTATCATACCATTCCATACCATACATGCGGATCATCTCGGTCCATTTATCCGTACCAAGCGTGGCAATACATTCATCCTTGTTATCATAGACGCGTTTACTAAATTTGTTGATATCACCGCTGTGCGAAATACCAAATCGGCCACAAGCATTAGGGTATTCAAAGAGCATTTTAGTTACTTCGGCGTGCCAACCCGTTTGATTACGGACCAGGGCACAAGCTTCACTAGTGGGCAGTTTAAAACGTGTTCAATCGTGTGGTATAAAGCACGTGCTATGCTGTCGCTACACCTCGAGCGAATGGCCAAGTGGAACGGTACAACCGCACCATTTTGGCAGCGCTTGGGGCAATGAACTAAGACAAACCAAATGGTTCATGGGATGAACATTTAGGACGATGTTAGGGCTACGGCCGGCTTATTAGGACACAACAGAGGACAAAGAACGATATGATAGATACAGGAAAATAGGAATGCGTTTCAAAGGTGATTTGGTTAGAGTAGTAAGAGCCGCGACAGGAATAGAGGGGCAGTCTAAGAAGGTCGAACCTAAATGTAAAGGTCCTTACAGAATTAAGAAGGTGCTCCCCAACGATAGGTTCGTAGTCGAGGACACACCTCTCACAAAGACTAGTAAAAGGTACGAGGCTGCGGTAGCCATTGATAAAATATTCCCATAGATCTGCTTTAACGAACCCGTATCAACCGATTGTGAATCCGAGCGTCATGATTGTGAATTTGAATGTGAAGAGTTGTAATATTGTACATAGAATTAAATAAGTAGTTAATTAAGGACACTAAATCAAATAAATTGCGTATTTCTAATAATATTATGTACATTTAAAGAACTAAGTAATCAATGTTATAGTAAAAAAAAAATAATGTCAAATACCGATTCATTGGTTAGTCATGTACTAATGAGTTGGTGAGAGGTATCATGTAACGGATGCCTCTCATTTTAGCAATTGGTTATAAATAATAAGTTAGGAGTGTCAGGTAACCGACACCCTAAAGGTTTTAAGTTTCGATGATTAATGTCATGTATCATCTAAATTATTCCATGTATTAATGGCTGAAATATTTGCTGGTCAATGTCATGGACTAGTAAATACCGATTCATTGGTTAGAGTCATGTACTAATGGGTTGGTGAGGGGTATCAGGTAACGGATATCTCTCATTTTAGCAATTGGTTATAGATGATAAGTTAGGAGTGTCAGGTAACCGACACCCTAAAGGTTAAAGGTTTTAAGTTTCGATGATTAATGTCATGTATCATCTAAATTATTCCATGTATTAATGGCTGAAATATTTGCTGGTCAATGTCATGGATTAGTAAATACCGATTCATTGGTTAGAGTCATGTACTAATGGGTTGGTGAGTGGTATCAGGTAACGGATATCTCTCATTTTAGCAATTGGTTATAGATGATAAGTTAGGAGTGTCAGGTAACCGACACCCTAAAGGTTAAAGGTTTTAAGTTTCGATGATGAATGTCATGTATCATCCAAATAATTCCATGTATTAATGGCTGAAATATTTGCTGGTCAATGTCATGGACTAGTAAATACCGATTCATTGGTTAGAGTCATGTACTAATGAATTGGTGAGGGGTATCAGGTAACGGATGCCTCTCATTTTAGCAATTGATTATGGATAATAAGTTAGGAGTGTCAGGTAACCGACACCCTAAAGGTTTTAAGTTTCGATGATTAATGTCATGTATCATCTAAATTATTCCATGTATTAATGGCTGAAATATTTGCTGGTCAATGTCATGGACTAGTAAATACCGATTCATTGGTTAGAGTCATTTACTAATGAGTTGGTGAGGGGTATCAGGTAACGGATGCCTCTCATTTCAGCTATTGGTGCATCTGTATCTGGTCAAGGTCATGGACCAATACATATACTGCCGATAGATATAGATTAAGTTAGGAGTGTCAGGTAACCGACACCCTAAATGTTAAGTATAAGTATTATCATTAATCAAGGTCGTCGATTAATGAATAAATTTAGGAGTAAATCTATTGACAGTAACTGCTATTATATTGAGCTATATTTAGACAAAGAAAATGTAGTGTATTAGAATGACTTGTAGCCAAAATTATTATGGACTTATGAGGTAATTTATGTTCATTATGTTACGTTTATAATTTATAATGAAAAATATAATGTTTTTGTAATGCATAATAACGAGGGACTCGTTGGAAGCCGGATGGCCGAGCTGTTATAAATATTTAAATTATACCTATATTTATTATTTATGTTGGCAACTATTTACAATTATTTGTAGGAACTTGCATGATCAAAAGTAGTTGTATTGACTTCATGTGATTGGTCGAGACTTTGACAGTTGTCGACGACCAATCACAAGCAAGTAAAATGGCGGGAATGAAAATAATAGTCAACGGGCATTTTAAGGGATAGGCCTGCTATGCTCTGGTATTCGTGTTTCGACCACGGTGCTAGTCACTTGCCTTGTATAACTAAATCAAACTGTATTGCTGTAACTATAATAAAGCTGTATTTTAAAGTTATTACAGAGTGTTTTAATATTCAAAGTCCCTGCTTCTGAGTATTGAACCAGTACGGTTCACATTAGTTCCAACTAAATTTGACAGCTCTAAATGACGTCCGTCTCTTTCTCGTTTTATTAGAGAGACAAAGATAGCAATAGTTTAAATTAAGTTTAGTTTGTGCACAACAGAATCGACACCAGTGTACGATTATTTCATTTATATCTTGGGCTATTTATAAAGATCGCTTTTGGCGATAAGACCATTGTGCGACTCTATGTAAAATGTTTTCTTTTATGAATATTACTTGTATGGTGTACAAAATAAAGTCTATCCTGTTCTATCTCCATTTGCTATAGAATTCACAACTTAACAGGATGACGATGGAGTCACAATAATGCAATTTCCTATGTAAGTGCTACCTAAGTTCTGCTTTAGACTTGAGGTAGGGAATACATGAGACGATACTAGCTTTCAGTTTCAACTTAACCTTTGAATAAATCAAGATTTTCAATGTTTTCAGGTAAGCTAAACTTACTTACCGCAAATGCAGAATGAAATATACGTATACGTCTGTGTTCTCAGCACAGACATCTTATACAAATAAGCTAGTCGTCTTTTAAGATGGGCTACTTCATACTATTTCGTTACTTCTGTGCTGACAAAAATGTACTGGAACTCTACTAGATGTCCAACATACAACGTAATTATTGTAAAATCATTCATCAATCATTTTGATATCATCATCTTGGGGTCGGCTTCCAGTTTTACCGGATGCAGCTGAATATAATAAAATATTTTACATGGAGCGACTGCTTATCTGACCTCCACAACCCAGTTAGTACAGGGTAATACGAAACCCCTTGGTAAGACTGGTTGTTAGACTTTTTGGGCCTCTGACTACTTAACGACTGTCAAAGATCTACAAATGACAACCGACACCAACGACTTAACGTGTTTTCCGAGGCATGGAGGAAACTCGGTATGTAATGGGTGGTAACCCATCCACAGACCAACCTAGGCAAGCACGGCTTACCTAAAGATCGACCCAAACGTCTGTTATTATTTAGCCACGAGCACCTCTTTTTCAGTTTCAGTTCGTCGATACAAACTACATCCAACGAAAATCGACTCAGACAAAACATCCAGAAACTCTCACCTCAATTCTTATTACATCCTGTATACAGGTGTATACCTACCGTCTCAGGAGAGCGGGAGAGCGTGGATAGACCGACTAATTCAATCAGATCATATCTATTCACAGATCCAATTTACGTAAGAGACTTCCAATAGTGGATATCGATTACTATTACCAAGATATTTGGGCCAGGTACAAGGAAAAGAAGGTATTTTTTCCGTTGTTTGTGAAATTAGACGGTAACGTCAGTAAAGCTGGGATTGATGGTTTTACGCCTGATTGGAGCAACTGGCAACTTAGAAAATAATTAATTATACTGGGCGTAAAATAACCCCTAACGAACAATACCGGGGAATCTTCTGGGTACATTCGGGGTATGTATAATAAGTATGACGTATTTACAAACAAAAAGTATCTATACGGGGTGTAAAAGACCTCATCACGAAGCCGTCAACCAAGCATTCTGTACATCAAATTAAGTAACTTTACGCAAAAATTATTGCTGGGAAACGACTTTTTTTTAGGAGTGCAAAATCATGTTTTTTGGTAGAACTCAATGTAACGCTCTCAAAACATTGTGCTGATGGATGGATTGAATACTACGGGGGTCGTGGAGGTTTAAAGTAAAAATCTTACATTAAAAACATGTATTTAAAAAAATATATGTCAAAAAGTTGAACTTTGAGTCCCAATATCTCCGTAACTAGAAGGTTCCTAGGTATGGTGTAGAGCAAAAAAAAATGATCGCAATGACGAGGAGAACAAGTGCCTTTCGGCTTCGTTAAGAGGTGTTTTACACCCTCTAGAGTAGATCAACTATTTGGTGTCCACGACACAAGCCTCGTTGCTTAGTGTGCCACTAGATGGCGCTGTGTGTTAATGTCCAGCGATATTTATTTATTTATATTGGGGATTAAAGTTCAATTTTTTCAGTAGTTTTATTTTTAACTAGCTAACGTCCCGCGGTTTCACCCGCGTAGTTCCCGTTCCCGTGGGAGTACGGGAATAAAATATAGCCTATAGCACTCACGAATAATGTAGCTTTCTACCAGTGAAACAATTTTTAAAATTGGTTCATTACTTCCGGAGATTACCCCCTACATACAAACTTACAAACAAATGTTATCTCTTTATAATATTAGTATAGATACAGGTTTTTATTGGTGTAACTTTACTTTGACTACGTGTTTGAGATTGTTGTTTCACAATGTTTTGAGTGCATTACATTGATTCCTACCGTAAAACGTGAATTTCCACCCAAAAAAAAGACATTTCCCAGAAATCGTTTTTGCGTAGATTTATTTAGTTTGATGTCTAGAATGCATGGTTGACTTCTTCATGAAGAGTCCGCTTACACCTTAAACTCTTCACAAACAGCTAGCGATTAAAATAATTAGCACATATACTTTTCATCTTCATCTGGACTTGAAACTTCTAACTAATAAAATTTGTCGTCAGCTAGACTTTTAATTACCAGCACAAGTAAACATCTAAAACATGAATTAAATTTTTGATACCTACATTAAAATGTATCAGACATATAATTTTTTGGATATCTATTGTGGCTTGTGACGAACGAAAATTGTTTGTAGGATTTTTAAAGCACCTATTATAAAATAGAAGCACCAGAATTAGAAGCACCTATTATTATTGACTATCGCACTTTAAAAAAAGTCAGCTGATATATGAAATAAAATAATTGATATTTATGTGTAACTGCGAGACGCAAGAGTCTTGCAGGGTTCAGTCTTGGTCTTGGTCTTGCTACAATAAGTCTGTCTTGGTCTTGGTCTTGCAAAAATGCAAGAACAAGACCAAGACTGCAAGACCAAGACCGATTTTGGCAACACTAACTAAAACCCATCCATGTTCCTTCTTCGCCCTTTGTGTTCCAGGCCCGCGGTATCTATACCCCTCACTCACGTCTTTGTTTACTTTTTTTTACTACTAGTTAATTTAATTTATTAAACACAAACTAATAATATTTACATAATTTACACACTAACTCTTTAGGTAATAGAAATAAAAATATTTACAAATATCAGAAAGGGTTACAGGTCATTTAATTTGACCACAGTGTAAATGGCTATTGCAGAAAATGTCGACATTTGATTTACCGTCAAACACTCAACACATGAGCAAGCGAGCAATTAAAACCGAGAAGGTTACGAATGACTCATAAAATATCAGGCCGTAAATGTCATATTGAACCTGAATTTACAACTGAAGCTATGACAAGCTTTAATTTATGACATGCTTGAGTTTGTTCCAGAAACGTAACCCGGAGAGAATAGATACCTTTTTTTTTTTTTTTTTTTCGGATGGGAAATCATCAAATAACCCCTCCCGCTCTGGGCGGAGCAGGAGGGAGTGTCAGACTTTTACTGACTAAAACCCATCCATGTTCCTTCATCGCCCTTTGTGTTCCGGGGCCACGGTATCTCTTTCGAATAGTCCCGCAACCCCGGCAGGCATCAGTCCTTACGGACCCCTTCCTTTATGCTGACTCTCTTTGAGGCGCGCGTGGAACACGATCGCGCCGTCGACACGGCCTGTCGTCATAAGACGGACGGACGGCGAGCTAGCCCATAGCTCACCGTCCACAGGCCCGCGCCTACGGTGGCCGGGGGCTACGTGGTGGTGGCCCCCGACGCCCGGGGCGTCTCCTGCGGCGGCCGGGACGTTGAGAGGTTCTCTCCCTCTCACGTTCCGCCACCTCCTTCTCTAGCATTACTGCTTCGCAGAAGGAGGTGACGGCGTCCCATTCCGTCTCGCTCCGGACCATGGCTTGCACCAGGGCCGGACGCGAGAGGTCGCCGCCGCCGATCGCCGCTTCGAGGACACGGCGGTGCTCCGCCCACGCGGGGCACACCTCCACCGTGTGTTCCACCGTGTCCTCCGGTCGATCCTCACAATGGAAGCACCCGGGCGTTTCCTCCCACCCGATTCGGTGCAGGAACCTCCCGAACACTCCGTGTCCGGTGAGGACCTGCGTCAGGCGGAAGGTGAGAACGCCGTGGCGTCTCTCAAGCCACTCCTCAAAGAGGGGACTTATCGCCACTATTGTGGCGTGCCCTGCACGGGGTTGCGACAGTCGCTCTCTCCATGTCGCCCTGAGATCCCGCCGGAAGTCTGTCCGCTGAGCGACAATTTGTCGCTGCAGCGGAGTTTCCCCCCGGCGTAGCGCCTCCGCGCGCCATTCATGCAGGCGCGCGAGGACTATCGCCTCCAGATCCCATGGCGGCAATCCGGCAAGGAGGCTCGCCGCCTCGCGGGCAATCGTGCGGTAGCCCCGGGCCAGCCTTTCGGCTACTACCTTTTGGGGCGCGTTCAGGTAGTGGGCGTCACGCCGCCTCAAGAGAATAGATACCTTACATGCTTGGAGCAGGTACCACATTTTACACTGAAGAAGACGGCGCGTGCTGTTTTACGCGCGCCTCTCTTAGACGGACGGGGAGAGTTGTACACCTCACTCCCCCCCGGGACGTGGCCCGCAGGTCAAGCGGTCAGGCACTATTCCGGGGCAATGGAAGTGGCATTAGACTCCGCTGCCTCCTGACGCAAGTGTGCGAGGGGACACCGATGTGATTTTAGTCAGTAAGTATCAGACAGATTCCTCCGATCTCCCCAGGGCGGAGGACATCCATTGAGGACCACATCGAGAAGAAAAAAAGTACCACATGTTCAATTACCTTCCACAAATGTGTCGCTTCTTGGACATCAATGTTACAAGCATGAGAGCAAGAACTCCCTGTGTTTATACACAGGGAGTTCTTTTGTTTCAGTCCATAGGAAACGCTGTATTTAATTATTTACATCCAAAACATCACGCCTGCGATCCCTCAAGGCTTGGGCAGAGGTGCACTTAACAGTACACCCACATTTTGTCAGTTATGTTAATGTTCCATGTAATAGGGAGTGAGCCTACTGCCATCTTCTGGGCCCACATCCAAACTCCGTGGCTGCTACTGAAAAATACCTGATGGAAAAACCCAATAGCACTTTGCCCGAGCCGGGAATCGAACCCAGGACCTCATGGTCAGCATTCGCGCTTGCGACCACAAAACTAACGTCGCAGCAATCTACATCTACACTAATCTTCTTAATATATATAAATTACGTGTCACGTTGTTTGTCCGCGATGGACTCCTAAACTACTAAACCGATTTTAATCAAATTTGCACACCGAGTGCAGTTTGATCCAACTTGAAAGATAGGATAGAATTAGAAGAAAATAAATGTCCACCCGTGCGAAGCCGGGACCGGCCCGTCCCGCAATATTATAAAGAGCAATATTAGTAATATTATAAAGAGGAAAGATTTGTATTTTTGAGTGTATGTTTGTAATGAATTAACTCAAAAACTACTGCGCCGATTTCAAAAATTATTTCACCATTAGAAAGCTATATTCACCTTGAGTAACATAAGCTATATTTTATCCCCGTACTCCCACGGAAACGGGAACTACGTGGGTGAAATCGCGGGACGTCAGCTAGTTTTTTTTATATTTAAGTTATTTTACACCTCAAATAGTTTCAATTTTAACCGTAATTAAACAAGTACAAAGTAAAATACAAAAGCATAGCTCTCCCAAAAATCCAGAGCGCAAAATGCCACACCATTGCATATTTGAGCCGTTCCTGAACCCAGGTCGATGAGCTCAACAAAACGAATCCCGGTTTCCGCTGATGCGATTGTACGCTCAATTGCACTTCAATTTTACACAGCAGGCGGGCTTAAATGTCTTTTGTGTTAATACTCGGTTATTGTGTAATATGCCTAAGCTTTGTTATCTGTGTTACGAGCTGGAGTCGTTATTGCGTAATGAAGCTATCGGTTGGCGAGTCTAACTAAGGGAAGTTTGGAATTAAGTTTTTGTTATGTGAATTATACTTATTACTAGATACTGTGTTATATGCAAATGCATAATTTGCATATTATAACTGTACTGTATTGTGAAGATAATGAACATTTTCACTAAAATCAAAAAATCTCAATCCTTTCAGTTATTATCGATTAAAATACTTTACTTTACTTTACTTTAGACTTTTTTATCACTTTCCAAAAAAAAAATGGGTATAATAGGCGAACGGAGTAGTAGCAAATGGCATACTAGTTTTTGTTTGCGAAAAATTAAAAAAAAACCATCGAAATTTAAATCTTATGCGTAAAGCCTATGATTTGAAATTCGTTTTTTTTTTCATAATTTCTCTTTCTTTGATATAATATGAAAAGTTTACTTGAAATTTGTAGCGTTTTTTGATGATGCATCATTTTTTTTCTAAGCTGTGGAAAAAATAAAAACAACTAAGCATGCCATAAACTTCTACTCCGTCCACCTAATATACCCATTTTTTTGAAAAAGATTAAAATGTCATCCGGTACATTATACTGGGTGACTTTTTTATCACTTTCCAAAAAAATGCTATAGCCGCGGGATCATAACCCCGCGGCTATAGCACCAGGAAAGAATTTCCTCATCATCAAAATCTGCCTATACCCTTTTCGCGACAATTTTGGGGTTGGCATCCAGTCCAACCGGATGCAGTTGAATACCAGTATTTTACATGGAGCGACTTTGTATCTGACCTCTACAACCCATTTACTGGGTTTCTCTGTGATATAAGAATTCACTCATTCAAATGGATAAATTGCCGTAAGCACGGAAAATTACACTCCGGAAACATTGTCGATTTTTCACGTGTGAATGTTGCTTCGTAACAAACGACTTTATTATTATTTTATGTTCTTCTCTGAATACATGTGTAAGGCCATAAAACGTGGCTTAACAAAATAACGACGTCAGTATTCCATTTTATGACATAAAAGGCGAACACATAAATATTTGTTCGGTCACTACAGGAAGTTCTATAGACACACATTTTAGGAACACACAAAGCCTTCTAAAGCCGTTAGGAGTACCTGCCACATAGACCGTGTACTACCATCGCACGTCCACCGTATCGAGTGACAAACACTTACCATACGGCTGCCGTTCGATTTATACCTCTCACTTTGGCCTGCACTCGAAATTCAGTCACAGATTAAGAACTGTTTCATCATCATCATCTGCCTAGCCTTTTCCCAACTGTGTTGGGGTCGGCTTCCAGTGATTAAGAACTGTTTATTAGCGAAAATAATGTAGATGGGTATATTTTGTGCTTGTGTCGTTATCATCGAAGTAATATACCACTCTTTATCTACTATGTCAAGCCCTCTCAACTATTTGACAACCCTGTTTTGGTCATCTAGGGGCCTAGAGAACTAACGTTTTCGAAGCGTTTGGTATTTCTACGTACAACGCTTTATAACAAGACCGGGCTGAAACGACCTTTTAATCTGTTCCTGTGAATCCAGGAATGTTTTTGGATTTTCTATCACCCACCGATAATCATTAACAGAATGACACTTTTACTAGGTTCTCTGAATGTGTTGAATGTTTCTTTTGCTTCAGAAATGTAGGCATATTTCGTAGATCTGGTAATTATTGCGTTTGTAGTAGAGTTTCACTTCTACACGTTTTCATTCTATGACTCAGTACGATATGCCTAAAATATTGAAGGTATGAAAGCTCTTTGTTGTTATTGTTTAAATACAGATACCGAGCTTCATTTCCCCGAATTCAAATTGAGTTGCTCGAGTTTCGTTGAGTCGATCGAATGAACTTAAATTGATTACATTTGTCGATAACAACAAGAGGAAAATCATGTTGATGTGTTTTTATTTACGCCATTTTACTTTTCTTGGAAGATGTAATGGAACAACAAAAATGGACATATAAATATACTTATTTATTATACTTAATTAAGAATTTAGTATAAATATCAATAGGAAAAATAAAGCAGAGTTTCAAAATATTCATCCACATTACTGTCAACGGGAAAATTGTACAAAAGGCTGGCAGCATGCATTGCCACGTTTGCTGTTGCAAGTAGGCACGCTCAACAGTAATGGTGGAGTTCGTATTTACAGGATAATTATGTACCAACCTGCCGACCGATATCGTATCCTACTGTCAAAACGGGTTCACGGCCCGGTCCATGTTTATTTTTCAATACAACTTTTTTTACTTCCTATATAATTGTAAAATGCTATTGAATTTTGTGATTTCTTTGAGAAATAAATGACAGTTTTTTTGGTATATTTCAACTAGTTAATATCCGAACCCAAAACGGCCTTCCTTCTTTCTAGTTGCTAGTTGAAATACTTGGTGATGTCAGACGGCTACTTGGTCATCGAGTCTGCCACCACAGGTGAAGGATTCAACTAATTTAAGTGTTGTTTGGGATTATTGACTGGAAATTCTCTGCCAGCAAGCCCCGACGTTCTACCAAGCCAGGACCCTTGGATTGTGGCTGTGGGAAGGTTGAAGCGGGTGAGTTGCTGGGCACACTACAAGTGTCATATAATAATATATCATTTCATTCTGGTGACAAAAGACCCATATTATAATTATATACCTTACAGACTAACATACATACATTTATATAAATTACAAAAACCTTTACGCCTAAACCTAAACCAAAAAACCCCCTTAATTAGGGTTATTATTAGGGTTATTAATTAAACCTTGTGTTGTTAAAGTGTTGAAGTTAAGGAAGTTGAAATAGTAAAGGACCTCGGTGTACTGTTTGACAAGAAGCTAACTTTCAAGCCACACCTCGATAGTATTATAAAAAGAGCTTCGAAAATGTTAGGGTTCGTCCTAAGAAATTGTAAAACCTTTCGTTACAACAGAACCAAAATATTGCTGTATAACAGTCTCATTCGTAGCATTCTGGAATATAACAGTGTGGTTTGGCGTCCTCACTACGCCACACATTCATTGCGACTTGAACGTGTCCAGAAACGCTTTGCTTGGCACCTCGCATTTTCAAATGGAATCGCCAAAAAAATACGTTCTTACAATAAAAGACTGAAGCATTTTAACATGACCTCACTAGACAGACGTAGACACTTAATGGATGCAATGTTTGCTTACAAATTTTTTAAGCATAAGATAGACAGTCCCAGTCTACTAGCCCTTTTTAGTTTTCGTGCACCCTCTAGAATCCCGCGTAGTGCAATAACACCTCTTTCTACGCCATTTAGAAGAACAGTTTTGGGATCCAATTCGCCTGTTGCAAGAATGTGTAAGGCCGTAAACGGCTACAGTGATGTTATTGATCTCCACTTTGACTCTTTTGCTAAACAAAAAGCCATCCTTAATCGTTTACCAAGCAACTCCTAGTCATACTCAATTATTATTTCATTCCGTCAATCTTACCGTAATCATTGTATCAATTTTTTGTGTCATTGTATCAATTTTACCACTGTTATTATTATATTTTCTCTTTCATGTTTAATAATTTACCAATCTATCAATTGTATTCAATATTATTCCATGTTACTCAATTTTAATCAATTTTATTCAATGAATTTAAATTTAATTTTAATTTTGTGTCGATCTTTATTTATAACTTTTCAATTTTATCAATTCACCTATTTAGTATAATTAAATTTTAGTACGTATATTTTTTACTTATGTTGTCATTGAAAAATTAATCGATTTTGTCATAATTCTGTTTTTACTGTTTCAAGTTTAATTTAATTTAATTGAATGTTGGCGCTTAGTAATTACTAAGTTAGCTTATCTTCCGAATTTATTGTTTTGTGCATGTGGTGTTTACCTATAAGTAATTGTTGCGCTGTTATTTAATTTTAAGAATGAATTATGTCGCTGTATCCAGTGTGAACAATTGTTGGTAGACCTATAATAAATAAATAAATAAATAAACCTAATTTTTATTGTCGGGGGCCACGTGGTGGCCCCCGACGCCCGGGGCGTCTCCCGCGGCGGCCGGGACGTTGAGTGGTTCTCTCCCTCTCACGTTCCGCCACCTCCTTCTCTAGCATTACTGCTTCGCAGAAGGAGGTGACGGCGTCCCATTCCGTCTCGCTCCGGACCATGGCTTGAACCAGGGCCGGACGCATACATGACACCCTTCGGCCAAAACTCAGTACTCAGTACGACAAATAGTTGCAACTACCACCAGTGGAGACAGATCGGTGGAAGCAGACAGAAATAAACCCGCATCGGTTTAGGTAAGCCATTTTCCAGGCGACCTCCACGTCGGTCAAGCACGGCACTTCAGAGTCAACCAGGGAGAGAGTTAGCTTCTAAGGAGTCATTTTACTCATCATTTTAAACAACTTTTATTATGAGACTAAACCCACTCCGAAGAAAATTTAAGACAAGCGAAAATACACAGTAGTAGTACGATCTCGTGGTACAATAGGGTAGAAGACAAAAAAAATCGAATTAGTCCGTCAGATAGATTTCCATGAAGACGATACAGTGCGTCGAAAACTCGTGTGACGTCACAACGCATTTGAGTACATTTTTTACTGTGACGTCACAAGCCCCGCTCATGATCTTTGACACGTTTTATCTTCATCTTCATTTTTTATTAATTTGGTAAAGACCGAAGAACAAAAAACACGTATCCAATATTTCGATAATCTAACAGACGGACTACCAAGTCTTACCAAGTGGTATCGTATTACCTAGTCTGAACTGGGTTGTGGAGGTCCGATAGGCAGTCGTTCCATGTAAAATACTGGTATTCAGCTGCATCCGGTTAGACGGGAAGCCGACCCCGAAATAGTTAGGAAAAGGCTAGGCAGATGATGAACTGACGGACTAAACAGGATCATATTTCTTTTAGTCAGTTATCATCCCTATATTATCAAACACACATACGCAAACCTGTGATCTAAATATATAAAAGAAGAAACTGACTGACTGACTGACTGACTGAGTGACTCATCTATCAACGCACAGCCCAAACCGCTGGGTCTACAGATTCCAAATTTGGCAAGTAGGTTCCTTATGTGGTCTAGGGGTGCACTAAGAAAGGATTTTCCAAAATTCACCCCCTAAGGGGGTTAAACGGGACTCCAAAGTTTGTATGGGGAAACAAGATTAGTTAGACTATTTTATTCGAAACTTAACAGAAGTGTGGGAGCACTTCTGTTTTTTAAATTATTATTTTATAAATAATATTATTTTAGAAACGGGTTTCAGGTTTTTTCAGAATTCAACCCCTAAATGGGGATATGGGGGGGAAATGGGGTGGCAAAGTATAAAAATCAATGCACAGCCCAAACCGCTGAGTCTAGAGATTCCAAATTTGGCACATTGGTTCCTTATGTGGTTTAGGGGTGCACTAAGAAAGGATTTTTCAAAATTCACCCCCTAAGGGGTTGAAACGGTGGTCCAAAGATTACATGGGGAAATAATCTTAGTTATACTACTTTATTCGAAATTTAACAGTAGCACTAGTGATGGTGACTATGATAGTGATTGTGATAGTGACGGTGATTGTGATGGTGATAGTGATGGTAATGGTAATTGTGATTGTGACAGTGATGGTGATTGTGATAATGATGAAGATGATTGCGATTACAATAACAATGATTGTGATAACGAGGTTAGTGATTGTGGTAGTGATAGTGATTGTGATGGTGATTGTGATGGTGATTGTGTTGGTGATGGTGATTGTTATGATGATTGTGATAGTAATGGTGATTGTGATAGCGATGGTTGTAATAATGAGGATGGAGATTGTGATGATGATGATTATGATTAAGATGATAATGATTGTGATAACGGTGATAATGATTGTGATAACGATGATGGTGATTGTGATAGTGATTGTGATGGTAATTGTAATGGTAATTCTGATAGTGACAGTGATTGTGATGGTGGTAGCGATGGTGATGGGGATTGTGATGGTGATTGTGATTGTGATAATGATGGTGGTTGTGATAGTGAAAATGATTGTGATTGTGATAATGATGGTGGTTGTGATAGTGATGGTGATTGTGATAATGATGGTGACTGTGATAGTGATGGTGATTGTGATAAAGGTGGTGGTTGTGATGGCGATGGTGATTGTGATAGGTACTGATGGTGGTTTTGAAAGTGATGGTGGTTGTGATAGTGATGGTGATTGTGATGATAATAATAAATTGTGATGATTATGAAATTTGGCACATAGATAGTTTATAACTTGGATTAACGAATGTAGGACACTATTTATCCCTTTAGTATGATTCAGTGGGACAGTTACCAAACAGCACGCGGGCGAAGCCGCGGGCACCAGCTAGTCTATACATATAATAAAACAGTAACGAAAGAAAAACTGTATATTGAGAATTTTCGATGACAAAAAGTGACTTTTTAGAATTTTTGTCTGTTTGTCTGTGTTTATGGTACGGCTTCACGTGAAAACTACTAGATAGATTGAATTGAAATTCAGCAAAAATTTTCTTTGTAAACCAATTAAGGCTTTAGGCTACACATTATCAGTCTCGCTTGAACCGCGTTCCTATGCGGATGCGCCGGCAAATTAATATTCTTTAAATTGCTTAGCGCGGCGAATGCCGTCGCTCGAAATTGAACCGCTATGAGTGAAAAACTTGTGGTGAATGAGCTGCTGGCGTTTCTGCAGCAGAAACTGGATGTGATGGACGAAGTGTCCGCAGTTCAGATCTGCGCAACAAACTTCAGCGAGGAAGACATAGCTGCCGCCAAGCTGTTGCTGTTCACTGTGCTGAATAAGCGCGAAAAGATGGTGTCCCGCCGCCGTGACGGCACCAAGAGAAGCCTGCAGGATATAATCACGCTGCTCAAGGAGACCGATCCCGATGACGTACCGACGTTTGTGGCGAAGGAGCTAAACAAGCTTCCTCCTGTCACGTTTGACCATGTCGATGTAACCAGCCTACTCAAGGATATTGTCTTTTTGAAGGCCAGTCTTGCGGATGTCCTAGCAAAATTGGATGCATCCCAGAACATCGTCACCGATTTGCGTAAGGAAGTTAGTGAGTTGCGCAACAGTGTGGCAGTATCTAGGTCAGCAGGTAATGCGCCTAACGCTGACACATGTCGCGGAGCCGGCCACGATGTATCGTCGTCGGCGAATTCCGCGTCAGCAGTTTCCACACCGGCGCATACGTCGATTGCTGAGCTTGCAGAACATTCCGCCCGCGCGCCCCGCATCCCCGCGGCGACCCCTGCTCGAGCCCTACGGAGGAATTACGCCAGCGTCACCGCAAGCCCCTCTGATGCTCCTGATAATAAGCCTGTGCCTGAAAAGGCACCGAATAAGGCTGATAACGAGGGTTTCGTGATGGTGCAGAGGAGGAAGCGCCATTCGCGAACAACCAAGAACCTTTGCGGCAAGGCTCCTGCGGACCCTAAAGTGAGCCTGCGTGCTGCCAAACCGAATACACCGGTGTACATTTCCCGCTTGCATTACACCACTAAAGCGGAGGACATCGTGGAGTACGTGCGCCAGAAGACGAGGTACACACCGAGGGTGCAGTTACTGGAGTCGCGCCGCAACGTCAACTTCAAGGCGTTCGTGGTGCGAATACCGAATTGTTATCTGCCCATGGTGATGGAGGAAGACTTTTGGCCGCAGGACGTGGTGTTCCGTCGCTTCCGCGGACAAGTTCCACTGGACAGCCAACACAAGTGAAGTGTGTCTGAGTGAAGTGCTACTAACATAGTTTTAAGTCTTATTTACTAACACAAGTTTTGTACTATTATGATATATTATGTTAGTCTGTAAGGTATTTATCTATGGGCCAAAGTAGCCTGAAAATAAAGGATTTATTATTATTATTATTATTATTATTATTATTATTATCACGCCGTATGCAAACAATTTTGATTTTAAAAGGTTTTTGTTCGTAATTGAATACACAAAATAATTGAATGCACAAAATGACATGTTATAAGCTATATTATGTGACGCAGATGAAGTTGCGCGGATCAGCTAGTAAATTGATAAAGTAGTGGCCGCTGTTGAATATCCAGACGTGGGCATACCAATAAAGTATCATTGGTATGAGCCATTGCCAGATGCTAGGAGCCATTAGATGCTATGCTATCCACATGCGAGCAGTTTGTTTGCATACCTACATAACTAACAACACCCAAGTGCAGTTACAGGAACCGTTGCGTTCAGTATTTGTACGCATGCAAAACGGCTTCTTATCTAGAGGTGTTCCAATGATAGGCTCATTGGAACACCTCTAGATAAGAAGCCGTTTTGCACAATTGGCAATAGCTTTTCATGCATATGTTTATCATTTGTTAAAAGCTTTTTGGTAGCTAATGTGAATTCAATACAAATGATGACTTTTTTGTCATCGTTATCAACTTATCACAGACTAGCGGATGTCACGCGGTTTCACCCACGTAGTTCCCGTTCCCGTGAAAGTACGGGGATAAAATAAAATAGCTTATGTTACTCAGGGTGAATGTAGCTTTCTAATGGTGTAAAATTTTTTGAAATCGGCGCAGTAGTTTTTGAGTTTATTCATTACAAACATACATACACACACAGAAATACAAATCTTTGCTCTGTATAATATTAGTGTAGACAAAATGATTCTTTGCCTTCAGGAAATGAGGTATTCCATGAAGCACACCCAAACGAAGCACACCCAGACGAAGCACACCTAAAGTATTCCACTTAGCACACCAGTAGGTGGGCTTCAAATAAAAATTAAAAAATAATAATTTGCTATTCCACGAAGCACACCTACTAATATCACTCGCATAGTGCGGGGACTAAGAAATAAAAATGTCGATAGGAGAAAATATTTATTATTTAAAAGCCTAACTAGTTTGTGAGACTTTACTATCCTTGTTTACGTTTGTTCCCGTTCAGTTACACCATAAGAAGAAGAAGAAGACAAACTACTAGGATCCCAGAATCATGAAGAAGTATTTTCTACATTGCCTATTGCATGATAATCGTAATGTATATGGATTGATTATGAGATCCCTATAAAAATATATAATAACCTCCTTTATGGTTCTGGCCTCCTGGTAGTTGGTAGATAAATAAAAAATAAAAAACCAATAAACCCATGCCTAGTTAAATTATGCAATCACTCGTTACCCGTGGTCCCGGTGGGATATGATATGCTATTATTATGGATTTGTATTTTCTCGCGCATCATGTATACGTCTTATCTATGGGATTTATATATGAACACTATTAAACTTACAAGTATTGTATCACATTATTATAATGAAACTGAAAGATGTTAGATATTCAAGTTAGTCTTTTAAATAATAAATATTTTCTCCTATCGACATTTTTATTTCTTAGTCCCCACACTATGCGAGTGATATTCGTAGGTGTGCTTCGTGGAATAGGAAATTAATTATTTTAAATTTTTATTTGAAGCCCACCTACGGGTGTGCTAAGTGGAATACTTTAGGTGTGCTTCGTCTGGGTGTGCTTCGTTTGGGTGTGCTTCATGGAATACCTCCAGGAAATGCCTAGTAGGAACTTTACCTATAAAAAGCTTTTTTTAGGGTACCGTACCCAAAGGGTAAAAACGGAACCCTATTACTAAGACTTCGCTGTCTGTCCGTCTGTCTGTCCGTCTGTCCATCTGTCTGCCACCAGGCTGTATCTCATGAACCGTGACAGCTAGACAGTTGAAATTTTCACAGATGATGTATTTCTGTTGCCGCTATAACAACAAATACTAAATAAAGTCAATGGTACGGAACCTTTCGTGTGCGAGTCCGACTCGCATTTGGCCGGTTTTTTTTTGTCTACTCAAATATTGTACATCTACGGTTTTTTTCTAAGAACGACATTTTTCAAACTTTTTGTGACAATAGTTTCATCATTACTGCAGCTGGACATAGGCCTCCCCCAAGCATTACTCATAACTCAAAATCATACAAATAACCGGAAAAACATCTAAGTCACCGACCAATACCGAATGAATAAATTATAACGTTATACCCAATACCGATTCCCAGATCCCGGTAGAGACACGGATACGCCCGGCCTATGGTAAATCGATAGCCATTAAACGTATAGGATGCACTGCAACCCCACCTGATGGGTTTAAATGGTGCGATATTATTCGGTTTTACGACACTGTAACTATAATTGTCAGTTAAATGCGATGGTGTTTCTGTATTGAGTTTGTTGGTAATAGCTGTTTGGAGTTGGAGTTGGGAAGTATCTTTGTATTCTAACTGTGCCTACTTTTTTTAGGGTTCCGTACCCAAACGGTAAAAACGGGACCCTATTACTAAAGTCTGTATGGTGTCGGACGTAAAGAATAGCACCATCCCATTATCTTCCCGTGGGTGTCGTAAGAGGCAACTAAGGGACTTACCAGAGAATAGGCAGCAGCGTTCTCTGTGCTTTTGTAACAACCGTACTGCGATCGCCAACCCCAGACGGGTTGGCGATCGCCAAGCGTGGTGATTATGGCAAAACCCCCCCTTGGGAGAGGCTTATGTCCAGCAGTGGACGTATTTCGGCTGAAATGAATGAATAACTAAAGGTGCAAGTTGGCAGCGGGCGACACGAAGCCGCCGCAGACGACGTGTCGCAGTGGCACTACTGGTTTCTATGTATTTCTATGAAATTCCCTCCCAAGCAAGCGACATGAAGCTAGCGATGCGTCGTCGAGCGGCAGACGCAAGTGCCGCCGTGTATCTCATGAACCGTGAGAGCTGACAAGTTGAAATTTTCACAGATGATGTATTTCTGTTGCCACATAACAATACATATTAAAATAGATTAAAAATTACAAAAATTACATTATCCCTACTTCGATGGAACGAAACCCTTCATGCGCGAGTCCGACTCGCACTTGGCCGGTTTTTGATTAGTTGAAAGTATGCTTTGGGATTTGGATGAGACCTACACTCAGCATTGGGTTGAAGAAGAGAGAGAATAGAAGCTTTTGAGACTCCAAACGGTGAATGAAAACATTGTGACGAAACAGGCAAGTCCTATATAACCGAAAATTCGAAGTTAAGTGATGTTCGCCGACCCGCACTGGTTCACGTGATGAGTCACGGTTTCCTGTTACAGAGAGCAGACCTGTGTTTCAATAGTGGGAAAACTATGCGTTAGGTTTTGATTTACATAATCCCATCAAAAACATGAATGTGAAATGAGAGCCAAGTTCAATATTATGATATATGCCTTGGTTGTTGACTTTAACGACAAAAGAAGTGAAATCTAAATGGGTGCCAAGTTTAATGGTCAGTCCTGAAATATATCTATAACAACATAAAATGTCATTTTTTCTTATAACTTATGAGAATATATTGTAGACTAAGGTCTGACTTGGCTAGTTCTCATATACGAATTATTATGTTCGGTGGTTAGTTTTTATCAGCAAGCCAAATTTTCGGAATAATAAAATAAGAACCGACAGTAAGTAGAAGTAACAGGTTGAACTTGCGAAGGCTATAATATAATTCGTATTTGAAAACTAGCCAAGTCAGACCTTAGTCTACAATATATTCTCCTAAGTTATAAGAAAAAATGACATTTTATGTTGTTATAGATAAATTTCAGGACTGACCATTAAACTTGGCACCCATTTAGATTTCACTTCTTTTGTCGTTGAAGTCAACAACCAAAGCATATATCATAATATTGAACTTGGCTCTCATTTCACATTTATGTTTTTGATGGGATATCATTACTTTTTGTACATACGCCATCTAGTGTCACTTTTAAATAAATCAATGGAGGCGGCATGGTGTAATGAGTGAGTTTCTGAGAATGATAATAGGTGGCGCTAGTGGTTGTAGAATACGGTTAGTTACGCGTAATAAATACGAAAATCTACTATATTCTTATTTATAAGTACAAAAACGGAAATATTTGGATTAAAGAAAATTAAGGGTGGTATTCAACACGTTATATATTCACGTAAAGATCATAAAATCACAAATAGAGATTTATTTTTAATTAATAAGTTAAGTGAAAATTATGATAAAATGATAAAAAATTATCAGTTTCTGATTTTTTCCTTTGTATTCACCTAATTACCTATCTGCATGCCAAATTTGAACTTTCTAGGTCATCTGGAACTGGGTTATAGTTTTGATCTATAGGTCAGTCATAAAAATGACGATTTTTGGACGTTAATATCTAAATAACCATTAGAGATATGTTTATAACATTTGGAACACATATACATCTCACTAGTCTCAATATATGAGCCAAATTTGACAAGTTTAGGTGAAATAGTTTTTGAGTTATGAGGGGCTCAAAAGTGGCTCCAAATGGTTCGTATAATATTACACACTGTGAGCTGCGCGCCAGAACTTGGCTTGACACGCTCCCGCGTGTCTAGATATCTACATATTTTTTTCTACCTCGTTTGTCTAGTGGTCTCAAGTGTGACTGGTAAGTTGGTAAGATTCCCAAGTCGGTCAAAGTGTAATTGGGTTTTCCCATAAGGATTTTCTTAGTAACTGCACCGGAGTTTTGAATAAGGTATATGGCAAAAAAAACTTATTAGCCCGTCAGATAGATTTCCAAAAAATATTGGACACGTATTTTTTCTTTTGTTACGTAAATCAAAATTGACGAAGATACGACGCTCTCAATTCATCACGCCGCGCCGGCTAGTGTAATTTTTAGTGCGTTGTGACGTCACGAACCCCCACTCCCAAGTTTTGATGCGTTTTATCTTTTTCGATATTCATTGATTTACAAAAACAAAAAATACGTGTCCATAATTTTCCAATACTCTAACTGACGGACTAAATAGATTTGCAATTTACTGATGGTGAAAACTAGCCTATTGTGCCCGGTTGATGGCAATATGGGCACGCCCCTTATTACATGGGACTTAAACATAACTGGCGAAATGTGGGTGTACTATTAGGTACACCTCCTAACCCTTCAGAGATTACAGGCGTGATGTTATGTTATGTTTGTAAGAGATGATATTTGAATTGAACATAATTTCTTATATTACAAAAAAAAAAAAAAAACTTTTATACGTATACAGGTGACTTTATTATCACTTTCCATAAAAAATGTATATAATAGGTGAACGGAGTAGAAGCAAATGGCATACTTAGTTCTTTTTTTTTTTCGAAAAAAAAAATTCAAAAAACTCAAATCAAACGCGTATTGCATATGATTTGAAATTGGATATTTTTCATTTTTTTTTAAATTTCTCTTTCTTTGTTCTAATATGAAAAGTTAAGTTGAAAGGAGACAGTTTTTTTTAAGCCCCCTTCGATGTTGATAAATATTATTCATATTACACCAAAAAAAAGTAACCATTTTATTATAGTAATAAACGAAAGATTACATTAAAACGAAACCGGAATCTTAAAATCGTAATTAATAAGTTATATTGTGATGGTTTTTGCGAGTCAAATCATTCCTGTTGTGGTCAATGTCATTTAACAGAAAATACTTACGTAAATAGGGGTGTTTTTTCCGTTTACAAAAAAAAAGTACGGTATCCATTGGTTTATCGGTATCTGCTTTAATTATAATATAAATAGAATATAATATAAAAGTAATAATATTAAACTGTGAGCTTTATAATGCTATTTTAAAAGGTTTCCGCTAAAATTTTTAGATGGTATCCATCATGGCACGGAATGTTGTAAATCCGTCTTTTTGGTGGTTGACACTTGACAGACAACTTCATTTGACATTTACTCTTTCTGTTTATTTCGATTTTCGTGAAACTGTTTCTGCGATTTTTTCGCATTTAATAAAAACTATTTTATGAAAATGGTATCTGCTGGTCGTTGTGTCAATTGTGCAGTAAGATTTCAACGCAATGTGCGAATACAATCACATAAATTGCAACAAGCGTCCTCTGTTGCTCAGTAGCTGTACCACTACTTCTCTACTGAGAGTTGTTTGTTTGTCGATTTTTGCTATCGATATTTTTTCACGTTAAGTGTAAATAACAAGTATCAAAAACCGGCCAAGTGCGAGTCGGACTCGCGCACGAAGGGTTCCGTACCATTATCTATACATTAGACAAAACGGCAAAAAAATCACGTTTGTTGTATGGGAGCCCCCCTTAAATATTAATTTTATTCTGTTTTTAGTATTTGTTGTTATAGCGGCAACAGAAATACATCATCTGTGAAAATTTCAACTGTCTAGCTGTCACGGTTCATGAGATACAGCCTGGTGACAGACAGACGGACAGACGGACAGACGGACAGACAGCGAAGTCTTAGTAATAGGGTTCCGTTTTACCCTTTGGGTACGGAACCCTAAAAACGTATTTTTATTGTTCTGGTAATCATGTTATTTCGTTTCGTTCAAGTGTCAATATGGGAATAAATGTTATTAGTTCGCGTATATTTCTTTAAAATTACTTAAAAAAGCTATCTAAGATATACTCGCTCCGCGATACATGCTCACCGGTATCATTGTCGTCGGGAAGGGAACAAGTGCGTAGCACGTGCAGTGTTGCGCAGGACAAGTGGTGCGATTAATCTCCGAGCAAGTGGTGCGATTAATCACACGTCGCAGTTGCACACTTGTTTATAGCCCAACTACAAAACTATCGGAACTACATACTCGCTTCTTGCTGCTCGCCAACGCATTTCTAGTTTCCAGCTCTACTCGCTTCTCGCTCATCGTTGGCGGTGGGACATCTGCCTAATGTCACATGTAATAGTAGGCGAGCCTTTTGCCATCAACCGGGTACAAATTCAGACTCCGCGGCTGATATTGAGATATTCCTGATGGAAAAACCCAATAACACTTTACCCGACCTGGTAATCGAACCCATCATGCTCAACAGTCGCGTTTGCGGCCACTGGACCAACGAGGCAGTCTCAATATAATACAAATATTTAATTAATCTTACCAAGCCTTATCGATAAGATTTATCGATAATTTGATGCCATCCTAAACTGTAGCACCCCTATCACAGGTGGGTACTAGTGGGATCTACCGTGTAATAGCTGAATTATATAAAAAATATATAAATATTTGTGTTTTTTCTATTCATAGTTATATAGCGCTACTGAAGAACGACATCAAAATTATTGTATGACATTAGTCCCAATGTCCGCTCTATGTATAGTCTTTTTAAAGCGCTATCAACACCAAAATCGCGCACACTGTCTATTTGTACGGGAGAAAACGAGACGTCACTATTACTGGGCGGCCAGGTTTTAGAAGAAAATAATGAATAAATATTGATATAAAAAAAAGTACGGATTATTTGTGAAATATGACTCGTTAGCGGTTTAGGTATGAATATGTTGATTAAATGTTTTTAATTGCAGACCCATACGTCAAAAAAATAAAGACATAGGACCGTTAATGATGATTTTAAGACCAACCTTTGCAGTTATTTTCTATCGAGCCGATTTCGTCGAAATATGTATCAAGTCCATCCAAGGTCTTTGAAATATGGTCAATATTAACATATATTTTTTTGCCGGGCTAGAACAAATAGTTTTTCTTAAAAAACTGCTTAAATAACATCAATTTCAACAAATTAGGTGTTGTCAACCCCTTAATTCTCTTTGGATTCACGTTTTCATTTTCGAATTTCTCATCATTCCGGTTAGACATGGCTTAGCTAATATTACCACTGTAATCTAGAGATTACAAGGAAGAAATCTATATACGTTTCCTTAATATCTGCTACAATTTATGTGGGTGGCCTGTTCTCCAAACAAAAAAAATTGTCTCCTTTGTAGCGTTTTTTGATGATAGATCAATTTTGTTCTAAGTAGTGGAAAAAAGAATAAAAAAACTAGGTATGCCATAAGCTTCTACTACGTTCACCCCACCCAAACAAAAAACCCATTTAAACCCATTTTTTTTTTGGAAAGTATTAAAAAAGTCATCATATACCTGATGACTGATTATACCATAACTAAAATCCATATTCCAAAAGTAATACTAATAAATCCGCAAATCTAAACGTATCAGTCGACAAATAAACTAGAAGTACAAGGGCGGACGACAAACGTTATATTTTATTTCCAAGACATTAATTCTTGATATATTGACTCCTAGAATGATTGCAGACAGAGTTATAGAATGTGTTTGGCTTAGTATGTTTTAACACTTATGTTATGTTTTATGTGTTTTCTATGTTATTTTATTTGTTACATTTCATTGGTTTAGTATGAAGATACTGTTTCAAGTGCCTTTTTTGGAGAATATATAAAGAATGAATTCGATGAATTTTCTGTAATGTGATAAATAAGTCTTTACATTATGACGCATATGAAATGTATGCCAAAAGATGATTCTAACTGTAAACTTTCTGCGATAATTATGATAGTTATACTTTTAATTCTTATGCATATTAAAGGAGACAATTTTTTTTGTTTGGAGAATAGGCCACCCACATAAATTGTAGCAGATATTTATGAAACGTATATAGATTTCTTCCTTAGAATCTCTAGATTACAGTGGAAATATTACCTAAGCCATGTCTAACCGGAATGATGAGAAATTCGAAAATGAAAACGTGAATCTAACAATAAACAATAATAATAACACGTCTGTACCAGTCTCTGAAAGTAATTGTATTCGCACATTGCGTTGTAATCTTACTGCACAATTGACACAACGACCAGCAGATGCCATTTTCATAAAATAGTTTTTATTATTATGCGAAAAAATCGCTGAAACACTTTCACAACCATCAAAATAAACGAAAAGAGTAAATGTCAAATGAAGTTGTTTGTCAACCACCAAAAAGACGGATTTACAACGTTCCGTGCCATGATGATTTTCTATAGGTACCTACCACCTAAAAGATTTTAGCGGAAACCTCTAAAATAGCATTAAAAAGCTCACAGTATAATATTATTTCTTTTTATATTATATTCTATTTTAATTAAAGCAGATATTATTACCAATGGATACCATACTTTTTTTTTTTGTAAACGGAAAAAACGCCCCTATTTACGTAAGTATTTTCTGTCAAATGACATTGACCACAACAGGAATGATTTGACTCGCAAAAAAATATCATAATACAACTTATTTATTATGATTTTAAGATTCCGGTTTTGTTTCTATGTAATCTTTCGTTTATTACTATAGTAAAATGGCTACTTTTTTTTCGATTTATCGATTTATCGAAGAGGACCTAAAAAAAACTGTCTCCTTTATGCATTAAAGATGATTCTGACTTACAAAATTATGTGGTTTGAATGTATGATAAATGAGTGTCTGCCAAACGATTTTCTGTGAAATGAAGTTTATGCTATCCGCTATTATCCAAAATAATATTATGACATAAAAAGTTCTGCTATAAAGGGTAGACCCTGTATTATCATATAATTTTATGCATAGTTTTCAATTTAATTATTCTTTTTTTCTCTTTTTATTCAACTCTACACATTATGATTAGGTACTGGCTAAATATGATTAACCCAAATTCGATTGAATTAATTTCCTAGAAGAAAAATTAATCATACCTTTTTCGAACTGAAACGACAAAAAACTTCCAAAAACTTATACCAAAAAGAATTGTTCCAAATACCCGAAGCTAAACTAGAATAATGAGAACTCAACGTTTGAAAAATGGAAGTAAAAGGCAGGAAAAATTCGCCATTAATTTTCTGCGAATGGCGTTTGGTACCCAAGAAACTTTACAAACCTTAAGAAAAGAGTTACCAAAGTTTTTGGAAACTTTTGAAATGTTAGCGAAGAAAAACAATTATCGAATTGGATTTTAACTAATTTTCGGATACCCGTTGTTTGTCCCGACCCGAAAGAACTCTTCCCAAATTCACGGTTCGGTTCGATTTATTTACCGCAAAACATTAAAAGTTCTGAATTATTTTTAATAAGTTTTCTTAAAACTCACCCAAATTGGGTTATGAGTATTTTTGTTTGACTACATCTCTATTTTTTATTGAGTTGATTGTTTTCACATAATGTATACCTACAATAACAACATCACATTTGCAAGAAAGATACGTTTCTTAATTAAGAATCCCGATATGTTTTGCTAAGAATACGACAGTTACACTTCGGTGCAGTACTTACTAACTGCTACAACTTACATTGTTACTTATTAAAGGTAGAATACAAAATATTTTTTATCAGACTAAGGTAGATACTGTGACAGATAGCCGTGTGGTATCCGGCAGAGTAGAATAGAACCAACCCATTACACTCACGGGTGTCGTTTATGACGACTAATTTCTGAGGCAGAACACCTTGCGCCTCCGTATATCAGAGAATGGGCAGCAGCATTTTCTGTTAGTCTTTCATCACTGCGATCTCCAATCTGCCTGCCAAGCATGGAGATCACGGCAATTTCCTCCCATCATGGGAGACGCTTATGTCCAGCAGTGGACGTTATGGGCTGTTGTAGTAGTGTATTAAGTAGATACTGGTAACAATCGAGAGATACCTCGAAAAAAAAACACAAGGCAAAAACAATACCAAAATTCGCCTACCTATATTACAATACTCAATCGAGTACTGCCAGATAATTTTCCAGTCAAACAAAAAGGGGTAGTTCAAAAGAGCACTTCGAATCCCGCAATCTGACTCAATTACTTAAATACCCAGCTCAATTCAACTAACGAACCGATGGGAATGTACGCAGTAAAGCATAAAAGTTTTTTGGCACGGATAAAAATTCCGCACGGTCCTACTTAGAGTATTGTTCGAGCGAGGAATGCCGCATTTCCTTTAAAGTCAGCTTGAAAATATTAAAACTATTCTCAACTCAAGTGGCAGTGGGCCAGTCATCTGTTACGTAGTCAGGACAATAGATGAAGCAGGTCAGTAGAGTGGCGACGAGGTAAGACCTCTTTTAGTCCATAGTCGGAAAAATACTGGCACATCGGAAAGTTCAGTTCTATGTGCCAGTATTTTCCGGCTAGATTTAAAATTTGAATCATTGGGACAGGGAACATGTAAAAAAAAGAAAACATAAATAGTTTTATTCTTATTTCAAAAGAAATATCACGTTTGTAATGGACTGCCAGCCTTAGGCCATGAAGCATTAAAAGATCAGGTTTTAAACCAGGAAAACAACAAAATAATTTTATTGTAAGGCGAAATGTGAGTGTACAAGTGTATTAAAAGCACCATTAATTCCCAAATTTAATCCTCGGACATGATTTGATTTTATTTAAATTTTTTACTAGCATTATCAGCGTATCAACCTCCAGTTAAAAAAGTTTTATCATACGGCAACAGAAAAAAAAAGGTTGACACAAGAAATATTGCATAGGATACTACAAAAAACATATACATACGTTTCAATCCAAACACAGGTGAAAAAGTCGTACGTATTCCGCCAAAGATCCCAGAAACCAGAGGAACCTAAGCTTTCAGAATACTTGAAACATGTCTGAGAAGCTTTACGTCCTACTTGGACAATGGAAACTGATGGACGGAGAAAAGTATTCTGGCAAGGCAGTGAATTGAAGCAGGCTGAAAACATGGTCACCCTTATTTATTACCTTCACAAGTACCTTGCAGACACGGGAATAAATAGTTTACGTAAGATTTTTTGCGCGATTTTCGCCTAAAGCATTGATAGAATTTTTGTTGTGTTACATTCCAACTCAATATTAGAGGAGCTCGTGGCTAAATAATAACAGCCGCTCGGGTCGATCGTTAGGTTAAGCCGTGCTTGCCTAGGTTGGTCTGTGCATGGGTGACCGCCCATTACATACCGAGTTTCCCCCGTACCTCGGAAAGCACGTTAAGCCGTTGGTCCCGGCTGTCATTTGTAGATCTTTGACAGTCGTTAGGTAGTCAGAGGCCCAAAAAGTCTGACAACCAGTCTTACCAAGGGGTATCGTATTACCCGGTACTAACTGGGTTGTGGAGGTCAGATAGGCAGTCGCTCCATGTAAAATACTGGTATTCAGCTGCATCCGGTAAAACTGGAAGCCGACCCCAACAAAGTTGGGAAAAGGCTAGGCAGATGATGATGACATTCTAACTCAATATTGTCAAAAGTATTTTATTGAATAGGTAATTTCTCAAAGAAGCATTCATCAATTCACGAGAGTATGGTATTAAGGTGGATGTTCTAACCAGCCCGCGAAATTCAAAATTCTTACGTTTTCGCAATTTGCAGGCGAGTGCTAGGTTGGATGTTGATTAAAATATTATTCGCGGCTGTAAGACGTATGTAGCTACAGAATTATAATCATCAATACAACCCTCTAAGTTCATAAAGTTGTAGAAATGACTTGTCTTTTTCTGTCTTTATTTTTTTTGTTTTGGTAATTAACACACAACCTACCACTGGCCTGCAAATTGCAAAAAACGTAAGAAAATTTGAATTTCGTGGGGTGGTTGGAGCATTCACCTTAAGGTCACGACTGTTCAGTAGAAAATAAATTTTCTCGAAACGCCATGAATAGTTTCATTAGTTGAAAACTGGAGCGTAAATTAATTTAAAATTTGCTCAATAGCCTGATAATTACGAAACAGTTGTTCAATTCAAAGTAAAAGTATTAGTATTAGTAAAGTAAAGTATTCAAAGTAAGTCTTAGATAATGTTGAACATTATTTATTACTCAGTAACTTCAGAGTTATTGGAATAGTTCTTTCATTACTGTTACTGTTGACTGTTGTATAACCAACATAGGAATCAAAATTACTTCAATTGCACATACCAGAAATTGAAAACATGAGGATCTTGATAAAGTTTTGACTGTAACAATATCACTTATCACCCATAGTTACGCGAATAAATCAGTTGTATGATTTTGGTTATGAGAGGTACCTGAAGTACAATTCGATGGTAATTTAACAACCTTTAACGTCTTTGCTTGTACTAAAAAAATAACAGATTAATCAAATCAAATCACTTTTTATTTGTTAACACAGGTACAGAAATACAGATCTTATAATTGATAAAACCGAGCGCTATGTTATGCCAGAAGCAGGCTTACAAATATGGTGAGCATCTAGCTCAAGATTACAATTTAAAGTTTATAAAAAGAAGCAATTTGAAAATCATGCTTAAGAATGGTATTTAATTAACAAAAATGACACATTGTAATCATAAATAATTTTATTAAATAAATTCATACAGTGTAACGAAATATCTTTCTTCAAAATTTCAACATAATTCGATTTTGCTTGTTGTTTGTATGTTCCATGTGATGGGGACGAGCCTATTGTCATCAACCGGCTAAAATCTAGCTTCTAAGCTGCTACTGAGTAATTCCAGATACCGATCATCCATTGGCCAGATCCATGATGGATCTAGTGAGAATTGTTTTTCTCATTGGATCCTGATTTCAAGATATGGATCTACTGAGAACGATCATTCTTAGAAGATTTATTTTCGTAAATGATCATAAAATACGATCATACAACAATATTTTAAATTACCTACCAATAATAAAAATTAATCACAATTCAAAAGTGATGAAATCATCCACATGTACGGCACTGAAAACCGCGACGTTTCTGAGCACATAAATATTCAACAAGCCAGGTTGAAGTAACAGTTTCAGTGGTACTGCGCCAGAAGGTCATATTTTATTCCAGACTCACAGTACTTGTTAGTCGAGCTGACGTTTACAATGTATTCATATTTTAAATGTACTCCAAAGTATTGATATTGGGGACCACTTTTTTGTGCCTACAAGCTTGATTTAGCATATGAAATGAGAGCTGTGTGTAGTGTTTTGTTTTTAAAAGGATTACTTTTTCTTTGCGCTGTTTATTATCAGATACACCTTTGCCGGTAAGTCCATGGAATAGGCGAGACGACAAAAAAAATCTAATTAGCCCGTCAGATAGATTTCCATAAAATATTGGACACATATTTTTTCTTTTGTTACGTAAACCAAAATTGACGAAGATACGACGCTTTTAAAATTCTCAATACGTCACGCCTTAGTATAATTTTTAGCTAGTTCTGACGTCACGAGCCCCCACTCCCAAGTTTTGATGAGTTTTATCTTTGTCAATATTCATTGATTTACAAAAGCAAAAAATATGTGTCCATTATTTTCCAATACTCTAACTAACGGACTAAATAGATTTGCAAGTTTTTGATACTGTCGTCATGCCTATTGATACATTTTGCCTTGCAACAAATAAGGTAGTTTTGATTTCACAATATGTTGTAAGGTGATAAACTAGTTATGTCAGGTCCAATTTTTCGACTTCCAATATCCTTCGGATCATTGTTTAATTTTTGAAAAACCATTAATTTGTCGTCCGTTATTTTAGTTTTTTTTTTTTTTTCAATAAAGACCTTTGCTACGGTAAAAGCCACTATAAAAGTTTTAAAAAAAAAGACTAAATTTGCAACAAAATGAAAGCAATTTGATTATGTTAGATCAAACAACTTCTAAGATACAGCTGTTCAAAGTTTGATTGCAACCACTGCAGCGGCAAATCTTGCGAGAACAAACCAGACCTGGCCCCTTATTCACAACGCTTCGATTTGATTTTCTCACTCGATTTCGTAATGTCAAAAAAAGATAGATATACAACTTTCTGAACCGAAAATCGAATCGAAGGGTTGTGAATAGCTATGCTGATGTGTGATGATATGGATCAACCATTTATCGATGACTCACCATCAGATGACGAACGTGATGACATACAATATAGAAAAATCAGAACTACCTTATTTGATGCAAGGCAACCCCCTTTATATGGTACGATTTCCATGGACTACTAACCCTTTCTGGGATTACGAATAATGTTATGATTATTTCGAAAAATAATGCAGCAATCTAGGGTCTCGATTTGTGTCTTATAGATGGCAGGTGGAGTAAACTTGTGACAGAGTGGCGTCCAAGGACAGTAAAGAGAAGTGTTGGTCGTCCGGCGACGAAATGGGCAGAAGACATTGTTGCCATCGCGGGAATACCCTGGAAGAGGCTGCCACAAGAACGTGGACCTTGGCACAAACAAAGAGGCCAATACCCAGCAGCAGAGTGTATATTCGGGCTGTGGATGATGATGATGATGGCTAAAAACTCGCCCCCTTATCAAAAGGGCGTTTTATAAACCGTGAAAGCTTAAACAGTTTTTAAACCACGCTTGGTTATGTTGGTCCGTGGATGAGTGACCATGCACCCATTACATACCGAGTTTCCGCCATGACTCGGAATACACGTTGAGCCGTTGGTTGCAGCTGTCATTTGTAGATCTTTGACAATCGTTTCAGTCAGTGGCCCGAAAATCTGACAACCGGTCTGACAATCTACTGTGTTGTGTTAAGTAATAACAAAAAACATGCGTTATTCGTAAGCGAACATAACATACATTCAGAGAAATAGATTGATTAAATATATTTTATTCATTTCACATTGTAACTGTGGAACATTGTAATCGTAATTTCTAGAAACATGGGAGCCTAGCCTTTAATAGAAAATGTAGAATCCAGTCTGACGAGTCCTATTTCAGTTTAGCGGCTGCAACAGTAATTTAAGGCGCGGAGCTCTGGGCCGTGTTCCCGACCCTATTAATTAGTTTCAGTGAATCGAGAACCGTGTAAAGACCGGGTACTGGCCTTGTCAGCATCGGGACATTTAGGACGTAGATGAGATCAGATAAGTAGGTAGGTTACTATTAGAGATAGACGGTTTTAATGGACAACGGTTAATAGTACCATGCTTGATGAACCGTCAAGACTAATAGCCTATCCTAAATGTAGATTTCAAAGTGAGTTTGTTTGATTGTTTGTCATGGCAAAACTCTAAATTCTCGTAATTTTGGCGAGACTCGGCTTTCGGATATACCATAACCAGGGAAAGGATATATACTACTTAATCTAGGTAAGATAATCCCGTGGGATAATTTTTTTACTTGCACAAGATAGAAGTCTTAGGCAAAAGCTTGATATTATTATAACTGGCTGCGTGATGAACGTAGCTTGTAGTTTGTTTACATTTTATAACAAAGTTGAAGTAATATCAAGTTATTGCTATGCATTCATTGCATTGCATTACATGAAAAGATTGAATGTGTTGTGGATCAAATTCTGACTTCGTTTTTCAGTTTCTTTTTATTTACCAATCTCGCAGAGATTGATGAAATTTTGATTTCTAGAAAGCAATAACTCTGTTCGGCGAGACAGTATTGCAAAAAACATAATTTAAAAAATGTACGCAACGTACTCGCTAGTACCAGGCGCCCATACAATAAAAGAGCAAACGTCTACATTGAAGCATTTTTGATTTCTGAATTTAAAATCGTCACCGCCCGGGCAGTGGCTCAGGCGCTACAATAATATGAATATAAGATCCCCTATACCGCATTGCGACGGCTCAGTTATTCGCCCGCACCTGTTCACGTTATGCTAATGTTGTGATGCATGTGGGGAACTGCAGCGGTGAAAGACAAGAAAGTATTCCATTCAGGGGTTCCGAAGTTAACGACTGGAAGGGACTGTGTTGAGACTGTCTTTAGTTGTTTCATCTGGCGTTGTGCCAATGGTTTGTATTAAAAGTTGTATGACTGTCCATTCATGTATTCCATATTCATTGTGAAGTTGTTGGCTCGTATGGTATTTTGAGTAACAACCCCGTACGTCTATAATACCTTATCACCATTTTTCTTTTAAAAGTTTCTTATCGAAAGCATACGTTTAACTTTAATTTTGTTCAGCGTTATTAAATCTTTAGCTTCATTTAGATAGTCTTCCATTTATCTTTTGCCAAATTCTTCGATTTGATTCTAGTTATTCTAAATTGCACCTGACACCTCTTCTAACTTATGGCATATAACAGATGCAACGTCGTGGCGACGCGACGTAAGAAAATATTCTTATTCAAAAGTCGACGTCAGCCCGTGACCAGTATATAATAAGATTCAATTTTCACTTTGGGCATTATATTTATAAGAAAAATTGAGTTACATCATACAATTTTCGCTGTCGTCAAAGATGTAGAATTGTAGATTTTTTTTTATGCTTCTGCTCTATTTTAGATAATATACGAGCAATAAAAGGTGTCTGTTGTTTGAGTAAAATGTGTATTACTTAAAATAAACAGCACGCGCACCACATTATTGTTTGATTTGTTCCAAAGAAAACATTCTCAAAAAGGTGTTTTCTTTTTTAAAGGATTTTCCTGCTCGACATTCTTACCTTACAAGTATATCCCAACTCTTCAAACACATTGAGGAAGTCTAAATTTCTCTTTATCAGCCAATAAAATTATAAAAAGGTATCACAGTCCCATATTTACTTCTCAAAACCTGATATTCTCTTACGCATCAATTCCAACTGTCAAATGCATGAAAAACAGAATAGAATATATTGAATCCATACCTTAGAAAAAGGACAAAACAAAGGGTCCCAGGGAGACAAATTACTGTCACAAAGAGATAGGATTTGCGTAAACCTCAGAATCTATCAGGGAACCGTCTGAGAATACCCCATATTCTGGAGCCATATGAAAATGGGTGAGTCTGGGTGTACGGAGGAAATTTATGAACGTTTCTTATGTAGCGACGTACCTGAGGAACGGGCTGTGGGGATTTTTGCAGTATTTGTGACTATTGCGATCTGAGATGAAGTATTTTTGGAACGGTTGGAAGGAGTAAGTGATTGGTGTGCGGAATTTGAACAGTAAACTGGATGTTGGTGTGTATTTTTCTAAGTTTGGAAATCGAATACTGCGCTGCGCTATGGTTGTTGAAGAGTGGTGGTGAGAGTTTTATGCAGAATATTTTGAGTATTAGTCTGTGTAAAATAAATGTATTTTCTGTCTTTGGTGTTCATTCAGAATTCTAGGGTCACAGAAAGGAATTTTACCATTATATTTATCCTTTTTCGGATGGGAAATCATCAAATGACTCCCCCCGCTCTGGGCGGAACAGGAGAGAGAGTCAGACTTACTGACTAAAACCCATCCATGTTCCTTCATCGCACTTTGTGTTCCGGGACCACGGTATCTCTTTCAAACAGTCCCACAGCCCCGGAAGGAATTTTACTTAAAAGTAACTTAATTGTTTGATAAAAAAATATATATACACACATCAACACGGTCTAGGGATATTTTTAAAAAAGCGAATTACTATCAATGTGTTAATTATTTATATGACATGTATATATTTAAAAGATACGTTATTTAATATTCTACCATATTTTAATAATGGTTAAGGTATAGATTAAAATTTCAGGATTTTATGGAAAAAAAATGAAGCATAGACGGAAACCGTATATGAATGAACTTTTAATATGTGAGTTAAAACTGAAAAAAATAGAAAAATCATTTAATTTGTGTTTATAAACTTGAAGTTGTCTGAGTCTGAGAAAGCGCCCATGATGTTCATAACACATCGGCAACGATTCGGCATGCTCAGAACAAGGTTGTCAATGTCTTGCTGCGGAATATTGTCCCATGTCCTTCTGAGGTGCGCAAAAAGTTGATCTTCTGTAGCCAGATTTTCAGGAACTTCCTTCAGAGCTCTTCTTTGCAGCATATCCCACGCATGCTCAATGGGATTTAGATCTGGCGATTGAGCAGGCCAGTCTAAGGCCCTAACATTATGTGTATGTAACCAAGCTGCTACCGTTCTCGCCGTGTGTGCCCGGGCATTGTCGTGCATGAGCAGGAAATCTTGCCCCATTTGTGTTCTGTGGGGCAAGATTACGGGCCCCAGTACCTGTTGGACGTATCGTTCTGCCATCATATTGCCCCGCACCCAAACGAGATCCGTCCGTCCTCCAAGACGAATTCCTGCCCAAACCATAATTGTTCCTCCTTGGTATGGGTGAACTTCCTGAGGGTTCTGGAGACGGCTCCATCGTCCAGGAACTCGCCAAACACGCGTCCTTCGTGAATCTGGATGGAAGCCGAACCTGGATTCATCCGTGAACAGCACATTGGACCATTGGTCACGGCCCCAGTCCACGTGGTTCCGAACCCATTCTAATCGTCGTCCACGATTGCCTCTCCGTAAAGGTGGGACCCGGAGTGGTCAACGAGAGCGTAGATTGCTTTCATGCAGTCGCCTTCTTACAGTTTGGTCACTCACAAGCACTTGGTGTTCCACTCGCAGCCTTTGGACCAATTGAGTCGCCGTTGCATTTGGTTGTGCTCGCGCAGTAATTTGCAAAAATCGGTCTTGTCTCGGGGTAGTGATGCGACTTGGCCCCCGGTGCCTCTCCTACTTCACCTGTGGCACGATAGCGTGTCCACAATCTTGAAATTACATTTTGATGGGTCCCTATGGCCTCAGCAACATTACGCTGAACAGATCCAGCTTCCAGCATTCCCACAGCTCGTAACATCTCCGCCCTCGTCAAATGTCGGCGTTGCATGGCTACAATACCTCAATTTTAACTTTATCTTTCGTTCAAAAATGAAAAAAAACTGTAACTAAACGTAATTCGTATTGTTTTCTAAATTTCGCACAAATGAAAATTCCCTCTCCTATACATCAAGACATTTTTATGCCACCGAAACAAAAGAATTTTCAAAAATTTGAATTTGGAATTAGTCTGAGATAAATTACAAACAAATCGGTGTATAAAAGATTCCAATGCGGCCAGTACTTTTCGAGTTATTTAATTGAGTATGAAATATCCCTAGACCGTGTTGATGTGTGTATATTAACGAGTATTCCAATTGTGCTACTTCGTTAGTCTAGTGGTCGCAATCGTGACTGCTGAGCATGAGGTCTTAGGTATGATTCCCGGGTCAGGCGAATTATTATTGGGTTTTTTCATCAGGAATTTCTGAGTAGGAGTCACGGAGTCTGGATTTGTGCCCGGTTTATGGCAATAGGCTCACCCCTATTACATGGGACTTAAACATAACTGGCGAAATATGAGTGTACTATTAGGTACACCTCTGCCTAACCCTTCGGGGATTACAGGCGTGATGTTATGTTATTCCCTTGTAGTAGTGAAAGAATTAAATATATTGGAAGAATTTTATTTTTTTAATCAAAGACTGATAAATAGAATTAACGCAAGGACAAACTTAATCCAATAAACAATGAAACAGTGTTGATTAGATCAAGTTTTATAATATATTTATCTTAACTTAATCCGTTGTTTACAACGTTGCTACCGGGTTAATCCTCACTTTAATGATAAACAGACCTCAAGAGATAAGGGTTAATATGCCGTAGCTCCTTTGTTTTATAGCGAGCAAATAAAATCCCCTGGGTAATCTTATAGTGGTTAGTTAATCTTAATCTTGAGTCGTTGTTTAGTTATTTTGTTGAAGGTTTTTTTTATTAACATTATTCGAAAATAAAATAACGTAGCCTAAGATATTTTATTTTTAACGTTATGATATTTTTTTCATATTCGTAGACAAAATGAAAAAACCGTTTGATAATGAATAACACGCAAAAAATGAGAGCTATAGGGATGTAAAATATTGATAATTATAATTTTTAAAATTTTGATTTATTTTAGTTTATTAAATTAAATTAAATTTAATTAATTAAATTTAATAATAATAATTTAATTATTTATTATATTTTTTGTTTTTAATTTATTCTTTAATTTTTTTTATTTTTAATACTTCATTTATTTTTCAAATTTCAATTTTATTACAAAACCCGTCAAATGGTCAAATGCCACAATATAATACTAGAAAACAGGAATGGACTGTGTGAAGGATGATATGGCTAGAAAGGAGGTGTCTGAAGAGATGACGAGTAGTAGAAAAGTATGGAAGAAGAAGATATGCTGCGCCAACCACAAATAAATTGAGATGAGGGCAGAAGAAGAGTGATGATGATAAAATCATAATCCTATTCTTTAGTATCAAAATCAATCATTCTAAAATCGCATTAACTAAATTTCCAAAGTCTCAACATATAAAAAAAAAAACATTACAACATTAACAACACACACAACAACAACACAATAATAGGCATGACGACAGTATCAAAAAATTGCGAATCTGTTTAGTCCGTCAGTTGGAGTATTTGTAAATATTGGACACATATTTTTTGTTTTTGTAAATTAATTAATATTGACACAGATAAAACGCATCAAAACTCGGGAGTGGGGGCTCGTGACGTCAGAACTAGCTGAAAATTCTACCTAGGCGTGACGTATTGAGAATTTTAAAAGCGTCATATCTTCCTCAATTTTGGTTTACGGCAACAAAAGAAAAAATATGTGTCCAATATTTTTTGGAAATCTATTTGACGGACTTATTAGATTTTTTTTTGTCGTCTCGCCTATTGTAACAACTTTCTCGCACGTAGGTCAGTTAACTAGTGTTGGCGTTATGGGAATAGAAATAAGTAGGTACTTGATTTACTTAATGATGGAATAAGTTTATTAAAATAAAATTAAAAGGATCAAGAATGTCAACTGACCGAACCCGGAGACGAAAAGTTACTGACTAATTTTACATTTGAGTAACTATCGAAAACTTGGGATACGGTCGGAGCGGCACGTTAAAAACTAAAAACTGTACAAAGGTTTCTATAGCTAGGTAACACAATAAAAATAGCACAGTTAAACATTAAACACATTACAAACAGAACCGTCGGCATCTCAACAAAAATATCAATGGGTATTACTCTAAATTCTTAAAGCTAATATAAACAATAAGCAAATTGAGCAAGGCCCTACCATAAACTATTGTTATCCTTGCATAGCCATGGAACAAAACAACCTGCAATAAAACATCTGCGGGCTTGACATGAGAACTTAACCTCTCCGGCGCGCTAAAGCGCTAAATCAAAGAGAGAAACGCGCTAACCGCGCATGCTTGCGAAAAATTTGCACGTAATTTGACGCTTTATATAAAAACATTTGTCGATCGCAAACTGCAAGAGTTAGAGCTATATAAAAATTACAGTGAATAGCAGAATAGATAAGGAAACTGCTTAACTATTTTTAGTTAAGCAGTTTCCTTATCTATTCTGCTATTATACAATTATAATTTGATACTCCAAAAACAATGTAGAACTTGAAAAACAGTGATAAAAACGGATATGTTGCTATTAAAATATTAATTCGATCAAGAACTATTAACTTTTTTAATATTTTTTATTATTTTAAAATAAACTAGCGGTACTTAACAGTTAACTTAAAATACTTACATACTAAGTTCACTAAAGTAATACCTATAATATTAATAAATAATTAATGAAGACGCTACACAACAACATCTAACAAACATCTGTTCACCGTCTCTCTTGTATCTTAGTAACATTCATCTTTGTCAAACTTTAAAAAATATTACAAAAACTACCCCACTACCTGTTAGCAAACCGTTCTATATTTTACTCCTGAAGCAAAAACCAGGGGATTAAAACTCTTGTCTCGTAGCACGGTTCATTAAAATCCCTTCTCGTATACAAAATTAAACCGCTGTGTTTAAATTTTAATGAAGCATTATTTCCTTGCGGAAAACTTAATAGCTGCCAGTGATTAAAGTTCCTACTGAAGATGTTGGCAAAAGTAAATAGATACTTTGCAAGTTTGTGGCACTCACTCTTGGAGTAATGTATCGCGGTGTGAAGAAATAGAGGTGTTTCTTAGTTTGGGTCTTGTTCTTGTCGTATGAATTAGTAGTGAGAATGTAGAAAGATAGTTTTGATGAGAAGCTTGACTGACTGACTGGATGCTTCTTCCAAAATGTCGAGCCAGTAGTCGTCGTCGGACTTGGCAGAGGTGTTATATATATGTCGCCTCAAGAGGCTCTATCTGCTAAGATTTAATCTAATTAATAGAACTCATGATTCTATTCCATGATAAAACTGGTGAACCTGCCATCTCTGCTTGGCAGTAAAATTATTACATAGAACTTAATTAATTGACAGATGAGTTAAGCGCCATCTATTGGCTTACCTAGTACTTAGATAGTTCGTGGAATCAAAAAGTAATTTATTATGCAAAAGTCTAGCTAAAGACTCATAATAAGACTTTAGCTAGATCTATATTTAAAATTACGATAAGCAAGTATTCTATGACATTGGATTTGTAATTATTATTGTTAATGATAAATGATGTTTATTTTGCAATTAGGTTTTTAGGGTTCCGTACCCAAAGGGTAAAAACGGAACCCTATTACTAAGACTTCGCTGTCTGCCCGTCTGTCTGTCCGTCTGTCCGTCTGTCCGTCTGTCTGTCACCAGGCTGTATCTCATAAACCGTGACAGCTAGACAGTTGAAATTTTCACAGATGATGTATTTCTGTTGCCGCTATAACAACACTACACTACTACAACAGCCCATAAAGTCCACTGCTGGACATAAACCTCTCCCATGATGGGAGGAATTTGCCGTAATCTCCACGCTTGGCAACAATACACGCTATAACAACAAATACTAAAAAAAGAATAAAATTAATATTTAAGGGGGGCTCCCATACAACAAACGTGATTTTTTTATAAGAATTGGTACGGAACCCTTCGTGCGCGAGTCCGACTCGCACTTGGCTGGTTTTTTTTTAAAACTAGATGGGGCCGGTGTTTCGCCCTCGTTTCAACATTTAATGATAAATGATAAATGATGTTTATTTTGCAAGTAGGTTTTTACAAACACTTTTACACGTCATTTTTTAAAACTAGATGGGGCCGGTGTTTCGTACCTGACTACTCTGAGAAGAAACAGCCGAAACAAACTCAGAGGTCATAGTCTCTTTTAAAGTCCAGACAATCTTGCTCAATTCACATGAGGACTATGCAGATTAGTGTCTGAGATGGCCTTTTGAAGAAAGAACCACACAGATTTGAGTGGACCTGTCCAGTCATTGCAAGCATTTGTCAGTTATCGTGTAGCTCGAGTTATAACTCAAGGAGCTCAACGAAACGGCGAACAATACCAAAGAAAGGACATTTGGGTAGGTCGCTTATAGTACTCAAACTGCCAGACAGTTGTGGGAAAAATCAATCAAAAAATAATCAAATAAAATTAACAACAAGTTCTTTTCAAAATGAATGTAAATAAAAATCACAAAAATTATTAAATGTCACAATGATAATAAAAAGTAAAATACTTAATGAAATAAGTATTCATGTCAAATCAGTAAATGTCACATAAAATAATAAAAAAATAAATAAAAAAATAAAAAATAGTAAAATACATGTCAAATCATTCAATGTCAGAGTGTATAAAAGAAAGGAATCAACAATAAACAAACGAAGTCCGAAATTTCGCCATTCACAGAGCAAATTTAATTGGAGCAGCTTAATCCCAAGCCTTTTTATCTTCGAGATAGTGATTAACATGATAGTAGGCTTTCAGGCATAACTTACGTTTTATGAACGATTTGAATTTATTTAGACTTAGTGCTTGAATATGGCTCGGAAGTTTATTTTAAAAACGTATACATTGGCATCTAAACGTACCCCCTATTTTTTTGAGTCTCGTTGCAGGAACAACAAATTTGTGTTTGTTCCTCGTATTTATGTTGTGGATATCACTGTATTTTTTAAACAAATTAATATTTTTGTGTGCGTACAAAAGGTTTTCATAAATAAACTGAGAGGGCACAGTAAGAATATTAATCTCTTTAAATTTTTCTCTGAGGAAATTGAAAAATTGAATTGAATTGAATTGAATTTTTCTCTGGGGATTTTTATCTGGGTCTTAATTTATAAATTAAACGAATTGCCCTTTTTTGCAAAACAAATATTGTCTGAATATCGGTGACATTGCCCCACAAGAGAATACCGTACGACACCACGCTATGGAAATAACTAAAGTAAATTAAACGGGCTGTCTCTAAATCAGTTAATTAATCACAATTTTTCTAACGGTGTATGCTGCAGAGCTAAGTTTCTTCGACAATTTGTCTATATGCTCATATGACACTAAAGATTGTTTATGAGGCAACACTACAGGTGGAAGATGGCGCCGAATACGATTTGATCAATAACTCAATTTATAATTTGAAACTACAACTAAATCAGATTATCTAACTAAATTACAAACTAAAAAGTAACAAGATTATTTTACAGAACAATTTATTAGTGACGAAGAAGAAGAAATGAAGAATGAAGACTTCTCAGGTGTTCTTTATATTAAATCCTTTGATTTACCGGAAATGGTTTTAAGCAAGATCGAATATTGTTGTAAAAAGTAAATTAGCTTGAACTAGATAAAACCTTTGCATTTGTGAATATTGGTATTGTTTAATTAATAAAATGATGAATTGTGAATTATTCTAGAATTGTTTGTAAGTTTTAATGAATTTATTATGTAATGAATAAACTGTACTGAATGAGGGACTTCCGCTCACTCAGAACAGACGCCTGAGCAACGATCAGTCACGTTAGCTTACGATTAGCAAAAACAATTGAAATACTAAGTAATTATAAGTGTTTAATGAAGTGAACGTTAGTAAGTTGTGAAAATGTTATCTGTAATACGATTTAAAATAGTGTGAGGAGTATCTTCATCCATTCTTCTCTTCTCCTCAACCATAATAATTTGCGAATGGACGACTCAACTCTAGAAAGTTAATCAGTTTCTGTACCTAAATGGTTTCATAGAAATAAACGTTTGGAATTTAAGTCAAGTGCTGTGTGTGATTCCAAATACCCACCTATATAACTACTAACAATGAAGAATTGTAGGTGTCGCACGGCGATGTGATGGCCAGAGAAGTAGAGACTGAAAGACAATGACGGATTGGCGGAGGATGGCGCCAATATTTGGGCAGAGTGTTCCTCTAAGCTTTCCCTGCCGTGATATATATATATATAATATATATATACAGGATACCCACATTTCGCCACTAATGCTTAAGTTCCATGTGACAGATCCAGACTCCGAGCTGTGTGTGCATGTGAGTTTATATGTTTAAAAACGCACCCACAATACCTGTATCGAGGGTGCGTTTTTAAACATATAAACAAATAACTATAACTAACACATAAAACTAAAAAAACTTCTCAGGAGAAGTTCCTACGCTAGTGTAGGGCTAAGTTTTTTAGGGTTCCGTATCCAAAGGGTAAAAACGGAACCCTATTACTAAGACTTCGCTGTCTGTCCGTCTGTCCGTATGTCCGTCTGTCCGTCTGTCTGTCACCAGGCTGTATCTCATGAACCGTGACAGCTAGACAGTTGAAATTTTCACAGATGATGTATTTCTGTTGCCGCTATAACAACAAATACTAAATATAGTCAATGGTACGGAACCCTTCGTGTGCGAGTCCGACTCGCACTTGGCCGGTTTTTTTTTTATGTCAGGTAATTACGTGCCTCACCTACAAGATTTACTAATCAAAAACTTGATTGGGATATCAATCCGTATCAAGTTTTTTATCAGTCAATCTGTAAATAAATATTAAATCATGGTTAGCACTTGTTATAGAAATGCAAACATCATTATTTTAGTTGACTAACCGTCAGTTTTAGAGCATTCAATCTCACTAACAGCTTCATTAGCATAATGAATAAAAAAAACTACACGCAAAAAAAACTGCTATTTCGAAAAATTATCCCCAGTCACCGTACCAAGCATATCTACAACGGTATCCATATCTCTGTTGATTTATTTCATCGGCCCATTAAACGCGATTTAACTGAAAAACCTTGCTTTTAAACTGAGCTGATACGGATTGCAATCAATCGGGCCAATGAAAATATTGCAGGCACACTGATATTCACTATTAACATGCTTTAATCTGCACCTGGCATTTTTCGAGTAGTGTACTGTACCTATAGAAAGTTGTTCTGCATGTTGTTTCAATTGGTACATGGTCTAGTGTCGAGACTATAGATTTGGTTAGTTGATTGAAAACTAACGTTTTCTAAGAGGTCTCTAATACGATAACTCATATTCAAAGACATTCAATTATTAACGAGCGATTGACGAAAAATCGTAATCCGAATTTTGATAACTTAGTAACAAATTGCCCGCTTGTCAGGTAGCCTTCATGTGTCAAAATCGAAAATGTTCTGGATTCAAACTTTTGTGTGAAAATATTCCCAATGTCCATCTGCTCTTTAGGTATCTTAAATCTTTTTTGCTCATTATAGTGTTACTGGAGCATGACGTATTCCGGATAGAAGTTTTTCATGTGTGTCTCCGAAACGGCACTGTTATATGCACGGCCTCTTTTATTACAAATGTCCGTAATTCAAAATTTGTTCAATATCGTCTCAGCGACAATCAATGTTAAAACTTTTCAAATATGTAGGAAACGAGAGATATTTTTGACTGTTTCTGTCATAAAATACAGGTATTATTTATTGTACCTATCGTGTAAAATATTTACGTGTCTTATTCACCGCTGATATTTATTTATTTAAACTTCATATACAATAGATGTACATATTATTATGTGGGCTTAATGCCACAAGGCATTCTCTACCACTAGCGGATTACGAGCGTCTTCAAAGCGGAGCGGGTGCGCAACGAATTCATTGAGGTTCTTTTCAAAAAAATGAATTTTGCTTTTTATTATAAACTTTTTAAAGAGCATAGATATGTACATAACGCACCGCCCTGGGCGTTCGCCCAAATGACCATATGGAAGATAATACTCTGCTACAGTCTTAATACTGCAGCGCCATCTAGTGAGTTACTACCGTAACACCTATCTAAGAAAATGCACCAATCAATTCCGAACCCATAACTGAAAATTGCATCAAAATTGGACTAGTAGTAAAAATGGTAACATGGATTTGCACAAACAAACAAACATCCTCTCACCCCAACGCATATACCGTCTTCGTTCCATCGCGTCGTGGGTAAAAATTGCCTTACACAAATTTAATAATAATATGCTCATTGACAAATCTGCCTCTAACATAAAATATTAGTGCTCGAAATACCGACCCACCTACAATTTCACACTTTACTTGACTAAACATGAGCCTGTATTACACATACGACCAAAATTACAGACACCGCTGTTAATTAAGCGACGGCCTCATAATAAACCCTATTAAGTAACGCTTTTATGCGATCTAAGGGCTTTGCCGTGTATGCCTCGAACTTGTCGTGGAAACTAGTTATAGAATGGTTGTAGGTACTCAATATAGTGGCATAGATATTAGTGTAATGTACTTAATGTTAATGTACTGAAGCTTAGGTGTTTGATTTCGTGTGATTTATTATATTATTAGTGTGCTGCGCTGGGGCGGCTGCTGCTGAAAACCTCAAACGGCGCAAATACAATAATTTAATTGGTAATTATGTGTTTGAGCCGTTTGGGGTTGAAACACTAGGGCCATGGGGTCCGAGTGCCCACCTAGTTTTTCGAGAAATCGCCAAACGGTTAGTCGACTCTTCACGTGACCAGAGGGGCGGGCCTATTTTTTGGCCAAAGAATCAGCATTGCCATCTAACGTGGCAATGCTGCCAGCCTTCTGGGCACTTTTCCTGTTGACAGCGATGTGGACGAATTTTTCGACGCCCTGTAACCCTTTTTGATACTTCTAAATATTTTTATTTCTATTATAGAGTTAGTATGTTTATACGGGGTTAGTTTTGAATGACTAGCCAAATTTTCAGAAATGGTTTAGAATCGATAATATTTTCAATTCAGTGAAAAAATAAAAATCATTCCTATCCACCACTAAAAAGCAAATGTGTGGATATTACAACAGCACAATTTCAGTTCAACAGCCTAGATAGGTAGCAGTTACCACACACATACATTTGGCGGTGCATGCACGCACACAAGTGCATTGATTCCCACTAGGTTTATGATTTAGGAAATTTTTAGGACACTTGACAAATGAATGCCATTATTTTATTTTATCTTTTTCGACAATAATATTTAAAATGCACTTTTCGTTTGATATTTTAAATTTTGGCTGGTCATTGAAAACTAATCTGTATACGAGCATAACAGATAATTTTGCAGCCATTCTTATTCTTCTACGTGTCGCTGCACGACAATTTTTAGGGTTCCGTACCCAAAGGGTAAAAACGGAACCCTATTACTAAGACTTCGCTGTCTGTCCGTCTGTCTATCACCAGGCTGTATATCATGAACTGTGACAGCTAGACAGTTGAAATTTTCACAGATGATGCATTTCTGTTGCCGCTATAACAACAAATACTAAATATAGTCAATGGTACGGAACCCTTCGTGTGCGAGTCCAACTCGCACTTGGCCGGTTTTTATATTTTGTTGTGCCCAGAAATTCACTTCCACCGCATCGGTGGCAGCGTAAAGGTCACTTCGGCTGCATGTTTTTGGGCTAAGAGGGCAGGATAGAAGGTCCACAACCTCACCACGCTACTGTTCCATTGCGGTAGCCCCACTTAACAAGGTTGGGGTTACATTTTCCCACTTGAGACCGAAGACGGTTCAAGGACTTCTAGATGGACCACGAAAGGTAAGACCCTGCTGGAAGATGCTCATTGGTATTCTCCGAAGAGGTAAAATAACTATTAACATAAGGCATGCCTGTAATCTCCGAAGGGTGTTACCTATATTTCAATCACATTTTTGTTCAGATATGTTTAAGTTCCATGTTGTCTCCCATGGGGGAGGGCAGCCTATTCCAATTAATCGGGAACAAATCGACTCCGACCTGCTACTAAAAAATTCCTAATGAAATACCTAACAAACTATTCCAGGATCAAATCAAAGACCTCTTTGCTCAGCAATAATTCTTGCGACCCCATAATTTCCACGGAGTATTAACAAGACCTTGAAAAAAACTCATCCCTAATATTTTTCTACAGTCACAATTTTAAAACAATAGGGACAATACGTACTTCATTTTAAAACCCAAAAACATACACTCAATAAAGGAGACAGTTTTTTTTAGGCCCTCTTCGATGTTGCGGATATTCATATTACTTACACCAAAAAAAAGTAACCATTTTATTCTAATAATAAACGAAAGATTACATAGAAACGAAACCGGAATCTTAAAATCATAACAAATAAGTTGTATTATGATATTTTTTTGCGAGTCAAATCATTCCTGTTGTGGTCAATGCCATTTGACGGAAAATACTTACGTAAATAGGGGCGTTTTTTCCGTTTACAAAAAAAAAAAAGTACGGTATCCATTGGTACTAATATCTGCTTTAAATAAAATATAATATAATATAAAAAGAAATAATATTAAACTGTGAGCTTTCTAATGCTATTTTAGAGGTTGCCGCTTAAATCTTTTAGATGGTATAGAAAATCATCATGGCACGGAACGTTGTAAATTTGTCTTTTTGGTGGTTGACTGACAACCTCATTTGACATTTGACGTGTTATTGTTATTGTTTATTGTTAGATTCACGTTTTCATTTTCGAATTTCTCATCATTCCGGTAAGACATGGCTTAGCTAATATTACCACTGTAATCTAGAAATTATGAAGAAGAAATCTATATACGTTTCATTAATATTTGTATGTCTGTTACAATTTTATGTGGGTGGCCTGTTCTCCAAACAAAAAAAAATGTCTCCTTTTGGAACTGTTTTTGCATATCGCAAACTTAGGGCCGGTTACCGCATCCTACGTTTACGTCTACTTTCAAAATGGCGCTAATGCGCCGTCATGTTTATGAAAGTCATTGTTTCGTATTTGACAAACGTCAACAATGTTAACCGTCATGCTTATCCTAATTGCACAGGACAGTAGCTAATCCTTTTCTACCGACTGTAACGTTGGTCTATAGTGTTCGCAACCGCGACTTATGAGTTTGAGGTTTTGGGTTCGATTCTCAGGTCGGACAACATGTTATTGGATTTTTCTATCAGAACTTCTCAGTAGCTGCCTGATTTAGCTGTCTGGATTAGTGCTCCGTTTAATGTTAATAGGCTCGCTCCTTATTACATGCGGAACTTAAACATAACTGGCAAAATGTAGGTGTACTTTTAGGTACACCTCTGTACAACCCTTTGAGGATTAGAAGCGTGATGTTATGTTATGTAACCAGTGTGTGCCCGATTCAAGGTCGGTGTTTAACATGATATCAAAGGCTATTGTTATTTTAGTTCTATTCTATGTTTTTAACTACTGCAGTGGCCCAGTAGTGTCGGTCCCGACTTAGTCGTGGGTTCGAACCCAGACAGGCGCATTAATTTTTATAATTTGTTTCATCACCACTGCTCTCAAAACGGTGAAGGAAAACATCGTTAGGCAACCAGCATGTCCTAACTCCAAAAATTCGAAGACATATGACATATACCAATCAGCACTGGGCCTGCGTGGTGGATTATAGCCCATCATCATCATAATCATCATCAGCCTATTAATGTTCCCACTGCTGGGACACAGGCCTCCTCTCTATGAGCGGGAATGGGCTATAATCCACCACGCGGGCCCAGTGCGGATTGGTAGATGTCACACGTTTTCGAATTTTTGGTTCTAGGACATGCTGGTTTCCTCACGATGTTTTCGTTCACCGTTTTGAGCCCATTCCCTCTCATTGAGAGGAGGCCGTGTCTCAGCAGTGCGAACATTATAGGCTGATGATGATGATGACTTCTATTTTAATAAGATTTCAGGGACAGCTTATTAAGTGATCGAAGACATTATCGTTCGCGCAGGACTTTTCCCAACTATTTTGGAGTTGGCCCTCTAGTTTTCATGCAGCGACTTCACATTGTACAACCCAATTACCGGATAACACAGTAACTGATCAAAGACATGATTACTAATGGGGCCTTCAAAGTCCCGGGGTTCCTACTACCGCTCAAAAGTCAACATTAACTAAAGATCAAAACCTAATTGCCAATTTTGACATAACTTTTGATAAGCGACGTTTTCAAATCCACCGCGTCCATGACCTCAGACGATGCAACTTGCGACGTGTCTTGCATCACGCGTCACACGGGTATTTTACTGATTTCCTTCGCGCGAGACTCGTCTCGTCACAAATTGCATCGAGGTGTCTCGTGTCATGCTTTAAGCAAATTTTATCATTTGATCTTCAGGGATACCAACTTTTCGGGCTCTTGTGATAAAGGAACTCCTAGTACAAGAGCCAGAGCTACACTGATGTTTGAGCAATCACTATAAATTACAGATAAAGATTTTTTACAATAAAGGTTTTTTTTTTGCACTTTTCCTGTTGACAGCGATGCGGATGAATTTTTTGACGCCCTGTAATTATTTTTTTCATCTGATATTTGTTTTGTCAGCAGTCGCATCAGTCTGTCACAGAATCGCATCCACCATCCATAACTTGACGAAATATCATAACATAATTGCCAATTTTAACGAGCGTAACTTTTGATCACTCACGCTTTGAAGCCCGCCCACAGTACGTCAAACTCCAGTGGCCTTGTAACTCGCATGATAAACTGCAAGCTAATATTACCCAACTATGGAGTGATGAATGAATGTAATTTCATCAAATAGTTCAGAACTTAGTTAGGTTAATATAAAAGTTGGCGGATTAGAATACAATGAAGCGGTTTTGCTTACAGATTATTTTCGAATTCATGTTCTGTTTTTGAATTGTTGTTGAAAAGTTGCTGTAGGTTTTAGGCCATGTATTGTGTTATATGTAGCCATGACAGCTTTCGCTTATTCTATTTGATACTGGTAGATTAAAAGGTTGAAGTAATTTTTCCATGCCTACTTAGTTTAAAAACGCATTAACGAAGCTTCTAATGGATCAAGCCGGATGCACCACCAATCACAAATACATTTCACGTTTAGCATATTGATTTAAGTAGAGTTGTGCAAGTGGAGCTAAGTTGTTACACGAAATTCTAAAACCAACAAGTGGAATCTGTCACGGTTGCCTAAATAAAATAAAATATAAACGTCTTGCAAAATTCAAACCCGCTTACCCCAAAAACCGGTTCGAAAAAATCCTTGAAGAAAGCTCAAGGATTTTTCTATTTACACAGCATATTCACCAACTGATACAAAATCCGTCCCGATCAGCAAGATCCCACACTTAAACCTCGTATATTCGTATATTCTGTTCACTTTCACATTATGTTGCTATCGGGATCGAGTTCAAGGGTATTGTGCTAACAATATTGCTGAAAACTTTGACAGCAAACGAGTCGGAAGCGAGATTATCCTTTGTACGCGTGAGTTGATATCTTCATACGTACAACATTGAATACAGAAGGTCGGAGCCGTACAACGAATGAAAACAGGTACATGCACCCTAAGTGTACGTGACATAGTTGAATTTCATGATTGCCTGTAGCCGATTGCAATTAGACATAAAATACTCAAAAGGTGGAACGAAGTTTATAGTGGTCGGATTTTCACGGGACTTTTTTATTGAGTTTCTAGAGGAGTAGAGAAGAAAGTTTAAAAAAAAATTTCGCCGCTCGCGACCTTTTTTCTTTTTTTTTTAATTTTCTTTGGAATATTTTTTTTTCGTTTATGACCAACTTCAAATTCGACGAATTCATATTTTAGCGTAATAGTGTGACCTGTGTGCACCCATTTAATGCAAATTTAGTCTGTTTCTTTGTTCGTAGTAGTCGATGTAATGCAAAATTTCAAGTATTTTTTGAAAATGTTCTATTTTCTGCAATTATCTTTAAATTTTTGAATTTTAAGACCAAGATTTCTTTTGAAATTGGTAACTGATACTTTTTCACAGATAATTGGATGTAAAAATATTCAAGAAAAGCATGTTTACGAGTAAAGTGACTAAAAATGTATTCACAATTATCAGAAAATCGTCTATATAAAAGTAAAGAAGGCCATTTTTCTCAAAATATTTCTATGACGGTCAACGTAAATATTTTCCTCAAAATATCCTTATTATGTCTGCTATCCATAGACAACAAAAACTAAAAAAAAAATTGGTGGTACTCGATAAAGGTTGATTATTGCTGACAATGGTGTAATGGGGCCGCTGGTAAAGGAGACAATTTTGTTTGTTTGGAGAATAGGCCACCCACATAAATTGTAGCAGATATTAATGAAACGTATATAGATTTCTTCCTTATAATCTCTAGATTACAGTGGTAATATTAGCTAAGCCATGTCTAACCGAAATGATGAGAAATTCGAAAATGAAAACGTGAATCTAACAATAAACAATAATAATAACACGTCTGTACCAGTCTCTGAAAGTAATTGTATTCGCACATTGCGTTGAAATCTTACTGCACAATTGACACAACGACCAGCAGATGCCATTTTCATAAAATAGTTTTTATTATACGCGAAAAAATCGCATCGAAACACTTTCACAACAATCAAAATAAACGGGAAGAGTAAATGTCAAATGAAGTTGTTTGTCAACCACCAAAAAGACGGATTTACAACGTTCCGTGCCATGATGATTTTCTATAGGTCTACCTACCATCATATCGTATCCTACCATCTAAAATATTTTAGCGGAAATCTCTAAAATAGCAATACAAAGCTCACAGTTTAATATTATTTCTTTTTATATTATATTCTATTTTAATTAAAGCAGATATTATTACCAATGGATACCATACTTTTTTTTTTGTAAACGGTAAAAACGCTCCTATTTACGTAAGTATTTTCTGTCAAATGGCATTGACCAGAACAGGAATGATTTGACTCGCAAAAAAATATCATAATACAACTTTTATTATGATTTTAAGATTCCGGTTTCGTTTCTATGTAATCTTTCGTTTATTACTATAATAAAATGGTTACTTTTTTTTGGTGTAAGTAATATGAATATACGCAACATCGAAGAGGGCCTAAAAAAAACTGTCTCCTTTACAAAAATTATCGTAATTATAACGTAACCATTTTACACGATTTCTATCTGAGATAAGTTGCAAGCTTGGGTCTCTGCGCGCAAATTAATATCAATACCGATACCGATACCACTCCCACTTCTTAGCGATAGAGGCCCTTTTGTCATGATTTACTTTTTCAGCAGTAACCAATATTTAACAAGTATCCTTAAATATTTATCTAGTTATTATACCTTAATAGATAGTTAATAAAATGAGGAGTATGACAATAATTTGCACATTGAGTTTCATTGCAGTATTTGGAAAAAAAAATGCATTCATTAACATACACGATTTTCTAATATTTCCGAATGAATTTTAAGTCACTACACTCATGAAAGTGGTCTTCATTAATACTTTCTGATCCAGTTATCTGTGAAAAAGCATCAGTTACCAATTTCAAAAGAAATTTTAGTCTTAAAGTTCGATATTTTAGAAATAATTGCAGAAAATAGGAAATTTTCAAAAATACTTGGAATATTCATTAAATCGACAACAATGAACAAAGAAACCGACTAAATTAGCGTTTAATGGATGCACGTATGTCACACGATTACGCTACAATATGAATTCGCCGAATTCGAAGTTATTCATAAACGAAAAAAAAAAATTCAATGAAAATTAAAAAAAAAAAAAAAGTTGCGAGCGTCGAATTTTTTTTTTTAACTTTCTTCTCCACCCCTCTAGGAACTCAATAAAAAAAGTCCCACGAAAATCCGACCACTATAAACTGTGTTCCACCTTATTGTCTAATTGCACTCGACTACTGGTAGTTTGAGTATTGTAAGCGGCCAGCCCGAGTTTACTTTCTTTGGTAATGTGCGTCCAATGGTTGAGCTGCTTGAGTTCTGCGTGAAGATACACTACATTCAAATCTGTTTGACTCTTTCCTCAGAACAAATAAGCGTGTAAGTAGATCAACTCAGATGCAAATCGGCACGGTCTACACATGAACTGACCAAGACAATGTCTGGACTTTAAAAGATACTTTGACCTCTGAGTTTGTATCCGTGTTTCTTCTGTGAGTAGTCAACGAGGAAACAGCAATCTTAGATGTAAAAAAAAAAAACATGTATAATTATTATGGCGATTTTCAAACATCTGGATTGAATCTGTCCTATGTGTACACACTCACTGTACGATGAGCGTGTATGTGTGTGCGTGCATTTTTGTTTGTTGAAGTTTTTTAAGCTGATTTTCTGTACTATTCTAAGACACGAACAAGTATATCGATTTTTAATTGAGCAACATATTTTTGGAGTTACTTTGGAAGTTAAAGTAACTTTATTTCATTTACTGATAAACTGATAATATATTGTCGCTAAGTGATGTTTGAAAGTTGTATTGCTAGCGTTTTGGTTCGCATAGTTAGGTTGCTAAGCAATCTTGTTTTCGAGAAAAACAGAACTGATTTATTGCTAAAACGAGACTCATGATTATTTTTAAAAATATATCTGATCTAGCAATAATTTCGTTAAAAGCTAAACATATTGTTTTATTCACTAGCTTTTTTTATAAATTCTCCTCAAAATAGACAGTTTTATGAGACTGGTTTAATCCAAAATTCCGATCCGACAATTTCAGTTTCACAGAATCACAAAATTTATTCTCGTATAGTTTTAAAATTTCGTTTTTAGCGTTCATACTTTTTTACGCGAAATTGAGTGGCGAATTTATTTTAAACAAATTAAACTTTTCAAATAGGTATGTTGCGAATTTATCTTTTTTAATAAAATCAAATTAAAATAATGGCTAATACAGCTGCTGTTTATCGTTATTTTATTCATCTAGTTAAATCTTTATTTTAGGATTCCGCAGATAATACAAAAATTATGTTTGCCCAATTATAAGTTGTTCGTGAGGTACAATCATAAGCTTTTGAGAAATATTTAAGAAGAGGTTTTGCCAAAACCTTTGGTAGTTCAGTTCCTATATAAAATACTTAAAATCGCATTTCTCCTGAAAATCTTGGACCAACGATTAAACAGTTTCCAACTCCGGAACGGCAATTCAGTTGCAAAATTCTGTTTACTCGCCCGCGGTCGGAATAGTGTTCGATAAATTGCTTTCGGCCCGTTTAGCAGGTCGGAACCTCTTACATTACCAAGGTAGGTAGCATTGCTGCTGATTGAAGATGGAAAGAGGTAATACCTAGTGGCAATAAGCCAATACTCAAAATGGTGGACTGGAGAGTATCCCTGAAATCTACGTAAGTATATACGTATAGTCAAGTTGAAGTAATTACTTGAGTTTAAGATTACTTCAACTCAAGTAATTACTTCAACTTGACTAATTATTGCTTCCATAAAAATGTTTGCATACATTTAATAATGTATGCAAACATTTTTAAGGAAGCAATAACAATATGAACGAAGTTAGAACCAAACACTGTTTTAAGTTTTCACGGTTTATTACTAAACTTACACTAAAAATCCACGGAAGATATCCCGTAAGTGACAGTGTACGTGAAATAAGAACGTCAAAGGAAGCAAAGCTAAAAATTCTAACTTTCGACAGTGCTAACTTATAGCTATTACTTACTAAACTACAGAACAAAAATCATAGATATCGATATCGAGGAACGATTTTAAACGTTCGTAATCACTTTGACTTGTTTTTAGATACGGTTGTAAGTCAGTCATGAATTATTATTATTTTTTTGTTACTCTTTTTGGTCCTGCTCTTGACCTCGATCACGCCTGATGGAAAGCAATGGATGAGATCTATGATGGGACGAGCGTATCCAGAAAATGCCTATATAATAGGCTAGTTTTCACCATCAATAAATTGCAAATCTATTTAGTTGGTCAGTTAGAGTATTGGAAAATAATGGACACGTATTTTTTGTTTTTGTAAATCAATGAATATTGACAAAGATAAAATGCATCAAAACTGAGACGTGGGGGCTCGTGACGTCACAACGCACTAAAAATTATAGCACGGCGTGACGTATTGAGAATATTAAAAGCGTCGTATCTTCGTCAATTTGGGTTTACGTAACAAAATAAAAATACGTGTCAAATATTTTTGATAATCTAACTGACGGACTAATTGGATTTTTTAGGACACAAGCCTATTACAATTAATTGTTTAAGAATTCATGACTGACTAACACAAGCCTACTCCTGTTATATTAAATAACACAATATACAGAACCTTTACAAAAACCCCTAAATCACCCTTTACCCAATTCTACAACATATTCATATTACAGCACTAAAACACATAAAAAAGGTGAATTCAATTTATTAGTATTTATATTAAGACCGATTTTTCTAAAGCAAGTAAATTTATGAAGGCACTCAAATAACTATTTCTTGAGTTTTCTTTTGCACCGTCGTAAATTCACTTTTAGACGCAAATAGCACTCGACTCGCTGAAGCGGTGGCGTTAATATAATCTTTGCTGAGTCCACAACATCCAGGTCACTACCTTCAACAGTAAATAAAATCAGAAATGCATTTTAAATTGACTCAGCGATTTTTAATTAAGACAGTCGTAGCTTTAGTGGTGTTATTAATGTTGTAAAGTTTGTCGCTATATCTTTCAAGTTTTTAACGAAAATTCGCAGGAAGAGCTAGTATAAAGAAGTAGTCAGCTTCACTATTCCCTTGCTACCTGGCTAATATTAATAGATATTATTCTAAAAGTTGATGAGAAGAAGACATTGCGTTGGAAGGCCTCCCACTAGGTGGACCGATAACCTGGTGAAGGTTGCAGGAATCCGCTGGATGCGAGTCGCACGGGACCGGTTAATGTGGCGACACTTGGGACATAGGCGTCCATGTTCAGCAGTGGACGTCTTTCGGCTAAAATGATGATGATGATTCTAAAAGTTGCGCCAGTTACCGAAATGTTGAAAGGGAATTGACTGTCTTGATAAGGACATGTGATGAGGAAGGACGAATCGCATGTGACTAAAAGAGTGATGAATATAAAATTTGATGGATGGAGAGGGAGCAGAAGACCAAGGAAACGATGGATAAATTGTCTAAGAAACTTTATTATATGAAAAAAAAAGGAATAACTGGGTTGAGGGAGAAGAATAAAAAATAAACATGTTGCGCCTACCCTAAGTAACATGAGACAAGTGGAGGAAGATAATGATTCGCTGTTTCGTGAAATTTTTGGTTTTTATCATGATGTCCCATTCCATATACAGGCTTATTTATAGTACTTTAATGGTTTCAAAATTGAATGTATATGGGCCTTCATTATAAAATCCCTTAGGGAACTTAATGATGTTTGATACCCAGCGGCAATTTAGCTTTGACGGTTCTAATTCGAGTCAATTGAATAAATTAGTTAATAGGAATTGTGAACCAAATCCTTGACAATATAATCAAGTACGAATATTTAAAAAAAAAACTGACTTTTTTTAAATAATCGAACATGGAACAATCATATTATAGCTCGGTTGAACGGTATAAAGGTATTGTTTATACTACTGATTTGAAGATGAACTACCATTAAGAAAAGCAGACCATGAGAAGAGATTTATGTATGTGGTAGCATAAATAATTACTGTGTAAATCTTTGCAAAGATTTTTTGGTGTAACTTTAAATGATAGATTGAGGAAGGAATTGACAAGGCAACATATACGAGTAGTTTAAACGAAGATAGCGACAAAAAACTATTTAGATGATTTGGTTATGTTGAGAGGATCAATGAACTGCGACTTAAAAACGTCGAGATGGGCGTCCGAAAGGACATATGTACTGACCTTACTGTTCATGGTCTTAGAAAGGTCAAGTACTTGCAATAAGCGTGCATGTATTGCTTGTAGTAGGTGGTGTTCCCTGCATTTCTGCCTACATCCAAAACAAAAAAAAAATACAAAAAGTAACACAAAAAAATGAAAAATAACTTTAGCTTCAGAAGTCCCTTGAAGAATCCCTAGAAGACCTTTCACATTTTTGTTTTTTTTTTAAGTCGGTTTTATTTTTTGCAAAAAAGTTTTTTTATTTTTCAATTTTTAGTTGTTCACATGGGCTTACCCCTCACAGCGTACCCGGCGTGTTATGTTATGAACTGGTGTAAACAATAGACAGACATGAGATTTCAGCAATCCCAGTCCACTCGAGAAGTATACCCTTTCAAACAGAAAAAAAAACAAATCGGTCCAGCTATCTTCGAGTAATCGGGGAACAGACATAAAAACCATAAAAGGTTCCGCCGACTTGAGGACCTCCTCTTTTTTGAAGTCGGTTAAAAATTACATACGTTTATGTAAGTATGTTTGTTAGATAAACCAAATTCTTTGGTTATAATCACAACAGCAAACAGACCGTCAGTGAGATGTTGCATTTTATATTATATAAGGATGCTGCAGCTCGTAGTGTCCAGTTGGATGGACAATAAATGGTAAGACGTGATAAGCGTCCCAAGTATCCTCCAAACTTTAATATAAAACTTTAAACACCAAGGTTTCCTTTTTTACCTGCGTACTAGGATAAAACACGTTGTTTAGATTAAATTATACAAACAGATGTTGTGCCTACAAGTGAATACATTATTAGACAAAATTTCACAATAGACCTTTACCTTACTTTCTTTTAATACTATATATACTATATACTAATACATATCCTATATATACGTATACTATATATAATATAATTATAAACTATATATACTAATATTTTGTTTCTGTTTTCAGATGGCTGCTCTTGAAAAAGATCTTGAAAAGTCAAAGAAACCTGAAAGAAGGTTCTTGTCACCCTAAAGTTAGCAACTCTATTTGTGGTGGTTTAAACTTCGTTTGAAATACTGTTAGAATAAAATTCTAATCAGCTTGCACTACAAAGCGGTTGTTAATTCAGTCACTGCGGCCGAATAGTGCGAAATGAGTGGTTTTTTTGCAATTTACAAAGAATCTATTGATTTGACTTAAAAAAATAAAACACATAAGACCTGCTTTATAGTTAGTTCAGTAAGTATTCAAAGTTTCATCATCTAATTTGAAGTACCTTTTACCAGCGGTTTATTTTTCGATTTGGAGGTAACTTTGGATTTTTTTTCTATCGAGAAAAGTTTATGGAACCGTGTTTTCGTCACACATACGACTTAGCATTAATCCTCAACTTTACCATATATTTATTTCAAAATTAATTCTGCAGTGTTTAAGGCGTAACAGAGGATCATGCTAAGCCATTTGAGGGATATATAGCCTGTAAATGGCTCTGATAAAATCTTGAGAAGGATTCAAAATTGCAAGATGCATAAAGTAATTAAAAATAAATTAAAACCACATCAATGCGCAACTATTTAAAAACAGCATGTTGACGTAAACACAAAACAATGCATCGTATCTCCAAGTCTCGGTTTCACGATATATCAAACGCGTACTATATTTTCATGGGTCCACGGATCCCATTTGTCACGTAAAACCAATATTTCTCTTGGGACCATCCGCCAAATAAAGCTACTAAATTTTTTATCAAAGAAAAGAGATACATAGACGGTTTTTTATTGAACACTTTTAAGATATCGGATGTTGGACGAACCATGAATTTATTCATAGGAGGTTTTATTTTTAAGAGGCAAATGAACTAGTCTTTTGCCTTTATAATAAATTATATGTTTGTCGATAATTATTAACAAGTATTAAAATTTATAGAGTTTCAAAAAAATCATCCGCTTCGCTGTCAACTGGAAATGTTCCCAGAAAGCTGCCAGCATTGCCACGTTGAATGGAAATGTTTACGTGAAGCTTTGCCCAATCATTAGGCGATGAATTGATTCTGTCAATGGAATCACAGGTTCCAACGTGTTTGAAGTATTTTTGGGTTCCGTACCCAAAGGGTAAAAACGGGACCCTATTTCTTAGACTCCACTGTCCGTCTGTCTGTCTGTCTGTAACCAAGCCGTATCTCATGAACCGTGATAGCTAGACAGTTGAAATTTTCACAGATGATGTGCCGCTGTAACACAGAATAAATATTTAAGTGGGGCTCCCGTACAACAAACGTCATTTTTTGATAATAATAGTACGGAACTCTTCGTGCGCGAGTCCGACTCGCACTTGGCTGTTTTTTTTTTAAAGTGACGATTTAACCTTTTGAATATCCCCAACTCCCTCCCAATAATCCCTGCACCTTCCATACAGTGCACCTATTAGCACAACGATTGGGGTTCGTTTTCAGAGGCACATGCCCGACCGCGCGGTGTAAACGTAACGTAAATACATGATATCAATTTTAAAATTAAATTAATACTCCTTTCACATTCATATCTAGAGATGATACTTGTGTTTGTTGTAAACAATTTATAGGGTAGATGACAAAAAAATCTAATTAGTACACGAACCGTCCGTCACATAGATTTCCAATAAATATTTGACTTATTATTGGATACATATTTTTTTCTTTTTTCACGTAAACAAAAATGAACTCACACACACACACATTTGAGTACATTTTTAACTCAACTGTGACGTCACAAGCCTCCACACTCATGATTTTTGACACATTATCTTCGTCAATTTTTATTAATTTGATAAAACAAAAAACACGTACCCAATATTTTTCGATAATCTAACTGATGGACTAAACATAGTCATATTCTTTTTGTCAGTCATCATACCTATTCAACTAAAATACAGTAGGATAATTGGGTATATCTTCCGAGAAAGTGTTTGGTCGAAATAATATAGGGAATTTTGTCCAGTCTGATGGAGTTGATGGACTGCTGAATAACCGTACAAGAGATATTGTGCTTTTTGGGATACACCCTGCAGATTGCTACTGACTCGCTAAAAAGAAGTTCTTCTTTTTAACTTCACTATCTCACCACTTCAAAAGTGCCTTTAGAACACAACTAAAGCGACAATAAGTCTACCGTTTACAAGCTCCATAATGCATTTCCTCCAGTTCGTTTAACTACCAAAATAACTTAAACATTGCATTGTATATTGTTCTGAAAATAACCGACCATTTCTACTCTAGTTTCTTCCAACTAAGGTAGATTATGTCAAGAGAATGGAAAACAACATGAACATCTATTTGTTGGTGATAATATTACCTTCTATTTTTGAGCGTCTTTTGTTTTGTTGTACTGTTGTTTGGGACTGTTCTTGTTTTGTATGCAGTTCGTTATTATTGTTACGTCGTACCCATACCTACAATACAAGTAGCTTCTAATAGTAGGTACCTACAACTAAGTAGGTAGGTAGTAGTAGGTATGTATCGAATGATGTAGGTACAAATTCGCAAACTACCTATAAAATACATCAGGAAGTTGTCATTGTAATTTCGACCGTACGCCCAGGGCATAAAGTACCTATTTCTTTCCTTTGTACAAAAGTTATGGAAGTTTCTCGTAGGACAATGACCTAGTATGAATTGACTAGAAGATTCTGGATCTTTCTCAAACGTTCGGTCGTCATATAAATAGTCGACGTGTTTGCGGGAGCAGGCAGTATCATTTTGGCTACAGTACGGGACGAATCATAGTGAACTTGTGAGTGCGATATCTAAGCGAATAGTGATCAGTAGTGTACTTGTGATTGAGTTTGAAGTGTTTTGTGATTATTAAAGTTATTCAGTTGTTTCATCGGCAGTAATTAATTTATCCCATACCCAGCTCGTAACAATTTGGTGCCAGAAGTGAGGGATAAATTATGCCAGTTCTACCTAAGGACAACACGGAAGGTATCCGTACCAGGAGTCAGCGACAACAGGACATGGACCAAAGGCGGTTTGGAGATTCTCCGACACAGACACCGGGTGGTGTCCAGCCTACGGCAGAGCTGGCCGCTGGCCCATCCGGAGTTTCTCCAGCATCAGTGGCGCCAGACTTGTCAGCTTTAATGGCGCTGCTGCAGGAGCAGGCTCGCCGTCAAGAGGAGCAGGCTCGCCGTCAAGAGGAGCAGGCTCGCCGGTTGGAAGAGCAGTTGCAACGAGATAAGGAGGAGCAGGCTCGCCGTCAAGAGGAGCAGGCTCGCCGTCAAGAGGAGCAGGCTCGCCGGTTGGAAGAGCAGTTGCAACGAGATAAGGAGGAGCAGGCTCGTCGTCAAGAAGAACAGATGATCCTCATAAAGGATCTTCATTCAACTTTTGGCAAAGAGCTGAAGGTAATGAAGGATCAGGTTCACCAGCACGAGAATCGCATCTCAGAGGCCGAAGTGCAGATCGCTGGGATGAAGAAGGCTTTGGGAGAACTGAAGACTGGAGATGTGACTGTGGCTTCAGTAGTTCCTGCACCTTCAGCGCGGGGCTTTAAGGTGCCTCCATTCGATGGAACATCTTCGTGGTCGGCGTATAAAATTCAATTTGAGGCCGTTATGAAGGCGAATGGATGGACAAAATCTCAAGCCATGACCGCGCTCACTTTGGGCCTCCGAGACCAGGCCCTCAACATTCTTGAAGCGCTTGGCAAGGATGTGACCTACGAACAGCTGCTGGAGGCGTTAGAGTCCAGATACGGCGACGCGCACCTGGAGCACGTATTTCGTGCTAAGTTGAAAGATCGTGTCCAGCGTAGTGCCGAGAACCTACAGCAGTGGGCCCTGGAAGTTGAAAAGCTGGTTCGGAAAGCATACCAGTCTGCCCCTGCACTGATCGATGGGAATCTGGTACAAGCGTTCGTTGATGGAATACGTGACTTAGAAGTTAGAGCCGCCGTGAGACTTGGGCATCATGAAACATTGAAGGACGCCTTAGCCCATGCTTTAGAAGTAGAGGCAGTGAGGCAAGACCACCGAACGCACCGCGTTAGGGAGGTTGTAGCATCACCGGTACGCGAGCGCCCGCAAGGGTACAGTCCTAGGTGCTACACTTGTGGAGAAAGGGGTCACCTTCGGTCAAGCTGTCCAAAGCGCAACACCCCGCGAGAAGATCAGCAAGGAAGGGTGGCTGAAGTGACTGCCCAGCCACAGCAGGGAAACGAGTAAATGCCAGGACTGGGGGGCGGGTGCTGGCTGGTATTGAAAGAGCCCCGAGAATCTTGATCTCGCAAGCACATGACGGGAACAGCCTGACCATCAGAGGCGAAGTCAACGGAACACCATGCAAACTGACGTTGGATACTGGAGCTTCTTACACGGTCGTTAACTCTCACCTAGCAAGTCGGTTTCTTGGGGACTACTTTGATAACCACGACCGTATACGATTACTAACAGCTACCGGTCAGCACATAACCGTCCGAGGCAAGAAGGAGGTGGAGTTAAAATTGGGTGACAGATTTTACAAGCACAATGTCATCGTGGCCGACATAGTGGACGATTGCATCTTGGGCTTGGATTTCATGCGGAAATATCGTTGTGAGATCGACGTTGATCAAGGAGTATTGAAATGTGGTTCAGAGGAAGTCTTCATGGAAGGTGCACCATCAGGGAAAGTGTACTGCTTGAAGGAGATTGTTCTTCCTCGCAGATCAGAAACGATTGTGCCAATTAGTTTACCACGGAATTCTGGACAAAAAGATCGAAGTGTTCTGATAGAAAGGGTGAACAATGACTTTCCATGGAAGATGGCACGTACTCTGGTCAAGGCCAAAAACGTCTCGGCAGTACGCATACTGAATCCAAGTGACAAGGAGCAAGTGATTAAGAAGGGCACCTTAATCGGCACTTGCGAGGAAGTAGCTTGGATGCGTCAATTGCAAAATCTGCCTACCGGAAATAAAATTCGTAGTACAAAGTTTGACGTGTCAACACTTTTGGAAAACTGCGATTTATCTAAAGAAGAAATGGACAAGGCTAAGAAGATGTTACTTCAGTACGCCGACATTTTCTCTTCAAATGATGCTGACATAGGGAGAACTGGACTAGTTCAGCATAAGATTAATACGGGTAACGAGTTACCAATCCGTCAGCGACCAAGAAGACTGCCAGTTGCACGTGAAAAAGAGGTGGAAACCATGATGGAGGGAATGATGAAGGACGGTGTTATAGAGCCTTCATCGAGTCCATGGTGTTCTCCTGTGGTCCTGGTAAAGAAAAAGGACGGCAGTATGCGCTTCTGTGTGGACTATCGACGACTGAACGATGTCACGAAAAAGGACAGCTATCCGCTGCCTAGGATCGATGACACACTGGATACGCTGACTGGTATGAAGTGGTTTACCACACTTGACCTGAAAAGTGGCTACTGGCAAGTAGAAATAGACCCCAAGGATAAGGAAAAAACTGCATTCTCAACAGGGAAGGGATTGTGGCAGTTTAAAGTTATGCCATTCGGATTGTGCAATGCTCCTGCAACGTTTGAAAGGCTGATGGAGCAAGTACTCGCCGGATTGATTGGAGACGCATGTCTTGTCTATCTAGACGACATAATCATCGTGGGCCGTACATTTGAAGATCACCTTAAAAACCTCAACCAAGTGCTGTCGAAAATCCAAACAGCAAATCTTAAGTTAAGTCCGAAAAAGTGCTCGTTTTTCAGAAAACAAGTGAACTTCTTAGGACACATAGTTTCGGGGGAAGGTGTTCAAACAGACCCAGAAAAAGTAATCGCCGTCAAGGATTGGCCAGTTCCGAAAGACAAGACACAGGTCAGAGCATTTCTGGGTTTGTGCTCCTACTATCGAAGGTTTGTCAAGAATTTTGCCGACATTGCAAAACCTCTGCACAAACTCACTGAGGAAAAGCGGCAATTCTGTTGGGACGAGAACTGCGACGTTGCATTTCAGGAATTAAAGAAACGTCTGTGCAATACGCCTATCTTGGGATATCCTGACACAGAAAATGACTTCATAGTTGACACAGATGCAAGTAATACTGGAATTGGGGGCGTGCTGTCTCAACGGAAAGGAAACCAAGAGGTTGTGATAGCTTACTTCAGCAAGTCTTTATCCAAACCAGAAAGAAATTACTGCGTTACAAGACGGGAGCTACTCGCCGTAGTAAAGACTTTGCAGCACTTCAGTAAATATTTGTTGGGACGTAAATTCCAATTAAGAACTGACCATGCTGCATTGAAGTGGCTATTACAGTTCAAGAATCCAGAGGGGCAAGTGGCGAGATGGATTGAGCTATTGCAAGAGTTTGACTTCGTAACTGAACATCGCAGTGGAAGAACTCACGGTAACGCAGACGCCTTGTCGAGAAGACCTTGTCCTGAAGACTGTAAGCACTGTGCCAGGCAAGAGACTAAGGAAGTAGTGCCCGTGAGGATGCTTAGAACGGATCTCAGCGATGAATGGAAAGAAACCCTACAGCAGACTCAGCAAAATGACTCGGACATCAAACCGATCTTCGAGTGGATCAAAGCTGGTGCTCCTAAACCCAAGTGGAGTGATGTGGCTGCGATGAGTTCCATCACGAAGAGTTATTGGGCGCAATGGAACAGCTTGGTGATCCAGGATGGAGTCTTGTGCCGTAAATGGGAAAACGCTCGAGGGGACAGCTGTCATCTACAAATGGTTGTCCCTAAAGCTAAGGTACCGGATGTTTTACGGCTGTACCATGATGGATGTTCGGGAGGACATATGGGGGTAAAAAGGACTTTACTAAAAATTCAAGAACGCTTTTACTGGATCCACTGTCGAGATGATGTGGAGGACTGGTGTCGCAAATGTACCAGTTGTGCGGCCGTGAAAGGACCCCAAACACGCAGCAGAGGAGCATTAAAAGTGTACAACGTTGGAGCCCCGTGGGAGCGGATAGCACTAGACGTTGCGGGACCATTTCCAGAAAGTGAGAGCGGAAACAAGTACTTCTTGGTGGTCATGGATTACTTCACAAAGTGGCCAGAAGTCTTCGCCATTCCTAATCAAGAAGCTACAACTGTCGCAGATAAATTGGTTCAGGAAGTCTTCTGTCGTTTTGGAGTACCCTTAGAAATACACAGCGATCAAGGAAGGAATTTCGAATCGCAAGTATTTCAGGAGACTTGTCGATTAATGGGTACCCACAAAACCAGAACCACCTCTTACCACCCACAATCTGATGGAATGGTGGAACGATTCAACCAAACGTTGGAAAGATATCTGGCAAAAGTCGTGGAAAGCAGACAAAGGGATTGGGACAAGCACATACAGCCGTTTCTTCTGTCCTACCGCAGCGCAGTCCACGAAAGTACGACTGTGACGCCCGCCTTCGCGAACTTTGGAAGGGAATTACGGTTGCCTGCAGATTTAATCACTGGAACTCCCCCTGATGCTCCACGCAGTGTAACAGATTACGCAAATGACTTGCGTAACAAGTTGAATGATGTTTATGAGCATATTAGACAATCCGGCCAACAGATGTCTGAGAAGATGAAGACCCGTTATGACCGGAAGGCAAATAGTAGGGGTTTCGATGAGAGTTCACTGGTGTGGTTGCATAACCCAGTACGGAGCAAAGGGAAGTCTCCGAAATTACAAGCAAACTGGGATGGACCATACCGAGTCGTGACTAGGATCAACGATGTCACCTACCGAATACAGAAGGGTCCACGAGGTGCGCCTAAGATTGTCCATGTAGACCGATTGGCGCGATACTACGGGCCTAATGATGCTCGGGACGAGCATGTCTAAGGAGGGGGCAGTGTTACGTCGTACCCATACCTACAATACAAGTAGCTTCTAATAGTAGGTACCTACAACTAAGTAGGTAGGTAGTAGTAGGTATGTATCGAATGATGTAGGTACAAATTCGCAAACTACCTATAAAATACATCAGGAAGTTGTCATTGTAATTTCGACCGTACGCCCAGGGCATAAAGTACCTATTTCTTTCCTTTGTACAAAAGTTATGGAAGTTTCTCGTAGGACAATGACCTAGTATGAATTGACTAGAAGATTCTGGATCTTTCTCAAACGTTCGGTCGTCATATAAATAGTCGACGTGTTTGCGGGAGCAGGCAGTATCATTTTGGCTACAGTACGGGACGAATCATAGTGAACTTGTGAGTGCGATATCTAAGCGAATAGTGATCAGTAGTGTACTTGTGATTGAGTTTGAAGTGTTTTGTGATTATTAAAGTTATTCAGTTGTTTCATCGGCAGTAATTAATTTATCCCATACCCAGCTCGTAACATTATGCTTGGAAATTTGAGCATTATTTTGACAACCTTCTTTGAGATAAATCAAAATTGCTGTACTGGCCAGATACATGTGACCAGCGGCCGGCAAAAGTTGTATGAAAATCCATATCTGTCATGTTTAGCGGCCAAATAAATTACATAGTAAACCATAGAGATAGAAAGAAATATGGAGGGGCCCCGATATTCTATACCTACATTTGCATAGACAAATCTGAGTGAAATACGAAAGAGAATGTGAAATATCGGTTTGCATCATTCTATCTAATGTGGTAATCGTATTTGATAAAAGAGACAACAATATTTCAGCTGTTGCTCATAAGGACAACATTTTGTTGTGACGTAGTAACAGTTGTAGGTAAGTGCCGTATCCGCCATATTATGCGACGAGTTTTGTGGTAGTTCTGCTGTCAAATGAGTGTTTACTTTTGCATTTATTGAGATTTGTGAGAAAATTACGAAGAGTTTATCTTTAAAATTGCACGTATATGGTGGAAAACAGCTATTCAACATGCCTGCGTGTTGTGTTATGAAGTGTGGTGCAAGAAAGAAGGAAAATCAACCTCAATTGTCTTTGCACAGGTTAGTAGCCGGTTTTCATGAATTATTACACATAGTAATACACTTTTGAGGAAAAAAATGCTAAGGGATCGTGAATTTATGGCTGTAGTGTTCATATTTGGGCTTATTTTCGTCCAACAGACCTTTTTTTAATTTCATAATTTCATTCGTTTGTTTACAATAATATGTCATGGTGGAAAAGTGTAGTACCGTTGCTGTAATATTTTCCGATACTAGTTCCTTCGCTGTGCTGGTACGATATCGGTATAGTACATACGTGTGCTAATCGGTTAAAAAAAATAAGATTATTATTGTTCGCACGCAAATTAGGTACGCGTTTTGACTGACGAATTTGACGTGGAGTTACGGACACCAGCCCGTTACACAATACAAAACAAATATTGCATAACGAAATTCCTATTTTTTTCAGGCATCCATCAAAAACAACATCAAGAGCCATATGTTTTCTGTGAGACGAGCAACGTTAAAAAATTGGATGTTTCTTGTACATCTACTGTAATGCCTCCATTGCAGCTACCCCATCTAATTGTGGAAACAATGCACAAAGAGGTATGTATCCATCTACTTAGAAGTCGACCGTTTTACGATTCCATGGCCTTCTTGCAAAGTGTGCGTGTTTGCCTAGGTTGGACTGTGGATGGGTGACCACCCATTACATACCGAGTTTCCTACGTGGCTCGGAAAGCAGTTTTTGAACAAACTAATTGTTTAGAAATGAATAGGTAGTTAAAGTTTTATTTTGATATGCATATTGTTGTTTTCATACCAAATGTTTATTAAATAAATAAAACACATGTTGATTTTTACCGAAGTTTTATTTAATGAATAACTAAAAACGAGGTGCGATACTCAATTAATGTTTGTGTTTGCCGAGCTATCACAATTTTCGCGGGCGAAGTGCTTAGTAAATTTTATTATAAATATGATTCCAACGTGATATCTAGTAAGACTCGTAAAACTATTATGTAGTATTAGTATCGATACTTGTTATAGTAACACTATATTCCATAATTGGTACATCCCTATCATTGGCAGCCATTTTATGAGAAATTTTGTGGCACCTTTTTTTTGTAGGTATTTCCAGTCCATCTACTTCTCAAGTCAATGTAGTAAACTCATATCTGTCGTGTTATTTAAAAATGGAACGATCTTTTTTACCCTGAAACACGGCAACCAAGGAGCTAACTCATCAATGATTTTATTTAAATTTCGAATTGGCTTGGAAAGAGAAAGCGGTTTATTGAATAAAAAAACAAATGAACTCTTTAACGCGAAAGTTTTATTTCCTCGCATTATTTGAGAAAAGTATTAAACAAGCCTTGGCCACAACTAGGCATTGCCTCTGTTGCTGGCCGCTGCAGTAATGTAGGTACTATTGCGACACTTGGGCAAAATGTGATGTAACATGTACCTAACAAATTATTGTTGGACATAATTATGTTTTTATAAATTCTCATTCAGAGTACACAGATCTTTTATATGGTCAATAAACTTTTAAACTTTAAACAGATTAGTGTCATTAGTTGATCCTGCAATATAACGTTGTGTCATGGTTTCTGTTTGAAAAACAATAAAAAAAATTGTAGGTTGATTTTAAATACACTAAAATAATAATATTAATCTTTGACAGACGTTACAAATGGTCAGTGGCCCGAAAGTCTGACAACTAGTTTTATCAAGGGGATCACATTATCCAATACTACTTAACTAGGTTGTGAAGGTCAGATAGGCAGTCACTCTATGTGAAATACTGGTATTCATCTACATTCGGTTCGAATGGAATGGAAGCCGACCCCAACATAGTTTTAAAGGCTAGGCAAATGACGATAGTTTAAAAAATACGGCATGGGGTGTTTAGTAAACTGGTCCCGCACAGGTAGATCCCGCGGGATCAGTCGACCTAGTGAATTTTTGAATTGGTCAGTATGGGTCTAGACACAATCTTAGTTAGGACATAATATGAGAACCTTTCAGGGGCTCTCTAACGCTTCGTATGTTCGGATATAAACGTCTCTCTCGCGCACGTCTGCAGATGAGTGCGAGTGAGAGAGATGGTAGGGCCTCAGATAAGTGTTCGAGATGGATTTTTGAGGAAAATCGAGTACGTCTAGTCTGTGCACGCGTTTGTCAGTTACCATGTAGCTCAAATCAGAACTTGAAGGAGCTCAAAGTCTCGACGAACAATACGTTTGAACAACCCATTATTTCACAGCGTGAGGTAAAATTTTGTAGTGGCGATAAGTCCCCTCTTTGAGGAGTGGCTTGAGAGACGCCACGGCGTCCTCACCTTCCGCCTGACGCAGGTCCTCACCGGACACGGAGTGTTCGGGAGGTTCCTGCACCGAATCGGGCGGGAGGAAACGCCCAGGTGCTTCCATTGTGAGGATCGACCGGAGGACACGGTGGAACACACGGTGGAGGTGTGCCCCGCGTGGGCGGAGCACCGCCGTGTCCTCGAAGCGGCGATCGGCGGCGGCGACCTCTCGCGTCCGGCCCTGATGCAAGCCATGGTCCGGAGCGAGACGGAATGGGACGCCGCCACCTCCTTCTGCGAAGCAGTAATGCTAGAGAAGGAGGTGGCGGAACGTGAGAGGGAGAGAACCTCTCAACGTCCCGGCCGCCGCGGGAGACGCCCCGGGCGTCGGGGGCCACCACCACGTGGCCCCCGGCCACCGTAGGCGCGGGCCTGTGGACGGTGGGCTATGGGCTAGCTCGCCGTCCATCCGTCTCATGACGACAGGCCGTGTCGACGGCGCGTTCGTGTTCCACGCGCGCCTCAAAGAGAGTCAGCAAAAGGGAAGGGGTCCGTAAGGACCGATGCCTGCCGGGGTTGCGGGACTATTCGAAAGAGATACCGTGGCCCCGGAACACAAAGGGCGATGAAGGAACATGGATGGGTTTTAGTCAGTAAAAGTCTGACACTCCCTCCTGCTCCGCCCAGAGCGGGAGGAGTTATTTGATGATTTTCCATCACCAAAAAAAAAAAAAAAAATACTGTCTTCTTTCACTAAAAAAGTAAAAAAAGTTGCAGGCAGATAACATAATAGAATCGTTTTAAATAAATGATGTCACACATTCAGAAGTCACTCTTAGAGTGAATTGAATAATTCAGTCTGAGAGATTTCACTTTTTTCTTTCTATTAAATTGATATCACTTTATCACAAGCCAGCTCTTAAGCCTATCTAGACTAAATTGAGTCAAGATTGTGCCCTCGTATTATATGACCAATTAAACTCCTATCAGAGTCAACGATATTAACTGTAAAGTTTTATCTAAGAGAGCTTCAAAGTTTTGAGGCGTTTAGACCTCTCCGATTTGAATTTCATGAATGTTTAACGTAGCAGATTTGTAAGGGTACGCGTTGTGTAAGTTAAATTGTACCTAGTTATTTCAGTATTTCATAGAAATCACAGGGTTCTTCAGAAAGTTTAGGTGCATGGTACTCACAACCGGCGCGGTGTGTGAATGACCAGATATATGAACGTGGATGGGGCAAAAAGAGGAATTAAGGATCGTAGCCGGAGGCGCTTCGCGGTATCTGCCTACTCCCATGCAAAAAGAAGTGAGTTTACGTATGTTCTTAGAAATCATTATAAAACTTATATAAACGGGTATTTTCGCGAATTTTACCTTTAAGGTTCTTCTAACCCTAAAATTAGCAACTCTATTTGTGGTGGTTCAAATTTCGTTTGCAATACTGTTAGAATAAAGTTTTAATCAGCTTGCACTACAAAGCGGTTGTTACGTCAGTCACTGCGGCCGAATAGTGCGAAATGAGTGGTTTTTGGTGGTAGTGGTGAGTGGACTAAAAAAGTAAAACACATAAGACCTGCTTCATAGTTAGTTTAGTTAATATGCAAAGTTTCATGATCTAATTTGAAGAACTTTTTGTATACCAGAGGTTTATTGTTCGATTTGGGGGTAACTTTGGTTTTTTTTTCTACCGAAAAAAGTTTATGGAATCGTGTTTTCTTTACACATAGGACTTAGCATTAATCCTCAACTTTACTATATATTTATTTCAAAATTAATACTGCAGTATTTTAGGCGTAACGGAGGATCATGGGCCAGCCATGGCTAAGCCATTTGAGGGATATGTAGCCCTTAATATAAGCCCGACGTTTCGACCGGATTGCACCAGCCGTGGTCGCGGGAAGACTGATGTATTGGAGGTACCGCCACAGCAAAGCGAAGGTGTTTATTCAACTACCATCACTTGTTCTTCATAAACGTTAATTAGGGTCGGTTCACACTAGGACAGCACACTACACTAACAGAAATTATTTTGTCGGTGTAGAAACGGGTATGAGTTTAAATTGGATTCCTAGAAATAAGGAAAACCAGATCTAAATTATTTTATTATGTAGCTAAAATTTCGTGGGCTCAAATCACGCACGTTACTCTGTCTAATTTAGTTCTATATTACTGCTCTCAAAACGGTGAATGATAAGTATCATCTGCTTAAATAGCCTTTTTCCCAACTATGTTGGGGTTGGCTTCCAATCAAACGGGATGCAACTGAATACCAGTATTTTACATGGAGCGACTTCCTATCTGACCTCCACAACCCAGTTAGTACTGGGTAATACGATACTCCTTGGTAAGACTGGTTTTCAGACTTTTTGGGCAACTACCTGGGCGACTACCTGTAACGACTGCTAAAGATCTATGTAAAAGCCGGGACCACGGGCTTAACGTGCTTTCCGAGGCACGGAGGAAACTCGGTGTGTAAGGATGGTCACCCATCCACAGACCAACCTAGGCAAGCACGGCTTAACCTAAACATCGATCAGAGCGGCTGTTATTATTTAGCCACTACGTCCTTGAACTCAAAATGAGATGACACGATGACACAGCTCTGCAATGGGCTCGCATAGTGAATTATGACCCACGCTCTCTCTCACTGACAGCACGCCTGCATCCCAGCAGTAGGAACGCCATGTTATTTTATATGCAGATATGTACCTCCATAATATTTATTTATGATCGATCCTACCTATGCAGTCAATTCAGTGATTTATCAGCAGATTAGCAATCCCTACTAGTATCCAACTCGATTCAAGTTACTTTTTCATCACTGAAAACTAAATTTATTACTTAATTTATTACCAAATCAATATAGCAGTAAACAGACCAAAGTGTGATACTAAAATACGTATAAATGTTTCGTCTAGACAAGTTTGAATTATATTACATTGTAAAATAACACTCTATATCGATAGCATTTCGTAAGACGCAAACTATAAAAATTCTGTAAACGTTTTCACGAAAAGAGATGTTTATTTTGCCTGTAATTTGTAGAAACCTATTCAATTCTATTTCTAACGTCTTATTTATGCTCATGTTATAAAAAACAGACAGATACCAAAATATGATCAGAATTGAGAGATACTTAACGAATAAACAAAATTACCATAATAATATAATGATTTTGTCATATACTGGTATTCAGCTGCATCCGGTTAGACTGGAAGCCGACTCCAACATAGTTGGGAAAAGGCTAGGCAGATGATGATGATTTTGTCTTATGCAAAAATATTAATTTGTTTTTTATTGTTATTAAATTTGCCTTTTAAGTCGCACTAACCTTCTTTTTTGTGTTGGTTTATTGGGATTTGTTACTTATTGCTTTAATATCAGTGAAAAAGAGAGAAATCTAATCTTAAAACTTCACCGTCCTCTTGGTCTTTTGAAGAGTCAGTTTAAAAGCTTTCTGCTGTTACACAACCATAACACATACCTAATCTATATTATATAATATATAATCTATACTAATATTATAAAGAGGTAACATTTGTTTGTAAGTTTGTAAGTTTGTATGTAGGTGGTAATCTCCGGAAGTAATGAACCAATTTTAAAAATTGTTTCACTGGTAGAAAGCTACATTATTCGTGAGTGCTATTGGCTATATTTTATTCCCGTACTCCCACGGGAACGAGAACTACGCGGATGAAACCGCGGGACGTCATCTAGTTATCTATAAGAAGAAGTAAATATATGTCAGTACCTAATTCAAAATCTAGTCCAAGACATAGAACAATCTTCTCACGCTACATATAGAACTTTGCCATACATCTAACGCGACTTTAATAGCTCCATTAAAACTGTCTCCGAGCTCTTAAAATATGCTCTTAATAGGCGCATAATCTCTAACATTAAAGATAAAAATATCCCTGCCTCCCACATTGTCACATGGGTATGACAGGGAAACCACAGGCGGGGAAAGCTTCCAGGGGGTTATGTATGTCCTCCATTAAGTGCCTAATCTTTAAGCCTTTCTTATAATAAATTATCAGGCTGCGGAAAATTTTACACGGTATATTTGAAATATAAACAGCGGGTGTTCTTTTAATAAACGTTGCTACGTTGTTAGGTGGTTAGGTGAAATTATTCTGGAAGGTTGTTAGTTGGCATTATTATATTTTGGAAAATTAGGTAGGTAGAAGGTTATTTTGGGAGCTGTTTTTGTGTCGCTTAAATTAATTAAAATATAAATTTAAAGACGTTAACTGTTAATCAAATTGATTAAGGGGCTGACAACACCTAATTTGTTGAAATTGATGTTATTTAAGCAGTTTTTTTAGAAAAACCATTTGTTCTAGCACATCAAATAAAATATATATTAATATTCATCATATTTCAAAGACCGTGGATGGACTCGATACATAATTTGACGAAATCGGCTCGATAGAAAATAATTGCAAAAATTGGTCTTAAAATCGTCAATAACGGTTCTATGTCTTTATTTTTTTGACGTATGGGTCTGCAATTAAAAACATGAAGTCAACATATTCATACCTAAACCGCTAACGAGTCATATTTCAAAAATAATCCACACTTTTTTTTATTTCAATATTTATTCATTATTTTCTTCTAAAAACTGGCCGCCCAGTGATAGTGACGTCTCGTTTACTCCCATAGAAATAGGCAGTGTGCGCGATTTTGGTGTTGACAGCGCCTTAACTATACCCCAAACTGACCATACAATAATATCTTTCAGTTCAATGAAAGCAAAAAAAAAGTCTATCGGAACAGTTTTAACAATTTTACAAAAGAAACGATGATAGCTACAAAAGTATAACACTGCGACGCAGCAGACATCAACGCCCAACTTCATACCAAAATATTAGTTCCAAAAATCGATTATTGCCCGTGGTATTACCAGTGTTACCACGGGAAATTATTTTTTACCCATGGCACCACTGGGATTGGTACATAAGATCAATATTCATAACCTCAACATTGAAATTCTCAAAACCGTAATCTCAACGATTCAGAATCTCAACACTTTAAAATATCAAACGTTTAATAAATTAACAAGTCATAATCTCAACATAATAACTTGTAATAACCTTTTTTTTTTCAAACTGAAATTCTATAATTATGTATGATTATGGTGTTGAGAGTTTTCAGTGTTGAGATTATGATTGATGATCTTATGTCGTGATCTATTATCGCTTGATGGTACCACGGGATTTTATTTAATATAATAACAATAAACTCAAAAATTTGTTCAAAAAACTGGTTTAACTGTGATGTACCACAAATTAATTGACGTACGATATCAATTCGATGAAAAAATTATTTCTCAAGCCTAGAATTATTATGCCCCACTTAAATGCAAAAGATTTTCCATTTTCTTCACAAAATTCCTCAGTTTTGCGGCACGTTTGTCCTAAAAACACGTCTAGGTCGCACGCTACCTTCACTGCGGTCGACCTCAACAGCTATGTCCTCCCTCAAGCGACCAGTGAGTGACGGCCATTGCTACATACTTTTAATTAATAGACAACATTTTTCTTTGCAATAAAAGAAGTTTCATTAATGAAAGGAACGTGTTCAGACACCCACGCATTAATATGTCAAAGGATCGTAGAAATACCTACTTAATAATTTAAAAAAACCTTTTTATTCTACGTGTGATCATACTTTGAAAGAAACTGGTCCAATATACATGTTTAGAAAGAACCCCCCGTATTGAATTTGGCCGTGGAAAGGAATACTGTCGTATGTAAAACGGGATGTAATGAAAAAGGCTTACTTTGTTAGATGAGTGTCTGAATGAGGAAAAGGTTCCAGTCTTTTTATTCAGTTCTTTATAGAATTTGAATGGGTAACTGATAGACTTTTGAATGAGGGGGCGATATAACAAGCAATTACGTTGATGCCAGATGATACTCCGTAAATGGGTATGTTTTTAGAAAAACGATTTTGTTCGTAATAAAAAAAAAATAAACGTTTTAGGAGTGGATTGAGTTAGCGAATCTAAAGTCTTTGGTTTATATTTATTGGATCCTATCGTTAGTATGGACATAAAATGAATCCAAGCGCACCAGGTGGTAACATCACGCAACCTACTTACCAGTCTACCCACACCACAGCGCGCTTGTACGGAGTCGTGATGCTTTTCAGCGGAGTTGAGACATTCCGGAACTGTACCCGATTCATTGTGCCTCGTGTTGAATTATAATTTCAAGTAATTTGTTAGTTTATTAAAAACAGTATATCGGACCCAACGTGTTTTCATTGCACGAAACCCATATTCTGCAATCCGACATAATTATCTATCTGTCGTATGATGATTTGAATGTTAAGATAATATTACACATTATTACCATGACGTCATCCGTAGCAAAAGCTCGTAACCCGTAGCAGAACTTTATCTGCTACGATTGCTACGGCGTAGCTCTTACTAAAACTACGATCACATTCACTTTCAATAATAACTTTGACTGTGTGTGTGATACATAATTTGCTTTCGATGAATTGCCACAAACCAAATAAATAATCAGACCTGCATGTGCCCAGTGTCTGTGATATATCCTGTAGTAGCTTGCAGATACACATGAAGGGAAAATAAGCTTCCTGTTTGCACTCTAAGCTAATGAAGATATTATTTATTATTTATCCTGAGTTGATTATAATTATAGTTTATTCACTTTTAGACATATTAATTTACATTTTTAAATATTTCAATATAAAACACTATACACACATAACACTGAGGAGCTCGTGGCTAAATAATAACAACCACTCGGGTCGATCTTTAGGTTAAGCTGTGCTTGCTTAGGTTGGTCTGTGGGTGGGCGACCACCCTTACATACCAAGTTTCCTCCGTGCCTCGGAAAGCACGTTAAGCTGTTGGTCCCTGCTGTCATTTGTAAATCTTTGACAGTCGTTACAGAAAGTCAGTGGCCCAAAAAGTCTGACAACCAGTCTTATCAAGAGTGGTATCGTATTACCCAGTAATAACTGGGTTTTAGGTCAGACAGGCTGTCGCTCCATTTAAAATACTGGTATTCAGTTGCATCCGATTAGACTGGAAGCCGACCCCAACATAGTTGGGAAAAGGCTAGTCAGATGATGATGATGATGATAAAACACTATAAAAAAAAACATTTAAAAATATAAATAATAGCTCACCGGTATCGGGAACAGGGTCCAATCTACCGGCGGTCAAGGCTCCAGAGAGAGGAACCTCCTAACATTAAGAGCCATGTCCAGGAGTACCGCTTTCTGAATCAAGCCCTTGATCCAGATCCCTGAGTTGATTATTCATCATCATCTGCCTAGCCTTTTCCCAACTATGTTGGGGTTGGCTTCTAGTTTTACCGGATGCAGCTAAATACTAGTATTTTACATGGAGCGACTGCCTATCTGACCTCCACAACCCAGTTAGTACCGGGTAATACGATACCCCTTGGTAAGACTGATTTTTGGGCCTCTGACTACCTGTAACGACTGTCAAAGATTTATAAATGACAGCCGGGACCAACGGCAACGGCTTAACGTGCTTTCCGAGGCACGGCGGAAACTCGGGCCCTGAGTTTATTATTGTTTATCATATTTAGTAAGAACAAACATGATCTTAAAAGAGTGTCCATGCAGTTATTTGCTCATTCTTATTATTTCAGAGAGCTACCTTTCAGAACGAGATACGAACTTCAACTTTTTCAGTAACTGACCAACTCCTTGACAGTTAAAAAGTGCCTGTAAATGGATTTGTTGAATTATTTGTTTTGAATTTGGATTTTATTGTAGTGCTAAAGTGGAAGCGGTAAAGAGAACAAGTGCAAAGATGACGACGACGACTTTCGCTGGCACCGGTTCTCTATGCATTGCAAATAATTAAAAAACCAATACAATCCATTTTCGTATTTCCACATTGAGTTACCAATCATTTGTGTAAAGAATCAAAAAGTAATGCATTGATATGTTGAAGTAAATAAGGGTTTATGAGAGCAGGTAATCACACATAAACACAGAAGTAAAATACGATCGTAAATATATTGGCTGCGATGTTTCGAATATCGAAATTGTTTTAACGTTGATATTCAATGCTGGAAGAGCCACTTTTGAAAAGTTTTTTATACTGTGAGTGATGAATGGACTTTGCTGCATTCATTATAATATATTCTGTGTAAATCTATACAAATATATAAAAATTGAAGTTTCTGTTTGTAAATTCAAAATAATAGCTTTTTACTGAATGTACACACTGCAAACTTGTTCGGTTTGCAGGGCACACTAACAAAGTTATTGGTGTGCGTAAAGTCAACGGCTGTCTGACTTCGCCTATTTATTAGTGTTTGCGCTTCACAATAACGCGTTGTCCACCCACACACTTGCAATTTCTTGTCACTTGATGTTGCATGGAATATGAAGCATAAATTTAGCCATCTTAACAATCTTCTCCGTGGCGCAATGGTCGAGCGTGCGGTAAACAGTATCTTGCGCCACCAGCGCCTAGCGCCGTAAGTTCGAATCCGACTGCCAACACATCGGTGTTTTTGTATGTTTTAATGAAACGTTTTACATTTGTTTGTTCAATTCATTGCTTAAATATTGGCAAGTCTTCTTTATATTTGAGTTAGAATTTATTTGAAGTCTGCCCTCTGAAAATGACAAATCATGTGTAAGTTAGTAGTTTAAATTCATCGTCATTTGACTATCGGGCTTACGTTACGTTTTTAGACATTATACCCTGCGTGTTTTGGGTAGCGCTTTTATTTGTTAATCATTATGAATCACTTAACTACACTTTTAAGAGCTGAGATTATTATTTTGCGTGAGCAAAAAGTTTCAATTAGTGAAATTGCGAGGCGTTTAAAGATATCGGTAAGTAACAAAATGTTATTAATATGTTTAGAAGATTAATAATAATGTTTATATAATCCACATGTTATTGATTGTTGTTATTTGTAACAATATTTTATTATTGTTCACAGAGGACTGTGCAATTGTGGGTCCATCGATATGCAGATTCGGAAAGCATTGATCCTTGCCGACCGGGACCGAAGGCTAATCCATAGCATACACAGATGGCAATGCGCGGCACCGTGATATAGTTGCAACGCATATCGCTGAGCCCTTCTTCACTACTCGTTTAACGGCGACTAAAAATGACGTGGCATTACAAACTGTACGGAACCACTTGCGTGCAGCTGGTGTGAAATGTCGTAGGCCAACCAAGAAAATATTACTGTCAGATATTCACAGACAAAACCGGGTTCGCTTCGAAAGAGAATATTTGGATTTCGATTGGTGCAATAATGTTGTTATATTTAGCGATGAAAAATGTTTTAAGTCTGACAGAGACGGTCGCAAAATATTGTGGCGAAAAGATGGTGAACGCTATAATAAAAAAAAAATATTCTTCCATGCAGGTCTAGTGGCTGCTTTACTTTGGGATATTGGGGATGAATGTCATCAATGGGTCCCGGTGAATTAGTGCAGGTAGGGGGTCGCAATACCAGTGAAGGTTACATAACCTGATGCTACTAAGTGTGCGCGTTGCATACCGATAGTAAAGGCGCACCAATCGGCTATTAATAAAAATATCAAGGGGTAATTTGTTTTATGTGAGTGATGTTATTGTTAGTGAGATAACAATTTAGGATACCTGTATCTTAATATCGTTCTTACTAACATGTTTATTCATATCACTATAATTAAATTACCCTCTTGAATATGAAAAATAACGTTATTTCCTGTCCGACTTAGAATATTTGTAAACTACTAACTTACACATGATTTGTCATTTTTAGAGGGTAGACCTCAAATAAATTCTAACTCAATTATAAAGAAGACTTGCCAATATTTAAGCAATGAATTGAATTGAATAAACAAATGTAAAACGTTTCATTAAAACATACAAAAACACTGATGTGTTAGCAGTCGGATTCGAACTTACGGCGCTAGGCACTGGCGGCGTAAGATACTGTTTACCACACGCTCCACCATTGCGCCACGGAGAAGATTGTTAAGTTGGCTAAATTTATGCTTCATATTCCATGCAACATCAAGTGACAAGAAATTGCAAGTGTGTGGGTGGACAACGGGTTATTGTGAAGCGCAAACACTAATAAATAGGCAAAGCCAGACAGCGGTTGACTTTACGCACACCAATAACTTTGTTAGTGTGCCCTGCAAACCGAACTAGTTTGCAGTGTGTACAGTAAGCGTCAATAAGTTCAGAGGCACGCTAAGGATTGTATTGCTGTGAACGCACGGTCGAGCGTCCGTGCGTCTGTATGTGTAAGTGGTCTCAATACAGTACGCACACCACAGCCACAGAGTTTGCCCAATCGCATGTCGCGCGTCACACTCCACGAAACATAAGAATACGCAGCAAACCTTATTATTTGTGTAGCGACCTGTTCTTACCATTGGATAGCTAAAATTCACATCTATTTACCATGTGTTGATAGCTGTTGGGGTAATCAGTAGGATTCACGATCAAAGAGATCCGAGTTCGAATCCTGTTAACAACGTGGGGTTTTTGTTTCTTGGTAACATTAGTTATTGGTTCATTATTTATTTTTTATAAGAATAAGTTAAATATTAGTAAAAAAAAACATAGTATTTTTATTCAACTATTTATTTATTATTTTAGCTGTTCGGTGTTGGAAGGTGGAAATAAAAAAGTCGTGGTGAATGATAACAGAAATGTTTATCCGTTTTATTTATTTATAAAATTAACAAACTTTCATGATAATTGTAACGTCACATTCCTACCTAGATGTATAAAAGTTCTCTTGTAACCGATCATAAGATTTTTTATTGTATCGGTATACCCACTTACTTTCAATTCATAATAACAAAGGATATTCTAATCACACAAATATAACATATAGTTGATACCCACTTATTATAGGTATCGGTAATCAGCAGAGTTTATTGAAAACTAATATAAATAATTTAGACTTTATGAATATATTTTTTGTGACGTCACAATAAATGTAACTCGTATTGAGGTCATAGTTTAAGTGTTCATTTTCCCGAAGAAAAGAAGATTGAAACTTAACCTCAATTTAAGATCATTAATATAATTACGGATAAGTTAATATTCACTAAATATTTTGTTACACATTTAATTAAAACTAAAGCATCTAGGGATTAATGTTGTAGCATGACACCTTCTAATACTTCTACATAATTAAGTAGAACTGTTGGCGCGTGGAGGAATAAAAGCCAGTTCTCCTGGCCCTGTTGCACTTATCTATCCCCACATGATCCCCACATATTAACTATAATTCGACATGAGTCTGTATTAGGGATTATGTTTTTGTCAGACCAGCAGAGTGTTATTCTTGCGCCATAAATGAAGCCTACCCTTTTGACTTGATTTAAAAAGTCAGTTTTTTGAGTCTTCTCATGGTAGTATTCCAGTAAAAATCTAAATAACCCCGTGCGAAACGTAATCGTTCTTCTATAACTCTTTCTGTCAAGAAGGGCTTCTTAGCTGGTCTTCGTGATACAAGCCTTCAGCGTGGACGGCACGGCGAACAGTTTGCGATGAGGTGTCAAATAATTCCACAAAGTGTCTCGTAGGTGTGAAACCATTTGTTTCTTATTCGCCAACCATATATTATTATGTCGTCGCTGCGCATCGCTAATAAGCGACGGCTTTCCAATTCATTGTCGACTAGCAAGGCCTTTTGATCTGACTCACAGTAGTCCTCTAAAACAAAAAAATGATGTTAGGCAGCTATAATAAAATACTGAAGTTATCATTCACTCTGCATTTATAAATCCAATAATTAACACTAATTATTTATCTTTTATGCCTTATGATGGATTTAAAATCAATTTATTAATCCATATGTCACCAAATAAATAAACAATAACAAAGTAGGTTTTAATTTTTAATAAAAACTTTGTTACAATAAATAATAATAATAATTCATAAATATAATACTCACATTAGTCCGGTTTCTTCAGATATTTGCCACTTTTATGCAGCACGATAATATTAGTCACCCTCGCCTCAATATCAATATTTGCCTGCATTTTGAGAAATACCAACAACAATACCGCTATCTATTAAACCACACATCACTAACCAAATTTAACACAACCAAACGACGTTCATTTCGATCAAGTAAAATATTCATAAAACTCAAGTTTACCTCACAGAAATATAAATTCTTGACTTATTTTTCTATGATCTACCTTCTTCTAACTTTAAGAAATGTGTGAACAAAGCGAGAATATTTTTCTGTCCCATTACTTCAAATCGAGTAAAAACTTACAAAAAGTCTAAAAGTAACAACGTGAGATTTGAACTCACGGCTTAGTGATTCACTCTTAGATGTGGACGCGCCTAACCACTAGGCCATCTTGACTTATATTTCAATGTTGAAATTTTGGACTACATTTACTTGAAGATGACAATGTCTATTTTCTTGAAATTAGAAGGTCATAAGTCAAACTAAACGTCAAGCTATTGCTTTGTGAGATTGCCTATCGACTTTTGGTCGACACTGTACATGAAAGTATATGAAAGTATGTATATTCGGTATTAAAACAAAAACAATTTTATTTTTTTATGTCTGTCTTTCTGTTTGTTTCAGTTAATCTCCGAGATGGCTGGACCGATTTTACTGGCAGGTAGCTGACATAAATGATGGTTTAATTTAGGAAACTTTTATTAAAAAAACCGGCCAAGTGCGTGTCGGACTCGCACACAAAGGGTTCCATACCATTGACAATATTTAGTATTTGTTGTTATAGCGGCAACAGAAATACATCATCTGTGAAAATTTCAACTGTCTAGCTGTCACGGTTCATGAGATACAGCCTGGTGACAGACAGACGGACAGATGGACAGACGGACAGACAGCGAAGTCTTAGTAATAGGGTTCCGTTTTTACCCTTTGGGTACGGAACCCTAAAAAAAGGATTAGGGTTCCGAGCAAAAAAATCCTTTGAAATTGTTAACAAAATCCGATTCAAATACGGATAATATTTTTTATAATAATTAAAAAACCCAGCCAAGTGCGAGTCGGACTCGCGCACGAAGGGTTCCGTACCATTATTATCAAAAAAAGGGCAAAAAAATCACGTTTGTTGTATGGGAGCCCACTTAAATATTATTTTTATTCTGTTTTTAGTATTTGTTGTTATAGCGGCAACAGAAATACATCATCTGTGAAAATTTCAACTGTCTAGCTGTCACGGTTCATGAGATACAGCCTAGTGACAGACAGACGGACAGACGGACAGACAACGAAGTCTTAGTAATAGGGTTCCGTTTTTACCCTTTGGGTACGGAACCCTAAAAAAGTGGCGGTGTTGGAAGTGGGTATATCTGCTAGTTTCACATAAGAATACTTTTGTTTACGTATTGAAAAACCAACGTATTAAAATAAACTTTCCAAGTGTCCAATCATCCAAAGCAGGTTATGTTTTTCACTTTTCGAGAAAAAAACCTCTTTTAGCTCGTTTAAGACCTTTGAAGAGGCTTAAGTTTATCAAGTAGGTCAATAATTAATTTACTTTTCAATCAAAGAACAAAACCATGAAAGAAAGTCGTGTATTTACAACATCCTTGTTGTAATTGTGTTTCATTTAGGTAATTTAAGTAAGTGCATACACCAAAGTATTTATAAAAATCGCAAATACAGTTCGGTAATAAGAGTCGCATAAATCAAGTCGAGTATATAAATAACCGGCCAAGTGCGAGTCGGACTCGCGCACGGAGGGTTCCGTACCATTATTTAAAAACATTAGAAAAAAATCACGTTTGTTGTATGGGAGCCCCCCCTTAAATATTGATTTAATTCTGTTTTTAGTATTTGTTGTTATAGCGGCAACAGAAATACATCATCTGTGAAAATTTCAACTGTCTAGCTGTCACGGTTCATGAGATACAGCCTGGTGACAGACAGACGGACAGACAGCGAAGTCTTAGTAATAGGGTTCCGTTTTTACCCTTTGGGTAATAATAATAATAATAATAGCCTTTATTCAGACACAAAAAAGGATATTTACAAAATTATGCTTAAGATAACGACTCTGCTGAGTCGATGACATCGACAACTTCGTCTGTTTGCCCAACTTTGGCAAAGGCCTCCTCCATTTCTTTCCACTCTACTCGGTTTAGAGCTTTCCTCGTCCATAGCTTTCCTGCTATCGCCTTTATCTCGTCTTCCCACCTTCGAATCTGTCTGCCTCGTTTCCTTTTCCTATTTCTAGGGTACCAAAACACTACGCTTTTGTTCCACTTTTCGGTGCCTCTTATTGTATGTCCTGTCCATTGCCATTTAAGTTTCCGGATTCTAGTTTAAACATTTTGTATTTTAGTGCGATTTCTGATGGTTGCGTTGCGTACCCTGTCTGATTTTCTTAAATTCAGCATACTTCTCTCCATTGCTGTCTGGCAAGTTTCTAATCTTTTGCTTTGTGCTTTGGTGAGAGCCCAGGTTTGGCAGCCATAGGTTAGAACCGGTAGCACGCAGGTGTTGTACAGTTTTGATTTGACAGACATTTTGATTTCTTTGTTCTTCATGATTTCTTTTAGCCGCCAGTAGCACTTCCATGCATTCCCAATTCTAGTGTCTATTTCTTTTGACATTATTTCAGTCGTTGAAATTTGTTGGCCTAAGTAAGTGTACTCTTTGACATACTCAATTGGTACGCCGTTTATGATGATGGGGTCCTCGGACGCATTTGTTAGTGCTTTAGTTTTGGAGGCGTTCATCGTTAGGCCTACCTTGCGGCTTCCTCTTTCTAGGTCTATGAGCATGTTTTGTAGGTGCTCATACCCTTTGGGTACGGAACCCTAAAAAGTACACGAAAGTACAACATATTCTGTAAATGCATTATTTATAGCGTAGTACCTAGATTAGTATACTGTCGTATGTAATAGTTAGTAGGAAACACGCTAGCTTAAATTGGTTCAACGGGCAGAGAACGTTGAACCCAATCAAGTGAATTCTATCGACTTTTGTTACTATGAATGAGGACTTATGTTTATGTAACCTAACCATATAGGATGGAATGTCCAAACGATTACCACGAATTCAGTACATCATCCCAAACCTCCCCATATAGAATCAGCTTTTTTTTTAAATAGGCTTGCTAATCTATTTTGGACACGTATTTTTTGTTTTTGTAAATCAATTAATTGAATATTGGCAAAGATAAATCGCATCAAAACCCGGTAGGCCACTAAAAATTATACCACGGCTTATTGAGAATTTTATTTTATTACTTTTTTTTTTACAAAGGAGAAACATTTTTTTTTTAAATGTAACTGACGGATTAATTAGTTTATTTCAGTTTACAAGCCTAATAATTAAAAAAAAAAAAATGTGGTGACGTTCGGAATGATGGAAAATGAGGTGACCGTTTGTGCGTCGATCTCCCTTTTACCCCGCAAATTTGGGACTTAAGAATTGTTGTTTAAGTTAAAAATTGTGTCTGATATGTCTGTATTTTTAATAAAAACTGGCCAAGGGCGAGTCGGACTCGCGCACGAAGGGTTCCGTACCATTATCTTTACAACATTAGACAAAACGGCAAAAAATTGGTTTCTTGTATGGGAGCCTCCCTGAAATATTTATTTTATTTTAATTTAATTATTTATTTTTAAATTAAATATACAACTAAATATTATGTGAATATTTCAAGCGTCTACCTAAGGCCGTTATTAATATAAGGCAAAAACGGCAAAAAAATCGCGTTTGTTGTATGGGAGCCCCCCTTAAATATTTATTTTATTCTGTTTTTAGTACTTGTTGTTATAGCGACAACCGAAATACATCAACTATGAAAATTTCAACTGCCTAGCTATCACGGTTAATGAGATACATCCAGGTGACAGACAGACGGACAGTGGAGTCTTAGTAAAAGGGTCCCGTTTTACCCTTTTAGTACGGAACCCTAAAAAGGCCCTAGACTAAGTGAAATTCTATTAGCGATAATAACCATGATGAAAAGTCAAAAATGTTTTTAGCTTTCATAAGCTACCATTATCTGCCTAACCTTTTCCCAAGCATGTTGGGGTCGGCTTCCAGTCTAACCAGATGCAACTGAACACTAATATTTTACATGGTACGGACAGTGGAGTCTTAGTAATAGGGTCCCGTTTTTACCCTTTGGGTACGGAACCCTAAAAAGGCCCTAGACTAAGTGAAATTCTATTAGCGATAATAACCATGATGAAAAGTCAAAAATGTCTTTAGCTTTCATAATCTACCATTATCTGCCTAACCTTTTCCCAAGCATGTTGGAGTCGGCTTCCAGTCTAACCAGATGCAACTAAACACTAATGTTTTACATGGAGCGACTGCATATCTGACCTCCACAACCCAGTTAGTACTGGGTAATACGATACCCATTTTTTTTATTGGATGGGAAATCATCCCATGAACCCTCCCGCTCTGGGCGTAGCGGAAGGGAGTGTCAGAATTTTACTGACTAAAACCCATCCATGTTCCTTCATTGCCCTTTGTGTTCCAGGGCCACGGTATCTCTCCAGTAGGCCTAGTCAAGTTACAAACGTTTCGTATCGATTCTCTTTCTACAGTCGTAAACGCCTCGGCGTAAGCGATTGTAGAAAGCGCTAAATTGGTAGCCAAGTTGACACGACTGAGTCAATCGGTCGTTCTCTAATGTCTGTAGAAAAAACCTACACTTTAGTATAGACTAAAGTGTAACTCAGAGTTTAGGGATCAACATTGTAGAAACGATAACATTCTATTCTATCATTTTGAATGATGTAAACTTGTCTACGAATTTTCTATTCGTTTGTGTTGATCACGTGATTTAACGTTGAAATGATGTCATTCCCATTCATTTGAATAGTTTTCTACTAGCGTTAACGATTGTAGATTGTCAACTTGGCTAGGACGATACTCCTTGGTAAGACTTTCATAAGCTACCAAAAAGCGAAATAAGTCAGTGGTGTTTAAAGTTATTATATGAATACGAAATACGACAGTCACTTGTCAAAAACAACGGCTTTACATTCTTGTTTTTGAGAAGAGATAATTAAGAAGTGATAGAAAGACAGAAGTGGTCTTGGTATTAGGCCCAGACTCCACCAAAACGGAACAGAGCGAAGCGAAGAAGAGATGTGCAAGATTCGACCAATCACAAGAGACACAAGAGACGCTATGTCCATTTCAACCAAATTGATTGGTTGGTTTCCGCACGTCTCCTCTTGGTTTGCTCGGCTTCGCTTTAATGGAGTCTTAAACGAAGTCTGCTTTAGAACAATCGAGTATAAAACAGTGTCACTTATTGAGTTGGAATCAATAAAGTTTCAATAAATGGACATTTCAAAAGTGCCTCTAAATAGTCCTTTTGAAATTTGACTATTGTAGCCACATCATTGTCATAGATAGTATTGTGCTTGTTTTCGGACAACTCCGTCTCGTAGGTACTAGCTTTGTCACATTATCATACCTTCAATACCTTGATAGGTAATTGACAAATAAAACTGTTCACATTGAGGACTGTAACAAATCTACTTGATCCTATTAAAATAAATGGATAAGCAGACTTGTTCAATTAAATTTTAATAGAGGGGAAAGATAAAAAATACAGCTAGTTATAAAAAACTACCTAGCACGCACTCAGTTTTAAAGTTTATGCACTTAGATGGACAATAATGAGTTTACCGCACTGTAAGAACGGGAACAGGCGTCAGGGTAGCAGGTCGATACCGGAGTAACCTTGAAGTTCAGCTCTGAAGGAACGGAAACGGCGGCAGCGCAGATCTCAGAGTTCACCAGGACAGCTAAGCAGCAAGACAGTGCAGAACTCAGGGCCAGACGTAGGACAGCCCTGCGAGACCAGTAGACGGACAGGCACGTAGTTAGCCTCCGAACATCGGGAGTAGAAGTCCCAGGAGAAACTTTCGCTGGATCCCCTGGGCAGTTTAAGAATCTCACAGCGAAAACCAAGCTGCTGTCTGATCCTCATCAAATCAGATCCAATCGTAGACTTTTTGTATATATCAAAGTACTCCTTGTTTCCGCCGTCCGTCAGCTCGTTTTTCAAAGTCGTCTTCTTCTTTCCAAATCTTAGTTTTCTTAGTGTGGCCATCATCTCAACTGACAAGTGTAGTCGGCCAGGACATATCCATGAGTGCGTAAAGAATTTTATAATATAATTTAATATTAAGTTATTTAGTAAACAATCGTAATAATCTACAAAATATAATGGCTAAACACATATTGATAAAAATAATTTAAATTTTACAAATCAAAAAGTAAATATCATAGACTAAGCAGAAACTGAGAGTTTGACAATTTGACGCTTGACGTAAATATCACAACATGAAAATTTTGATAATATTTGATTTCAGCTATTTTTAAGTAAATGAATCGTATTTAGATCGATTTGCTGAGTGTAGATAAATAAACAAATAAAAAGGATGATGAATAGTATTATGAATAGTATTATGAATGGTGAATATGAAGCGTAAGTATAGCATAATACTATAGGACCAATACCCTATACAGGGTGGAACATATTCAGCACATACTATGTATTTTCTCCTTTTTTTGTATCTTGTTTAGATCTTTCTTTCTTTCGTTTTCTTTCCCCCAAATTAGTTAATTTCATCGGTAATTTTAAAAAAAATCTGCGGTTTTCTACGAAAGTGCAATAGTTACACGTAAAGGTATGGAAGAGCAGTTTTTTTTTATAAAATGTTCAAAGAAAAATATTTATAAATACGGAATGTATTTGTCGGGGTTTGTCAGGAATTTATTTCGCTAAGTTCGAGCTTATGTGGGCAGAACACGGGTTTCGTGCTATGAAAACACATTGGATGCGAAACACTATTTTATTTCACATTGCTCGGTTCGGGTAGGTTGTTTCCATGGAGAAGAACCGGCAAGAAACTCCATGGTTACTCTTTTCAAACAGATACACTGAGTCTAACAAATAACTTGACATTACACTTTCACACATTAACACTAGGCACAATGAATCGTGTACAGTTTCAAGACGTCTTCACTCCGCTGCGGTCAGACACAGACTGTCCGCCCCGCCACGAAGTGTTAACATCAGGACTCTGTAAAAGCCGCCATGGTGGGGAGTAGGTCGCGTGATGTCACCACTGGCGCGCTTTCGATTCATTCGCCCGTCCGTGCTCATGACCGGATGCGACACGGCCATCCTGCTTGCACACGCCCTCGTGTGATGTTTACCCTGCAAGCAAAATGTCTACGACAGAAATTTGTTCCACTCGGTCACTCCTGACCAAACTCATAACATCCCATCTGTAATCCCCAAAGGGTTTAACAGAGGTGTACTTAATAGTACACTCACAGTTCGCTAGTCATCAACCGGCGCAAATCCAGACACCGTGGCTGTTACTGAGAAATTTCTGATGGAAAAACTCAATAACACTTTGCCCGACCTGGGAATCGAACCCAGGGCCTCATGCTCAGCAGTCACGCTTGCCATCACTATACCAACGAGGCAGTTGATTAAATCAAACACGGTTAATTTGGAATAATCGAAAATGGGTCAACCCTTGGGCCATGTAACAGTCGTTCGAATCAACTTTTAGAACTCTACAGCATTAAAAACTACCAAGCTTACAGAAACCCTCGAGTAAAACCTCTAACGCTACGGCTCTCCAGCCGACCAGCAATCGCATTGCTTTCACATCCATTAAATGGATCTGCCATGTGCATCACCCAGTGACTACACAAATTAAATAAAACACAAAAAATACGTAAAATAATATGAACGCGCCGTCACGGCCGTCCTGCGCCTTCACACGTCCTCGTGTGTCTCGTCATCGGAACTATCTGTAAAGAGCAAAATTACGGTAAGTAGTACACTCAAGCTCGGCCATTCTGGCCCTATTCTTTCTTTAATCAACATCACCCAAAATGGTAGAGGGATAGTAATATCAATGGGTTAACAAACATTTTGTCACACATACGGTTCGTCACACAGACTGATTGTCACACAGACTGATTGTCACACAGACAAACTGATTGTCACACAGACTGATTGTCACACAGACTGATTGTCACACAGACTGATTGTCACACAGACTGATTGTCACACAGACTGATTGTCACACAGACTGATTGTCACACAGACTGATTGTCACACAGACTGATTGTCACACAGACTGATTGTCACACAGACTGATTGTCACACAGACTGATTGTCACATGATCTTACTTTTGCCGTCATCGGCACTTCCAGGTACTTCCAAATTAGCATTCAATTCCAACGGAACATAGCAATCTGGCATAGCACGTACACGGTCGTGAGCATATTCACACTGGCAATTACAATTTAATAATTGCAAAGTGTATCTGATGTCAGAATAATAAACTCGTCCGAAAATTAGACTCTACACGTCACTCTACATGTCACTCTACATGTCACTCTACATGTCACTCTACATGTCACTCTACATGTCACTCTACATGTCACTCTACATGTCACTCTACATGTCACTCTACATGTCACTCTACACGTCACTCTACATGTCACTCTACACGTCACTCTACATGTCACTACGCCTCACTACGCCTCACTACGCGTCACTACGCGTCACTACGCGTCACTACGCGTCACTACGCGTCACTACGCGTCACTACGCGTCACTACGCGTCACTACACGTCACTACGCGTCACTACGCGTCACTACGCGTATCTCTACGCGTGTCTCTGCAAGTGTCTCTACGCGTGTCTCTACGCGTGTCTCTGCGCGTGTCTCTGCGCGTGTCTCTGCGCGTGTCTCTGCGCGTGTCTCTGCGCGTGTCTCTACGCGTGTCTCTACGCGTGTCTCTACGCATGTCTCTACGCGTGTCTCTACGCGTGTCTCTACACGTGTCTCTACACGTGTCTCTACACGTGACACTACACGTGACTCTACACGTGACTCTACACGTGACTCTACACGTGACTCTACACGTGACTCTACACGTGACTCTACACGTGACTCTACACGTGACTCTACACGTGACTCTACACGTGACTCTACACGTGACTCTACACGTGACTCTACACGTGACTCTACACGTGACTCTACACGTGACTCTACACGTGACTCTACACGTGACTCTACACGTGACTCTACACGTGACTCTACACGTGACTCTACACGTGACTCTACACGTGACTCTACACGTGACTCTACACGTGACTCTACACGTGACTCTACACGTGACTCTACACGTGACTCTACACGTGACTCTACACGTGACTCTACACGTGACTCTACACGTGACTCTACACGTGACTCTACACGTGACTCTACACGTGACTCTACACGTGACTTACACGTGACTCTACACGTGACTCTACACGTGACTCTACACGTGACTCTACACGTGACTCTACACGTGACTCTACACGTGACTCTACACGTGACTCTACACGTGACTCTACACTCAATTGCCAGTCCATCGGCAAGTCACAACGTAAAATGTGAACCCATCGTCAGAAGCTAACCATCTCAGCCGCGTAAGTGCTACTCCTCGCAAAGAGTATACTGCACAGAAAAAGCAGTCAACGTGCACCTCTTACATGCTCCGGCGCTTCTGATGCGGCCACAACAATACCCAGTCCATCGGGTATGCTTTCAGTCCATCGAAAGCATTGTAGTTGTAAACAGTGGATCCATTAAAATCAAAACAATTAAAATCATCATAGTTAGTTTAGTTTAGAAAATGAGATTATAAGAAAACTCTTACTATGCTGGGTACTCAAAATGTTAAGTGGACTACTTGATATTTAACTAGTCTCGTCAGCGGTATCATTTTCGTCATGGCTAGTCTCGTCATTGTCACCTACGAGCATGTCAACGTCAGTTATTTTTCGCAGTCTGTCATAATTGGAACTTTCAACTATATTGCGCGATGCCTGCTCTCTCATTGCAAAAGGTCCGATCAACATTGGAAAAAGTCCGATCAACATTGGAAAAGGTCCGATCAAAAAAAAGTTACAACACAGGAATTCTAACAATTCTGTTACTTTTACCATAATTCTTAGGCAATGCAAACTCAACTCATAAAACTGTCATAAGCGCTCTGTGCACCAACACAGACAGAAATCGCACCAACGATTTCCTACAGACCCATCGCCACATGTCACTCATGAGGTGCGGTCCAACAGACCCATCACCACGTGTTACTCATGAGGTGCGGTCTAACTCATAACAGACCCATCACCATCATGTTACTCATGAGGTGCGGTCCAACAGATAACAGACCCATCGCCATCATGTTACTCATGAGGTGCGGTCTACCTGACCCATCGCCACATGTCACTCATGTGGTGCGGTCTAAAGTTTCGAGTATGAGTGTACAAGCCTTTCTTAATCAGATTTGGTCTCACTACCACTGTCATCAACTATGACATCTAATTCTCGAGGAACTTTGTGATCGGGGATCTTTCTAACACAGGCTAAAGTCTTCGAATTACCATTTACCGAACCTTGAACTACACCAGTTATAGCAACGACAGGATAAATATGCTCACTCTTAGACAGATTAAACAGAATTGGCACTCTGCTCCAGAGTCATAACAAAATGAAAACGACTCACCAAAGTACTTTCATGTTCCGGCTCGATGATGCAAAGGTCGACTCACTTCTCGACCAGTACAGCAGCACTGGACCAGCGCTGGCCTGCTGCGCAGCGACTGGCGATGTGGCCCGGCGTGCCACACTTGAAGCACATCAGTGAGCTGCTGCTGGCCTACGGTCGCCGCCCAACGCCTGTAGCAGTCGGCACAGGCAACGGCTTCTTGACGGCGGTCGTCTTCGTCCGAAAATCCGCTTGTTTGTCCTTGTTTGCCGCATGCGCGACACTTGATTGGTAGTTACGATGAAAATTTCTAACGTATCTTGTAACCGGCGTCAGTGCGCATATTTTTCTTTTGTTTGTTACTACTCACGTAAATGACGTACAACGTACACGAATTTGGCACTGAACAATTCTTTACACTGGTTTCACGTCATACCACAACACTATCTTGCTATTCACTGGTTAGGTTTTAAGAATTTGTAAACGATACAAAGTCTAAACGATACAAAGTCTTTGTTTTGCGTTTCAAAAAGTAACCGTCACTGATTGTCATTGTTTTTCACATGGTAAATATCACTTGTTTACAGTCTGTTTTATTTCGGCGCTGTTGCAAGCACCATGATTACCGATAAACTAAAGTTATTGTGGGTGGGTGTTTATTAGCACACTAATCGGTCTACCTTCTTTCTTGTCCGTTTTTTTTTTCGCGAACTTTTTCGGCACTTTTTCGGTTTTTACACAGTTGACACCGATTGTTATCGACACTGTCCCCGTTTATGATTTCATTAGCACGATTTAATCCCAATTCTGATGTCGGGGTTTGTCAGGAATTTATTTCGCTAAGTTCGAGCTTATGTGGGCAGAACACGGGTTTCGTGCTATGAAAACACATTGGATGCGAAACACTATTTTATTTCACATTGCTCGGTTCGGGTAGGTTGTTTCCATGGAGAAGAACCGGCAAGAAACTCCATGGTTACTCTTTTCAAACAGATACACTGAGTCTAACAAATAACTTGACATTACACTTTCACACATTAACACTAGGCACAATGAATCGTGTACAGTTTCAAGACGTCTTCACTCCGCTGCGGTCAGACAAAGACTGTCCGCCCCGCCACGAAGTGTTAACATCAGGACTCTGTAAAAGCCACCATGGTGGGGAGTAGGTCGCGTGATGTCACCACTGGCGCGCTTTCGATTCATTCGCCCGTCCGTGCTCATGACCGGATGCGACATATTGATACGTGGTAACTGTTTTTGCGTCGGTGTCTCTTCGACCCTGTATAATCTATAGTAATGTATGTATTGTATAAATCTTGCTGACCGCACATCAAATAATCTATAGTGTTGTGTGAAATGTACGGATCTTGCTGACCGCACATCACAGATATGACGTAATTCACTTGGGAAAAACAAGTGCCACTGCGTCGTCTTCCACGCACTCAGTCTAAACTTTTAGTTATAAAGTCCCGATCGATTAATTCCGTTGCCATTAACTTTTTAACCAGAAAAACTGTCTATTCCAACATTTCTAACTCCACGACCCTACGACACAGCATTCGTCACGTGGCGCGGCCATATCCGTAGGGAGTAACACAGCTAGACACGTCGTTCTTAAATTTTCATACTGTAAGTACACATGACGTCATATCAAGCTGTACATATCCAGCATAAGCTAACCTGGCGTTACACAGGCTTTTCATACACATAAAGGTCCGTTAAGCTGGTAAATATGTATAGATAGATTTGTTTATACATTCCCTCTACCCGTTGGCGTCACGGCCAAAGTGAAAATAACAAATTGGCAAATAGAATTTTACGTTCAGCCATAAGTTGCTTCTGTTATGTCATCAGTCATCTGATATAGTGACTGTGTCGGAAGTAATTTTAGATGAAATCTATGTGTGTACCTGGAGGCGAGAAACACAGGAGCAGGCAATGCTATGGGGGAGACTTATATCCAAGAGTGTTTGTGTTTCGGGCGATATGATATTGATAATTGTGTGTGCCACTTGACACTCGCTTACATTGTGTGTGGTTTGACAGCGAGTTTTGTGTACGTGAAGATATTTCTATACAACTCGTAAATGTTGTCTTGGAAGTAGATAACACCAGTGTAACTGAACGCCATCAGCGCACCTATACAGCAAAACAAGAACTGTTAGTGTCGTTATTCCCAGCGATTATGACACTTGACAGCTCCTTATCACGGTTTAGATAATGCTGATCGCGTTTTTGCTGTTTCATTAAGTAAATCGCCACGAATTATGCAAAATACCAAGAAAATACGTATCCATGGGCCCTGGGCGTATTTGGCTAAGCAACTTGACTCACGTATAGCATTATTTTTAGATCATACATAACATTATTTTTAGATCATACATAACATTATTTTTAGATCATACATAACATTATTTTTAAATCATAAATAACGTTGTTTTTAGATCATACATTTCATTATTTTTAGATCATACATAACATCATTTTTAGGTCATACATAACATTATTTTTAAATCATAAATAACATTGTTTTTAGATAATACATTTCATTATTTTTAAATCATACATAACATTATTTTTAAATCATACATAACAATATTTTTAGACCATATATAACATTGTTTTTAGATCATACATAACATTATTTTTAGATCATACATAATAATATTTTTAGACCATTTAGATTATAACATTGTTTTTAGATCATACATAACATTATTTTTAGAACACATCATCATCATTATCATCATCTTCCTGCCCTTGTATTTCTACTTGGAGTCGGCGCAACACGTTTTCCTCTTCCATTCTCCCCTGTCAGACGTCACGGCATCATTTACTCCTTTCTCTTTCATATCATTATTAACACAATCCATCCATCTTTTCTTTGGCTTTCCTCTCCCTTAAAATCCATCAACATTCATGCATTTTAGAACATTATGATATTAATTATTCCACTTTGCCTTTCCGCTCAATGTAGGTACACCGCCGCGGAATGGAATGAAAGCTACTTTTTGAAACGATATTGTACATAGCCTATTGAACTTTATGTCAATTGTATAACATACAAATTGCAAACCGACAGTAGCTAAGGGAAGTCTCAAGAATGCGCGAGGATTCCCCGGAAGACGCGTATTTAGTTTGTCAAAAAGTCGCTTCCATTCCATTCCGCGGCGGTGTAAATTGAGCCTTAGTGTTAAATCCATTTCTAGGAATTTAACGAAATAGGAGTTTGACCTTTCCCAGTCCACCTAGCCTACTGGTACCAATTGTACGCGGTAAACCTACTTAATTGGTAGAACATAATTGGGTAAAATTCTGTTTCAAACTAGATTTCGCAGTACAACTTAGGTTAAAGGTTGTAAGGTGAGCTAAAACCTTCAAATTGACACGAATTTCATTGAAAGAAATAAAATTGTAGCAGTGAATTGAATTTTTAAATTATCCAATACTAGTTGCTTGTGAGTGGTAGCAAGCGCGACTGCTTAGCATGAGGTCCTGGGTTCGATTCACAGTTCGGGCAAAGTGTTATTGGGTTTTTCCAACAGGAATTTCTCAGTAGCAGCCACGTAGTCTTGATTTGTGACCGGTTGATGGCAATAGGCTCGCCTTCTATAACATGAGATTTAAAACATAAATGGCGAATTATGAGTGTACTATTATGCACATCCCTGCGTGCCACTTCGGGGGTTATATACACTGTGTGCATTTAAAATTGGATTTTAGTGACTAGGGATCACTAATTTAGGGAATCGATGCTTTAAGGATGGTAGTAATTGTAGTAAATAAGAAGACGAATAACGATCTGTGTGATTTATTCTAAAGCGTGGCTTATACCATATCGAAATACAAAAATAATAATAATTAGGGTACATAGACAAACTTAATAACTAACACAAATTGGTAATGGCGGTAGTATGTGCCGCGCTCCCTTCGAGGTGCTAGCGCAATGATACAGCGGCAGAGCGAGTCCAAATTCCTTTCTCTTGTTGTTGGCCAGCTTAGTACGCGCGGGCGCACGGTGACAGACGGCCGAGTGCGCTCCTCTAATACGTATGCCTAGATAGGTATCTTACCTAAGTATGATCTGCTGCAGGATAAATGGGTCTCAGGTAGTAAGCCCACTGACAAGCTCTGACAATCGACCTGAACCCAGGACCACGATATCATCACTCTTGGTTACGGCAAAAGCCCAACGAGTCAGATACATAAAGTAGGTTAACACATCTTTCAAAGTCCAGAGAGCTTAGATTCGTTGCAATTGTTATAAAATCGTGTTTAATACGCTTGAGCTTGACCTGTAACTAACTAATTAACTATGTAATAAAATCTTAGAAGTGTAATTTGACCCACTTCCCGGTTTTCAATTAAGCTGAAATTTTGCTTACATGTTTAATTAGCTCGGATGACAATGCATAGTTAGCTAAGTGACGTCATTCTAAATCCAATATGGTGGACTCCCAAAAATGGCGGAATAGTTATTTCTCAGTAGCAGCCACGGAGTCTGGATTTGTGCCCGGTTGATGGCAATAAGGACGCCCCCTATTATATAACTGGTGTAATGTGGGTGAACTATTAGGAACACCTCTGTTTAACCCATCGGGGATTACAGGCGTGATGTTATGTTATGTTATGTTAGTCTAACTGTCAGTAGTCCAAATTCAAACAAATAAAACGGATTAGAGAATACAAGCAATGTCTCCGCCACTTACAATATTGCATTTCGTCTAGTTGACTCCCTGCAAATTACATTAGCTAACAAGCATGTACCATGTACTCGATTTACAGTCGGTAATACGATAGTCTTTGATGACAAGGATGCAATCTTGCGTTGTTTGAATGTACCTTGTACCTTTAGTTGATTTGCTATTCTTCCTAGATGCATCTCAAACAACAAGCTTGTGTCTAAATAAATAATAAGTTGTAACTGTTGTGAGAGATGATTCGATTTAGAAAAATCGAGCGAAATTCCACAAAAAAAAATCTCCCAAGATCCAACGGTGATGTCATATTACTTTGATTGATTACAAATAAATCCGCCATCTTGATTTTGCCAACAAATTAAATCATCATTATCATCTGCCTAGCCTTTTTCCCAACTTTGTTGGGGTCGGCTTCCAGTTTTACCGGATGCAGCTGAGTACCAGTATTTTACATGGAGCGACTGCCTATCTGACCTCCACAACCCAGTTAGTACCGGGTAATACGATACCCCTTGGTAAGACTGGTTGTCAGACTTTTTGGGCCTCTGACTACCTAACGACTGTCAAAGATCTACAAATGACAGCCGGGACCAACGGCTTAACGTGCTTTCCGAGGCACGGAGAAAACTCGGTATGTAATGGGCGGTCACCCATCCACAGACCAACCTAGGCAAGCACGGCTTAACCTAACGATAGACCAATCGACCAGAGCGAGTTATTATTTGGCCACGAGCTCCTCAACAAATTAAATCATAGTAATTAATATTACAGAACGCCTGCAAGTTTAGAAACCTTTTTGTTATCTATGGCTTTACCATTGTCGAGTAAAACTTTGTCGTATTTGGCAGGACCCTTTACCAAACTCAGTTCAAAATATTCATGTTCCGTCCCCTTCATTTTTATCCTGACTAATCTCATATCAGGACTGGGTACAGTTCATGGGTTTTTGACATAGAATACGAATACATAGAAGCGACAGTCAACTGCAAAGGTTAGCTGGCAGTTACGGAACGCAATAACTTTGTGTTAAGTAGTTGGAAATTTAGATAGAGCTTACATTTTGGCAAATGTTAGTCTAAGGCTTGAATTACAGTCACGCTGACGGTCGTCGCGTACGTCAGCGAGAAAAACAGTAGCAAATACGCGCCGCTGACGTCACCGTCGCAGTTTGGTGCTAAAAGAGAACACAATGGATACTCCTACGCGACCGACTGTCAGCGTGACAGTAATTTAAGCCTTGAGTTTTTAGAGTGATGTTTTACATTGGGCAAATTATATGGCTACATAACAAATGCATTTTTAACTGCGCCTTAAGAAATGGTCAACGTACATGGAATAGAACCTTTATATCGTGCACAAAAATTATTATAAATATAGAAATTTTAACATGGCCTAACACAATGGGACAGATCGTCAACTGAGGCTCATAATGCTAAGATATCGAATACAACTTTCAACTCGTTTGGTTTAGGTAAGAAGCGCGGGGCCTGGCAGGCTTCGGTCATTATATCGGCGCAGATTCAAATAAAACTAACTGTGTGTATGTCCGTAACTTTATATTCCATACAGTTTCCTTACTCTATAATACAGTTCATAGATTTAGGGGCCTTTGCACCGTCACGGTCCCAACCTTCGTCGTTGGGTTCTGTATGCTATAATAATATAGCGCATTTCTCGCTCATTCAGTTTCGAGAATAGCCGCTTTCAAGATAAACAGAGCTAGAACCACTCGTATGTAGGTCGTAAATCGATCGCTGTTGAAAAACGAATGCTTTATGTACGTATGTGTTTGGTTTAAATAATAAATTGGAAGAAGGAATTAGGGTTAATGTCCAATTTCTTTAGTTTACCAATGGGTTATCGGCTAATATTGGGGTACGTGTATGTTAACTGATTTTTAAGCACATCATAAATATCATTTTCTTTTTATTATTTCGCTGTACACGTGCGCCCTCTGGGTCAGTTATACACAGGGCTCGTACAGTGCTCTACGAGTCCAATATAATAACGCGTTCTGGGTATTGCTGGGGTTGCCGCGCTTCTGTAGCGCGTCTGGGATGTTCGCGGACGCACGCGATCCGGATTTCGACTCGCTGCTGCGTCTGCGAATCGCATTACTGATGCGTCGGGTGCGCGACAGCCCCAACAGCCTCGTGGCTACTGTAGCCGACAGGATGGATGGCCAGATAATGTGTCGCTGGGTGGCGGCACACAGACCGTCATTCAGATACGAGCTATATGTATAGTTGTTTTGTTTAACGTGTTTTAGTTAGTAAGTGCCAAGTTTGTTTTATTTTTGTTTTGTGTTTTGTTATGGATCTCTGGTCTGAAAATAAAGATATTATTTACTAGCTGACGTCCCGCGGTTTCACCCGCGTAGTTCCCGTTCCAGTGGGAGTACGGGAATAAAATATAGCCTGTAGCACGCACGAGTAATGTAGCTTTCTACCAGTGAAACAATTTTTAAAAACCGGCCAAGAGCGTGTCGGGCCACGCCCAGTGTAGGGTTCCGTAGTTTCCCGTCCGTCACAATAAGTGTTCCCACTTATGAGTTTAAAGGTGGGTATCCATTATGTAAAAATGCTTGCATATACGAATATACTACAAACTTAGTCCAGAAATAATTTTGTACAACTTTTTGTCTTTTTTTTACAAAAACTGTTGTTTCCATCAAGTTCAAAATAATTTTCCTAGAAAGTCCTTATAAAGTTCTACTTTTCAGATTTTTTTCATATTTTCTAAACTATTGGTTCAAAAGTTAGAGGGGGGGGACACATTGTTTTTTACTTTTGGAGCGATTATTTCCGAAATTGTTGACATTATCAAAAAATGATTTTAAAAAACCCCTATTCATTTGTAAATACCTTTCTAACAATGTATCACACGTTAGGGTTGAAATAAAAAAAAAAACACTTCCGACTTTACATATAGGGGGGGCTACCCTAATAAAACATGTTTTTCCAAATTTTTATTTTACCACTTTGTCGGCGTGATTGATATACATATTGGTACCAAATTTCAGCTTTCTAGTGCTAACGGTCACAGAGATTAAGCGAGGACGGACGGACAGACATGGCGAAACTTGGGTTCCTAGTTGACTACGGAACCCTAAAAATGGTTCATTACTTCCGGAGATTACCCCCTACATACAAACTTACAAACATACAAACTTATGTTACCTCTTTATAATATTAGTATAGATTTATATTTATTTATGGTAGTTTCTAGAACCTTTTAAATTAGTAGTAAATGTTCCTGAAGTTTTGTTGTCAAACCAAAACCTTCTCTAATAGTGAGAAATGAAATAGAGAAGGGAAAATTCAACATCCATAACGAAGCCAGTCAAAAGCGGGTTCATCAACCCTTGTACTCAAGTTATTGCAGTCATGTGCAGTTGTCGCCCTCGTTTCAACATTTAGAGCTCCAAAATAGTTTATTTTAACTTCAAACAATAAGTTAACATAACATAACATCACGCCTGTAATCCTCGAAGGATTAGGCAGAGGTGTAACTAATAGTACACCCACATTTCGCCAGTTATATTTAAGTCCGAAGTAATAGGTGGCGAGCCTATTGCCATCAACCGGGCACAAATCCAGACTCCGTGGCTGCTGCTGAGCAATTCCTGATGGAAAAATTCAATAACTCTTTGCCCGATCTGGGAATCGAACCCAAGCAGGCAGTCGTGTTACCGACCACTAGACCAACGAGGCAGTCGATAAAGTTAATTCTGTCATAATTCGAGCAGCGGTGGCCCAGTGGTGGCGGCCACGACCAAGCAGCGGTGGCCCAGTGGTGGCGGCCCCGACCAAGCAGCGGTGGCCCAGTGGTGGCAGCCCCGACTTACGAACAGTAAGTCGTGGGTTCAAACTCAGATAGGCGCATTACTTTGTGTTATTTATTTCCTCACCATTGCTCTCAAAATGGTGACATCGTGAGGAGACCGGCATGTCTTAGAACCAAAAATTCGAAGGCATGTGACATTTACCAATCCGCACTGGGCCCGCGTGATGGATAATAGCCCACTCCCTCTCATTGAGAGGAGACCGTGTCCCAGCAGTGAGAACATTATAGGCTGATGATGATGTCATAATTGTATACTTAGTTCAAAATGCTGGTTTATTTCCGGTTAAAAATTTTCAAACGACATCATCAAAGGAATTGTTGAAGAGATTATTTCTTAATACCATAACATAATAACTCAAATTTTATTAGAAGGACCGCGGCTTAATGTTCTTTGAACGGTCCTTCATTGGCGTCTTTTGTCCTCTTCATGGGGTCCAAATTGACGTAATTAAGATATTTAGCTAGGGAATATTAGATTTCTGCGGCGAAATGGAATGGCATCAACTCCCACGTAAAGTTAATTAGGTTATATTTACCTTGAGGGTTCGAGAAACAAAGGAATAAAACCAGTGCTGCAATTTCTTATTTATTATATCGTTGTTTGTGATCTTCGCTACATCTATGTCTACAGTTTTTATTGTAAGTTGTCAAGTTATACTATTGCTATTGAATTATTATCAGGCGTATTCTACCTGAAAAATTGAAGTGACTATTAAATAGATTTTAAAGGTTTTCTTAATATAAGTAAGTCTATTTTATAGTACATCACACGTGCATTGATCTCAGACACGAATCATCCATTAAAGTTGTGGATTTCAGCCGATCTAAGCGTGGCCATGTTAGGACGGATACGGTGTTGCCCGGTGACTGAAAATGGTGTTTACGTAATGATATAATGTGGTACTCTTATTTCTCTTTCTAGTACCAAACAGTACATATCCGCACAGTCTCCTGCCATAACTATAACTTTGTTTGGAATCGTGGCCGGGCCAGAACGGAACACACAATTTTACCTTTGCCAGCAACCTTGTAAATATTAGAAGGCTGAAGATCATCATCACCATTTCAGCCAAAAGACGTCCACAGCTGGACATAGGCCTCCCCCAAGTATCGCCACATTGACCGGTCCCGTGCGACTCGCATCCAGCGGATTCCCGCAACCTTCACCAGGTCATCGGTCCACCTAGTGGGAGGCCTTCCAACGCAACGTCTTCCGTCTCCGTTCTGCAAGCAATATGTCCTGCCCACTGCCACTTAAGTTTGACAATTCTTTGGGCTACGTCGGTAACCTTGGTTATCTTGCGGATGTCTTCATTTCTGATTCGATCGCGCAAGGAAACTCCGAGCATAGCCTCTCCATTGCCCTTTGGGTGACTTTAAGCCTTCTGATGAGGCCCATTGTGAGCGACCACGTTTCGGTCCCGTATGTATGTAAATATCAGCTGAAGATCATTGTGATATAAAATCATAGGTCCAATAAACTAACGCCTTTTTCCCATGGGAGTAAGCAGAAACCACAGAACGTCACCTGCTACGACCCTTACATACTCCTTTTGCCTCATCCACGTTCATACATCTGGTCATACATGTACAGGTTGCGGCACGTAAGTCTAGCACTGAACGAAACATGGAGGGGATATCTGCGCATGTTATACGACTGGAGAGCCAATCGGCGCAACGCACGCCCCAATACATTCTTATTTTTTACTTCTGCGCAATAACGGTCACCGCTAGACTTTCGTGCCGCGACCTGTACGCAGAAAGTTTAGATACGTATTTATCGCAACCGGCGCGCCGGTTGCGAAAAATACGTACCTAAACTTTCTGAAGAATCTCGCCAATAAGGTCAGTGAATGTCCGTCTAGGGTGTCCCGTCCCGGCCTAACCACTCACATCTACCTTGTATTATATCATAGGTTAAATAATTGCAAGAGACCTGATAATTCCACTAGCCTGTAGGTACAGTCGTAAAACAACGTAATTTAAATGAATTGTTTTTTTTACAACGATATCTGGTAGTGGGCAGGGCACATTGCTCGCAGAACGGATGGCCGATGGGACCGAAAAGTTCTGGGGTGGCGACCGCGAACCGGAAGACGTTGCGTTGGAAGTCCTACCACTTGGTGGACCGATGACTTGGTGAAGGTTGCGGGAATTCGCTGGATGCGAGTCGCACGAGACCGGTCAATGTCTCGACACTTGGGGAGGCCTATGTCCAGCAGTGGACGTCTTTCGGCTGAAATGATGATGATGAACGATATCTGACTCTATACAGGCCAGAGCCTGTATAGAGGCCTACTGAGACCCAGAGGTCTCAGTAGGCCTAGAAACTAAACTTATAGAATTTCTCATCTTTCTATTAAGCACACTGGTTTTGACATTGAACGTAGCATAAAATCTGTTATGGTTCAGAAAAGAACCTCACTTTCATTTGTTGGTGAACAAAGTGTAAATAAAAATGTACAAACAATTTCAAAACTTAATTTCATGAACTAATAAAGTATACAGATGTACGGCATTTGAAACTCCGATGCTCCCGTTAGGAGAGCAGTCAATTAACGAAAGATCAAAGTTAAAATTGGTCAGTGGAAACAGGAGCCTGGGTAATTAGATCCCTACCTAAATATAAAATAACTTATTTAGGAACGATGTCAGTTTGTACCTAACGTAGTAAGTATCTAAATAAAAACAGAAAAATACAGAAAGCATAACTGTCAGGTACGTCATTTGCATGCAGTAATAAAACCAAGTCAATCTTAGTTGATCAATAACAATTGTAAAATTTTAATTAACTGAACAAAGTGGTAACACAATAAAAACTTTACTACTTTTGAAAAAAATTGCAGATTTAGACGATGTTTTATTCATCGACTATACCTACAATTATTAGGCGCTTACCAAATTCAACAACGCGTTCCAATCTTCGACCCAGAAAAGTCATTTTTCTGGGTGTAGTATCCGCCATATTGGTTTAGCTCACGTATAAAATGTCGAATGTGAATCGATTTCCACCTTATTCATCAAAATCAGCTCAGTAGTTTAAGCACTACAGTGGATCATAAATAAATAATAAATAAAAAGTTTTTATTATTTCTCATACAATATATATATCTATATTATCAATTTATATATCTATATAAATATATCATAAAATGTAACAAACACGAATACAGAAACTGCACTAAAATCATAACCCTCCCTTTTAACTTTGCTGTGTTCGTAAAAATGGATGTAATTATAGGAATTTAACAGATTATAATTATCATTAAAATGTTGTCAATAAAATGTACTGCACAACAAGACTAACCACGAATTGTAATGCCACTAATAAAATAGTCAATTAGCTCTCAAAAGGCCAGCGTATTATCCATGTGTGCAAATATATGTATAGATACATAACTACTGCAATTTGCGCGGGATAAAACATGACATGACGTACATCAGTAAAGATAATGTATTATGAATTGTTTTGTGAGACTATAGGCGGATTTCATAAATAAAACTGAAGGTGATCAGCCGCGCTCATGATAGTTGCAATCATCATCATCATCATCATGTGCCTAGCCTTTTTCCAACTTTGTTAGGGTCGGCTTCCAGTCTAACCGGATGCAGCTGAAAACCAGTATTATACATGGAGTAACTGCCTATCCGACCTCCACAACCCAGTTATTACTGGGTAATATGTTACTCCTTGGTAAGACTGGTTGTCAGGTCAATCACAAGAATAAATACAGTTAATTATTTTAATAGTAAAGAATAGCACCATCCCATATCTTCCCGTGGGTGTCGTGAGAGGCGACTAAGGGACTTACCAGAGAATAGGCAGCAGCGTTCTCTGTGCTTTTGTAACAACCGCACTGCGATCGCCAACCCGCCTGCCAAGCGTGGTGATTATGGGTAAAACCCTCCTTTGGGGGAGGCCCATGTCCAGCAGTGGACGTCTTTCGGCTGAAATGATGATGATGATTTTAATAGTTGAACGTGAAAATCATTGTCCTAGGCTCTCAAACCAATTAAGGAATAAATGAGAACCACTCCCTACAAAAGCATCCGAAATAAATTTAACGATCGCACAAAACGTTTTACAAAGAAAAATATCATGTAGAAGTAAAAGGAAAAACAGACAACGCCGCGTGGTCGAACGTAAGGCTTATTAATATTCATGAAACACAAATTGGAACAGTGTACCAAATGACCGGACTTTCCTGGGGATTAGTTATCGGAATTCCTTAATTTCACTCTGTGATTAGATTTTGCTAAGTTAACGATAACATTTATTAAGTTGGTTTATTTGACGGGCTAACTAAATAAATTGCGTTTTAGGAAAATAACTGTGTTAGTAAAACGAGTAGGTAACTCTTTTAAAATAAATATTACGTCTTTCTATAAGGGTCGTGTGATGAGCTCATTCTTATTTTAAAATTTCTCCTCAGTGTAAACACTTCTTTGTGTGGCATTAGTAGGTATGGTGAATTAAAGTATCAGTAGTAGTATAAGTAAGTAATAAGAAAGTAGTTATTATCTTTAATTATCTCTTGTATTTTTATTAATCGATCGAATTTATTTAACTGAAGATGGTACGGTCATGTAATACATCTTTGTATTACATGACCTGGGGCCAGAGTGGGGTAGAGGGAGAGGAAGACCCCAAACCACATGGCTGACGAATGTCCATAGGGATATGAAAGGGACCTTGGCCTTTGGCCTAACAGACCAAGATGCCTATCAAAGAGATTGATGGTGCCGAATGATCAGGAAAGCTGACTCCTAGTAACGGGACAAGGCGAGGACAAAGAAGAAGAAGAAGATCGAATTTATTCGTTTATTCCCATCTACCACCCCCAATTCTACCACCTGGGGTGGTGGATGGGAATAACTGGAAGCGTTTACGCGTTAAAAATTTATTCCCATCTACCATCCCGGTGGTAAGTGATTTTAAGGACTATTTAACTTTTTTTTTGTCAAATTGTTGAATTGTTAAATTGTCCAAAAAAAAAAAAAGAAAAGAATTAAGTCAAGGAGTCCAAAAACCAGATAATAAATAAAAAACAACGAAAAAAATAAGTCAAATTGTCCAAAAATAACAGAAAAATAGTAATAAAATAGTCCAAAATACAAAAAAATAAAATTATGTCGAGGAATCCAGAAACCAAAAATTACAAATAATAATTAAGTCAAGGAGGCAAAAAAAAAAAACAAAAAAAAAAAAATTGGTAAAATAATCCAAAAAAAAAGTCAAATTGTCCAAAAAACAAAAAAAAAATAAGTAGAATTGGGGGTGGTAGATGGGAATAAACGAATTTATTTAACTTCAAACCATTCTGCCCACGTCCCATTCTACTTTGGATTTGCGCAACACGTTTTATTGTTCCATTGTCCTCTGTTATTCAACCTCAAATCATAGTAGGTAAACTTTTACTGATACTGGAGTCTATAGCCAGCATGTATCAGAAAGATAATGTCATATTTAAAAATAAAATATTAAAAAAAATTAAAAACCCGACTGCGTAAAAAATAACTAATAATTTAAAATAAAAACTGAAAGAAGTAAAACAAGTTCAGGAAACAGGACATATTGACTGCAACGGTCGGGACCCATATTGGATGTAATGATTTTAGTCTACATTATTTAATTTTGATATACCCAGTGTCACTCTCACAGTAAATATGAGTCTAACGACACCTCTCAAGCTACAATCCATCGAGCCGTTCAGGCTGCAGAGCGTGCCAAACATTTGAATTTGGCGCCAAAAATCCGCCATTTTTTTTTATTTTTTTATTTTGAAATACCCAGTGTCACTCTCACAGTAAATACAAATCCAACGACACCTCTCAAGCTAAAATCCATCGAGCCGTTCAGGCCACAGAGCGTGCCCAACAATTATACATACATATAATTACATAAACATACTTACATACATACATACATACATACTCTCGAAAAACATAACCCTCATTTTTGTGCAGTCGGGTAAAAAATACAGACCAACTGACAACTATCTCATGAAAAATAAATCAACTGTCCCATAAATTTGGGTCGAGTTGGGTCGAGTTGAGATATTAGAGTTTTGTACGGGACAGCTAATTATTTTGTCGCGATTAGGAAGTGGGTCCATTAAAGAAAGTTCAGTTTGATAAATATGACCTCTTCTTTCTAGTACGCATGTTAGATGTTTCACGTGCGGGCTGACCCACGAATGAAGTCAAAACACCCTGGACGCTGCTGCCGCCAAAAGTGGTCACGGTAATTATTGGCTAAAACGAAGACTATATTACCTATCTTTGACCAAACGTGACATACAATATGAACACGTTTTACATACTAATTAATGATTTTAATGCGAAAGCAAATAAGTGCGTCTGTTACGTTTTTTATTGGACTTAGATAATTGTTTGGCGTATAGATAGATAAAAGCTTGATAAAAGATACTTTTAATCCGAGATAAACGTCTTCGTTGGATAATTTTCGATCTAAATACAGGCGAATCGGGGGCTAAAGCTAGCTTTACAAATTATACACAAAATGGACTGAAACGACGTGTCACCAAAAACTGAATATATTAGCATAGCTGTCACGTTTAATAACATATTCACAAATATATATTCTAGTCAAACAATAACTTAAAAGCCAGCAAATGTTTCAATTACATGCTTATAATATTTTAGTGTGAAATTATGCAGATTGTAGTGCATGAAATAACTGACAACAGTTCCCAACTCTTTTGTTTACTTCCTCATGGTTTCGATTTTTAACCGACTGCCGAAAGGTGGAGGTTCAATTTTTTTGGTTGAAATTGAAACTCCGTGTATTGAAACTAAGGACAGGTACGTACTGACAAAGGAATATTAAGACAGGAGGTTTAGGCTTGAATTCCTCCTGCGCTGAAGTCAGTCGCGTGCGTCGGTCGTGCGCTCGAGAATACATTGTGTTCTATATCGTGTGGTGGGACACCCCCTACGTGAAGTGTAAGACATGTGATCGTCTATATATTGTCAAGTGCATAGAGTAATTTTAGAATCAGCTGAGAGATACCGTTGTTAAAAGATAGGGAATTATTGCCTCATTAGTATTTATCGTCGTCTGCATTTACGTTTATCCTAGTACATGCAGCATGTTTGGACAAAGTATAGCCACTGACCCTCTGACTAGGTTCACCTTAGGTCATAGTTAACTTACTGTGTTTATATTGGGTGTCCCACCACAATAGCACCATACTGCGTCGCTGACGTCAGCGGCGCGTATATTGCTACTGTTTTTCTCGCTGATGTACGCGACTCACGTCAGCGTGGCAGGAATTCAGGCCTTAGAAACAACAACACTGGTACATACATTTCAAGTTTACTTAAATCATATTTTTATTATTAGCCCTCTCTGTCCCACTCCGAGGCAAAGGCCTCCCTCACTCTCTCCTTTTCTCGCGAACCTGCGCGTCTTCCTTCAAGTTCTGACGAAACTTGTCCTGTTCGTCCCGCCATCTCCTTCGTGGCCTGCCACTACTCCGCCTTACTATGTCATTGCATCAGTTTTCCTGCTAATTTCGCCCACAGTTGTCCTTGGTTAGGTTATGGGGCAAACATGTCGTGCTCAGTCTCATTTGAGTTGGGCAGCCTTTTGAGCCACGTCACATATATTTGTTTTATAAATTGTTATCCGCAAATTCTTCCTACGCTCCACTCAGGCCACCTAAAGTAACAAGCAAGTTATAGCAAGAAAAGTGCCTACCACCACACGACTTCTTAAAGCCCCAAGAACACCGGGCTCCCAGCAGTGAACAACAGTGGCCTATTTGGAAAGCTCTGAATCGATTGCGTACCCAAGTAGGCCGCTGCAAACATAACCTGGCAAAATGGGGTATAATTGGTTCTTCCAACACCGAGTGCGAGTGCGGCACTCCGGACCAAACAATGCCCCACCTGCTGGAGTGTCCCAGGTGTCCATCTACCTGCACTCTTGATGACCTGTACATCGCCTCTACCACTGCAATAAACGTAGCCACCTAATAGGCACACACCGTGTAATTGGAAGGAAAATCGATTCGATAAGTAGAAGAATCATAATAATGAAAAGCCGAACGATATCCACTGCAGGCTGAACAAAGGCCTTCCCATGATGCATCACCAGACCGGTGCTTCTCGATCCAACAGATACACTTAGCTTTCACCATGTCGTCTTTCATCGGTCACATTGTAAAAAGAACTTTATGTAAAAAAAAATGGTATTTTATTAATATGCGTCATCTCGTCTGTATAAAACCGTCTGCAAGGGAAAAATGTTATTCATGCATTGTCTTTCGAAGGCACATACATTTACGATCTGATATAAATTGTAAGATAAGGCTAAGAGTTCACTTGTCGCCAGATAAGTATTCATTTTATATTCTTTAGGTACAATATTTTGTATCTTTTTTTACACGACCGCCCAAAAAAGGAGTATTATGTTTTCAGGGTTCTTTAATTGATGAGATTCAGTGCCACCGACTTCCGAATGTAAAGGTCTTTATCACTTTTTTAGTCAGTCATTTTAAGTCAGTTATAAAAAATAAGATAATAATAATAATAATAAACTTCTGGCTCAAATGGTTTAGTAGTTCACACACTTGCCTGGCATCGCAATTCCAGTCATCCTTAGAGTCCGGGTCCCTCCCACAGTTTTTAACAACAGGCGTTACCCACCTGCTCCATAAGTCAGGTAGTCCCGCGGAACCCAAAAATTATAGACCGATCACGTGTTTGTCGACGATCTACAAGCTTCTTACATCCATTCTGAGAATGAAAATTAATACACACATTGACAAAAACTCCATCATGTCAGCCTCTCAGAATGGATGTAGGAATGGGTCCCGCGGTACTAAGGAGCTACTCCTCATCGACATGGCCATTAGCCAACAGGTTCGTCGATCTCGCAAAGATCTGTCGACATGTTGGATAGATTATAAGAAGGCCTATGACTCGGTGCCACATACGTGGCTCATGAGGGTGCTGGAGTTGTACAAAGTAGATACAACTCTACGCACCTTTCTTGAGTCATGTATGGGGCAATGGAAGACGGTCCTTCGATATCCAGGATGTCGACAGATCCAGGGGAGCGATGAGCCTGTATGGATTAAGCGGGGAATATTCCAGGGCGACAGTCTGAGTCCACTTTGGTTCTGTTTAGCCCTGAATCCTCTAAGCACATTGCTGGAGAATTCAGGCCTAGGCTGCCGGTTGAGGAAGGATGGTCAGGTTATATCTCACCTGCTTTACATGGATGATCTGAAACTCTTTGCCCCCAACAAATTGCGATTGATGGAGCTACTGAAAGTAACTGAAACTTTTAGTAGCGCCATCAAGATGGAATTTGGTGTGGACAAATGTGCAGTCATGTATGTAAAGCGAGGGGAGATTATGGAGTCCGAGGGACTTCAACTCTCGGACTCCATACACCTGAAATCTCTTTCCTCATCTGAAACCTATAAGTATTTGGGTATGTCGGAAGCGTTAGGCATTAATGTAACTGACATGAAGCAATCATTGAGGGAGCGCTTCTTCGGTCGCCTGAGAAAGGTATTAAATAGCCTTCTTTCAGGTGGGAACAAGGTGCGCGCCTTCAATGGTTGGGTCATGCCGGTTTTAATGTACTCTTTCGGCATACTCAAATGGACTCAGACCGAACTCGACGCCCTGGATAGAAGAGTTCGTACACTGCTGACCGAAAGCCGGATACATCACCCACGATCATCGGTTATGAGACTGTACATCCCGCGGAAGTGCGGAGGTCGAGGCTTTTTAAACGCGAAGACCCTCCACAACCGTGAGGTGTGCAGTCTCAGAGAATATTTTTTAAAAGCCGAGGTGGGTATGCACCGAGATGTGGTCGCAGTGGACAAGGGACTCACCCCGCTGTCCATGGCTAAAGAGAACTGGCACAGACCTGAGGTACTTACCACCGATGACCGCAAGGAAGTATGGCAAGGCAAAGAGCTTCACGGGCGCTTCTACCGGGCTCTTCATGGGCCCGATGTAGATTTTCTAGCGTCCGTGTCCTGGTTACGTTTCGGCGACCTCTTTGGGGAAACTGAAGGTTTTGTTTGTGCGATTATGGACGAAGTTATGTTGACGAACAACTACCGGAAATATATTATGAAGGACGGGACGGTTGACGTGTGTCGGGCATGCCACCTTCCAGGTGAGTCCATCAGACATATTATTTCTGGTTGTTCTCGTCTGGCTAACGGCGAGTACTTGCACAGGCATAACCAAGTAGCCAGGATTATACACCAGCAACTTGCCTTGAAATATAAACTTGTGGAATCTGAGGTACCGTACTACAAGTATGTGCCCGACCCAGTTCTCGAAAATGACCATGTCACGCTGTACTGGGATCGGTCCATCATTACTGACAGGACTATTGTCGCCAATAAGCCTGACATAGTGATGATGGACCGATCAGCGCGCCGCGTAATGATAATCGATGTTACCATTCCGCATGACGAGAACCTCGTGAAAGCTGAGAAAGAGAAACAAATAAAATATCTCGACTTGGCACACGAGGTTCGCGGCATGTGGAATATGGACTCGGTTATCATTGTGCCGATTGTCGTGACGGCCAATGGCCTTATAGCCAAGAGCTTCGATGACCATCTATCGAAGCTCTCTTTAGGCGGTTGGATCAAGGACCTGATTCAGAAGGCAGTACTCCTCGATACGGCTCGCATTGTGAGGAGGTTCCTGTCTCTGCAGCCCTAACCACCGGTGGCTTGGACCCTGCTCCCGACACCGGCGGACTACTATTTTTTAATATTTTTAAGTGTTTTTTTTTGTATCGTTTTATTTTGAGAAATACTTAAAAATGTAAATAGATAAGGATTTAAATAAATAAACGGAATAATAATAAAATAAATAAGTAATGATAATTTGATTTTGGCTTTTTAGTTGAGACGCCCAACACAAATTATTGTCATATTTAAATTTTATATTGCAACAAGATAATTATTATTATGACATCATCAACATATACGGAGAGGAAAAAATACGTATTAAGAAGATAACTTATGAACTACTTAAGTCAAGCTAATTTATATTTTAAAGGGATCACGAAAATCGAACCAGTATTCACAGAAACGTGTACATACACGAGAAAAAAGATGCTGGTAAAAACCTGACCTTCTCCTTTTTTGAAAGTCGGTTAAAAACAGATGTTTTGCGCTAGTAAACGCTAGCCTTAATGTTATGTTAATTTATTATAATGCGAAAAGGCAGACGTAGACTAAGTATATAATAAATAGTGAAACTTACGAAATAAGTAGTTTACTTACTGTTGGTCCGTTTTGTAGAAGTGTAGATGTGAATTTTTACTTTTAAAAATTGTGCCAAAGATATTAGTCAACTAATTATTTGTGGTTAGTTTTATCTAGGCTTAGGATCATAATAAATAAATAAAATCTTTATTGACAAGTGATTGTTTAAACATCAGTGTAGCTCTGGCTCTTTTACTAGGAACTCCGATATCACATAAGCCAGATCACAATACATATGTGATTTTAGAATAAAGTGTTTACAAGTACTAATTACATCCTAGACAAAAAGAAAATGTTTAAATAACCTTTACACTATATAAACAAAATACAAACTTTAATTAAAATATTTACAATGGTTTGGAACGCCGTAAATAGAGCAAATAAAATAGACATAAGTGTAATTAGTGGAAACCCAGATTACAAGGAACAGGTAGAAGAAAGAATATACGAATATGAGGAAGCGATTGACCTAACAGGTAAATATTTATCATAATTACTTTACATTCACACATCAATCTATATTAATAAAGATTGAACCGACGAAAAAAATACAAGTTAGGATATTCAAAACTATAATAGCAACAGTTTACTATAAAAGTAACCTATTAATTATACAAATGTAAGAGGACCCGTCAGAATCAAGTATTCTGTACCACAAACTGAGTAACACTACGCAAAATTATATATTTTTTATTCCTTTATTTATTTTTACATTTTTAAATATTAAATTTAAAACTTTTAAAAATATAAAAATGGTAGCCCACCGGTATCGGGAACAGGGTCCAAGCTATCGGCGGTAGGGCTCCAGAGAAGAAACTCCTAACAAATTTTTTTTTTAGGGGTGAGAAATCATCACGTTTCACTGTAAGATGCGCGTTTTGCTGTGTGTTACGCACTCAAAACATTGTGCTGATTAATGCATTGTTTATTAGAGGAGTCATGGAGGTTTTTTAAAATATAACATTTAAAATAAGAATTAAAAACATATATGTGAAAAAGAATTTAGAACTTAGACCTCCAATATTCGTAACTAGAAGGTGAGATGTATCATATATGGTCAAGCATAAAAAAAATATCGCAGTGACGGGGGTCATTGTGATATTTTTCTTGATTTTTACTTTTCTTTAGAACAAGACTAGTGTAGAAACAGTCAGAATTGAAACAGCAGGATGGTTGAATATGCGTTTTATTTAGGACTGACAATAACTTAATACAGTATAAACTTAACGTTTAGTAAAATTAATGTTCATTTCTAGGAAAGTTTAGTCTTCTAGCAATAATTACGTCGGCTTATTTAGAAGTGACTGCTCGCCATGAGCTCAAGAACCAGAGTGATTCTTAGAAAGGAGTCGTTTTTGCCTGAGCTTATCTGTTCCCCACTACCACACAACCCCACTAAAACCAACGGAGTTTCCAACTCAGTGTTGCCAATAAAATAATTAAATGTGTATCAAGTCTGTTACACCTTCAAAAGTTTTACACTAGTGTCTTTCTAGCCGTATGGTATCCGGCAGAGTAGAATAGAACCAACCCGTGGTACACTCACGGGTGTCGTATGGCGACTAATGTCTGAGGCAGAACACCTTGCGCCTCCATAGACCAGAGAATGGGCAGAAGCGTTTTCTGTTAGTCTTTCATCACTGCGATCTCCAATCCGCCTGCCAAGCGTGGAGATTACGGCAAATTCCTTCCATCATGGGAGAGGCTTATGTCCAGCAGTGGACGTTATGGGCTGTTGTTGTTGTTGTTGTTGTAGTGTCTTTTGACTGAGTATTTTTACCCTCTTTATAATAAAGATCATCTTAAAAATAAAGCAGAAATGGACTGTGAAATAATTAAAACCGTGCTGTTTTCAGGCAATGGCTGGTACAACCGTGGACTTCTTGCGGTTCTTAGCATAGGTCTGTTAGGAATGGGTATTGACATCTTCGGTTTCTCAGTGGTCGTCACTGGCTGTTCCTGTGACTTCCAGCTTGAACTATGGCAGAAGAGCATAATGCTGTCCATGCCTTTTGTTGGTAAGTTTTGTTACTCTCTTTACTTACTTGAATGTGAATACCCCTGCCTTTATCAGTATAACAAAATTGAATTTCTTATTTAACTCCTTTAGAGGACACAAAAGGCTTGTGTCCTGAAAAAATCTAATTAGTCCGCCAGTTAGATTATCAAAAAATATTTGACACGTATTTTTTCTTTTGTTACGTAAACCAAAATTGACGAAGATACGACGCTTTTAAAATTCTCAATACGTCACGCCGCCAAAATTTTTAGTGCGTTGTGACGTCACGAGCCCCCACTCTCGAGTTTTGATGCGTTATATCTTTGTCAATATTTATTAATTTACAAAAACAAAAAATACATGTCCATAATTTTCCAATACTCTAACTGACGGACTAAATAGATTTGTAATTTATTGATGGTGGAAACTAGCCTAATTATGTTTTTATTCCTTAGTACTCAACATTTTTAAGAACTTTTTGCAAATTAGAAAATTGCGCACATGCTAGTAGACTGTGCGTAGTCAGTTGGTGAATTTATGATTGTTATCTACAGCGACTACAGCCAGCACATTAAGTTACCCGAAACCGTTCAACTTTCCCAATCAACCTTGAACATAATACATTTCGCGCTAAAGTTGAAAATCTATTAAAAACAATTGTCAGATTATATCATCTTGATCTACTATACCTAGATCATGGGTTTCAAAACTTTAAAATTTTCGTCTATCTTAATGCATCTCCACTCCAGACAATAATAAAAGTAGGTATTGGTGTCGATTCTGTTGTGCACATACTAAATTAAATTAAGGCTTTTGCTATATTTTAGTGAAAGGCAGTGCGAGAAAAGGACGGCTATAGCTATGAACTAAGTTAGAGATGTCAAACTAGTTTATGCCTTGCGCTTCACCGCGTTTTTAGTCGACATGTTTTTACGTGCACCCTTCATTTGTATGGAAATATTAGTTCCAACTAAATTTGACAGAAATTACGTCAGTCTCTTTCTCGTTTTAATTGAGAGAAAAAGATAGCAATAACTCAATTAAGTTTAGTTTGTGCACAACAGAATCAACACCTTCGTTTTTTTTATAAAATAATCTTCATCGACATCGAACAAAAATTGTTCCTTTATCTACTTTCGCAATGCGGCCACCAAAATTATGTTTTATTTTTACAATTGTGTTGTCTTTCAATCCCGATTTTATTCCAGGACCAATTGCAATGTCAATACCTTGGGGCTACATATCAGATACAAAGGGTCGAAAGAAAACACTGTTGATCGCTTTATGGGGGAGTTTCTTGTCTTCGTTTATAAGCGCGTTTTCCGCGAACTGGATCATGTTGGCGGTACTCAAGGTTTTTAGCTCTTGTTTGTAAGTATAATTTTCTATGAAATTGTAAACATTAGTATTTTTTAATAATACTCAACAAAGTATTAAAGAAGTTACAGAATGAAATCCTAAAACTAATAATATTAGTTACAGGATGCAGAACATGTTGGCTCTTCTGAGAACCTTAAATATTTATCCTTATGTTTTTGTTTTAATTTTTTCTAATGTTGGCATAGTTTTAATTACAATGATTTTTATACTTTTGAAATGCCAATTTTATTGAGACAACGCGTTTTCATTTACCTATTTATCGGTTTTATTTAAATAACTGTGAAAAGTGTGTATGAATTATATTTCTCAAACAGTTGTAGCGCAGTTCAATCGGTGGCCTATGCACATATTGGCGAATGTTGTTCGAGCAAAGTAAGGGGTTTCTACATGCTCATAATGACTAGTGCGCTGATGTTATTCCTTCTCTCTTATGTTGGTAAGTTACTTTTTAATACGTTTTGATATGTTTTCATTTCGTGCCCCGACAGCCGTCTTGTCATTTTCTGGATGTCGACAATGGCGCCACACAACTGTGTCCAATGGTAAATCTAAACTATTCAAAGAGTGATACACATACAAAAAAAATATAAAATCGGTCCAGCTGTTTAGGAAGAGTTCAGTGACGTACAGACGTGCAGAAAAATTACAATGATAAAGATAATATTTCTCAGTTTTTAATTTAATAAATTTTACACTTGAATCAATTTTACCAATGTTATTAATTTTATACATTCTATAATTTTTATTTTGGTACTCCCTTAATTCTCCTAAAATTTTTTGTCCGAAAATCATTATCCATAAAACGTTTGCTATAAACTTCAGTAACCATAATATTCAAAATCCCGAAATTTTGTTTTACATAATTATCTTTATTTCTAAAACTGTTCTGTCATAATATCGAATACTATAATAATTGAATCGTCTAATTTTACATGCCATAAAGTCAAATGTCCTAAGTATTTTATTATATAATGTGTATTATTCCGAATGTTCATATAAGTATAATGAATTTATTGGTCCTAAAACATTTGCTAAAAATTAGGTTTTAGTGACAGAAACGAATCGCTGTAAATCCGACCCCACGTAGTCTTGTCTGCCCTACCCCGAGAGTGTAATTTAAAATCGCGTAGGCGCGGAGAGGCGAGGCGGCCCGCGAGTTGAGGAGCAGGTGGTTGTAACACTCGCCGCCGCTGCTGAGGCTGGCCGGCGGAGCCGGCCAGCAAGCCGAAGCTGCGGTGGTGAGCGTTAAACACATCTGCGACGATAAGCTTGCATGGGACCGCCGGAGCCCCGCAGCGCCGGAGCCGTGACAGAAACCATGCCTGCTGCATGTTGCTTGCTTGCTTGCATGCTGCATGCTTGCTCGCTTGCATGCTGCATGCTTGCTGCATGGTTGCTGCAAGCTTGTTGCATGCTTGCTGCATGCTTGCTGAATGCTTGCTGAATGCTTGCTGCATGCTTGCTGCATGCAAGGTGTATGTTTGTTTGGTGTATGTGTGTTTGATTGATTTTCTGCCTTTTAGTGACTACCGATATGAAATGTATGCCAAAAGAAGATTGTAACTGTGAACTTTCTGCGATATTATGATGGTTCTACTTTTTAATTCTTACAAATTTCATAAGAGCAAAATTGTATAAAAATGTGTTGTGTTGAGAGAAGATATAGCATAGCTGTGCCTGAAAGCCTACTATCATGTTAATCACTATCTTGAAGATAAAAAAGCTTGGGATTAAGCTGCTCCAATGAAATTTGCTCTGTGAATGTCGAAATTTCGGACTTCGCTTGTTTATTATTGATTCCTTTCTTTTATACACTCTGACATTGAATTTTTTTTTGACATGTATTTTATTATTTTACTTTTATTTTTTATTGTTTTATGTGATATTTACTGATTTGACATGAATACTTATTTTTTTAAGTATTTTACTTTTTTATTTTATTATTATTGCGACATTTAATGATTTTTGTGTTTTTTTTTTTTTACTTACATTCATTTGAAAAGAATTTGTTATTAATTTTATTTGATTATTGTGAATGTGGGGACCATGTGGGTCACATTTTTATTTTTTGTTTGTTTTTTTCCCACAACTGTCTGGCAGTTTGAGTACTATAAGCGACCTTCCCAAATGTCCTTTCTTTGGTATTGTTCGTCGTTTCGTTGAGCTCCTTGAGTTATAAGTCGAGCTACACGTTAACTGACAAATGCTTGCACTGACTGGACAGGTCCACTCAAATCTGTATGGTTCTTTCTTCAAAAGACCATCTCAGACACTAATCTGCATAGTCCTCATGTGAATTGAGCAAGATTGTCTGGACTTTAAAAGAGACTATGACCTCTGAGTTTGTTTCGGCTGTTTCTTCTCAGAGTAGTCAGGTACGAAACACCGGCCCCATCTAGTTTTAAAAAATGACGTGTAAAAGTGTTTGTAAAAACCTACTTGCAAAATAAACATCATTTATCATTTATCATTTATCATAGCAAAAGCTAAGTAATACCTGTAGTTACCCGTAATTACAGACACAATTAAAATAACAATGTTTCTGTTCCCTTTTGAGAACGTCTGGGAACATACCGGTTTGTTTTAAAAATATTATTAAGATCAAAACATTGAATATTTTTTTGAATTTAGGATTTATAACTATTATTGAAAACGGTTTGAAGTCTTTTGTATATTATTGATTGTAATATTTATGAGAAACAGGTTTAGGGCATATTGTATTTAGGGATTTCAATTTTATGGCATGTTATATTATGTGATATTAAGTTCGGGTAAGTTATCATTCGGGCAAATGATGATTAGGACAAAAAAAGTTATGGCACTTTAAATTATGAATAAAAAAGTTAGGTAATACATATAGAGAACCTTTTATTTTATATTATTGTTTCTTATTTTTATTAATTTTATGAATTCTATCATTTTATTTTGGTTCGTACTTATTGGTACTATTTTGACATTATTAATTTTGTTTGATGATTTATTTTGTATATTTTTGCTTAAGATTTTTTTTCTTTATTTCTATCTTTCTGCATGTATGGATTCCATCATGAATTCTGGGGCTTTTATAGTCAGCTATTAATATTTACAACATTATTTAAGGTTACAATATACTTTTCTTTTTATTAGCGTGTTCTGTCCCACTGAAAAAAAAAACGAAGCCAAAGGCCTCTCTCATTCCTGTCCAATGGGGTACTTTTTAAGAGCTGTAAAAACCCGGTTCTCTCATAGATTTTGTATGGCAATAGCAAACTGTGACGTCACTGTTTACTCAACTCAATGACTCAACTATTTATTGATTTCAAAGCAACTAAAAATAGAATTTGGCAATTTATTGAAAACTAGCTGGCGTCCCGCGGTTTCACCCGCGTAGTTCCTGTTCCCGTGGCAGTACGGGAATAAAATATAGCCTATAGCACTCACGAATAATCTAGCTTTCTACCAGTGAACCTACCTTTCTACAATTTTTAAAATTGGTTCATTACTTCCGGAGATTACCCCCTACATACAAAACGGGTTTCCAAGCCCAAAATAAAGTGTTTTTTTAAAGATCTGTGTCTTGGAATTATTGTTTTATGGAGTTATCTACCCTATTCTTCCGATGTTTTGCCTCCTAATGAATATCAGTCAAAATCGTCACACCAGTGTTTCTTAAGCCTGCCAGGCAGCCACTGTGTGACGATTTTGGCCCATCCGTCTTGACCCATCCTGGAAATATGACCCGCCCAATCGCAACATCGGGATGCTTGTTTTGTGCAAATTAAACATGATTGACTAAATAATAAAACATCGTCACACACACACACACTTTAGAGTTATTTAAATAAAAATAACCAAGCCAAAAATAGCCAAAAGATCTAGCTACTTGTTTTATATTTGAATTGTCTACCACGTGTCATTTCGTTTCACTATTGTACGAAACAATACATAAAGAAACGACTAAAATCGATTTTTCATTGCGTAGTTATTTGCATAAATAACATTTAAAACACTTAATAATAGAAAGAAAGAAAATATCAATTAGTTTTTATTGAAGCGGCTAAATCATTTGTTATTTATGTTAATCGTATTATACTGACAATATTGCTTTTTGTTTTTTTGCTTATTAGGTACGTCACGATGAACTCATCTTCACAATATGAATATGAATTACAATACCTGCTAATATACATATACAGGTCTACATAATTTAAAATAAAGTATCATGGACATAAATCTCATTCTTTACTACTTCAAACTGTACGTAAAGTACTACATTACATAACATAACATCACGCTTGTAATTCCCGAAGGGTAAAGCAGAGGTGTAACTAATAGTACACCCATATTTTGCCGGTTATGCTTAAGAGCGTGCTCGCATATTTTGGGCGTTTGACCAAAAATACGTACTTTTCCAAGTCCTCGATATTTGTTATATAAAGATAATAGCATAATATTTCAATGAAGAATCATAAATCTGGCTTTGTTTTAGTTCGTAGATTGATTAGAGTTTTGTTATAATAGTTAATATTATGAGAAATAGCAATTTTCCGACAGCCAATTTCAAGCAAACGTTAAACATTAGGTTTTCTCCTGCCATTTGTATCAAACTGGTAACACGAAAAAATCTAAAAAAAATATAAATGTACTGGTCATATAGTCCTCAAGGTTGTAGATTGATTAGAATATTGAAATAAAAATTGAATCGACGCAAAAAAAAACGATATTCAAAAGCAATATTGATCTAAAATGTATGCATTTTCAGCGTCCATTATATTCCAAATAAACTCAATTTTATCAAATAAATTAATAGGATATAAAACTTCGATCTACAACGAATACGTTTTATTAGTTTTCGTTTGTCAATTTATTAAGACAAAATTACAATAAATAAAATTGGAGAACTATAATTCTGCGTTAAGTCAGCTCGCACCTCAGTCTCATGTCAGTCTCGTCTCTAATGTTCGTCAATAACAATCGACAATCGTCCGGAGATCAATATTATTATCGAGTCGTGTGGGCCGGTTGAAAAAATTTGGACCAGGAAGTAAAAATCAATTTCTGATGGAAGAACCCAATAACACTTTTCCTGACCTGGGAATCGAACCCAGAATTTCATGCTCAGCAGTCTAGTACATACTACACAACAAGGTAACATGGCTAGACTGTCTGTAATGTAAATGTTTTATTATTTATCCTACTCATTTTTTGACGGCTTTTTAGATATTATAGTTAAAAGTGAGACAATCGTATCCTCGGTATGATCTTCAAAATAGGTGAAACTATTGAGCATTATAAAACCGGCCACGTGCGAGTTGGACTCGCTCACGATGGGTTCCGTACCATCATCTATACAACATTAGACAAAACAGCAAAAAAATCACGTTTGTTGTATGGGCCTCCCTTAAATATTTATTTTATTCTGTTTTTAGTATTTGTTGTTATAGCGGCAACCGTAATACATCATCTGTGAAACTTTCAACTGTCTAGCTATCACGTTTCATGAAATACAGCCTGGTGACAGACAGACGGACAGACGAATAGACGGACTGTGGAGTCTTAGTAATAGGGTCCCGTTTTTACCCTTTGGGTACGGAACCCTAAAAACCGTGACAAGTAATGGCATCAATAATAATAATATGTAATAATAATAGCCTTTATTCAGACACAAAAAAAAAGGATATTTACAAAATTATTACTATGGCCCTTCTAACCCTAAAATTAGCAACTCTATTTGTGGTGATTCAAACTTCGTTTGAAACACTGTTTGAATAAAGTTCTAATCAGCTTGCACTACAAAGCGGTTGTTACGTCAGTCACTGCGGCCGAATAGTGCGAAATGAGTAGTTTTCTGCGATTTACAAAAAATCTATTGATTGGACTAAAAAAATAAAACACATAAGTTCTGCTTTATAGTTACTTCAGTTAGTATGCAAAGTTTCATGTTCTGTTTGAAGTACTTTTTGAATACCAGCGGTTTATTGTTTGATTTGGAGGTAACCTTGGATTTTTTTTTCTATCGAGAAAAGTTTATGGAATCGTGTTTTCGTCACACATGAGACTTAGCATTAATCCTCAACTTTACCATATATTTATTTCAAAATTAATGCTGCAGTATTTTAGGCGTAACGGAGGATCATGCTAAGCCATTTGATGGATATATAGCCCTTAAGTTAACGACTGTGCTGAGTCGATGACATCGACAACTTCGTCTGTTTGCCCAACTTTGGCAAAGGCCTCCTCCATTTCTTTCCACTCTACTCGGTTTAGAGCTTTCCTCGTCCATAGCTTTCCTGCTATCGCCTTTATCTCGTCTTTCCACCTTCGGCATAAAGGTATCAAGCTTGATATTAATTACCACATTGTTCTCAGTTCCCGGATACTTCATTCTCCAACTAAACTTCGCGTTAGACATGGGCACCATGAAGTTCACGCCATGGAGGCTTCTGGTTCTCGTAATGGCAGCACCACTTGGTATCAGCGCCTTTCTGCTGATTTTCTTCTATGAGAGCCCCAAGTTTCTCGTCAATGTTGGTCGAGAAAAAGAAGCTTTGGAGTACCTTAAAAATATATGGGCCCGGAATGGAGGTAACGAGCATGAGTATCCGGTATGTATTAGATCCAGATTACTAGCTAGATCATTAGTTTATTTCCGTTTTTCGATTGTACTTTTATACAGGGTGTAAACGGACCTTTCACGAAGCGTCAACCAAGCATTCCGTACATCATACTAAGTAACTTTACGCAAAAAAATATTGCGGGGAAATGACTTTTTTTTTGGGTATAAAATTACGTTTTACGGTAAAAATCAATGTACCGCACCCAAAACATTGTAGTGGTGGATGGATTGAATAGTACTGGGGTCGTGGAGGTGTTTAAAGTACAAATCTTAGATTAAAATATTTTATAAAAAAAAAAAACTTATATAAAAGTTGGAACTTTGATTGAATAATACGGGGGTCGTGGTGTTGTTTAAAGTATAAATATTACATTTAAAACTTGTATTAAAAAAAAAAAACTTGTCAAAAAGTTGAAACTTTAACCCCAAATAATATCTCCGAAGGTTCTCAGGTATGGTCTAGAACAAAAAAATAATAGCAATGACGGGGAGAACAAGTGCCTTTTGGCTTCATGAAGAGTCTTTTGTACACCCTTAATTTAACAACACTAGTTTATGCATGCGGCTTCGCCCACGTGGAGTTCAGTAATTGTCTCAGAGTATCGTACTACCGGAATAAAAACTATCCTATATAATAATCCAGGTGATAAACTATTAGTCTGCCAAATTGCATCCATTTGTTAGTTGTTTTTGCCTGGATTAGTAACAAAATATATCCATCCATCTTCAAGAACTTTAAAATAGTAGGTATCAAGATTATATATTCGTATCGTATTTCGGACTATTTTTATGTATTTTAATATATAGAATGTTATCCTATTTGACCCAAAGATTGACTGGTAGAGAATGCATTGTGGCATTAAGTCCGCCTATGTACCACCCTTGTACTACATGAAGTTTAAATAAATAAATAAATATAATTATTGTTTTTTTTTTCCACAGGTTCGTAGAGTGATATTAAAAGATGAAGGAAAGACTAAAATAGTAAATGATGAGAAAATTAACTTATTAGTGTCACTTTGGCAACAAACAATGCCACTGTTCAAACCACCTTTACTTTGGAGGACACTACAGCTTTTCTTCTTGACAACTGTCATTTATAGCATGTGAGTTACCATCAAATATTAATTTTTACCACAAGATTTTAATTTGTCTGAAAAACTCGTTATCCCTCTTAGTGAGGTACGATACATTACAGGGCCAGGGGCTGCGAATCCCCATACAAATGTATTGCCTTTTTTCTGGAAGTATACCTTTAGAGCTTTTTTTTTTGCAAAAAACCAAGGTCTGTAGACACGTCACGGTTATTTCCCTTTTTTCAGCAAAAATGACAAAACATGCCGGTTTTTACGGCCGTGATTAGAGGACTACCAGAAAAATTCGAAAAAAAAATAACATGACAGAAATTGATAGTAGCCTAGGAAATCTTAAAATTTTAAAAGAGAGATTTCGATGAGAAAAAAGGGGAATACAAAACGTCGATCTCGTCAAAATGTTTGTGATAGAATCGGTCTGAGCTGCAGGTGTCTCTTTCGCACTCTACGTGGGCAGGCTTGATGGAGCGTGATGGCAATAGTTTCTTCAAATTCCTCGCAGACCCTGTTCTCTCTTAAGTCAGATGTGAAAGAAACATTTTGTTGCTTTAACCGTCTACGTATTGCGAGGTATCAATACGTAAAATTTATTACTGTTAGTATAATTTAATCAGATAGGAATTAAATCCTATCTGATTAAACTAAATTAACAGTAAAGGAAGAAACAATAATATTCAATGAGGGATTTTATTTTTCAACTCTTCCCTAGTCGCTGGATAGATGGCGCTGAACTTGGTAAGTTACTGCAAAGAACGGAACGTCACATCATTTCACTTGGATGTAATGGTTATATTCGGAAGCTTAAGCAAACGAAAGTGTCAGTCAACGAGCGTATGACAGATGTGACGTGACGCTATGTTTTTTTTTCTCAAGCGTTTTGGCTTTGCCACCAAGTAACGTAGTCAGTTCAACGCCATCTACAGAGTTCTTGGAAACTATGTTTTTTTTTAAATACTCAAAAAGAAAACCTCTCATTCGGAAAATTCAGAGGTTCTTCATTTTAATTATAAACAGTTTTGATAATTTGTTTTTTATGTCCTACAGTAACAATAGCTTTGTGATGTGGATGCCATATATTGTGGAGGCTTTCTCAACCGGTGTAAGCTCAGCAAATACATCAATGAGTTTGTGCAGCATTATAATGAGAATATCGAATCACAGAGCCTCTTCTATTGATGAAATGGTAAGATACTGTTTGTGTAACCCAAATAAGCATTTGTCAAATCATTCTTTGGATGGCTTCCATATTGGTGACCCGAATGGCGTAGCGGTAGTGAGGCTGCCTTACGTTCTTAGGGTCCCTGGTTCGAATCCCGGTAGGAGCAAATGTTTGTGTGATGAACATGGACATTTGCTTCCGAGTCATGGATGTTTATATTTATAATAAGTATGTATTTACAAACAAAAAGTATCTATGTAGTATATTAACTATCTGGTGTCCACGACACAAGCCTCGTTGCTTAGTGTGGCACTTGATGGCGCTGTGTGTAATGTCCAGTGATATTTATTTATTAATTGGCGAGAAGAAACGCAACATAGATAGAAATGGAAGGAATGGCATGAATGGTTTTTGCCCAACAGTGGGAGAGTTCAGACTAAAAACAAACTGGCTCTTTATATACAATAGGCTCTCAAAAGACTCTAGTAATATTCAAAAATAATAGTCTTTGTGCGTCTGCTTAACTTATGCACTGCTATAAATGTATGTTTAAGTCAGAAATTACTCATACAGATAATATGAAACAGACCGCCCATATATAATGTTTTTATGAACTTTTGCAACTATTCAAAACTGCAGTCTTTTGTAATTTTGTTGAGGTATAGACGAGTAAACTTATCCAGCAGGATCCAAATGAACGGGATCAGTTTACTAAAGAGCCCGTCAGCACATCAAGTTACTCGAACCTGACAAATTTTCCCAATGAACCTGGAACCTAATGCTTTAGCAATAAAGTTGAAAATCTATTTAAGAAATCTGACATACTGTACGTTTTTCTCAAAGAGATTGAACCTAAATATTTGAAGGTCTTTGTTTTTTGTCAACTAAACCAAAACAATTCTTCCAGGTTATAAAACACATGTAAACGGGTATTTATCGCGAACATGTGTTTTATAATGTGTTCAGAGGGCTAATTCACGTAATTTTATGACGCACCGATGAAGTTGTAGTGCAGTTGCAGTTAAGTTCAAGTTCGAGTGATAAACGGTATTCTTGTAATATTTGAACTGCGCGTAAGCTGCGCGTGAACTGCACGTCAACTGTACGTCAACCAAACTTACTTATGGTGTGGCTATATGACAGAAACAATATTACTCACTAAATAATTGAATAGAATCCATTACATTTCAATGAATACGACGTTTTTAAAATATTAAAATAATACCCCAGCACAGATTTTAGTGTTTTTTCTTACTTAGTAGAATACCGATCATGTTGCGTTCCGAAGCACGCACCAAAGACGCGCAACAGTAGAATGTCGATATTGCGCTCGCGTGACGCGAACTTGACGCGAGCGTGTTTGACAGCGGTAGAGAATACGAAAAGCGCTGTTTTGATCGAAACTTAACTGCAACTGCACTGCAACAACACTTCTTTAGTTACGTGAATTAGCCTACTGATCGTGAAAGTTTAAAAAAGACAATTCTTCCAGGTTGCCTGCTCATCATCACTCCAATCACCAACGTTACTCTCAGGGATCACTCACGGCATAGTCTTCGCTGGCATTACAGTTGCAGTATCCAAGTTTGCTTCAAGAAAGAAAGTGATGATGATAGTGTTTCTGTTAATACCAACGATTTGCAGTTTAGCAGCAGTCTTCAATACGAATAATATAGCAAGTTTGGTGCTCTATGTTGGGATGATGATGACGAATTTGTGTATGGGTGTGCTGTTTGCTTACTATGTGGAGTTCTTTCCTACGTCGTACAGGTTAGTTGTGCAGACATTTTTTCTCTAAATTTATATTCATGGAATGTATTGTGTTGTTTTGCATTACATGGAACTTAATCCATAACTAGAACTAGAATCATAGTAGAATAGAACCAACTCACGGGTGTCGTATAAGGCGACTAATGTCTGAGGCAGAACACCTTGCGCTTCCGTAGACCAGAGAATGGGCAGCAGCGTTTTCTGTTAGTCTTTCTTCACTGCGATCTCCAATCCGCCTGCCAAGCGTGGAGATTATGGCAAATTCCTCCCATATTGGCTTATGTCCAGCAGTGGACGTTATGGGCTGTTGTTGTTGTTGTTGTAATCATAACTGGCGAAATGGATAAAATGTTATGGTCAAACATTGGTGGTTCAATGGTATCAGCCCTAATTTACGACTATGTAGGTAGGGATTAGGTAGGGTTCTAATCTAAGTAGGCTCTACACTTTGTGTTGTTTATTTCATCACCGTTCTTCTAAAAACGATGACAAAAAACTGGTCTGAAAGAGAGACACCAGCGCCAGTCGCTAAGCAGTGTCTCGAAGACTTAGAGATGTACCTCTGCCTAAGCCTTTGGGGAGTACAAGCGTGATGTAATGTTTCTTAAGGTAGGCCAGTAGGGACTAAAAGCTCTTGTCGTACCACAGACTGTGTCGTAAAAAGTGTTTCATATGCCAATTTCATTTTCCAGGGGCATGGCGGCATGTCTTGGTGTCATGGTAGCCCGTATCAGTGGTTTGGCTGGCGTCAACGTCCTCGGCGAGTTTCTGATGACTAACTGCGCGGCAACCTTCTACGCTTTTACTTTTTACCTTGTGTGTAAGTAAATTGTTTGCATTTAATATTTTATTTATTGATTAAAGAAGGTCTCTGTGGTCTGTCTATATGGTGTCGGACGTAAAGAATAGCACCATCCCATATCTTCCCGTGGGTGTCGTAAGAGGCGACTAAGGGATTACCAGAGAATGGGCAGCAGCGTTCTCTGTGCTTTTGTAACAACCGTACTGCAATCGCCAACCCGCCTGCCAAGCGTGGCGATTATGGCAAAACCCCCCTTGAACCAAAACCAAAAGGCCTATGTCCAGCAGTGGACGTCTTTCGGCTGAAATGATGATGATGATGAATGAAGGTCACAACTTGAGCCGTAATGAGCTATGCGTAGTCTGAGCCAGATAAGTAAGAATTAAAGTTAATTATTGCTCTTTCCTTAATTTCTCTGCGTAGGTACCCTGACAAATACATTATGAATCGTTTTTTATAACTAGAAAAAGTCGAGGATCACGATAAAGGTCGTTTCGGGACAGGTTTATGTCATTATTTCTGTTTTCGGAATTATGTATTTGAATATGTATGCGGGTGAGTGACCTTTATTTCCTACTTCTTCTGGCGCAAACTATAGTACAGATACCAGCACGGTTCTTGAGCGCTCGGCGGAAGAGTGGGGATCGCTTTGCGCATCGTGCACTTATACGCGCCTCACTTCATACCACCAAAGGGACCCAATAACTCACTTTTGCGCAGGTGAAGGTCAGCGCTCAAGAATCGTGCCGATGATTGTAGCTACTTGTAACGATCTCCATGCAGTCTTGATTAAGTCAGCGTCCGTTGAAAAATAAAATAGAATAATCCCAGCTTATTAGGAAAAGGATAATGTTTCACTACGCGACCGCGAACTGGAAGACGTTGCGTTGAAAGGCCTTCTACTAAGTGGACCTATGAACTGGTAAAGGTTGCGGGAATCCGCTGGATGTGAGTCGCATGGGACCGGTCTGTGGCAACACTTGGGGGAGGCCTATGTCCAGCAGTCGACATCTTTCGGCTGAAATGATGATGAATGATGATGTTTTTTTTTTCAGGTGGCATTGCTGTAGCAGCGTATTTTTTACCACCAGACAATCCCAAGAAAGTATAAAACCTGTGATAATAAAAACTTTTTTCAATCACTTTCCTATTAGTTTATTTTATACAAATTACTCCCTTTTTTGTAAATATTTAGTTTTAATTATTCTATAAGTAGCGTTAATTCAATTATTTTCAGAAGATCTCTAATAATTGAAATAAAAAAAAACATGTTAGTTTATTTTTTAGTTGCACGCCATAATTAAAGGCAGAATAAGAGAACAGTTTCGTACATTTAGCCAACCTTTACGCAAATAAAAGAGTTTTTTAAACCGTATAAATGGCTTATGGCTTTAAATACTTTTATTTTATTTATTCATGACTTATATTACTCCTCATAGAGTAATACACACCTCTAATCCACACAATATAATCAATTAATGTGCAAGCGCCTGGATAGCCCGAGAAATTCAAATCATTAATACAACCATGTTCATTAAACCCCATTGAATGACTTTTAAATAGTTGACTCTGATTGGCAAATTACAATAAAACCTAAGACAGGACTTTGTAGATTTTTTATGAAGTCTGGCCGGCTATTTCCGCCATTTTAATTTGTTTTTTTTAGTTGCGGCCACGCATAATACGTATATTAATCGAAAGCTGGTATCAATACAAGCAAGTTTTTCATGAAGCTAAATGTTCTTCAGCGTCACGTTTCCGAGATATGAGCTATCAAACTTTTAGTTTGTTGGTACAGGTTTTATGCGTGGCTGATCAAATCTAAGTTGTCCTGAAGATGCCAACAGTAAATGGACTTTTACTTTGATAGCTCATATCTCGGAAATGTGACCCTTTAGAACATTTAGCCCCATGCAAAACTTGTTTGTATTGATACCAGCTCGATTAATATAGGTTTTGACCGTGGCCGTTACTTTGAAAAAAAAATGGTGCAAGTTAGGCCATAGCCATTAAATTCAAACCCCTTTGAATTTCGCGGGCCAACGAACGTGGCGCTTCCACCTTAATGAATCGATATTTAAATAGTGTCAAACCAATTACAAAATAACTAAACTTTAAATTACCTGAAGTGTCAGGCACAAACCTCTGCTAGTTAGTAAGTTTCGAACACAAACTTACTAAAATCTAATCACAGAATAAAATTAAAGGAATGTCGATCACTGATTCCGGGGAAAACCCAGTGATTTGGCCCACTGTTCCAATTTGTGATTCATGAATATTTATACCTAACACTCAGCCACGCAGACTCGCCTGCGTTTTACTTACATTTTTTTGAGTGTTTTTCTATGTGAAATGTTGGGTATTTTTGGTCCTCTTCTTCGTTAAAATCCATTATTAGTTTTCACTTTGATTTGATTAATTTTACGGTTACAGCATGTAATTATTTAATCTTTGCATGCTAATTTTATGGCCAAATGTGTCATTGCACTCCATATTATTTCACCATGTTTTATTCCACATTTATTGCAAATAAATAATGTTGACTTTGACAGAACAAAGAACATTTTCGTAGGTAAGACTGTTATAGAAGTTTCAGAAGTCGGTCAGCTAAAACCAAGAAGAGTTCTGCTTCCAAGAAATCTTTGGATGAATCTTCTTTTAGGTTACCATAACAGACAGTTGAGTGATTGACAATGGATCGTCACGTAAAAAAGAAGATGAAGAATTGATTCCTATGTTAATGTATTGTGGAAGCTGCAGAAGATTGTAGAAATATACTTGCATTGTATAGATTCCAGTTCTTAGTATTATATAATTGCATAGCACATGTGTGAGTACTTTGTACTGTTCAGCCACCATTTACATTTATTTATCTTTCATTGACTTGAATATGCCTTGGTAGCTGAGAGAATGTCATGCTCACTTAGATGTCTCGCTGATGGTGGCGGGTGTGTCGGGTCATTTAGTTCCCTTCAATATGGTTGAGTTGAATGGCGCCGGTACATGCGTCATGTCTGTGAACGGGCGCTGTCAGATGGGACTGGTCATCTCTTAGCTGCCAAGGTTCATTTTAATTACTTTATTCATAAATTTTTGATATAATCTTTTACTCTGGATGCTCTTAGTGTGCACGTCTTTTTACATCGTTCTCACATATATGTATAATCTCAAAATTAATGATGTAACCAAGATTTTGTAACAATATTTTGATTTTAAAAGAGTGTCCATGGAGTTTCTTGCCCGTTCTTCTCCATAGAGATCTACGCTAGGGAATGGGCAACTACAGTACTTTCTCAAGTTATTATGCCTTGTGACTGGGACTGTAGCTTTGATTTTCTTTTTTGTATTTTTGACTTTCAAAAGTGCCGTAATGGTCTAATTGAAATAAATGCTTTGAGTTTGAGTTTGAGTTTGAGGATACTACGTAACATCACGCTTGTTATACCAGAAGGGTTAGACAGAGGTGTGCCCAATGGTACACCCACGGGGCAATCCTTTTACCATCAACTGGGTGCAAATCCGAAAACCCAATATCATTTTGCTTGACCTGGGAATTCGAACCCAGGACATCATGCTCAGCAGTCGCCCTTGCAACCAATAGACCAACGAGGCAAGTCTTATGATACTATGTAGTTGCAAATTGAATTAAATCCTATTCAGTGGAAAGACAAAATTGAAACAACAAATCTCTTACTTCGAAAACCTGACCGCGATAATGGACAAAGCAAAACATTTAGTTCGCGCAACACTAGTCATCCAAAAAATATCTGTCGCTTTTCTATTTAAAATTTTATTCACTTTCTTTGTATGTTAAATGTTTTGTAATGTTACCAGTACTACATAAATCACTCGGAACAAAAGAAATGGGAGAGTAGCGCTAAACAAAATGCAAAAGGAAAAATTTATCTTTTCGTAGGTACCTTTTTCTTTTTTTTCTTTCGCTGAATTGCCGCTATTGCTTCTTGCCAGGAAGTCAATGTCTATTTTATTTTTTCGTTTTTTATTAGTTGCCGTTTTCTGTAAAATATGAACTGCTGTACTTTTATGGACAAATTAAATTTAATGGGGACTGGGATTTCTATGATTTATTTAAAGAATTCTTTATTACTTTTTAGTTTCCGTGCTACATCATAGAACTTGTTGAAGAATGCATTAGGTAATAAAATTTAATCATTTTTCCTGTTTTAAAATGTTTTAGTCCGAGACGGGAAAACTTTTAGATAAGGCATTGCGAAGAACTTATTAAACGTTGGACAATATTAAAACAGTGAAGTCAGGTTTTCTAGGTGCTCAAAACGGTGTGTAATGTAGCAAAAGGTGTACGTCTGCTAGTCCGGTGTTAAAAGGGTGATGGTGGGATCATGTCGTGGAGCTCCTGCGCACACTCTCCGAAGTACCGTCTGTAGAAGACCGAAAGGCAGGCAACATTACGCCAATTTACGCCGATGAGCTAGGCTGTGGAGCAAAGCTACCAACGTCTCGTCGCCTATAATCCTTTTGGCTCTGCGTTCCACCGAGTCAAGTGCAGCAAGCTGGTATTTTGCTGAGCCATCCCACAAGTGCTTGTGGCTAAATAATAACCGTCGCTCGGGTCGATTTTCAGGTTAAGCTGCACTTGCCTAGGTTGGTCCGTGGATGGGTGACCTATTACATATCGAGTTTTCTCCGGGTCTCGGAAAGCACGCCGTTGGTCCTGGCTGTCATGTGATGATTTTTGACAGTCGTTACAAGTTGTTAGTGGCCTGAAAGTCTGACAACCAGCCTTACCAAAGGGCATCGTGTTACCCAGTACTAACTGGGTTTTGGAGGTCAGATAGACAGAGGCTTTTTAAAAAATACTATTTAGCTGCATTCAGTTAGGCTGGAAGCTAACCATAACGTAGTTGGGAAAAGGCTGGGCTGATAATGAGGAGGCTTCCTCACAGAAAGCCTCTTGTTACAAACATGGGACAATACACGGGATAATAGTAGGCTGGTCATTTTTCCAGCACATTACCTATGACAACATTTTTTATTACATTCAATGGTACCTACCATTGCCTAAACGTTTTGAAGAGGACCCTCTCTCAAATTTAGAAAATTAGCATAATTATTGACATCTAAAAATTAATTTAAGACTTCTTGTGACCATCATCATCCCTCTGCCTAGCCTTTTCCCAACAACATTGGAGTCGATTTCCAGTCTAACCGGACGCAGCTGAATACCAGTATATTACATGGAGCAACTGCTTATCTGACCTCCACAACCTAGTAAGTACCTACTGGGTAACAGAATACTCCTTGGTGAGAATTTATGTTTGTCAGACTTTCAGGCCACTGAATACCTGTAATGCCGGCTGTACGCTGTCGCCCGAGAGCACTAGCTGTGCCTCGCTACACTCTCGCCGGGCGAGGTCACTCGTCATTTTCAATTGTGGACGCCGAGGGAATGGACGTAACAGAAGTTGCTGCTGCTGTTGCACTATGTGCCATCAGTTATTACTGTTTCTTACGTAGGTATATATTATTAAAAAAAAAAATACAAAAAAAGTGGCGTAAACGAAGCTGGTGGATGGTCACAATTCATCGTAATAGAACATATAGTACGTAGATTTTCATTTAATTTTACTTCATCGCAACTGGGAGAAACGAGAGTGTACAGCGACGCGCTCGCAGTACGCACGAGGCGGCGCGAGACCCTTTGACTCGCGCGCAAAAACCGACTCGGGACGGAGAGCTAGCGAGGAACACCGAGACAGGCCGACGCGGGCGAGCGCTACTATCTACACTCTTGCGCTCGCCCTGCCTCGGACTGTCTCGGCGAGAGTGTACAGCCGGCATAACAACTGTCAAAGATCTTCAAATGACAGGCAAAACCAACGACCTAACGTACTCCGAGTTCCGTGGCACGGGGAATTTCGGTACGTATTGGCCATCCACAGACCAACCTTCACAAGCGCTGCTTAACCCCGAAAATCGACCCGTACGGTTGGTATTATTTAGTATTAAGCTCCTTTTAAGACTTCTTGAGACCATTTCACCTAAATACAGTAGACCGTCATGCCCCGAGACATTATGATTCTCTACCCAAATTTTTACAACAACAACAACAGCCCATAACGTTCACTGCTGGACATAAGCCTCTCCCATGATGGGAGGAATTTGCGGTAATCTCCACGCTTGGCAGGCGGATTGGAGATCGCAGTGATGAAAGACTAACAGAAAACGCTGCTGCCCATTCTCTGGTCTACGGAGGTGCAAGGTGTTCTGCCTCAGACATTAGTCGCCTTATACGACACCCGTGAGTGTAATGGGTTGTTTCTATTCTACTCTGCCGGATACTACACTGCTTAGCAAGTTTTTACATGCAAAGGAAAATGTCGTTTTTATGGGAAACAAGACAATAATTACAACGTTTGTCTGTCCCAAGTCCCCCCAAGCCGTAAAAATTTCTTGCCTCGTTGCCTACATTGTCCCAAATGTAGGAAAAAATATTTGTTTTTTTAAATGACCTTTTATGTTTGTCATCTGTCTATGTTTTATGTCAACCGGGGATATGAATATTCTTGATTTTAAATTGTCATTGTGGGCGTAATTAGCTTTTTCTGTTTCAAATGAGTGTTGGGACTGTTGGATTTTTGTTTGAAAATTTCGTTACTAAGGTTTTGTACCTCAAAAGGTACAAAAAGGAACCTTTATAACATCTCTTTCTTGCCCGTCTGTCACCACTGATTTTGTCAGGAATCGATGGAACTAGTAAGTGAAATTTATACCAGACTAGCGGACGTCACGCGGTTTCACCCGCGTAGTTCCCGTTCCCGTGGGAGTACGGGGATAAAATATAACCTATGTTACTCAGGTTGAATGTATAGCTTTCTAAAGGTGAAAGAATTTTTAAAATCGGTTCATTACTTCTGGATATTACCCCTACATACAAACTTACAAACATACAAAAACATACAAACTTACAAACAAATGTTACCTCTTTATAATATTAGTATAGATACTGTGGTCTAGTCCCTAAAGTGTATAGGTAAAAATCAAGGTCCTGAGTCAACACGATAAAAAGATATGGGCATTATTTAGTTTTTCGCGAAAACCTGTAAGTACGAAAATTTACCTTAATTTTCAACTTTTTTATTTTTCGGAATTTTTCCTTTACCTACTTGTGATGTAAGTAAGACCTTGTTTTTAACCAAAATTAGCCAAAGAAGATGTCTCAATCTAGATTACCATCGAGTTCATCGACACGCTGCAAAGATAGGTTTGCATATGATTTTATGCAATACCTATGTACAATTTAACACAAACACATAACTAGCACCGTATAACATTGATTTACTTCCCCAACACAATATTCAGAATCACAAAGCTCCCTTTGCTTATACAAAACCCATAGACTCACAATTACATTACCGCTAAACCCATATCCGTGTCCATAGAATAAATTAAACATGTCAACCCCACTGCATAGCCCCTAATTTATTGCATACAAAACTATAAAAATAGTAATAACTGTTGCAATATTTCATGAATTTCAAAAACTTTAGCCACAAAGAAAACATCTATTGCATCCTTCATTATCATGAAATGGGGGAGAAGAATTATAGCTTTCCTTGAAATATTCGAAGGAAATACGCAGGAAACAATAATAGACTTGTGGGCTGTGAGTCGAAGGATATTTATTATGAAACCGGCTTTGTTATTAGGGATGTAGAGAAGACGGAATTACGCAAATTCGAACGCCGGTTTTTTTTGTGTTAGGCGGGATCTTGTCATGTCTTGCCTGCATTCTTGTGAAAACGGTAAGGACGCATCGAACAGAGAAAGTTAATCGTTTTGAAGTCGTTTAGAAAGGTGAATAAAGAAACATTTTGGATCTTGTTCAGTAGTGAATTAGTCCACTAAAATGTTAATGTTACTTTGTTGATAGTTACATGAAAAATCTGTAGGAAACAAGCGAACATATATTAAAAAAACGCATTATAATACACATGTAAACGGGTATTTATCGCGAATTATACCTTTAATATAAGCCTGACGTTTTGACCGGCACTACTTTAAGAGAATGGTTCGGGAAGCGATTGAGATCAAGAAGTATCCTAATTTCAATCGCGAAGACGGTTTCAGACTCTCTCCCGCTTGGAATCCAGTGATCACTAAGTGTACTCGTCAAGTGAAATCATCATCTCAGTATGCGGACACTGTTAGTGTAGTGTGCTGTCCTAGTGTGAACCGGCCCTAATTAACATTTATGAAGATCAAATGAGGGTAGTTGAATAATTACCTTCGCTTTGCTGTGGTGGTACCTCCAATACTTCAGTCTTCCCGCGACTACGGCTGGTGCAATCCGGTCGAAATGTCGGGCTTATATTAAAGGTAAAATTCGCGATAAATACCTGTTTACATGTGTATTATAATGTGTTCTGATCGTGAAAGTTTAAAAAAACCGGCCAAGTGCGAGTCGGACTTACGCATGATGGGTTCGGCACCATTGTTAAAACCACCTCCTATTGTCACAAAACAGTAAAAACATTTCTTAAAACGCTTGACTACCATAAAACTGAGAACCTTTTGACAATTCCTAAATAGATTTTCTTATCTCCTACTATAGATCTAGAATAGATCTCCTCTCTCCCGTGGCTGTTTTTACATCTCATTCCTCGCTCTCGCACACTCCAACATACATTCATACACTGCAACATACATTCACACACTCCAGCATACTTTCATACGCGACACTACACTCGTGTGAACCATTAGTTCTCCATTTTTTATTTTGATTTTGCCTTTCTTTGTTTCTTTATTATTTGTACTATTGTTAACCTTAAACTGATTGTCTCTTTGTGATCTTTTTGGGACCATGAATGATGTTTACACAAGATCGTCTTTCAACCTTTAACGATATTATTGTTTTGCTGTGGGGGGGCCCTGGTGACCTGTAACACAGGCTTCTTCGAAAACCTACTTCAGGCACCAGTCTCTTCCAATGGTGGAATATTACTTTGTCAAAAACATTGTTGATTTTTATGTACCTACCAATATTGTGAAGAGAGAATAAATGAATTGAATTGAATTGAATTGTAGTAGGGGATCCCCCTTTAATGTTAAAATTATTTTTATTGAAATTTCAACTGACTGACTATTACGGTTCATGAGATACAGCCCGCTAACAGACAGACGGCCGGGCGGACTTAGTAATAGGGTCCCATTGGTTACCCTACGGGTATGTAACCCTTTTTTTATTTTTTTTCGGATAGGAAATCATCAAATGACCCCTCCTGCTCTGGGCGGAGCGGGAGACTTATACTGAGTAAAACCCATCCATGTTCCTTCATTGCCCTTTGTGTTTCAGGGCCGCGGTATCGCTTTCGAACAGTCCCGCAGCCCCGGCAGGCATTGGCCCTTGCGGACCCCTTCCTTTTGCTGACATCTCTTTGAGGCGCGCGTACACGTAGGAGGACACGAACGCGCCGTCGACACGGCCTATCGTCATAACATGGGCGAACAGCGAGCCAGTCCAATGCCACCACATGGCCCCCGACGCCCGGGGCGTCTCCCGCGGTGGCTGGGACGTGAGGTTCTCTCCCTCTCACGTTCCGCCACCTCCTTCGCTAGCATGACTGTTTCGCAGAAGGAGGTGAGCTTCCCATTCCGTCTCGCTCCAGACCATGGATTGAACCAGGGCCAAACGCGAGAGGTCACCACCGTCGATCGCCGCTACGAGGACACGGCGGTGCTCTGCCCACGCGAGGCAGACCTCCACCGTGTGCTCCACCGTGTCCTCTAAAAACATCTTTCGGCGCTGAACAAGAGCAAGTTTAAAATAGAGATAGATCTGCTCGACGGTCGTTTCAACGAACCAAAGTAACGTTCATCACACACAATTTTATTCTGACGTCTACTGGTACACAGGAGATAATCTGCCACCTTTGACATAATAGATCTCGACAGTCTAAATGAGGTTCTGCATCCTAATCAGGCGTCATCAATGGTAATCGTAATCGATTTCACTCGATATAGTAGTCCCATCGCTTCCATTACTTACCTACCATTGAAGTCACATTATGCATAAGAGAATATTGCCGAGTGCTATTCACGAGTATCGGATAGTGAATTTCAGTAATTGCTGAGGTAGGAGGCTTGGTTTGATTGACGGAAATGGGTAATTAGAATACACTTTAGTGAATTTTCATTTGTGAATAGGTACAAAAAAGCTCTCTTTTAAAAGTAATCAATTTCACTGCCTCGATGGTTAAGCTGAGTACGAGGTCCTGGGTTCGATTCCCAGGTCGGGCAAAGTGTTATTGGGTTTTTTTTTAATCAGGAATTGTCTCAGTATCACTGTAGCAGCCATGGAGTCTGAAGTTGTGCTCGGTTGATGGAAATAAGGTCGCCCCTTATTACATCATCATCTGCTTAGCCTTTTCTCAACTTTGTTGGGGTCGGCTTCCAGTTTTACCGGATGCAGCTGAATAACAGTATTTTACATAGAGCGACCGCCTGTCTGACCTCCACAACCCAGTTAGTACCGGGTAATACGATACCCCTTGGTAAGGTCTGACAACCAGTGTCAGACTTTTTGGGCCTCTGACTACCTAACGACTGTCAAAGATATACAAATGACAGACGGGACCAACGGCTTAACGTGCTTTCCGAGGCACGGAGGAAACTCGGTTTTTAATGGGTGGTCACCTATCCACAGACCAACCTAGGCAAGCACGGCTTAACCTAACGATTGACCCGAGCGGCTGTTATTATTTAGCCACGAACTCCTCCGAAATAAGGTCACCCCTTATTACATGGGAAACAAAAAAAGAAGACATTGGCTATTTCATAGAAGGAAATTCCGATTACACAAAAACCGCAGAAAGCTGCATTTACATCAACAAACTTGCAACGCCAGCCAAATTAAAAGTACATCAGCAAAAAGACGCACACTTTGTAAGGAACGTAATCCGGCTGTATAGCAAGCACTTCAAGAGTATCAGAGTAAATGTAGTGTGCCAGGATCAAGCCTCACTGCCTCAGAGTTTACCGTCTGTGTAATCGTATATCCTGCTGAGGAAATATTTTGATACAGCTAGTATAAAGGTTTGAAGAGATGGGATAATGGTTTGAGTTTTGACAAGCTCATTTTTTTTACTGGTTACTGTATACGTATGGGGTGTAAAAACCTCTTAACGAAGCCAAAAAGCACTTCTTCTCCCCGTCATTGCGATCATTTTTTTTGTTCTAAACACCATACCTGGGAACCTTCTAGTTACGGAGATATTGGGGGTCAAAGTTCCATCTTTTTCACAATTTTTTTTTTAAATACAAGTTTTGAATGTAAGATTTTTACCTAAACACCTCCACGACCCCCGTACTATTCAATCCATCCACCAGCACAATGTTTTGAGTGCGTTACATTGAGTTCTACCACAAAACTTGATTTTTCACCCTAAAAAAAAATTCGTTTCCCAGCAATAATTTTTGCGTAAAGTTACTTAGTTTGATGTGCAGAATGCTTGGTTGACGGCTTCGTGAAGAGGTTGTTTACACCCTGTATTTTATTAAGTGACTTTTAAGTTTTTGTGATGGTCTAATAAAGAGGAATGCACACATAGCATGTGACTAAAAGAGTGATGAATATGTCGCATCGAGACGGATCCGGTCATTAGTACGGACATTAAATGAATCACAAGCGTGCTTCTACAGAGTCGTCATGTTGTAAGTTCGTAGCGAGCACGACATTCAGTGTCTGATCGCAGCAGAGTTAAGAAGTCGCGGGACTGTACCCGATTCGTTGCACCCAGTGTAATTTCAAGTAATTTGTTAGCTTAATAAATACAGTGTATCGCAATCCTCTCACCAGGTGGTGCGATGACCTGGTGAAGGTTGCGGGAATCCGCTGGATGCGAGTTGCACGGGACCGGTCAATGTAGCGACTCTTGGGGTGGCCCTATGTAGCAGTGGATGTCTTTCGGCTGAAATGATGATGATGATTACGATGACCAGTGTGTTTTCATTACACGAAACCTTCTGCACACATGATGTCCGAGTTAAACGGAATAAATCCTGAAAATTCGACAAATATAAATGTTTATGAAAGGAGAGAAGGGAGACCAAAGAAACAATTGATGGATTGTTTAGGGAATGAAATGAAAGATAATATGGGACAAGAGCAAAAAGATGATGATGACAAAGTGACATTAAGTTTTTGTGATAATCTCTTTTAGCATAATTTCTCTGACTGATAGGATCCTTAAGGGGACTACAGGAGCTAATTTAGCAAGTCTATTTGTGGTGGTTCAAACTTCGTTTGAAAAACTGTTAGAATAAAGTTCTTATCAGCTTGCACTACAAAGTGGTTGTTACGTCAGTCACTGCGAGCCTAATAGTGCGAAATGAGTGTTTTTTGCGACTTACAAAAAATCTATTTGTTTCATCCACCAAGTTTCTGAACGCACCTTTTTGACGTTTGACAGATTACGTTTCGTTGTCTGTGCGATGACGTTTGCTTGTCAGTGCGATTTTGGTTGGAAAAATGGTCGCTCCGTGTCTTTGTTTTTTGATGCACGTTGTTTTCGTGTAATTATTGATTGAAACTTTGAGTTAATGGTAATCCGATACCATCTTGATCGGTGTTTGATATTTTGTTGATAATTGAGTGAAAATTGAGAAATCTCGCCATTTTGGGTCATGACCGCGAGTAATTTGTTGGTTAAGTACCTAACCGGCTTTGTCATTTGGACGCCGGTAATTTCCTAAATTCAGTGCTGAACTATTGTACATCCCCGATTGGGTTAGCAAACCGGGATAAAATTCAGTTGGACATTGGTGAAAAGTGCCACGTGTGTGATCAGAAGGTTTGTCCAGGGAAACGTCGGTACGCGCTGTGGGGCGCCCTTTGGTTACTGTCGAATCTACATGACCTTACAAACACAACACAAGTATTTACACTTACACCCCACTCAGATACGACGTGACCAGGGAATACGTCACATCGCCGGTACCAACGTGATGGTAAGTGTATCTAATAGGTGTTTTCACTTTGTCGATTGGAAAAGTATTATTTGATTAGGGCTCCGCGTAATCGCGGACATCGTGAGTCTGCTGGTGCAGTCTCACACACTATTGATTGGATTAAATAATAAAAGACTAAATGCTAATATGTTGTTTGTAGAATTATTTGCCAAAAAATAATGTTACGTCGTACTCGTACCTACAATCAAAAGTAGGTAGGTATATAGCAGTAGGTAGGTACGTAGGACGAGTCTCTAAGATGTAGGTATAGGAATGGTCATTGTAATTTTGACCGTACGCTGAACGCATAAAGTACGTACTTCTTTGTTGGTCTTCGAGGACAATGACCTACTATGGCATTGTCTAGAATAAAACGAGAAATTCATGGATCTTTCTAGATGGGTTGGTCACCGTATAAATAGCGGACCTGTTTGCGGGAGCGGCAGTCTTATTTTGGCTAGCTACAGTACCAAGCGAATCGAAGTGAACTAGAAGTGCGATATCTAAGTGAATAGTGATCAGTACTGTATAAGTGATTGTGTTTTAAGTGTTTTGTGATTAATTAAAGTTATCCAGGTGTTTAAACGGTAGTAATTAATTTATCCCGTACCCAGCTCGTAACAATAAGATTGATCGCATGTATTTTAGTCTGGTTTTTACTCGCTACAAGATTTTTTTAGAGATAAGTTCGTAATTTTTTTATCGAGTAAACTTAGTTGTTTTATATTTTCAAAACACTATCATACTAGCATATATCCTAAAGAATGTCATATATTTTTTTGGTTTTGTTTATTACAGTGAATCATATGCTTTTTTGCATTATACAACTCGCGTTTACTTAAGCCACGAACAATTATTATTATTGTTTATTTATATCGAACAGAAGTGATTCATATTGTTGTTAGTAATACTTACAAACTATGTTTGCAACATTCTCATTAAAATAATATTAATATTAACCAATTATCATCAAAATAAAATAAAATAATAATCAATTCAAAAACCTATAGCTATAACTAAGTCCACTTCCCGGTGCACCAATGAGCGTGTTTGAGGTATTAACTGGCAAATCTTTATAAAATAGACCTGGAAACTAATTAGAGACATAAAACACAATCTGCACATAATTACCAACTGCCAATATATTTTCGAAAACATTGCAATCTCATCTCTACTCCTTGAGATAAAAATCCAAGATCCTTACAACCGGATCCTGCGACATGGCAACCAGTTATCCGTCTTGCATCTACTAAGAGGGATTTCGAAGTAATCTGTGCAACGAACCGATCCTGAAGATTTATATGTACAAGGAAAAATAAAGATTTAGTTCAGTACCGTCTAAGATCTTGTTTCTGGAGTGTAGTCAGAATTTGTCGGGGCGTAAACCGCGTGTCTATTTTGCTTGAGTTATGGTTTTAGTTGCAACATCTTTTAGTGCCTTGAAAATGTTTGCTTAAACTATTTGGGTTTTTAGTCTTTGAAGAAGCACTGTTCTGTAAATAATAGTCTGAGCGTTTAGTTAATAAATCGGTAGGATTTACTAAGAAACGATTTAAACACGCCTGTTTGTGGTGGTCACCAGAAGATGACACATAGCATAGCTTTTTCATTTATAACTAGCGGACGTCACGCGGTTTCACCCGTGTAGTTCCCGTTTCCGTAGGAGTATGGGGATAAAATATAGCTTAACCAAAATTAGTCTAGACAAGGAATTTAAACAAAAATAAAACCCCAACATTCCAAAGAGTTCTAACCCAAAAAGGTTCGAAGATAAAGCGACCTAAAAACAAAAGATCACAACAGAAACCCGTTCAAAACTTGATTACAAGATTGTACCGTAACACAGGAAGTTAAAGAAAGTAAAGTAGAGGCAGCAAAATCGATAGAAAGTACAAATAACCCGTCTTGGAACATTACTGGACGCGTGTTGAGAATCTAAAGGGGTCGTTTGGCAGACAGTGAGAGGCTACCTTACACTTCGTACGGACACGGAATACAATTTTTGTTCAATTACTCAAGACAGTTACCTTATTACCCAGAGTCGTTGCTTATGGTTGATCAGTTTAATTTTGATTTCTCAGATAATTCAGAGGGTTAAGATTATGTTGTTGTTATTTACTAGCTGATGCTCGTGGCTTCGCCCGCCTGCAAATTATATACTAAAAGCTTCCTCTTGAATCATTCTGTCTATTAAAAAACTCGCATCAAAATCCGTTGCGTAGTTTTAAAGATCTAAGCATACATAAGGACGGACAGACAGACGCGATGGGGGACTTTGATATTTAATATGTTGTGAAAATTTTATTTTTTCCAGCCCTGCCTTTTTCCAGTTAAATTGTTAACGCCTACAGAAGAATATCATTATTTTAAAAGCAACACAACTTAACTTTTTAATTAATTTGATCGTTTTAATATTTGATTTATCAAATACTAAGATTTTCGCTTCTTTTTATCATCACATCATCATTATTTCAGCCAAAAGACGTCCACTGCTGGACATAGGCCTCCCCCAAGTCTCGCCACATTGACCGGTCCTATACGACTCGCATCTAGCGGATTCCCGCAACCTTCACCAGGTCGATCGGTCCACCTAGTGGGAGGCCTTCCAACGCAACGTCTTCCGGTTCTTTGTATTGGTGTGTGATTTTATCATTTTGTGTAGTTTTTTTTTTATGTTTGATGCTACAAGTCAATAAAAGTATATTATTGCTTTATAAATTTTAATGACATCTGTGAAATCGACACTAAACGTATTATCAGCAAAAAATTGTAATTTAAGTTCTCAGAACGTTCAGATTTTGAGTATTCATGTGAATGTGGGTATCGAACAAGGTTTTTCACTTACAGAGTAAAGTAAGTATCTAGGCGTGTTTAAGAGGGTAGGGTTATAGTACTAACAATATTGTTGCCTTTCGATGCGAAAATTCATTGTAAATTTTTCTAATAAAGGACGAAAAATTTCATTTCTGCTTGGTATAGAATCGTGAGTTGAACTTAGAACTTAGTAAAAGGTAGGCTGCCAACAGACGGACTGGATCGTAGCAACCGCGTGCAGTCGATATATTCAACTGCATGCAGTTGTACGTTCGACTTCGTTCAGTCATGATATCAACTTCACGCTGTCGGCATGAACCGCATAAAGCTAGTGTGCAGTTGCAACGCGCACGTCGAATGCGGTTAGCGATTTACTGCATACAGTCGTGACTTCAACTTTGACGCGGTCGGCTACATTCGTGCAGTGTCGACGCACGCTGTCCATCGCTAACCGCATGCAGTTGCAACTGCACACTAGCTATATACGGTTGCTGCACACGACTGCACCCGACCGCGTGAAGTTGATATCATGACTGAACGAAGTCGAACGTACAACTACACGCGTTGATTATATCTACTACACGCGATTGCTGCGATGCAGTCCGTTTGTTAGCAGCCTTAGTGTAACGATTTCCGTTACAAAATGTATATAATGATTAATGTTTTATACCCTGAAAGAGGTGAAGGTTGGAACTGTCATCAGTAGGAACCACCGGCCTAAGCCAGACCATAGTCTGCCTGTATCTCAATTTCATGCAGATATGTTTAAGCAGGCAGACAGCCAGTTGCAATAATTGTAATAAGTACCTATTAGTGTATAAAGTATTAGTATATGAGAGCAGCGGTGGCCCAGTGGTGGCGGCCCCGACTTACGAACGTGGGTTCGAACCCAGACAGGCGCATTACTTTGTGTAATTTATTTCATCACCACTGCTCTCAAAACGGTGAAGGAAAACATCGTGAAGAAACCGGTATGTCCTAGAACCAAAAATTCGAAGATATGTGACATCTACCAATCCGCACAAGGCCCACGTGGTGGATTATAGCCCATTCCCTCTTATTGTGAGGAGGCCGTTTCCCAGCTGTGGGATCATTAAAGGCTGATGATGATGATGATGATTAGTATTATATGGATGGACTCATCGTAATTTCAAATGCCCTTTGTCACAACGTTCTTCTTCTTTATCGTTTAGCCCATAGGTAGTATTCCATAGGAAGGTACGTAGGTAAGGTAGGTAGTATTCCATAGGTAGTATTGAATACTACCTATGGGCTTCTGACTTGGCCTAGTAATGTCACCGTTGCACTGCCAAGTCGTAGGTCCCGAGTTCGAACCCAAGGCATGTACACACTGACACCTCAATTTTATTTATTTGTGTAGAAGTATAAGACTTTTTGATACACATTCATAATGTTTTAATTTAGCTTCTTTTCGTTTGGGAAAGTAGACAAAAAAACAGTTTCGAAAAATATTTTATTTATTTTTTGTCTCTGTACATCGTGTCTGTTTCACTTTTTTTTTTCATGTCGCCACGGATTCGTGATCAGTGGGTAACACGATAACGAAGGAAACGGATAATGGTATCAGTGGATACAACTCGCCGTGATCCGTGGCTAACGTGATCTGATACTGTGATCGGTGGAGACCAACCCAGTTAATTTATGACATAATATATTCACTAAATAATAATAAATTCACTTTCCTTGCTCTCCTACTAGAGATACTGCACAGATTAGAGGTAGAAAGTGGCAAATTAGGGCTTGCAATTAATAGGCAGAAAACCAAGCTTAGGGTGATAGATCGTGCGGGAAAGCTATCGGGCGCATAACATCCAAGGCATCGATACTGTGGACAGTTTCGTTTATCTGGGGTCTAATATAAATAATGAAGGTAGCTGCGTCCCAAAAATAAAACGGCGGATAGCCATGGCTAAAGATGCTATGACACGCCTCCAAAACATCTGGAAAAATCGTGGTATAAGTTTTAAAACGAAAGCCCGTCTGGTCAGGGCACTAGTTTTCCCGATTTTAATCTATGGGGTTGAGACGTGGACAATCCAAACAAGAGAAAGACAGAGGATAGACGCATTCGAAATGTGGTGCTGGAGGCGGATGCTCCGAATTCCATGGACAGCCAAACGCACAAATGTGTCTATCCTTTTCCTACTTGATATCAAGTCCCGATTGTCTACAGTTTGCCTTCAGCGTATTTTGACCTATTTCGGCCACATAATGCGAAGAGGAGATAGCAGCCTTGAAAAGCTGGTCATTGTTGGTAATACCGAAGGCAAGAGAGCGCGAGGCCGGTCGCCAACACGATGGTTCGACCAAGTAAAAGAGGCTATGTCCTCAAGCAAATTTCAGCTGGTGGTGATGGCAACTTTGGACCGGAGTAGATGGAGGCAGATTGTCCGTTTAAAGGGTTCCAGTGACCACGATCCTCAGTAATGAGGGACCGATTGAAGAAGAAGCTCTCCTATCTTCAATATTATTTATTTATTTAACAACCTTTAAATTATTCCACCTGCATTCCTGAAAGCTTAGGAACAAACTCGCATATTCAATGACCATTATTCATGAGTTTTCAGGCAAGAAAACTCAATTAAGGGATCAATTTAAATACATTTTAAGTGCACTGTCTTGTACTTACTCCAATGGAACGAATGATCGAAATAGTAAATGAATATTGCTAAGTGAAGTCAAATTAAGTTCGTATTAATGAAGACGAAATAGATCAATTTATTTTCTAAAAGTAGAATAAAATTACAGACAAAGCCTCTTCGAATTTATTTCGGACATTCGATGATGATGAATTCAAATATGTATTACTAGATTCTTTAATAGTCACATCACGCCTTGATACCTGTAGGTTAAGGCAGAGGTGTACCCCTATAGAGTGTCACCGTAATTTGACAGTTTTAAACTGAAAAACTGACTGACTTGTAGAAAATAATAATAATAAATATCTTTATTTCCCAAAAAACACAGATATATTGTACTTCAGTTTACAATTTTGAATGTGGTAGAGAACACTTACATTAAACATTTAGATGCTTCAAAAATCTGTATACAATAGATTAAACTCTGTCTCTTAAACTGGGGTATCCTGTATCTTAAGAGACAGTGTTTCACAATGAGGTTCCAACTTATTGATGCATGAGTAGACTGTGTCGATTTACCATCAGAAGGAAGAGAAGTTATTGGTTACTTTATGCACAAGGCATTAAGTCCGCCTTTGTGCAGTTTTTACTTGTGCATAAACTTTTAATAAATAAATATTACAAAAAGACCAAGTTTTAACAATCACTATTTCTAGTACATTGCTATGCTACTATAAACAAAGTTTATAGTTTGTTAAAGTAAATCCAGCACAAATAGACCCCAATCACTTCGAACGCTGCTGCATTTATTAGCCACAGCCACTGTCCCATTCAGAACCACACCATAGAAATCCCGAGCGTCTAACTCATCAACAATAACGCGAACGAACACCAAATTGACTACGTTCGATCTTCGCATTTGCATTCAGAAAGCGCTGTTTTGAAAGCATTGGCTATACGGAGGACGAAACAGCCGCTTTCAATTTTGCATTAATATGAATATCGAATCGAACCGATTGTGTTTTGTTCGGAGAGAATGAGTAATGTTGGTTATTTATACCACTAATATATGTTGGGATTTGCATAGTGGTTGGATCAGTGTATCTGGGCTGTTTTTAAAGAGGGTGACGTGGCAAGATTGTTGCTGAAATCAGCCTCCTTTGGTTGTCTACGTGTGTAGTTTCGTGTATGGCCTTGTACGATTAGTAAGCGACTAAGTTTTCGAAACTGCAAGCCTAGCCAAGTTACAAACTTTTCGTACCGATTCTCTTTCTACAATCGTAAACGCTTCGGCGTAAGCGATTGTAGAAAGCGCTAAATTGGTAGCGAAGTTGACACGACTGAGTTGATAGCTCATTCTCTAATGTCTGTAGAATGAACCTACACTTTAGTCTATGCTGAGCGTTCCTACCAAAGAGTTTAGCGATCAACATTGTAGAAACGATAATATTCTATTCTATCATTTTGAACGATGTAAACTTGTCTACGAATTTTCTATTCGTTTGTGTTGATCACGTGATTTAACGTTGAGATGATGGCATTCCCATTCATTTGAATAGTTTTCTACTGGCGTTAACGATTGTAGATTGTCAACTAGGCTAGGGGTGCTGAATTGGGTTTTCATACATGCGAGTATGATCAGATGATTGTATGATCGTATTAAGTGGATTTTTGTAGTAAACATGGCGGAAACTTTCAGCGGCGCAGTAAGGGATACTATCATAACCGTTGTTACGTTGTAGCTGCACGAAAATGGTTGTAGGAGATTAATTATAAATATTTTTTCGTGAAATTTTAATTTGCCATTCACATGACCAAAAAAAAACTTGCTGTTACCAAGAAAATGGCCCTTTTACTATTTATTTGTATTTGTATTGATGCCTATCGATCTTGTTTCTAATACTGATCTGAAAAAAAAATTATGTATGTGTGTGTGAGTTGTTTTATTTACGAAAGATTTTTATACATTAGAAAACGACTAATTCGTGAGGAATTTGTCATTTTCAGATATATACGTATCTAAGAGATAATGGTGTCGATTCTATTGTGCACAAACTAAACTTAATTTAGGCTATTGCTATATTTTACTAAAAGGCAGTGCGAGAAAAGGACGGCTACAGCTATGAACTAAGTTATAGATGTTAAACTAGTTGGGGGGGGGTTGGTGTAGGCCTTAGTGGGGCGTGTTCTTTTTTTGCCAGGGAACACGCACCTAAAAAATGCTAAGAATGCCAGTAGCGTACGCCTAGGTGTGTGGAGCTAGGCTATCAGGCGCGCATCGACAAGTTCTTCATACACGTCCCCGCCATCTCTAGACTGCCGACGCGGTCTAGGGATGGACTCACATACTTTTACCTTTGTGGATCGTCCCCTCCGGGCAATGCTGCGGTCTATAACGAGCCCCGCACGTATCACCTACCTCGTGACCGCAGCAGCTGAGTATGAAGAACGAAGGCAAATCTTCGGCGCCATAACCGAATTACCTGGCAAAGGAAAAGAAAGGGAAGACAACCCTAAAAGGAAAAAATTACACTTACTATGGAAGAAGCAAGACTTAAAGATAATCTACCCCAGGAGGGTACTGGCGGAGCCGGAGAATCCCTCCCTGAGCATAGTTCGGGCTGCCCCACGTATTCTGGGGGGGGGGCAAAGGATTGCTACCCAGTGAAACTTTAGCGGAAAAACCAAAGAAAACATTGACTCAACAATTATTCCATCCAGGACTATTTTATCGCCAACGATCAGCATCACTTAGCGAAATGAGCCAGAAAAACATATTGACAACCTGCAATTAAAAGGAGATGAACAAAGCAAACTGGTCAACCATAACGCGCCATGGCAACGAGTGCCAAATCAAAAAAGAAACCGCTCTCCTGATGAAAAAGATGCAAGAGCTAATCAAGCCAAAAGAACACAGCGACGTGAGACAATTATTAACAAACACAGGGGAATAAATAATGTTGAACAGAGTACTTCCCCAGAAATAAGAACAAGTAACAGCTTTGCATTGTTAGATGTGGAATTAGGAGATGCTCCAGCCAAAAGAACACCTAAACCACCACCGATAATACTGTATGGCGTTGACGACCTTGCGAAACTCACCCAACTCATCGAAGAAGTTGTGGAAAAGGATGACTACACTTATAAAATAGTATCTAAAAATCAACTCATCATCTCTTCCCATACGGTCGACAAATATAAAACCCTGATAGAGCATGTAAGAAGCAAAGGACTTATAGGCCACACTTTTACACGCAAGGATCCAAAATGCACAAGGATTGTTATTAAATATCTTCACTTCAGCACACCAAAAGATGCTATCATAGAAGCAATAGAAAAAACCGGAAACAGGGTTCAAGGGGAAATAGTCACTGCTCGGAAACAAGAAACTAAAGAACCCCTAAATACATTATTTGTCAATGTAGCCCCGCATGAAAATAACAGACTTGTCAAGGAAATAAAGTTCATATATAACCAGAAAGTCGCCATAGAAGACCCAATAAGAAAAACGACTGTGGTAAAATGTCAAAGGTGCCAGCAATATGGACACAGCAAAAATAACTGCATGAGGCCGTACAGATGCGTGAAATGTATGGGCACACAAAACCACCATGTGCTCAAGTGATGAAAACACCCCAGCGGTATGTGCGCTGTGCTCAGGAAGTCATCCCACTAGCTACAAAGGATGTCAGGTCTATAAGGAAATTGTAGCAAGAAAGCATACAGGAAACGAACGACAGCCACATCCGAAAACAAGACCCACTCAGAAAGTACTGAAAACAAACACTACAACTGATGAGCCCCAAACTGTCACAGACACGTCAAACGTCGAGCCTGTAAGTAACCTCAGGGCTACCCAACCAAAAAGTCGGCAGTCAAGCGTAATAGAAAGCATGGAACTCTACAGTGAAGCTGTCAAAGGATCTAATAAAGCTGTAGTAGATCTTACACAGACACAGAAAACATACCTGAGAAATAGCATTGACCACACGAAACCACAGAGAACACAGAAAGACAAAGTTTACCATACAGAGTCACAGAGAAAAAATTACGTTGACCTTGAGTCACAGAGAACACATTTGACAAAAATAGAACTCGAACAGGAAAATAAATATAGCTTAGAAGCACTTTTACGAAGACAGAGTGAAAGGATCGACCAACTCATATCACAGTTTAGCACAATGATGAACCTCCTCATGACACTCATCAGTAGGCTTCCGCAATGATGTCGTTACGTATTGCTACCTGGAATATCAATGGCCTAACGCCAAATAAACAAGAACTAGAAGTACGCTGAAAGCTAAGCTGAAAGATAACAAAATCGATATTGCTCTGATAGCAGAAACCCATCTTAATGATCGTAAGAGTTTCAAGATGGACAATTACTGCGTATATCCAATCATCCTGATACATCATCACACGGAGGGTCTGCAGTTATTGTTAAAAACAACATCAAACACCACCTCCACAGCCAGTTCCAACAGGACTGGATGCAGGCTACTACCATCACTATTAACGAATCTATGGGCCCTATTAATGTAAGCGCTATCTACTGCCCACCAAAGCATAATCCGAAACAAAACATGATTGACTGCTACTTCCAGAGCTTGGGAAACAGATTCATAAGCGGTGGAGACTGGAACTGTAAACACACCCACTGGGGATCTAGATTGACCACTACTAAAGGACGAGAGTTGAAAAAATGTATTGACAAACACAAACTTATAACATTAGCAACAGGCGAACCAACTTACTGGCCAACTGACGTCAATAAGATACCCGATCTAGTAGATTTCTTCATTGTAAAGGGACTGCCTGATGTATATTTTGATGTGGAATCATCGCTTGATAGCGTGTCTGACCACACACCTATCATAGCAACATTTAGCGTGTCGGCAATACACAGAGCACAGAGGCCAGCATTGTATAATCACAAAACAGACTGGGATGCATTTACTGAATATCTAAAAGATGAAGTCAACTTAAAGATCAAACTGAAAACAGAAGAAGATATAGATGAAGCAACGTTCTATATTACAAATCTAATACAAGTTGCTGCGTGGCGTGCTACCCCGACATTAAGCTTCTCCACCCATAAAAAACAATATACCGCTGGAAATACGCAATAAACTGGAAGAAAAACGGAGACAACGAAGGCAATTACACATGAGCAGGTCCGATTTAGACAGGGCAGAATACAATAGAATCACTAGAGAACTAAAAGAGCTAATCAAAGAAAATCAGAATACCTCTTTTCAAGATAAACTATCCACGCTTTCAACTCAAAAGAAGGACAACTACTCATTATGGAAAATAACGAGAAACTTTAAAAGACCATTTAGCCATGTTCCACCTCTAAGGATCTCTTCTAGCGATCCGTGGGCTAGAAGTGGAAGCTAAAAAGCTGAGCTCTTCGCTAAACACCTAAGCACAGTTTTCATTCCAAACCAGTTATCTATGACAGAATTTGAAGAGGAAGTTGATCGAATGATCAATAGTGACCAGCAGTTATCACCACCGCTGAAACTTGTCACTCCAAAGGAACTAGCACAAACAATTCGTTACTTGGAAAACAAAAAAGCTCCTGGCTTCGACCTAATAACGGGTGAAGTCCTTAAGCAACTGCCTAGAAAAGCAATAGTATTCTTAACAATGCTATTTAACGCCATCTTTAGAATACAGTACTATCCAAAGCTATGGAAAATATCCCAAATCTGTATGATTGCAAAACCAGGGAAACCACCAACAGAACCTAGCTCATATAGACCCATAAGTCTTCTCCCTATTCTATCAAAGGTATTCGAGAAGATTCTATTGCTAAGACTAAAACCAGTTCTGGAAGAAAACAAGATTATACCTGATCACCAGTTTGGATTTCGGGAAAAACACTCTACTGTAGAGCAAGTACATCGTGTGGTTCATAAAATTAGACAGTCGCTAGAGAAAAAGGAGTATTGTTCTGCAGTATTCATCGACATCCAACAAGCATTCGATAGAGTCTGGCATAAAGGACTGCTGTACAAGCTAAAAACACTCCTACCAAACTCGTTCTACATGATCCTAAAATCTTACTTGGATCAAAGAAGATTCCAAGTAAAATACGAAGAAGAGCTATCACAGCTGTACTACATCACCGCCTCAGTTCCACAAGGATCGGTGCTTGGCCCGGTGCTAAACTCAATATATACGGCAGAATTGCCTGAGACAGAAAACGTTGTAACAGCAACTTACGCAGATGACACCGCATGCCTTGCAAGCGATACAAACCCGAACAACGCATCGCTGATACTACAGGAACAACTCAATAAGGTTGACTTATGGCTTAAGAAGTGGAGAATTAAACCTAGTGTAACTAAATCGACACAAATAACATTCACACTCCGGAAAGGCGACTGTCCACCTGTGCTTATGGAAGACAAACCGCTACCAAGCAATAACAGTGTGAAATATCTTGGTCTACACCTGGATAGAAGACTTACCTGGGCTAATCACATAAAAGCCAAGAAAACAGAAGCCACCTTACAATTCAAAGGTCTATCTTGGTTACTAGGGCGTCAATCCCGGCTGTCCCTCGGAAACAAAATACTTGTGTACAAGGCTATCATAAAGCCGATCTGGACCTACGGGATAGAGCTCTGGGGCTGTGCTAGCAACTCCAATATCGAGATTCTCCAGATATTTCAAAACATTGCTCTACGAACAATTTCAAGTGCACACTGGTTCGTGAGAAACACGGAAATACATGAATACCTGGAGATGCCGACCATAAAGGAAGAAGCTTGTAAAATAAGCAAGAGATACAAGGAGAGGCTCAATAAGCACACAAATGAACTGGCTAAGAACCTATTAACCCGACATGAAGATGTGACTCGCCTGAAAAGATGGCAAATACTAGACATAGACCAGAGAAACTAACTGCTTAGTATCTACCAACTCATACGGTGCTATTTAATGGAATCGCACCCAATCCAAATTAATCCCAGAAAACATCTGATTATGGCTAAAAGCCGACTGCAGATAAAAAAAAAAATGTTAAACTAGTTTATGCCATGCGCTTCACCGTGTTTTTAGTCGACATGACGTACGTGCAGGTGCAACCTTCATTTGTATGGAAATATTAGTTCCAACTAAATTTGACAGCTCTAAATTACGTCCGTCTCTTTCTCGTTTTATTATAGAGAAAAAGATAGCAATAGCCTAAAATTAAGTTTAGTTTGTGCACAAGAGAATCGACACCATGAACCTTTTTGCACTCGTTTAGTCGTATCCACTGAGAAATATAACTGTATTTCCATTCAAAAGAATACACACAGTAAAATCGAGCCAACAAAAGATATCTTTTTAATTAAATTTTGGCAAATACAGAAGGTTTCTTTTCCTGGCTTGTTTTCAAAAGCTTTAGAGTAAAGCTTTTAGAACTTGTTCTAAAAATAGGTTTTTTTAGTTGTATGTTCTTTTGTGAATGTCTTAATGGTGTATTGTTTTCGTACACACACATGGGACCTTTGTTTAACCCCCGCTTTTAGAATGTTTTGAACGTTTGTGTTATTTTTTTTTTGATCATTAATAGACGAATTCAGGAAAAAGTGAAATGTTATGTTGGTATAATGAAATCTACACGAATATTACAAATAGGAAAGATTTGTATTTTTGTGTGTGTGTGTATTTTTGTAATAATAATAATAATTTATTTTATTTCGGACACAAAAAGATCCATAGAGTGTTAGTAACATAATATTAAATAACTTATTATCTAGTGTTAGTACCAATTACCCTCTGCACAAGAAAAATTACAATTGGAGAGCTGTAGCTCTCCGCTACAGTTCTCAGGATGCTGTTGCGACTATCTCTCACTCTCCTGAGTAGCGAGGCACTTTTTTTACGGACCATCGCGTGAAACCCGTCGGTACGAGCTTGCGCGAACATCCCCGACGCACTGCAGAAGCGAGGTAGTCTCAACAACATCCTGAAGGCATTATTATACCGGACTCGCAGGGCATCTAGCGACCTTTTGGTGTAATTGATCCATAGATTACCCGTGTACAGACTCTGACAGTAAGCCTTGAAAAGGGTGATTTTAACTAGGTCCGTACACCGAGCAAATCTACGGATCAACATATTGCACCGGACGGCAAGTGCCCTGCGCTCCTTTTCTATATCTACATCGTCTTTAAGGTCGTCGGACAGAAAATGACCCAAGTATTTAAAAGAAGATACTTTACGAATTACTGACCCATTTATAAGCAGCTCGGGTCCCTCTTCCCGGCATTTGCCGCCGACCTTAAAGACCATGTACTCACATTTTTTCACATTATAAGTTAAACCATGCGCGGCAGCGTAGGCTTCACAAGTCTTAAGTAATTTCCCTACCGCCCCCGCAGACGGACCCAACAGCACCATATCGTCCGCATAGCTGATGTTGTTAATGCTAACACCACCAACACTGCATCCGACACGCATGCTGCTGAGTCCCTCTATGAGGTCATCTACGTAGAGGTTAAAAAGCCTGGGGGACGTCAGACCTCCTTGTCTCACCCCACACTCCAACCTATAAGGCTCAGAGAGCGTACCATCCCATCTCACGTGATTGGTCTGATTGCCATACCAATACTGGAATAGCCCACATATTTCCGCGGGTATACCCCTGCTTGCCATTTTCCCCCAGAGCACATCATACGAGACAAGATCGAAGGCTCTGGAGAGATCAAGGAAGCAGGCGTACACCGGCGTCCCGCGATCTACATAGTATTGAACTGTGTGCTTGAGACTCAAAATAGCGCTTTCAGTTGAAAGTCCAGGACGAAACCCGAACTGAGCATCATGAAGATGTACTACTCTGTCAAGAAAGTACCGGGAAAAGATCAATAATACACAAAATGTCTGTTATCCATCCAAATTTATTTTATCACCTTCAAAGTATGCTCCTTTAGAAACGATACACTTGCGCCAACGAATAATCCATTCATCAAAACATTTTTTAAACGCTGCTTCCGGAATTGAGTTCAGTTCTCGCCGCGAATTCTCCTTTATGTCTTCTATCGATTGAAAACGGGTGCCACGAAGTGGTAATTTGAGTTTAGGAAAAAGAAAAAAGTCAGCAGGAGCCATATCTGGTGAATATGGTGGTTGCTGGATGGTATTTGTTGAGTGTTTGGTCAAAAATTCGTTTACAATGATAGCCTTGTGCGAAGGCGCATTGTCGTGGTGCAAAATCCAAGAATTTTCTTTCCACAAATCTGGCCTTTTTCGTCGAATTTGCTCTCTTAAACGCCGCACAACGCTCAAATAATATTCTTTATTTACCGTTAGACCTTCCGGTAAGAATTCAGAGTGCACAACACCGCGATAGTCAAAGAAAACAGTCAACATGACTTTGACTTTCGGTTCAGTTGGAAGGCGCCACTCCCAAGCTTGTTGACTAGTTTGCATGTCAAACTCGTAAACCCACGTCTCGTCACCAGTAACAATGCGTTTCATGAATGTTGGGTCCGAACTGACTCGTTCTAGCATGTCCTCAGCGACTTTCATGCGATTGAGTTTTTGGAGAAAATTCAGATCTTTTGGGACTAGCCGAGCAGCAACATGTTTCATACCCAAATGATTAGTTAAAATGGTACGGATCGACTCGTGTGATACAGAAAGTTCGGCGGCTATCTCTCTCAGAGTTGAATGGGGATTTTCAGTCACTATTTTCTTCACTTTTGCGATGTTAACTTCAGTTGCAGACGTTGACGGCCTACCAGACCGAGACAAATCTTCCATCACATCTCGAACGCTTTTGAACGCTTTGAACCACTCATAAGCACGAGTTTTTGATAAAGTCGATTCACCGTAAGCCTTCTGTAACATTTTCAGTGACTCCGAACACGAAATTCCATTGGCGATGCAAAATTTAAGACAAACTCTTTGTTCGATATTTTTGTCCATTATGAAATTCGCAATACACACTATATATGATATTACTAAAACCAGCACTGTATTTAATATAAATAACAGATGCAACTCAAACTCCGCGCCAAAATGGAAAACAGTTGTGCCAATCTAACAACTACAAAAAAACAAAAATTTGAATTTGGAACCATAAACAAATCATCCATTCCCGATACTTTTTTGACTGAATGTATATAGTCATTAAGGCAAGTTTCAAGCACACCGTCCAACACCTTTGCTATTATAGTCGCAAGAGAAATGGGACGATAGTTACCCTGATCAGAAATATCTCCAGTCCTATTTTTCACAATGGAAGTCACGATGGTCTTCATTAGATCAGCAGGTAAGTACGCGTGACTAATACACATTGTGAAAAACATAGACAGGACTCGCGGCAGATGTACACCCGCGTGCTTCAAGTGCTCAATACTATATATACAATAATACAATAATGAATAAACTCAAAAACTACTGCGCCGATTTCAAAAGTTCTTTCACCATTAGAAAGTTACATTTACCTTAAGTAACATAGGTTATATTTTATCCCCGTACTCCCACGGGAACGGGAACTACGCGGGTGAAACCGCGTGACGTCCGCTAGTTACTTATAAGACTGGAAAATGAGAATGGCACATACATAATGGAAAATATTAAAATTTTAGTATTTCATTCTGTTACAAGTTAGAAGTTATAGTCTCAAGACTCATAAAATGTTCTACATAATTATAGTACCTATAAGAAAACCGGATTATAAGGTTTTAGGCTACCTACTATACAGGGCTTAAAAGACCTCCGGGCCTAAAAAGGCCACTTTAGCAGAATCATAAAGTATTTCACTTTAAAAAAAAAATCTTTAAAACGGACTTTATGGTCATGACCATAAAGCCCATTTTAAGATTTTACATTTAGCAGAACCATAATTTAATTCACTAAAAAATTAAATCCTTAAAACGGACTTTATAAGCATGACTATAAAGTCCATTTTAAGAATTTACATTTCTTAACGTGATTCATATTAGGATTCTGATAAAGCGGCCATTTTAGACCCCCTCGTCACAAAAACAGTCAACCAAGCATTCTGTACATCAAACTGAGTAACTTTACGCAAAAATTATTGCTGGGAAACGACTTTTGTTTTGGGGTGAAAAACATGTTTTGTGGTAGAACTCAATGTAACGCACTCAAAACATTGTGCTGATGGATTGATTGAATAGTTAGGGGGGATATGGAGGTGTTAAAAGAAACAATCATACATTAAAAACTTGTTTTATAAAAAAACTTGTCAAAAAGTTCAAACTATGACCCCCAATATCTCCGTAACTAGAAGGTTCCTAGGTAGGGTCTACCCTTTATAGCAGAACTTTTTATGTCATAATATTACTTTGCATAACAGTAGACAGCATAAACTTCATTTCGCAGAAAATCGTTTGGCAGACACTCATTTATCATACATACAAAACTCATAATTTTGTAAGTCAGAATCATCTTTAGGCATAAATTTCATATGCATAAGAATAAAAAGTAGAACCATCTTAGCGCAGAAAGTTCACAGTCAGAATCATCTTTTGGCATAAATTTCATATCGACAGTCATTAAAAGGCAGAACTATCATATTACAGAAAGGCAATACATTTCATGTGCATAATAATGAAAAGCCTCATCTATCACATAATAAAAATTCATAGTTAGAATAGTTTTGTATTTCTTACCATAATAATAAAAATTGATCGAACATTTTTTTTCGCCACAAACATACGACGATTATGTTAATTGCTGCATATTTATGATCAGACAAGCATACATCATGCATGCAGTATGCAAACAAGCATGCAGTATGGAAACATGCAAACCAGCATACACCATGCAGCCAGCATGCAGCATGCATGCAAACATGCAGCAAGCATGCAGCATGCAAGCAAGCATGCAGAATGCAAGCAAGCATGCAACATGCAGCAGGCATGGTTTCTGTCACGGCTCCGGCGCTGCAGGGTTCCGGCGGTCCCACGCGAGCTTATCGTCGCAGATTATTTTTACGCTCACCACCGCAGCTTCGGCTTGCTGGCCGGCTTTGCCGGCCAGCCTCAGCTACGGCGGCGAGCGTTAAAACCACCTGCTCCTCAGCTCACGGGCCGCCTCACCCCTCCGCGCCTACGCGGATTTAAATTACACTCTCGGGGTAGGGCAGACAAGACTACGTGGAGTCGGATTTGGAGCGATTCGTTTCTGTCACTAACTTTTTTTAGGGTTCCGTACCCAAACAACACACAAACACAAACACAAACAAACACAAACATTCGGCCAAACAATAACTATGTTAAATATTTTTTATGCCTTAAAAATATTCGTTTAAAGAAGATTATGCCAAGTGTGTTATGCCAAATAAATTTCGGAGCATCAAGATTCTGCCAGATAGAAGGAACCCTCCTAGGTATGGTGTAGAACAAAAAAATGATGAATCGCAATGATAAGGAGAACAACTGCCTTTCGGCTTTGTTAGAGATGTATTACACCCTTTATGTCATCATGTTACTAAATGTGCGTCTACAGATTACCTACAGTGTTTCTTTCTTTTTTACTAAAAACCTTTTAAACTTTATCTAACTGTAAGCTCTAATTTAATCCATTTTAGACAGTCGCTTTATTCTGAAAATGGGCTGAAAGCAAATTTTTCCGTGTTAAATAGCATGCAACGTGAAGTAAGGAAGTTTTAGTCACGCGAAGGCTCGATGGGCGGTTAATGACCGATCAGCCGCTACATCGCTGTCAAAGTTAGCGTAATGGCTGTTATACATTGCTCGTTTTCTTTCATTGGTTCGAAACGCTGTTTATTTAAATGGGAAATGCAATGAGAATTAGCTAATTGAGCTAGAGGGAGTTTTTTTGATTAAAGTTGGAAGGGAAATTAGAATTCTAATTTTAGTTGCGTTCATTAAGATTGCTTTATTAATTATTTTATAAAGACTAGTAACTACTAAGACTAGTAATTATAATTAATTAATACATGGGCTTAATCTGTTTTATTGAAGTAACTCAAAATGCTAAAATGCTGTTGTGGTATGTACTTACATACACCTTTGTGCTCATTTATGAATTAACTATGGTACGTTGTGATTAAAAAGGAAATAAACACTAAGGTTGAAACGAAAATAAGAAAAGCTTAAGAACGGCTAAGTCTGCTGTTTAAGTGATTACATCGTAAAAATATAGGAGGGTAGATGACATATTAAAACTAAACAGTCACAAAACTAATTAGTCCGTCAGAGAGATTTCCAAAAAATTTTGGACACTTTTTTTTTTTCACGCAAACAAAAAATGAAGACGATACAGTGCGTCGAAAACCCGTGTGACGTCAGATTTGAGTACATTTTTTACTCAAATGTGACGTCCTAAGCCCCCACTCATGATCTTTGACGCATTTTATCTTCGTCAATTTTTATTAATTTGATAACACAAAAAACACGTATCCTATATTTTTCGATAATCTAACTGACGGACTAAACAGAATCATCATATCATATTTTTTTTAGTCAGTCATCATCCCCATTCTATACTTATAATTATCTCAAGTTTAAACATGCTATCGCCTTTAATTTATACTCTAACACATAATACAGCCCATCCTCACAAAACTTAGGGATATCAACTACATAAAAACGACATAAAATCAGTGTCAAAACATGCTCGTCAATAAAATAGTTTTGAAAGATCGTGCAAATGAAGGAACGTGTAGTTTTAACGTTTTAAGGCATGACCTACAAACAGTAAAAGTAAAGTAAAAAAGCACGCAAAAGTAAGTAAAGCACGTCCACAAAACCACCATATGAAAAACACGACTCTATTTCGCATCTCTTCGGTAACAGCTTGGCCACATCCTATACCCAAGCGACACTCGAGTTCTAACAGCGACAGCAAAGAAAACAAATGAAAAACATTTCTCAGAGCTCGCTGCGACTCACCGCGACGCGACGTTACCTACACCCGAAGGAAACAAGTGATGCACGCGCGTGTAACTATACTCAAGCCGTGACGCTCGTTTTACCAGAGGTCGTGAACAGGACATAGAGATTACATACCTACATTGCTGATAAGGAACTCGTTCCGGAATCACAGACGAAACACCCGAGGGTTGAGCGCGTATGGAGTAGCTCAATAGAGACTAGCTGGTGTATGACACACAAACTATGCAAACGAAGGATTTGGTAAGAAAATGTCATTCGAAAAAGAAGTACTAATGTGTCAGTATGTATTTCACTCTAATAAATAGAAAAGCCACGTTATTTTAAATAATTACTTTTAACTTTTTAATTTGCTAAGCCAGTGCACACAAATAATGCTACACCCACTACCGCAGTGTTACAAAATATTTTGTTTTCATGTTTTTCAGGCTAATAGGAGGGTAAAGGGTAAAAAAAACAGTGTGATAATGCTTGAATTGCTAGATACTGAAACTTGTGTACTAACATTTTTGTATTATCAGAATACGAATTGGTTATAATAAACGCGTACATGTTCGTGCTAAAAATAAAACATGTACGATCAACCAAGCTTTTTTGTTTATATTTTAACATGCAAAATACATTGTAAAATGTGAACCAAATAGCTTGGTCGACCGTATCTATATTTATTTATCTTTTTGCAATACTATATTAAAAGCAACATCTATTTTATTTTATTTTGTTTTGCCACAGAAAGGTTTTTTTTTTATAATAAAATGAACTATTTTATCTCACGTACATAACATTACATCACGCCTGTAATCCCGAATAATGTTCCCACGGCTGGGACTCGAGCTTCCTCCCATGGCGGTTTCATGGATGTCAAATATATTGACCATTTTTTGGGTTTAAGACACTACATATTTGTCTATGATATTGGCAGAAAATTTGGAGAAATGGCGAAAAGTGGGTGTCCTACCCAGCCGTGTGGTATCCGGCAGAGTAGAATAGAACCAACTGATTACACTCACGGGTGTCGTATAAGGCGACTAACGTCTGAGGCAGAACACCTTGCGCCTCCGTAGACCAGAGAATGGGCAGCAGCGTTTTCTGTTAGTCTTTCATCACTGCGATCTCCAATGCCAAGCGTGGAGATTACGGCAAATTCCTCCCATCATGGTAGAGGCTTATGTCCAGCAGTGGACGTTATGGGCTGTTGTTGTTGGGTGTCCTAAATAAATTAGGTACACCTCTGCCTAACCCTTCGTGGATTACAAGCGTGATGATATGCTATAATAATCGTAGCCACATTCACAAAACATAAACAAACCGATATTTATTTTTCCTTCATCCTTTTATCCGTTCGTCCACTGATTTCATTTACTCTGTATTACAGTTTAATTAGATTCCGCCTTTCAGGTTGATTAAGAGTGAATGTGAATCGATGGCCCACATTTGTGAGCCCAGGGATTAACGATGCGATACCTTTGTTACTATTTAAATTAACTATTCCACTACACTATACTACTAGACTAATTTACTACGACTACTAATGTAGTAGTAAAAGTGTTTTGGTACTACAACCTATTTGGCTAATTTGCTTTGAGCGTGTTTCTGGTTTTTTTTTTGTTATGTCCGAAATGTGTTTGATTTGGGGAATTTTTCTTATAAATAGGTATCATGTTTGATGACATTTATAGTAATTTTAATTTTTATGTGGGCGTGTATGGCCGAATTCGAAACTATGAGGAATAGCGAAAAATACTCGACGGAGTCTCGAGCCCGATTTTAATGAAAACTAAAACTGCATCATCCGATTTCTAAAAAAATCAATATTCCTAGCCAAGAATAGAAAAAAAACCTCTTGATTTTGTAAAAAAAAATGGCTGTCTGTAAAGTCGGTTCACGGACGATAATTTCGTGATAACGTCATTTTTCATGATTTTAGTGTTTTAACTTAAAAAAAAAAACTAAAAAATACACAACTTCATCCTCTTTTTTAACTCTTTGGGGGTAAAATTTCAGTTTTATAGGTCCAAGGGTTTGGGCTGGGTGTTGATCGCGGCACGCGTGACGGTGAGACACTTTTTCGTGCGTGCACTTGCAGCCGGTGTTCATCGATTTATAAGACGTTATCACGTCTAAAACACACACTGTATTATAACATCATTCGATAGTGTCGCTAATAAGGATCAAATTCTGAGAAGTAATTGGGAATATTGATTTTACGGTGTACCCGTCACGCTCAAGAAAAATAATAATTAAAAAAAATAAACAAAAATCCTGTCTGCAGCAAAAAACCACAGCTGACAACGAAAAACAAAAAAACAGCACATTTTAAATGAAATAGAAGTTGAAAACAGGCAAGACAAATTCGATTTTAATAATGATTGGTAGGGCGATAGAAAGGCAGCACAATAGTCGAATCCCGAAATGTAGGAGGTTGCTCAAAGGCAGTTTGTGGTCACCTGGACATCTAACCATTGGTTCGCAGAATACCTCGGTCTACGACATATTGAAATTTGATCTTGTTAAATTGCAACTGAAACACAGATCACAGATAGATAGTCTAAGTTTAACGTGGAATTGGTAATGTAAGGAAGTAAGGAATAACGAAAGGAAGTGCGTCGGCTACCATCGCCAATGTTCGGGTGAAACCGGCAAGCGGGGCGCGAGCCCTGCGACCTACTATCTCTGTCTCATTAGTCACGCTCAGACTTCATCGGAGACATGCGTTTTCTTCTTCGATTTAAATACTATCTATTGCCCTATAATGCTTCCAAGTGAATTACTAATATAGATATACTTAAAAGTTAATCCAAGTTTATTTTCTCTCCACTATTAAGTTTCTTTTGTAACTAGAAATTTGAACGAACTCATGAACAAAGAAAATTTACGTCAAATTATATAATGGTCTAGCGGTTAAGCCCTATTGATAAGATGAGAAACTGTAAAGTTTGGCGAGTACAAAACTGTAAAAAAATAAATTGTTTTTGTGGATATAATTAAAAAAAAGATCAAGATTTCAATTCCCAAGACGTAGATAATTTCCTTCAGGTTTTCCATGGAGCTTGTCGGTCGAGGCCTGGAGTCAGGATTTGTGACCGATTGATGGCCCTTAGCTCGCCTCTATTAAATGGACCTTAAACATAACTAGTAAAATCTAGGTGTACTATTGTTATATCTCTGATAGAACTCTGTCAAAGCTCGTCGAGAAAAATCACTGAGGAATTCAGTGTTTATTATTTAAAACAAGATGGATTTCCCGGTACTATCACTACGTCAATATCTGTTTCTGCGTCACATCGGATTGGAAGTTTTTTTTATTATCTGTGCAAGCAACACTGTCTGCGCGCCGCTCTCGCACCGATGCCTTTTGACGTGCGCACAACGGCTATCTGTAACCACCTATATAATGAGAAATACAGCCCTTTTTTATATCAGCAACTACGTTTACTCCATCTTCAATAGTCAAGTCCACCAGCGCCACACAACTGGAGCTTGACGCTCAACAATATTTCAACCATTCATTGCATCGATTGATAACGAGATCCTATTATCAGTCTCGCTCTTCCGATGAAACCCCATAAAAAGAATAACGTGCTTCATTATATCCACGTAACTCGTAACCCAGTAACTCCTGCATAAAACGGAAAAGGTGGGCCAACCTGTCGCCTTTGTAAGCCTATAAAAACCGGTTTATTTTATATCCTAGTTGATTTTGTCAAAGTTCAGTAACAAGCTACTGACGGTCATCAGCCTTCACTCGTTAAAATGAAACGGGGACAGTTAAAATTGACGACTGTTAAAAGGTTTTAGGGTGGCTTTAAAATAAAATAATCCGTAAACGCGGGTAGAACGGATGATTTTTATCGGTAGCTATGACTTTGTGCCCTGCGTAGCGATTGTGATTCACGGTAAAGTCAATGTTTTTATTGTTACGAAGGATTTTTCGTTGGATGCGAACGAATCGGAATCGTTTGTTTTAATAATTGGGATTTGCGACCTTTTTTAGGGTTCCGTAGTCAATTATGAACCCTTATAGTTTCGCCATGTCTGTCCGTCCGTCTGTCCGTCCTCGCTTAATCTCTGTGACCGTTAGCACTAGAAAGCTGAAATTTGGTACCAATATGTATATCAATCACGCCAACAAAGTGGTAAAATAAAAATTGGAAAAAAATGTTTTATTAGGGTAGCCCCCCTATATGTAAAGTCGGAAGTGATTTTTTTTTTTAACTTCAACCCTAACGTGTGATATATTGTTGGAAAGGTATTTAAAAATGAATAGGGGTTTCCTAAAATCATTTTTTGGTAATGTCAATAATTTCGGAAATAATCGCTCCAAAAGTAAAAAACAATGTGTCCCCCCCCCCCCTCTAACTTTTGAACCATAAGTTTAGAAAATATGAAAAAAATCTGAAAAGTAGAACTTTATAAGGACTTTCTAGGAAAATCATTTTGAACTTGATGGAAACAACAGTTTTTGTACAAAAAAGACAAAAAGTTGTACAAAATAATTTCTGGACTCAGTTTGTAGTATATTCGTATATGCAAGCATTTTTACATAATGGATACCCACCTTTAAACTCATAAGTAGGAACACTTATGGTGACGGACGGGAAACTACGGAACCCTACACTGAGCGTGGCCCGACACGCTCTTGGCCGGTTTTTTTATTAGCAGACGGTTTTCATGATTTTATATCGATGTACAACATTTTATGAGAGAGAATTTTTTTTTGTGCAAATATTTTTTTTTCCAATGTTGATGGCTGTCGGATTTTCTACGTTCAGCTGAGCACCGAGAGTTGAAAATTCAACAACATAATGTATCATCATAATTATTACAGGTATGCATATTATTATACTACATATTATTACCCAATACTAATTGGGTTGTGGAGGTCAGTTATGTAGTGGCTCCATGTAAAATACTGGTAGGTATTCAGATAGATATATAAATTTATTTATTTGCCTGAAATATGGTTTTTTACAGATTTTATAACAAATAAACAATAGTTCTTCATATTCCGCCCACTATGAAAATTCGGCATGCAAATTTTGTGACAATAACAATGATTCTAATTTAACAAAATAATTAAATTCCAATGTCAAAAATAAAATAAGTACTAAATCAAGACTTGCCTAAAGTATCAAATTACAAATGTCAAATAGAAATACAAATTTTCTAAAAATCAAACTTACAAATGCTAACCAAAGAAATTCAATGAAATGTCAATTGCTTAAAATAAAGCTGCTGATTATACTTACAGAGTGGAGACGATAATACGACAATAAATGAAAACACGGACAATACTAGTTCATAGGAATAATTCTAAACCATCAAAAAATCCTAACACCAAACTTAAAAAAAAAAAAAAAAAAAACAAACTAAATGGCAAAAAACTGGAAACAAAATAAAACACCATTTATAAATATTGGTTCAATAACCTAAGATAACAGCGGCATTAGCGTGGTCTTGTGTCGACTTGATCTTTTGTGTTTCCTTAATAACAAATACATCATGTAGCAAATGTTAAAAATAAAAATAATCTCCTGTGACTAAACTACTGGATATTTTCAAACGAATTTTTGTAGGTAGACTGGAAACGTCATAAGGTATACGAAGTTTAATTTATTGTCGTATTGAAATCTCCACTGTATATACTAAATCAGCTGACGATGATACATATACATACATACATTCATCCCGTTGTCGCCTATTATAGTGACAACGAATTTTAGCTCTACACTCCCTTACTAAATAAACTCCGTTTTAGACAAAACTACAAGCAAAATTACCCAGCAATTACAAGTCTAGCCAATCCTCGTTAGCCAACACACGAATCAGACCAAACGTGACTCTAGGGCCATAACTCAAGCGTAATTAAGGACTTCATAAATAACATCCTTATCTTTTATAGAAAGAAGACTAATTTGAAAAAATGCCAGTACACCTTAACACTGAAACACGAGCGTGGAATAATGGCCACAAACATCCATTATGGTAAAAGCAGCGGTGTTAGAAATAGTGACTCTTGTTGTAGCAGCTTCGCCTCATTTTTCTTGGCCGGCCGTTGGAGAGCTAAAGTTTTTATGGATGTTCCAGATCATCTAACTAATCTACTGATTTTTTTATACACATAATTAAAAACTATTAAATAAACTGAATTAGTAAAACCAAACTAACAACACAAAATACAAATAAATTAAAAAAAAAATATCATCATTATCATCATTTCAGCCGAAAGACGTCCACTGCTGGACATAGGCCTCCCCCAAGTGTCGCCACATTGACCGGCCCCGTGTGACTCGCATCTAGCGGATTCCCGCAACCTTCAAAAAAATAAAAAATATATGAAATAAAAAAAAGGAAGAAAAAAAAAGGAAGAAAAAAAATTAAATAATCGATAAAAAAAAATAGAAAGAAAAAAAAAGATAGATATAAATATGAATAATATAAATATGATATAAATATGTTTATTTTTTTATTTTTTTTAATACAAAATATTTGCTTTAGGTTATCTGCAGCCGCAGCGGCAGCTCCAGCACAACACGATCTTCCTGCCCTTGTCTAATTCCATTTGGGATTGACGCAAACACTTTTTCCTCTTCCATTCTCCCGTCAGACGTCACGGCATCATTTACTCCTTTCTCTTTCATTTACATGAATCATTCCTCACATAATCTATCCATCTTTACTTTGGCCTTCCTATCACTCTACAATCTACTGAAATGTAAATTATGTCATGTTACTTCTCTTCACAACTTATAGATATTTTTCTAAAACAACGTGTCACCCGTTAGACCAGGGCTTCATAACATATTAAAAACATTTTTGTAAAAAATAAAACCGACTTAAAAAAAAAAAATACAGTGAAAAATAACTTTAGTTTTAGAAGTCGGTAACAAAAACGCCAAATAAATCAAACAAAAGAAATAAATGGGACCACCTCAGGAGTATAGGAGTATACCCTTTCAAATAAAAAAAGAATTTTGAGAATCTGGTCACAATTAATGGGGGAGAAATCGGGTAACATACATTAAAAAAAAATACATACACACGAACATAAAACTAACCATAAATATCATAAATAACCTACATCCTTTTTTTGGGATACAGACGCCACAGAATTTAAAAGCTTCAACATTAATTAATTAAATGCTATTACTGAGTGCTTCGTTAATTTTGAATAGATTTCGTTTAAACCTTTCCGGCCTCTTTGTCCTATTTTAAGGTACAGCTATCACAGAATTTAAAACTTTAATATTGAATAAATAAAGATTCTGATCTGACAGTTGCATGAATTTTAAATATCCACTTTAAAATTGATCGTTGTAATAATAAATCGGGTGTAAATGTTCACCGTTGGGCTTTTTGGGAGAGTGACATTTTTCGCCAAAGGAATTATCCAAAGTATTTGTTTAACACTGCATGTTGATATCGAGGCTGTCAGCACAATGAAAAATGGTGTTGTTTACGCAAAATTTCAATCTACTAATTGTATAGTCATGCACTTTGTTTCAAATTGAATCCTGTTTTTCTATAGCAACGATTCAGATCAGCAATTCAATTTTAAAGTTTTAGTGAAAACGTAAAGTTCGGTGGTGCTTAAATTAATAGAACTATAAATCTAGTTGGGTTTATTTGTTTTAAAGTTATTACTTTAACATTGAAAACTTCAATTGGGTAAATAGGAAAGGTCATAGAACAATCCTAATTAGTGACTGCGGTAGGTACATCAGCTGCTTCTGAATTAAGTTGTAATGCGAAGTCATTCGAGTAATCAATAAACATGGAGGATAAGGGTTAATGTGGTAACAATACTTTACCTTCGTTAACAATCTGTAGATGTTGGCAACATACCTATCGGTCAATAAAAATTAAAACCGATACGGAGAAATTGTGAATGCACGACTCCGGACACCAGAATCTAACAGACACTATAGTATGGTATCAGTTTGACACTATGGCATCTGTCAGTACGGTGTCCGCAGCTAGTCCGCAAATTATGTGTACCAGTTTCACTAAGCCCAAAGGTCCGCAAGTCTTCGTAAAATATCAAAATACATACATTAACTCTATATAAACTCACGCCTTTTCCCCATAAGGATAGGCAGAAACATCAGAGCGTCGCTTACTACGATCCTTACATACTTGGAGTATTAAGATATTGCCAGGTCCCCGTTCATACACCTGCAGGACGACGTATCTCTGTTGACAGCTCGAAATGATAGCAACTGGGCTCAGTGTCCATCAATTAACTGTCAAAAGGTTAGTTTCGTATTATGTATGACCAGTCGCGATCAAACATGACGTCATTGGTTGTCATCATGACTGATAGTCACCGTAACTCATTTCGACAGACACTTTCATATCGATTCTTCTAATATTGCGATTATATAAGCATAGTGGACATCAAATTGATGACAACTGAGTTTGATGTGGCTTTCGTGAAAGACGTTACGCCATACCCGGGCTGTTAGTCACCGTAAAGTGACATCCACTCTGTGTAATATGTAATACCAATATTTTGACATTCACGGTTGTCATCAGAGTTCGGTGTACAACCGAAGCTTGTTAGTCACTGGATATCAAAAAGATACGTAATAGGCCTGTTGGTCATACATGTACGTCGGTTGCAAGTACTACGCACCTTACCTTTCTGAAGAACCTCACCATTAAAGTCAGTGTATGTCATTCAAAATTCGAACAAACGGCATGTCGGTTCCATTTGGCCAGCGTCACTAGATCCGTGTCGAGTGCAGTACCGCTGTACTGATGCCGTGCGCTGCGTCGCAACAAATTACACTTTTAGCAAATTGTGTCCACTACTAACGCCGTGGCGGGGTAACGATGCGATGATGAAATATTTACACGGGAATTTAGCAATGTGGGAATTCTCACCTAAAACTAGAAATACTTAGAAATTAAAATGTTAACTGCCTTCAGAGATTTTAGGTGTGATGGTATGTTAAGAAGCTGACAACACCACATTTTGTTGAAATTGATGTTATTTAAGCAGTTTTTTAAGTAAAACTATTTGTTCTAGCACGGCAAAAAATATATATGTTAATATTGATCATATTTCAAAGACTTTGGACGGACTCGATACATATTTCGACGAAATCGGCTCGATAGAAAATAATTGCAAAAATTGGTCTTAAAATCATCATTAACGGTCCTATGTCTTTATTTTTTTGACGTATGGGTCTGCAATTAAAACATGAAGTCAACATATTCATACCTAAACCGCTAACGAGTCATATTTCACAAATAATCCATACTTTTTTTATATCATTATTTTCTTCTAAAACCTGACCGCCCAGTAATAATGACGTCTCGTTTTCTCCCATACAAATAGACAGTGTGCGCGATTTTGGTGTTAACAGCGCCTCAAAATGTTACATTCAAACATTGGTGGTTCAATGGTATCGGCCCCGATATGCAAGTTTGTAGATCTAGGGTTTTATCATAAGTACAGGCTCGTTTGAAAGAGCAAACCATCAGTCGCTAAGCAGTATCTCATGTTCCAGTTTTACCATTTACGGGTTTATGCATTACAAGTTTTGCTCGCGGCTTTGCTCTTATAGTGTACGGCACATACTATTGGGAACGTTTAAAATGTAGCCTATAACACTCGGGAATGATGCAGCTTCCTAAAAAGAAAAAAGAAAATAAAAAGAAGAAGAAAAAAAAAGAAGAAGAAGAATAAAAGAACTTTTGGCATCGAATCAGTAGTTCCGAAGATTACCCCAACATACAAACCCAAACAAATTTCACCTCTTTTTAATATTTGTATACAACCTGTTTTTTTTTATATCCTATAACTCTAGGGTATACAACAACAGCCCATAACGTTCACTGCTGGAAATAAGCCTCTCCCATGATGGGAGGAATTTGCCGTAATCTCCACGCTTGGCAGGCGGATTGGAGATCGCAGTGATGAGAGACTAACAGAAAACGCTGCTGCCCATTCTCAGGTCTACGGAGGCGCAAGGTGTTCTGCCTCAGACATTAGTCGCCTTATGCGACACCCGTGAGTGCTATGGGTTGGTTCTGTTTTACTCTGCAGGATACCACACGGCTACTCTAGGGTATGATTGAGACCATGTCAAAGAATCAACTGGCATATGAATTATGTTTTAATCATCCTTTTTTTTTTTTCATTTTTCATACAAAATAATTCGGCAAAGTCACGATTATTAACGTAAAACACCCTTACGTGAAATATGATAACGTCGCATTTTCTTAGCTTTAAATTCTGGAACTATGGACTATGTCTGAAATAAATGAATTTGTTATTTAAATATGAATGATTGGTTTGAATAAAAATGAATTACGCGTATTTAACAATGAAACTATACATATTTTATAATTATGATTGATGATATCTCCGAAACTATGCATTTTTGGACCACCTATATTCTAGGAGTTTTAGTATTATTTTTACCTACAGAATATAAAGTTATGGGATATCAAAAAATTAGGTTGTATATTTCAGCTTTGTCTCTAGACTAGAAAACATTCCTATAATGGGTTCAATATTGTAAATTTAGAATAAGCAGCGATGACCACTTACCATCAAATCAGCCGTGAACTTTTTTATTTTTCCACTGATTAACATCAGTCACATGACCAACCTTCGTCATGAAGAAAGTGAAATAGATTTAGAAGTAAATAACTAAATGCAATTCTGACCATCTGGTTAATTAACTCCATTCTGACAAAGGCGTGAAAAGAAAACTCTAATGAAAGCACAAAAGCTGAGATAATGATTGTGATTTTGACAGTATAATTAATTGAAAAACCTGATAGCACTCTTCAATTCAATAAGGCTTGAGTGGTACTTGTCCCAGATTTATGTAACTCAATTACAGAAGCTAAAGCAATAATATCAAAAATGAGAGGTATCATCCAAATAACGATCTATTTTTCACATTGTAAACGAATTCACAGGTATAGGCTGGCAATAACAGGCTACTTGACATTTTTATTAAATTGGCAACACAGATAAAAGTGATCGCGAACAGTATTCCCTGATCAATACTGAAGTTAATTGGAACGGATGGAACTTGAATTTGTAATTGAAAGATTACAGGTTCGCTTTCCCGTTTCGAGGAGCGACTATTGGCAAGATTGGTCCGTAGATGCTGGGTGAAAAAAAATTAATGATGTTGTGATGAGATTTCGGAATGGTTTAAGCCGATTCGGAGTAAGGAATGTTTTTCTGTTTGCAACTTAGGTTTTTTAATTAAGTATTTCTGGAAATTATTGTTAAGTATTCGGTTTCCGTGATTTTGCGCTGGTTGAACTTCATTTCGATGTTCTTTTATTTTAATAAAATTTTACGAATAGCACTTTTCCCGGAAGACGTTGCGTTGGAAGGCCTCCCACTAGGTAGACCGATGACCTGGTGAAGGTTGCGGGAATCCGCTGGATGCGAGTCGCACGGGACCGTTCAATGTGGCGACACTTGGGGGAGGCCTATGTCCAGCAGTGGACGTCTTTCGGCTGAAATGATGATGATGATGATGACTTTTCCCCGTTGTTATTATAACAATCGGCTATTTTTTTTAGCCAAGTCCACATAAACAACTGATGTTATAGAGAATAATTCTTACCAACACACTTTAACTTCATGTCCTTATGAAATTAGAATATCACACAGTCACACTCGCCGGAGACATAGCTAGTACATGACAGTCACTGGCACCAATAACACACACACACTCTTATCTAAATTTTAAAGCAATACATTTTCGCGAGAAATAACGCTTGTTACTTGGAGATTGCATCTTTCTCCTTGAGGAGCTCGTGGCTAAATAATAACAGCCGCTCGGGTCGATCGTTAGGTTAAGCCGTGCTTGCCTAGGTTGTTCTGTGGATGGGTGACCGCCCATTACATACCGAGTTTCCTCCGTGCCTCGGAAAGCACGTTAAGCCGTTGGTCCCGGCTGTCATTTGTAGATCTTTGACAGTCGTTAGGTAGTCAGAGGCCCGAAAAGTCTGACAACCAGTCTTACCAAGGGGTATCGTATTACTCGGTACTAACTGGGTTGTGGAGGTCAGATAGGCAGTCGCTCCATGTAAAATACTGGTATTCAGCTGCATCCGGTAAAACTGGAAGCCGACCCCAACACAGTTGGGAAAAGGCTAGGCAGATGATGACTTGGAGATTGCATCTTTTTCATAGAATTTTATATTAATTTTAATATAAAAAATACTATATTCGTAACAACATGAAATTTTAATCAGTATAACAACATGAAATTTTAATCAGAACAGTTGGAGAAAAACACTTTTAAAAGTTGAAAAGTGTTTACATAATTATTAATGGTGCTCGTGACTACACACAACAGGCACAAAACACACACAAATCGTAATTCTATAAGAAAAACAGCTGAAAGCTAGACACCTCAGCTCCCTACACTCCACAGTGTATCAAAACCAGAAGTGTCTTTCCGGAAAACAGATACGCCATAGCTCAAAGCAAAAACCTCCCTTTGATGTTAAAAAAGCCACTTGAATGGTGTCTCGTGGCGCACAATGCGATATCGCTACTGACACACGGCTTTGCCTATCATCGCCATAGGAAAGTAGGTAAAGTGTTTCCATTTTCTACTCACGGTTTTTTTTGTTCCTATATTTTCTGTATTGTTCTGGTTTTAATGGCTGGATTCTGTATTGTTGGGGACAAATGGAGACTTAGTGCCTAACTTTTTTTTTTGTGGTGGCGTTAGAACTGGGTAAGGCCTTTGTGTTGCTATGTGGTTAGTGCTTCATTTTGTGAAAAAATAATTAACGTTTTAATGCTTTGTTTTTTGGATATTATGTTATTATGACAATAAATAGTGCTAGTCACTACTTATTGTGAATTTACTATCATCTGCCTAGCCTTATACCAGTATTTTACTTGGAGCAACTACCCATCTTGCCTGCACAACCCAGTTGGAAGACTGGTTGTCAGACTTACGGGCCACTGACAAAGATCTACCTACAAATGACAGCCGAAACCAACGGCTTAACATGCTTTCAGAGGCACGGAGGTAACTTGGTATGTAATAGGTGGTCACCCATCCATGGACAGCGTGGCTTAACCTTAAAATCGACCCGAGTGGATTTTATTATTTAGCCACGAGCTCCTCATACCGTTAATCTACTAATGCAAGTAAATTCTAAAGCGAAAACCAACTGCATTCAGTTCATTCTAGTACACCTACCGCCTAATAACAGACTACGTTGGTGTATTGCTACTATTGTAGTTGCGAAAGTTTTTGAGGATGTAGTGATGAATAAAAATCATCATCTGCCTAGCCTTTTCCCAAGTTTTATTGGGGTCGGCTTCCAGTCTAACCGGATGCAGCTGAATACCAGTATTTTACATGGAGCGACTGCCTATCTGACCTCCACAACCCAGTTAGTACTGGGTAATACAATACCCCTTGGTAAGACTGGTTGTCAGACTTTTTAGGCCACTGACCACCTGTAACGACTGTCAAAGATCACAAATGACAGCCGGGACCAACTGCTTAACGTGCTTTCCGAGGCACGGAGGAAACTCGGTATGTAATGGGTGGTCACCCATCCACAGACCAACCTAGGCAAGCACGGCTTAACCTAACGATCGACCCGAGTGGCGGTTATTATTTAGCCACGAGCTCCTATGGATAAATAATAATAAAAAATAATGTGAGTGTGTGATGTGTGTGTGTGTGTTAATGGTTGTTACTTTTTCACGCAAAAACTGTTTAACGAATTTGGATATTGGCACATAGATAGTAAAACCTGGATTAACACATAGGATACATTTAACACCGGTTTGATCCCGTGGGACAATTATTGAACTCCACGTTGGCGAAGCCGCGGGCATAAGCTAGTATGAAATAAAATTATTTGTATTTATTTTTCAAAGTGCCAACTAAAATTATTTATACAAAGACTTGGGACCTAATAATAGGCTAGTTTCCACCATCAATAAATTCCAAATCTATTTAGTCCATCAGTTAGAGTATTGGAAAATAATGGACACGTATTTTTGTTTTTGTAAATCAATAAATATTGACAAAGATAAAACGCATCAAAACTCGGGAGTGGGGGCTCGTGACGTCACAACGCAAAATTACAGCACTGCGTGACGCATTGAGAACTTTAAAAGCGTCTTATCTTCGTCAATTCTGGTTTACGTAAAAAAAGAAAAAATACGTGTCAATTTTTTTTTGATAATCTAACTGACGGACTAATTCTAGTTTCTGACGGACTATTTTTTTGAGGACACAAGCCTATCACGCTACGATTCTCATAAGTCTTATCTTCTTCGAAGAAAATATGTATTAAGGGGACCCTGTTTTCTTCGTAACAACATCGCATCATTGAAAAAACGTAAGTCATAGTACATTAAAAATAAGTTACAACTTCGTATACTGGAAGAGACATTAATCCATCTTGAAAAATTGCAAGTGTACCGTTTATTTAAACTTTTCCATCAGAAGTTAGCTAGCTAAGTTCTTCGTAATTTGATTTTAAAATGAGGAGAGAATGTCTTTTTAAAAGAAAACTAGAAGCCGTCGTGATGGACAAAAACATATTGTTTTGTGTCGTCTGAATATTGATGTGTTCTTCTATACTATTATATTATACGTATATGGATAGATGGATGGATGTTTCTTAATCAATCATGACAGAACGACTGAATTGATCTGGATGAAATTTGGCACAGATATAAATTATAGTCTAGAATAGCACATAGGATAATTTTTTTTCTCACAATCACACATTAAAATGCCCTCGTGAACGAAATCGCGGTCAACAGCTAGTGTTGTATAAATGGGTGGATAATGAATACAAATTATGAAGCAATTTATGATTCAGATAGCAATCAAAAGTCCTTGACGGTATCGAAGACATCTTTAAGATTGACCATAGCGTGGAGAAATCCGTCATATACATCTAAGCTACACCTTCATTAATACTTAAGTATTATTACTTGTGGAATTTTAAGTCTAGGCGCTGAGCCGAGCATTGCAAATCAAACAATGCGCCTTTATTGAGTTTTTCTATCAGGAATTTCTCAGTAGCAGCCACAGAGTCTGGATTGGGCAATAAGCTTGGTCCTTAATACATAGGCCCTAAACATAACTGGTGAAATGTGGGTGTAATATTAGGTACACCTCTGCTTAACCCTACAGAGCTCACTAGCTTGATGTTATGTTATGTAATTTAGGTGGCAGTATTTGTGAAAACAGCTGTAGCATTAGACATATCAAATTGACCGAAGTTTTACATCATCAAAACAAAAACTGAAGCCATTGATTAAATAACTGTTTTTGGAAACTCCCAAGTGCCCTAAATAAACATGGTCCATCATCATTATTATCACAATCTAAACAAGAATACCTATTTCGAAGAAATAACTAAATAAGTATGTACACTGTTTACATAATGCGTCAACGTCATCATTATTCATTCTGCCACTTTGCAGATCAGTGGTAAAGCAGTACAAATCCTTCACGAATTTATAATACAAATAAAACTCGAGTGATCCATCTAACAAGAAAAACTCATTATGTTAAAGATATAAGGTTTATTTTTCAAATAATAAACAGCAAATAATAATGTTGTTTAACCCCCAGTGATGTATTGATGAAACAAGAATTTGTTTCAGTTATACTTTTTTGCGAATGTGAAGGTAATCCAAATTGAATTTGGTGGCGAAATTGAATTTACATTCGGAGGGAGTGTTTTATATTTTGTTTCTAATTTGTCGTTGCAAGCCTTTATTTTGTTAGCTCTTGATCTGTGTTAAGTGCTCCAACGACTTCGTGACTTATTTCTGATACATTAGGGTTGAAAATAAATCTGAATCGGATGTTTTGGATCGTATGACGCCACCAAATTAAAGTGTTTGAAAACGCCTTTAGGTTTTATATTAAGTTAACGGGTTGTTATTGTCAGCAACATTGACTTTTATTTATCTGAAAACCAATTCTAATTTCTTGTAAATTGGGTTTATATTGGTGTGGCACCGAACATTATAAAATTAATGTATTGAAATAATTTCATGTAACTAAGAATTGTACCGATTTCAATAAACAAATACAAAGCACTCTACCTCCGAAAATTATAAGCTGAAAAATATGTGCACAGTTACAATATTTTTGGTGCATTATTCAGGTTATGAAAATTCTTTCCATAAAAACGAGATTATTTTTTTCTCACACTGCTAAACATTTCCCCACACAAACAGCAAGAAAACTAAGATCATGTAGCAAAACATGATATCTTGAATAGAATTTATACCACAGTAATATGTTTCCACAACTTTAGACTTTTTATGGGTCAAACAATAATTCTCTATGTAATAACATTCTCTAGCCAAGGATAAGATAAATTGCTACTATAGTTATGAGCGCCTGGTATCTTATTTTGAATGGGAGCCAATTTTCTTGTAGTTCGCTAATAAAATTTGTTCCAATCTAATGTGTTTTGGTAAATAAAGTGTATGTAATTATGAACAAGTAGTCTGGTATTTTGACAAAATGCTTTAGAAATGAAATAATGGCGGTATAAAAGTTGTATGTTCTTTCAGAGGCTGTGTAGTACTGGGTGCTATTAAGGCGACTACAGGATCTAAATTAGCAACTCTATTTGTGGTGTTTCAAACTTCGTTTGAAATACTGTTAGAATAAAGTTCTAATTAGCTTGCACTACAAAGTGGTTGTTACATCAGTTACTGCGGGCCGAATAGTGCGAAATGAGTAGCTTTTTGTGATCTCCGAAAAATCTATTGATTGGACTAAAAAAAATAAAACACTATCATGCAAATATGTTGCTTGTAGAATTATTTGCAAAACATCAGAATGATCGCATGTATTTTAGTATGGTTTTTACTCGTTAAAAGACATTTTTAGAGATACGTTCCTGATTTTTTTATCGAGTAAAATTTGTTGTATAATGTTTTCAAAACACTATCATACTAGCATATATCCTAAAGAATGGTGGTCCTTCTGGTTTTGTTGATTGCAGTGAATTATATTATGCTTTTTTGCATTATAAAACTCGCGTTTAGCTCCTGTAGTTCTTTTATGGATAATATCATACTGACATTGAATAGTTCGACTTTATCTTTTCGCGATACGTACGTGAGAAATGGACAGACCATAAATACTGAAAGCTAAGCTGCTTTGTAATTCCCAGAGGGTTAAGCAGAGGTGTACCTAATATATATATATATAATATACTACCTAATATAGTACACCCATTTCGCCAGTTACGTTTAAGTCCCATATAATTGGGGAGAGCACAAAGCCATCAACGGGGCACAAATCCAGACTCCGTGGTTGCTACCGAGAGAGTAACGATGGATAAACTCAATAACACTTTGCCCGACCTGGGAAAAGAACCCGTGACCAACGAGGCAGTACTGTACGTATTTACACCCTACACAATTAAGGGCCTATACTACCTCAAATGGGTAAGCATGATCCTCCGTTACGCCTAAAGTACTGCAGCAATCATTTTGAAATAAATATATGGTAAAGTTGAGGATTAATGCTAAGTACCATGTGTGACGACAACACGATTTCATAAACTTTTCTTGATAGAAAAAAAATCCAAAGTTGCCCCCAAATCGAACAATAAACCGCTGGTATTCAAAAAGTACTTCAAATTAGATCATGAAACTTTGCATAATAACTGAACTAATTATAAAGCAGATCTTATGTGTTTTATTTTTTTAGTGCAATCAATAGATTTAAATCTTCGAATAGTGCGAAATTAGTAATTTCGCACTATTCGGCCCGCAGTGACTGACGTCACAACCACTTTGTAGTGCAAGCTGACAACAACAACAACAGCCCATAACGTCCACTGCTGGACATAAGCCTCTTCATGATGGGAGGACTTTGCCGTAATCTCCACGCTTGGCAGGCGGGTTCGAGATCGCATTGATGAAAGACTAACAGAAAACGCTGCTGCCCATTCTCTGGTCTACGGAGGCGCAAGGTGTTCTGCCTCAGATATTAGTCGCCTTATACGACACCCGTGAGTATAATGGGTTGGTTCTATTCTACTCTGCCGGATACCACACGGCGCGTGCAAGCTGATTAGAACTTTATTCTAACAGGGTTTCAAACGAAGTTTGAACCACTACAAATAGAGTTGCTAATTTAGCTCCTGTAGTCGCCTTAACACTACACCTACGTTTAATTACATCACCCATGAAAGCACAAAGAATGGATTACACACGAGTATCTCACACAATATCGAGACAATAGAATATAAGATGTACTTAATTTTAATCATTTAATTAAGATGACATTAAGTCTAACGTTCATTTGGAGCGGAAATGAATTACGGCCGCTTTTCTTACCAATTGAGTGTGAAAATAGGTCGCGCGGGTATGAAATATGTATGTTATTACAATGTGAATCTTATGGTTTAGACGTAGAATTTGTGTGAGAAAGAAACATAAAAGGCTTTGGTATTATGTAAAATATTTTTATGCTGGTTGATAGTTTCTTTGGTTAATGCTTTGTGTTCTATATTTCGGTGTTTTACTTGCAGATTTTTTAGGCGCTAATTTAGCGTTAAAATCATGCAAGACCTACTTTCCTTTTTTGAATGATTGAAAGTTACGATCATCATCGTCTGCCTAGCCTTTTCCCAACTATTTTGGGGTTGGCTTCCAGTCTAACCGGATGCAGCTGAGTACCAGTATTTTACATGGAACGACTGCCTATCTGACCTCCACAACCCAGTTCATATTGGGTAATACGATACCACTTTGGTAAGACTAGTTGTCAGACTTTTTGGGTCAATGACTACCTGTAACGACTGTCAAAGATGGACAAATGACAGCCGGGACCAACAGCTTAACGTGCTTTCTGAGGCACGGAGGAAACTCGGTATGTAAGGGTGGTCACCCATTCACAGAACAACCTAGGCAAGCACGGCTTAACCTAAAGATCGACCCGAGTGGCTGTTATTAGGTGTTTAGCCACGATCTCCTCTGATTGAAAGTTACGATATTACTTGCATTTAAAATGACAATGACTGCTTTTGTGATTAATCCTTCATAATGTTTTATGAGCCGGTGGCAGTGCATAAGAAAATATACTCGAAACGACATCACTACATATTATATCAAACAAAGTCGCCCTCCGCGTCTGTCCCTATGTATGCTTAGATCTTAAAAACTACTCAACGGATGTTGATGCGGGGTCTTTTTAAAAGATAGAGTGATTCAAGCGGAAGGTTTTAGTATATAATTTGCGGGCGGGCGAAGCCGCGGGCATCAGCTAGTTAAATATAATCGTCAAAACCGTGGAGCTGTTATGACAAGGTTACGAATTGTCGGTAATTGCTTGGCGAGTTAATTTCTCTCCTTGCATTTTTCGGGAGAGTTAATTCCACCCCAAAAAGGAAATATACATTTAAGCCGATTAACTTTTCATTACAGGTTAGTAGTCTAGATCGAGAAGCCCGTGCCTAAATAAGTCAGCCCCAGAGGGCGATCTTTAAGGTTAAGCCGCGCTTGCCGAGGTCAGTCCGTGGATGGGTGTCCATCCATTACATACCGACTTTCCTCCGTGCCTCGGAAAGCTCTGTTGGTCCCGGCTGTGACAGTCGTTACAAGAAGTTGGTGGTTGGTTAGTCTGGCAACCAGTCTTACCAAGGGGTACCGTATTGCCTCACCCAGAACTTACTTTTTTTGTGTAAATTGTGGATGTCAAATAAAAAGAAAGAAAGAAAGAAAAAGCATTTATTAGCCCGCACAGGACAAAACACAAATAAAAATGGTTAAATTAACAGTACTTACAAATAGTAAAAATAAAAAAATAAACAAAGAGAAAAATATAAAAAAAACATGAAATGAAATTGGTCCTGTACGAGGCCAAAAGGCCCCTATCGAAATAGGCAGTCGCTCCATGTAAAATATTGATATTCAACTGAATCCAATTAGACTGGATGCCGACCCCAGCATAGTTGGGAAGAGGCTAGGCATGTGACAGCTCAGTGGTCTACTTATCTATGCACTAGCTCCTGCCAGCGGCATCGCCCGCGTGAAGGTTGATAATTGTCCCATGGGATCTTACTACCGGGATAAAAAGTACCCAATCTGTTAATCCAAGTTATAAACTATCTGTGTGCAAAATTTCGTTCAAATCCGTTCAGCAGTTTTTGCGTGGAAGAGTAACAAACATGCATACATCCTTATTAAAAAAAAACATTTATAATATTAGTAGGATTTTTAATCTTAAGGGGCTGACAACACCTAATTTGTTGAAATTAATGTTATTTAAGCAGTTTTTTAAGAAAAACTATTTGTTCTAGCACGGCAAAAAAAATATATGTTAATATTGATCATATTTCAAAGAATTTGGACGGACTCGATACATATTTCGACGAAATCGGCTCGATAGAAAATAATTGCAAAGATTGGTCTTAAAATCATCATTAACGGTCCTGTCTTTATTTTTTTGACGTATGGGTCTGCAATTAAAAACATTAAATCAACATATTCATACCTAAACCGCTAATGAGTCATATTTCACAAATAATCCATACTTTTTTATATCAATATTTATTCATTATTTTCTTCTAAAACCTGGCCGCCCAGTAATAGTGACGTCTCGTTTTCTCCCATACAAATAGACAGAGTGCGCGATTTTGGTGTTGACAGCGCCTTAATAGAATAAAGAGTTATCACCACTGAACCGAGAACCACAACCTTTTGTAATCAAAAGAGTTTGTTCCAGATAAAAACTGAACCAAAATATGAATTCTCCACACATTTAAGGTAAACATTGTAACAATTGTTTTATTTAGGTTAAAACCCACTTAACGCTAATTGCCAAAGTTACCGCCACAATGGAACGCGGCTGCTTTTAAAACTTATTAAGTAACAGACGGCCATGTTCTAGTTTTGAGTGGACGGTATGTTGGCGGGAAAAGGTCTTTTAAAGTATCATTAAACCGTTTAGAAACATATTTTTATACGATGTTGTGTTCCTAAGAGCTCTGTAACTATGTTCTGCTCGCAACTTTGTCCGTATCTTAGAAACATAATGTTATGCACTCTGAAATAGTGTACTTTCCATCAGACTAGGAAATGGTTGGAGGTTGATCACTGTGTTGCCCAATTTCTCACCGGTCATGGTAACTTTAAGAGTAAATTATTTTCAATCAAGCTTGTTGACTCGCCGTTTTGTCAATGTTCCACATCTGACTGCGAATATGAATAATCAGCACATCACATTTTATGGGAGTGCAGTCTTTGGCAGAATGAACGCAATATTATGTTGGATAGTGTACAGGTTACATCTGGAGTTATTTACTACACAGACCTTGTAGAAACTAAAACAAATTTCCGTGCGTTCAAGCGTTTTTGTCAGACCTATTATTGGAATCAAATATAACAGCTCACAACTTAGGACCCATTAATGTTAATATTTATCTGTGATGCTAGGCAACTACTAACTTTTTTTCTACTCCTCCTATACATATAAGTACTTTTCTGATTAATTTCGTTGTGAGATCCAAGACAGTTAAATTCATTCTGAGACTTCGTCGAGCTTCATTGTCTCGGCGCTTTTCTAGTAAGGCAAAAGTGTACCTAATAGTACACCCACTTATCGCCAGTTATGTTACCAGTCCCATGTAATAGGGATCGAGCCTATTGCCATCAACCGGGCCTAAATCAAGACTCCGTGACTGCTGCTGAAAAATCTTGCAACCACTAGACTAACGAGGCTATCTCAAACCAGCACCCCTAGCCAAGTTGACAATCTACAATCGTTAACGCTAGTAGAAAACTATTCAAATGAATGGGAATGACATCATCTCAACGTTAAATCACGTGATCAACACAAACGAATAGAAAATTCGTAGACAAGTTTACATCGTTCAAAATGATAGAATAGAATGTTTTCGTTTCTACAATGTTGATCGCTAAACTCTTTGGTAGGAGCGCTCACCATACCTAAAGTGTAGGTTTTTTTCTACAGACATTAGAGAACGAGCGATCGACTCAGTCGTGTCAACTTGGCTACCAATTTAGCGCTTTCTACAATCGATTTGCCGAGGCATTTACGATTGAAGAAAGAGAATCGACACGAAACGTTTGTAACTTGGCTAGGGGTGCAGTAATGATTAGTCGCGTACGGTCGCGACTGTCGGTCGGTCCGGTCGCGGTGCGCGAACGACCGTGCGAGACCGACCGTGCGCGACCGGCCGTGCGCGACCGACTGTGCGCGACCGACCGTCAGCGCGACAAAAATTCAGGCCTTATAAACTTATATCTCTTAATGATATTAGTAAAGATTTTCATTACTTCGTATTGAAGCAACTGATGGTTATGAGGTCGATGAGAAGCTTCCGAGGAGTCACAGTTCATAAAGATGGTCGGATCAAATTCGATAGTAGCTGGACACTAAACTCAAAGGGCGCGGTTTACGACGCCAGGGATAAGGACAGATGGCGAAACATTTGTTAAACATATTAATGATGATCTCGCATCGAACGACCACCACTTATTTACTAAACTAGACACAAATTGTCATTTTAGTAGAGGTTCAAAATATTTTAATGGTTTTTTATGCAACTGTTGTATAATAAGGGGTATTAAAACACGAATGTGGAACAGTATCACATCATGAGTGTTTTAATACCTAATTATGTACAGTTGCATACAAGACTTTATCTACATCCATGATATGAATCCTCCATAAAAGGTTCTGAAACCATAGGGTGTTCTAGTGTTGTAAAAAGTCTATGTAAATTCATGGAAAGTTTAATTGCTGAGTATTTAATACAAACGAACTATGTCTATGTAGTAATATAATTATTTATTGATAAATTATTTACATTTTGGATCGTATAATTGTTAAAATGCACAAAGCTTGTATCACAACAAAACAACAAAGTACCTATTTAATGCAATACTAATATCGAACAAAAGTGGCGGGATACGACGTGAGTTCGAATTAACCTATAAGTTTTTTTTTAGATACGGCGCTGTGGTAGTGAATCGCATGTGCTTGACAATGTTCTTTTTTTAAAATGAGTTGCATAATGAAATTTTTCAATACACTTCCTCGAAAACTGGTCCCTAACGCACTACGATTAGGTACAACATGCAATGTATTTCACACGCGTGCGATTTTTTCCACTTTCCCGCACGTGTGCGGGAATGAAAATTCCCACAGATAAACTATACCTATAGTAAGTCCAAATTGGTTCAATGCCTATAGTCTGAAGTGAATGGTTTTTTTTAATTCGGCAAAGCACTACGCGTCTATACGGCATAAATATTTTTTGAATGTTCAAATTGTGTTTATAAATAGAATATCATAGATAAACATGATTATTTAAAACTAATAGTTACTTTTATACACAAATTAACATTTATTTGTGTTCTTAATTCAAAAATATAAAATTAATCTATTTTTTATATTAGGCTGTTTAACGGCTTCATACCTTTGCCTCTCCTTCAACCTGGCAAAACCAAAGCGCGAAAAAAAAAAGAAAATGAAAATCATAGTTTCATAGTTCGTGACAAAAATATTTTTCGTTATTTTATTTTATTTCTTCAAAAGTGTATTGAAAAACGTCGTTTGATACACGTGGACATTTGTTATTGCAATTCTCGACTCAAAAACACCCTCCCCTTCGGCTCGTGTGTTGTAATTCCGCCTCGAATGCAATAACAAACTTTCTCCACTTGTATCAAAATGTACTATAGTACAACATTATAACACCCGTTTGGATGAAATTATGATTACTATGACACTGGTTGTTTTAATTTTGGCAATAAGCTAACTGTTTCAGATACTTTTATATAGGATTTATAGCATGGGTGTAGATAAAATTGATTTATTACTGAAAACAATACATTCGCTATCATATTGTTAAAATAAATTTAAATCAAGCCCTACTTCTTGACTTATTTTAAATCAAAATATGCTGCGAATATTGCGAATCTTTACAATAATGCTGATCAAAACAACAAAATAACGTTTCAAAAACATTGAAGCAATTTATTTGATGCTGCACTAACTCCTTTCTAAAAGGAAACGAATTTCGAAGTTTCTTGGTAAATGATTTCAGTTCTAATAAATAGTGCCACACGTTATCGAAAGTTTCCAATAAGTGTTGAGTTTGAAGTTGAAACAGCGCAGTAAGTAATGACAAATTGTCGTCTCATAACTCGATAACAATCCAGACGTAAACTTATACGTTAAAGGTGCAACTTTTTACGTTACGTTTTGACGGGACTCAGGCAGAACTCATCAGTTTTAAAGTCGTTTTAAAGTATGTTTTATCGTATTTACTAAAGAGTATTTGTCGAGCACACACGGAGTAGCAGTGGCCCAGCTGTGGCGGCCCCGACTTACGAACAGTAAGTAGTGGGTTCGAACCCAGGCTTTATTTCATCACCACTGCTCTCAAAACGGTGAAGGAAAACATTGTGAGGAAACCAGCATGTCCTAGAACCAAAAATTCGAAGACATGTGACATCTGCCAAGTTGCACTAGGCCCGCGTGGTGGATTATAGCCCATTGCCTCTCAAAGAGAGAAGGCCTGTGTCCCAGCAGTGGGAACATTATAGGCTGATTATGCTACTTTCACTAGTCAACAATCAATACGTAGATATTTATTGACTGCGTAAGATATGAAGAGTAACGTAAAGCGTGGCTTAAATCAATTTCAATACATAAAATTGGTTTCGACCAGAGCTCTGCCACTCTTAATGAATTTGCCCCAAGGCTAACATAAAAATAAAATGATCAACTTTTATATCTTTTATATCTACCTAGCCTAAAATATGATCACTGTTTTAAGCTTTCACGGTTTAAAACGAAACTTCCGTGATTATTAATTGTTTTGAGCTCCCGATATTCTCCAGTCAACCCGCAATCATGGTGCTTGCAACAGCGTCGAAATATCGGGAACTCAAAACAATTAATAGTCACGGAAGATATCCCCTGTGTGACAATATAAGTCTAAAATATGATATGAGCTGTAAGGTATTTAGAATTGGAACATTTCAATTTTGTGACATGTTGAGGACCAATGGATAATAAGAGGAATAATAATAATCCGTTACTAAAAAAATGATGGGTATTAATGTTGATGAATGGAGAGGGAGAGGAAGGCCAAAAATGGATGGATTGTGTGAGGAATGAAAGAGAAAGGAGTATATGATGCCGTGAAGTCTGGCAGGGGAGAATGGAAGAAGAAAACGTGATCTCAAGTAGAATGTGACATGAGCAGGACGAAGATGTTGAGGACCAATGACGTGGAGAAGTATACTGGAGTCCACCAGATGCAAGAAGCACATGACCAGTCGCTTGGGGAAACCTTCTGTCTAGCAGTAGAGGTCTTTCGACTATATAATATATATAATAAAAAAAATCACAATCAAAATTAATCAATCAATTCAATTCATTTATTTTATTTTATTTTAAGATATAGGTAGTACCTTTGTGCTCTTTTAAATAAATATATTATCCTGTAAAGTATTTTGTGTGTACATAAATAAATAAATAATTATGATAATGATGATGAAGTGGTAGCTATAATTCGAGCTGTCATGCAGCTTAATCTTTAAAGGCGAGACAACATAAAATGTACGCAGTGGAGACACTATATTTCCTTTTTAATACTCCAGAGAATCACGTTCTACCATTTACAGTGACACGCTCCGAGATACGAACTATTTAATAATTGTAACCCAGACAGAATTCTAGGAACGCACTACATTTCGACTTAATACAGGCGTCTTCCTGTGGCGCCCTCTGTAAGATATTGCTGGAATATGAAAGAACTTTTGTGTTACTATGTGAGTGGGATTCCTGCCGTTTTGGATTGAGGAGTATTTTATTATCGGGCATTATTGTTTTGTAGTAATGGGGTAAAATTATGAAATCGCTCAAACAATTTGAGTGATTTCATAATGTGGACTGGCCATACAACGTGGCAATGTCGTCAGTCTCTTGGGGACAGTACCAGTTGACAGCGTGAGGAGTTTTTTGAGGCCATTTCTAATATATTTTAAAGTAAGTTACTATGTTATCATCATCAGCCTATTAATGTTCCCACTGCTGAGACACAGGCCTCCTCCTTATGAGAAGGAATGGGCTATAATCCACCACGCGGGCCCAGTGTAGTTATTTTCATAATTTTAGATAAATGTAACAACTGCGAAGGTCCAATTTAATTTTAAAGGTGGATTGGGATTTGGTACACTTAACTGTACCTCATTTTAGTATCCCGCATTGTGCTAATAGTAGGTAGTATTTTTTACTTGAACGTCTAAGTGGTTTTCGAACGGTAAAATTTAAAGTTACTGGAGATATTGTATAAGTAGCACTTTAGACGAGCGATGTATATCTGTAAAACGCCCACTTCGAGACCTTTTCTAAGAATTTCAGCTGTGAATGAATTTTAAATTTTCTCATTTATTTTTTGGTTATGCTGGCTGAAATTCAATAAAAATAATATAGTAACATCATAAACAAGAAGCGCAAAACATTAATCAAACCACGTCCACCATCTTTCAAACCACAGATATCAAAAACTGCAAATTAAAAGAAACTTTACAAACTTATCCACACAGCGGTTGACTCTTATAAAAAAAAACCCAAAAGGAAAATAATCAAAGCATTTTAATTAGGGGCTTTAAAAATCCAAAGACGGCGCCCCATTGTCCGTTGAAATCTGAGTCTGGATCTCGACATAACTGCCTACTCCAAGGTGTAAAAGCGAATCAGAACGTTTGAAGTCTTAGCCCCACAAGGGGAGGGCTGTTGACTCCCCCAGACGCACTCGTAAAGGACCACTCAACAACATCAAAGGTAGGATTTCATACGCGCAAAGATAGTCTGTGGTACACGTTTTTATGTGACGCGTAGGTAATGATGGCGTTTTACACTTTTTGACCTTTGTATGGATAGAGGCTACTTTCTGTTTGACAAATGTGTCTCAAAAATGACCGATGGGTTTACGAATCTACATACGTAAGGATAAACTTTAGATATGGTATCAGTCTGACAATAATCGTATTTAAATGAAATGCTGTCAAAATCATGGATTTAAAATTTGGAGCCGAACATGCAGCGGTCAGGATTTCTGAAACCAGAATCTCCAATTAAAAATGGGTACTTATAAATAAATAAGTACCTATGTGAAAATCATTAGCAGCAAATAGGAGCATATAGGAAGAAGCTCCAAAATTCAAAGACAATTAAAAGAATTTAAAATATTATGACTTATTGTCACGGAAAATTATGCAACTTTAAAAAAAAAAACTCTACATAATATAATTATAATCAACGAGCATATAATATGTATAACTATGATTAGGTACCTACATTTCATTGCGTCCACCGCATTTATTCCAATTGCTATGGTTGTTTGTGCATGTGATTTGTGCTATATTGGCATTTACAACAGAGGGGTTCTCGTGAGGGGTCGTAAGTGGAGTAGGAGGTGTATATTATCTGCTTAGTGTCCCTTCCTAGATGTAAGGGGCAATTGAGCGAACTTGATTGTGGTGGAATGAGATGTTTACAGAGTAATCTAAACTTAGAAGTTCAAAGGAATATACTTGAGATAGGTATTTAAGATGGTGACAAGTTCATATATTATCATTTTTTTTCCAGTTTTAGTTAAAATAATGTGGAGTCAAATTGAAAGTTTTTTTTTTCTTCTTTTATAACATTTTCTAGTTATCTGTCATTGCTACATGATCAGAAAAATAAACAATTTTATAAGCTGAAGTTTCAGCACCTAAATAACAAATATTTTTTCACACCACCTGCTCGAAAATGTCAAATTATATGTCAAGCAACCTTAACCTAAAGTGAGTCATTAGTGGCTGGGGGCACAGCCGGTCAATAATGTTGTACTGGATTTCATTATGACCCGCTGGTCAATAATGTGATTTGAATTTGGAATCTCACATGCTCAGCTAAATTGGCAGTATAGTACTAACAAACACCCTTTGGTGCCAGAAAGAGGAAAGCTATTCTCGATACCCTTACTACGCGTGGATGATATTCTCGATTTCCTACAAAATCATAACGACTGCTTCTTCATATCGTTGCCATGGTTTCAAAGACATGATATTGTAAGAATAATTAGATAACTACGAACCAGTTTTTAAAAGGAATGGAATAACATTAAAACTGGCATTAATAATAACAAATACCGTACCGCGCCGTAATACCGTAATAGTAATTGGCTGTAACATTAGTGAATTTATTTTAAGTAAACTGCGCTAAGATTGCTGTGGATTTTGTGAATAAATAAATAAATAATAAAACCTATCTATACTACAGTCAATTTATCACATTTTATCAAAAATACTCTATTTTCACGAGCGTCTCCAATGACGTTCTAAATTCAAAATGCATACAGCCAATCATACAAAACCATTCTACCAGCCCTGTTTAAAGCTTAGTTTACACAAACGCCACTTCAATGAGAGTGATATCAATAGACACACACGACAAAACCGTAGAAGAGACTTTTTTTTTTTGAAAATCGAATTGATCGTGTCTTGGCTACTTATTGCATTTAAACTTTAAATTTATCAACAAATATGTTATTCTTACTGTTTGTTTATTTAATAAATACTTTGTTTTTCGTACTATGGCTATTATTTTCTCACAGTAGGTGTAAAAAGTAGAGTATCCTCCTCTGGGCTAAAGGTGTCTTTGCCTTGGGCTAGCTTGAATCCCTCGCTGCATTCAGGATTCTTGTATTAACTCCCTCGCTTCGCTCGTGAGTTAAACTCTTAACTCCCTCGCTGCGCTCGGCAGTTAAATCCCGAATCCTTCATTGCGCTCGAGATTCAATATGACGCCCGTGACATAAGACACAACTTTAGCCCCTCGGTGCATAATCTACTATTTTGGTCTTAGTGTCTTTCTGAATAAAGGAATAAGTTGAAAAAAATAAGATAAATATTTGGACCTTTTACTGATTCAGAAAAAAATGAGCACAGAGATAACAAAAATAAGTTTCATTCGGAGAAAATAGGTTTTATGAAAATAAAATATGGCCGAAACGGCAGGACACGTAAAACTTGATTGGGTCCAGAAATGAGAAAAACTAAAGAGCTTGAATAAAACCTCATTCAATATTTATTTTGTGTATTAAAAGATGGTGCGATATGATGGTGGTTGTTATTATTTCAAACGGTACGCACCCGACTAAAAAGGATGTACAAGAAAATTAAACATATAACATGAAACTCAACGTGAGTTTGTGTACAGTTTTTCACATAAGGGTACGTATTCATATGGACCTTCTTCTTCGTATCGCTGGCCCTATCATTTTTAGGGTTCCGTACCCAAAGGGTAAAAACGGAACCCTATTACTAAGACTTCGCTGTCTGTCCGTCTGTCTGTCCGTCTGTCCGTCTGTCCGTCTGTCTATCACCAGGCTATATCTCATGAACCGTGACAGCTAGACAGTTGAAATTTTCACAGATGATGTATTTCTGTTACCGCTGTAACAACAAATACTAAAAACAGAATAAAATTAATATTTAAGGGGGGTTCCCATACAACAAACGTGATTTTTTTGCCCTTTTTTGATAATAATGGTACGGAACGCTTCGTGCGCGAGTCCGACTCGCACTTGGCCGGTTTTATATTTTGCTGGCCCATATTTTCGCCACTTAAATCAATTTAATAAATTAATCACTCTGACATTTAATGTTTTGACATGTATTTTATTATTTATTACTTTTTTTATTTTTTATTATTTAATGTGACATTTACTGTGTTTGACATAAATAAATAAATAAAAAAAATTATTCAGTTCGCTTATCAAGGTACAATATTAAAAGCTAGAAACAAAAATAACAATGATCCTTAAGCACTAGATTTTTACAAATTCCCAAAAAAAATCAATAAAAATCAATCAATCAATTCATGAATACTTATTTTATTAAGTTTTTTACTTTTTTATCATCATTGTGACATTTAATGATTTTTGTGATTTTTATTTACATTCATTTTGAAAAGAACTTTTGACGTGACAACGTCTTATAAATTGGTTTGCCGGGTGACACTTCAAGAAACTGGGTAACGCTCCGCTCACGTTATGCGCTCACAATGAGAGCGAGTGAGAGGCACGCGTCCCGCCTAAGAGCGAGAGAGACAGACATAAAAAGTTTATTTTACCACTCAAAGTCGTTGTCACGTAAAACTTTCGCCCGTATACCGACTTTACAGGCAACCAATTTTTTTTATTAATTTTATTTGATTATTGTGAATGTGGTCACAGTTTTTATTTTTTGTTTATTTTTTTCCCACAACTGTGTGGCAGTTTGAGTACTCTAAGCGACCTACCTAAATGTCCTTTCTTTGGTATTGTTCGTCGTTTCGTTGAGCTCCTTGAGTTATAAGTCGAGCTACACGTTAACTGACAAATGCTTGCACTGACTGGACAGGTCCACTCAAATCTGTATGGTTCTTTCTTCAAAAGACCATCTCAGACACTAATCTGCATAGTCCTCATGTGAATTGAGCAAGATTATGGTTTGGACTTCAAAAGAGACTATGACCCCTGAGTTTGTTTCGGCTGTTTCTTCTCAGAGTAGTCAGGTACGAAACACCGGCCCCATCTAGTTTTAAAAAATGACGTGAAAAAGTGTTTGTAAAAATCTACTTGCAAAATAAACATCATTTATCATAATATTGCTGGACATTACACACAGCGCCACACTAAGCAACGAGGTTTATGTCCTGGACACCATAGTTGATATACTCATAGATACAGCGTGGTCCTTACAACCATACTCTGTTTGCTTCGTTCACATTTCTTTATTTGATCATACAGAAACGCTGGTTGGTGCTGTGCACCAGATCTTTCTGAAGAACATTAGCCATAAGGTCGGTGTATATCGTTCTAGAGTGCCCTCTCCTATAAACAAGACAAGAAGATTAAAACATTTTCAAATGCCCTTATCCTGAAGGTACCTATTTGTCAAAAAGTGTTCAACCTCCATCTTAAGAAAACGCCTCAGACGTTTGCTGTGCAGTAAGGTACTTCAGTTTTTTTGGAACCCAAGTACCTTACTGAGTGGTACTTGACAACTTCAAAGAAAGTATACCTGTTGGCAGAGTAGTGAAAATGTTGAATTGTCACATCCCTTGAACACAAGAGCCAATTGAGAAGAGGGAATGATGGAAATATTGGGGTTTACAATTCTAGGTTGTTAACTGTGTAAAAAAATACGATGCGTCATTAAAACGTAAAACAGGCACACTGAGATTTTAGATTTTACCGCACGTTGTTCAAGAGGAGCTCGTGGCTAAATAATAACAACCACTCTGGTCGATCTTTAGGTTAAGCCGTGCTTGCCTAGGTTGGTCTGTGGATGGGTGACCACCCTTACGTACCGAGTTTCTTCCGTGCCTCGTAAAGCACGTTAAGCTGTTGGTCCCGGCTGTCATTTGACCATCTTTGACAGTCAGTAGCCCAAAAAGTCTGACAACCAGTCTTACCAAGTGGAATCGTATTACCCCGTATGAACTGCGTTGTGGAGGTCAGATAGGCAGTTGCCTCATGTAAAATACTAGTATTCAGCTGCATACGGTTAGATTGGAAGCCGACCCCAAAATAGTTGGGAAAAGGAAGATGACTGGACATTTTTCAAATCACAAATATCTATGATCACTTACACAAACTCACTCCAGATATAAAACTCAAAAGGCTACAAAATGAATTCAGTTTTTTTCTAATATACCTACAGGGTTTAAACCACCTCATTACGGAGCCGTCAACCAAGCATTCTGTACATCATACTAAGTAACATTACGTAAAAATTGTTGCTGGGAAACGACTTTTTTTTGGAGTGAAAAATCATGTTTTGTGGTAGAACTCAATGTAACGCACTCAAAACATTGTGCTGATGGATGAATTGAATAGTACGGGGGTCGTGGAGGTGTTCGAAGTAAAAATCTTACATTAAAAACTTGTATTAAAAAAAAACTTGTCAAAAACTTGGAACTTTGACCTCCAATATCTCCGTAACTAGAAAGTTCCCAGGTGTGGTGTAGAACAAAAAAAATATCGTAATGACGGGGAGAACAAGTGCCTTTCGGTTTCGTCAAGAGGTGTTTTACACCCTTTATAACCAAGCTGTCTCTATTAACTTCGAATGGCATCTACAAACATGAAGCCGAAAATTCAACATCGTAATTTTAGAAAGGAAAACGTTGGAATGTTCGCACTTAAAGGCAGCCCTACAATTCCATCACCCCTTCAAGTGTGGAATTCCGCGGCAATCCCCAATTATCATTCCAAACATCGGAGGATTAATTAAATTTCGCGTTACTATGAATTAATTGCTATATAGGGGAGTCTAATATACCCCAGGGACACAGAACAAGTAGATACAGAAGGCTGACTCACGTCACTTAACATCTATTTAACCTTTGACAGCAGTAATCCAACAACAACCTTATAAAAACAAAAATAAAGATCACATTGGATTGACAGTGTATGATGCAAAATCGAGATCACAGTGAAATTGACAGACTTATCAGTGACTGCAACCCAAAAGCAACCATATTGTTTTTAATATAAAAATAATATGACAAAAGAATGTATGTTATTTTTGAAGGCTATCCATAGGTACCTCATTATGTTCAATTTTTTTTGTAATGATTTTTATTTATTTTTTAATGATTTCTTTACTGTTTTACTATTTTACTCCTCTTATTTAATTATTATTTCACCTGAATTTTAATAATCAATCATTCCTTTGTTTTGATTTTTCGTTATTGTATTTGTTTTTGTGCGCCTGTTTCAACTCCTTGTATGAAGGTAACCTTCTGTATCTACCTACTCTGTGCCAGTGAGGCTTCACAGGCGCCAAATTGGTTTTTACACGCTGACATACATTTTAGAATCTGATATGCTTGTTCCTTCATTAACGAGTGAGTTACTTTAATTAAAAATTGTTTCAATTATGCCGTGCTGTAACGGTGATAGGATTTTACTTCGTGAGTTTGATAACGTTGACTAATTAGGTGTCAGCGTTGTTTGCAGCATATTTGTCATTTATTCGGAGCTGGTTTTTAAGTGGAGACAGATTTTTGTTACTTCTGTTCTATCAGTGTTTGGTTCTCTGAAGCTGCAATAAGCTTTAGCTTTTTGCTTTTTTTTTTGTCTTTTGCTTTGCTTTTTCTTTTTTTAGGGTTCCGTACCCAAAGGGTAAAAACGGAACCCTATTACTAAGACTTCGCTGTCTGTTCGTCTGTCCGTCTGTCCGTCTGTCTGTCACCAGGCTGTATCTCATGAACCGTGACAGCTAAACAGTTGAAATTTTCACAGATGATGTATTTCTGTTGCCTGCTATAACAACAAATACGAAATGTAGTCAATGGTACGAAACCCTTCGTGTGCGAGTCCGACTCGCACTTGGCCGGTTTTTTTTTTAATTTTTTTTTAGTACACATCAAGCTATACATTTCCAGTATAACATGGCCTCCCTTTGTATAAACTGATTTTGGGTACCTAGCTTGATTGGTCGCCGTGTGTACCTACAACAATAAATGGAGATCATGATATTATCATCTATTGTAAAGCAAGATAAAAGAGAGAGTTTTTTGTCCATTCTTCTCCTGAAACTACATCAAAAATCTTACTATTATTTTTCCTTGTAAAGCTTGGAAAAGCTTGGCTTGGAAGATTTTTGTATGAGGCCTGGCCGGCCACGTTTAAAACCTACATTAATCTATAGCTGGTATCAATACAAACATGTCTAAGTTCAAGGAGAATTTTGACATAGTGGATGAATGTCGATTGGGTTTCTTCGGTACGGGTCTTTGCTTCGCTCGCAGTGGATGAATCTGTGTTTAAGAATATTATGGTTTAGTCGAACTCGTGTTACCGTCCAATGGCGCTTCAATTAACGTAACGTTGTAAACCGCTACACGAATCGATCTTTAACGTTAAGTAGCGTTTAAGGTTGGTCCGTGGATGGGTCCATTATTAACCAAATTTTCTCCAAGTCGGGTGGTCGCTACTGTCATTTTTGGATCTTTGCCAGTCGTTACAGGTAGTCAGACTGCAGTGACCATCTCTTTTTGGCTTAAAGTCAATAAGAACGTAATCACTTGATTTGAAAAGGTTTTTGTATTAATACAGATTTTTATTATTATCTCCTTTATTCATTTATAAACAAATTTGTTACATTTTTAAATATTAATTAAAAAATATATAAAAAACATTTAAAAATATAAAAAATTGTAGCCCACCGGTATCGGGAACAGGGTCCAAGCTACCGGCGGTCAGGGCTCCAGAGAGAGGAACCTCCTAACAATACGAGCCGTGTCCAGGAGTACTGCTTTCTGAATCAAGCCCTTGATCCAGCTGCCTAACGAGAGCCTCCTCAGGTATTGATCGAGGCTCTTGGCAATTAATTATTATTATTATTATTAAATACAGCCTGTATGAGAACTGTCTCTATAAGGCAAGAATAAATGTAACTACATAGTTACCGTACTGATAATAATTATCTTGCCTCAATTAATTACTGTTCCGGACATCGCACATCTTACTTATACTTAGATGACAACCATTAAGGCTATAACGACCGAAAACTAATGTGATAAATATGACACACATGATTAAATCCCTGTTTTAGTGAGCACACATTTTTGCTAGACATTAAGGCCTGAATTCCTTGTTCATTCAAGGTTATCATCATCATCATCATATCAGCCCGGAATCACCCACTGCTGGGTATAGGCCTCCCCTTTTTTCTGCCACACTTCCCAGTTCTGTGCGTCCCTTATCCAGGTGTTTCCCGCGACTTTGACGATGTCGTCGACCCAACGAGGTTTAGGGCGGCCCTTGTTTCTATGGCCTAACTTTGGCCACCACTCGGTCAAAGCCTTGCTCCATCGGCCATCTCCGCGTCTAGCCAGATGTCCTGCCCAGGTCCATTTGAGGCGCACTGCCCGGTCCCCAACGTCGTAGACTTTCGTCCGACGGCGGATTTCGGTGTTACGCACTCGATCTAAGAGGGTTATGCCGAGCATGGCTCGCTCCATGGCCCTTTGTGCCACTCGTACTCGGTGGACAGTCTCCTTTGTGAGCGTCCATGTCTCGGCACCGTACGTCATTGTTGGCAGGACACATTGGTTGAAAAGGCGGGTTTTTAGGCACTGAGGGATCTTTGTGGACCGAAAAATTTGCTCCAGTTTACCAAACGCCGCCCATCCGAGTTGTATTCTTCTAGAGATCTCCTTGTTGGCATGCTCTTTGTTAAAAGAAAGAACATGTCCCAGATAAACATAATGATCAACCATTTCCAGACGCTCGTTTCCAACCATAACTGCTGAGACAGAGTCGTCCGGAATGCCTGACATCACCTCAAGGTTATACTCATCTGAAAAGTAAAAAGGTGTACTAGTCGTGCAAAAAAATTAAAACCTTTGAAATTGTTAACAAAATCTGCGCGATTCAAATGAAAAAGTATTTTCTTAAAATAATTTAATTCTGAACAAGGTAACGGTGTGATATTAGATGCAGCCTTAGGCCTGAATTTCTGTCGCGCTGACGGTCGGTCGCTTACGTCAGAAAGAAAAACAGTAGCAAATACGCCCCGCTGACGGCAGCGTCGCAGTATGGTGCTATGTAGAACACAATGTATACTCGTACGTGCGACCGACGCACGCGACCAACGACGTCAGCGCGACAGGAATTTAGGCCTAAGACCGCATCTAACGTCACAACGTTACCTTTGTCCGCGTGAAATTATTTTAAGAAAATACTTCTCCATTTGAATTGGATTTAATTGTGTCTGTAATTGCGGGTATCGAAGAGTTAAACAACTTTTTACATTTTGGATTAGTATAACCTTGATTCACGGTGGAGGAGCTCGTGGTTAAATAATAACAGCCGCTCGGATCGATCTTTAGGTTAAGCCGTGCTTGCCTAGGTTTGTCTGTGGATGGGTTCGATCGAGTTTCCTCCATGCCTCGGGAAGCACGTTAAGCAATTGGTACCGGCTATCATTTGTAGATCTTTGACAGTCGCTACAGGTAGTCAGTTGTCCAAGAAGTCTGATAACCAGTCTTAGTAAGGGGTATCGTATTATCCAGTACTAACTGAGTTGTGGAGGTCAAATAGGCAGTCGCTCCATATAAAATACTGGTATTCAGCTGCATCCGGTTAGACTGGAAGCCAACCCCAACATAGTTGGGAAAAGGCTAGGCAGATGATGATGAACCTTGATTCACGGTCCACTGAAGATTTACATCTGTAGGACACATTGCTACTGGAAACATTTACATCTCAGCTGTTAAAGCTCAACAGGCCACCCACAACAATACAATAAATTAATCGCCCTAAATATCATTGTCACAACGCTTGACAGATGAATTAGTGCTGGTAATATAAGCCTGTGAGTGTTACAAACAATAGGCTAAGTATGACCCACATATACATAAACTAATAGTAGGTACAATACTTATTATAACATCACGCCTGTAATGCCCGAAGGGATAGGCAGAGGTAAACCTAATAGTACACCCACATTTCGCCAGTTTTGTTTAAGTTCCATGCAATAGGGGGTGAGTCTATTGCCATTAAGCGGGCACAAATCCAGAATCCATAATTCGTGATGGAAAAACCCAATTATAATTTGCCCGACCCGGGAATCGAACCTAGGACCTCAAGTTCAGCAGTTGCGCTTGCAGTCACTAAATCAACGAAGCAGTCTAGAAGATACAACTCTTGTATTTTTTACGCTTATGACGTTAACACAAGTGTGACACCTAAATGCAAATCCTAATAAAAATTCAGCTAGAAAGTTAAAATTTCAACAATACAATCATAATTACGCACTCGTTTGTCGCTTAGTGTTATTAGTAAAATGCTTAGAGTTTAGAAGAAATCGTACTCTTATGTTCAAACTCAAAGATTATATCACTCATGTGGTAAGTAAATCTGGATTACCATATGATACCTGAGACAATTTAAATCTAGTATATGACAGCAGTAGCGTTGGGTTGACGATATCGTCAAAATCGTGGGAAACAGATGGATGAGGGGCGCATAGAACAGAGAAGAATGGCAGAAGAAAGGGGAGGCCTATACCCAACAATGGGTGATTTCGGGTTGAATTGATGGTAATATGTGAACGAGTCATGTATCGTACATGACACGGGCGCATTTCATAGATCAGCACCTTTCCGTCACCTTGCACAAATTCTTGTGTAAAGCGACAGTACCTACACAATCAGCATTCATGGTCAGCTGTACTCATTCACGCATAATTCATATAGCATTAGTTACGTGGTAGTTAAATAAATTCAATAAACCATCATCTTTGGCTATCCGTGACTTATCATTCAAGCTATCAATCAAGGTGTGTGCCAACCTTTTAGCAGCGCATACATCTTTACGGTCCTTCTAGTCGGATGGCCACTCCTGGAGCAAACAATGCTGCAAACCGTACAGGTACGAATCGGTTTGACTGGTCTTCCACAAACGGATCGCCTAGTCTAGAGATTTTATATGGTTCGCGTTCTTTTGTGCGGTGGCGATTTGGTTGGGCTGGCCGACCAGAAGCAGCATCTCACCAGCTCAGAAGAGGAAGAATCACCTGGGTAGAGGATACGGATTGCAGAGATCACTGAGTCTGTTCAGCAGCGCATACAATATGATAGTGCATCATTTAGGATGAGAACACTTTTAAAATTTTCCACCAAAATAAAACCAAAAGATTTGAAACACACGATGAACTCTGTAAGTAATTAAACACAGAAAGCGTACTTAAATCCAAACCCGTCCTATGCTGGACCGGACCAAAAATTTCAAAGCAAAATTCCCGGCAATTTTGGGAGGCGTGTTATGGCGGGAAATTAATACAAACATAGTGGTTTGGCTCGAGCGTTTTATGGGCAACGTAAATCAAATGTGATTCCTTAAATTATTTATAACAAAATCTCTTTGGTGCCATAACTTTGGTAGCAAATTGAGTGGACAGTGTTTATTGCAGCCTACGTCTTGCCGAACGATAAACTAATTGACTAGTTAATACGGGAAAATGATTGTTGAGAAGCACAGCCATTTGAAAATTAATTTGTTTAAATAACATCGTAGTTTTAAGATTACCTAGCTTGAATAGATACCCTATGACCTAGGTCATCTCAGAATAATAGGATAATAACATTATGTAAAACAGCAATAACATATAATAACTATTTGTAGGTAGTTAAACATGTACAAATTCAGGTTAGCTGATTGGCTAAAGGAAGTCCTCTTAGTATTTTATATCTAGCCAATCAAAGTTAAGTAGGTCACAGGGGTGAGGAAAGGGGAGTCGAGGGACGGGAAATGCCGGCTTCCACGCTACCGATAGGAAAATGGATATAAACCAAGTATTAGGTCAGCCACTACTTGCGCTATTAAAAATGTAAATAAAATAGGCGACTTTTTTGAGCATAGCCAGTCTTCAGTCAGCAGTCCTCAGTGTTTCTTATAACTTACTAGTGTAAAAGTCGTCGTAAATTCTGTGCAAATTGGGTAAAAGTATTGAACTATATTAACTGTGTACTCTCTATAAACTGTATTTTCTATGTGATTGCAAACTTTTATTGATAATTGTGTGTTTCTGTGTCTTTATAAAAACTATTTCGAATCAGTGTATAATCAGTTGTAAAATCAGTGTAATTAATCTAGTAAATCAATATACAGTGTTTAAATCAGTTCATCTTCTGTGGTTTTCTCTTGTAATCAACCCGTGCGGCCTGAGATCCTTTACAATTTGGTCCTGTCGAGCCGGATCTGTTGAGCTAGCTAAAGAAGATGAGCACAGTTACGACGAGAAGTAAGTTGCGTAAATTAGAGGCAGACATGAACAAGCGGCGAGAATTAGAAGCTGACTCTGGGGTGCCATCCGAAAGGGCACACGGCTCGCCTTCAGTCGCACCTACATCAATGTCTATACCTATACCTGTGATCCCAGGGGCGGGAGGTCGAGTTTATGACCACAGAGACACGTTCACGCCAATGAGATCGGAGAGGTCACACAGGGCAAGGTCAGGGGCAAGCCACGTCTCCTCGAAGAGCGGTCACAGAAGTGCCGATTTCCTTCGTCGGAGGGTCGAATACGAGGCAGAAAGAGAGTTGGTGCGCATGAAAGAGCATTTAGTCAAGAAGAAGCTTGAGGTCGATCTCGCTGAGATAGACGCCGCTGCTGACGAAGATTCAGGGTCAGAGGACGAGGGAACAACGCGTCGAGTGGAAGAATGGGTGACAGAGACAGCACCCGGTGATAGAGAAACTCTCGCGTCCACTATAAGTCGCGAGCCGCCGCCGCCGCCGCGTCCAGTGCCCGCGCCCTCCCGCGAAGTGTACGTGCCCTCTCGCGAAGTTACCGCGCCCTCCCGAGAGGTAGTAGCGCCCGCGCCGCCGTCTGAATATATACCTGCGCCCCCACAGTGTGCGCCCGCGTCCGTACAGTTTCGCGAACCGCCGTACCTAGGGAATGTTACAACCCCAGCTACAACCAGTGCCCCGCGAGTGAGAGAACAGGCTCGAGAAGTGCCTGAGTGGAGCAACACGTTCGCTGACGACGCAGACAGAAGCAGGTCACGAGATAGGAAGATAGATCAGCTGGCGGACGCTATAACTAGCTTAGCACGTCCGCGACCGGTACCAAGACAAGCATACGAGTTGCCGTTTTTCAAAGGCGACCCAGCAGAGTGGTTGTCGTACAAAAATATGTACCATGACACAACAGTTATGTACGAGTTCAAGCCGCACGAGAACCTAGCGCGCTTGAAAACATCGTTGCAAGGCGACGCAAAGATAGCTGTGGAGGATTTATTACGAACCTCTACTAATCCAGCTGAAATCATGAAAACACTTGATGAAGAATTTGGGCACCCAAATCTAGTGCTTGAGTGTGCCCTAAATAAAGTGCGTGCATTGCCTAAGGTAACTGAGAGTGGTCGTGAACTTAGAAAGTTTTCAACAACAGTAAGAAATTGTGTGTCGCTCCTGAAAAGTGTTCGAGCTAACGGTTATCTAAATAATCCTCAACTGGTGAGTGAACTTTTAAATAAGCTTACAGCTGTACAGCGCGCTCAATACGGTGATTTTGCAATGGGCATGGCAACCAACCAGGGCATAGATGTGCGAGTTTCACCAAGCCTAGAAATACTCGCAGAATTCCTAAGTCATCTAGCCCGAGCCACATCCTATTATGTACAAATGGAAATGAACACTAACGCCGCTAAGAACCGACCCAATGTACAGTTTGTAAAGCAGCAATCTAAGAATATTCAACGTGTACACGTCCACTCAGACAATGAACAGTCAGTTAAAGAAACAGAGGAGCTATGTACTTTATGTGGAGAAAAACATAAGCTACCTAAGTGTGAGAAGTTTTCTAAATTAAATGTTAACGACAGATGGCAGCACGTCAAGCAAAATAAATTGTGTTTTAAGTGCATTGTAAAGAAACATGGAAAGAATTTCTGTCGTGCAAGTAGGTGCGCGTCGTGTAATTACGCCCACCACACATTGTTACATGCCGACAAGAAGAACGAGAGCGAGAGCGTCACGAATGTTAGTGATTACACTGGGAAAGCGTTATTGAAGATAATGCCTGTGTGTGTAACAGTGAACGGTGTTGACAAGCATTGTTATGCCCTATTGGATGACGGGGCAACCGTATCATTGATAGACGACTCGTTAGCCAAAAATATAAATGGAAAGCAAGTACCATTGACTCTACACAGTGCGCGCGGCCAAGAGATTGTAGATGAAACATCAAGAATAATTAGTGTGTCAGTGCGTGGACCTAACGGACAAGCACATGAAGTGAAGTGTCGCACACTGAAAAGCCTGGACTTACCCGCGCAAACAGTGCCAGCCGCAGTCATAAATGAGCACGCCCACATCCGCGACTTGGGCTGCGAGGAGATGAGAGGAGCCAGACCGCTGCTATTGCTGGGTCAAGACAACTGGGAGCTGCTGACCAGCCAGGAGACTCGCCGAGGGAAATCTGGTAAGCCGGTTGCCTCTTTGACCAGTTTAGGGTGGGTTGTGCACGGACCTGTAGGTAGCTATTTAGATACTAGTGAACATTCATTGAACTGTGTAGTAGAATCAACTATTGACTTACACGAGATAGTTAAAAAACAATTTGAGCTAGAAGCTATAGGTATTTCGGAAGTGCCTAGAACACACAAAGACGTAGAGAGAGCTAAAGCTATTTTAGATTCCACTAGCCGCCAAACAGAGAGCGGCGCGTGGGAAATAGGATTATTGTGGCGTCGGGATGACATTCAGTTACCTGACAATTATAAATATGCACGTCAACGACTAGCGGGAATTGAGCGTCGTTTATGTAAAGACGCTGTGTATGCATCAGCCTATGCAGCACAAATAGATAGGTTGATAGCTGAAGGGTACGCGAGTAAGGTGGACGACGGTATCAAATCCGATTCGGTGTGGTATTTACCCCACTTCGGAGTAACGAATCCTAACAAGCCGGGAAAATTAAGATTGGTGTTTGATGCCGCGGCCAGCTACAACGGGACCTCTTTGAACGATAATTTATTATCTGGGCCTGACTTGCTCAACTCCCTGTTAGGCGTGTTATTTAAATTTAGATTAGGGCCTGTTGCTTTCACTGGTGACATAGCCGATATGTTCTTACGTGTTTTGATTAGAGAACAAGATAGAGGGGCACAACTTTTCCTTTGGAAATGTAATAGGAATAACGAGCCTGACGTGTACGTGATGAACTCTATGATATTCGGGGCTGTGTCTTCACCGACATCAGCAATTTATATACTCAACAAAAATGCTAACCAACATAAAGAAATATACCCCGACGCGGTAGCCGCCATACATGAAAAACACTATATGGACGACTACCTAGATAGTACTTGGTCGGCCGCACAAGCCAACAATTTAATTGAGGAGGTGACTCACGTCCACGCCAGTGGCGGGTTTAATATACGGGGGTGGGTGACCAACTCTCCAGAGTTGCGCGATAAATTGAAAACAGAAATGCCTGACCGAGTTTCACTTGATAAAGGTGAAGGTGCTACGGAACGCACACTAGGAATGATTTGGTCACCGAACACAGATCAGTTGGCCTTTGACCTATCATTTAAGCGGCTACCTAAAGCCATAGTAGAAGGTCACGTTGTTCCAACAAAAAGAGAATTTCTTCGGTTCATCATGTCGATCTTTGACCCCTTAGGTTTCTTGTATCCATGTGTCATACAGTCGCGCATCCTCATGAAACGGATATGGCACACGGGTATTCAATGGGATGAAAAATTGAAACAGGCAGAAGCCAAAATATGGTTTGAATGGCTTCATAACCTACATCACCTTAAAGAGGTATCTATACCTAGGTGGTACGGTTTACAGTTAGAGCACCTAGAACTACATGTATTCGGTGACGCGAGCGAGTCCGCCTACGCGGCGGTAGCTTACATAGTAGGAATAAATACAGAGGGGAATAGGGATGTCGCCATAGTAATAGGTAAGGCAAGAGTAGCGCCACAGAAGGTAACATCTATCCCACGACTAGAGTTGCAAGCAGCTGTGCTAGCTTGCAGACTAGCTGACACAGTTGTTAAAGATTTAGGAACAAAAATTAGTAGTGTACATTTATGGACAGATAGTAAAACTGTTCTTAAGTGGATAAATTCAGACGCATTAGAATTTCAAAGGTACGTGTCACACCGTTTAGCTGAGATAGATAGGAGGTCAGAGAGAACAAGCTGGCGCTGGGTTCCATCGGCGATGAACCCAGCTGACAAGGCCACCCGGATGGACTGGCCTAGTAATAGTAATGAGTGGTTGGCGGGTCCCTCTTTTCTTCGCTGTCCACAGGAGCAGTGGCCGGTTGACATCGACCTCGACGCAGTGGCAGAGCAAGATTTGGAGAGAGTGCAACGAGTGCACACTGTTGCAGCACAGGCCGACCCACTGCTACGGTACGAGCGGCTGCCCACATGGACACGCGCTGTTAATGTTATGGCACGTGTACATATTTTCACAGAACGATGCCGCAAGAGGCGTCAGACAACCACACCGTCAACAGACGACCTGCACGAGGCCGAGTTGCGCCTCTTACGTCTGGCGCAAGCAGAGAGCTACGCAGCCGACATAGCAGCACTACGAGAAGCTCGCCCACTGCCTCACAACAGCAAGCTACGAGCACTAGATCCTATGCTGTTTGACGACGGGCTGGTGCGAGTGCGCGGCAGGCTGGGCGCCTGCAGCGAGCTCAACTTCGGGGAGCGCCATCCTGTCATTCTAGATGGGAAGCATGCGCTCACGCGGCGCCTTTTACTCAAGTACCACGTGGAGGCGCTGCACGCAAACCAAGAGACTGTGGTAAACAGAGTCCGAGAGAAGTATTGGGTAACTAATCTACGGTCAACAGTTAAAGCCGTCACTGCAACCTGCCAGCGGTGCCGGCTAGAAAGAGCCAAGCCGGTGACACCCAAGATGGGTGACCTTCCAGCAGCACGACTGGAGGTCACAAGAAGAGCCTTCGTGCACTGTGGGGTCGATTATTTTGGCCCTATGGAAGTCGCCATCGGTCGGCGCAGGGAGAAGAGGTGGGGTGTGCTATTCACTTGCCTCACCACCCGCGCCGTCCACCTGGAGCTGGCGGCATCACTGAGTGCCGACTCAGCCATTCTGGCCCTGAGGCGCTTGATTGCGCGCCGCGGGCGACCATCAAACATGTACTCCGACCGTGGCACAAATTTTGTCGGTGCACACACCGAGCTGCGCGCGGCTCTGCGCGACATGGACCACGACAAGCTGAGCAGCGAAGTCACCGGGCGAGGGATTGCCTGGCACTTCAACCCCCCGGCCTCCCCACACATGGGCGGGTGCTGGGAACGACTGGTGCGCTCTATCAAGAACGCACTAAAGGCGACGCTACGAGAGCGTGCCCCCCGCGAGGAGGTCCTCTACACCCTCCTTGCCGAGGCCGAGCTGATTGTCAACAGCCGGCCTCTCACGTACGTGAGCAGCGACATCGAGCACCCAGTGGTGCTGACTCCAAACCATCTCCTGCTGGGCACTGCCGCGGGAGATGCCCCGTGCACACGTCGACATCCAGCCGACCTGGACTCCCGCCGCATGTGGCGACGGGTGAACGCGCTGGCCGATCTCTTCTGGAGACGCTGGCTGCGCGAGTACCTGCCGACGCTACAACGACGCAGCAAGTGGTCAAGTGACATTCCAAATGTGAAAGTGGGTGACGTGGTAGTGATTACTGATGATAGTAAACCACGAAATCAGTGGACCAAAGGGGTCATTAAAAGTGTTTATCCAGGTGCGGACTCTATAATAAGAGTGGTAGATATAAGAACGAATCATGGGGTCTTGCGCCGACCCGTTGTGAAGGTGGTTGTGCTTCCTACAGACGGAAGTGTAGTCGGTTGAACCCTTCTACAGGGGGTGGAATTGTTGAGAAGCACAGCCATTTGAAAATTAATTTGTTTAAATAACATCGTAGTTTTAAGATTACCTAGCTTGAATAGATACCCTATGACCTAGGTCATCTCAGAATAATAGGATAATAACATTATGTAAAACAGCAATAACATATAATAACTATTTGTAGGTAGTTAAACATGTACAAATTCAGGTTAGCTGATTGGCTAAAGGAAGTCCTCTTAGTATTTTATATCTAGCCAATCAAAGTTAAGTAGGTCACAGGGGTGAGGAAAGGGGAGTCGAGGGACGGGAAATGCCGGCTTCCACGCTACCGATAGGAAAATGGATATAAACCAAGTATTAGGTCAGCCACTACTTGCGCTATTAAAAATGTAAATAAAATAGGCGACTTTTTTGAGCATAGCCAGTCTTCAGTCAGCAGTCCTCAGTGTTTCTTATAACTTACTAGTGTAAAAGTCGTCGTAAATTCTGTGCAAATTGGGTAAAAGTATTGAACTATATTAACTGTGTACTCTCTATAAACTGTATTTTCTATGTGATTGCAAACTTTTATTGATAATTGTGTGTTTCTGTGTCTTTATAAAAACTATTTCGAATCAGTGTATAATCAGTTGTAAAATCAGTGTAATTAATCTAGTAAATCAATATACAGTGTTTAAATCAGTTCATCTTCTGTGGTTTTCTCTTGTAATCAACCCGTGCGGCCTGAGATCCTTTACAATGATCGTTATGATTTAGTACGTAATGTTTTTGTTTGTGCGAAAATATTACTGAAATACAAATGGGATTTAGCGTTCGAAATGGTTAAGGAAAACATCGTGGGACACCGCTCTCTATGCTTTCTATCAAGGAGACCAAGAAATGTGGTACGTAGGCCTTTAATTTAGAGTAGTGAACTGTATGAGAACTAAAAGAGGGCTTCAGAAATAATAATAATTATGATGTGAACTGGCTAAACTTCAGATCCTTGATTAGAACAGCAGGCAATTTGACTCCGCTAATCTTTAGCTTCACCCTTGTCCTGGCTCCTCCCATCATGGGAGAGGCTTATGTCCAGCAATGGACGTTATGGGCTGTTGTTGTTGTTGTTGTCCTGGCTTAGATCAAGCTTGCTGATGCAATTCGCTCCCACGTGGTTGGATGTGATGTCACTATGGGTTTCTAGGAGGTCTTTTGGGATCCGAAAAGTAGACACACACAAATTAATGTCTAGGGTTGTTTTGATACGATCAGAAGGCACTTTATCACAATAGTAAACGAAAAGTCAGGTTATACAATGTGGTAATCGATACATTGTCGTGCACGGCAACGTGATCCTACTTCCCTTTTGGTAAGACGAGGACATGTGACATCCACAAACTGTCACTAGATTAGATTATTGCCCACTCCCTCATACAGAGAAAATTTCAGTGTTCCAAAAGTGGGAAAGTTTATAGGCTCATTATTAAAATATGGATTTGTGCGAACGTGCCTACTTACTTTACTTAAACAAACAAAATATAGATAAGAAGCATTGATTTGCAAATGAAGCTGGCTTATAATCGAAATATGGAAATGAGTGTTGATCGCGTCAAGTCTATGTGATTCTGAAGGAGATTGGCGAAAATAGGGTCGCAAATGGATGAATTCTGGGACTGTAATCTTTTTTATAGGCGTCAGTTTGTAATATCTATTAATGCTCCACACAATCTTACCACTAGTATAAATCCGAAAATGTATGAGGATGGATCGATTGATGGATGGATGTTTGGTACTTTTACACGCAAACACTCCTGAATGGATTTGGATGAAATTTTGCACACAGATAGTTAATAATATGAATTAGCACGTAATGATACCCCTTATACCGGCAGTACGGCCCCGTGAAACAATTACCGAATTCCACGCGGGTGATTTTCATTCATCATTCATTCAAATAATTTAATTTCAATCATCTTCTTTCACAGTCTATTCATAGTTTTTGGTCTCCTTCTGCTCTTATCGCCATCCACATTCATGCTCAAAATTTTCTCTGGACATGTTTCCTCATTCCTCTTCCGTCAAATGCCCATATCGTGGAAGCCGATAGATCTAAACATATTTTTATTCAAATCGCAGTATCAACTAACCTTTTGAATAAAACCCTACCTAAAACCCTTCTAGGAATAAACCAAACCTAAATTAAACCTACCACGCAAAATAGGAAAGGTCACCCTACTCCCGATAATGCATGCAACACTAACAAACACCACCCATAAATATTTATTCAGTTTATAGGGTACCATGTCCATGTAACTAAGAACGGTCTCATTAAAATGGAAAGGGTATACCACTAGACCCGAGATTTTCGGGATCAATAAAGAACTAATTAGGTAGGGATGGGCTTTGAAACTTTTGTGATTCGTGAGCTCTACAAATTGGGGATCAATTGAGACTTGTTATTATTTCACTTTTTATTTTTCGAGAGGCTGAATTTTAATGGACACGGACGGAGGAAAACGCCGCGAATCGAGTTGGCGGAATAAGTGAAGATGGATGAATTGGGATGGATCGATTTGGCTAATAGTATTGAGATGGTAATTGATATTTTGTGAGGAAAGAAAATTAAAACAAACAATAATTCTTGTTCAAATAATACTTACGGAATAATTGATAACTACCTATATATTTCAGGTGATGTTAAATTAGTAAATGATAAAATAATGATAAATGATGTTTGTTTTGCAAGTAGGTTTTTACAAACACTTATACACGTCATTTTTTAAAACTAGATGGGGCCGGTGTTTCGTACCTGACTACTCTGAGAAGAAACAGCCGAAACAAACTCAGAGGTCGTAGTCTCTTTTAAAGTCAAGACATAATCTTGCTCAATTCACATGAGGACTATGCAGATTAGTGCCTGAGAAGGTCTTTTGAAGAAAGAACCATACAGATTTGAGTGGACCTGTCCAGTCAGTCAGCCAGTCAGTAGGGTTCTATGTCGAATTTGTGTTTATATTCTGTGTATTAACAATTACTGGCTTTAATAAAAATATTAAAAATTTCCAGTTTAAAAACATAGTGATTTTATCTTGTAGTAACTTGATGATATTGTTAGATTGTATACGTACATTTCCTAAAGCAAAAAACAATAAAATCTGACCAGGAAGAAATTCAAAAGACGTATATATTTGAAAGGGACCGCTTTTATTCAATGAACTTATCAGCGTTTCTGTTTACCGCCACCAAGTTGTTATTACAATCGCTTTATCAGAAAAACCAGATACTGTATTTTTAACACACAAAATCACGAATAAATTCTCCCGAAATTTTTGAAGGCGGCACAAATGGCGAAGCTGTAAAGTAATTTAAAATTATAACGAAGTGCGTCGGACAGGTTAATTATTCAATTAAACAACCTGGGTAGTCTACTCCTGGGCGAATTTGGAATTTGCATAAAGGTCAATCAAAGACCGATAGGAACCGTGATTACTGCGAGAGGATCCCGAGTTTACCGAATTTGAATAGGTTTTGTTTGAAATAATATATCTGAGTATTTGCAAGGAAAATACCTTATTAGTTTCGGCCTATATTCGCATTTACCTTTGACTATTTGGATCCTCTTTTTGGGATAATAAAGTAGATTGTATTTTCTTTGAACTTGTGTCATACCAAAATATTTTATAATATTTTGTGGATGTGGAATTCGGGAGCTATATTTATTCCGTTAAGTAGCCTGACTTTATTCGACTTACTGGACTATATAAATACGTATAAAAAAATAGGACTTTACTCAGTTACCTTTTTATACCTTAGAAAGAATTGTACATTCAGGTCGATAATTCCACAACAGCTCACATCTAAGCTTTTTGACAAAAATATTGTTTGACTAATAAGTAGCAAAACGAAAGCAGACTGGATTGAAAATTTAAAACCGGGTGCTGCGGTGAAACTTGAGAGAACCTTGCAATAGGCCAAGTCGAATGAATGATTTATGCACCCCACAGCGATCAGTGAAAGCATTTTCAATAATTATTATTTACAACCGCAAAGATCAGGGTGCTTGAAATAATTACCTATTACTATTTAGTACTAAAAGTGACAAATCAGCCCAAAGTCTACAATTTAATAACACTTGTGTTAGAAAGTAACTGACACTTGTGTATTTTAGACTTAGTCTCTAAACCCTGGAACAACACCTGCACTACAAAGTTGAGGTTCACCTCCATCCATGAGCTGCGCCACGAGTAAAACGTCTTTAAGTCGTGTTTCAGCCTTCTAAAACAATTAAGTCTTTATCTGAATAAAACAGAAACGGATACGTAAACATACTTAACTTGTATTTCTTCCAACCTTAAGACTTCATCTACAATTTTCTTTATAATCATTACCTAAAACTTCCGGTACAGAAAATACTTACCGAAGTTCGTCGTCGTTACATAAGTTGTTATAAAAAATAATTTCGACTTCAAAATCTATAGCCATATTCGAATCGACGGTGTCGTAATGGAATTTTAATGAGAATTTCAGCTGCTCGCTGCTGTAATTTCTTTTTTTCCCTACTGAAATAAAAGAACGGCATTTATTGGAATCGATAACAGCCATTCGGTCTCGAAAGATAATGTCGACAATCGTGACCCTTATTTTATTGATTGGTCTTCTTTTTCTCGTCAGATGTTAATAGACTTTTATGATCGTAATCCTCTTGCAAATTATTGCAATGACGTGGATTTGATCATTTCATTCAATTCTGAACCTTTTGTTATTTAGAGAAAGATCAAATAATTTAATAGATTTTATTGTAAATAGCGATATAATATTTTTAGCCGTGTGGTATCCGGCAGAGTAGAATAGAACCAACCCATTACACTCACGGGTGTCGTATAAGCCGACTAATGTCTGAGGTAGAACACCTTGCGCCTCCGTAGACCAGAGAATGGGCAGCAGCGTTTTCTGTTAGTCTTTCATCACTGCGATCTCCAATCCGCCTGCCAAGCGTGGAGATTATGGCAAATTCCTCCTATCATGGGAGAGGCTTATGTCCAGCAGTGGACGTTATGGGCTGTGTTTGTTGTTGTTATTTATAAATAGATCAAATTGTTTAGGTTCATGTGTGATTGTTGCGTTAACAACATGATTAGCTAGAAATTGAGTGGCCCAATTATTTTTGTTTGTTGAAACAAGAGAAGTTCAACGGCTCTTTGAATTGATTAGTTTAAATAGTATCAATAAAACATAATAATATCGAATGCCAATAATAAAATAACCACTATTGTTTAACTTATGCGGTTTCAATTCGAGTTACTGGTATATTGGCTTATTATGTTACTGGTTTATGTGGTTTTAAGTGGTACTGATTATTGATTTGGTAACACGGGAAAAGCATTTCACATGTTAGAAAGCATACTATCAATTTAAAAACATGGCGTGCGAAGAATAATGCCTCCACACAGTCATTTGGTAATTATTTATTCGAATGGGCTGCAATGATAAGAATGCGCGTAAGAAGAAACTTTGACATCCGAGATACTTGCGTCCCGAGGCCCTTGCACAAGTGCGCGGTCTAAACAGAACGTAAATACGACTTAGAGGAGTTGCTGTTGATTCACCTTTAGATTGTCTTCTTGAGTTACACAATGTGCATAAATTATCACAACAGATGCAAACTTTATCAGTCCCTTCCTAAACTTAATACGGAAAACTTGAGCTTCGGCACGAAGATGAAATTGTACTGCTGTTTTTACAGTTTGACATCTCATGAACGTTTGTTCGACTCAAACGTTCGAATTTCAATCCCGTTAAACGTTTCAAAATTCAAAAAAAAGGTTGTAACGAAACAAATATGGTCCAAAAGACGTTTCAGGCTGCCAAAATCAGCTTTTTTCTCGCACACAATTTGCTTTCTTTTCATTTAAAGATCAGAGTAAACACATTGCAAAATTTACCCTAAAAAGTATCAGAAGCGGGTATTTTTGTAAGAGCCCCGAAAAAATCCGGATCAGAGACCCGACTATGAATGTCGGGCCTCGACGTTCGCTAAAAAAAGAAGAAGAAAAATGAAAACGCGATAAAATTGTCAACAATGGAATCCGTAGAGAGCTGAACACACAAAAGTGTTAAAATAAACTCGGGGTTTGTAAGCAAGCCTTATCTGAGAACCCCAGACGGTGATCCGAGAACTTAGCGATTCTTTAGAATTCATAATTAGGAATATTTTACTCGGTAAGTAATGGTTTTGTATTATTTATTCAGTGAGTGTTTATGAATAAAGTAATGTATTTCTGATTTGCGAAGTAAGCAGTTGTTTTGTTTAGTAATGAAACAACTTCTTTTAATACGATTTCTTTTGTTTTTTCAAACTTTCATAATATTACACCTACACCCTTTATTTCGGTAAATAAAGCTTTAAAACAGAGGTTCTGCACTTGTTTGTTTGGGCAAATAGTTCTGCATATAACAACCTGTCTTTGCAAATAGGATGTGAATTATATCCGTTCCTAGTTTGCGATGTTGGTATTGGCATACTGAGTATTACGATACATTTACGTAAGACAACAAAGTTTTGGGCTTCTGATCGAAACAACTGTGTCTGGGATCTAAGAGTGACATTTAACATACATATTTTCCAACACTCGGGAGGGTGTCGGTATGTATGGATGATCACACATCAACGCAGCGATCTCGAAAATGTTAGGCGAGCCAATTCTTGTAAGAATTAAAAAATAAAAACAGTATTCTGTCTACTGTCCTGTCCTACGAAAATCACTTACTCACCAACAAAACGACGACGCTTACTTTCTTTTAATTTATAGCACAAAAACTGTCTTTTAGTTCTCCAAAGCTGTCAATTCCGGGGTCGCACAGCAATCCTTTCAAATCTTCACGGGTGTGTCTGTGGGACGCCGATAGTCTGCGGGGACTACAGCAACTGTTGGGGGATTTATTGTTTAGCTTTATAAAAATAAGGGTGACTTTTGAATGAATACCTACCTAGATAGAAGGAATTCGAACTACTGTTGTGCGATATATTGTTTAGCTATATTGCAATAGAGGCAACTTTTGAATGAATACCTGTAAATAAATAAATTGATAGCATTTTAAGAAGGTGCAAGTCTGAATTCGACATGTGTGCGATTAATGGTAGTAAATGCAAGGTATGGATCCTACAGCTCTTTAGTAAACAGGCGGATCCCGCAGGATCAGTGACCTTATCAATTTTAGACTACTACAAGATATGGATACCTGAGTTTCTGATTGTGATAGACATTTTGATTTCTTAGAATAATTGTAGTACGTCACTTTCACTTCATCACTATTGCTCTCAAAATTAAGGTGAAATTAATTATTTTGACGAAACCGAGAAGAAACGAACATGAGCCGTAACAGAGGCAAGGACGTCCCACGTGGTGGAATATCACTACACTATATCACTTATCTCACAGAGCGGGTGAATCAGCGTGACATAGCATACACACACATTTCACCAGTTATGTTTAAGACCCACGTAGTAGAGGGCGACAAAGGAGCTCGTGGCTAAATAATAACAGCCGCTCGGGTCGATTGTTAGGTTAAGCCGTGCTTGCCTAGGTTGGCCTGTGGATGGATGACCACCCATTACATACTGAGTTTCCTCTGTGCCTCGGAAAACACGTTAAGCCGTTGGTCCCGGTTGTCATTTGTAGATCTTTGACAGTCGTTAGGTAGTCAGAGGCCCAAAAAGTCTGACAACCAGTCTTACCAAGGGGTATCGTATTACCCGGTACTAACTGGGTTGTGGAGGTCAGATTGGCAGTCACTCAATGTAAAATACTGGTATTCAGCTGCATCCGGTAAAACTGGAAGCCGACTCAAACATAGTTGGGAAAAGGCTAAGCAGATGATGTAGTAGAGGGCGACAGAGTTACTTATATGTTTCAAATTATAACTGCAAAAACGGTAAACTATAGTATGTACGTAGAAATATGCGGCAGGATATAGAAAAGTGACCCAGTAAAAATATAGTGCCAATCGTAGGTAAGTCAAGTGGAAGTCTATGAAGACATACATCAAAAAAATCTCATTTAGCTAAAGAGATCCATAAAAGAGAGCCGTACCTTACTAAAACTTAACTCCCCTATCACGAAACTACTATAACCGGCGCACGTCTCCATAAAACAGATCAAAATACCCTCACGTATTCTATTTGAATGAAAATTTTCCATAACGAAATTTTACTGGAAGTCCAAAGTGAGATGGGAAATTTTGGAATCCACGGTGCATAAGTATTGGACCACTTGTCACGCGTATCCTGCGACCCAGGGGATAGCATCGCTAAATTCGACCTGGGGCTGTGGGATGCCATTTGCCTATGCCCAAAAAATTTCAACCGAAAACAATTTTAATAAAACATGAAAAGTTATGGCAGGTAACACACTTTATCAGGTATAAGATGTTCAATATTGTTTTTTGTTGTATTTAAAAAAAAAGCCTTATTGCTATTTTAAACTCTATGTCAACGACTTGAAAGTCACATGACAGGCGTTCATGGTTTGCAACCACTACATTTTATACTTTAGAGTATTATAAGATTTAGAAATTCACGATTGTGCATAAATAGATAAGCAGACAACATCGTTCATTCATAAATCTGTCAATGACAGCAAATGGGCCTCTCTGTGATGGATGAGCCGTTAACCCTCTCAACGTCTGAAGCTGTGAAATCTTCAATGGGACTGCCTTAGCAATGGGAAGGGTTAGTAGTAGGTACATCTTACACATCAATGCTAAAAATCTACATATCAAGGTTGTATATGCCTAACAATGATTTCTTTACCAGTCATTTTATCTTGTTTAAGTGCATTTGATTTTAATTATTATTGCAGATATTGTTTAGTTAGGAGTTTATTTTTCTGTGTGCTTATTTATCATCTCTTTCAACATGTTCAACTGGCTCAACTATCATAATAATCCCATTACAATCCATTTCATAAACAAAAATGTCGCATAAATGTGCACTTATTTCCTCAGCAATAATTTAGGAAGATGCGTTAGTATAATGTAAGTGTACACAATAAAAAGTAAATATACACATAAAATATTTCAGCTGCTCACAAATAACAGGTTTATCTTCGTCGTAAACATGAGCTAAAATTTAATGCAAATGGTTATACACTTCCGTATTTTAGGGATTTTATTTCTGCAAAGATTTTGCTTTGCGTTTGCTTTTTGATATTTATGAAGTTTGAGAGGAAGAAGGTTTATGTGTGAGGTTATTTTCTTGTATCGTTATTTTTATTCTTGCTTATCTACTGGTTCAGTTTCATCAACATGCGTTGGGTTTATGCAGTAGATAACTGCCCACTCCCTTTCACAAAGTGGAGGCCCGTGTCCCAGCAGTGGGAATGCTTGGTTATTGGCTTTTAAATTGCTAGCACCTTTGACACTTCATGTATTGTCGATTACACCACTCGTGTTTAGTTTACGGAATCCTCTTCTATTACTTTTCTTTTATGATCTACATTTTGGTTATTTATTTTTCTTTCTTCTTTTTCTTCCCGACGATGATATGCTTTTCAATTCTATTGACCAAATACTTTGAAACTTATTCATTTTGACTGCATCAGGTCATTCTATGATTTTCATTCTTTATTTTTAATGTAAATACGGGAAGGCCGTTTTCGATTTAATTCGTAGAATTTGACAAACCGTGTCCCTGTAGTCAACAATATTACAATACGAAGCCAATGATGTCCATTGAATTGACAACGGGTAATATAGGTTGGCAGAATTACCTGGGAATCTGGTCATTGGAACAATGAATGGAAATGGGCTGCATGCACATTGACCGTTAACAATGAGTTTTTTTTTGTTAAACGTTTTTTTGTTTTCAAGAACTAGAACTGTATCAGATTTTAACATTTTTAAGTCGTTTTTCTCCTACATGTCATGTGGTGATTCTACGAACTACACTGATGTTTCTACATCGTAATATTCAAGTTATCTACGCTATTAAAACATCTACTGTTACATTACACAAACATAACCCTCCTAATAACACTCCTCTAGTAGGAGTATCCACAATTTTCTATGGAGGACGAGGAATTTTCTCATTATCATCTGCCTAGCCTTTTCTCAACTATATTGGGGTCGGCTTCCAGTCTAACCGAATGCAGCAAAAGTTTTTCATTCCTCCAAAAACTTGTAACTACATAAATGTCCTAAAGAATAATGGCAGTCGAGCGTTTTAGCTCAAGAGTCAACTAAGATGTTACTGGTATTATACCCGAATCTTTTATTGACTCTGTTAAGCTGTTGCTGATTTCTTCCGCCACGACTTCTTTCCAGCTAATTGTACTGCAAAGGGTCGGTTTGGGGAACTGTCTCTTGAAAATTTGTCGTTCTAAACGTGCTGATTATCAGCCTAATTTAAGTAAATAACTTTGTATTGATTGATAACCCTAGTATAGTCACTACGAGTACATACACCATATGGAACCCTCCTTACCCCGTACCAAGAAATCAAACAGAACTAAACAAACAAAGAATGCATTTCTTTCCACAGCTTAGTACACGTTTTGTGCCAACAGCAACAATATGTTAACCCAAGTAGCACTATTCCTTACAATATTCGCTTTCATAATTCTAGAAGATTGCACGACAAATTCGTTTAAAACGCTAGAAGATCTAAAAAAGAATTTGCAAAAGCGTAAAAATGAACCTTTTACTCGCCAAGATATTTGGGTTGGGAAAGCTATGGATTTCATTTACTCAAATAAAACGATTATGAGCTTGATAGCTAGAGAGCTCTGGGATGTTGGGTCGAAGGCTATCGATAAAATTGTGGACATAAAGGACAAAACTAAGAGTAAGTTTATTCTGATATTTGTGAAGTTTTGGCTTTTAATAGTAAAGTCGTGCTTCACACCTGTTGTAGCACTAGCTTATAATGTTCCCACTGCTGGGACACAGTCCTCTCTGTGAGAGGGAATGAGCCATAATACACGCGGGCCCAGTTCGAGTTGGTAGATGTCACATGTCTTCGAATTTAAGTTCTAAGAAATGCACGTTTCCTCACGATGTTTTCCTTTACCGTTTTGAGAGCAGTGGTGATGAAATAAATTTCACAAAGTAATAGATACAGCTTACAGTTCGTAAGTCGAGGCTAGTAGGGTGCTCTCGATATATGTTGACTTGTTACCTGATATTCTTGTCGACTGCCAAGCGATATCGTGATACCGTGTGTTATTTTTGTTTTGGAGGTCAGATTCAGTCGCTCCATGTATACTGAATACTACTGTTTAACTACATCTGGTTGAACTGAAAGCCAACCACAACCGAGTTGGAAAGAGGGTAGACAGTTAGGATGGTTATGATGGTGGTTTAATATAATTATGTTCTTCTACGAATTGCAAATGTTTCTGGTGTTTTTGTAAAGAATTGTTAATGATCGTACTGAAAATAAAAATTATGAGGAAACGTAATGTGTCAATATGAATACTAATAAATTTAAACATCGTAAAAAGAAATAGTATAATGGTGTTGTTTCCTTAGTTTAATTTTTTATTTTGTTTTCAGAGACCGTACCAGGAGATCTAGCAACGAATCAAACAGTCTAAGTTAAAGCTGACCTATGTAAGATACTGGACACTAAAATCAATCTTAGCTTTTGAAATGAAGTAATTTACTGCGAAATAAAGAGATTAAAATTTGTAGTAGTTACTTGAAAATTATTCCCGAAAAAAAAATGCAATAAATAATAATAAATGCAATTAACTTAGCAACGAATATTTGCATTCTCCACGTTCATATATCTGGTCATACTCGCACGCCCAGGAGCGAGTAACGAACTTGACCTACTGCAAATGGCGTTCTGTGGTACGCCAAAAAATAAAACATTCTGCTTTAGGTTTGAATCAAGGAGACCCTACAAATTACGATCTGCCTAGCCTTTTCCCAACTATTTTGGGGTCGGCTTCCAGTCTAACCGGATGCAGCTGAGTACTAGTATTTTACATAGAGCGACTGCCTATCTGACCTCCACAATCCAGTTCATACTGGGTAATACGATGCTTTTTGGGATGTCAGACTTTTTGGGCCACTGACTACCAGTAACGACTGTCAAAGATGGACAAATGACAGCCGGGACCAACCGCTTAACGCGCTATCCAAGGCACGGAGGAAACTCGGTATGTAAGGGTGGTCACCCATCCACAGACTAACGTAGGCAAACACGGCTTAACCTAAAGATCGACTCGAGCGGCTGTTATTATTTAGCCACGAGACCCTAACCCTACCAATTACCAGTGAAACTTATTCAAAATAACACACAACCTATTCTGTCCATCCCTCAACGTAACAAGCGTAACTCTACATAGAATATTACACGACATATCCACAACGCATCACTTCCCGCGGAAAGCAGAACCGCCGCCATCAAAGTTAAACAAAGCATGACAAACTCAAAGGTTGGTCTCGACAACACCCTAAATGTAACAGATTGCAAGCATCATACATTATTTATAAGGGGTGCTGGAACTAGCATAACATTTAATAATTTATGCTAATTAAATTGTGTGTGTATCAGAAGTGTGTCTCTGAAATTTCAGTAAGGCTACGTTTCCACCAGAGGTGAACGAGGATGCGAACAATCACCGACTAGATAATCAGCAACCCTGTACATTAAACTAAGTAACCCTACGCAAAAAATATTGCTGGGAAATGACTTTTTTTTTCAGGTATAAAACTCAATGTAATATACCTATGGGGCCTGTTACAAGAAAACGCGAAATTGCGAGTTTTACTCGTTGAAATTATATGTTTTCCGTTCGTTGAAATAACAATTGCTTGTTACAAGTAGTTCGTTTCTTTTATTTCAATAATATAATGAACGAATTATATATACATTATTTATTTATTTTGTAATAATCTCTCCCGATGTATGTTTAAGCAAAAACTCACAAAAACCTGATTTTATTATTTGGGACCTCTAATTTGTAGATCCTATTGAATATCTAGACAATCAACTTTTTTTTTTCATCTCATGATATCCTATACTTTCATAATAATAGAATAATTTTTCGTTAAATACCTTTCTAAGTAAATTGTACAATAGGTATGATGTTGATTGACTAAAAAAATATGATTCTGTTTAGTCCATCAGTTAGATTATCGAAAAATATTGGATACGTTTTTTTTGTTTTATAAAGTTAATAAAAATTGACGAAGATAAAACGTGTCAAAGATCATGAGTGGGGGCTTGTGACGTCTCATTTGATTAAAAAATTGCTCAAATGTGACGTCACACGAGTTTTCGACGCACTGTATCGTCTTCATTTTTTTTTCACAAAGATATTTTTTTCCTCCTTCTTAACTAGTTACGAACCAGCAGTTTTGATGGCGGCCGTAGGGGTATTTTCACCCTTTAGATGGAATAGCTCAAGCTGTGAAAAAGAAACGATATTATTAGATAGTTTCACGCACATTCCTCGCTACGCATTCTCGCTCATCCTTGATGGAAACACAGCCTAAGGCTGGGTCCACAAGTCCACAGTGTGAGTGAAGCGCGACGTTTCGAACTGCGAATGGAATTATAGCAAACCGCTATGTCAGACACTTATGATGCAAACGGCGGTTTAATGTGTAAAATGTACTCAACCGAGCTAAGTTCACACTGGACACAGCTCTAGAAATTTAAATAATGCTGAGGTGTGAATGATGTGTTTGTTATTCTAATATTATCTACTTGTTTAGGTAAATATCGAAATCTATTAAATAGAGCACAGTAGTCAATCCTTTTAGCTGATGACGGAGAGTGAAATTACCAAAAAGCAATTTGAATTTATGCCAGGTCGAGGAACAATGAATGCCACCTTTACACTCCGCCTGTGTTAGAAGTACAGACGTATCACACAAGAACTTGCACATGGTGTTCATTCAACTAGAGAAATCGTAAAATAGGGTACCTTGGGATTTGCTGTGGTGAGCCTTGAAAGAGAAAGGTATACCTGGGATGTATGTAGAGTTAATTCGTGCTATGTACAGTAAATCTCGTACCTACGTCCGGTTAGCTGCTGGCAACACCCACGAGTTCAGTGGGGCCGTATTCTTGCATCCAGGGTTGTCTTCGAGTCCTTACGTCTTCTTTGATTATGGATACTTTGACTTTGGCTAGTAAAATCATATTTTGAATTGTTTCTCTGTGGCTTTGTTATTATATAATCCAACTAAAGTTTTACCAAATCCATATGACATTATACAGTTCAAACATTTGAAAATAGATTTTTTTTTCAGGCTCACGCAGAAACACTAGGGCACAGCTTCTTCACCAAGTGCATGTATCGCATTGCCAGCAGAAGGTGAATATCCCGTTGTCATCGCTGTGAATGCAGCGAGTGCTGTGCCCTGCCTGGGTGGAGTAGCGCAACACTCTTGTAGTTGAAATGAGGGATGACCTTTCGTTTTCGGATTTCGGCTGTAACTAGTATTCTTACTGTGCCCTCTCAGTTTATTTATGAAAACCTTTTGTATGCACACAAAAATATTAATTTATTTAAAAAATACAGTGATATTCACAACATAAACACGAGGAACAAACACAAATTTGTTGTTCCTGCAACGAGGCTTAAAAAAATAGGGGGTACGTTCAGATGTATAATGTATACGCTTTTACAATAAACTTCCGAGCCAAATTCAAGCACTAAGCCTAAATAAATTCAAATCGTTTATAAAACGGAAGCTGTGCTTGAAAGCCTACTATCATGTTAATCACTATCTTGAAGATAAAAAAGCTTGGGATTAAGCTGCTCCAATGAAATTTGCTCTGTGAATGTCGAAATTTCGGACTTAGCTTGTTTATTATTGATTCCTTTCTTTTATACACTCTGACATTGTATTTTTTGACAAGTATTTTATTATTTTACTTTTATTATTTTTATTTTTTATTATTTTATGTGACATTTACTGATTTGACATGAATACTTATTTTATTACTAGCTGTTGCCCGCGGCTTCGCCCGCGTGAAGTTCGGTAACAGTCCCACTGGATCATACTAAAGGGATAATAATAGTGTCCTCCATGTTAATCCAGGTTATAAACTATCTATGTGCCACATTTCATAATCATCACAATTATTATTATCACAATCACCATCACTATCACAACCGCCATCATTATCACAATCTCCATCACTATCACTATCACAATCACAATCACCATCACAATCCCCATCACCATCACTATCACAGTATTCACAGTCACCATCATTATCACCAATTATCATCATTAACACAACCACCATAATTACCACAATCATTATCACAATCACCATCACACCCACCATAACAATCACAATCACCATCACTATCACAATCACAATCACCATCACAATCCCCATCACTGTCGCTATCACAATCACTATCACAATCACCATCACCATCACAATCACCATCAAAATAACTATCACAATCACCATCATCGTTATCACAATAATTATCATCGTAATCACAGTCATTATCACACTCACCATCACCATCACTATCTCAATCACCATCACAATCACCATTACAATCACCAGAACAATCACAATCACCGTCACTATCACAATCACAATCACTATCACAATCACCATCACCATCACAATCACCATCAAAATAACTATCACAATCACCATCATCGTTATCACAATAATTATCATCGTAATCACAGTCATTATTACACTCACCATCACTATCTCAATCACCATCACAATCACCATCACAATCACCATCACCATCACAATCACCATTACAATCACCATCACAATCACCATCACAATCACCATCACAATCACCATCACAATCACCATCACAATCACCATCACAATCACCATCACAATCACCATCACAATCACCATCACAATCACCATCACAATCACCATCACAATCACCATCACAATCACCATAACAATCACCATCACAATCACCATCACAATCACCACCACAATCACCATCACAATGACCATGACAATCGCCTTCACAATCACCATCACAATTACCATCACAATCACTATTACAATCACAATCACCATCACAATCCCCATCACCATCACTATCAGTCACCATCATTATCACCAATTATCATCATTAACACAACCACCATAATTACCACAATCATTATCACAATCACCATTACAACCACCATAAGAATCACAATCACCATCACCCTCACAATCACCATCAATTTCACAATCACAATCACCATCCCAATGACCATCACAATCACCATCACAATCACCATCACAATTACCATCACAATCACCATCACAATCACCATCGCTATCACCATCACAATCACCACCACTCTCAGAATAATTATCACAATCATCATCACCATCACAATCATCATCGAAATCAGTATCACAATCACCATCATCGTTATCACAATCATTATCATCGTAATCACAATCGCTATAATCATTATCACAATCACTATCATCGTAATCACAACCATTATCATCGTATTCACAATCATCATCATCACAATCTCCATCCTCGTCATCACATTCATTATAATCGTAATCACAATCATTATCATCGTAATCCCAATCACTATCATCTTAATCACAATCATCATGATCACAATCGCCATCACTATCTCAACCACAATCATTATCACAATCACCATCATTATCACAATCACCAACACTATCACAATCAAAATCACAATCACCATCACCATCACAATCACGATCACAATCACCATTACAATCACTACCCTCGTTATCACAATCATTATCATAGTAATCACAATGATCTACATCATTATAACAATCACCATCACTGTCACAATCACAATTACCATCGCTATCACCATCACAATCACTGCCACTTTCACAATCACCATCACAATCACCATCACCATAACAATCACCATCAAAATCACTATCACAATCACCATCATCGTTATCACAATCATTATCATCGTAATCACAATCATTATCATCTTAATCACAATCATCATCATCACAATCTCCGTCCTCGTTATCACAACCATCGCTATCACCATCACAATCACCGAAACTATCACAATCACCGTCACTGTCACAATCACCATTACAATCACAATCACTATCACAATCACCATCATCGTTATCACACTTATTATCATTGTAATCACAATCATTATCATCGTTATCACAATCATCATAATCACAATCATCATCATCGTAATCACAATCATTATCATCGTAATCAAAATCATCATCATCACAATCATCGTCATCATTATCACAATCATCATCATCGTAATCACAATCATTATCATCTGGATCTCAAAATAAATGCCATTTTCGTAATCAGCACCCCTGATAATCTCGGTATCGACACCCATATTGATTTTTAGACATTTCAACCCCATCGCACCCCAACAGGGAATGGTAGTATTTCAGGTCTGCCACATTAAATCTTAAAATCATTGTTTTTGTAATACACCCGACCCAATTCACCATAAAAATAATAACTATGTTGAATTTCAGGCTTTGTTACCCCATTTCCCCGTTTAGGGGTTGAATTCTGAAAAAAAACTGAAACACAAACGTTAATTCATTTATCGATAGGAGTACTCCTGTTAAGTTTCGAATAAAGTAGTCTAACTAATCTTATTTCCCCATGTAATCTTTGGACTCCCGTTCCAACCCCTAAGGGGGTGAATTTTTGAAAAATCCTTTCTTAATGCACCCCTAAACCTCATAAAGAACCTTTGTGCCAAATTTGGAATCTCTAGACTCAGCGGTTTGGGCTGTGCATTGATTTTTATACTTTGTCACCCCATTTCCCCCTCTTAGGGGTTGAATTCTGAAAAAACCTGAAACCCGTTTCTACTCATTTATCAATAGGAGCACTCCTGTGAAGTTTCGAATAAAATAGTCTAACTAATCTTGTTTTCCCATACAAACTTTGGAGCCCCGTTTAACCCCTTTAGGGGATGAATTTTGAAAAATCCTTTTTTAGTGCACCCCTAGACCACATAAGGAACCTACTTGCCAAATTTGGAATCTGTAGACCCAGCGGTTTGGGCTGTGCGTTGATAGATGAGTCAGTCAGTCAGTCAGTCAGTCAGTCAGTCAGTCAGTCAGTCAATTAGTCAGTCAGTCAGTCAGTTTCTTCTTTTATATATTTAGATGTACTTTTTTACCTTTTTTTGTTATCATTGCGACACTTAATGATTTTTGTGATTTTTTTTACTTACATTCATTTGGAAAGAACTTGTTATTAATTTTATTTGATTATTGTGAATGTGGGGACCATGTGGGTCACATTTTTAATTTTTGTTTGTTTTTTTCCCACAACTGTCTGGCAGTTTGAGTACTATAAGCGACCTACCCAAATGTCCTTTCTTTGGTATTGTTCGTCGTTTTGTTGAGCGCCTTGAGTTATAAGTCGAGCTACACGTTAACTGACAAATGCTTGCACTGACTGGACAGGTCCACTCAAATCTGTATGGTTCTTTGTTCAAAAGACCATTTCAGGCACTAATCTGCATAGTCCTCATGTGAATTGAGCAAGATTATGTCTGGACTTTAAAAGAGACTATGACCTCTGAGTTTGTTTCGGCTGTTTCTTCTCAGAGTAGTCAGGTACGAAACACCGGCTCCATCTAGTTTTAAAAAATGACGTGTAAAAACTGTGTGTTTGTAAAAACCTACTTGCAAAATAAACATCATTTATCATTTAACTATCCCTGGTTGAAAGCAGAATGTCATGGCATGGTAGGTATACCTGCGCCGAACTAAACGAATAGGACATCTATGAAGATTTCAGTTTGTAAAAAAAGTTTTACTCACACGATATTACTTTCTTGGTACACACAATCCCGATATATATATTTTTTTTTTTTTCTTTTAAGGCTCTTCCACTGATTATGATGTAATATTTATCGTTTGTATTCGTTTTACAACAGGCTCTACTGGATAATACAAGATATTCTTGTACACCTAGGAGCCTAGGTAATGTGATATTCTATCAGCTCCAACGATGTTGGAAAATTCAAAATAGTATTAGATTGAAATAAACACCGAAATAATTATAGCAATTCCGTTGGACGTCGTTGTACGAACGAGTACGCTTTGAAAGCTATTGCCTCGATGTAATAGACAGTTATTAATTAGTTCGGTAAGGAATGTTAAGATGGATGTGTGTAATGACAAGAATGGATAAATTAAGAAGTAACTTTTTAAGGGGAAGTTTGAAATGGCGTCTTTTATAGAAAAATTAAAAGGAATTCGTCTGTATTGGTATGGTCGTGTATTTTATCATAATCGGATAATAGTCCGCCATAGCGTTTGCTGGTAAGACTTGAGCAAAAGTTAGAGGGTCAGCTGAAACTGGTTATAGATTGCAGATTCACTCAATTGCAACTTCCTCACACTAAATGCATCCAAGTCTAACATTATGCTTCACCAACTAAACACACTCAACCACCACTTGAATTCCAAATTAAGATCCACTGCTACAGCTTATGAAGGTCTGAAAATCTACTGGAAAACCTTACACAGTCTGTATGAAAAACGCGTAGTTGCTGCATATGCTAAATACACTGTCCTGTCACTTTGGTAGATGCGGTGTGAACTACCTTTTACGGCATGACTTATAGACTGTTTTTAGGGTTCCGTACCCAGAGGGTTAAAACGGGACCCTATTACTAAGACGACGCCCGTCTTCTGGCACCCACTGAGTGACGACTCTGGCCCATCGGTCCTGATGCATGCTACAGACATGAAGTAGAGACAAGTCCCCGAGGAAGGCCTAGAAAACGCTGGTGTGACGATTTAGAGGCGTTTGTTAGAGATTGGCCTCAGAAAGCCGCACGTAGAGAGTAGTGAAAGGCTATGGGGGAGGCCTTTGCCCGGCAGTGGGACAATACAGGCTAATAAAAAAAAAAATACTAGGACTCTACTGTCTGTCTATGCCTCTGTCTGTCACCAGGCTGTATCTCATGAACCGTGATAGCTAGACAGTTTTAATTTTCACAGATGTTGTATTTCTGTTGCTGAGGAAAATGTCGTGAGGAAAGTTTTGAGTATGAATGTGGGTGGGTAAATGAGTAGAGGAAGACCAAAGAAACAATGGATGGACTGTGTGAAGAATGATATGGCAAGAAAAGAAGTGTCTGATGAGATGACGAAAAATAGAGAAGTATGGAAGAAGAAGAAGAAGAAGACATGCTGCGCCGACCACAAATGAATTGGGATAAGGGGAAGAGAATTATGATGATGATGATGTTGTATTTCTGTTGCCGCTATAACAACAAATATTAAAAACACAATAAAATAAATATTTAAGGGGGGCTCCCATACAATAAACGTTATTTTTTTATGTTTTTTTGGTCGATATTAATAACGGTAACAGACGCTTGAAATATTCACATAATAATACTTTGTATATTCATTTTAAAAATAAATAATTAAAATAAAATAACTATTTATCTCCCATATGACAAACATGATTTTTTTGCCGTTTTGTCTAATGTTGTATAGATAATGGTACGGAACCCTTCGTGGTTAAGTCCGACTCGCACTTGGCCAGTTCTTTTTGTATCTAAAATGTTTGGGATGTTGACGTCTACGTCAAAGGAAGGAAGGAAGGTGTAGTTTCATTAATAGATTATTGTTGAATCTAAACGTTTTACATTTTTTTCGTCAACAAAAGAACAATGCGAGGAAACTGTTATATTTGGAGGTAAAAACAGACTTTTTTCGTATACGTTCTGACTTAGAACAGGACACAGTTTTATTTCAAGCATTTAGCAATGTTCTCGTCTTTCAAAATTGAGACTTCAGTTATTGTAATCGTTACAATTTTAATTTTGAAAGCTGACACAAGAAGGGTGCACCTAAGAGAACATGAAAAGCCTGTTTCTAGAGACTATAGGCCATCGAAGTGGATCACTAACAGTGCCATGGATATCTGGTATGGCAACAAAAGTGCAATTTCTGTCTTAGCCAGGGAGTTCTCTGATATTATGTACAAGCTGACGTCGCGGCCAGGTAAATAGATTATTTTGTGAATGAGAGGTTTTCTTTTTGAGGTATTAAAAAAAAACTTAGTTTCCAAGAACTCTATAGATGGCGTTGAACTTACTATGATAGTTGGTGCCAAAGCCAAAACGCTTGAAAAAAAACATTGTATCACGTCACATACTCTCGTTGACTGACACTTTCATTTGCTTAACCTTCCGAATATAACCTAGTTTTCTCGCGCTTTGTTAAAATCAGTTTTTTTATGTTCCGTTCCTTGCATTATCATACTAACTCCTAGCACCATCTATCCAGCGACTAGGGAAGAGCTAAAAAGAAAATCCCTCATTGAAGCAGGAGCTCATGTTTTTTTACTACAACGTCACTGATATTATTGTACCGGATGTCGAAACTCATAATACAATGGGAAAACTATGACCTGATCACAAATAAAATATTGTAACTTAAAAAAAAAAACAATTAATTAATAGCCTAAGCTTTAATGCTTGGGTGATAAAAATGTCCGATCTGTACTCTTCGTTGAGTTAATTAGTTAGAGGAGGGAGATTTTAATTCTTATTTTGCAACACCAACATTAAATGTAAATCCTAATGTAAATAGTGGCAACACTCTTCCATCTGCGACACTGGTACAATACAGACGTGCATTTTATTACTTGCCATATTTTATTTCATCTTCCTCGGCACCAACGTACCCGGCACCTAGCACCTAATCAGCTACCTACCTACCATCTATCTACAAGCTACACAAGGTGATATAGTATTTAAAGCTACACCCACATTTCAGACCAACCCTCAAAGTAGCACAAACCAGGCAATTCCTAACAATTTTTAATGAAAATATAATTTTTCTCTTCGCTCGAACTTGAGATTTAACCCCTAACCTCGTGTTTAGCAGTCACGCTTAGGACCACTAGACCACCGTGGCAGTACTGCTTTAGTCTTGCATAGGCCTACCTAATAATAATCATTTTTTTTTTTTTTTTTTAGTTCGCTCAGTACTTCAATACAGTTCAGAAAACGCAAACGATACTTCTTATCAACAAATTCCTCAAGCAAAACAGGTTTCCAGATTCCATATGAACTTTATAAGTTCAGACAACACCACATTTCATACGATCAGACTTGGGCCGATGGAACGAATTGTCAACAACACAATCATCAAAGGTTTTGAGCCCTTGATAGGACTGGATTAAAATAATCAGTTTATTAGAGAATATATGAATTTTAGTTATCAAGAAATTCTAAAAGGGGTTTGGAAATATTTGTATGGTCTGACCTGCCAAACAGTACTCTATATGAAAGGGAAGAAAGTCGTCAGGCATTAATAAGTAAACCCCTTTCACGATAATGTGAAAACTACAAGAAATATTCAAAGTTTCGTCTTACAAGAATAAACGGATTGTCGTAACTTATCGTAGCATATAATAGGCTAGTTTCCACCATCAATAAATTGCAAATCTATTTAGTCCGTCAGTTAGAGTATTGGAAAATAATGGACACCAATTTTTTGTTTTTGTAAATCAATGAATATTGTCAAAGATAAAACGCATCAAAACTAGGGAGTGTGGACTCCTGACGTCACAACGCACTAAAAATTGTAGCACGGCGTGACAATTATTGTTACAAGGTTTGATTTATTTTAAAACTCTAAAAAAGGAAACTGGAACATTTTTACTTATAGTTCATTTAAATAAAATGATTGATACATAACTAAATTTACGATTTCAAATATTTAAAAAGTGTTATTATTTACAAATTAAATATTGTGCGCTATCACATTATTTTTACTAAATTCAATCTAAATTTTATTATAAAATTGACAGTTGTTTAAACGTATAAATAAGCTTGTTTAGTCGCAGAACGCTGAGTATTCATTTGTATTTCGAACTATACTGTATCTCGTTGTAAAACTAAGTTTTGTGAATCATTATTTATTGTGAGTGATTGTGAGTAATAAAAAGTGTTTACAAGATGCCTGATCGTTATCATTTGAGATCCCCGAGCCCTCCCACTCTTACATGTATAAATGTATACGGGGTGATTGGTAATTGGGTGCATTTCTTGAAATAGGTGATACTAGACTTAATTTGGTTTATTGCCGTGGCACCAGTGTTACTACCAGTGGTTCCATAGGATTTTTTTTTTCTACCCGTGGCACCACTGGGATGGGTACATAAGATCAACAATCATAATCTCAAAATAATCTTAACTTTCTTTTTCTTTTATTATTTCTAAAAAATATAACTGTTCTGCAAGCTAATTCAGTTCTCTATTTGTAATGATAAGAGAATAAAATATGAAAATTTACTTCTTAGTTTAATATTAGGTACTTACATGCCAATTTTAGTTATTTTCAATTAAATAAATCGTCTGCCAGTTTCAAATACACACATCAAAAGTGTCTAGGGATCAAGCATTTTTATGCGGATTTCTTGAGATTGAGATGTGGCTTTGTAATAAATTTATGATTTTATAAATTTATATGGATCCTTTTTGGTGCATTTCATAATTTGAATCAGGAACTCTCAATCAAATTCGAGTAAAAGATGAAAATAAGCTGTCAATATTTTCCCTATAAAAACATACAACGCATTGAAGACATTATTAGTGCTACTGTTTCCCTACTACTGATTAAAACCAACGTTATTATGGAGCGGCGACGTCATTTAAGCAGGGAAGAAATGCTCAGAGCCGTGGGAATGATAGAAGCTGGTTCCCGGCAACGTACTGTAGCTTTAGCTCTGAATACAAGTCAGAGTGTTATCAGTCGACTTTGGACACGTTACCGAAGCACTGGTACCGTGGCTGAGCGCCATGGAGGACGGTATCGCTGCACCACACGGAGACAAGACCGATACATTCAAATCTTAACTCGAAGAGCTCCAACAATAACCGCCATGATGTTAGCCGTGAGGCTTCATCACTCTTCAGGGAACTTAATTAGCGACCAAACAGTCAGAAACCGCTTGCATGAAGTGAACCTTCATTCCCGAAGACCGCTACGGGTACCACCTATAGCAATGCACAATCGTAGGATTCGATATCAATGGGCTCTTGAACACAGAAATTGGGCAGAAGAACAATGGCGTTTCGTGTGCTTTTCTGATGAGTCTCGTTTTGGTATGAGACCGGATACAAGACGTATACGACACTGGAGAACCCCTGGACGCCAACAGCGATTAAAATCCTGCCAGGAAGTCCATCCTTATAGTGGTGGAACCATCATGGTATGGGCGGGTATTTGGATCGGCGGAAGAACTGAGTTGATTTGGATCAGAGGCAACCTCAACGCTCAAATTTATGCTGAGACGATTGTATCAGACGTCATCGTTCCTCTACAAGTGCAAATCGGTCCCTTATTTCAGTTAATGCATGATAATGCACGACCGCACACCGCAAGAGTTGTAAGACAGACTCTCGCCGCAGCTAACATGAATGTCCTGCCCTGGCCTGCTCAGTCGCCAGACTTGAACCCGATTGAGCATGCATGGGATATGCTACAGAGAAGAGCTCTGCCGAATATGGAGGGTATCCAGTCGCAAGAAGACCTTTTTTTGTTGTTGCAACGAACATGGGCGGCCATGCCACAGCGTGATTTGGATGAACTCATTTTGAGTATGCCAAACCGATGTTCTTGTGTTGTTAGTGTTCGCGGTAGAAACACGGATTATTAATTGTTTAAGTTACCCAATAAAATTTTAAAGAAAACTGTGTTTTCAGTCATTTTTTCGAACTTTAATGTTAGTGGTTCAAATGTCAAAAATCCCTTTATTAGGAAAATGGCAAATTTCTTTATTAATGCAAAGGTGACTTGGTTTATCGTTACTGTGACAAACGAAAACACTTTATTTGATGAATCCTTAAAGAAAATTTTAATTAATATCAATCAGGAGAAAAGTTATTGCAAAAATATATGTTGATCCCTAGATACTTTTGATGTGTGTAATTAAAACGCTCTGCTGTCCTCACCATGGACCACCATGGATCACCGCCTAGGGTTGAAACTCCAACAGTGCAATGATATTAAGGAATTTGGATTACTCCTTAATTTTTCACCCCCTGGCCGCGGAGGCTTTATTTTGGCCCGTATATACGGGCCTATCCTTGATTGCCATAGGCTATTATAGGCTAAGGTCTGAGGGTATGCGAATTACAACACGCGCCCATGTGTGTGGTTGCTACGATGTTTTCTGTAGGCGCGCTACTGCGCTGTTTTCTTCACGACCCCGGCGAGAAAGACTTCCAGTTACCCCGGAAAGGGCTAACAGGAGACTACTATTGACAGGGCTGCTGGCTACGTTGCAACCTAGAGTGGATGTGTGAGTCCCGTCCGCCCCGTTTTCAGAGCTTTCTCGTCACGGTCCGGACTAAAGAGCCGTCGTGTGGGCGGTATTGTATTGTGGTGTAACCTAACCAAGTGCCTGCGTGGATCGCGAGCCCGCACCGCACATCCATGCGTGAGTCTACTCAATTGTAGAAGGGTGCGTTTATGGCTCAACGGCGAATCTATATTAACTTAAGACAAGCCATGCAGCGGGATGCGTGTTATGTGTGGACTTGTCATGTGGAGAGGCATTTCTTGCAGGTAATCTGCTTGTAACTTGGTACAGCTTACCTGGTAGTCAAGAGCGGTGAGATGAGGTCGTCGTCTGCTACCAGGTCGCAGGGAAAATGTCAAAATATCCATACATATTTTTTTATTCTGGGTGGAATCTCGATACGACGCACTAACGTTTTCCATGAATTCAGTACATTGTAGCAGAGAGAGAGATAAAAAACGTTGATAATAAGTCTACTGGAGCAAAGCAGGGAGCGCGGGCAGGAGTAGTGGAAGAGGAATTACAAGACGTGTGTAGAGTTGACGTGAAGTTGCCAGTCTCAGGAGCCAGCACTTTAGTTTTCCCAAATAGAAGGTCAGTTTGCGATAGCCAGTATTACTGCCGACTTCGTCTCCACAAAAAAAATCAAAATACAAATTACTCTATTGTTTTAGAAGTACACTACATAAAAAATACAGAGCCCCGATACAAAGGCCCGGGAAAATGGCCATAGGCCATACGTCTGCCATCCAGCTCAAGCGAGAAAAGTGTGTCAGGTTGGCTACTTAACTGCCCGATAGTTGTTGTAGGTTTTTTCCCATATTATAGTTTTAAGTTGCGGATATCTTTAATAGCGCGATTCAGAATTTTGTTGTTAGTTCTACCTTTGTGGCATAGATGGCACTGTAATATTTTTTTGTACTGTCCGCTACATCACTCCGCTGGGAGACCGGGGTAGATAGTAGAATGAGTCATCCATACATCTTATAAGGCCAGTAGAAGCACATGACCGAATTGTTCGCAGTGAGTCAGAACTGTCTACGGCGGTGATACGAACCCCAGTGATTTGGGTTTGCAACAGTGTATTCGATCCATGTATGCTGATGTGACTGACTACTGGCGTCGACCGGGAAAGCAGCCGCAGTATAAAGCAGCGCCCGCACACCCCGCCGAGCTTGCAACATGTGGTGGCGCAAGGATGTAGACACAGACTGCGTCCCACAACAAAGGGCTACACACTTTTCAAGGCACTGACGTTATGCCATCTGATCTCCTACCATAGTCAAGTACCGTTTGGTTATAAAACCGCTGGTACGCCGACGCTAGCAAGGGCTCGACGGAAAATATCGTTAATACTAGCATGTCTTGCATGCGTCCTGCGCTCTTGCAACAGGATAGGCCACGGTGTCAGTGGCTGTCGACAGCTTCATCGCTGCGCAGTGATACGAATGCTAAACAACACAAGATGCGCCTGAGCATAGACATGTGGCAATACGAAACGGTGCGTTACCTTGAAAACTGTTTTTAAAACTTGTTTAAGTTGGTTTATAAGGTGTTGTTATTATTAAAAAATATTTTGACTATAGACGCTTTTATGAATTAAAAAATAATTCTGCGTTATAGGACAATAACATATTTTTTAATCGGTTTACCTGTTTCCTTGAAATGTTAATCATTATCAACAACTTGGGAATACCAATCACGAAGATGTTTTTGAGTTATACAAGAATGCTTTACCTGATAATTTATATAATTCGCTTTACCGTAGTGACGGTTTTAAAACCAAATAATTATGACTAGCATCAAAAGGACAACTCTGCGGAATGTTCGATTTTCATCTCAGTCAAATCTCAATTTTCAATTACTCAAATCAATCACAATTAATTTATCAATATTATTTTTATTATTTATTTCAATATTGTTCTTATTATTTCGGAAAGTGTTTTTTTTCTTAGCTCTTAGACTGGATTTTAGGCACATTTACGGGCCGAAGCCAAAGCAAATGTAGCGTGTGGTGCGTTAGTTTTGTGATTGTTTATGTGTTGTGATGAGGTCCTATTTCATTCTCTTCTATCTGCAAGAACTTTCTTACAACTACACGTATTTAAAATCGCTTTTTGCAGTGTAATGTAGAGGGTTTCATTAAGGTCTAATAACTTTAAACTATGGAGGAGATGATTTGGGATTACCCCTGTTGAGGAAAGGACAACGTATACTTATTTATTACTAGCTGTTGCCCGCGGCTTCACCCGCGTGAAGTTCGGCAACTGTCCCACGGGATCATACTAAAGGGATAAATAGTACCCTACATGCTAATCCAGGTTATAAACTATCTATGTGCCAAATTTCATTTTCATCACAATTATAATCATCACAATCGCAATCACTGTCACAATCACCATCACTATCTCCATCATTATCACTGTCACAATCTCAATCACCATTACCATCATCGTTATCACAACAAATGTCACCATCACTATTCCAATCACTATCACTATCACAATCATTATCACAATCACCATCATCGTTATCACAATCATCACAATAAATCAACAATAATCCTGTATAGAAGTCGAATCCGCCATCTTTTGGATCTAAAAATAAATGCCATATTTGTAATCAGCACCAATGATAATCTCGGAATCGACACCCATATTGATTTTTAAACATTTCGACCCCATCGCACCCCAACAGAGGATGATGGTATTTCAGGTCCGCCACATTAAATCTTAAAATTGCTGTTTTTGTAATACACCCGACCCGATACACCATACAAACAATACCAAACCCATTTCCCCCTTTAGGGGTTGAATTCTGAAAAAACCTGAAACCCATTTCTACTTATTTATCGATAGGAGTACTCCAGTGAAGTTTCGAATAAAACAGTCTAACTAATCTTGTTTACCCATACAAACTTTCGACTCCCGTTTCACCCCCTTAGGGAGTAAATTTTGAAAAATCCTGTCCTAGTGCACTGTTAGACCTCATAAGAAACCTACGTGTGCTAAATTTTAAATCTCTAGACCCAGTGGTTTGGGTTGTGAGTTCATTTTCAGACTTTGTCACCCTATTTTTCCATATTAGGAGTTGAATTCTGAAAAAACCTGAAACACAAATGTTTACTCATTTATCGACAGAAATACTCCTGTTAAGTTTCGAATAAAATAGTCTGACTAATGTTATTTCCCCATGTAAATTTTGAACCCCCGTTTCAGCCCCTTAGGGGGTGAATTTTGAAAAATCGGCCAAGTGCGAGTCGGACTCGCGCACGAAGGGTTCCGTACCATTATTATCAAAAAAAAGGGCAAAAAAATCACGTTTGTTGTATGAGAGCCCCCCTTAAATATTAATTTTATTCTGTTTTTAGTATTTGTTGTTATAGCGGCAACAGAAATACATCATCTGTGAAAATTTCAACTGTCTAGCTGTAACGGTTCATGAGATACAGCCTGGTGACAGACAGACGGACAGACGGACAGACGGACAGACAGCGAAGTCTTAGTAATAGGGTTCCGTTTTTACCCTTTGGGTACGGAACCCTAAAAATCCTTTCTTTGTGCACCCCTAAACCTCATAAAGAACCTATGTGACAAATTTGGAATCTCTAGACTCAGCGGTTTGGGCTGTGCATTGATTTTTATTCTTTGTCACCCTATTTCCCTCTCTTGGGGGTTTAATTCTGAAAAAACCTGAAAAACAAATGTTTACTCAATTATCGATAGGAGTACTCCTGTTAAGTTTCAAATAAAACAGTTTAACTAATCTTCTTTCCCCATACAAACTTTGGAGCCCTTTTTCACCCCTTTAGGAATTTTGAAAAATCCTTTCTTAGTGCACTTCTTGACCACATAAGAAACCTACTTGCCAAATTTGGAATCTGTAGACCCAGTGGTTTGGGCTGTACGTTGATATGTCAGTCAGTCAGTTTCTTCTTCTTATATTTTTACCCGACTGCGCCAGAAGGGGGGTTACGGTATAGATTTTATCTAAAATAAAAGTAGCTTAAGTTACTCCTTATTTCATCAGCTATCTGCCAGTGAAAGTCCCGTCAAAATCCGTCCCGCTGTTCCAGAGATTAGCCGGAACAAACAGACAACAGACAAAAATTGAAAAAAATGTTCTTTTGGTATATGTACATAGTGTGGTATATGTATACATTCATATGCATGTAGTAAAATGCAGTGTTTTAATATTACAAACAGACGCTTTAATTTTATTTATTTGTACAGATAAAGCCCCCTTTTCATCTTTCACCCCCAATTGATTGTTTTTTTTTTTTTTTTGGCATTCGCTTCCAACCATAAGCCTAAATAATAAATTTAGTGAGTTTTATTTTGGAAATTACGGACTTTCCATAAACAACTTCATTCTCCTTTTTAACCCTTCGGGGGTGGTATTATAAAAAACGCTGAAATACATATCAATTAATTTGTAATCATCAGCCTAAACACAAAATTTGAAGATCCTAACTTTAAAACTGACGATTTTCCATAAACAACTTCATCCCCCTTTTTAACCCCTGGCGGGTGGAATTGTGAAAAACGCTGAGGCACGTATCAATTAATTTTTAATCATCAGACTAAACACAAAATTTGAAGAGCCGAACTTTAAAACTGACGGACTTTCATACACAACAGCTTCATCCCCTTTTTAACGCTTCGGGGGTATAATTATGAAAAACGCAGAGACACGTATCAATTAATTTTTAACCATCAGCGTAAGCACAAAATTTGAAGATCCGAACTTTAAAACTGACGATTTTCCATATACAACTTCATCCCCCTTTTTAACCTTTTGGGGGTGAAATGATCAAAAACGCTGAGACACGTATAAATTAATTTTTAATTGTAAGCCTAAAAACAAAATTTCAAGATCTTAACTTTAAAACTGACGGACTTTCATACAAACTTCCATCCCCTATTTAACTCCCTTAGGGGTTGAATTTCTAAAAATCCTTCCTTATTCCTTGTCTACACTATAAAGGAAACCTCTGTGCAAAATTTCAGCTTTCTAGGTCCAAGGGTTTGGGCTGGGCGTTGATGAGTCAGTCAGTCAGTCAGTCAGTCAGGCCTTTTGTTTTTATTTATATAGATTTTATTATTATTTGTATGTATTTTATTTATTTATTTTTTATTAATATTGTTTTCTGGTTGGCTGACAGTCTAACCGGATGCAGCTGAATACCAGTGTTTTACTTGGAGCCACTGTCTATCTGATATCCACAACCCAGTTAGTACTCGGTAATGTGGTTAATACTTGGTAAGACTGGTTGACTGCTACCTGCTGTTGACTGTTAACGATCGACCCGAGTAATTGCTGTTATTATTTAGCCACGAGCTCCTCAGATATCAGAAAATAACAAACTATTTAATTTCCATTGATGTAAAAGAGATCCAAGATATACACACACAACGTCACAAATACGGCCGCAAAAAAAGTTTATCGGGATTTTGAAGATCTCATTATTTGTAGCTTAGCTAAAAATGATAACGATAAAAAATATACTTTAAGAAAAATGATAATCTATTATAGAACCTAACATAACCTGTACATGCTAAATGCAAGGACTAATGCGAGAAAGACGCGCCGGCTCAGTGTGAGCGATACCTTATACGTCATGACCGGACTGGTTATCTTGCCATTCTGGCTTCAAAGATGTTTGGGATATTGACCCCAAGTCTCGTGTAAGTTACACAAGACTCAAGTTTCAGTAACAGATTATTGTTGATCAACAAGAGAACAATGCGAGTAAACTGTAACATCGTCAAACAGACTCTTTAAAAGCACATTTTGATCCAGAACTGATCACAGTTACATTTCAAGGATTTAACAATGTCGTCGTCTCTTAAAATTGAGACAGTTATTTTAGTCTTTACAATTTTAATTTTGAAACCAGATACAAGAAGGCATAGTTTTGCAGATGCATGGCCGATTGCAAGACGAGATATGCAAACGAAGTTGTTGGATGTCTGGTCTGGCAACAAAACTTCGATTGATGCCATATTCGGAGAGTTCAACAATATTATGCACAAGCTGACGTCGCGACAAGGTAAATCGAATATTTTATGAATTAACAACTAAGTATATATTATTATGTTAGTTGTATTCAAGTTTTTCCAGAGTTTCTCAGTAGCAGCCCGAGTTTGAAAGTTTCAACGATACCACAATACAGTGAAGTGATGACAATTTTCAACACTATTATAATTTTTAGCAGTGGCAGTTTTTCAGTAGCCATATTTTTAAGAAATTTCTCATCAAAATACCCCCCGGAGATTGAGGATAATTAAAAATTACACTAGTTCTACCATAGACCTGTGTAGTAAAAGTAGTGGGATTCCACTAGTTCTACGATTAAGGTGGTACAAAATCGTAAAACTAGTGGCAACATAAAGTTCCATTAGTTCTACTGTTCTATCACATAAAACTATGGGGTTTTTGTTCTCACTAGTACTACGTTTTGGCTTAGGGCGTACATTCACACTGTGCAAAACTCGCACTGATGCAAATTTACCCCGCTTTGAATTTGCTAGTAGTATATTGGCACGAAAAGCCTCAGGTTACTGTGCGAGTACCCCGAGGCTATTCTTGAAGAGAAGAATAAAAAAGAAGAAGAATTCGAGAAAATTACGCAGTAGGAAATTGGCAACGACAAGTAGGGGATGAGAAAGAATTAGGTATAGTAAAGTCTCACAAAGTACCAGGAGGACAGAATCAATTCCCACTAGTTCTACCGTAGAACTGTGTACTAGAACTAGTGGGAATGATCCGAGATTGAACCCTGAATCGCGCTTGACCAACATCAACATGGGCAAGAAGAAATCATAATTTGTTTTTCTGTTTCAGTCCGCTCACCACTTCGGTTCAAAATAGAGAAAGAAAAATTTAGCACCGAAACTCGTCAACCTCCACATAAACGGGTTTCCACAGTTGAAATTAATTTCATCAATCCAGACAACACCACAACTCATACGATCAGAGTTGAGCCGGTGAAACAAATTAACAATAACACATTAATTCAACGTTTACAGTCATTGCCGTTATGAATGAAGTGATAATAATTTATAGTTTATTAGAAAATCTTTATTAAAAAAAGTCTAATCTCTAGGTCTAAAAGTCTAGTCTAGTCTAGTATCTTTTTTAAAAAGTTCTAAAAAGATTACTCCGATACAAATAGACAGTGTGAGTCTAACCGGCTTGAGGTGAATACAAGTATTTTACACGGAGCGGCTATCTGCCCTCCACAACCCAGTTAGTACCTATTTATTGGGAAATTATAAGTCTAGCCACAAAATTATTGATTGGACACGTGATTAAACTTCTAATTTTATAACTAAGCAACGGGAAAGTGACATAGCCTCTAATAAACTAATTCGTCTTTTTTACAATGCCAACTAAATATTCTATAGAAAGCGTCAAGTAAAGATCATCAATTATTGTGACTTGTCCTTCTTATTTATACATTGCCACCTAATTTACTAACTCGGCCACGGATTTCACATCTCGTCACCATTTTACGTTTTACAGCTTTAACGCAATATCCTCAAAAAAATATAATTCAAGCTTCTACAGAAAGCATCATTTATTATAACTTAGCATGTAAAATGATAGATCATATTCTTTTATCGTGAAAATAGCCACTGTATGATTTGGCGCGAGTACGCGAGACGACAGCGACCGGCCATTTGCACCAATCAGAGAGCGCCATTCATGTAACGACGAGTGTAATGTGTATGTCTTTTACATGTTTTTTTACTTACATTTTTGGATATTATTAACCTGAAAATTTAAGCATTCGTCCTCCCTAGGTAGCTTCATGGTCACTTTTTGGAGGCTTAGCAACGGCTTTGGCCTTTTTACCTTGTAATTTATGTTATTTAAGTTTTTATCTTTATTAAATCTTTGTTTACTTTTGTGATGTCAGTTAGTGGCAACCCTAGTTTTATTTTTAATTTATTGCTGGAGCTAGTTGTAGGTTGTATAGGTAAACCACATCGACCTCATTCGATTTTCTTTTTAATAATTTTCTAATTTTAAAATGTAAATATCTGGAGTTGACAGGAGCCTGGTGGTGGAATGGGAGTCTACGTTCAGAGCGGAGAGCAGTAACACCTCGGAGAAGCTCCATATAAATTTATTTAAAAGGGCAGTTTCCCTTATTCTTCGGTTTTAAGTCGGCCTCTCTCCGTGCCGCACCAAGAACACCTGGAAACCTTGATGTTTGAGCTACACAAGCCTGATGAAGATTTGATGCTCCTCGGCCCTCCTCCTACGGCCTGAGGATTGACGGTCCTCGGCCGTCCACCACCGTCTGAAGACGGATGCCCTCGGCCCTCCTCCTACGGCCTGAGGATTGACGGTCCTCGGCCGTCCACCACCGTCTGAAGACAGATGCCCTCGGCCCTTCTCTACGGCCTGAGAGTTGATGGTTCCTCGGTCCTCCTCCACAGTCTGAAGACGGACGTTCTTCAGTTATCTATTCCATTCTGCATTTCATCTTCAGTACTTTCCGCCAGCTTCACTGGCATTAGTAATTAAGTAGCTCCAGCATTTAGATTATCTTTGTTAATAAATTCTTATAACTCGTCCCTTTTATTTCTTTTAATAGTGCTCCCCTCCAGACTGAAAGTTAGGTAGGTGAGTGCTCAGAGTAACCTTACAGTTTTGTGGATCCTATCCAGGAAAATGTAACGTTACACGAGTTGAGTTGATCACGTGTAAATAAAGTCTTTTATTTTGGGGGAAAATATAATGACCACCAAAAATAACTTTGTGACCACTAACATCTATCACCTAAAATATCAATTGATCACAAAATTTAGTAAATTGATCACCAAATTTTAATGAGGTGGTTGATGACAAACTAGTTTTGCCTAGGCCAACTTGGGGCACCCCGACACGGATAGATTAGGTTAGAAGGGTATGGCGGGGTCGAATGAGCGAGCGAAGCGAGCGAATAGACCCCGCCGTACCCTTCGTGGTTATTTTTTTATAAACCATTCAGAAGTAGGAGCTCCGCGAAGCGGGGCTCCGTCGACCGGGTCTCCCTCGACTCGGATGCAAGAGCATAACAGTTCAATTTCTGGTGATCATTAACTAATTTTAACTCTAATTTTAACTATTTTTGGTTCTCATTTCACGCTAAAATGGGGATTAATTTTGGTGATCATTTACTATTTTTGGCAATCAAAAGTGATTTTTTTGCCGTTACATTTGACTAAATCTGGTGGTTCGTTAACCTTTTATTTTGTCTCTCCTCAATAGCTTTTGGGGTAATATTAGTGGTCAATATACTATTTGATGACATTTTTAGCAAAATTTTGACGATCAATTAATATGGGATGAGTTACATTTTAAACGTACTGAGTTAAAAAATTTGAAGCTAAATAAATATATTTTTTGATGTCATTTAATAGTATTTTAGAAGTTTACTGTTAGAATGTATGTTACAAATATAGATGCTAAAAATAACCATCATGCTGAGTTGTATTTAGAGTGGTTTACATAGAAGATAACTAGTGGCTAAGATAGTATTATTTAAATGCTCGTTAATTGTGGCTGACTTAGTAATTTAGAAGGCAACATACATTTTTGGAGGCGAATAATGATATTAAAAAGAAGCTTGTTTAATTAGCACCCGTATTTATTGGGTAACACGATACTCTTTGGTAAGACTGGTTTACAGACTTTCGGGCCACTTACTACCTGTAACGACTGTCAAAGATCTGCAAATGACAGCCGAGACCAACGGCTTAACGTGTTATCCGAAGCACGGAGGAAACCCGGTATGTAATGGGTGGTTACCCATCCACAGACCAACCTAAGCAAGCACGGCTTATTATAAAAATCAACCCGAGCGGTTGTTATTATTTAGCCACGGGCTGCTCCAGTCTATAAAAACATAACAAACAAAATTCAGCACTCTGGTTATGTTCTGTATTTGTTTATATTGTTAAAATAAAACAAAAAAATTGAGTTCTTTGTTTAATATTTACATGTCTATTTCAGTTCTTTTAAATCAATTACAAATCTTATGCTAGTTTTAAATTATTAAAACGCTCTGCTGGATTTTCAAATTTCGGATCGCCGATGAGAGTTGAAATTCCAACGGTGCAAGATATTTGAAGAAGTCCTGTCGGATTACTCTATCACCCTGTTTAAGTACAGACACCATCTATAAACGATGAAAAGAATGCACCGATAGTCCCGCATCTGAAACAGACATCTCATATGAAATACTAAATAAATAACACACTGAACGTTTTGGCAACAGAGCGGGTTTGTGTTTGTGGGTTTTGATGGGTTTACTGAAAAAGCGATATTTTTCATGCCGTTGTCCATCTGTGAATATTATAGTGACTATTTGCTATCACCGAAAAACTCCGAGTCAGGATGACGACTTCTAGAGTATATAATACAGTCAACAGCCCTAATAAGTATACAGCAAAGTTCAAAAGCGATTTTCTCGTGACATAACGGTTTCTACTTTGGTTCGTAATAGTATGGAAGGAGACAATCACTTTTAAAAGGTGCTGCGTGCATACATATCAGTGCTTATGACTGTATAGGCAATCCAGCAACACCGAGGCTAGACAAGTGCTAAATTCGCTCGTTGCGCTGAACAGTGAACGTCACACTATTACGATGCAACTGAGTACTAGTTCTTACATGGAGCGAATGCTTATCTGACCTCCGTAATCACGTGAGGCTCGAAAGGGGGGAGGGGGAGGGGGGAAGGGGGGAGGGGCATTTAGTTTTCGTCAAACGCGCGGTTTTTAAACCGAAAAGCGGCGTGTAGTGCTAACAATTTTAAGATTCTTTGTAGGTACTAAAAATACACGTGATTTTGGGTGGGGAGGGGGGTTAGTCTTAAACCTCACCGTATCACCAAGGGGGAAGGGGAGGTTAAAAAATGCTAAAAAAACATCACGTAATTAATGGACGGCCCCTAACCCAGTTAGAATGGTTGTCAGTCTTTTGAGTCCTAACTACTCATAACAATAAAGCGTTTCCTTACGGCTTAGATTCGTTATTATTAGTGGATCCTGCAGCTCCGATACTGAACGCGTCACCATGAAAAGTTGCGCCTTCCACCACTCCGACCGCAATGCTGCCTCCAGACGCGTGCGCGTGACCGCTGTTACTTGCTGGAAAATAAAAAAATAACATAACAGTATATTATGTAAAAAGCAGCGGTGGCCCGGTGGTGGCAGCCCTGACTTACGAACAGTTAATAGTGAATTCGAACCCAAACAGGCGCATTACTTTGTGTGATTTATTTCTTCACCAATGCTCTCAAAACGGTGAAGGAAAACATATGTGAGGAAACCGGCATGTCTACAACCAAAAATTCGAAGACATGTGACATCTACTAATTCGCACTGGGCCCGCGTGGTAGATTATGGCCCATTCCCTCTCATTGAAAGGAGGCCGTGTCCCAGCAGTGGGAACATTATAGGCTGATGATGTACGGTGGGCTGCGTCAATTGGGTACCCCAGTTGGGTACTGCAGTACCTCGGTTTCGAACGTAGGTGCTTTCAAGGGGGGTACCACATCGTGAAGCTGACTGTACTTTTAAATAGTGCATCCACATTTCGTAATAGTGAGCGAACCACAGATCTAAAGGGTGTAAAACACCTCTTAACGAAGCCGAAAGGCACTTTTGCTTCTCATCATTGCGATCATTTTTTTGTTCTACACCATACCTGGGAACCTGAACTAGTTACGGAGATATTGGGGATCAAAGTTCCAACTTTTTGACAAGTTTTTTTTTAAATACAATATTTTTAATGTAAGATTTTTACCTCACCTCCACGACCCCCGTACTATTCAATCCATCCACCAGCACAATGTTTCGAGTGCGTTACGTTGCGTTCTACCACAAAACATGATTTTTCACTCTAAAAAAAAAAGTCGTTTCCCAGCAATAATTTTTGTGTAAAGTTACTTAGTTTGATGTACAGAATGCTTGGTTCACGGCTTCGTGATGAGGTCTTTTACACCCTGTAGATAGACTTATTCCATCAACAGGGCACAAAGTCAACCTCTGTGGCTACTGCCAAATGGAAAAAATTCAATAACACTTTTTGGCCCGACCGGGCGATCTGAGAATCAAATCCAAGATTGTATGTTTAGCAGTAGAGCTTCAGAGGTAGTCTCCTACTTTCCTATATTGTCCTTACTCAAGAACATCGTCGCGAATGGTATTCCCAAGTTGCTAATAATCATTATAAGGAAACAGGAAAATGTGATCGAAAATTTATTACAAAAAATCGAAGTCAAATAACCTGCTTTTAATGTGATATCTATTCAAATGTTATATTATTTTTATTGTTACATTAGTCATAATTATATGCAAATCAAGTAGGTAAACTTGTAGACTTTAATTATTGTTAACTGCCGAAATATTACAGACTACCTTTTTTGTTTGTATTTTTTAAACAATATAATCTTTCGAGCTTTCAATTATGAGATACCGTAGTATTAAAATGGTTTTTCAAAGCAGATTTTTTTTACGTCAGTGAGTTAGATTCCATGAAGAGTGACACCTCGAAATCAAACTCCTTGCGTGGTGAATTAGTTACACACGCTCACACCCTCTCACAAATACGCTATGTGAACATTAAACACTTTGCAAGGACGATGGCCTTTATAGGTTCAGCTGTTTACTACCTAATTGTAATTTTGTACCAAGAAATCCGTTATTTTTCTCTCAAGGGAATCACTAAATGCAGCTGCATTTTACAATTTAGGAAACGAGAAAAGAATTAAACAAAATAATCGATTAAATACTTAAGTTATCGAGTGTTAATAAATCTAAGAATGTATGGAAATCTACGTAGTGTCATAACCGATTGAACATTGCGAATCGAGTTATTCGTTTTATGAGTATTTTACAATTGACAACTCTAATCACTCGGTCATCGACTGACAAAGTGACAACTGACAGACAGATACGTCAAATCGTCAGCCAAATGCGCGCCAGATACAGTGAAGGGATCCGCAGTCGGGTCAAATATTTATATAGGCCAGGGTTAGTTTTCAATGACCAGGCAAAATTTAAAATTAAGATCTAGATATCAAACCAAAAGTGCATTTTAAATATGATTGTCGAAAAATATAAAATAAAATAATAGCATTCATTTGAAAATGTCCTAAAAATTTCCTTTATACACATACCTAGTAGGAAGCAATGCACTTGTGTGCGTGCATGCACCGCCAAATGTATGTGTGTGCTAATTGCTACCTATCTAGGTTCTTGAACTGAATAAATTGTGCCGTTGCAATATCCACACATTCGCTTTTTTAGTGGTGGACAGGAATTACATTTTATTTACAAAAAAATACTTTTTTTTTTCTCTGAAAATTTGGCAGGTCATTGAAAACTAACTCTGTATACGCACGCACAGTTATGATTTTCAATCGCCACAAATTGTATTTTTCTTATTATTCCTGGAAAATAACTATTAATAAAAACAAGTTATATCTGCGGCTGTTACATAAAATATCCCATATCTATTTTTTTTTAATTATAAGGGTTTAGTTTTTTTGTTTTTTCTATGGAATCGTTAAAATTGCACTAGTGCGTTTTCTCTCGTTCTTCTTCACTTTTACTATATTCCATGAAACTCGATTCCTGATGGATTACCAAAAACCACTAAATTTTTTTGGTGAGGGCATGGTTATGATTTAAATAACACATGGGACCAGGACAGAATGGAGTCGAGCCAGAAGGCTCCAGTAGTTTTTAAAGAATTAAAAACTGCTGTAAATTATCAGTATTACAATTTGCCGACCGGGAGTTTCAAAAAACATTAACACGTATAAGCGTAACTCATGCAAAATAAATAAGTAATTCATGCAATTAGCTACTTCTGAAATTTATTTCGAACCTATTACGAAACAACCCATAGACTTGAGTTTCATATTAATAACACAATCCTACAACTGATTTGACACTTTTTTTTAAACTCTTCACGAAATCAAAATAAAAAAAATACTATATTTTTTCGGTGGTCCGATAAACACATGTTATAATTTTCACACAAAATTAAAGCACTTCACGGTCTTTACAAACCTAAGGCAGCTGGGGCAGCGAATACTTGCGTATGCGCTAGTAGCGCTGCAAACAGAAACACCACGAAATACTTCGTCATCTTGTTCGACCACTCATATGATACTAAACGTCAAAATATCCGTACATCTTCTTTTATACGATTCAACCTTGAAAAATATTTTTAAAACTTGTTTATATTGGTAATAAAAGGTGTTTTAATTATTAAGATGTTGGTAGTACGGCTTTTATGAATGGCTAATTGTCTCGTTTAATGCATGATTGTGTCTTCTACTAACTTTTAACATGCGTCATTCAAGGCAGCCAGTATGTGCTAGAGAAAATTCAACTTATTGTATTGTGCCGGTTGTCGTGACGGCAAGAGCTTCGATGACCATCTATCGAAGCTCTCTTTAGGCGGTTGGATCAAGGGCCTGATTCAGAAGGCAGTACTCCTCGATACGGCTCGCATTGTGAGGAGGTTCCTGTCTCTGCAGCCCTAACCACCGGTGACTTGGACACTGCTCCCGACACCGGCGCACTACTATTTTTTTATATTTTTAAATGTTTTTGTATTTTAAGAAATATTTAAAAATATAAATAATTAGGATGCTAAATGAATAAAGGAGATAATAATAATCTTTATTTTCAAAAAAGCCAAATGCAATTTGTCCATCTCAACTAGTTTGACATCTCTAACTTAGTTCATAGCTATAGCTGTCCTTTTCTCGCACTACGTTTTATTAAAAGATAGCAATAGCCTAAATTAAGTTTAGTGTGTGCACAACAGAACCGACACCATTAAGGGTGTAGGTACTAAAAATAGACGTCTTGAAATAAAATACATGAAAACTTTTTGTTATGAAATTAACTTTGCAATAATACCACGCCAGAAATCCCTGAAGGGTTAGGCTATGATGTAGGTGTACCTAATAGGATCTGTACAGCCTTACCATCAGCTGGCTACAAATACATGGTTGCTGCTGAGTCAAAAAGCAAAAACACTTTGCACGACCTGGACCCAGGACCTAATGCTTGCGGCTTAATGACCAACGAAACAAAAAAAGCTTCTATGTATTGTAAACTAGCTGACGTCCCGCGGTTTCACCCGCGTGGTTCCCTTTCCCGTGGGAGTACGGGAATAAAATATAGCCTATAGCACTCACGAATAATGTAGCTTTCTACCAGTGAAATAATTTTTAAAATTGGTTCATTACTTCCGGAGATTACTCCCTACATACAAACTTACAAACAAATGTTACCTCTTTATAATATTTACTGTAAATAATAACCCTGTGATTCATTTTGCATCAAGGTAAGTCAAGAAACTTTGGTTTTGAAACTGTACCTACTTACAACGTTAGACAAAACGGCAAAAAAATCACGTTTGTTGTATGGGAAAAAAAAACTGTATTTTATTTTTGGTTCAATATTATATTTGAATTCAGTAAGTATGTACATTATTTACAATTTAAAAGTCTATTAAAATAAACTTAACTAACTAACTTAAACTAAAAACTTAAAAAAATGGCGTCAAAAAACTCCTCCTCAACACTGTCAACTGGTAATGTCCCCAAGAGACTGGCGGTGTTACCACGCTGTATGGCAACGCTAAGCCTTTGGCCAAGGTAATAGTATATTTCATTACAAGTGCGGAAAGGCTGTCATTGCAAAGAGTTTCGACAAATGTCTACCCGAGCCGAGGCGCAGCCGAAGGCGAGGGTTGACAGTCGGAACAAGTTGCAATGACGGTTCCGCAGGTGTACTGAACGACTATTTTTAATACAGTTGCGAAAAAATGAAGCAATTTAATAAAATAATAAAAACACAATAAACTCAACTAACTAATCATTTATTTCTTATAAAAATTATAGTACACATGTACATTGAAATTGGTAGTTTTTTAAACTAACTGGGGAAGTTTTAGGTTGCATATTTACTGTTTGAGACAAACTATTATTAATTTCTTATGATTGTTCATGTATATTTGTCATACAATGGCGTTTGCTAGTTGATGGAATTGGATCTGATGAATTATCATTATCAACAAAGGTAGATGGACGAACGTTCTCTTCAACATGCGAAGGAGACGGACTGGACCTTAAATTAATGGATTGTGTGTTTTTTTCCCAGTTTCTAGTTTGTTGTTTAGTGAATCACCAATATAGCTTTCTGCAACTTTGTCTGATTTATTTTTGAGCAACCTCCTAGTCGCTTTAAGGACGTCAAATTGGCTCCTGAATCTGCCAATAATGTAGCAGAGGTCCTTCTGAAGCTGTGCCCAGTATAATACTCAGCATCCGGCAGACCAAGAAACGTAGCTATTTCTTTTGGCATATTACCAAATTTGTTTATCCCGATTGCTTGAGCTGTACACTTCCCTTTTTGGTAATTTTGAAAAAAACGGTCGGTTTTTCCTTTTTGGGACCGCTGCTGATTCATATATTTTTGCACTATTCTAAGAAAATCTCCTTCAATAACAAAGCTTCTCGGTATCTTATTTTTTGTGTTCGGAATCTTGATTAGTAGCATTTTTCCATGGGCTTCAATATCTTTTAAAGTCATATTGGCTAATTCCTCTCTACGGCAAGCTCCAACAACGCCAAAAATCAGAGCAACCTACAAAAAAAGGGATTTGATTAATATTTTTTAAAGTAATGTATTGACTGTATTTTGCGATTTCGTAAACTGAATACTAAAGAAAAATATAAGTACTTATTAATAAATTACCTTTGTGGCTAAATAACGATCATCGGCAGCTTCGTTCAAAAACCTTTCCACTTCATTGGATGTTAATATTTTCGACTTTTTACTTGTAAAACCGTCTGATTGTCGTTTTAAGAAAGCATTTAATTTTGGGTATTCACTAATATCCACGTTGTTTCTTATTTTCAGCATACTTTTTATCATCGAAAACCTTGACCATAACGTAGACGGTTTTAATTTTGAGAGTTCGGAGAAGTATGCCAACATAACATTTTCTGAAAAACTATTTGCTTTTTAGGGTTCCGTAGTCAACTAGGAACCCTTATAGTTTCGCCATGTCTGTCCGTCCGTCTGTCCGTCCTCGCTTAATCTCTGTGACCGTTAGCACTAGAAAGCTGAAATTTGATACCAATATGTATATCAATAACGCCGACAAAGTGGTAAAATAGAAATTGGAAAAAAATGTTTTATTAGGGTAGCTCCCCTTTATGTAAAGTGGGAAGTGATTTTTTTTTTAATTTCAACCCTAACGTGTGATATATTGTTGGAAAGGTATTTAAAAATTAATAGGGGTTTTGTAAAATCATTTTTTGAAAATGTCAATACTTCGGAAATAATCGCTCCAAAAGTAAAAAACAATGTGTCCCCCCCCTCTAACTTTTGAACCATAAGTTTAGAAAATATGAAAAAAATCTGAAAAGTAGAACTTTATAAGGACTTTCTAGGAAAATCATTTTGAACTTGATGGAAACAACAGTTTTTGTACAAAAAAGACAAAAAGTTGTACAAAATAATTTCTGGACTAAGTTTGTAGTATATGCAAGCATTTTTACATAATGGATACCCACCTTTAAACTCATAAGTGGGAACACTTATTATGACGGACCGGAAACTACGGAACCCTACACTGAGCGTAGCCCGACACGCTCTTGGCCGGTTTTTTTCTCTTCTCTCCACGCAATAAATTCGTCGTATGTAGATATGTAACGACTTTTTGACTTTTCCGGTAAAATGTTCTCCGAAGCATTTTGTGCAATTATACTGAGTTCCGGTGGTGTTAATTTAAAAAAAAATACAACACTAAAACAAACAACTAAACACGCAAAGAAAATTTCTGAAAAATGGCGCCAACCGTAGAATATAAGCAGTTTTTTTTTCTTCACCCATTTTGGTAGGCAAAGGGAACTATCCATACAGCTTAGTCTTCAGTAGATTTTTTTTTATTGATATGAAATGAAAATGAAATTTAATGAGATGTAATGAAATGAAACCTAACCAACTCATTCAATAAATCATTAAATCTGATATTGAAATAAATTAGTAAATATTCTGTGAATATTTCAAGTGTTGCCATTAATAATATCGAGCAAAACCGGCAAAAAAATCACGTTTGTTGTATGGGACCCCCTCTTATATTTATTTTATTATGTTTTTAGTATTATATATTTGTTGTTATAGCGGCAACAGAAATACACATTCTGTAAAAATTTCAACTGTCTACCTATCATGGTTCATGAGATACAGCCTGGTGACAGAAACACAGACAGACGGATAGTCAGACAGTGGAATCTTAGTAATAGGGCCTCGTTTTGGAAGGACACTTAAATCGCTACTTTTAAGTAGGAGCTTGGGGTTTTGGGTGGGGGAGGGGGTGGGTCATAGAAACCCCCCGAGTTGAGAGACAATCGTCGGAGATGCATATTTACTTTTTTATGAATTTTATAAAAGTGACATATTTTTTGATAAAAAATTAAAATCGTGCCGCACGTGGAGGGGCGGGGGTTGGGGGAGGGGGTAGTGTAGTCCCCTGGCCCCCCGGTACCACTCCCATGAAAAGGTAATGCACCATTCCTGAGAAAAACTGCTTAATGTAACCTAAGCTCAAAACACTTTATATTCGCCTAAAAAGCGTAGTCGACGGAACCCCATCAATTTCGTCCCAGAAAATCCGTATTATTTTACTACTTACCGAGTTGAATCCTGGACTAACTACAAAAAGTTTTTAACTGGATATATCACTGAAATTCCAATATTTTAACTGTTTACAAACACAACTTTTATGACCGCCATAAAATCTACTAAGAAGAAGTCACAGATAACAATATTTTTCAAATCATAGATGAAATTGTTTCTAGGGTAGGTTGTATGCCAATGTAGTACGTAGGTAGATGCAGACCATGATTATATTATTATGCAATCGAATGCCCGCTTCTCCCGCTTTTCTGTTTTCTTCAATTTTTTTTTTCACCTACATGTTGAGATTTTATTTTTTAGTTAATGACTACCAGAAATTAAACTGTTGAGGCTGCTTTACACTTGGGCAACACTGTGCGGCTTTGCAGTATGGCACAAGGCAGCATGCTACAATAATTTAAAATGTTGCATAATATTGTGGCAAGAATCATGCGGCATGGCAACAACTTGCGTCATGTGGCAGACTGCCGCAGCAAGTTGCAGCTTCTATTAAAACACAATGGATTACATGCCACATTTTGGTGCGTCCTACAGTTTATAGGTTATGTTTTACTATGCGTTGAAAATTAGCTAGGCATGATGTTGCCTCGGCGTAAAATAGGCTGCCGCATACCGCGATTACCGCATAATTATGTTGGTTATTTGTAGCATACCACAAGATGACGCACGCCTCATTATGTAGTATGCTGCAATGCCGCATAGCGTTGCCCCAGTGTAAAGCAGCCTTTATGCTCTTGCATCCGAGTCGAGCCGGGAAACGGGGCTCCTACTTCTGGATGGTTTATAAAAAAATAACCACGAAGGGTAAGGCGGGGTCTACTCGCCCGCTTCGCTCTCTCATTCGACCCTGCCATACCTTTCTAACCTAATCTATCCGTGTCGGGGTGCCCCAAGTCGGCCTAGGCAATATAGGCTGATATTTTAGGTGATAGATGTTAGTGATAAGGAAGGAAGGGAGGCCTTTGCCCTGCAGTGGGACACAAATGGCTGATAATAATAATAATAATAAGATGTTAGTGGTCACAAAGCCAGCTAGCAAGACTTTTATGACAATTATAATAGGTTATTTAAACCGGAATATCAAAATTCGGAATATAGTTTTTCGGAATTCCGCACGTAGGTTATACTCTATGTCAAAATAGTATGTGGTGTGTCTAACTGATGACTAGGCAGCATGGTCTCTGACCTTAGCCTGTTCCGTAAGGAACAATTAAAAAAAAAAGTCTAATGTCATCTTTTTTCAATACAATTATATCAATAATTCTGCAATTAATATCTCCGAAACTATTCATCTCCAACCAATGATATTCTAACAAACAGATATGTTATACACCTACAAAACCACCGAAAAAAGTGTGCCGCGGGGGAGAGCCAGCTCACATACACGCAGTGACGCAGAATAAAGGAAAAACAGGCCAATTGACACGTTTTCGAGTCTTCACGATTGCGCGCTCATAACATATCTGTTTAATTAAATATCATTGGTTTACACTTTGTATACAAGCCTTTGCATGAAATATTAATGAAACATAATATATATATTTTTTTTATTTCAAGTGCGGTGAATTTAGGAACTTATAGATAAAAAAAAATTGCATGTATAAAATAACAGGAGCATTGAAAACGATCAGCAATATGTGTATTTATAAAAAATAAATAAATAAAAAATTACATACACGAACGAAATGGAACTCTAAACTAGAGAATACAATTTTTTTCTGGTATCGCTCTCGCTCTCGCACCACGGTGCAAATAGTAATTAATGAATGTCGCGTCAAAATTGTAATTCCGTACTTCTTTTTGGTTTTCAAAACATTACAATGTTGATTTCCCCCAAAACTTAACATGACTGGTCTGTTTTGTCCGTAGAAACATTAAATATTTACACATTTTTTTTCTATTTCATTTAAATTTTCAGCTAGATCTGGTCAGAGTTCAATCGAAGCCAATCAAGGATGGTTGTGTCAAATAAAACTAGAATCATTTCAGCTTTCATCATTCATAATATGGTTATTTTGCGATGTGATTCACAAAGGCCAAACAAAAAAGAAACACTTTTAAAAAGAGATAGACGCCCATTGGATATTTGGTTAGGAAATAAAACGGTGATCAGTTTGTTATCCAATGAGGTCACTAATATTATGAACAGGTTCACCTCACGGCCAGGTATATATACAGTTTTATTTATTCAGGTATGAGGAGATCGGAGAACAGTGGTGGCCCAGTGGTGGCGGCCCCGACTTACGAACAGTAAGTCGTAGGTTCGAACCCAGACAGGTGCATTACTTTGTGCAATTAATTTTTCATCACGACTGCTCTCAAAACGGTGAAGGAAAACATCTTGAAGACATGTGAGATCTACCAATCCACACTGGGCCCGCGTGGTGGATTATAGCCCGTTCCCTCTCATAGAGAGGAGGCCTGTGTCCCAGCAGTGGGAACATTAATAGGCTGATAATGATGATGATGATGAGGAGATTGTGGTTAAGTATTAACAGCCACTCGGGTTGATCTTTAGGCGTGCTTGCCTACGGTGGTCTGTGGATGGGTGACCAGCCATTACATACCAGTGTCCTCCGTGCCTTGGAAAGCACGGTAAGCAGTTGGTCCCGGCTGTCATTTGTACATCTTTGACAGTCGTTACAGATAGCGAGCCAAAAAGTCTGACAACCAGTCTTACCAAGGGGTATTTTATTACCCAGTACTAACTGGGTTGTGGAGGTCAAATATAGGCAGTCGCTCCATGTAAAATACTGGTATTCAGCTGCATCCGGTTAGACTGGAAGCCGACCCCAACGTAGTTGGGAAAAGGCTAGGCAGATGATGAGGTATTGAGAATTTCACTAATAAAATTATACGCGATCAGTACAAGAATTCGTTTGTCGAGGTCTACGAGTCGTTACTGAATTCACTCTTTTCAGAATTGCTTTAAGACTAATAGAGAGTTTAGTTTTTTGAGTTTAATTTAACACTTCAAGAGTTTTATCAAAAAGAGTTATTATCGCTAAATCTTCTCTACCCATTTAGGTAAGAAATAAGAAAATGTTTTGTTTCTTTCAGTCCGTTCGGCATCTGAGCTCCCTATGGAATTCTACATGAATGAGAAACTTATTCAAAATTTACCTCGTAAAATATCCAAAGTGGAGATCAATAAAAACAACCAAACTGTGCATACGATTCAGCTGCAACCGTCGTTGTCAGACAGAAATGCTACCACGAGCGATTTTTTTAATTCTAAAATATTACCACTCATCATCATCATCATTTCAGCCGAAAGACGTCCACTGCTGGACATAGGCCTCCCCCAAGTGTCGCCACATTGACCTGTCCCGTGCGACTCGCATCCAGCGGATTCCTGCAACCTTCACCAGGTCATCGGTCCACCTAGTGGGAGGCCTTCCAACGCAACGTCTTCCGGTTCGCGGTCGCCACTCCAGAACTTTTCGGCCCCATCGGCCATCCGTTCTGCGAGCAATGTGCCCTGCCCACTGCCACTTAAGTTTGGCAATTCTTCGGGCTACGTCGGTAACCTTTGTTCTCTTGCGGATGTCTTCATTTCTGATTCGATCGCGCAAGGAAACTCCGAGCATAGCCCTCTCCATTGCCCTTTGGGTGACTTTAAGCTTTCTGATGAGGCCCATTGTGAGCGACCACGTTTCGGACCCGTATGTAATCACTGATATTACCACTGATTTAAAGTTATTTATTAACTTTGATTACAAAAAAAAAAAAATGTTTGGTTGACCTCCTGAAATATTTTATTTTTATTAAGCAAATTTAGTTCCGTCTTGTTCTTCTCCGTGTCGATGATTCTTAAAGTTTAATGACCTTCGACCAGAACTCAGGCGAGGCTTATGTCTAGCAGTGGACGTTATAGGCTGTTGTTGTTGTTGACCAGAATTCTGCCACCTTATTAGTGTAACTAATTAAGTAACCTCAGATAGACCCCTCTAGGTGCAGGTGGAATTACGCAAGGGGTAGAACAAGAAGTGCAGCTCTGCAGACCCGTTCCACATTCATCAGTATTGAAAAGACTGACGTAAAATTAGTTCCAAACAACTAAAAAATAATTTTATTTAGAAAATTTAGTATTCAATGACAAAAGAGCAAGTAAAGTTTAGGTCCAGAGGGAAACAACATTCTAAAGCATAAACTCAGCCAGACATTATCATTGTTATTTTTTAAATCTGTTTATGACAGAAAAGAGAAAATAAAGTTTAGGTCAAAAGGAAAACAAACATTCTAATGAATGCATAAACTCAGGTTCTCAAAAATAACGATAATAATTCGTTATTTTTAAAATTGGTTTATGGCAAGTCAAAAGTGGTGAATGAAGAAACGAGAACAGCATGATAGGGTTGATGACAAAAAAAATCTAATTAGTCCGTCAGATAGATTTTAAATTTTTTTTCTTTTTTCACGTAAACAAAAAATGAGGACGATACAGTGCGTTGAAAACTCGTGTGACGTCAGATTTGTGTACGTGTTTTACTCAAATGTGACGTCACAAGCCCCCACTTATGATCTTTGACACATTTTATCTTCGTCAATTTTTATTAATTTGATAAAACAAAAAAAACTTATTCAATATTTTTGATAATCTAACTGACGGACTAAACAGAATCATATTTTTTTAGTCAGTCATCATCCTTACTATAATTATGTATAATATCAAAAGAGAAACGAAAAATAATAATCAGTTACTATTAACAGTTATACATACGGACACACTACCACAAAAACAAAACTTCTGTGTTCAGAACACCACACGTGAACCAACTCCGCTTCTTATTTTTACCAACCGCATGCGAACATCAAAGCGCCTCTCAAACCTTTAATTAAGGAAGTCTCGAAGCCATTTTTATTTTGGACCTTCAAAGGGATTATGTTTCTGAAGACAGAATTTTCGAGAATAACGGTGTATCGGAAGCCAACAAATTCCCCTTTAGGCAACTAATAAATAATTTTCTTGCCCCCCTATAGCCTGGGGTATGCAGAGGCGTTGACTTTGATGTTGAAAAAGCCACTTGATGTGCTCACACTCAAACCACGTGATTAGATGGTAGTTAGGGGAGAGAGGGTGTCCGGAAGGCAATAGCGAATGAATTTTAAATCACGTTAGATTCTGCTGTGATATTGCTCGGCTCTAATAACATTCGACGCTTCTAAAGTGTCCCTTTAAAGTTTAAGTGGGAAGCAATGTGAGGTAGAAGAAAGTTTGCTTTTTGTGTTCGTATCTGGAGTCTGTAGCATTATTGTTCATTGGCAAAATTTCTACTAGGTTGAAATTCTCTTTATGAAAAGAATTCTAAAAAGAAAATACAATATGTAGTCTTGCTAATATTATTTGTGAGGATGGATGTATGTTTGTTACTCTTTGACGCGAAACGAAAACTACAGAACGGTTTCGGATGAAATCTAGCACATAGATAGTTTATAACCTGGATTAACATATAGGATACTTTTTATCTCGCTAGTATGATCTCGTGGAACAATAACCGACTTAACCATATTATGCTAGTATTTCGTAAATTGTATTTATGAATTGTTATGATTTAAATATACAGATGAATATAGATTCACTAACCATGTTCAACCATGAACATACCATTATTACACGCGCCAACAACACCAGCACACCGTCAGCGCTAAGAGGTGGCCTACTGAGATCTTCGCTTCATCGGCTCGATACACACACGACACACATGTAAATAGGTATCAATGTGTATTGTATATGTTTGTATATAATTAAGTTTATTATTGTAATTAAATTAGTCATCAAGCTGGAGTCGAGTGTGATTTATCTCCTATACCTCCTCTTACTGTGGCCAAGACACCTTTAGCTATTATCGGTCCTATGAGTCTGTGGGATCGGCTGTAAAAAAACCATTTCCTGTACACGACTGTGTATATTGCACGACGTACACAAAACCCTCTTCCTACCCAAATTCCGTCTGTTACCGTAGGTCTCCTTGTGACAGACTTCCCTCTCATGTAACCAATGTAACCTACGTTTGGTATGGTTTGTATGGTAGGCTAGCGCGTTAGGGTAACTTTTACTAGGGTGCTAGATAGGTAATTACTATAGGGCTAGGATAACTAGGGTGCTAGGTAGTTACTGTAGGGCTAGGTCGGCGTCAGTTGGGCTTTAGGTACTGATCTAGGCTCAATTGTCTCAACCGTAGTCACATCGTACGCACTTGGAATAACGGCCGTACTAAGCTGTAAGTCCCGGTGTGTACAAACCACAAAGATCAATAGCTTGTCCTTTACGCAAATACGAGAACTCAATCAAAATCTGTCTAGCGTTCACCTCATCTATTGATTCAGTAGGAGAAATTCCATTCCTGATAGTACCTACTTGTAGCATTTCTTCAAAAGAAAAATACCAGTGCATACTATCCTTCGCTCCAATCTTGATATTTAAATTGAGCTTTTATATTCCTGTGGTTTTTCTCCAAAAGGTTCTAGCCGCATGTTATTCACTCAATAACATCGTCCGGGAGACCACAAATTCCGTTACCTTGCGACTAAAAAGCATTCCAGTGTTTCTCAGAAATAGCTGTTGAATATTCTTATCAAGTGCTCTATGAGAGAATATATTTTTAACTTCTGTATTGTATATATGGTGCTTTTTAACGCACTTTAAAGAACATGGTGCGTCTAAGTAGTCTTCCGAATTGGAATTTAGTCTAACTGTGAGGACTGAATGTGTCTCGTTTAATGTGTTCAGCCCTTTTTCAACGTAAAAGTCAATTCAATGACTATAGTTGGTGCCAGTTAAGATGAGAATAGCGGTTATTGACCCACCTACATTTATTAAACTTCTTAACTTTAAAAACCAAAAATAAGCCTGTTTAAGTCTTGAACCACCAACCTTAATACATACTTCCATATTTCCACATTCCATACATACTTCCACCAACTATAGTACATTACTTCCACAGTTTCATTAATTACACCTTGTACTTTACTGTTATTGCAAGTTTCATCATGAAATGAAAGATATTCACTAATAATAACATGATTGTAATTTCGGCTGAAATTTCAATATAGTTTACATTTGACGGTTACGTTTAAGTCCCATATTGGAATGATCAATCGAACATGCCGTCAATCGACGGCGTACGAATTCAGAGTGCTCCCGGAAAATTTCTTAAGAAAAACTGAAAAACAGTCACACTGACATAACTAGTGAATTAACTGAAAACACCGTATATTTTCTCCACTCTAAATTAATTAAGTCATTTCCAGCTTGTCTTATCAATTAAGACGGCTCACTTATTACGTAGATTTGACGTCAGGCTTTCATTTCGCTGCAAGCAGTATTATCTAAGTAGGTGCCTCCACTAAGTACTAATTACAGCACTCGTTTCGGAGTATGCTTTATTCGAACACAGCTCTCTAGTGGATTGTCAGTTCAAATAGAATGCACGGTAGTGTGTTGCCAAGTTCTGCTCATTGACAATATTCTGAAAAAAGATATTTCGCCTAAAAGTAAAAAAATATTGTCATATTTTTCGGCCTAATGTTTATGTTGAAAAAGTGCAAAAGCGAAGTCGTTGATCTGAACATCAAAAGATCGAGAGTCTAAGTGGACACCTATAACTTAGTTTAACTTGATTAACTTTAGGTACTGCTAAACTTTTTCTTTTCTACTGTTGGTTGCTCAGACACGTAGTAAAACATCAGTTAATCTATAGCAAAGGAGCTATGACTGTGGCTTTGCTAGTCTGGAGGTCATGCTGCGGGAACGATCATACGTAGATTACTTTTTAACTTAGTAGTCCAGGTTAAAAGTAACCTATTTAATTCAAGACAAAGTATGAGCCTCATTGTACTTACGGTACAGCTCAGCCCTAGGTCCTGAGTGTGAAACAATAGGCTAGTTTCCACCATCAATAAATTGCAAATCTATTTAGTCCGTCAGATAGAGTATTGGAAAATAATGGACACGTATTTTTTGTTTTTGTAGATTAATGAATATTGACAAGGCTAAAACGCATCAAAACTCAGGAGTGGGGGCTCATGACGTCAGAACGCACTAAAAATTATACCGCGTGATGTATTGAAAATGTTAAAAGCGTCGTATCTTCGCCAATTTTGGTTTACGTAACAAAAGAAAAAATACGGGTCAAATATGTTTTCATAATCTAGCTGACGGACTAATTTTCTTTTTTTGTCATCTACCCTATTACGTTATATCGGAAAATATTTCAAGTTATCACCTTTGGGTATATTAGCACACTTAATTCTCTACTAATTAAAATATGTATCCAAACATTAAACAAAATTATTCCTGGAACTTGTCCCCGTTTTTTTTCATTTATGTTTTTAGGATGGGATGAGATTTTTCGTACAAAAAGAGTGCCCGTAATGAGCTCACTTGAAAACAAAACTTCAGGTATAGCGTACATTTTGGTTGACATCATTGTCTTTGATATTTGAAGCGTTGTTACTATACGGATGTCGAATGTTGTGGCTTTTGAATTGCCGGTTTGTATTCCGTTTCGTTTGTTGATGAAGATATTTCTTTTTACGCAGGTATCGTTGTAATTTGTTTTTTTAGACAATGGTTTATTTTTGACAATGGCTTTATTACAAGAATTTATTTGTGTACAGTTACCAGCAATGGGAAATGCAGAGGGCTATGTTCGGAGTTTCGAATATTGAATCACATAATTATGAAGGCGTTCGCAAGAGAAACAATGTCGGATCATTTAGTTCCCTTCAAAATGGTGGAGTTGAATGGTGCTGATCCATGCGTCATGTCCGTGAACGGGCGCTGTCAGTTGTGACTGGTCATCTCTTGGTTGCCATGGCTTATTTGAATGAATTATTTTGAATTGTATTTTTTTTTTGTTTGTGTGTTTTTGCTGTGGACACTTTTACCGTGCACATCTTGCTACATTGTTCTCACATAATATACCATCTCAACGTGAATGATGTAACCAAGATTTTGTAACAATATTCTGATTTAAAAGAGTGTCCATGGAGTTTCTTGCCCGTTCTTCTCCATAGAGATCTACGCTAGGGAATGGGCAACTACAGTACTTTCACAGTTTTTATGTCTTGTGACTGGGACTGTAGCTACATTTAATTTTCATCTTTGTTTCGACAATTCAAAAGTGCCTGTAACTGGCTTACTTGAAATAAATGCTTTGATTTGATTTGATTTTGACAAGGTTACCGACGTCACCCGAAGAATTGCAATGACAGATAGGGCCGAAACGATCTGGAGTGGCGATGAGCCGGAAGACGTTGCGTTGGAAGGCCTCTCACTAGGCGAACCAAAGACCTGGTGAAGGTTGCGGGGATCTGCTGGAGACGAGACGCACGGGACCGGTCAATCTGGCGTCACTTCAGGGAGGCTTATGTCCAGCAGTGGACGTCTTTCGGCTGAAATAATGATGAAAACGAACAATAAAATGTATACACTTGGCAAAATTCAAAAGGGCAAGGTGTCGACCTTGCCTGATATGAACCGATGATACCGTCTAGGGTCCACCCTATAGGCGATATCATCGGTTCCTGAATCGGTTTCTTCTAGGCCTAAAAGAAACCGGTTCATTCAAACTTTGAAGAGATCCAAGATTACGATGATCAGGGAACAGAGAAGTTAGCAGTGAATTCCAGACTACCGGTTCTCACAATAAACGGGAAGCATAGCGCTTTGTTTGGGTCAGTGAAACTTCAGCTATATTTCGGTGTCGCTTCGCCGTATATCTATAACACTTCAATCTGTACCATGATTAATTTCGTGTAATTTGTGTATTGTAATGAAGGAGACTGAATGCCCATAATCATAGTCCATATAGTAATAGGCTAGCTTCCACCATCAATAACTTGCAAATCTATTTAGTTCATCAGTTAGAGTATTGGAAAATAATGGACACGTATCTCGTGTCTGATTGCTGAAGATTATAGTCTAATAGAAATAAGTATTTTTTTATTTGTATTTCTTTTTCAATTAGAGTTTAAATGTACTGTATTTTGGTCAGCGAATAAAGGCTTTTTTATTCATTTATTTGTTTCTGAAAAGTTTTTTTTTTTTAATTTTGACATGCAACTACGGTCGGTAAAAATTATAGCTTTTGTCCCAGTGTGTTAGTCACTCTATCACTTATCATCGTCGTCTTGATATAAACATCATGGATGTCATGGCATGGATCATCCGTATCATAATTTTTAGTAGTATTAATAATCTGTCACATCACTATCATATTGTTCCGTACCTAAGTCTACGCTAAGAATATTGCTGGGAAACGACTTTTTTTTTTGGGCGAAAAATCATGTATCTGCTTTTTATTTGCTTACCCTCTCACAGCCTTACACATTTATAGTCTAAAGTAGACCCATGAAATGTTCTTAGTTCTCTCTCAGAAGTCCGTACAAAAATACACATTGTACATTATGTGCATAAAGTTTTAATCTATATATCTATATAATATATATATATATATATATAATATACATATATATATATTATATATATATATCTATTACATATAATAAAACAGTATAAAAACTGTGTCTGTACATCGAATATATTAAAGAAGAAATAATTGAGGGGGGTTTAGAAACAGTAATAGGGCACGAATCCAAAAAAAATAATCTGTCTGTTTGTCTGTGTGTCTGTTTGTTTGTACACGCTAATCTTCGGAACTACTGGACGGATTTGAATGTTTTTTTTTGTTGTATAGGTATTAAGTCTGGGCAACTTATAGGCTATAATTTATCTTGGAAAGTTGAACACCTGATGCAGAACCGCAACAGACCAGCTAAACTATAAGAGATACAAAAATGGTACCATAGCAAAAATTGATCCACGTGATGAGAATTTTCTGCTGAGAGAATAAATTTGAAGATCTAGAACACCTGATGTGAAACTCCAAGAGCCCAGCTACACTATAACATATATTATATAGGAATGAAGTTTTAGCAAAAGTTGTTCAATCTGATGAGCACTCTCTGTTGACTTATAAAAATCGAAGATCTGGAACACCTGTTGTGGAACTCCAAGAGCCCAGCTACACCATAACACATATAGGAATGACGTCTTAGCAAGTGTTGTTTGGTCTGATGGGCATTTCCTGTTGACTTACAAAAAAGAAAGATCTGGAACGTCTCGAATCGTCTCGCGCATCCCGTATTCCCGTCCCCGGGCTCTTAAAATTCAACATCAGACGTTTCAGATCTTCGATTTTGACGACCTCGTTGTCGCTGGCATAAGCAACAGGATCCGCGTACGAAGTCGGGGGCAGAAGCTAGTTAATAAATAAATAAATAACGGCGATCGGCGGCGGCGACTTCTCGCGTCCGGCCCTGGTTCAATCCATGGTCCGGAGCGAGACAGAATGGGAAGCCGTAGCCGTAGCTGTACGTGAGAGGGATAGAACCTCACGTCCCAGCCGCCGCGCTAGACGCACCGGACGTCGACAGGGCCACCGTAGGTGCGGGCCTGTGGACGGAGAGCTATGGGCTAGCTCGCCGTCCGTCCGTCTTATGACGACAGGTCGTGCTGACGGCGCGTTCGTGTTTCACGTGCGCCTCAAAGAGATGTCAGCACAAAGGAAGGGGTCCGCAAGGCCCGATGCCTGCCGGCGTTGCGGGACTTTTCGAAAGAGATACCGTGGCCCCGGAACAAAAAGGGGGAAGAAGGAACATGGATGGGTTTTAGTCAGTAAAAGTCTGACACTACCTCACGCTCCGCCCAGAGCGGGAGGAGTCGTTTGATGATTTCCATTACGAAAAAAAAGGTCCTTAGATAAATGATGACTGTTTCATTTCTTTATTACCTATGACAAAGTACGTTAATTTTAGGGTACAGTCGACGCAGGTTTTATTGCATTGTGGCTGATTGATGGACATCCCATAATGTACTTTGCTTCGGCTGCAGTAGCTTTGGATTTGACAGCTGACAACATTAACGACATGGCATGTCTTGAGAAAAAAATGCTTTGTACAAGTGAGTTTATTTAACTTTTCTGTATTGTTATACGTCCAAGAAAGAAAACTGTCGTTTTAAAAGGCACTGTAGTTACTTTCTCCTGAAACAGTATTTGGAGAGTTCAGTGCTTCATTAGATATTTAACTGTGACACCAACTGTGCTACTCACGCAAAGGATTCATTTTCTAAACCCGTAATTTTTTTGCTATGAGTGGTGGTGGCTATGGGTAAAATTTTAACAAAATATCAGCAGTTCTATAGATTTTGGTTTATGTTTGTTCTTTGGTAACTGTTTTTTTTTGTTTGTGCTGTGCTGTGTCATTAACGTAAATAGCAAAAACTCGAGCTTAAAACGGGAGCTAGTAGACCTTCATCAGGAATTCTTGAATGTTGTCAATGAACGGGATCAACTAAGGGCGGTCACGGATGGGTTCAACTCTTGTAGCAACTTGTATGAGGAGGCTTTATGTAAAATTAGGGACCTAGAGGATGAATTAGTCCATGCAAATGTCAAACTTTTAAATTTGAAAAAGGAAAAGGATCATACTCAGGCTATGGAAACTGAACATTTGTATAATGAATTAGTTAATACAAATTGCAACCCTCATTCCATTATAACAATAGACCTTACAGAGGACTCCTTACTAAAGCATAACTACAGCCACAAAATTAGTAAAAATAAAATTAAGAAATATGCACGATTAAATAGAATAATTAAAAAATGTAATAAATACAAAAAACAACAAAAACACCTTTCCAAAAATATTCAATTAAGGAAAAAACGTGTTTCTCTAGTTAATAAATAAAATAACTATCAGATTAAATTGGAAGATAGTATAAATATTTATGAAATTGACACTCAGCGCTTACAATCAGAAATACAGGCTCTTAATAAGTCACTAAAATCTTTATGTAATAAATATGAATGCTCGGAAAATCAAATTAAAGAGCATATTCTTGCTACAAATGCATTGGTAGACAAAGTGGACTCGCTGACTCTCAGCAACACTCAGTGTACTTGTCAGAGGGAATCCAGCAATGATGTCCTCCAGCTTGAGGCAACGGAGGACCCGTCCCTAGCTGTGAGTACTCAGGACTGTATTTCCACCCAAGATACAATACCTGACTTAGGTAATTTGGTCTCACCTAATAGTCTTGGTTCTAATCTTTCAGTTATGTTCTCTGATAGTATACATTGTTGTAGACATTGTTTGTTTTACTGAACATTGGCTTAAGTATTACCAAATGCTTATCAATTATGAGAACTATATGGTGGGTAGCTGCTTTAACCGTAAAAGTATGCTTCGTGGAGGTTCCCTAATATTAATAAGAAATTGTTTTAAATATAAGCAACGTAATGACATAGTAGGTCTCTCGGTTGAACATTGCGTTGAACTGTCTTGTGTTGAGCTAGATAAGCATGTAATTGTGTGTGTGTGTACAGACCCCCAAACTATCAAAACTTTTCTTTATTTGAATCAATAATGGAAGATGTGATGGCAAAACTTGCAGTCAGTAATAAATCTACAATTATTTGTGGTGATTTTAATATCAATATTTTAGAAGAATGTGCAAATAGCAGTCGCTTATTAAATCTTTTTAAGTCATTTGACTTGACCAACACTTTTACAGAACCTACTAGAGTCACTCCATCTTCTGCTACTTGTATAGATAATATTTTCTGCGACTGTGATTACTTAGATAAAGCAATAATAAATTGTCTACCCTCTGACCATAGCGGACAAACTGTAACCTTCATGTGTAATACACCCCCATCGCAAAAAGTTCAAATTAAATTTAGACCTATAACTTCTAGCAGATTAAATAGGTATAATAGCCTTTTATAAACACTGAAACTTTTAACAAGTATGTTGCTAAGTATTCAAACATTTTTAGAAATACATGCAAGGTTGCTAAAGCACTGCACATTAGCAACAAGATCAAAACAGCAGAAAATAAAATAAAGACAGTTTGGAAAGTTATAAATAACGAGACTAACAGGAAGAAAATACCTAACACTAGCTACACATTAGATACAGCATGTGGTCCTAAAAGCTCTTATCAGGAAGTAGCTCAAGAATTTGTAAAGTTCTTTACCGATATACCGCAAAAAACAACGGAGGCTCTTATTTCCTCACCTGAACTCTCAATTGGTTTATTAAAGGCGAATGTGTCTGGCTGCCTGGTTGAATTTAGATTTAAACACATTAACCCTATGATTGTTATTAAAACTTTCCGGCAAATAAAAATCAAACTAACCGAAGATCTATGGGGAATGTCTGTCAAAGTTTGTACATCCATACTTGGGACTATAGCCCCTTACTTAGCTTTAATTTTTAATTTATGTGTAGACCAAGGAGTTTTCCCTGATTTAATGAAATACAGTCAAGTCATAACTCTTTTCAAATCCGGGGACAGTAAAGATACTAATAACCATAGACCTGTATCCGTGTTACCAGTTTTTAGCAGGGTTTTCGAAAAAGTAATGCTTACTCAAATGCTCTATCATTTTAACACCAACAGAATCTTCCATGATCAACAGTATGGCTTCACCAAGGGACGTTGTACAACTGACGCCGGTGTAACCTTATTAAAGCTATTAGCCATAGCCATATTTACTGCGTGGGAAGAGTCTCAAGACGCCATAGGAATTTTTTGTGACCTCTCCAAAGCGTTTGATTGCGTAAATCACGACACATTACTTTTGAAACTTGAGCATTACGGACTGGGTAAACTTGCACTTAGTTCGGTAAAATCTTATTTTAATGATAGACAACAACATGTTCAAATAAATGGTGTTAATTCACAGGGGTTAAAAGTAAAAATGGGGGTTCCACAAGGCTCAATATTGGGTCCTTTCCTCTTTCTAGTATATATAAATGATCTACCCTATTTACTGAAAAACCAACCTCAAAATATGGTGTTATTTGCTGATGACACTTCCCTAATTTTTAAAATAAATAGGCGGGCCCAAAATCTAGATGACGTGAATAATGCCCTACTTCAGGTCCAAAATTGGTTCACAGCAAACAATTTGGTATTAAATGAAAAAAAAAACCAAATGCATAAGATTTGCTTTACCGAATGTTAAAAGTAGTGATTGTGATATAATATTGAATAAAGAGAAACTTGAATTCGTAGATAAAACGGTTTTCCTGGGGATTACGCTTGATTCAAGGCTACAATGGGGTTCTCATTTGACATCTCTTGGTTCAGCAGCCTATGCCATTAGAAAAATCCGTAAGTATACTGATGTAGATACCGCTAGGGGATCCTGCCGTTTTGCCGAAAAGATTTTGCCAAAATTTCATTACCCAAACAAATTTTAGCAACTTTTTTTTATACCATTGCAATATTTCGAATGATTTTAGTACGCATATTTTTATTTGGTCAAATTTTTACTTGGTAAAATATTACCAAGTAAAATGTCATTATGGCATTTAGTCTTTAATCAAATGATTTATTACAGCAAACAATCTTCAGACAATAAACGTTTGATGAAATGATTTGTTAAGACAAAAAATATTAAAGCAAAAATAAGATTTTTTTTGCCGCGGCAGCGGCCGGCAAGTCCCAGACACGACTTGCATTAATAGAAAAAAATATAAATTTTTTAGTCGGTTACCCGGAACTCAACTATTTAGATTAGGTTAAATTTTTCTTTAAACAAAATGGGTAGGTTAGGTTAGGTTAAAACTGTGAGCTCCTACGCACGAGCCGAGCGAGCGAAGCGAGCGGTGCCGCGGCAGCGGCCGACGAGTGCCAGAAACGACTTGCATTAATAGAAAAAAAAGATTGTTTTTAGTAGGTTACCCGGAACTGAACTATGTATTTAGATTAGGATAATTACTTATTTTAAAAAAATAGTTAGTTTAGGTTAAAATTGTGACCTCAGACCCAGACCCAGGAACGACTACATGATATAGAAAAAAAAATATGGAAAAAAACGCTATTAACTAAAAAAAAACTCTTTTTTTTAGTTAATAGCGTTTTTTTCCATATTTTTTTTTCTATATCATGTAGTCATCGGCGAGTGCCAGAAACGACTTGCATTAATAGAAAAAAGAGATTGTTTTTAGTAGGTTACCCGGAACTGAACTATGTATTTAGATTAGGATAATTACTTATTTTAAAAAAATAGTTAGGTTAGGTTAAAATTGTGACCTCAGACCCAGACCCAGGAACGATTACATGATATAGTAAAATATATATGGAAAAAAACGATATTAACTAAAAAAAAAACTCTTTTTTTTAGTTAATAGCGTTTTTTTCCATATATTTTTTTCTATATCAAGAAAGATATTTATTATTGTTTTTATTATTATTTTGATATATTAAGAATATTAACTACTCAGTTAATATTCTTAATATATCGTAACAATGTCAAGAAACTTCCGCTACAAAACACAGTGATAGTGTTTTGCTTGACTAACCCACATTGAGCGACATTTATGATTTACCTCCTACCCACTTAGCAGTTCACATTTTTGTCATTGAAGCATTTGACTGAATAGGAAAGGGTGAATTGAAAACTGACGATACTAAATATTTGGCTTATTTGATTTTGCGTAAAAACTGTTATTCCAACTGAAATATTTGATTAAATAAAAAATGTTAAAAGTACTAGTTGGTAAACAAGTTATAGTTTAAACGTTCATTTCCCAAACATTAGGTTTGCGCATTGAGCTATTACTACTACGTATAGAGAAGACAGCGCGAACAAAATTTGTGCAACAAGCGCGGCAGTGCGGGGCGCGCGGGGGGCGGCTAATGAGTCATAGATGCGATGTCACCGTACCGTTAAGAGGCGACACTTTGTTTATATTCTGCCTATTTCATTGGGTACCCCTTACGTGCACATTGTTTGACTTACAATTTTTGTTATATTTATTTTAGGTATAAAGTGACTTTACTCTGCGGAACAAATAATATATTCTGGCATATATACCTACCTATACTAACTGGTTCAGTCAGGGTTATGGGAAGTCTCATTCTTAAACAAATTGTATTCCTAAATAAATAATAATTTTATTTCAAGCCTTTACTTGTACAAACAATTAATCAATTAAAACCAAACATTCTAAAAAAACAATTAGGTACGTAGCTAATTGATTTTCTTCTTTCATGAATTTATCTTCCTTCAATTAATAACCACAGTCTATTCTTTTCTAAATGTGTAAGATTATTATTTTCCACTATAAAAATATACGTCAGGTAATACTATCTACACGACTTGTTACGAGCCTTATACACAGCCAATGTCACTTCTTAAATTTTTAGTCTATGACAAATGGCGCAAAATGGCGTCCGCTAAATATTTTGCTCGAATTACATTTTAAAAATGATTATCTAGTTACTTACCGATGGAAAGTTATTCCTTTGCACTTTGCCGTGTTGCTTGAATTATTAGTGCAATATCGTAACACACACGTAACCATATTTGTTGAATTTTCACGTTTTATTGCTTAAATAACAAACAAGACTTAAAGCGCTCAAGAGTGAGCAAGCGACTGAGTGGGTTGTAGCCAGCTGGCTGAGTTTGAACGGAGCACAGATTTTGTTAGCGCTGTCTTCTCTATACGTAGTAGTAATAGCTCAATGGGTTTGCGTTACAATTTTTTGTGAATAGATTTTTTGCTAAGTAATAATTTGGCAAATGAAATTATGCGAAAATTTTTTTGGGAAGTGAAAATATGTCAAATTCCTTTCGGTTAAACAAAGGAGACCCTACCGCTAGACTGGTTTATTTTAGTTACTTTTATAGTCTTATGGCATTTTGCTGTGGGGACGGGCTGCAGATATTGAGTCTATATTTATTCTGCAGAAAAGAGCCATCAGAGCCGTATATAATCTTCGTAGGCGCGATTCTCTAAGGGAACTGTTTAAGGATATTGGCATCATGACGGTACATTGTCAATACATCTACGAAAACATAATGTACGTCAGAAAAAATCTGCACCTTTTTGGTAAAAGGGGTGACAGACATAATTACAGTACTAGAAATAGGGACCAACTAGTTCAGCCAGGTTTCAGATTCGCTAAAGTAGACTCATGTTTCATGGGGTACTGTTTGAGATGCTATAATAAAATTCCACAAAGTATTATTGAACTGAATGAGACGAAATTTAAAACATGCATTAAACGCACACTATGTAAGCAAGCATATTACAAGTTGAGCGATTATATCGCTGATAAAAATGCTTGGCTCAATGCTGGTCCTGCTCCACCTGGACAGGGGCGCAAAAATTGATAGCATTAAATTGTATTGTTGGAGCTGCTGAAGATTGTACAACTATCTTTGCATTGTATAGAATCAATCTCTTTAGTATTATATAAATGCATAGCCCATATTGTGTGAGTACTATGTACTAGAAAGCTATCATTCACTGGAAACCTACGTCTTTTCTTGACTTGAATGTGCCCTGGCGGTTTGGAGTATGTTATGCTCACTCAATTGTCTCGCTGATGGTGGCGCATGTGTCGGATCATTTAGTTCCCTTCAAAATGGTTGAGTTGAATGGTGCTGATCCATGCGTCATGTCCGTGAACGGGCGCTGTCAGTTGTGACTGGTCATCTCTTGGTTGCCATGGCTTATTTGAATGAATTAAAGGTTCAAGTAACGCCTCTGCTACAAAATCCGACTAAGTGACCGCGCTGTTTTGTGACGTCACACCGCGAACCCCTAATAATAATAATAAAATATTTTGAATTAATTCTTTTCATTTTGTGGCCGGAGACTGCAAATAATGGATAGGTATGGAAGCGGAAAAAGGAGGCCTTTGCTCAGAAGTGGGAAGTGACACCATTTAGGGTAACAAAAAAAAAACAATAATATTTAAACACAAACACTTAAAATAATAAGTTCAAACCACTTTACGAATCAAATTTTAAGAACGTAAACACTCCGCATCACCCGCAATCGAACATGACACCGCGGCGTGACGTCACCACAGTAGCTCGCGAAGAAATGCAAAGTTAAAAAAGCGGTGAAACTTTACAACGCTGTAACTTTGGAAATCCTGGTCCAATTTTGAAAAAACAAAAACTATTATGATTTGCACTAGTTATGCTCATTAAATGTTGTAACTTTTAAAGTACTCTTTTGCTCTTTTGAGGTGTGGCTCAATATTTCTATTGAGTCACAAACACGAGAGTCTCACACCGCCGAGACCTTGCAAAGTTGAGTTATATTTTTAGGTTCAATCATCATACTGAAATTAACTCATGATATCGATTTGAAAAGTGTAATGAAACTAAGAGGTTTTTCGTCATACCACTTCACTATTCTGGTAGCCTAGTACTCTTGCGTAGTGTGCGGTTTTATTTATTAAATGAAAATATTTGCTGAAAACAAAAACGAGGAAACCATGATCGGTAACCAGCCAGTCTGCAACATAAAACTTATAATGTACTACCGTTTTTTTCTCGGTTTCAGACAAAACTTCCAATCGTCATCCGGTTTCGTAAATCTATTTTCAAAATTTTATCCAATGATACTATTCACTTTCATCTGCTTAATGTTTGTATTCTTCAATGTGCTTGATCGTTCATTTCAAATATATTTAACCTTCGGTGAATATGTAGTAAACGTCTTGGTGCCATTGCTCACTAATGAAGATTTTATGAATACTTATTTTATCTTTATTCGATTGATAGCATTCCTGGTGCAAAGAAAGACTATCGCAGATTGGAAATCTTATTTAAAAGTGGCATGTGTTTTTTAATTGGAATCAGAGTGTGTAGTGTACTATTAGTTTTATATTCAGTCCCTGAATTATTTGCGATTGCGTCAGTGGAACTTTGTATTTTATTTTTCTTATTCTGTGTGAACGATATGGCGAGATTAGCTATGGTTATGTGCTTTTGTTTGCTATATTATCGTACTAAACTATTTAAAATAGCTTTAATGACAACCCAATTGAACAATTCGCTTCGGAATAGACCTGCTGTGAACAAGTTAATTCTAATGTACGAAACGATTGTCGACACTTTCAAGGTTCTTGGACGACATTTAAAATTATTGGTATGTATAAAGTTGGATTTATTTATAGATACTTCTGCAGTTTCGTTAACATACTGAATAAATATTTATTTTTCAGACTTTGGTCAGTTTATCCTATGCTTTAATGAAAATTATGTACGAGACGTCTATGAGATTGACATATATTAAACAAAATGTAAGTTTATTTTACCATGTTCAATACGCACGTTAGTGATAACAAAATCAGTATAAATTTGCCTCTAATTTTATTGACACTCCGAACCACACTATGGCAGTGTGACTGTCTGTCTAATGCCTATAATTATTAAGCAAATATCTTAGTCTTTATTCTTATTTTAAAAACAACACACATCTGCCACTTACAAATCCATTAAAAATTTATATTTTCAACCGACTTCCAAAAAGAGGAGGTTCTCAATTCGTCTGATTTTTTTTTTTTTTTTTTGTGTTTGTTACCTCAGAACTTTCGACTGGGCAGTTCACCCAGTGATGGTGATTATGATTGTGATGATGATTATGATGGTGATTGTGATGGTGATTGTGATGGTGATTGTGATGGTGATAGTGATTGTGATGGTGATGGTGATTGTGATTGTGATAGTGATGGAGATTGTGATTGTGATAACGATGATAATGATTGTGATTACAATGATAATGATTGTGATTACGATGATGTTGATTGTGATTACGATGATGATGATTGTGATAACGATGATGGTGATTGTGATTATGATGGTGATGGTGATTGTGATAGTGATTGTGATAGTGACGGTTATTGTGATGGTCATAGCGATGGTGATGGTGATTGTGATTGTGACAGTGATGGGGATAATGATGAAGGTGATTGTGATTACGATGATAATGATTGTGATTGTGATGTTGATTGTAATGGTGATGGTAAAGGTGATTGTGATGGTGATTGTGATTGTGATAGTGAGAGTAATAGGGATAGTGATAGTGGTAGTGGTAGTGGTAGTGGTAGTGATGGTGATTGTGATAGTGATAGTGATAGTGATAGTGATTGTGATTGTGATTGTGATTGTGATTGTGATTGTGATAGTGATTGTGATCGAGATTGTGATGGTGATTGTGAAGGTGATTGTGATGGTGATTGTGATGGTAATTGTGATTGTGATTGTGATAGTGACGGTAATTGTGATGTTGATAGCGATGGTGATGAGGATTGTGATGGTGATGGTGATTGTGATGGTGATGGTGATAGCGATGGTGATGAGGATTGTGATGGTGATGGTGATTGTGATAATGATTGTGGTAATGATGGTGACTGTGATAGTGATCGTGATTGTGATAATGATTGTGATAATGATGGTGGTTTTGATAGTGATGGTGATTGTGGATAGTAATGGTGGTTGTGATAGTGATGGTGATTGTGATAATAATAATAAATTGTGATGATTATGAAATTTGGCATAAAGATAGTTTATAACCTGGATTAACATGTAGGACACTATTTATCACTTTAGTATGATTCAGTGGGACAGTTACCGAACTGCACGCGGGCGAAGCCGCGGGCAACAGCTAGTAATACTATAATTATCCTAGGCTGATGGTGTAATTAAAGTTCTTCAAAAAATAAACAGACGGAACCGTGTTGCTAGGGAGTTTGTTGCGCCATTCCTTCTCCCCAGCTCCAACACTAGGAAGTGGTGAAGGGATGGGCGTTTTGGGGCTGTCTATAGGGTTTCAGTAGAGTTGATTCCCAACTCTATTGCAAAAAGGTTATTGAGTTTTGATTTATCAATTACTCTATTATTCCGTAATTCTTGAATTATGTATTCATTAGCTCTAACCATAAATTCAATCAACTTGCCTCATTAAGTAAGTAATATTATGACATAAAAAGTTCTGCTATAAAGGGTAGACCCTACGTCATGATGTTGTATAAACAATAAACATCCAAGCGATTGCAGCAGTCACGACCGTTTTCCGTTTAGTTTTGAAGAGTTCCATTGTATCTCCGAAGATCAGCATCAAATCTTCACCAAATTTAAGTAAAACCATCTCAAACGTATACTCTTTCAAATAAAAAAAGAATTTTGAGAATCACTCCACAAATGGAGGAGAAATCGGTGAACACACATGAAATTATACCACACGACTGAAGTAAAAATACTCATAAAATGAAAACTGCTGGGCTAAATTATGTTAAATTTTTATGGGACCAAATGGCAACTATTCCGCATCAAACTTTAGAAGAATAACGTAAATTGGATCATAAATCTCAGCGTAATCGGTTACATACATAAAAAAAGAAAACCAATCGAATTGAGAACCTCCTCCTTTTTGAAGTCGGTTAAAAAATAAGAGTATGATAGACGCTCTCGACTGTGTGTCGCACTACTATATCTCCGATGTATTCAAAAACATCAAGAATGTAAATCATTTCCGATCGCTATTTAGCAAATGTATAGAGTTTCTAGGAAAAGTGCAAATTACAAAATATAATATGATATATAGTCTTAGCAAGTTCCCCCACAACCGAGTCTGAGGCGAGCGGAACGTTATAAAAAGGCTGCGTCACTTGGACTCGGCTCACTTTACGTGCGGCTCTCGGATGCGACGGACGTTACTTTGGTTGTGTGATTATAGTGCTCCTCTATATTTTATTTTCTATCGTGTTAATCTAATTATTATTGTGGTGATTAAAATTATTTTGAAGTTAAATAAAAGCGTTAGGTTGTTGTAGACCGTTATTTTTTTTTAAACGATTTTCGCTTCTGATTTGTAAGATCAGAAGTGGGATCCACTACGCGTTCTGTTAGCTTGTTTTGCCATCCAATAGTTTAGTTTTCGTGATTATCCGATAAAGTGTCGCGTGTTTTGTGATTATTCGATAAAGTGCCACGTGTTTTGTTTTGTGATTTCTTTGTTTCCTCTTTCATTTAAATTAAGATGTCAGGACGTTCCTCAAGACCTGTAGATCGTGATTGTCGTGATAAAAACAGACGTTCTAAGGACCCGTCTCGTGAACGTCGTGGTCGCCGTTCCTCCAATACGCCGCCGTTGCCCAGGCATGATGATCGTTCGGTAGACTATAGAAGCAGGTCTAATAGGCGTCATAATGCTTCGCATAGCTCGCAAAATCGAACTCGCGATCATAGTAACAGCTCAAGTGACCGCCGCGAGAGCTTGCAAGGTATGGCGCTTGATCGAATTCTTACTAGATTAGATGCAATTGAAAATAGGCTACAACAACCTAAGTTATCACCAACGGTTGAAAGTCCGTCGCATCTTCCTGGTGACCGCACGCTCACGCCATCACTTGTCGTGGCGCCGGCCCTCACCAGCGAGCGGGGTTCCGGCATTACCGATAGGGTGACTATGGGTACAGCACGGGATACTGACGCTAGTACCAACGCAGAGAAGGGCATAACGGACAGGATTGTTGGAGCTCTCTCATCCTTGGTACAAGTAAGGTCTCAAAATTATTATATTTCTCCTTTTGACCCGTCTGTACATGATTTTGACATGTGGTGTGCGGAGGTAGACCGCGGTCGGCAATTAAACAATTGGGACGATCGAGAATGCCTCGGACGCATTGGGGGTTGCCTGCGGGGTGACGCAAAATCATGGTTGAATGATTGGACCACGAATAATCGTACGTGGACCAATTTTAAAACCGAGTTTCGATCATTGTGTCCGCGTAACATTGATTTCGCAACTATACTTTTTGAAGTAATGTGTACCAATTCAGATAAATATTCAACCTATGCTGAATATGCCCGCAAGTCACTGCTGCGTCTTAATATTGTTAGGGGCTTATCTGATGAACTTAAAACTTCTATTGTGATACGGGGTATTGCCGATCCTCAAGTCAAGGCCGCGGCTACCAATGCTAAGCTACTGTCAAAGGATTTAGTAGAGTTTCTATCTGTATACGTTAAACCAAAGCGTGAATCACAAGCTTCCAACAATGCTGTCCGTTCGTCAGACCACTCAGGGCCAATGCAATCGCGTAAGCGAGATGCACCTAGGTTTGGAGACAATTTTAAGTGCCTCGCTTGTGGCAAGCCTGGTCACAAAAAATGGAATTGCCCTAAAAAATTTAAGACTGATACGACTAGTACTCAGGCCACCTCCTCTGCTTCTAAAGCAGCCCCTTCATCATCCAATGATGATAAAAAGTCAAACAGATTTTGTACTTTTTGCAAACGCAACGGTCATCTTATTGATTCCTGTTTTCTTAAACAACGTTCTAATGATAAAAACAATAAATCAAGTGATGTAAATTTTTGCTCCAACCCGAATCCAGACAAACCAATGTAATGTCAGCTCTCATTCAGAAGGTACCTGTTGATGTCTTGATCGATAGCGGTTCCGTTATTTCACTAATTTCACAATCAATTTTAAAACATTTTAATTTTAATAGAATCCCAACCTATCGTTTATTGCGTGGTATAGGAAGTCAGGAGATTGAGACAACTTCTTATGTCACTGCTATTTTAGAGTTTCCCGAAATTTCATTAGAAGCTGATTTATACGTTGTACCTGATGAATGCATTAGTGCCCCAATATTGATGGGCACAGATGTTTTGAACCGAGTAGGACTGACATACATAAGGACTAATGACGAGCAAAGGTTGGTTAGAGCTGACGATTTTGCCATAGTGCAGCACGTGAACACCGTGGAAGTCGAATCTATTAAGACGCCTTTAGTTGGGCATGATAAAGACCGCCTTTTGGAAATAATTAAAACATTTTCGAATTCTTTTATTACCGGCACAGCCACCTCCACGGTGAACACGGGCAGCATGGAAATAAAATTGACCTCGAACTCTACGATCTGTCATCGTCCCTATAAGCTCTCAGTTGATGAGAAAAACAGAGTTCGCGGTATAATTAATGATTTGCTTAGTAAGGGCATAATTAGAGAGTCCCAGTCAGATTACGCAAGCCCTATCATTCTCGTCAAGAAAAAGGACGGGAGTGATAGGATGTGTGTGGACTACCGTGCACTTAATGCCATTACTGTCAAGGAAAGATTTCCCTTGCCGCTCATTGATGACCACATCGATAAGCTTGGTAAGTTTAGATACTTCACCAGTCTAGACATGGCTACTGGTTTTCACCAAGTGCCAATGAAAGATGATGATTCTATTGCCAAAACGGCCTTCGTAACGCCCGAGGGGCATTATGAGTACCTTAAAATGCCCTACGGGTTAGCGAATGCACCGATTGTGTACCAAAGAATCATCTCCAGAACCCTTAAGCCGTTAATTGACGCTGGTGTCGTCTTAACTTACATAGATGATGTACTAATTCTGGCTAATACGATTGAAGAAGGGTTGTGTAATTTAGTCGATGTCCTTAAAATTCTAACTGCTTCTGGTTTCTCCATAAATTTGAAAAAGTGCACCTTTTTAGACACTGAAATTGAATATTTAGGCCGTCTCATAGGTCATGGTCAGGTGCGGCCGAGCCTTGTAAAAATAGAAGCCCTAGTAAAGTCGACCAAACCCAGTAACGTCCGAGAGGTCCGCCAATTTCTGGGACTTGCAGGATATTTCAGGCGCTACATTGCCAACTACTCCTCTAAAACTGCTTGCATAGCTAGATTACTCCGTAAAGGGGAGCCATTCCTTTGGAGCGACGAGCAAGATCGTGCTCGCGAATATATTATCCATTGCCTGACTAACGAGCCTGTCTTGGCTATCTTTGACCCCCAACTACCCACTGAGCTTCATACCGATGCCAGTGCTATTGGCCTCGGTGCTGTTCTGCTCCAGGAACATTCTAATAAGAGAAAGAGGGTTGTAGCATACTTCAGCAAATCCACTCAGGGCGCTGAAGCTAAGTATCACAGTTATGAACTGGAAACCCTGGCCATAGTTCGAGCCCTTCAGCACTTCCGCCACTACCTTGTTGGCATTAACTTTAAGATAGTGACGGACTGCAACTCCTTAAAAATGACTGAGCACAAAAAGGATCTATTACCAAGGGTTGCACGCTGGTGGGTTTACCTTCAGGATTTCACATTCACCCTCGAGTATAGGAAAGGATGTATGATGCAACACGCCGATTATTTGAGCAGAAATCCTCCAGCACAGGTCTACCAGATACGCAATCCGGCCAATTGGGCAAAGATTGCTCAGACTGCTGATCAGGAAACACAGGAGTTGATGACTAAACTCCGGGAAGGTCAGTTAGACCAAAACAGGTATTTTATTAAAAATGAACTTTTATTTTATAAACATACACCTACTGGTGAAGAGTCGCGTCTCTTGTGCTTTATACCTAAAGGTCACAGGTTAAGCCTACTTCGGGTCTTTCATGATGACCACGATCACATTGGCATTGACAAAACCATTGATCTTATTTTACGTCATTTCTGGTTTCCAAACTTAAGACCTTTTGTTCGGAAATACATTAATCACTGCCTTGTTTGCCTATCTCACAAAAGGGTGCCTAGAGCTCCTTCGCAACCGATTCAATCGTGGACTAAACCAGACGTCCCTTTTTTGACTCTTCATACTGACGTTCTCGGACCGCTTCCGGAATCACATGGTTACAAATACATTTTGATCATTGTAGACGCGTTTTCAAAATTTTGTTTACTCTACTCACTGTATCGACAAGACTCCGATGAACTGAAACGCGTGTTTACAAATGCAGTGGCTCTATTTGGTACCCCAAGCCTCATAGTTTGTGACCGGGGAAGAATGTATGAAAGTACTGCATTTCAAAAGTGGTGTAGTGACCAAGGGTGCCAAGTGCACTTTATTACTCCGGGCATGCACCGTGAAAACGGTCAAGCAGAAAGGTACTGTAGAACCGTCCTCAATATGTTGCGTGTCGAGGTGGGTAACAAGGGATCCGACTGGTCAGAAGTCCTATGGAGGATGCAGCTCACGTTGAACATCACGAGGCAAGCTACAACACAAGCCTCACCCCTGCAGTTGCTGGTGGGTATTGATGCCGCGACTCCTGCCATCAGGACCCTGGTGAGAGATGTAGCGCTAAGCGACTGCCAACCTAACCGAGAAGCTTTAATGACCCTCAGAAGACAGCGGGCGTCTGAGCTCCTGACTGCCAATCAACAGCATCAAGACGCCTACGTCAACGAAGATCGCCGACAGCCTCGTAGTTTTGCCGTGGGTGATCAAGTGTTTGTGAGCAAGGCCACTCAAAGCACTGGCAAGCTGGACTCTGGCATGCGCGGGCCATACAAGGTACTGCGTGCGCTGCCCCATCAGCGCTACGAGCTCGAACTATTGGCTGGCTCATACGGCAAAAAGACGCAAGCTGCGGCCGAACACATGGTTCGGTGGCGTGGCGAGTGGACGCCGGAAACTTGCTCCGCTTTCTTTGAGTGTGGTGAGTGACGACGACGACATGCGAACTGTGGGCCTCTGTCGTGTTACATGTATGACATGCGAACTGTGGGCCTCTGTCGTGATTACATGTATGACATGCGAACTGTGGGCCTCTGTCGTGTTACATGTATGACATGCGAACTGTGGGCCTCTGTCGTGATTACATGTATGACATGCGAACTGTGGGCCTCTGTCGTGTTACATGTATGACATGCGAACTGTGGGCCTCTGTCGTGTTACATGTATGACATGCGAACTGTGGGCCTCTGTCGTGTTACATGTATGACATGCGAACTGTGGGCCTCTGTCGTGATTACATGTATGACATGCGAACTGTGGGCCTCTGTCGCGACTACACCTATGACATGCGAACTTGGGGCCTCTGTCATAAAATACTATGAAGTGTGTAGGGCGTTATGCTTTTCATGTGCATTTAACTTTTTACGGGTGTTCGACTGATGGAAGTCCGGAATCCCATCATTCGAATTGACTCGCTTACAGTTGTTTTTTTTTGTTTTCTGAAGTTGCTTAAGATCCTTTACTTGTGGGCGCTTGAGTGCACGCTTGCGCCTGCAACAAGGGATCAGTTCAAGTAATACTCTTAGAGTTTACCATAGCTGTCACCTTCAATAACTTAATTGCTTTAAATTTAGTTTTGATGTATAACTGAAAATCAAATTAAACCTTGCTGGTCTCACCTTTTCTAAACGTGTTATGCTTTTCACATTGCAGAAAATGACATAACAAATTGTGATCAAGACATAGCTGGGGCTAGCACGTCAAGTGGAACAGCAAGTGCGGTCGAGGACGCCTCGCTGTCAGGAACGGCCGTCTTAGCAAGTTCCCCCACAACCGAGTCTGAGGCGAGCGGAACGTTATAAAAAGGCTGCGTCACTTGGACTCGGCTCACTTTACGTGCGGCTCTCGGATGCGACGGACGTTACTTTGGTTGTGTGATTATAGTGCTCCTCTATATTTTATTTTCTATCGTGTTAATCTAATTATTATTGTGGTGATTAAAATTATTTTGAAGTTAAATAAAAGCGTTAGGTTGTTGTAGACCGTTATTTTTTTTTAAACGATTTTCGCTTCTGATTTGTAAGAATAGTATATATGATTCCTCTGCTTTTAGGAATTGTGCACGTCAAATTCCTAGGAAATCCTAGGAATTTTATACAATGACGGATAACATACTTTTCCGTTGTTATAAACATGGAAACCAGTCCTCATCTAAGGAAGCATTACGCGTTAAAATTGTACCTTAAAAGTGATTTCCATCACGTAACATGGTCAGTATATTTGTATAATATAAACTGAGTTTGAAACAAACTACAATTTTTTGACTGGGTGGTCTTTGTTGTCGGACAACCCATGTTTTATTTCTTCATCACTGCTATAGTTTTTGATTTGACAGCTGATAACATGAGCGATATCAAAGTTATTTGTGTTGAGAAAATGACAAGTTGCACAAGTAAGTAGCTCTTGAAACTTCAGGTTGTAGTAATTTTTTAAGTCGGTTTATCTGGCAGCTGGTACTATTGAGGACACTCCCGCCTGACCACCACTAAGCTCATTTTTGCTTGCACTCGCAACATAAAAACTGCCCCCGCTGCCCCACTCTAGCCCCGCCCCGTTGACTTTGTGTAGAAAAAATGAATGAAATGATACCGAATCGGCCGAGCGCATTGACGAAGCACGCCAAACGAGAGTTATCGTTATTTTGCGCACCAAAGTTGACGCTTTTCTAATAGGCCCAAACTTTAAGAGGGCGTGGCTCGGCGCCTCCGCATGATTTAAGCGAAAAAAAAATAAAATGGTCAGGCGGAAAAGACCCCCATAGTACGTCGCTTATAACAAGTGCAACTGCTGAGCGTGGGTCCTGGCTTTGATATCTTGGTCGACCAAAGTGTTATTGGGTATTACACCAGTAGCTAGCTATTAAAGGATGAAACTCATGATTGAATTATTTACCACCGTAAATAATTCAACCATGAGTTTCATCCTTCACACACGTCACACCTGACACTACTGCGCTTTGGAATGGACGTAAAGCAGCTGGTCCCTGCAGGGCAATTGCGTATCTCTGTTAACGTCTGATGATTACTGGGCTGAGTATTCATCAATTAACTGTCAAAACGTTAGTTTCGTATTGGTTATGACCAGTGACCATCAAATCAGACGTCATTGGTGTTCATCGTAGCTGATGGTCACCGTAACTTATTTCCTCAGATGCTTTCGTATCGATACTTACATTATTGCGATTGTGTAAGCTTAGTATAGGCATCAAATTTATGAAATTAGCCGCATAATAGTCGATAAAAATAGAGGGGTCCAGTGCTGAGGCGAAGAGCACCGTACCTGGGCTGATATTGTTACGTGATAATACTAGTATGATTCTTCTTTAAGAACTACTTTAGTAAAGTAGTCCTTTTAGTAGTCGATTTTATATTAATTGTGATTAATATAAAATCTGATTGACAAAATCAATGCTTTAGAGTTCTAGATTATTGACGTCTATTTAATTCATTAAAATATACTTCACAGTAGTTACAGTTAGAAAAATTGCTAAAAACGGCCGTTTTTTCCGTATCTGTCACGACAGCGAGCTATGTTTCAATGAGTTAAGCAGACCTAAATAATTTAGAAGACCAAAAGATTGGTTTTGTCAATCAGATTTTATATTAATTGTGTATTTAACGAGTTCTGATTTTTTTACTAAAAATGCGCTAGTGTGCATTAACTTAACGTGTCGATGACAATTTAACTTGGTGACTGGTTTGGCTTTTTTACGTTTTGGATATGTTATTGAAGCATTATAATTATTATTACCGAAACATCAGCATTTACTAATTATTTTAAGAAATAAAAATTTTCATTCTCAACTACACTAAAATTAATTTGTTTTAGATGAACGTGACCGCAGTGGGCTACAGGATTTGCTACGACTATTACAGCACCGTCCTCTGCGCTTCTCAATTTTGCGAATTGAACCGCTCAGTGTGCATCTTATACTCGGCTGTTTTTCCTTCTTTATCATCAATTGTATTGCAATTTTGCAGATACAAACTTATTACACATAGATGAAAACGGATATAGTTACACTATATAGAGTGGAGATGCCTTTATCACAAAATAGTGCATAAGTTGATAATTATTATTAAGTCGTTTGCAAAATGATCATTTTTCGCTTGATTTTTATTTTCGGAAAACACGGCGATTTTGGTTCCTTTTTTTAATCGGAAATAATGTAGGCATAATATTATGCTAAAAGTAATTTCCTTGTAAACCATACCACATTCGATGTTGCCAGAATTGTTAAAATTGGCACAATTAATTTTTGTGTTTGTAAATGTATGCACATGAAATATTATCACTTAGCGTTTAAATATAGCACTGAATCGAGATTAAAAGACATAATGTCTCCTCTGCTAGCACAAATAGATTTCATTACGTAGGTAGGTACTTTTCGTTTGCAAAATTCTGCAATGGTGATGTCTGGTTAGAATGCAAAATTTGATTTGATATTTTCTTTGCTTTATTGAGAGTAAAATTATGTAAGTTTTGAAAACTAACGTCTTTAATCGGTTTACGTAAAAACGTTTTAATCATCTGTCTAAGGTCTTATCTCTTAAAATATTTCGCTGTTTTGAATAATTAAAATCAATATTTTGATGAGGATAGACGGCATTGCCGAGGCCAGCCTGCAGAGAGGTGGCGAGATTATTTAGATGCGCATCATGAAGGCTGGTTCAAGGTGGCACACGAGAAGAGTACCTAGAAGGACATGGGGGGAGGTCTTTGCTCAGGAACAAATAGGGCTCTTTTTGCGACGTTACTAACTTTAAGAATGTACTGCCTTAGGAAGATTTAAACCTAGCTCACTAACCTTAATTTCAAGTAACGTTATCACTAAACATTCGTAAATTTTACGACAGATTAGAAACTGCAATATTTATTTAATTAACTTTGTTTATGACACAAAACGAACTTAATTAGCAGTCTTAGTTTCCTCTTAATCAAATAAAATAAGCTGTTTTAGAAATATACTACATTGAGCAATGATTACAAAATGGAAACAATTATGCTCTTTGAAAATCGCTTTTATGTAGCCCTTGTAGAAGTTTGTGGTCATACGACGTTTTTTACACGACAGTAACTGCAAATTTTGCGAGTTCTAGGAACGTCTTGACTAGAACCTTTCTAAAAGTAATAAATTTTCAAGATCTCCGCGATGATCTGCTTCAAATTTCGTTGCAAAGTAACCGTCTGATATCTCTCTTGCAGCTAAGGCTTCATCAGCTCGTCTGCCAACAAAGAATGCAAAAGATCTTCTTTTCATGGGCTGTTTTCCATTTCGGATTGCATTAGAGAGGTGGATGACAAATGCGTTCACTATCGACAGATTTAGGATGTCGTATAACAAACACAGCGGCCATCGATTGGTCTTACTGCTGGTACTCATGATCGAGCACATCTGGTCTACGGTATCAACCGCACCCTTCATGTAAAAGTAGTAGTAATAATTACGTCCTATTATAACATAAAAATAATATGTTCTGATTGTAATTATTGAAAATAATTGACAAATAAATAAATGTACAACTAAGAAAAATAGGGTACGTAGATACTAACCTTTCGTAAATTTCACGACGATCATACCTACAATATATCCCGATCTAATGAGCATGCATCCGCAATGAGTATTTGAGGGTCACTGGCGATGCAAATTAGGAAGGTATTAGAAACGGACGGGGTGGCGGGAGTCGGGATCTTACCGAAACACTAAATTCACAGGTGACGCGTCGTCATTTGACGAATGGTTAGTGATCCAGGGTTAAGTGTGACACCAATGTTCTTATTAATAACGCCCTCAGGCTAGGTGGAGTGACGATCTTTGCAACCCTGCAAAGATCAACCGCTACTAGCCACCCGGCTAGTAGTAGCTGGATGAAAGTTTTTTTAGATTCGAGTTGAGAGTGGCGTCTGCGGATGCGTAGTTCATACATACGTCATACCAAAATTAATTGTAAATCAAACACATTCATAAGGTAGTGTGTATTTATTTCGATCGGATTACAGAACATCTATGTTCCCAAATATATATTTTGAAAGGAAAGCGATATAAAGACGAGTTATAAGGAATTTAAAATTTCTATAGAAAACTTATTTTTCTCATAATTTTTGTATCAGTGTCCATTCAAAATATATATTTGGGAACCTAGATATTCACTACCTTATTAATATGTTTGATTTACAAATTATTTTGGTATTACGTTTGTATGAACTACGCATCGGTCGCCGGTCTCACCTTAGGCTGATAATGTTGTTTATGACTACCCTTGGCATTCAGGTTCTTAGAAACTTGCCAAGTTTTTAGCACGGTCCAGTCCTCAAATACATAGTTCGTGCCATACGAGAGAGAGACGTAACTCCTACATAGTTTATCAAAGTTCAATTCCAAAGTTATGTAGCGAGATATATTATACCGCCATACATAGCAGCCATTGTTCTTCGTTCCTCGTTAGTTCATAGTTAAAAGCACCCTATTGTATCATCGGGCTCCAAATATTTAAGTTTTAACCAAGCTATTGTCAAATGTGACCTTTAGAATTTCATAAGGTAATGTGAATTAAATATAAGGCACTGGAAACTAGGATTAGTGATGGGAAAATCGTCCCGTTTTCAATTCTACAGCATTTAATTAGGTTTACTTGATCTGAACGACACCACCGCAGAAGCCTAAAAGTATGATTTCGATAGATCTGTTTGCTCGGCCTATCGTAGCCCACTGCTTGCCTTATGTATCTCCCAAGCTGATACAGCACACTGCTGCCTTCTCATCCAGTCTGACCCCCAGGGTCATCGAAAAATGATTTGTCTTAAAGAAAACCGTTTTTCCTTGCTTTTAACTCTTTGAAACATAATTATATTTGTTTAAACGTTCACATAAGTTGGCATCTAAATTTAGATAAAAGTGTAAAACACTGTAATTTTACACTTTTATGTGAGTTTAGTTTTTAGTTTAGTTTTGCTTACTTTTTTTCTGGCAAGCTACGTTCTAGTATTGGCTTTTTTTTAAACGAGTCATAATATAAAACATGTGTAACGTACAAAACATGAAAACATCAGCACGTCTTGTGACTACATTGTTCACATTTTTGCAAGCTTTCTACAAGTTCCTATATTTCTTTTACAGGATGATTTGTTCAAAACAAGTAGATAATTATCATTATTTGTATTTGGTGTAACGCGGGGTTAGATCCACAAAGTTCTTCGACCGAGTCTTCTGTAAAGGCTTTGTTTTGTTGTAAATATGTTGATTGTAATGATTAGGCAAATCTTTATCATCATCATCATCAGCCTATTAATGTTCCCACAGCTGGGACACACACAGGCCAGGAGGCCAATTTAATTTTAACAATTTAACTTTGCTATTTATGCATATAATTTATGTATATAATTTATATATATTTTCTTTTTGGGCATTTTATTTTGATAAGATTTGAATGCTTAGAGCTTGTTAGTCCTTTTGTGTCCATGCAATGAATGCGAGAGAGACCAAATTCACTTCGAGTCAGATCGACCGACGCGTTCCTGTGTCTAACTAATTATGATCGGCTCAAGCTGAAGCGTGTCAACAGCTATGGTCACTTCCTAATTTTGAAGACAATAATTGCAAAATAAATAACAACTGTGATAGCTGTTGCTATCTCGCATATATCTTCTACCAGCTTCCATTGACTCCTCGAGATAAACTTGACTATTTAATTAAAATCTGACAAACAATAAACAGAAGACAACGGTCAGTCAACCCGCAATCATGGCGCTTGCAACAGCGTCGAAATATCGGGAGTAAGTGACAATATAATTTATATGATAATTATTAAATATTTTTATTTATATGAGTTATTATTTTGACATTTATGATTATTTCTAATTTATTGATTATAATTTGCTGACTGTCAATTTAATGTTTAAGTATAATAAGTGTGTTGTGTTTTGTTTTATTTTTACTTATTTTTATAATAATTTTTATTTAATGTACTGCTATTATCCCATCATTCGTCCACGGACGCAAATTTTATCTACCACTTATGTCCAAAAATATTCCAATTATTTACGATTCGGCACGCCTGATTAAAACGACAATATCTCCGAAATTACGTTAGTTAGCTCGCTACCAGTTATATCATTGGAATCGTTATTAAATTAGCTAACAGGTTATGTATGGTTTAGTATAGTTTTGCCTTGTGATTTGTATTAGTAATTGTAATGTGTGTTCAGTGTTAGGGATTTTTACCAGTTTCTTGTGTAAAGGTCATTTTAATAAAAAAAGTAAACCGTTGTTTCAAAAAGTTATTGTTTTTTTTCTACTAATACACATGAAGTCACATAAATCAATCAAAAGAATACAGCCCGTAGTATATTTTTTTCATCTCACAAGCCTAACAAAACATGACGTCATTTACGAGTGCCGGATTCTAAACAAAATAATGGGTTTGTTTACGCTTCAATTCTCAGAAAGCTCGACGATAACTGGCTTGAGTTACACTTTTATAATAATGTTTGGTTCACATACTTGACACCGAAAGAGTGTCAGCTGTTACAAGTTATTAGTTAATTAGTATAAAATAAACAAAGCAGACACTTAAAAACAGGCATAAAAACACCCACTCAAACATTGCATCACAGTTTATATTCTGTTGCCTCAGTTTGAAATATAATTTAACATTCCACATGTTGAAGACATTTACAAAACATTAGGCGTATAAAAAATGCATGCTGTCTAACAAAAACATTAATTAAAATCAATAATCAAAACGAACAATTTCACTAAAAAATCTAGTAAACAACGGCGCTGATTGGTCAAGCGCGTCGACGGCATTGAAATCCGGCTCTATGATTGGGCCAGAGCGGCAAGCCGCGGCTCACGAAAGTTTTACGTAATTAGAATTTTGAATTGAACACAACCAAATACGATATTATTAAAGTTAAACGCCTAATATATATAATACGATACATAAAGAACACACTTTATCCATAGTTTGCAATTCTATCAATAATTAGTGCCAAAATACCTACCGTGAAATGTATCAGCGTCTCTTGAACGGTTTTTTTGAAATGACTATTTCTGGCCGAAATCTCTAACAATTAGACGGTTTCTACATTCAAAAATGTTAATTACTTACCCAGGCATGACGAAAACACAACACAACACCACACAAAGCAGTATATGATCTAACTGTTGATTGAAATAAAGGAATTGAATTGAATTGAATAATAGTTAGTTCTAAATCATGAAAGCTTAAAACAGTCTTTGAATAAACAGAAGAATTTGTCGTAAGAGAAGCGATACAAAGCTTCAGTAGATGTTGCTGCAACAATCCTTGGTTTACATCCTGTGGTGCGTGGAACATAGCGGCAGTAGGACGGACTGAACTCACTGAGCTGGCTTTGTTCTGATAACACACGCGTTTACAATCGGCAGATCATTCTTTTTAGTAATCTGATTTAAGGTAAGCACAAACAGATCGTTGTGTATATCACAGAGCCTAAAGAATAAGGTCTTTAATTAGTGCCTCCGGCCTTTTATCATGTCGTTGAAAGTCAAGTTACTACTTCTATACGTACCATCTTAAACGTGCATCCAAAACAAACACTAGAACAGTAACTGGAGTTGAGAGATACCGGAAACTGTTCCACGGACACTGTCCTGTCTAAACAACATCAACTTTACGGGCCATTTTGTTAATTTGTATTTCCTTCAAATTCTATGTCATCTATTTCAAAGATTTTTTATTTTGAGCGTTCTATAGAGAAATAATCAAACTTTCTCGGGCATATTAGTGAAAGTTTGATTATTTCTCTTAAAGGGAGCGCTCAAAATAAACATCAAAATTTTCCTAGTATTTGAGTGCTATACTCTTGAAACACTCAAAAACAAGAAAAGTTATAATAGCTCTCTTAATTCTGTTGGTCGTACGCTAACCAAAGGACCGCATTTAACTGATCATTCTTTGTACCATATTGGTACACCTAATTGGCCTAATCCTTTGGAGAAAATTAAAAAATGGCGTTATGTCAAGTTATGTAATATTAATAGAAAACATGCTCGACAGTTTAAAACCCCGTATGTTTCTAAACTTGTATCAAACGCAGGTGGTCCGAGCTAGATACCGCAATAACACTAAAATAAAAGGAAGCTATTGCATTCTCCTGAACTGACACTGATTCGCTTACACTGCCCTTTACGGCCTTCACAATAAAAACGGTTATTGTGCTACACGGAGAAAATAATCGTACGCTTTGGGGTCTTTTTATTGTATTCGTAATTTTGTCGATGTCGTTCTCAGTTTTCGATGTAATGTCTCGGAAAATGTTCGTACTGTTCGGAGCAATAGGTAGGTACCTATTGCTTTCAATGTCTATAACTGTTGGTTTAACTGCAATAGTTTTGCTTTATTTGCATTACCTACAGCTTTTCGTTATGGGCTTTGTAGTAGAAAATAAAGAAGTCAGAGTATACTCCAATCTCCGACAGTTAAAGGCTAACAGTCGGTTACATTTTATGTATATTCAGTCAATGTGAGTAGTGATCACGCCCAATAGGCTTGTATTGAAAAAATCTAATTAGTCCGTCAGTTAGATTATCAAAAAATATTTGACACGTATTTTTTCTTTTGTTACGTAAACCAAAATTGATGAAGATACGACGCTTTTAAAATTCTCAATACGTCACGGCGCCGTGCTATAATTTTTAGTTCGTTGTGACGTCACGAGCCCCCACTCCCGAGTTTTGATGAGTTTTCTTTGTCAATATTCATTGATTTACAAAAACAAAAAATATTTTATAAACAAGCTTTTTATTCAAATACGCTAAAAATAATAAAATAAACTTTTCTTATATAACTTTTACTATCAACTTATAACGCCATTGCACAAATTATCTAAATGGGGTGACAAAGTCTAAAAATCAATGCACAGCCCAACCCGTTGAGTCTAGAGATTTCAATTTTGGCACATAGCTTCCCTATGTGGCATATGGGTGCAATAAGAAAGGATTTTTCAAAACTCGGAGTGAGTTTTGAAAAATCTAAGTTAGTGAAACGTGGGTCCAAAGATTACATGGGGAAATAATATTAGTTAGACTATTTTATTCGAAACTTCACAGGAGTACTCCTATCGATAAATGAGTAAACATTTGTATTTCAGGTTTTGTCAGAATTCAACCCCTAATATGGAGTAATGGGGTAACAAAGTCTGAAAATCAACTCATAGCCCAAACCACTGCAATGGGCCTAGAGATTCTAAATTTAGAACGCGTAGGTTTCTTATGAGGTCTAAGGGTGCACTAAGAAATGATTTTTCAACATTTATCCCCTTAGGGGTGAAACGGGAGTTGAAAGATTACATAGGGGAATAAGATTAGTTACTTTTATATTCGAAACTTCACAGGAGTACGTACTCCTATTGATAAATGAGTAAACATATTTCGTGTTTCAGGTTTTTTCAGAGTTCAACCTCTAAAGGGGGAAATGGGGTAGCGAAGTCTGAAAATCAACTTGGGTATTGTTTGTATGGTGTATCGTTGTTTTTGTAATACACCCGTGTATTACAAAAACAACAATTTTAAGATTTAATGTGGCGGACCTGAAATACCATCATTTGTTTAAAAATTAAATTGGCAGTGATTTTTGGTGTGGCAACTGAATTTATTGTTAAGCGACAACTTGACGGCGGATAAAAAGTAGAAAATAAGCTTTCATAAATTATACAATGTGTGTGTGTGTTTATAAAATTAACTGATTAATGACCACCAGAAATTGAACTGTTAAGCTTTTGCATCCGAGCCGAGGGAGACCCCGCAATGCAGGGCTTCTACTTCTGAATGGTTTATAAATAATAACCACGAAGGGTACGGCGGGGTATATTCGTTCGCTTTGCTCGCTCATTCGACCTTCCCTTCTAACCTGATCTATCCGCGTCGGGGTTCCCCAAGTCGGCCTAAGCAAAACTAGTTTGTCATTAACCACCTCATTAAAATTTGGTGCTCAATTTTAGCCGCCCAGTCATTATTTTTAATACCTCACCTATTATTTAATTAGCCCTGTTTAATATATTTGCTATCTTATAGTAGCAGCCATTATCTATCTATACTAATATTATAAAGCTGAAGAGTTTGTTTGTTTGTTTGAACGCGCTAATCTCTGGAACTACTGGTCCGATTTGAATAATTCTTTCAGTGTTGGGTAGTCCATTTATCGAGGAAGGCTATAGGCTATATAACATCACGCTGCGACCAAAAGGAGCGGAGCATAAATGAAAAATATTGCAAAAACGGGGAAAAATGTATTCCTTTTGTGAGCTGTTTCTCTTTTAAGTGACGCAGACGAATTTGCGTGGGTCAGCTAGTTTAGTTTATATAGATCCTTACCTTTTGTAGCTCCTACAATATAATTGTGTTAAAAATGTTTAATCGCTACCAAGTAATTATTTTATAACCAAGTTAGTCCAGTAACTTTATACATCACAGCATGCGTCAAATCCGGTAGTTCTATTTTTTTATTATGATGTTGGTTTAATGAATAATCCAAGTTTTTGACCTCGAGCGCCGAACGCAACTTTGTCAAAAAACGAAAAAATCGTTTTTTTGTTCAAATTTTGGCGATTATAACCCTAAAGGACTAGTTTTTGAAAAAAACTTTTTTATGACGTTTTTAAAGTAAATTAAATTTTCTACAATATGATTTTAGAATTGTCTCTGTAGACCCAATAGTTTCCGAGATTAAACCTTTCAAAGTTTATAAGTTTTTCGAAATTCGCAATTTTTTTGAAATTCGGTCGTTCTGAATTAATTTTGACCCTGAGATTATAAGAGCAATTAGCAAAAGTTTACAATTAAAATCTCAATGGGTTCACAATTAAGAATTTAGGCTTCGAATAAATAATCCACGTCGTAAACCATATCCTGAATATTTTTGACCAAGCAATGCTCAATCTTGACGACCTGATTGGCGTAGCGGTAGTGAGGCTGCCTTACGTTCTTAGGGTCCCGGGTTCGAATCCCGGTCGGAGCAAATGTTTGTGTGATGAGCATGGACGTTTGTTTCCGAGTCATGGATGTTTATAAGTATAATAAGTATGTATTTACAAACAAAAAGTATATATGTAGTATATCAACTATCTGGTGTCCACGACACAAGCCTCGTTGCTTAGTGTGGCACTAGATAGCGCTGTGTGTAATGTCCAGCAATATTTATTTATTTATTTATTTATCTTGCCAAGATCTCTAATTTTCCATAATCTTTCTTCGCACGGGGAAAGCTATCAATCTTATGTAGATATTTATAGTACAAATTAAGATATTCATCCTTTGTTACAAAAGAAACCGAAACGTGAATGAAATACTCCATGAAAACCATACATTTCTGGAGCCAAAACAGCGTGATAATTTGAAAGTATCCTAAAATTAGCATAGTATAGGTGACAACTAGACGCTACCGGCCCCATCTAGTTTAAAAAAAAATACGTGTTAAAGTGTTTGTAAAAACCTACTTGCAAAATAAACATCATTTATCATTTATCAAAATGGGATATACTTTTAAAATAATGTGAGGGATTTTTGAAGATTTTAAGTTTTTGCTTAAACCGAGAAAAAAACTATATATAGAACATGAATGGTTTTAAATTACACGCTACGCTATTTTAAAACATTTTAACGTTGTTTATGTTGTCTTTTTCTTTTTGACATTTTTTACACTACTTCACATACAATATTTCTTCGATTCACAGTAATATTATGTATAGTGCACTCCATGGAAAAAGATAATTACTTCAATACCATTTAACTACCTTATTATGGCCTTCCAGATATAAATAAATATAAATACTGCCTCGTTGGTCGAGTGGCCGCAAGCACGACTGCTGATCATGAAGCCTTTGGGTAGATTCCCGGGTCGGGCAAAGTGCTATTGAGTTTTCCCATCAGACATTTAGTTGATGGCAATACGCTCGCCCCATATTACTTAACAGAAAGTAAAAGTCAAAAAAAATATTGCGAACCAAGTGTACAATGTGGTGTTATAAGAATTAGCAGCCTTTTACAAGCATTGGGCCGAAAAGTTCTGGAGTGGCGACCGCGAACCGGAAGACGTTGCGTTGGAAGGCCTCCCACTAGGTGGACCGATGACCTGGTGAAGGTTGCAGGAATCCGCTGGATGCGAGTCGCACGGGACCGGTCAATGTGGCGACACTTGGGGGAGGCCTATGTCCAGCAGTGGACGTCATTCGGCTGAAATGATGATGGTGATGATGACAAGCATTGCATTACTTAAACATAACTGGCGGAATGTGGGTTTTCTGTTAAGTACCTACACCTCTGCCTAACCCATCGGGGATTACAGGCGTGATGTTACGTTATGTTTAAAAATTAAAAAAGAAACGTATGGACGATGCGCACTGCAAATAGCTTGAGCGTAGTTCGCCCACAGGCTGTACGTGTACAGAAAAGTACAGTTTCTTTACTAGCTCTGTTTGACCAAATACCAAAATTGTTTCACATTATCGGCATTTTTTTTGTTTTGTCAAAAATTTTCTCTTTTTTTTTCGGATGGGAAATCATCAAATGACTCCTGCAGCTCTGGGCGGAGCAGGAAGGAGTGTCAGACTTTTACTGACTAAAACCCATCCATGTTCCTTCATCGCCCTTTGTGTTCCGGGGCCACGGTATCTCTTTCGAACAGTCCCGCAACCCCGGCAGGCATCGGCCCTTGCGGACCCCTTCCTATTACTGACTCTCTTTGAGGCGCGCATGGAACATGAACGCGCCGTCGATGCGGCCTGTCGTCATGAGACGGACGGACGGCGAGCTAGCCCATAGCCCACCGTCCACAGGCCCGCGCCTACGGTGGCCACCAACGCCCGGGGCGTCTCCCACGGTGGCCGGGACGCTGAGAGGTTCTCTCCCTCTCCCGTTCCACCACCTCCTTCTCTAGCATTACTGCTTCGCAGAAGGAGGTGACGGCGGCCCATTCCGTCTCGCTCCGGCCCATGGCTTGAACCAGGGCCGGACGCGAGAGGTAGCCGCCGCCGCTTTGCTAGGTGCTAGGCGCCATGCTCACGGGTGAAAAAATTATGGTGATATTTTCACTGTGCGATATTATTTATCGCCACACGGTAATTAGAGATGGCACGACGAGACTATTTCCGCAATTCGTGAATATGGTGACTTAGGTATTCAGAAACTTCGGGAATGAGATCTGATTTGTCTTTATTTAACAAGGGGAACTCTTCATCCAGATAGTGTTCACTGACACGCAGGTCAGTTAAATACTTGGCGATGTAGAATAATGTGACATCTGTGGTAACGTCATACACAGTTTGTAGTTTTTTTTTTATTGCGTATCGTATTGAGAATGAAAGATAATGAAAGCTTTGAAAAGAAAAATTGAAGCCTACCGTATTAATTATTTTATATAACAACGTAATGAAGATATAAACCAACTGTGCATCCCGACATTTTGGTGTCACAACGTATTACTAAAGTAGATGTACGACATTTAAACATTTTTTTTTTTTTTTTCTGTTTTTTTTTTTTTTTAATGAAACAATTGAAATACAAAAATATTACAATATAGCCCTAAAACTATAGGTATACAATAATTGGATTCTACATACCTATATGAATAAACCTGTATCTCAGGTAACAGGTCTCAGGTTAGTTTTTTATTGATCTATTTCTAGAAATTTTTCACTTTAAAATAATCTGGAAATGTTTTACAGACTCCGGATGAGTGATGGTGAGATAACTTTTCATCAGAGGTCTAACAGTTAGACCTCTGATTCTTTCTAAGACTTCTGATTTTGATTCTCTTCTGATAAGACCACTGATTAAGTCTTAAACAAAGTAACAAGCGAATCCATTTGTCTAGGCGCTCTGATATCTAATGTCTAACAGAAAAAAAAATATGTTCAGCCCGTCAAAATTTTAACTGAAAATTATTGGGAACTATTTAAACAAATAATATCCAAAATCAAATGAAATCAATTGGACAGAATTATTTCCTCTTTAACACTATCAACAATACGGGGTTATTAAACACTCAAACAGTTCACTTGTTTGCATACAATCTAGTTATTTCAGTGTGACATTGTTTGAAGTATAACAAATATACAAATTCACTGAGTGGAAGTTATATGAAATGGAAAATACATATAAACTAAGGTAGCTTTTACTCTACATCTCCCGTGAAAACGACACACTTTGTGAGAACTGTCAAATAACAATCATGTTTTTTTTTACCGAAAGTCCGTGAAACGTTTTTTCGCTATTTTTTAAATATTTTTGATTGGCATTTTTGTAGCTTAACTTTTCTTAATCGTTTTTTTTCGGTTTGAGTTTTAGATAAAAAAAAATCAATACCAAATCACCTCTTTATAAAACTGTAAATTTTGTATGTAGATGCATTCATTTTTTTTTTGTAAAATTTCACAGAATAAGTAAATTATCGTGGAGTAAACTACTCCAAAACTCACACACTAGTGATAGGTTTAATCAAACATTTTACTAAACTTTAACAAAAAGGTATAGTATACCGACACGGAATGCTAAAATAACTCTGATAAAATATTCACATACACAACGAAAGGGACTAGTCGACCAAATTCCTTGAAGGGGAATGTGGAATTTATTGGACACCTTCCGTTTCAATTTGCGAACGCCGAGTAGAGATGGTGTCATTTCGGTTCGGTCTTCTCTCTGGAGAGTTCGGACAGTGACGGCAGGAAACGAAGTTACACGAAAGAGTTTGTTGTGAATCCGTTTTGACATTTTCTTGTCTAAACTTATATACGACAGTTAACCTGTTTAGGGCCGTAATAATAAACGTTTTGATGTCCGGAAGATTTAGTGAAAAATTAAGTCCGTACTTTATTATAAATGGATATGAAGTGAAAGAAGAAAATGATAGCGTGACGATTGACAGAGGAGAATGGGAGAAAAAACGTGTTGCACCGACCCCAAGTAACATGGGACAAGGGCAGGAAGATGATGATGATGACATATTATTTATTCCAAACACGGAAGTAACGAAGGATTAACAAACTTAAGTGGCAGTGGACAGGGCACATTGCTCACAGAACGGATGGCTGATGAGGCCGAACAGTTCTGGAGTGGCTTCCGCGAACCGGAAGACGTTGCGTTGGAAGGCCTTCCACTAGGTAGACCGATTACCTGGTGAAGGATGCGGGAATCCACTGGATGCGAGTCGCACGGGACCCAGGCCCAGCGACACTTGGGGGAGGCTTATGTCCAGCAGTGGACGTCTTTCGGCTGAAATGATGATAATGATGGAAGTAACTCTGCCTGTCTATCGAATAAATTTGCTAAGTCCACTGAACCACTCTTTATTAAGTAAGGTAGGAAACCTGGAACCTAAGCTTGTTTTCATGCTAGCTTTAAAAATTATACCTACATGTTTTTCAAAACTAAGAAATTCAAAATACACGCAGTAAAAGTCGCGGGCTACAGCAAAGATAGTAACGATTCATACTTGTTTTCTCGCCCTTAACAAAATGATCAACACATCTTTCCTTAGATACAAAAGTTTCTCAATTTCCTTTACTAAAACAAATTACATGGGAAATCGTTTCAGGAGTTAATTGAACCCTAAACTTCAATACATAATTAGTTTTACTGTTAATTATATAAAACGAAAAACTGACTCCAGGAGCTTCTAAATTACAAAGTTTGTTAACCCTTCACTGCCCATAAAGTGTTGGCCTCAATTCAATTATTTAAAATTAATGGATCGAAATCCAGCACCGATTAGTTTAGATAGAATACTGTATAAAATGATGCCTATTTGTTTAACAGGCCTGTTATATAATTAATATAAAAGAAGTGACCTATATAAATACTTTTAAAATAATTTAAATATAACTAGGCCAATGCGGAAGAGCAGTGGTGGCACAGTGATGGTGGTTTCAACCTCGACCACTAAGTCGTGGGTTCGAACCCAGGCAGGCGCATTACTTAGTATAATTTATTTCATCTAAAATCGTCACTGGTCTAAAAACATCACCTGTGTCCCAGCAGTGAGAACATTATAGGCTGATTATGCAGGCCAATTCTCTAAAAAAACCGAATAGAAGCACACGGACACAGATCTCCTTTCTATTAAGGACTGGGCCATAAGCCACCATACGAGCCTAGCGTGGGTTAGTAGATGTCATAACTTTAAATTTTTAGTTCTAGAACATGTCACCATGTAACTGGTACAACTTTAAAACTTCATCTAATATATGCTCGTTCCTTAATTTATCCATTCTTGTCACACCACACATCCACCTCAACATTCTTATCTCGGCTACATGCAATCTTTATCCATCCATCTTTTTCATAGCTCAGCATTCCGATCCATACATTACAACAGCTCTAATCACAGACTTGTATATTTTTTACCTTTAACTTGAAGGATATCCGTGGGTCGCATATTGTTCGATGTTGTTCGAGTGACCTGGGCGATAGTTAGGACTAAAGGTCGTATATAATGTTTACGTATATATACATTTTTTAGTTAGTGCTTAGAAGATGAACCTTCTGACTCTATTCCCACTTCGGGTTGCAACTTACTACAGTTACTACACTACTACTACAACAGCCCATAAGCCTCTCTTATGATGGGAGGATTTGCCGTAATCTCCACGCTTGGCAGGCGGATTGGAGATCGCAGTGATGCAAGACTAACAGAAAACGCTGCTGCCCATTCTCTGGTCTACGGAGGCGCAAGGTGTTCTGCCTCAGACATTAGTCGCCTTATACGACACCCGTCAGTGTAATGGGTTGGTTCTATTCTACTCTGCCGGATACCACACGGCCAAACTATACTACAGTTAAAGCCAACGAATACTGCACTAATTCTGTTTTATGACCCACTGATTGTTAATAAACACTTAATATGTTGTTTCCTCATATCAAAATGAAAATTGCTGTCCTAAAGTGGTTTGGGTTATGTTCTCTTTGTTAAAAGGATCTATGAAAACAGTTTTTTTCTTTACTTATTGTATACGATTTTACTGGAACTTGAGTCTAATAATAGATACACGCCAACCGCCAAACGCTGAGGCAGCTTGCTCTGCGGCTTTTTCCTTTACCTGCTATTTCCCTGTTCATGTTCTTGAGTGATAATGCCTTAATTTTACCTGCAACTTGGTAATAATTGTGGCTAGTAGCAGTTGATCTTTGCAGAGTTGCAAAGATCGTCGCTCAACCTAGCCTGAGGGCGTTATTAATAAGAACATTGGTGTCACACTTAAATCTTCCTAAGGCTGTACCTTCTTAAAGTTAGCTGTTTGTTCCTGGGCAAAGACCTCCCCCATGTCCTTCAAGGTACTCTTCTCTTGCGCCACCTTAAACCAACCTACGTGATGCGCGTCTAAGTCATCTCGCCGCCTCTCTCCAGGCTGGCCTCGGCAGCACCGTCTATCCTCATCAAAATATTGATTATATTTATTCAAAATAACGAAATATTTGAAAGATAAGATCTTAGACAGATGATTGAAATTTTTTAACGTAAAAACCGATTAAAAACGGTTGTCTTAAAAACTCACATTATATGAGTTCCTTGGCCGCTGTAAAGATGTCGAGGATCTCCTCTTCTAGCTACCATCCTCTTCAACGCAGCCAAGAAGGCAGAGCTTGTTATTTTACTTTTAATAAATAGCAAAAGAAAATATCAAATCAAATTAGCATTCGAACCAGACATCACCATTTAAGAATTTTGAAAAAGAAAAGAACCTACCTACGTAATGAACTCTATTTGTGCTAGCAGAGGAGACGTTACGTCGCGTCGTGACAGTCAGTATGTGGCTGACAAAATGGAATCGGATTGCAAGCTCCGCCATGGTTAATCTTTAGGTAAAATAAAACCAAAAAGTCATAGCACTGATACATAACAAAAAGAAGCTATATGGACATCAATGTGTTTTCTTTTTATTTTGTTTCAGAAGGCGTTTTATTTTGGTAAAGGAACCATAGGATAAAAATGGAGGTAAAGAAGTATCATCCTGTTCTTCGTCAATTTCTTCGTTTCTGTTGTATATTCGTGGTTAATATGAGGGTAGTTGCATCCACCCCTATATAAGTTGTGTCGCTTGTCAAATAAACTCAGTGTGCTACCAGCTATCTGTCGTTTCACTTGTTTCCCGTTCGCATACATATCAGTGGCGACGAGTACTTACCCGCGATTACGAAAAAAAAAAGAACGTGTAAAAAATGTCACATTTTGGAATATTATCGAGTTTTGACCACAACATCCATACATGGCAAAACTATAAACAACGCATTTCGCAATGGTTCATTGCGAACGATGTTGACAACGTACAGGATCCCAAGGGAGTGAAAAGACGGGCAATATTGCTGAGTGCACTCACTGACAGCACTTACAAACTGGCGGCCGATTTGGCGTTACCGAAGGAGCTAACGCAGACGCCATACGAAGACATTCTCACACTTCTCGACAGTCACTTCACACCAAGGAAATGCGGATTTGGTGAGCGGTATAATTTCTATGCTGCTACTCAAGGTCAAGAAGAAACATTCCCACAGTGGGCTGCGAGGCTTCGTGGCCTCACTACACATTGCGGAATTCTGAATGTAGAAGAGGCGCTGCGTGATCGGTTTGTTATGGGTATGCTGCCGGGACCGGAGAAGGACAAGCTTTTCGCGCGTGACCTTCAGGAGTTGACATTGGCAAAAGCGGTGGATTTGGCGGAGAGCGTGCGCAGTGCACGGAAGGGAGCAGCAGCATCATCATCGGCGTCGGCGCAGGCGCCGCCGCACAGTGGGCTGGATTTTGAGTTTCATAGAACTTCGTTTGCTTTTTTCGAAAGTCGGGTTTTTTTTACTGGAAATGGATTCCTTGACCATTATTATACTTATTTATGAAATATGAAATCATAGGAGTCAGTGTATCTATTTTTAAAACACAAAATTTAAAAAAAATGTATGGAGCTAGGGTAAAAATATCAAATATCTCCGGAACCGCACGTTTAACCGTAATATCCTGGCACACGGTAATACCTCTATTTATTTGAAATTTTTTGGCATACTTCATATATTGGGCACAGGTGCGGTTTTTTTTTTTAAATCGGGGAATATTTTAATTTTTTGTGTTGCATTTTTCGTATGGATTCTTGGAGTAAGTGCGTAGTGCTGGTCTTAAAAACTGAAAAACTTAATAAAATATACTTTTCAAGACCGCTAACAACAAAAACAAGAATGTTGCATAAAGAATTTGACTCAAAAATTGTCGAAATGAAAATGACGTCGAATTATTAATGAGCTGAGATCTGACATGAACGGACATGTAGATCCCAGGTTTCATGCACGCATTAGTTAATTTGTGTACTCATTAGTTATTTCAAGTACCTATTGGTTAACTCATGTACTCTAAAAGCTACGGTTAATCGTCTACATCACTACTTTCCGAGCCCGAATCTAACTCTGAGTCAGAATCCAAGTGAGAGACATCGAAAAATTCAACATCTTGTTCAGGTTCGTGAAGCAACAAAAGATCCAATGTAGTACTAAAAAGCATCTGCTTCTTTTTGCTAACCATCTTTGGTCTGGTTGCCGAAATTAGAGGATCAGATGAAAGAAGAAGCATGTTGAATATATCTTCATTGGAAGATTTTCTACTAATTTTTCGAGAATGATGTTCTCGATACCTTCGAAAATCTTTGTTCCGGGCCTCAGATGCTTCTTCTGACAAACTTCCTATGGGAAGTATTGCGTTACTTATAATTATATCCGCCCCATGTATCAGCAACTTGTGTACAGTGGAAGGCATGTAGAACCACTCATAAAGTTCTACATACTTCTTTGCTGTTTGAAGAGCAAATTCTTTAAATTTTTCTGCATTAATTTTTTCACCACTTGTTATGGCTTGCAGAATCACGGCAAATCTATAGATCAACTCTTCATCCAGTCCAGTGATAACAGCTGTTTTGGCGGGATCCTCGAAAAAACGTCTAGCAGTATTGCCATCATTAGTTGTCCCAGATCCCTGTTTCACAATATCTACTAGAAGATTTAATTCGGTTTTAAAACGATCTTGAATTCCCTTTTTTCTCGATTCGAAGATAGTTTTCTCTTCATTACTTCGCACTGCCCATTTTTTCAAATCTAATCTGTACGCTATATGTAAAAGACATTCCATGCTTTTAATCCGTGCATGTAAGGATGATAAGCCAAACTTGTATAGGTTTGATGAGACATTTCTTTTCAATACCTCGTCAATCTTGTTCATATTTGATGGTTTGGCCGAACAGAGAAAACACGTGGCACTGGATTTTACTTCTGAAAGGTATGTACATACTTTCCCATCAATCATGGTCATCATGAGATCATGAGTAACCGAGTTGGTACCACATTTTGACGATTGAAGATTTTTTATTTCTTCATCCATCTGCTTTGCATGCTCCACTACTACAAACTTACTTTCTTTTATAAAAGTAAATTGTATTGGGCGACAATATGATGCTGAGCAGGGGCTTGGGTTAGTCCAGACAATTTCGTCACCACATGTTACTCTCAGTGGAACCAGAGAGGTCATAAATACACTAGAATCGTTATGCTCTCCATCCATTTTTTGTTTATATTGGCTTTGATTTGAGGCTCCATCAAAACCCCACTTGGAAATCATAGTAAGATGTCTATTTTCCATGTTATTAGGCAAACTCTCTAAAATTCTTTGAGCTGTTTTATCCAGAAGGCTTTGTAAGATAATTTTAGCTGATGAATCAGTTACTGTTATGCTCTCTTTTAGTGGGTAGCACTCCAATTTGGCTTTCTGTACTTTGAAGTATGATGGGTATAAATCTTTTGCCCCTTCTCGAATGGCAGTTTCTCTTAATGTGATGTATTGCCATTTCGAAAGCTTAAGAGACAAAAGGATACCTAATGCTTTTTCAGGAGTGAACAGTACAGAAGCTGGCTTCTTAATCAAATCACTAAATTTGTCAACTGCCTCTGGATGCTTGAGCATATATTCAATGACAGAGGCCATCTTGTTGTGCCCTTCATGTTTTAATTGAGATGTAGCTGCAAATAATATTTCACTACTCTCGTGGTCCTTTTGATCAACAGTTCTGATTTTTTTCTGTTTGGACCCCAAATCTTGAAAAGGCTTTCGAGGTGAAGCTTTTCGTTTCGTCATAGTTCCAACTGATGCCGATGACGTTGAAGGTCCAGGATCTAAAGAACTTGGCTCTTCAATAACTGGAATAGGTTGCACAAATTCCATAATGCAACTTGGCCAGTCAATATTTGACTCTAGCCAACCTTCATATTGTTTTTTAAAGTCTTCGAAATTCCGACGCACTTGCTGCCATCTCTTCATTGCAGCTCGCGTAAATCTTCTGCAAAACTCTCTCAGCGTCAAACTGTCCTCTTCAGAAAAAGTGGAGTCTAATCGTGACACCAACTCTTGAAATAAATGATCACTTTTATTGTTACCACTTCTTAAAATAACAAATAAATCTAAGTTAGTTGCTAAACTCTCCATAGTTTTATGTATTAAAATTATTGTGGTCAGGAAGGTAGCTCTAGATGAACTAAAATATTTTATTACTGGAGCACTATTTATATTTAACTTTTTTCACAGTAATTAACTAATGGTTGCTAACTACCCTATCTAAAATATCATTATACCTAATTTACTAATATTTTAGAAGAACAGGAACTAATTATTGCTAAACAAATCCTCTATAGGTGTCGATCGTTAGCTAATTAATTTAGAACCATAGTAAATTATATTTCTCAAAAATTTTGTAAATCACTAGGAGTTTCTATACTCATTACTTAATGACACAAATTAGCATTATCGGACAGTATTGTGTTTTCATTGTTAACTATTGAGTACATGAGTTAACCAATAGGTACTTGAAATAGCTAATGAGTACACAAATTAACTAATGCGTGCATGAAACCTGGGATCTACATGTCCGTTCATGTCAGATCTCAGCTCATTAATAATTCGACGTCATTTTCATTTCGACAATTTTTGAGTCAAATTCTTTATGCGACATTCTTGTTTTTGTTGTTAGCGGTCTTGAAAAGTATATTTTATTAAGTTTTTCAGTTTTTAAGACCAGCACTACGCACTTACTCCAAGAATCCATACGAAAAATGCAACATAAAAAATTAAAATATTCCCCGATTTAAAAAAAAAAAAACCGCACCTGTGCCCGATATATGAAGTATGCCAAAAAATTTCAAATAAATAGAGGTATTACCGTGTGCCAGGATATTACGGTTAAACGTGCGGTTCCGGAGATATTTGATATTTTTACCCTAGCTCCATACATTTTTTTTAACTTTTGTGTTTTAAAAATAGATACACTGACTCCTATGATCCCATATTTCATAAATAAGTATAATAATGGTCAAGAAATCCATTTCCAGTAAAAAAACCCGACTTTCGAAAAAAGCAAACGAAGTTCTATGAAACTCAAAATCCAGCCCACTGTGCGCCGTCGAGCGAAGCGCTATTCAAGATCGTCACCACAAACGAACCCAGTGCTAACAAAGAAAAGTGTTCCGTGTGCGGCTACAAAAATCATAAAACGTCTCAGTGTCGGTTTGCTAACTATACATGCAAAAAGTGTAACGTAAAAGGCCATCTACGTAGAATGTGCAAAAAAATTAATTTTGTAGGAACTGGCGGGTCGAGCGAGAGTGACGATGACGGTAAGTCAAAAAAAATATGTTCACGAAGCGGCGAACCTATGACGGTAACAGTTTCGATACAAAGTAGGAAGCTAAAGTTTGAAGTTGATACCGGGTCGGCAGTCACAGCGATATCTGAGAAAATGTACAAAAGATATTTCGAAATGTTTCCGTTATTATCAACGTCGGATAGATTATTTACGTATACAGGTCATATCATCAGTTGTCTAGGAATAGTGCAATTACCTATTACATATATAGACAAAACACACGTAGTAAATGTGCGAGTGATACGTGATGGTGGACCCCCAATTTTGGGCAGAGATTTTATTTGTTTGTTCAAATTACAAATGTTGCAAATAAATTATTGTCAGTCAAATAACATTGCCGAACAGTTAAAACTAAAATATCCATCTGTTTTCTCAGACGACTTAGGTGAATTTACAAAGTATCGGGTAAAACTACAATTAAAAGATGACGCGAAACCGGTTTATTTCAAAGCTCGCCCTATAGCATTCGCACTTAAAGATAAAATAAACGACGAGCTCGATCGTTTGGTACGTATAGGTGTACTAAAACCGGTTCAGTACTCTGATTACGCATCGCCTATTGTTCCTATATTAAAGCGAGACGGGTCAATTAGGTTGTGCGTAGATTATTCGGTAAGCGTAAACAAGCAGCTAGTTGTAGAACAGTATCCGTTACCAACGGCACAAGAACTTTTTACAAAATTACACGGGGGACAGCAGTTTAGCAAGTTAGATTTGACACAAGCTTATTCACAATTTGTCCTGGATGAGGCATCTCAGAACGTAACTTGTATTAATACTCACCGTGGGTTGTTTGTTTATACGCGTTTAGTGTTTGGTCTTGCTAGCGCCCCAGCTATTTTTCAACGGGCAATGGAGTGTTTATTATCAGGGTTGGACGGTGTAATGTGCATGCTTGACGACATTTGTATAACGGGACATACTAAAGAACAACATTTAGAGAGATTGAGTGCGGTGTTGCAAAGACTACAGGACGCGGGACTAACACTACGTAAAGATAAGTGTGTGTTTTTTGAGAATCAAATAGAATATTTAGGTTATACCATTGATAAGAATGGCTTAAGTAAATCAAAACAAAAGGTCCAAGCAATCGTTGAGGCGCCTACTCCAACAAACGTGAATAAGCTGCAGTCATTTTTAGGGTTAGTCAATTATTATAGGAACTTCGTCCCTAACGCGTCATCAATCTTGACCCCGCTTTATTCGTTGTTACAAAAAGGCAATACATGGAAATGGGAGGACATACATGATCAAGCATTCAAGGCAATTAAGCAATGTTTAGCATCAAATCAGGTTCTAGCACATTTCGATCAGAATGCCAAAATTATTTTAACGGTAGACGCATCGCCCAGTGGGTTAGGTGCTATTTTATCACAGATAGGGAGTGACGGAGTGGAACGTCCAGTTTCGTTTGCCTCTCGAACACTGAATTCCGCAGAGAAGCGATATTCACAACTTCAAAAAGAGGCTACGGCAATTATATTCGGTGTGCGACGTTTCCACCAATATTTATATGGGAGGGCGGTTCCGTTTGTGCTTCGCACAGACCACAAGCCTCTTTTATCTATTTTTGGGCCATACCGGGGAATTCCAGAAGTTTCTGCAAATAGGCTGCAACGTTATGCGATGTTTCTTAGTGGTTATAATTACTCCATTGAGTACATACGCAGCGCTGATAACAGCACCGATTATCTATCGCGCGCCAGTCTACCAGACTATGAGTCAACGCTGCTACGAGGGGGGTGCGGCTACAAAGCCGACGGTAGTTTGGTGCCGGTAGAAGATCGCGCATCGTATGTTAATTTCGTTATCGATGGCAGTTTACCAGTTACGCGTAGCGAAATTCACACCGAAACTATTAAGGATGCAATATTGAAGAAAGTCTTATCATATATTGTTAATGGGTGGCCTGAGCGGTTATCAGATATATTAATCAAACCATATTTTTTATGTAAAACCCAGCTGTCCTATGAAGGCGGTTGTATTATGCGAGGACACAAAGTAGTAATACCCGAAACACTCCGAACTAAATTATTATCGGAACTACATAAATCACATTTAGGAATCGTAAAAACGAAAGCTGAAGCGCGCAGCGCAGTAGATTTTGGTTTCCGGGAATAGATAACGCGGTAGAAAAATTGATTGCGGATTGTGAGGTTTGTTTACAGTTGAGACAGTTACCAGCGCGTGTGCCGCCAGCGCTATGGCCACACTCACCGCAGGCGTTCTATCGTATACATATTGACTTTCTCGGCCCCATACATAATCGTTCGTACTTAGTGATTGTAGATGCGTACTCAAAGTGGGTAGAAGCGTATGATATGGGGACAAGCACATCATCATGTTCACTGATTAATAAATTGTATGAATATATGGCAAGATTTGGCTTACCGCATACCATAGTCGGGGTGTAGGTGTAGTAATTAAAAAAATGGGGAAAGTTATATACATTGTAAAGGACTATAATATAACTTCTTGTAATGTGAAAAAACATAAAAATCAATTAATAGCATATAAAGGTACAGAAGCAGTTTCCCACCGGTCAGAGGATTGCCCAATAGAAGTCGAAGACATCACTTCACAAGGAAATTCACCACCAAACCCAACACCCCCAGTGGACGACAAGGAGTCAGACTCGGGAGGGGAGGGAAATAGTGTGAGCAAAGGAATCATGGATACAGAAACACCGAATGGCACATCCAAAGAGGAAGACGACGAATTCTATGAGGCAACAGACGGGACTCATGATGAACCCCTCGTGGAGGCAGGCTCAGGCCAGACACCACAGCCAGAAAGGCAAAGGAGTGACGGGAAAAAGCTGCGATCTGTACCTAGGGTCGATTATAAACAATTTTACTAAGTTAATTATATTATCATGTTTATGTTGTCAAGCTATGGGGAGGAATGTTGTATATTCGTGGTTAATATGAGGGTAGTTGCATCCACCCCTATATAAGTTGTGTCGCTTGTCAAATAAACTCAGTGTGCTACCAGCTATCTGTCGTTTCACTTGTTTCCCGTTCGCATACATATCAGTTTCTGTTATATATTTATTGTGATAATGCCGCTTTATAATGTAATACATATAATTATATTTTCTGAGCAAAATTATGAACTTGGTTCCCCTAAAAATAAACAGGTTTTGCCTAACTTTGAAGGCAGAATTAAATACTTCCGTTAAGAAACGTATTCATCGGACTATTATCATCATCATAATATCAGCTAAATGTCCGCTTAGGACATCGGCTATCATAATCGTCGCCACATCGACCGGTTTTGTGCTTCTTCATTAAGCTGCTTTCACCAGCTCATCAGTCCACCTTTTAATATGCCTTATGACGTTGCTTTCGGTATGTGATGGCCATTCCAGATCCTTTAATTTCGTGATAAACATACTAAAAACAAAATTCCAACAATACCAATGTCCCATCCATTTCACTATTTATTTACCGACAATATTTTACTAAGAGCTTATAAAGTAGCCACAACAGTTATATCTGTGTGTAACTGTAGCCACACAGGAGCAGCTAGTAAAGAGATGATAATAAGAATGATGATAAGAATGAGAGAGATGATGATGGTAAGAGATGATTATTATTATTATTACGACTCGTACTTGATCACTACCTAGAAAAAAGGTTAGAAGTGGTTTTAACAAGAAAAGAAAATAGAAAATGAGTGTTTGTTCTTTTAATCTCGTTTATTAAGTGCTATATTTAAACAGTAAGTGATAAGATTTTATGTGCATACATTTACAAACACAAAAATGAATTGTGCCGATTTTAACAATTCTGGCAACATCGAATGTTGTATCGACAATGATCATTTTGCAATCAACATAATAATAATTTATCAACTTGTGCACTATTCTTTGTGATAACCGCATCTCCACTCAGTGTAGTGTATATGTGTTTTCGTCTATGTGTAATAAGTATTAATCTGCATAATTGCAATACAATTGATAATAAAGAAGGAAAAACAGCTGAGAATGAGATGCATGCTGAGTGGTTCGATTCGCAAAACTGAGAAGCGCAGGGGACGGTGCTCTAATAGCCGCAGCAAATCCTGTAGCGTACTGCGCTCACGTTCATCTGAAACAAATTAATTTAGGTTTGATTGAGGATAATCTGGGGGCACGGGAATGCCCCCGCCAAGACGAGCCAAGCGAAGCTCAAGGGCCAAACCACATATTTTGACTAAGGTGTAGAGTTTGTGAAGTTAGACCTTGTAGAGTCTGATACTGAACTTTTTGACAATGCGAGTCATATGGTCTCGTCTTGGCAACATTTTACATGAAAATATCTTTGGTGGTAATTTAATTTTCTTAAGTTATCAGTCAATGCTGATGCTTCAATAGCATAAATATGCAAACAGTGAAAGTGCCAAACTTATCGCCAAGTTTTGGGCCCATTCAGTTTAAATTGTCATCGACACGCTAAGCATTTATGCATATCTATCACACCCAAAAAGATAAAATCAGAACGGGAAAAATCCTAAATATCAATGTCCAACGAGATCGCAAACCGGCTGAGGGGAGATCAGGCAACACTCCTGTGACTCGGTATGTCATGGGTAGTCAACCATCCACAGAAGATGGACCCGAGTGGCTGTTATTATTTAGCCACGAACACCAGCTGTCAGCTATATAGAATTAAAAACTACTACAACTTCAAAAACTACTTACTCGTGCAACTTTTCATTTTCTCAACACAAATAACTTTGATATCGCTCATGTTATCAGCTGTCAAATCAAAAACTATAGCAGCGATGAAGAAGTAAAACATGGGTTGTCCGACAATAATGACCACCCAGTCAAAAAATTTGAAGTCGAAGGTACCCTGCAACAAGAAAAGTTTGTTTCAGACTCAGTTCAAAATAGCCAAATATACTGGCCTTGCAAAGTGTTAGAAATCACTTAAAAGGTAAGCTTCCAAATGTCCACATCGTAAGCATCGGACGCATCGCATGAAACAGATTGTAGTTTTATTGAACAGATTCGAGCGATCCGTACGGTGCGGATCAGTCGACGCAGTTGTGTGACTTTTTATACAAATAGTAGGTACTACGATCCGTTTGATGCAATGCGTCCAATGCTTACGATGCGGACATGTGGACACTTCCCTTTAAGGTACAATTCTAAAGCCGACTGCTACCACAAATCGCAACAACAAAGCCGCTTGCTGTAGCAAGCGTAGCGACGCGTAATGCTTCCATAGATGAGGACTGGTTTCTATAAATACAAACAGTAGTGTCGTTGCAGTCTATTATTGCAATAGGGATTTTTTATTTATTTATTTATTTATTTATTATTATTTATTATTTTTTAGTAAAAAACATATGTATATGTCGGATATGGTCATGAGTACGGACGGGCGAACGTATCGAAAGCGCGCCAGTGGTGACATCACGCGACCTACTTACCAGCCTACCCCACCATGGCGGCTTCTACAGAGTCCTGATGTTAACAACACGCGGAGAGGCGGACATTCTAGGTCTGATCGCAGCGGAGTTAAGAAGTCTTGAAACTGTACCCGAATCATTGTGCCTAGTGTTAATGTGTCAAAGTGTAATGTCAAGTAATTTGTTAAACTCAGTGTATCTGTTTGAAAAGAGTAACCATGGAGTTTCTTGCCGGTTCTTCTCCATGGAAACTACCACGCCGAACCGTGCAATGTGAAATAAAATAGTGTATCGCATCCAGTGTGTTTTCATAGCACGAAACCCGTCTTCTGCCCACATAAGCTCGAACCTAGCGAAATAAAATCCTGGCAACTCCGACATATATAAATTTAGTCCGTCAATTCGATTATTTTTATCGAAAAATATTGGATACGTATTTTTTGTTTTATCAAATCGATAAAGATTTACGAAGATAAAACGCATCAAAGATCACGAACGGGGGCTTGTGACATCACTTTCCGGTAAAAAGAAAATACCAAAATGTGACGTCACACGATTTTTTGACGTTACTTGAAAGTAAAAAACATCTATCTGACGGACTACTTAGATTTATTTTTGGTCATCTACCCTATAACTACCTAGCCAAACCAATATAGCTGCTTGCAGTTGCGGTCACTTTCAGAATCGTACTTTTAATTCAGAGAAAATTTGCTGTTTTTGAATCGATAATTAGTAGATACTTGGTAATATACCTTGGAACCAGTAGATGACCAAGTAATGCTTTTTTCAAAACTTAATTTTGCGTGCGCAATGAAGGCTTGTGATACGTCAAAGATTTAATTGGAATGATAGGTTCAGTTGATGCCGCATCACGCGTCTGTAGAGTCCTTGAGCTGGCCTAGTGTAGTACGAAGATTCAATTAATTTAGAGGCCAGCTTACACTGGTTTTGTTATCACTAACGTTCATATTGAACTAGATAAAATAAACTTACATTTTGTTTAATATATGTCAATCTCACAGACGTCTCGTACATAGTTTTCATTAAAGCACACGATAAACTGACCAAAGTCTAAAAAATAAATATGTATTCAGTCAGTATGTTAGTAAAAGTGCAGAAGTTTCTATAAGTTGATCCAACTTTAGACATACCAATAATTTTAAATGTCGCCCAAGAACCTTGAAAGTGTCGACAATAGTCTCGTACATTAGAATTAACTTGTTCACAGCAGATCTATTTCGAAGCGAATTGTTCACTTGGGTTGTCATTAAAGCTATTTTAAATTCTTTAGTACGATAATATAGCAAACCAAAGCACATAACCATAGCTAACCTCAACATATCGTTAACAAAGAATAAGAAAACGACAACATAAATTTCCACCGACGCAATCGTGTAAAATAATTGAGGGGATAAATAGAAATGTAACAGTACAGTACACACTCTGTATCCGATTGCAAAACACATTCCACATTTACATAAGATTTCCAATCTGCGATATACTTTCTTTGCACCAGAAATGCTATCAATCGTATGAAGACATCTAAAGTAAGTTTTCATAAAATCTTCATTAGTGAGGAATGGCACCAAGACGTTTACTACATATTCACCGAAGGTTAAATATTTATGAAATGAAGGATCAAGTACATTGAAGAATACAAACATTATGCAGATGAATGTGAATAGTATCATTGGATAAAATTTTGAAAATAGATTTACGAAGCCGGATGAAGATTGAAAGTTTTGTCTGAAACCGAGGAAAAAACGGTAGTACATTATAAGATTTATGTTGCAGACTGGCTGTTTACCGATCATGGTTTCCTCGTTTTTGTTTTCAGCAAATATTTTCATTTAATAAATAAAACCACACACTACCCAAGTGTACTAGGCTACCAGAACAGTGAATGTGAATGTGTTTTGATGGAAAACCTCTTAGTTTTATTACACTTTTCAAATCGATATCATGAGTTTATTTCGGTATAATGATTGAACGTAAAAATAAAACTCAACTTTGCAAGGTCTTGCCGCAGTATTTTAAATAATGAGTCTGTTTTTCTGATGAGTCACACAAACACAACAAAATGCGCCTTACTCGAGCAATTCATAATAGTTTTTGTTTTTTCGAAATTGGGCCAGGATTTCCAAAGTTACAGCTTTGTAAAGTTTCACCGCTTTTTTAACTTTGCGTTCCTTCGCGAGCAACTGCGATGACGTCACGCCGCAGTGTTATATCTGAGTGAGGGTGATGCGGAGTACTGCCGGGTGTTTCCATTGCGAGGATCGACTGGAGGACACGGTAGAGCACACGGTCGAGGTGTGCCCCGCGTGGGTGGATCACCGCCGTGTCCTCGAAGTGGCGATTGGCGGCGGCGACCTCTCGCGTCCGGCCCTGGTTCAAGCCATGGTCTGGAGCGAGACAGAATGGGACTCCGTCATCTCCTTCTGCGAAGCAGTAATGCTAGAGAAGGAGGTGGCGGAACGTGAGAGGAAGAGAACCTCACAGTGCCCCGGCCACCGCGGGAGACACCCCGGGCGTCGGGGGACGTGGCCCCCGGCCACCGTAGGCGCGGGCTAGCTCGCCGTCCGTCCGTCCCATGACGACAGGCCGTGTCGACGGCGCGTTCATTTTCCAAGCGCACCTTAAAGAGAGTCAGCAAAAAGGAAGGGGTCCACAAGGACCGATGCCTGCCGGGGTTGCGGGACTGTTCGAAAGAGTATGTGTATACCGTGGCCCCGGATCACAAAGGGCGATGAAAGAACATAAGAACATGGATGGGTTTTAGTCAGTAAAAGTCTGACACTCCCTCCTGCTCTGCCCAGAGCGGGAGGAGTCATTTGATGATTTATTCTGTGCAGTCCCCGGCCATAAAATTAAAATAATTAATTAAAAATAATCTTATTAATTATTATTTGGAGTTCGCGGTGTGACGTCACAACTCGGCGTGGTCGCTTAGTCAGATTTTGCCGTGGAGGCCATACTTTAACGTTTAAACCTCAGTAATTTTTGGAGATAGCAATAAAAACTAATTATTTTTATCGAGTCACCTATTTTTTAGACATGCTGATAACAAAAAACGTTGGTATGACTCATTATTTTACTTATGCACTCAGTTTTTTAAACCTAGTCAAACCTGTAGCGGCACTAAAAAAAGTACTACAGCAACATACCACAAAAAGTACACAGTCCACAACTCAGTTAGTACTGGGTAATACGATACCCCTTTGTAAAACTGGTTGCCTGGTTGCACTGGTCGCCTACAATGTCAGGCATAATGAATATTATATAATATGTAATTATATTATAATATCTGCCCTGGTATCAATTTAAACATTCTACACTTCAATACATTACAAGAACTAGAGAACTAAATAATAAAATTGAATTTTGGGGTGATCTTCTAGGTGTGAAAGATTTTGATCTGCAATATAGCGATAATATTAATGATACAGAAAAAGAAAAAGCTGAGCACTAGCTACATGCTGAGCGGCTTGATTTACCAAACCGTGAAGCACAAAGGACAATGCTCCATTAGTTTCAGCAACTGTCGGATTTCACAGCGATCGCGTTCATCCACAAGAATACGAAGCTGTCAGTGACTGTTTTTGGGATTTGTCGTTAATTTGAATGAAATCACTAAAAGACTAAAATAAACTATCATAGTGCTCGCTACTAGGCATCACGACCACGATAATTTCTTTAAATTGGTTTGATGGCACAAAGAGACTATTTGATTGCCGCGATTGCAGTAAAAACTCTAGGATGAAGCACTAGACTTGCGGAAAGTCTTCATCCTAGAGTTTTTATTGCATGGCTCGCCAGTCAATACTTGGCAATGTAGTATGATGTGACATGTGTAGAAGCGTCATACAAAGTTTGTAATTTGTTTTTGTAGTTATTTTTTTACCGTGCAAGTTTTGTGTGGAGGAAAATATAGTGAGAACTTATTAAAAAACAAAAACTGGAGACTACTGTACTTATTTAATATTTTAAATAACAATATAATGAAGAAGTAAACCGACTTTGCAGAAACATTTTGATGTCACAACATGCAACGTGCGTTACTAAAGAAGACGTGCAAGTTATAAACCAATAATTATTTGTTTTTTTTTTTCATGTAAGAATCTGGTGCTGTGGACATAAAAAATCTAGTTAGAAAGCTTTTAAAAGATTATTCATACAACGGCATTGAAATAGTGAGATCTAAATGTAAAAGCTTTTGATCTGCGTGATAGCGATAATATTGACGATACAGAAGGAGAGACAACTGAGCAGAAAGTACATGCTGAGCGGATTGAATCGCCAAACTGTAAAGCTCAGAGGACCATGCTCCAATAGTTGCAGCAACTGTTACATTTTAAAACGATCGCGTTCATCTTCAATAAATAAAATATGGGTAATACATTTGAACTTTTATATTATACTAGATGAAAACCCGGTTTCACTCATAATACAAAATCATGTAGGTACAAAATGTAGGTAGATATTTTTGTAGTTATCGGTTATATATCGGCATAAATTCGTATAGCATCGTTCATTATGTCTAATGAATATAGTAAATTAAAACTACCTGTAATACCCATTTAGCAAACTAAAACATCGTGAGCTCTCATATTATGAGCCTATTGGAGTTGAATAAAGTTTGGCTACATTGAAAAGTGCTTAATTGAAGAAAAAAGTCTTGTGTGATTTAGACCACATGACTGAAGTAAAACTTCATGCCACAATGGCATTTTCGTAACCTACCCTCTACCCCCTCCCCCCCCCATCCACTCTCCCCTCTCCCCATCCACTCTTCCCTCTGCCCATCGACTCTCTCCCTTTCCTCTCCTCACTCCCCTCTCCCATCCACTCGCCCCCTCTCCTCTCTTCTCCCCTCTCCTTCTCCATACCCCGTGCTCTCCCCGTCCACTCTTCCCTCCCCACTCCTTCCCTTCTCCCCTGCCCTCTCTCCATCGACTCTTCCATTCCCTCTCCCCGACTACTCTTCCTTCCTCTCTCTCCGTCCACTCTTCTCTCCCCTCTCCCCGTCCACTCTATACTCCTCTTTCCCCCTCTCCAGCCCCTCTCCTGCTCCTCTCTGAACCTACACCCTCCCCTCTCCTCGTCCACTCTCCTACTACCGTTTCCCCCTCCACTCAACCTTCCCCACTCCCCCACCCATCTCCCCGTCCACTCTTAAATGAATGTTTTTTTTATTTATTTAAAAACAATTATACATAAGCCTCACTTATTGCTGCAGGTAGGTCATTGAGCAATAGACTAAACATGATGTTAGATAGGGAGAAGCCTTGTGGTACACCCTTAGTGACCTAACCTTTCCACCATCGCCGCTCACCACCTACAATCTGCCTTTCAAAAAGTCAAGCAGCAACTCAAACGCTTTTCCCTCTATACCAAGATACCTCATCTTAATGCCAGCACGCCATGGTCCGCGACGTCGAAAGCTTTTGAGAGGTCGCAGAAGAGCACTGCTACCTGCCGTTTTTCCTCTCAAGCCTTCATTACATGGCGGATGACCACACGTGCAAGGGCAGTTGTTGATCGCCCCTTCCTGTAGGCGTATTGTCGGTAGGTGAGGCAGTTAGTCTTCCCAAGAAATCCAAGTAATCGGTCACATAGTCCGTTTTCAAAGACCTTGGCGACTGCCGGAATGACAGACGCCGGCCGATAATTGTTTATGTCGCTCTTCTTGCCTTTGCCCTTATACAGTGGAGACACCTTGATTTATTTAAATGCACTGGGATAGCATCCACTACGCAAACATCTATTGAATAACACCGACAGAACATTCGCTAGCGATGCAGCCGCTGTATTCAGTAGCTCCACTGATGTGTCCTAAATCCTCTTTTGTGGAAAAAAAACTTACCATCTGCTTGCTTCATACTCTCAGTATATTTACTACGTGCCACATACTTTTATTGGGGTTATTTGCCGTTTTTATATGGTGATAATACTTGGACCTCTTATGTCTTTAAGCATCCTGGAGTACTTTTCCTGAAGTCGATATACTACCTCGTTTAAATATGGAAAGTATTGGTATTTGTGCATGATGTCTATAACATCAAACAGTAAACACGTGTTTAATACCTCTTCATCGATCCACGAATTCTCCGTCTTTTTTTGTGCTACGCGTCTCATAGGAAAACAAACACCTACCTTGTTCTGTATAGTTATTAGGATCGAACGAGCTAAGTCGTCCGCGCCCTGCCAGCGCGCTGCCACCTCTTCCCAGTCAACGCTGGCCAGTGATGCGGCGAAGTTGTCCCTATTCATTTTGCTATAGTTCCGCGCCATAATGTGTTACAGGTATTTGTGACTCGACAGTACATAAGATTTCACCGCGAATTGCAAAGTGATCGCTAATGAGTGTATTTAAACAGGAGGTCGCAATCGACCCTGGTGACATATTAGTATACAAGTGGTCTAGACAAGTAGAAGAATTCCCTTGTACCCTCTTAGGAAAGTTAATTTCAATGGAATAGGCATGGGCAGATAGCGTGTCTTTCAGTCTATTTTGGCTAGAATTCATTGAACACATAAGGTCAATATTTATATCACATACAATTATAGTTTGTCCGTCATAGTTGTTAAGTTCGTCAAGAAGTGTTTCAAAATAATTTAAAAAGTCATAAACCTTCGTCAAGTTTGATCTATATATACAAATTATAATTACATTGAAGTATATTAAATTTAATTCCTGAGATCTCACACTCATGCTGTACTGATATTCGGTAAATTTAGGACAATCCACGAATCTAACATCACTCCTGACATAAATACATGAACCTCCGTGAGCTATGCTATGTCGACAAAACTATGACCCTAGCACATAGTTCACAACTTTTAGTTCTTGTTCCTTTAGCCAATCAAGCAGTACCTACTTCAAGTTGCCTCGTCTTATAAAAAAAGTGGCAACACTGCCCGAGTGACATGTCAAAATTTTGTTCCGTATTTTAAAATTAAAATTAAATAGTAATTAAGTTAAATTAAGGTGTAATCATATGTAATATCGTATTTTAAATGTGTAAATACCAAGGAAACATATTTTCCTGTTAATTAATAAAGGATTCGGTTGTACGGCGACGAAACGACGTTACCGGTAACCTAAAACCAACAGCTGATGTTCGGACTACGGATTTATACGGGGAGTATTTGTTTACTTTTATATTTAGAATAGCACACAATCGTCCCATAATCGTAACTTTACAACACGTCCACGCCAATTCTAGTATAGTTTTTGTTTTTTTGCTAATTTCCTTCTAAGGTGCTAGATTGCATTGTTGACAATTGTCATTTCGTAAAAAGTAAAACTTTAACGATATAAACTTGCTATCAATCTTTTCAATATTAGTTAAATATTAAGTTCGTGATAGTTATTTCATTAACGTCTTGAAGTAATATTGTAATAATCGTAAGTTTTTAGTCCAGGCAATCTACCCACATGAAAAAGTAAAATCTTAAGAAAGTAAAATTCTCATTGAAGCATTATTCAGTAAGCTAATATAATTATTGTCAAGCTAATATAGCAGCCTACCTCATTTCTTTGAGTAACACAAACTTTTTCCCTGTTTTTCCCCTTTTTTATCTTTAAATTCTCTTCATTGGTCTATCCTATTAGTTCTCACCGTTTCTTTATTTACAATTTTCAGTAACCAATCCGGAAACCATGCCTGTGATGACCCGTAAGGCTACTGCTCAAGATATGGAGCTAAAATTGAGAACAACCCTCCAAGAACTTAAGGACTCTAAACTCCAATGCGAGCAGCTGTTGCAAGAGAGAGAGGACAGTGAGGAGGAGGTCATTAACGTAAATAGCAAAAACTCGAGCTTAAAACGGGAGCTAGTAGACCTTCATCAGGAATTCTTAAATGTTGTCAATGAACGGGATCAACTAAGGGCGGTCACGGATGGGTTCAACTCTTGTAGCAACTTGTATGAGGAGGCTTTATGTAAAATTAGAAACCTATAGGATGAATTAGTCCATGCAAATGTCAAACTTTTAAATTTGAAAAAGGAAAAGGATCATACTCAGGCTATGGAAACTGAACATTTGTATAATGAATTAGTTAATACAAATTGCAACCCTCATTCCATTATAACAATAGACCTTACAGAGGACTCCTTACTAAAGCATAACTACAGCCACAAAATTAGTAAAAATAAAATTAAGAAATATGCACGATTAAATAGAATAATTTAAAAATGTAATAAATACAAGAAACAACAAAAACACCTTTCCAAAAATATTCAATTAAGGAAAGAACGTGTTTCTCTAATTAATAAATTAAATAACTATCAGATTAAATTGGAAGATAGTATAAATATTTATGAAATTGACACTCAGCGCTTACAATCAGAAATACAGGCTCTTAATAAGTCACTAAAATCTTTATGTAATAAATATGAATGCTCGGAAAATCAAATTAAAGAGCATATTCTTGCTACAAATGCATTGATAGACAAAGTGGACTCGCTGACTTTCAGCAACACTCAGTGTACTTGTCAGAGGGAATCCAGCAATGATGCCCTCCAGCTAGAGGCAACGGAGGACCCGTCCCTAGCTGTGAGTACTCAGGACTGTATTCCCACCCAAGATACAATACCTTTTTTTTTTTTTTTTTCGGATGGGAAATCATCAAATAACCCCTCCCGCTCTGGGCGGAGCAGGAGGGAGTGTCAGACTTTTACTGACTAAAACCCATCCATGTTCCTTCATCGCCCTTTGTGTTCCGGGGCCACGGTATCTCTTTCGAATAGTCCCGCAACCCCGGCAGGCATCGGTCCTTACGGACCCCTTCCTTTTTGCTGACTCTCTTTGAGGCGCGCGTGGAACACGAACGCGCCGTCGACACGGCCTGTCGTCATGTCATGAGACGGACGGACGGCGAGCTAGCCCATAGCTCACCGTCCACATGCCAAGATACAATACCTGACTTAGGTAACTTGGTCTCACCTAACAGTCTTGGTTCTAATCTTTCAGTTATGTTCTCTGATAGTATAGGTAGAGGGTTAGGGAAATTAATCACTAATAACCTGAGTTATTGTACCCAAAATTATTGCATGCCAGGATCAACCTACAAACAGATTATGGCATCAGTAACAAAGACTGTTTGTGATCCTAGTACCACCATTACTATATGTGTTGGTAATAGTTCTAAGATTAAAAAGGAAGACATCACTGACTGTGTTTCAGAGTTGTTGAAGTTAAATTGTAACAAAATAATATTGTGTGGTTTTCCATTTTTTGAAAATTTGGGTAATAGAAAAATCAATTATATACATATGTTAAATTTTAATAACCATGTACATTTTTTAGTAGGTCACTATAGTGATAGACTTATATATCTGGATATCAACACTATTGTTGGTAAACTGAAGTCGACACGGGGTAAGGTGTATCTACCTATTAGATGTAGACACAAAATAGCTCGGCTATTAGCTTATAATATTCACACAGACATAAATAGTATGTCTAAGTTTAGTTCTATTATTAACACTGCGACTATTAGTAGTAATACTAATATACAGGTGACTTTAAATGAATATAGCACTAGTGCTATAAATGTTTACAAACATTGTACTGAGGAGGATCCATGTGTCACCGTGGAGAATTCTCAATTATATTAGTATAAGTGATAGGGTCTTGTTGTCTGAGGATGGTACGGGTGTCTCCAGCCTCACTCCAAAAATTAATTTAAACTAGGAAATGAGACAACAGGAGGTACGATTAACAATATTGTTAATCCTACCAACGTATCTTCTTGCACTCAATTAGTTAGTAAAAAAGGGCCTCAGCAGAACACTTTGAAATTATTCCACCAAAATATCTAAGGCATTTCTTCCAAATTATTAGAAATTGAATTGTTTTTAGAAAATAGTAAGTTTGACATTATTTGTTTTACTGAACATTGGCTTAGGGATTACCAAATGCTTATCAATTATGAGAACTATATGGTGGGTAGCTGCTTTAACCGTAAAACTATGCTTCGTGGAGGTTCCCTAATATTAATAAGAAATTGTTTTAAACGTAATGACATAGTAGGTCTCTCGGTTGAACATTGCGTTGAACTGTCCTGTGTTGAGCTAGATAAGCATGTAATTGTGTGTGTGTACAGACCCCCAAACTATCAAAACTTTTCTTTATTTGAATCAATAATGGAAGATGTGATGGCAAAACTTGCAGTCAGTAATAAATCTACAATTATTTGTGGTGATTTTAATATCAATATTTTAGAAGAATGTGCAAATAGCAGTCGCTTATTAAATCTTTTTAAGTCATTTGACTTGACCAACACTTTTACAGAACCTACTAGAGTCACTCCATCTTCTGCTACTTGTATAGATAATATTTTCTGCGATTGTGATTACTTAGATAAAGCAATAGTAAATTGTCTACCCTCTGACCATAGCGGACAAACTGTAACCTTCAGGTGTATTACACCCCCAGCGCAAAAAGTTCAAATTAAATTTAGACCTATAACTTCTAGCAGATTAAATAGGTATAATATTTTGCTACAGAACAAGTTAAGCGTTATGGGCCTTGATGATATTAATATAGATCAATTGTATGATCGTTTCTTTTCAATAGTTCACACGGAATTCAATAAAACTTTTGAAAAGAAGACAAAAAGTATTTGCCCTAAATTCATATTTAGTGATTGGGCAACTAGAGGTATCAGAAAAAGTAGGGAAAGACTATTTGAGCTTTATGGCCTTAAGCCTTTTATAAACATTGAAACTTTTAACAAGTATGTTGCAAAGTATTCAAACATTTTTAGAAATACATGCAAGGTTGCTAAAGCACTGCACATTAGCAACAAGATCAAAACAGCAGAAAATAAAATAAAAACAGTTTGGAAAGTTATAAATAACGAGACTAACAGGAAGAAAATACGTAACACTAGCTACACATTAGATACAGCATGTGGTCCTAAAAGCTCTAATCAGGAAGTAGCTCAAGAATGTGTAAAGTTCTTTACCGATATACCACAAAAAACAACGGAGGCTCTTATTTCCTCACCTGAACTCTCAATTGGTTTATTAAAGGCGAATGTGTCTGGCTGCCTGGTTGAATTTAAATTTAAACACATTAACCTTATGATTGTTATTAAAACTTTCCGGCAAATAAAAATCAAACTAACCGAAGATCTATGGGGAATGTCTGTCAAAGTTTGTACATCCATACTTGAGACTATAACCCCTTACTTAGCTTTAATTTTTAATTTATGTGTAGACCAAGGAGTCTTCCCTGATTTAATGAAATACAGTAAAGTCATACCTCTTTTCAAATCCGGGGACAGTAAAGATACTAATAATTATAGACCTGTATCCGTGTTACCAGTTTTTAGCAAGGTTTTTGAAAAGGTAATGCTTAATCAAATGCTCTATCATTTTAAAACCAACAGAATCTTACATGATCAACAGTATGGCTTCACCAAGGGACGTTGTACAACTGACGCCGGTGTAACCTTACTAAAGCACATATTTACTGCGTGGGAAGAGTCTCAAGACGCCATAGGAATTTTTTGTGACCTCTCCAAAGCGTTTGATTGCGTAAATCACGACACATTACTTTTGAAACTTGAGCATTACGGACTGGGTAAACTTGCACTTAGTTTGGTAAAATCTTATTTGAATGATAGACAACAACATGTTCAAATAAATGGTGTTAATTCACAGGGGTTAAAAGTAAAAATGGGGTTTCCACAAGGCTCAATATTGGGTCCTTTCCTCTTTCTAGTATATATAAATGATCTACCCTATTTACTGAAAAACCAACCTCAAAATATGGTGTTATTTGCTGATGACACTTCCCTAATTTTTAAGATAAATAGGCGGGCCCAAAATCTATATGACGTGAATAATGCCCTACTTCAGGTCCAAAATTGGTTCACAGCAAACAATTTGGTATTAAATGAAAAAAAAACCAAATGCATAAGATTTGCTTTACCGAATGTTAAAAGTAGTGATTGTGATATAATATTAAATAAAGAGAAACTTGAATTCGTAGATAAAACGGTTTTCCTGGGGATTATGCTTGATTCAAGGCTACAATGGGGTTCTCATTTGACATCTCTTGCGGGGCGGCTAAGTTCAGCAGCCTATGCCGTTAGAAAAATCCGTCAGTATACTGATGTAGATACCGCTAGACTGGTTTATTTTAGTTACTTTCATAGTATAATGTCTTATGGCATTTTGCTGTGGGGACGGGCTGCAGATATTGAGTCTATATTTATTCTGCAGAAAAGAGCCATCAGAGCCGTATATAATCTTCGTAGGCGCGATTCTCTAAGGGAACTGTTTAAGGATATTGGCATCATGACGGTACATTGTCAATACATCTACGAAAATATAATGTACGTCAGAAAAAATCTGCACCTTTTTGGTAAAAGGGGTGACAGACATAATTACAGTACTAGAAATAGGGACCAACTAGTTCAGCCAGGTTTCAGACTCGCTAAAGTAGACTCATCTTTCATGGGGTACTGTTTGAGATGCTATAATAAAATTCCACAAAGTATTCTTGAACTGAATGAGACAAAATTTAAAACATGTGTTGTGCGTGTTACGGGAAAAGGGTTCAGCAAATTAATGTACACTCCAGTTGCGTTGAACTTGACAAGAATTTAATAAAAAGGTTTACAGAATAATCGTCTATCATTAAAACACTATTAATATACCGAAATATGACGTGGCAGGGCGGAGGTATGTGAGCGACTGGCGAGGCGAGCGGGCTCCCGGCCCGGCGGCTATCAAAAGTGCAAATCAGCATTTTGCTTCGCCAGGGTCGCTACATCACTTCCCCCCTTTTTAAAAAAAAATTAATAACAAAAAATAATTTTTAACATAAAATATTTAAAAACATTGGCTTACACAATCTACAAAACTAGGCATACAATACACTACTATACTATAAGCTTACACACTACTTAACTAACGTCCTGGTATTAAATAACGCTCGTCATACTGAATACCACAGCTGATTGCGACCGTTCTTATTTTACGATTAACGAATACATTGTTTGCATTACACTGTAATTTTAACTGATGATGATGATTCTTGCACAATTCACTTTTCGTTCACTGTTTATACGTAGCCTGCTGCGGTTCCTGTGGCTGCCGGAATACCCATATTCCCGGACGTTGCCGCCGTCCCAGTCAGCGTCGCCACTTCCTTTCTTAACCAACCTCTCAGTTGGCCCATGCAGCCTCTTTTTATTGCGTAACATAACAGAATTCCCAATATTATCGCGATGATGAGAAGTATGATCCCGAAATAATTTAGCTTGTTTTCTAATTGTTGGCCCGTTACTATCTGGGCTTGGGCTATGGAAATGTTTTCCTTATTTTGTGTATTACCCATGTCTGTTATTTGAATGCTCTTTACTTGTATTGACGCTGTTAACTATTAGTGAATTGTGCATGAATATCTTACATTGAAAATACCTTTGCCAGTTTTTGCTAGTTGAGCAAAAATCGCACGGGTCTCTTGATTACTCGGCCCGCGCGCGTGGTTTTAGTCATAGGCGGTAGCGAGTTTTGCTCAACTTGCTGTTTTGGCGTTTCACTGCTGTTATTATTCCCTACGCTCTCTGGTATTGTGTCCTCATTAATCATATATGCTGGCTTTAATCTGTCAATGGACACGGTTGATTGACGGTCGTCCCTTTGTATGTCAAAAGTCTTTTCTCCTCTGGTAATGACTTGGTATGGACCACTATATGATGGTGTTAATGGTTTCCTAACCATGTCATTTCGAATGAATACGTGTGTACAAGTGTTTAAATCCTTATGAACGAATATTTTCCGTGAGCCGCTTTCCGCTCGTGACTTCGGACGCATGTTGTTTATTATATTTCTTAGTTTGGTTACAAAGGTCGGTAAATGTCCTACTTGCGATTTCTCTGCCTCGTGATAAAAGTCGCCCGGTAATCGCAACGTGTGCCCTAGAACTAGTTCTGCTGAGCTTACATTTTGGTCGCTTTTGCAGGCTGCACGAAGTCCCAACAGTACCGTAGGTAATTCGTCAACCCATGACCTATTTTCTAAGAGCCTTGTCTTTATTGCCGCCTTAAGGGAGCGATGCATTCTTTCCACCATACCATTTCCCTGCGGGTGGTATGCTGTTGTACGAATTTTCTTTATGCCTAACATGTTCATCATACTGGTAAAAATCTCACTCTCAAACTGCCTACCCTGATCGCTGGTTAAGGTTTTAGGACACCCAAACCTGCATATCCACCCTTCATATATCGCCTTGGCTACTGTGTCCGCGGTTATGTCTGTGACCGGAAATGCCTCCGGCCAACGGGTGAATCTATCTACGACGGTGACGCAATATCGATAGCCTTCCTGCGTTGTCGGTAGTGGGCCTATAATATCTACGTGTATGTGCTCAAAACGCTCTGTTATCGGAAATGTGCCTAATTTTGAAACTGTGTGTCTGTGTACCTTTACTTTTTGGCATTGTATACACGATCTTGCCCATTTGGCAATGTCTTTGTTCATGTCTGGCCAAAAATAACGACTGGTGATCATTTTTCGTGTGGTTCTAACGCCCGGGTGGCTTATGTTATGTACTGTGCTATAAACTGTCTTTCTGAATTGTAACGGAATGTATGGCCTTACTTGGTTTTTCGTAATATTGCAATATATCTTTCTTTTACATAATGGTGACTGTATTTGTTCCAATACAATATTGCCTCGTGGATTTGCTAACATGTGTGTCAACTGATCGTCTGTTTCCTGTGCCCGCGCGATTTCGTCGTAATCTATGCTCGTGTTGCATACAATGGACTCTACCCGTGATAGCGCGTCAGCAACCGCATTCTCGGTGCCGGTGACGTATTGTATGTCGCTAGTGAATTCGCTGATGTACAATAACTGTCGTGCTCGCAATGGCGTTTCGCGATCCGTACCTATTTTGGTGAATGCGTATGTTAATGGCCTATGATCGGTAAAAATGGTTAATTGGCGGCCTTCTATCATGTTCCTGAAATGGACTATTGCTAAATAAACTGCTGTTAGCTCGCGGTCGTATGTACTGTATTTTTGTTGAGCTGTTGATAGGCCTTTTGAAAAATATCCTAGAGGTTTCCATTTACCGTTTATTTCTTGTTGTAGTACCGCACCCGCGCAGGTATTTGATGCATCGCACATTAGCGCTAGTCTGCCCGACTCTCCCGGGTGAGCTAGCGTAATGGCGTTTTTTAGGCTAGCCTTGCACTTTTCAAAAGCTACTGACGCTGTATCGTTCCACTCTATTTTGGACTTATCTTTCTTTTTGGCCCCGTGCAAATATTTATTTAACTCCGCCTGGCTTTCGGCGGCCCGTTCTAAATGTGACCTGTAAAAATTTACCATGCCTAAAAATCGTCGTAATTGTTCGATTGTTTCCGGCCGCGGATAATTCTGTATTGCTTCGACCTTATTGTCTAGTGGCTTTATTCCGTCCCTGGTTACGTTGTAGCCTAAAAATTCTATTTCCGTTTTCCCTAACTCGCATTTTGCCAAATTGATTGTTATGCCGTACTGATCGAATCTGCTGAAAATTAGTGTTAAATGTTTTTTGAAAAGCTGTTTATTGGTGCTGGCTATTACGAGGTCATCGATATAACAGAATAGATACGAACTTTCCTGTCCGTCTTTGAGATATTCTATATTTTGCAACACTGTATTATTCATGAATCTTTGAAACGTTTGTGCTGCGTTTCGCAAACCAAACGACATTCGCGGAAACTCAAAAAGGCCGAAAGGGGTTATAATTGCCGTTTTTTCGATGTCCTGTGGTGCTACACAAATGTTATGATAGGCCCGGTTGATATCTATTTTTCCGAAAATGGTCTTACCTGCTAGCCCGTAGGTGAAGTCCTGCAGTCTTGGTATCGGGTACCTGTCTGGCTTCGTGATCGCGTTGAGTGCACGATAGTCCCCACAGGGTCTGATCTGTCCGTCCTTCTTCGGCACGACGTGTAAAGCGCTCGCCCAAGGACTGCTGGATGGCCTGCAAATTCCTAACTCCTGCATTACCCTAAATTCCTTCTGTACTAATTTATACCTATGAGGTGGCAATGGCCTAGCGCGCGTATAAACTGGAGGGCCTGTAGTCTCTATGTGGTGGTATACATTGTGACTAGATGGTTCTTTGTAAGATACCGGTTTAGTTATGCTCGGAAATTTCTCTAGTAATTCCCTGTAAGGGTTATCTGACTGAATGCTCGATACGGATGGTTCAGTACTCATTATGATGGATGCTTCCCTACTCAACTTAGTACAACCGTCAATCAAACGCTTTTTGTTCAAATCTACTAACAGCTGGTGTGCCTCTAGAAAATCGGCTCCTAATATGGGCTGTTTTACATCACAAATAATAAACTGCCATCTATAACTCCTTCTTAATCCTAAATTAAGATCTATATTAGTCACACCATAAGTTTTTATCTCAGTGTTATTCGCCGCGAACAGCTTATACGAACACTCACGTTTAACTTTGTTGCCTCTCACTTTACTCACTGGTATCACCGACACGTTAGCACCTGTGTCCACTAAATACACTATTCCGCTTCTATAATCTCGCACGCAGAGCCGGTGGTTTCCCGCGGTACAATCTCCCACCGATGATGACTGCACCGTCTCTAGTTTCCCGCTCCCTGCTGCTTCTTGGACCAATTGCACGGCGACTCACACGCTTGCGCATTTTCCCGGTAACGAAAATGGTGTCTGCATAACCAATCCGGGGAACTCGGTGTGCGACGCGGCCTTGACTGGCTCCTGGCCCTGTAACGCCCTTGCTGCCATCGCCGCCCTCTCTGTCCTTGCCCCGGGTTCCCGTCTCGCTGCCTGATGTCATTTATCTCCCCACGCAACTCCTTCATTTCCATCGATAGCGCGCTGAGATGCTTTACCAAATCTGTCTTTGTGTCGCATGTCAAATCCGATGTACTCGGTGCTATTGACGCGACCTCACCGGTACCTATGTTCTCCATTATTTTGTCTGCCGTTTCGGCGAGGTCCTCTATTTTTGTGTCTCCGGTCACTGCCAGGACCGCCCGCACACCCGGGGGTAAACGATTTAACCACAACCGTTTTAGTGGCTCGTCTGTTATATTGCAATTCTTGGCTAGGGCCGCCATCGCCCTATACAGCTGTGATGGCTTCTGTGTACCCAGATCCATCTCTCCAATTAGCCTCTGGAACTGCTTCTCTGCGCTTTCTTCATAAATCGCCAATAAACGCTTTTTCAGTGCCGCGTACTTCCCTGACTCTGGCGGGGCTTCGATTATGTCCGTAACTTGCCGCACTGTGTCTTGGGTCAACCTGGCGATTGCTACTTCGAATAGCTGCGCGTCACCCTGCTTCTGCGGTGCCATTATAGCCTCGAACTGGCAGAACCATGATCTCGGCAAATCCGTCCAAAAATCTGGTATCCTTGCCTGCACCGATACTGCTGCTACGCCGGTGGCAGCTGCCTGGGCAGCCGCGACCACCCCGGCTGCTGTTGGGGTCGTCATCGTAGTTGTTGCTGCAAGTTTCGAGGTTATACTGTGTTTTGCACCCACGCGGTTTTAATGCGCTCCTGCCACGTCACCTGTGAGCCGCTCACTGCACGGACAATATTATATTTAAAAACGTTCGGGGTCACCACTTGTTGTGCGTGTTACGGGAAAAGGGTTCAGCAAATTAATGTACACTCCAGTTGCGTTGAACTTGACAAGAATTTAATAAAAAGGTTTACAGAATAATCGTCTATCATCAAAACACTATTAATATACCGAAATATGACGTGGCAGGGCGGAGGTATGTGAGCGACTGGCGAGGCGAGCGGGCTCCCGGCCCGGCGGCTATCAAAAGTGCAAATCAGCATTTTGCTTCGCCAGGGTCGCTACACATGCATTAAACGCACACTATGTAAGCAAGCATATTACAAGTTGAGCGATTATATCGCTGATAAAAATGCTTGGCTCAATGCTGGTCCTGCTCCGCATGGACAGGGGCGCATAAATTGATAGCACTAAATTGTATTGTTGGAGCTGCTGAAGATTGTACAACTATCTTTGCATTGTATAGAATCAATCCCTTTAGTATTATATAAATGCATAGCCCATATTGTGTGAGTACTATGTACTAGAAAGCTATCATTCACTGGAAACCTACGTCTTTTCTTGACTTGAATGTGCCCTGGCGGTTTGGAGTATGTCATGCTCACTCAATTGTCTCGCTGATGGTGGCGCATGTGTCGGATCATTTTGTTCCCTTCAAAATGGTTGAGTTGAATGGTGCTGATCCATGCGTCATGTCCGTGAACGGGCGCTGTCAGTTGTGACTGGTCATCTCTTGGTTGCCATGGCTTATTTGAATGAATTATTTTGAATTGTATTTTTTTTTTGTTTGTGTGTTTTTGCTGTGGACAGTTTTACCGTGCACATCTTGCTACATTGTTCTCACATAATATAGCATCTCAACGTGAATGATGTAACCAAGATTTTGTAACCATATTCTGATTTAAAAGAGTGTCCATGGAGTTTCTTGCCCGTTCTTCTCCATAGAGATCTACGCTAGAGAATGGGCAACTACAGTACTTTCACAGTTTTTATGTCTTGTGACTGGGACTACATTTAATTTTCATCTTTGTTTCGACAATTCAAAAGTGCCTGTAACTGGCTTACTTGAAATAAATGCTTTGATTTTGATTTTGATTTTCACCGCTTTTTTAACTTTGCGTTCCTTCGCGAGCAACTGCGATGACGTCACGCCGCAGTGTTATATCCGAGTGAGGGTGATGCGGAGTACTGCCGGGTGTTTCCATTGCGGAGATCGACTGGAGGACACGGTAGAGCACACGGTCGAGGAGTGCCCCGCGTGGGTGGATCACCGCCGTGTCCTCGAAGTGGCGATTGGCGGCGGCGACCTCTCGCGTCCGGCCCTGGTTCAAGCCATGGTCTGGAGCGAGACGGAATGGGACGCCGTCATCTCCTGCGAAGCAGTAATGCTAGAGAAGGAGGTGGCGGAACGTGAGAGGAAGAGAACCTCACAGTGCCCCGGCCACCGCGGGAGACACCCCGGGCTTCGGGGGACGTGGCCCCCGGCCACCGTAGGCGCGGGCCTATGGACGGTGGGCTATGGGCTAGCTCGCCGTCCGTCCGTCCCATGACGACAGGCCGTGTCGACGGCGCGTTCATTTTCCAAGCGCACCTTAAAGAGAGTCAGCAAAAAGGAAGGGGTCCACAAGGACCGATGCCTGCCGGGGTTGCGGGACTGTTCGAAAGAGTATGTGTATACCGTGGCCCCGGATCACAAAGGGCGATGAAAGAACATAAGAACATGGATGGGTTTTAGTCAGTAAAGGTCTGACACTCCCTCCTGCTCTGCCCAGAGCGGGAGGAGTCATTTGATGATTTATTCTGTGCAGTCCCCGGCCATAAAATTAAAATAATTAATTAAAAATAATCTTATTAATTATTATTTGGAGTTCGCGGTGTGACGTCACAACTCGGCGTGGTCGCTTAGTCAGATTTTGCCGTGGAGGCCATACTTTAACGTTTAAACCTCAGTAATTTTTGGAGATAGCAATAAAAACTAATTATTTTTATCGAGTCACCTATTTTTTAGACATGCTGATAACAAAAAACGTTGGTATGACTCATTATTTTACTTATGCACTCAGTTTTTTAAACCTAGTCAAACCTGTAGCGGCACTAAAAAAAGTACTACAGCAACATACCACAAAAAGTACACAGTCCACAACTCAGTTAGTACTGGGTAATACGATACCCCTTTGTAAAACTGGTTGCCTGGTTGCACTGGTCGCCTACAATGTCAGGCATAATGAATATATAATATGTAATTATATTATAATATCTGCCCTGGTATCAATTTAAACATTCTACACTTTATGGGACCAGCATACTACGGGCGCAAGCGCCTCATGTAAACAGTCGCCGCGGCCGCAGACAACATACCGGCTCCGAGAACAAATTTGTACTGAAGATCTGCGCCAGCACCCACCGTTTTTATAGTGTGCAAGCAGACCACGCTATACGCCATATACGTGTCAGAGTGAGATGGATGCTCGTTCGTATATTAATATTATAAATTATTGTTTATTAAGCAAGGTAATTGTAGTGTGTTCCTATTGGTCGATAATAAATTCTAACTACGTAGCTTTGCAGTGAATTGTAACCCCCTATTTGATCATGTAAGGCAGGAATTAAAATAAATAAAGGAGTATTATTCCCTATAATCGTCTTTTACTCACCGAACCAATCAAAGCTCCAACAACTGGTGACCCCGACGCTGAATCATGGCGCAGTCGCAAGAGAATCTCGGTGAAGGAAGTTTAACAATGAAGCCCGAATTCGATTTGGCCGCAGTTTCTATCCAGTCAAGACTACTACCATTCTGGCGGGAGATTCCACGAGCCTGGTTTATACAATTTGAAGCCGTCGTGGATCCACTGAAGACTTCGGATGATCAAAAGTACCGATACGTGTTACAGCAGTTACAACCCACCGATCTTCAACAGATTACGGATATCTTATATAATCCTCCAGTCACAGACAAATACACCACTGTGAAGAATCGTCTGTTAACAGTTTATGACAAATCCGACGTGAAGAATTTTCAGAAGCTCATCAGTGGCCTCGAACTGGGTGATCAGAAGCCTACCCAGTTACTAAGGAAGATGCGGGAACTGGGTAGCGGCATGATCACGGACGAAGGCTTGAGGATTGAATGGCTCAACCACTTACCTACGCAGGTGCGCGTCGTCTTATCCGTCAACACTGAATCATCGATCGACACTTTAGCCACAATGGCCGACAAGATGGTTGAGTATTCTGAGCCCGCGACAACAACGATCGCCGCAGTTTCCACAACTACATCCGAGTCCTCGTTATCCACACAACTGGAAAATCTGTCAAAGCAAATGGAGAAGATTCGCCTGGAAGTAGCTGAACTACGTGGACGAACAACACATCGTTACAAACGTCGGTTCCGGTCTCGTTCACGTACACAATCACGGTCACGACAGGGAAACAAGGAATCAGTAAAACCCGGAGATCCAACATGGGAGTGTAGATTTCACTATCGCTTCGGTGACAAGGCCAAGCGCTGTGAGTCACCCTGTTGCAGGAAAAAGAAAAACCAGTCATCTTTAAACTAGCTCCGACATCAACGGGGGCGGACGTCGGTGTCCCGTGTACTACCAACCGCCTTTGTGTTTTCGACCGGGATACCAGAGAACGTTTTCTTGTGGACACAGGCGCCGATATTTCGGTATTAGCCGCCACAAGCAAGAGTAAAATGAAGGCACCAAGCACGTACAGGCTATTTGCAGCAAACAACACGCCTATAAATACCTACGGCGAGAAAACACTCAGACTGAATCTTGGTCTTCGACGCAGATTTCTGTGGAAGTTCGTCGTGGCCGATGTCAAAACTTCTATCCTGGGAGCCGGGTTTCTACGTCACTTCAAATTATTGGTTGATCTCCACAAAAAGAAGCTCATTGACAATGTCACAGAATTATCGGTCGATGCATACGAAACAACACACGGGGAAGAAACGGTACACATTATAAGTGCCGATCAAGTCTACCACGATATCTTGAAGGCATATCCGGAGGTGCTACGACCGATGTCTTTGAAGGAACCAGCAAAACACGACGTCGTACACCACATTGAGACGACAAGCCCACCGCTCTTCACTCGCCCCCGCCCTCTGCCACCTGATAAGTACAAGGCTGCAAAAGAAGAATTTGAACACATGTTGGAGCTGGGAATTTGTAGACCATCGTTGAGCCCATGGGCGAGCCCACTACATGTCGTCAAAAAGAAGGACGGGGGACTGAGAGTTTGCGGTGACTATCGTAGACTAAACGCAGTCACACAACCTGACCGATACCCGATACCCCGTATTCAAGATTTTACCTACCAGCTACGTGACATGAAGATATTTTCAAAACTTGACCTCAAGATGGCATACTACCCTCTAAACCGCGGCTGAATTAGATCACAGCCAGTAACTTTACTCATATGTACGCGCTCGGCTGTAATGACCACCGCGCGCTGTTGGCATAATTTGTCCCAAAACTTTATTTAAAATATCGACTAATCGTGCTCGGTCCATGTATTCAATGCTTTATTTATAATCTATGTAACATTGTTGAACGACGTACCAAAAATCACAGCTCTACTCCATTGACAAGTTGTCAAATAATAAAAACACAATTACGTCAACAGAGCGCGCCATTTCTTGCGTCATCGTATTTGCGTTAGTGTCACATTTCAAGTTATTACGAGTTACGTATTTGTTATTGGAATACAGTGTTATACATTAAAATGTTCGTGAGAAGTTGTACTATCGTATTATGATAACACAAATTAGGTTTCAAATCGCGAAATTGCAGTATTTCACCTGTGAAAATGCAGTAATTATATGTACCTACAGTGGTTGTGTAGTGTGAAGAAATACGTAATTTAGTGACTAAAACGTGTGTGAAATGGGAAAAACAGTGCTTAATTAGTGAGGTGATTAGATTGTTCAACTATCTACACCAAAAAACATGTGGGTTTGTGTGTTTTTCATCCAACACCGGCTGGCAAAAATTAGTTCCCAGATGTAAACAAACTAGAGATGTCTAGTTTCATAGGTACATTTAGATATGATGCTATTGAGCTATTAATGAGATTGTGGTCTTGTTGGAAAGGAAATATAGTCTAGTTTATTTCTATATTGTTAAAATGGATAAAAACTAAGAAAAATCTGATATTTCTAGTGAAATATCAGTTTTCGTAACTATTTTTTAGCTATACATTATGACTTGGAGTATATAATTAAAGTATTTCATTTTGATTTCTAGATAAATAGATTCTTTATCTAATCAGCTTGACAACAGTAGTATTGAAATTGCTCTAGGACTTGTAGTTTTTGAACTACAGGTGTTTTTATCGGAACGGGCGGAAAATGTGTCAAAAATTGGCTATAATTGTTGACACAGCGCGGTTGGATGTTTTGACAGCTCGCGCGCAGCACTGCGCAAAGGCTACTGGATTCCAATAAGTGAAAAAGACGCTCAGAAAACTGCCATCACCACACCGTTTGGGCTGTTTGAATTCAAATGTATGACGTTTGGATTACGCAACGCCAGCCAAACATTTCAAAGGTTTATGCATCAAGTCTTGCGAGGCATAGATAATTGTTTTTGTTACATCGACGACATTTTGCTCTACTCACAGGACGAGGGTAGTCATAAAAATCTATTGAGCCAAGTACTGGAACGTCTGAAGAAATATGGCGTCATGATAAAGGTTGAAAAGTGCGAGTTTGGCAAAGAAAAACTAAACTTTCTTGGCTACGAAGTGTCTACAAACGGCATCAAACCCACTGAAGAGCGTACAGAAGCAATATCCAAATACCCGCTACCGAAGACAGTCGCAGAGTTACGACGCTTTTTGGGCATGCTCAATTTTTACCGCAGCTGCCTACCCCGTCAAGCCGAGTTACAAACTGAGTTGAACAAGTTTCTACACAATCGGAAGCGTAACGATAAAACACCAATTGATTGGTACCCAGCTGCAGAAACAGCTTTTGAAAAGTGCCGCCAAAACATTTTAGAAACAACTGAGCTGGTTCATCCCTTACCCGGAAATGCTCTTGCCCTAATGACCGACGCCTCAGATCATAGCTTTGGCGCAGTACTGCAACAGAAAATCAATAACGTGTGGAGACCTCTCGCGTATTTTTCAAAGGCGATGAGTATGACTCAGCGCCGCTACAGTGTTTACGATCGCGAGCTATTAGCGATCTATACAGCAGTGAAGCATTTTCGGCGACTCATAGAAGGGAGTGACGTCACGGTTTATACAGACCACAAACCACTCGTCAACGCATTAACACGAACAGCGAGTAGCAGCGATACACCACGTCGTGAGCGGCAGTTGCACTTCATCAGCCAGTTCTGCACAAATATTAAGTACGTGCAAGGTGAAGAAAACACAGTTGCCGACGCCCTGTCCCGTGTAGAAGATATTCAGTGTCCCACAATGATCGATTACGATAAATTAGCGACCGAACAAGCAAGCGATCCTGAATTAAAACAACTGAAGAGCCAAACTAACTTAAAGTTCTCTGACGTCACGATGCCGGGTTTAAGCCGACCAATCGCGTGCGAGATGTCAACTGGGACGCCTCGGCCGTACTTACCGAGTACATATCGTTTTGATGCATTCAAAGCACAACATGATTTATGTCATCCCGGTGTCAGAACAACCCGAAAACAGACGAGTTCCAAGTTCTTCTGGCCTAGCACGAATAAAGATGTCAACAACTGGACGAGAGCGTGCATCAATTGCCAGCGAGCGAAGATACATCGCCACGTAGTAACACCACTGAGCGAGTTCCCGCCGTCGGAACGCTTCGAACATATACATATCGACATAGTCGGCCCACTACAGATATCAAATGATTGTCGTTACTGCGTGACCATCATCGATCGTTGCACCAAGTGGCCAGAAGCCGTGCCCTTGCTCGAGATTACCGCTGAGAAAGTCGCGAAGGCCCTATACGAGACTTGGATTGCAAGATTTGGCTGCCCACTAAGAATGTCAACTGATCAGGGTCGTCAATTTGAATCCTTGCTCTTCCGTTCACTGATGCAGAAATTTGGTATACAACGAATACGTACAACGGCATATCATCCACAGTCGAATGGCCAGATCGAGAGATGGCACCGAACGATGAAGGCAGCATTGATGGCTCGCGGCACTACCAGTCAGTGGACAGAAGAGCTGCCTACTGTGCTATTAGGACTGCGCACAGCATTACGCAGCAACAATCATCTGAGCGCGGCTATGTTGACATACGGAACAACACTTCGCCTTCCGTCAGACTTTATCGTGCCATCAAAAACAAATATCAACGAAAGCGACTACGTACGCCGGCTTATGGAAACAATGGCATCGGTTAGAACTACGCCACGCTCGAACAACAGTCATAATGAGTCATTTATGCCTAAGGACCTCGCAACGTGCACACATGTTTTTGTGCGGAATGACACCGTGCGCTCGCCGCTGACACCGCCGTACGAGGAACCTTATGAAGTCGTCAAGCGCTACGACAAGTTTTATAAGATCAAGTTACCGCTACGCACATCTGTAATATCACTGGACAGACTTAAGCCGGCCCACGTCTACAACGAACCGAGTGAAGAAGTTAACCACCATATTCGCCGTGATAACGCAACTACAGCCACTCAGCCCTACACTACCAAGTCCGGCAGAGTTGTGAAACCTGTTGTACGTTTTACTTAGAGGGAAGTGATATGGGACCAGCATACTACGGGCGCAAGCGCCTCATGTAAACAGTCGCCGCGGCCGCAGACAACATACCGGCTCCGAGAACAAATTTGTACTGAAGATCTGCGCCAGCACCCACCGTTTTTATAGTGTGCAAGCAGACCACGCTATACGCCGCATACGTGTCAGAGTGAGATGGATGCTCGTTCGTATATTAATATTATAAATTATTGTTTATTAAGCAAGGTAATTGTAGTGTGTTCCTATTGGTCGATAATAAATTCTAACTACGTAGCTTTGCAGTGAATTGTAACCCCCTATTTGATCATGTAAGGCAGGAATTAAAATAAATAAAGGAGTATTATTCCCTATAATCGTCTTTTACTCACCGAACCAATCAAAGCTCCAACAACTTCAATACATTACAAGAACTAGAGAACTAAATAATAAAATTGAATTTGGGGGTGATCTTCTAGGTGTGAAAGATTTTGATCTGCAATATAGCGATAATATTAATGATACAGAAAAAGGAAAAGCTGAGCACTAGCTACATGCTGAGCGGCTTGATTTACCAAACCGTGAAGCACAAAGGACAATGCTCCAGTAGTTTCAGCAACTGTTGGATTTCACAGCGATCGCGTTCATCCACAAGAATACGAAGCTGTCAGTGACTGTTTTTGGGATTTGTCGTTAATTTGAATGAAATCACTAAAAGACTAAAATAAACTATCATAGTGCTCGCTACTAGGCATCACGACCACGATAATTTTTTTAAATTGGTTTGATGGCACAAAGAGACTATTTTATTGCCGCGATTGCAGTAAAAACTCTAGGATGAAGCACTAGACTTGCGGAAAGTCTTCATCCTAGAGTTTTTACTGCATGGCTCGCCAGTCAATACTTGGCAATGTAGTATGATGTGACATGTGTAGAAGCGTCATACAAAGTTTGTAATTTGTTTTTGTAGTTATTTTTTTACCGTGCAAGTTTTGTGTGGAGGAAAATATAGTGAGAACTTATTAAAAAAAAAAAACTGGAGACTACGGTACTTATTTAATATTTTAAATAACAATATAATGAAGAAGTAAACCGACTGTGCAGAAACATTTTGGTGTCACAACGTGCAACGTGCGTTACTAAAGAAGACGTGCAAGTTATTAACCAATAATTATTTGTTTTTTTTTCATGTAAGAATCTGGTGCTGTGGACATAAAAAGTCTAGTTAGAAAGCTTTTAAAAGATTATTCATACAACGGCATTGAAATAGTGAGATCTAAATGTAAAAGCTTTTGATCTGCGTGATAGCGATAATATTGACGATACAGAAGGAGAGACAACTGAGCAGAAAGTACATGCTGAGCGGATTGAATCGCCAAACTGTAAAGCTCAGAGGACCATGCTCCAATAGTTGCAGCAACTGTTACATTTTAGAGCGATCGCATTCATCTTCAAGAAATAAAATATGGGTAATACATTTGATCTTTTATATTATACTAGATGAAAACCCGGTTTCGCTCGGGTGAACACACTCATAATGCAAAATCATGTAGGTACAAAATGTAGGTAGATATTTTTGTAGTTATCGGTTTGTATATCGGCATAAATTCGTATAGCATCGGTCATTGTGTCTAATGAATATAGTAAATTAAAACTACCATTTAGCGAACTAAAACATCGTGAGCTCTCATTTTATGAGCCTATTGGAGTTGAATAAAGTTTGGCTACATTGAAAAGTGCTTAATTGAAGAAAAAAGTCTTGTGTGATTTAGACCATATGACTGAAGTAAAACTTCGTGCCACAATGGCATTTTCGTAACCTACCCTCTACCCCCTCTCCCCATCCACTCTCCCCTCTCCCCATCCACTCTTCCCTCTGCCCATCGACTCTCTCCCTCTCCTCTTCTCACTCCCCTCTCCCATCCACTCGCCCCCCTCTCCCCTCTCCTTCTCCATCCCCCGTGCTCTCCCCGTCCACTCTTCCCTCCCCACTCCTACCCTTCTCCCCTGCCCTCTCTCCATCGACTCTTCCATTCCCTCTCCCCGACTACTCTTCCTTCCTCTCTCCCCATCCACTCTTCTCTCCCCTCTCCCCGTCCACTCTATACTCCTCTTTCCCCCTCTCCAGCCCCTCTCCCGCTCCTCTCTGCACCTACACCCTCCCCTCTCCTCGTCCACTCTCCTACTACCGTTTCCCCCTCCACTCTACCCTCCCCACTCCCCCACCCATCTCCCCGTCCACTCTTAAATGAATGTTTTTTTTATTTATTTAAAAACAATTATACATAAGCCTCACTTATTGCTGCAGGTAGGTCATTGAGCAATAGACTAAACATGATGTTAGATAGGGAGGAGCCTTGTGGTACACCCTTAGTGACCTAACCTTTCCACCATCGCCGATCACCACCTACAATCTGCCTTTCAAAAAGTCAAGCAGCAACTCAAACGCTTTTCCCTCTATACCAAGATTCCTCATCTTAATACCAGCACGCCACGGTCCGCGACGTCGAAAGCTTTTGAGATGACGCAGAAGAGCACTGCTACCTGCCGTTTTTCCTCTCAAGCCTTCATTACATGGCGGATGACCAAACGTGCAAGGGCAGTTGTTGATCGCCCCTTCCTGTAGGCGTATTGTCGGTAGGTGAGGCAGTTAGTCTTCCCAAGAAATCCAAGTAATCGGTCACATAGTCCGTTTTCAAAGACCTTGGCGACTGCCGGAATGACAGACGCCGGCCGATAATTGTTTATGTCGTTTTTCTTGCCTTTGCCCTTATACAGTGGAGACACCTTGATTTTTTTAAATGCACTCGGATAGCATCCACTACGCAAACATCTATTGAATAACACCGACAGAATATTCGCTAGCGATGCAGCCGCTGTATTCAGTAGCTCCACTGATGTGTCCTAAATCCTCTTTTGTGGAAAAAGACTTACCATCTGCTTGCTTCATACTCTCAGTATATTTACTACGTGCCACATACTTTTATTAGGGTTATTTGCCGTTTTTTTATGGTGATAATACTTGGACCTCTTATGTCTTTAAGCATCCTGGAGTACTTTTCCTGAAGTCGATATACTACCTCGTTTAAATATGGAAAGTATTGGTATTTGTGCATGATGGTGTTTAATACCTCTTCATCAATCCACGAATTCTCCGTCTTTTTTTGTTAGCACAAAAAAAGACGGAGAATTCGTGGATCGAGGAAGAGGTATTAAACACGCGTCTCATAGGAAAACAAACATCTACCTTGTTCTGTATAGTTATTACGACCGAACGAGCTAAGTCGTCCGCGCCCTGTCAGCGCGCTGCCACCTCTTCCCAGTCAACGCTGGCCAGTGATGCGGCGAAGTTGTCCCTATTCATTTTGCTATAGTTCCGCGCCATAATGTGTTACAGGTATTTGTGACTCGATCGCTAATGAGTGTATTTAAACAGAAGGTCGCAATCGACCCTGGTGACATATTAGTATACAAGTGGTCTAGACAAGTAGAAGAATTCCCTTGTACCCTCTTAGGAAAGTTAATTTCAATGGAATAGGCATGGGCAGATAGCGTGTCTTTCAGTCTATTTTGTTAAGTTCGTCAAGAAGTGTTTCAAAACAATTTAAAAAGTCATAAACCTTCGTCAAGTTTGATCTATATATACAAATTATAATTACACTGAAGTATATTAAATTTAATTCCTGAGATCTCACACACATGCTGTACTGATATTTGGTAAATTTAGGACAATCCTCGAATCTAACATCCTCCTGACTAACTCCTGACATAAATACATGAACCTCCGTGAGCTATGCTATGTCAACAAAACTATGACCCTAGCACATAGTTCACAACTTTTAGTTCTTGTTCCTTTAGCCAATCAAGCAGTACCTACTTCAAGTTGCCTCGTCTTATTATTTAGCGATTGTACATTCTGGTGATATACAACAAGTGAACGCTCGACATGTTTACTCGTCGTTACGTCGTGATGCTTCGTCGTTGTACCGCCGCTGTCTTGACTGTAGTGCGTGTGCGCCCCACTACACGCGGAGCCGCGTGAGAAACCACTCGACGCGACGAACCGGACTCGTGGTCGCCACACAGTCGGAGTGCATATACGATCATACAGCGATTCTGGGATCCGAAAGATGCATGCCTATTTGTTTTAATGACCCGTTTCTTAACATAATAGAATTCAGATTTTGAAATCTTACTGAGAAATTTGCTAACATTATCGACCGTAGTGTCGGGTTAGAAGGACCATGCTTGAATATATTTCATTTTCACATCGGTCTGTAATTCGTCATCCTCCTTCCCCACTCCTGTTATTATTTTACGTCTTTTACGTTGTTTCTTCGAATTTACTGTTTGCCAGTCGTTTTAACTATTATAATTAATGTCATCTTCATATGTCTCATTTCCAGTATTAATGCCTTCTTGCATCCCTTTCGATTTTTTACCATCATTTATCGTAATAATGGAGTCATCTTGCTTTTCGTCCCCAATCGCGGCTTTAGTGGCCGATCGGGCTTGATTGGCTAACCTCGGGTGTTTTCGCCACATTAGTCGACATCGTTGTGTTCAGTGTGCTTGCAGCGCGGATGCAGCGCTACGTTGTTTTGGGACAGATTTTATTGCAGCCTCTGCGTTTACGTGGGCCAAGCGCTTTAATCGCTGTTGAGGAGCACTGGCACTAGACACGTTTTCGAAAGATTTTCGGGTACATTGAGTCTTCGTACTGTCAGTTTTGTGGGTCCCGAGATCGGCTAAGATTTTGCTTTGGTTCACTATAACTTCGTTTTCGTTACAAACTTGGCACTCCAATGCACTGATTTTACTCACTAACAACTGTACTGTTTTTTTGCAGATCACGTATCACTAGTTCAAGCGATGTATTAGCCATTTTGTTATTAAATCGAATTAATAGCTCCACGAACACAAAGAAACGCACCCGTCCATATATAGGGTCAACTGCCCACTACTAAGTCCAGATCGAGAAGCAGCTGAAGTAGTGGCATGCCTCATACTATGTGTTATGTGCGAGTTTCATACTAAAATTCTAGTAATTTCTCGATCGCGTAATCCGAGTTTACGTTACCATTTACAACGTCGGTAATGACAATAGAGTGCCTCTATGAAAATGAGGTCCGTTTGGAGCACATCGCTAACGTTTGCATGTTTATCGCGAGTGCAAGTTACAATTTTGACAGTTTTGTCAGCTCGAATACGAAACGCGAGCGTGAAAAGTTGTCAAATAAGATTTTGTGGTGAGAGCATTATGAGAGTGGTGAAATAACAAAGCAATTTAATTTAATTTCATATTGTGAATGAATGAGATTTCATTTCGTTGCTCGAACGGGGAAGAAAACGAAAAAAACTGTTATCACCTGTGCGAACGCCGTGCGTGCACGAACAAGAATGAGTAAGCTAGCGGCGGCGTGGCGAGGTAGCAGGGATCGTTTTTTTTTCGTTCACTGTCTACATATAAACACTTGTGCGATATAGTTTAGCATATATATATACGTACTACAAGTAAGAATTTCTCTTATGTGAAGACAGTACAATCAAGATCGAGCTTCACTTCAGGTAAGCTCGCCTGATCATTCAATATTGCAAAAAAAAGCACCTACCAACGTAATGAAATATATTTGTGCTAGCAGAGAAGACGTTACATCGTGACAGTCAGTACGTGGCTGACAAAACGGAATCGGATTGCAAGCTCCGTCATGGTTAATCTTTAGGTATAATAAAATTAAAAAGTCATAGCACTGTTACATAACAAAAAGAAACTATTTGGACATCAATGTGTTTCCTTTTTCTTTTGTTTCAAAAGGTGTTTTGTTTTGGTAGAAGGAACAATAGGATAAAAATAGAGGTAAAGATGAATCATCCTGTTCTTCGTCAATCTCTTCGTTTCTGTTATAAATTGATTGTGTTAATACAGCCATAATAATGTTATACCTAAAATTATATTTTCTAAGCAAAATTATGAACCTGTTCCCCTAAAACTATACAGGTTTGGCCTACAATATATTTTGAAGGCAGAATGAAATACTTTCGATAAGAAACGTGTTCATCAGACTATTATCATCATATTATTATTATCAGCTAAAAATCCGCTTAGGACATGGGCTATCACAATCATCGCCACATCGGCCGGTTCTGTGCTTCTTCATTAAGCTGCCGTCACCAGCTCATCAGTCCACCTTTTAATATTCCTTACGACGTTGCTTTCGGTATGTGGTGGCCATTCCAGAACCTTTAATCTCGTAATTAATATACTAAAAACAAAGTTCCAACATACCAACGTCCTATCCATTTCACTATTTATTTACCTTAAGACAATCATTTACTAAGAGCTTATAAAGTAGCCACAACAGTATCTGTGTGTAACTGTAGCCACACAGAAGCGTCTAATAAAGAGATATTTCGACTCGTACTCTCTTGTACTTGATCACTACCTAGAAAAATGTTAGAAGTGGTTATAAGGAGAAAATAAAATAGAAAATGAGTGTTTGTTCTTTTAATCTCGATTCAGTGCTATATTTAAATGCTAAGTGATTTATTTATTTAAAACAACTGAAACTATCATTACTCGGTTTACCCTAATGCGACAGCTAAGAACTTAAACTAATAACCTAAACTACAATATACTTACAACCAAATTAGAAACAATTAAAACTAACAACATTGTTCGAAAAAAAACACATAGCATTACATAATGACTAACAAAAAAAATTGGTACAAAAAATAAAGTTAAAATTAAGTATTTTTTTTATATTTTTAAATGTTTTTTAAGTAGTTTTATTTAGAAATATTTAAAAATGTTAAAAATATGTGTATAAATAAAAAAAATAAGTATTATTATTAAGTATTGATCAGATTTCATGTGCATGGCATACATTTACAAAGACAAAAACGAATTATACCGATTTTATGAATTCGAATGTTGTATGGTATCGACACTTACTTAAAAACGAAAAAAGCTTATAGTCTACTTTTTGCACAATATTAAGCCAAATTAAGCAATATTAAGCAATATATCAGATTCAAAAAAGGAACCTAAAGCGCTGCGTGTTCCGAAAATAAAAATCAAGCGAAAAATTATAATTTTGCAAAACTAAATAATATTAATTATCAACTTGTTTTAACTTATGCACTATTTATTGTGATAACCGCATCTCCACTCAGTGTAGTGAATATCTGTTTTTGTCTAAATGTAATAAGTTTTAATCTGCATAATTGCAATACAATTGATGATTAAGAAGGAAAAACAGCTGAGAATGAGATGCACGCTGAGCGGTTCAATTCGCAAAATTGAGAAGCGCAGAGGACGGTGCTCTAGTAGCCGCAGCAAATCCTGTAGCGCACTGCGGTCACGTTCATCTAAAATAAATTAATTTAGGTTTAATTGAGAATAATCTGGGGGCACGGGAATACCACCGCCAAGACGAGCCAAACGAAGCTCAAGGGCACTACCTACCTTTTCTCGAAGCGTTTCGTCGTTTTTTTTTAACCCCTTCAGCTTGGGTTTTGATTTTACCAGATAAACAATATTCTCGGGATATGTTGTCAATAGCGAACTTATTAAACATGTAAAGTTTTAATTGCATAGCTCTTAAACTAAAATTTTATTGATTTCTAAAAAACCCTTATTGCTTCTTTGACTGATGGTCATCAAAATACTTAGGGTATTTCCTAATAATAATAATAAACCATTTATTTCTGCTAACAAAGACCCATAGATGATAGAACAAAAATTGTTATTAGTATGTATTTTTAGGCTAAGATAATTACCTTAGCCTAAAAATACATACTAATAACAATTTTTGTTAGACTTTAAAAAACTGTGTTAATAGCACTTCACTAAACTATGACACACGAAGTGGCGGCGTCCTAGAAAGCTGAAATTTGGTTTGTAAGCTATTATTACGTATAGTACTTATACAAACTTAAAATTATCAAACTTGTAACTTTTATCCCCCAACCCCATAAACAAGGAATGGAAGTTTGTATGAGACTTCTGCCATTTTGACGGTAGAGGTCGGAAAATTGATTTAGGGACTCCTGGCACCTTTGATGTGCAAGAAATATACAAAAATATCACAACCACCTTACAAAAAGAAAAAATGAAATGAAAACCCACCAAAAACATTTTCTTGTAAAAAGTTGCCAAGACGAGAGACCATATGACTCGCACTGTCAAAAAGTTAACAGATCTCATGTGGAGCCAAGCTTCTAACTCTACACGCCATAACTCTACAAGGTCTTAACTTCACAAACTCTACACTTTAGTCAAAATGGCTTAGCCTTTTTATCTACGAATTAAAGTTTCTTCTTTTAAATATGTGGCTTGACCGTTTCGTTACTACAAGAACTATTGTATAACAGATAAGTAATGAACAGTGGATACATTTTTCACCTTACGCCCATGTGAATGTAGCGATATGGCCAAGCCACATATTTTGACTAAGGTGTTGAGTTTGTGAAGTTAGACCTTGTAGAGTTATGGCGTGTAGAGTTAGAAGTTTGACTCTACATGAGATCTGATAACTTTTTGACAATGCAAGTCATATGGTGGTGGTATGGTCGTCTTGGCAATATTTTACATGAAAATGTTTTTGGTGGTAATGACAAAAGTGAAAGTGCCAAATTCATCGCCATGTTTTGGACTGACTCAATTTGAATTGTCATCGACGCACTAAGAAGAAGCATTTATGCATATCTATGTCACACCCGAAAAGAAAACATCAGAACGGGAAAAAAAACAAAAGAAACACCCCTGTGTCTTGGAAACGACGCTTGCACCATCAATTGTGGTGGTGGAAAACTTAAAAACACATCTGCTGACCAAGGTATCAAAGACGCTCGGTAGTTGCGCTTGCGATTATGAGACCAACTCGTCAGTTACGTAAGCAACGTACTAGCTGTCTAGTCTAGTCTTTTCCCAACTGTGTTAGGGTCTGCTTGCAGTCTAAGCGGCTACAGCTGAATACCAGTATTTTACAATACAATTAATAGATAGCATCTAACCTCCACAGACACAGGTAGTACTGTGTAATACGATACCCATTGGTAAGACTAGTTGCCAGACTTTTGGGCCACTGACTACCTGTAACGACTGTCAAAAATCTACCATTGACAGCCGAGACAACTGTGCTTTCTGAAGCACGGAGGAAACTCGGTATGTCACAGAGGATTGACCCGAGTGGCTGTTATTATTTAGCCACGAGCACCAGCTTTCAGCTATATCAACTTAAAAACTAGGTACTATAACTTGAAAAACTTACTCGTGCAACTTGTCATTTTCTCAACACAAATAACTTTGATATCACTTATGTTATCAGATGTCAAATCAAAAACTATAGCAGCGATGAAGAAATAAAACATGGGTTGTCCGACAACAATGGCGACCCAGTCAAAATATTCTAAGTCGAAGGTACCCTGCAACAAAAAAAGTTTGTTTCAGACTCAGTTCAAAATAGCCAAATATACTGGCCTTGCAAAGTGTTACAAATCACTTAAAAGGTAAGCATCCACATATCCGCATCGTAAGCATCGGACGCATCGCATCAAACAGATCGCAGTTTTATTGAACAGATTCGAGCGATCCGTACGGTGCGGATCAGTCGACGTAGTTGTGTGACTTTCTATACTTCGTTTGATGCGATTCGTCCGATGCTTACGACGCGGAAATGTGGACACTTCCCTTTAAGGACAATTCTAAAGACGACTGCTACCACAAATCGCAACAACAAAGCAGCTTGCTGTAGCAAGCGCAGCGACGCGTAATACTTCCGTAGATGAGGACTGGTTTCTATGTATACAAACAGTAGTGTCGTTGCAGTCTATAATTGTAATTTTTTAGTAAAATAATTATGATTAAATTTAGGCCGTCAATTCTATTATATTATCGAACAATATTGGATAGGTATTTTTGTTTTATCAAATCACAAAAAAAATACGCAGATAAAACGCATCACTGATCATGAATGGGGCTTGTGAGGTCACTTCCCGGTAAAAAGTTTATCAAAATGTGACGTCACACGAGTTTTTGACGTTACTTGTAGGAAAAAAAATCTATCTGACGGACTAAATAGATTTATTTTTTGGTCATTTAACATATAGCTACCTAGCCAACCCACCCAATAGTGATGCTTGCAGTTGCGGTCAATTTCAGAATCGTACCTATAATTCAAAAAGAATTTGCTGTTTTTTAATCGATAATTAGTAGTTACTTGGTAATATACCTTGGAACCAGTACCTGGATGACCAAGAAATGCCTATTTCGAAACTTAATTTGGCGTGCGCAATGAAGGCTTGTGATACGTCAAAGATTTTATTTGGAATAATAGATTCAGTCGATGCCGCATCACGCTTCTGTAGAGACCTTGAGCTGGCCTAGTGTGGTACAGAGTTTCAATAAAATTAGGGGCCAGCTCACACTGATTTTGTTACCACTAACGTGCATATTGAACTAGGTAAATTAAACTTACATTTTGTTTAACATATGTCAATCTCACAGACGTCTCGCACATAGTTTTCATTAAAGCACACAACAAACTAACCAGTCTGAAAAAAAAAAAATTTAGTCAGTATTTTAGTAAAAGTGCAGAAGTTTCTATAAGTTAATTCAACTTTATACACACCAATAATTTTAAATGTTGCCCAAGAACCTTAAAAGTGTCGACAATCGTCTCGTACATTAGAATTAACTTGTTCACAGCAGATCTATTTCGAAGCGAATTGTTCACTTGGGTTGTCATTATAGCTATTTTAAATACTTTAGTACGATAATATAGCAAACCAAAGCACAAAACCATAGCTAACCTCGCCATATCATTAACGAAGAATAAGAAAAATAAAACATAAATTTCCACCGACGCAAATGTGTAAAATAATTGAGGGGCTGAATAGATAAGTGACAGTATAAAACACACTCTGAATCTAATTGCAAAACACATGATACATTTAAATAAGATTTCCAATCTGCTATATTCTTTCTTTGCACCAGGAATGCTATCAATCGTATGAAGATATCTAAAGTAAGTATTCATAAAATCTTCATTAGTGAGCAATGGCACCAAGACGTTTCCTACATATTTACCGAATGTAAAATATATGTGAAATGACCGATCAAGCATATTGAAGCATACAAACATTATGCAGATAAAAGTGAATAGTATCAATGGATAAAATTTTGAAAATAGATTAACGAAGCCGGATGACGATTGAAAGTTTTGTCTGAAACCGAGAAAAAAACGGTAGTAAATTACAAATTTCATGTTGCAGACTGGCTGGTTACCGATCATAGTTTCCTCGTTTTTGTTTTCAGCAAATATTTTCATTTAATAAATAAAACCACACACTACCCAAGAGTACTAGGCTACCAGAACGGTGAAGTGGTATGATGAAAAACCTCTCAATTTCATTACACTTTTCAAATCGATATCATGAGTTTATATTTCGGTATGATGATTGAACCTAAAAATATAACTCAACTTTGCAAGGTCTCGCCGCAGTATTTTAAATAATGAGTACGTTTTTCTAATGAGTCGCACCAACACAACAAAGTAGTACTTTAAAAGTAACTGCATTTAATGCCCATTACTCGTGCAAATCATTTAGGGAAATTAGGGGAAATTAGTATTAATGAAGTGAGGAAGGCAGTTCAAAGTATGAAAAATGGAAAGGCCATGGGCCCTGATGAAATACCAGTAGAAGTATGGATGTGTTTAAAAGAAGACGGATGTATGTGGCTGACTTTATTCTTCAATAAGTTGTTGTATGAAGGAGCGATCCCACAAGAATGGTGCAATAGTTCGCTAGTGCCCATCTTCAAAAATAAAGGTGATGTGCAGGACTGCAACAACTATCGGGGGCTATAGCTCATGTCACATAGTATGAAAGTATGGGAGAAAGTGATAAAGAAAAGAATTAGAGAAGAGAGTAAGATCACCCAAAATCAGTTTGGGTTTATGCCAGGTCGAGGAACTATGGACGCCACTTTTGCACTCCGCCAATTGTGCGAGAAGTACAGACGTGCACACAAATACTTGCACTTGGTGTTCATTGATCTGGAGAAAGCGTATGATAGGGTACCTCGAGATGTGTTGTGGTGGGCCTTGAAAGAGAAAGGTATACCTGGGAAGTATGTAGAGTTAATTCGTGCTATGTACAGTAAATCTTGTACCTACGTCCGGTCAGCTGCTGGCAACACCGATGAGTTCAGTGTGGCTGTAGGCTTGCATCAAGGGTCGGCTTTAAGTCCTTACCTCTTCTTGTTGATCATGGACGCTTTAACGTCGGACATCCAGGAAGAGGCACCCTGGTGCATGCTGTTTGCCGACGACATTGTTCTTGTCGGTGAAGATGGACCTGAGATCCAGAGCAGATTGGAGAAATGGCAACAGAAACTGGAGAATGTTGGCTTGAAAATAAAAAAGAAGCAGAAGTAAAACTGAATACATGTTCTGCGATTTCGGCGGTCTCTCCAGTTCTGGAGCCATAGCGTTAGATGGCGCGCCTCTTCCTGTCTGCTCCGACTTTCGGTATCTCGGTTCACTCGTGTAAAGCGATGGCGAAATAGATCGTAGTGTAAAGCACAGAATTAACACGGGATGGATGAAATGGCGGCAGGTCACGGGAACAATCTGTGACTCCCGCATTCCTCTTAAACTCAAGGGGAAGATTTATAAAACAATGGTTAGACCTGCTGTCTTGTATGGATCAGAATGTTGGGCCACAAAAATGATGAATGAAAGGCATTTGCATGTCGTGGAGATGAGGATGCTAAGGGGGATGTGTGGTGTTACGCGAATGGATAAAGTTCGAAATGAGTATATAAGAGGAAGTCTGAAAGTGGCGCCGGTGACTGAAAAGTTGTGTGGTAATCGGTTGTCGTGGTATGGGCATGTGATGCGAGCGATGAGGAAAATGTCGTGAGGAAAGTTTTGAGTATGAATGTGGATGGGTATATGAGTAGAGGAAGACCAAAGAAACGATGGATGGACTGTATAAAGAATGATATGGCAAGAAGAGAAGTGTCTGATGAGATGACGAAAAAAAGAGAAGTATGGAAGAAGAAGACATGCTGCGCCGACCCCAAATGAATTGGGATAAGGGCAAGAGAATGATGACTCGTGCAAATCATTTGCACGATATGTATTTTTTCGAAATTGGGCCAGGATCGCCAAAGTTACAGCGTTGTAAAGTTTCACAACTTTTTTAACTTTGCGTTCCATCGCGAACTACTGTGATGACGTCACGCCGCGGTGTCATGTCCGATTGTGGGTGATGTGGAGTGTTCACGTTCATAAAATTGGATTTTAAAAGTGGTTTGTACTTACTATTTTAAGTGTTTGTGTTTAAATATTATTGTTATCGTTTATTTTTATTAGCCTACTTGGTGTCCAACTTTTGGGAAAATGTCTCCCCTTTCTTCTTTCATACCTCTTTATTCTGTGCAGTCTCCGGCCACAAAATAAAAATAATTAATTAAAACTTAAATTAAACGTATTATTACTAAAGAAGATGTGCGAGTTATAAACCAATACTTATTTGTTTTTATTTTTTTCATGTAAGAATCTGGTGCTGTGGACATAAAAAATCTAGTTAGAAAACTTTTTACAGCTTATTCATACAAAGGCATTGAATTAGTGAGATCTAAATGTAAAAGCTTTTGATCTGCGTGGTAGCGATAATATTGACGATACAGAAGGAGAACCAACTGAGCAGAAAGTACATGCTGAGCGTATTGAATCGCCAAACTGTAAAACTCAGAGGACCATGCTCCAGTAGTTGCAGCAACTGTTACATTTTAGAGCGATCGCGTTCGTCTGGAAGAAATAAAATATGGGTAATACATTTGTACTTTTATATTATACTACATGAAAACCCGGTTTCGCTCGGGTGAACACACTCATAATACAAAATCATGTAGGTACAAAATGTAGGTAGATATTTCTGTAGTTATCGGTTCTCAAGGAATATTAAAGGCAAAGCAAGGCATAAATTCGTATAGCATCGTTCATTGTGTCTAATGAATATAGTAAATTAAAACTACCTGTTATACCCATTTAGCAAACTAAAACATCGTGAGCTCTCATATTATGAGCCTATTGAATTTGATTTAAGTTTGGCCACATTGATAAGTGCTTGATGAGTGCCTCTCCCTTGCCCTCTCTCCATCGACTCTTCCATTTCCTCTCCCCGAACACTCTTCTCCTTCCTCTCTCCCCTTCCACTCTTCTCTCCCCTCTCCCCGTCAACTCTATACTCCTCTTTTCCCCTCTCCAGCCCCTCTCCCACTCCTCTCTGCACCTACACCCCCTCTCCCCCTCCACTCCATCCTCCCCACTCCCCCACCCATCTCCCCGTCCACTCATAAATGGATGCATTTTTTATTTAATTAAAAACAATTATGATATTTTCGTAACGCAATGGTCGCACTTTTCGAAACGCGTAACGCATTCACCAGTTTACCCTAAGACAAACGTGCTTAATAGTTATTTATGCAACTGTTGTATAATGAGGGGTATTAAAACACGAATGTGGGTTTATCACACGAGGCGAAGCCGAGTGTGATAATAGTATCACATGAGTGTTTTAATACCTAATTATGTACAGTTGCATACAAGACTTTATCTACATCCATGATATGAATCCTCCATAAAAGGTTCTGAAACCATAGGGTGTTGCAGTGTTCTAAGAAGTCTATGTAAATTCATGGTAAGTTTAATTGCTTGTATTTAATAAATAAACAAACCGTGTATAGGTAGTAATATAATTATTTACATTTTGGATTGTTCGATTATCAAAATTCACAAAGCTTGTATCACTCATTTTTGTAAACAACAAAGTACATAATGCAATACTAATATCCAAATGTCGAACAAAAATGGCGGGATACGACGTGAATTCGAATTAACCTAAAAGTTTTTTTTTAATTACGGCGCTGTGGTAGTGAATTGCACGTGCTAGACGTTCGATTCACTACCACATTCGATGTTCTTTTTTTAAAACGAGTTGCATAATGAAATTCAGTACAACATTATTGTGATATATTATAGTATTAAGGTAGATGTAAATAATTGCTATGAACTAGATATTAAGAATTGTGGGTAGGAGCTAAAATGTAGCTGAGCGCTCGGTCTCATTGTATGTGCCAGTCGGAATATACTCGTAACCGTGAACAGCTGTTTTATTCCTGGACCCGTATCCCGACATCCTGGTGCTCCAAACACTTCAGTGGCGACGAGGACTTAAAAAAACCTTCGTGTGTGTTGTTTTTGTGAGCGTGTTAGCACAAACTATTAAAATGACTATCGGCAAAATCGGAGAGTTCAAAGTACAATCGGACGACTGGAAATTGTACGTGGAGCGTCTTGAAAATTATTTTGTGGTCAACGATATCAAGGATGAATTGCGAGTGGCGACGTTGATAACGGTAATGGGTGCGAAAAGTTACGAATTGTTGGTAAATTTGTGCACGCCGCATAAACCGAGCACAAAGACATTCGAATATGTAACGGCCGTCATGGAAAAACACCTGCAGCCCAAACCGAGTGTGTTAGCCGAGCGATTCAAATTTCACCAACGGAAACAAAACGTGAACGAAAGTATATCAGAATATATGGCAGTACTAAAGAAAATGTCTAAATCATGTGAGTTTGGAACATGGCTGGAAGAAAGTATTCGGGATCGTTTCGTGTGCGGGATAAGTAGTGAGATAATAAGACAGCGTTTATTCGCCGAGGATAAAATTGACTATACAAAAGCATACAGTATGGCCATGAGTATGGAAGCAGCTGAAAAAAATGCAGCTGTGGTCGACTGCAGTACAAAGAACACGGAAAAGGCGAACACGGCGAGCGATTGTCTAGCGATGGCGACTATGAGTCACAATGGAATTCGCGGGGCGGCGCAGTATAAACCGGCAGCGACGGCAGGTGCGGTCGGTGACAGGCGCAGGGCCGCGTGGAACGGACAGCGGCGCGGCGGCAGCGGCGGTGGCGGTGCGCACAGGCCGCGTCACGTGGAGGGGTCGCCGGCAGCGTCTGCACCGGTGGAGCGAGCTCGGCGAGATCAACAATGCAACGCTTGTGGAGGACGTCATGATTCTACATGGTGTAAATTTACGCGATACGTTTGTCGAGTATGCAACAAGCAGGGACATCTTCGGCGTGTATGTCCACTAGAAGTGGGACATCATCATCTGTATGAAGTTGGAGATACAAATAGTTTGTCGGAAGACGAGCGAAGCGACGAGGTAATGACTGTCGACATAAATAATTTATCTGTAGCTCGTTATCCGCCAATATATTTATTAGTTAAAGTACACGGTACAGATTTAAAGATGGAGTGTGATACGGGAAGTGCCATATCATGTATAAATTATGAAACATACAAAGAATTGTTTAGCGATTTACGGATCGATTCCTGTAACCTGATGCTAAGGTACTATACAGGGGAAATGGTAAACCCATTGGGGGTTATTAAGCCGGAAGTTAGGTATAAAAACGCGTGTAAAAATTTAGATTTGTATGTAATCAAAGGAGGGAAAACTATATTAATCGGTCGACAGTGGATGACCGAATTGAAAATACAATTATTTCCTGACCTCTCTGATAGGGTAGTGTCTGTAAATAGTTTACAAAATAAAAAGTTTGACATGTACGAATTTAGTTCCAGATATTGTGAGGTGTTTGAGGACGGTTTGGGTCGATTCACCGGCGGCGCGGTAAGCATCCACGTGCGCCCGGGAGCGCGGCCGGTGTTCATGCGCGCACGCCCGCTGGCGTACGCACTGCGCGAGCCCGTGGAGCGCGCGCTGGACCAGCTCGTGCGGGACGGCATCCTCACGCCTGTGGACCGCTCAGATTGGGCCACGCCTATCGTTCCAGTGGTAAAAAAAGACGGTACTATCAGAATTTGTGCTGATTATAAAATCACTTTAAACAAGGTTTTGGAAGTCGATCGTTACCCCTTACCGAGAGTAGAAGATTTGTTAGCCCGTTGACATGGAGGGGAATATTTTAGTAAAATTGATTTATCGCAAGCTTATGCGCAATTTGAGCTGGATGAATCAAAGAAATATACGGTTATAAATACGCATAAAGGTATGTTTATGTTCAATCGCTTAGTGTACGGGTTGTCCTCGAGTCCCGGAATATTTCAAAGACGTTTAGAACAATTATTTGCAGATTTGCCTAGCGTGGGCGTATTTTTAGACGATATTATTATTACGGGGGCAACAACTCAAGACCACATTAGCAATTTATACAAAGTCTTTGACCGATTACAATCAAGTGGTCTCAAAGTAAAAAAAGAAAAGTGTAGTTTCTTTTCTAAAAAAATAAGTTATTTGGGTCATATAATTAGCAAAGATGGGGTGCAAACGTGCGATGATAAGGTAAAAGCGATAATTGATACACCCGCCCCCTCCAATATATCGGAGTTACGGGCATTTATCGGTATGACAATGTACTATGCAAAATTCCTTAAGAACGTCAGCACAGTTCTTTCGCCTTTGTATAGATTGCTCCGGATAGACGTACCTTTCAAGTGGTGTGAAAAGTGTGAAGACGCGTTCAGGGAGGTAAAGCAGCAACTAGCTTCAAGTGAGGTGCTGGTGCATTATTCACCAGACCTACCGCTCGTGCTGACGGCCGACGCCAGCAGCGTCGGGGTCGGCGCTGTGCTGTCTCACGTCACAGCTGCCGGGGAGCGGCCGATAGCGTATGCGTCGCGTTCATTAGGCACGGCCGAGCGAGCTTATTCACAAATAGACAGAGAAGCACTCGCGATCGTTTTTGGCATTAGGAAATACCATCAGTATTTATACGGGCGTAAGTTTGTCCTAAGGACGGATCATAAACCACTGACATACATTTTCGGTGATAAAGTTGGCATTCCTGTAATGGCAGCATCTCGGTTGCAGCGGTGGGCAATACTATTGTCAGGTTATAATTACGAAATAGAATATGTGTCATCAAAGAAAAATTGCGCCGATGCCTTATCGAGGCTACCCCAAAGTAAACAGCCTAGTGTGAGTACGGAGATCACATATGTTAACTTTGTGGAGGATTTCTCCCAGTGACACACAGTGAAGTTAGGAAACAGACTATTAAAGATGTTTTGTTAAGTAGAATACTTCTATACGTGCAATCCGGTTGGCCGTTGTCGTGTTCAGATGAGTCAGTTAAACCTTATTTTTCTCGACGTCATGAATTGTATGTAGAACGCGGCTGTTTAATGTGGGGATACCGTATGGTAATACCGCAAGTCTTACGGAAGGATATACTAAAGCAATTACATATAAGTCACATGGGTATAGTCAAAACAAAGTCATTAGCGCGCAGTTACGTTTGGTGGCCGAACATTGATAGTGACGTAGAAGCGTTGTGCCACAGTTGTGAGACTTGTGCGATAGAGGGCGCTGCTCCACCGCGAGCGCCGCCGCAGCTATGGCCTTACGTCATACAGCCGTGGAGCGAGATCGGGTGCGAGCAGCACAACAACGACAGGTACAAAATTCCGGAGGCGTTTTGCGAGATTTAGCTCCACAAGATGAAGTGTGGACGAGAAACGGTGCCTTAGGGGATAAATGGTTGAAAGGTACAATCCAAGCTAGAGCAGGGTCGCGCGAATATATCGTAAAAAACGGTGACGGACGACTAACTAGAAAACACATAGATCAGGTAAAACGTAGGTCTCGTTTATCCGACTTCATGGGTTCTGATAGTACAGTCTCGGAAAGTTTACCACTCCCACCGACTCAAAAGTCACAGGCGGAGGATGTGGTCCCGATACCTGAGGGTCCAGGGGAGGAAAAAGAACCGAATCTGGTTGGTGAGGGTGAAAAAGAGAGGATAGATAGCGAATGTGGTTTTGAAGTTTTATCAAAGCCCGGACTTCCACCGCCATCACCGCCGGAGGATCGACCTAAACGTACTCGTAAACCTGTAATTAAATTTAGAGTAACATAAAAATATTTTAAAGAAACATTAGTTATGTTAACCAACTCTCTCATGTAAAAGCTATTAAAATTTGTATTTAAATTTAATAACTTAGAGATTAAGTGGTGAGGTGTGATATATTATAGTATTAAGGTAGATGTAAATAATTGCTATGAACTAGATATTAAGAATTGTGGGTAGGAGCTAAAATGTAGCTGAGCGCTCGGTCTCATTGTATGTGCCAGTCGGAATATACTCGTAACCGTGAACAGCTGTTTTATTCCTGGACCCGTATCCCGACATCCTGGTGCTCCAAACACTTCAATTATAACACCCGTTTGGGTGTTATAATGGTTATGATGACACTGGCTGTTTTAATGTTGGCCATAAGCTAACTGTTTCAGATACCTAAAGGTATAGAGGATTATTATATATTTATATATTATATATATATTTTATTATTATTAGAGGATTTATAGCATGGTTGTAGATAAAGAAGTTTTACTTTGTTTTTTTTTAAATATTATGTGGCCTAGTATGAAACGGAACGTTTAATAGCTACTCAAGATGTCATCCAGTGTCAGTGACGTTTCGCTAGAATTACCAATATGGCGACTGCGATTTGTCTCTTAGCACCATTAGAATTTAACAAAATACTCGACAATCCGAATATTGCGGATATACCGACGGTCATAAATTCAATTGGCGTAAGGGACAAAGTACAGGTTTTCAGTACGAGCAAAAAACAAAAAAAAGTATGCATTATCTACCATAACTTTTTCATTTTTAAAGCACGTTTTATGATGTCTTTGACAAAAGAACTCGAAATAAAGCTCTCTTTTGTCTGGTAATACTCAAAATAACTTTAATTTAACAGTTTCGGAGATAGTGTCCTTTACTCTTGCTTTATTATGAGAACTTGTCCCTTACACTTAAACATAGTTTGTGTCAGTTTGGTCGTAAGTGGCTATAATACTATAAAGTCATAAGCAAAATATGCCGTAAGTATTTATTTATTTATTTATTTATTTATTTATAGTTAATTAAAACGGTAAACACCAATTACAATAATTAACATAGAAACACCAATTACAATAATGAACAAAACAAGAGTAAAAACATCCAGTTGACACCATTCAATGGTTTGAATTAAATTACTAATACTAACACGGCACAGTGGACACCCTTGCATACTTTCTCTCACAGAACATCAGACATATTCGAATAATCTTACTCCATTCATCCGCAAACACATCACATTCAGGGTTGGCAATCAGAAGGGCGTTGAGCGTCTTAAGAGTCCGACATACAGGAGATTCAGCTCTGGCGACAGTTTTAGATGACGGTGGGGCGAACAGAATGTGCCGGCGGCACTGGCGGTGTCCGATGTATTTGTCGGGAACAAATAGCCGGCAGAAAAGGCTGTGGAGCTCAGGGCAGTCGATTAGTCCCCGTAGGGTCTTACAGGCTACCGTGAGCTGCTCAGAACCTCTTCTCACCTCCAAGGAGTTAAAGCCCAACACTCCTAACAGGTAGTTGGTAGGGTACATGTAGGGAAAATAGAAATATATCCTTTGGAAAAAGCCTCTTAGGAACGTTTTCTGCACCTTTTCGAGCATCAGTGTTGGGGCAGCGGTGTAAGGGTGCCAGACACAGGCACTAGACTCAAGTTTGCTTCGAACCAGAGTGGTGTACAGTAATCTAAGGACACTAGGATTGCGGAAGTCACGAGTATTTCGCATCACAAAGCCCAAACGCCTGAAGGATTCCTTCGCGAGGGTAGAAATGTGGTCTTTAAATGTAAGACAGCGGTCAAATGTCACTCCCAAATCCTTAACGTTGGTGACTCGAGAAATTACGTCGCCACCCAATCTGTAGTTGAAAAGGATTGGTCGCAACCTTCTACCGTATGTCATGACCTGGCACTTACTTGTGTTGAAAGGAAGTTTATTTACAATACTCCACATATAAACGGCATCAATGTCCCTTTGTAGGAGTTTACAGTCCTCGTCCGATCTGATTTGTGCAACAAGTTTTAGGTCGTCGGCGTATAGCAAGCACCTGGCAAACTTAACCTTTGATACCAAATCATTAATCATGATCAGGAACAGGGGCGGCCCCAACACGGATCCCTGGCTCACGCCCGAGCGGGTGTTGTAAGGCTTTGATTCAAAGCAACCATGTCTGACAAACTGCTTGCGATCTCGTAGGTAGTCGGCAAAGAAGCAGAGACATCCGGACGAGAAACCCATGGCCTCTAGTTTAGTCAAGAGTACATCGTTGTCAACTCTATCAAAGGCTTTTCGGAAATCGAAATAAAGAGTGTCGACCTGCCTCCCGATGTCCAAGCTACTGGATATGTAGTCAACATGGATGAGCAAATTCGAGTTTACGGAGCGACCCGGTCGAAAACCGTGTTGAGCATCAGATAATAGCTTATTTACGTGTTTGAAAATCACGTTATGGAGAATATGCTCGAAAACCTTGGCGATGGTTGGGAGGATAGCGACGGGTCTGTGTTCCTCTACCGATGTTTTGTCGGAGGTTTTAGGGATGGGAGTAACTCGTGAAATTTTCCATTGCTCAGGGTATACGCCGGACTGGAGGGCAAGGTTAAAAATATGACACAGAGGAGCTGCCAAGGTGTCATCACAGCCCTTAAGAACAAAGGGCGGAATGTTGTCAGGGCCAACCGAGCTAGAGGGTCTAAGTTTAGCAATCCCTTTTACTACGTCCGATGGGTTTAAGAAGGGGACGGGAATATTATTTGCCACACCACTTGCACTAGAGTTCCTAGGGTCTAATTTAGGTGTATTGGGCTGAAACACGCTAGCAAAATACTGAGCAAATGCCTCTGCCGCTTTGACACCCGAACACGTCTCACCCTTGTGAACAACGTTTGGTTCGAAACCGCCCTTAGATCGCAGGCTAGAAAAATGCTGCCAAAAATGCCGTGGATTTTTGCGTATGCTATTTTCCACGCTGCTGCAGTGCAATCTGTAGGCGTCTTGGGTTCTCACCTTTAGGCTCGACCGCAGTTTACTAAACTCTGCAATGTGGCATCGCATCGCGAAAGTTTCCAAGTATTATGAAGTTTAGTTTTTCGCCGAGTGTCGTTTACCATATCCCGCGTAAACCAGACTAACATTTACCCAAATAGAAACACCCCAAAAGGGATGTAAATCTATATAATAAATATAACTTTAAAGACTTTCTGATCTGCTACAGATCAGAAAGTCTTTAAAGTTATATTTTCGGCGTGCAAACTAGCGCCACTTTAGTTAAAAAATCAGAACTCGTTAAATACGCAATTAATATGAAATCTGATCAACAAAATCAATGCTTTAGAGTTCATGATTTTTGACGTCTATTTAATTCATTAAAATATACTTCACTGTAGTTACATTTAGAAAAATTGCTAAAAACGGCCGTTTTTTTCCCATTTTGTATCTGTAACGACAGCGAGCTATGTTTCAATGAGTTAAGTAGACATAAATAATTTAGAAGACCAAAAGATTGATTTTGGCGATCAGATTTTTGATTAATTATTATTGGGCATTTATCAAGTTCTGTTTTATTACTGCAGTGGCGCTAGTGTGCACGCCGATAATATAACTTTAAAGAATTTCTGATCTGCTACATTTACATCCCTTTTTAGTGTGTTTCTATTTGGGTAAATGTTACTTATATTTATATTTTTCATAAGACTTTATAGTATTATAGCCACTTACGACATCTTACGACCAAACAAACACAAACTATGTATGGGTGTAAGGGACAAGTTAAAGGACACTATCTCCGAAACTTTTGAATTAAAGTTATTTTGAGTATTACCAGACAAAAGAGAGCTTTATTTCAAGTTCTTTTGCCAAAAACATCATAAAAATTGCTTTAAAAATGAAATAGTTATGGTAGATAATGCATACTTTTTTGTTTTTTGCTCGTACTGAAAACCTGTACTTTGTCCCTTACGCCAATTGAAAGAAAGAAAGAAAGAAAAAGCATTTGTTAGCCCGCACAGGACAAAACACACAAATTAAATTAAGTACAACTAATAAAAATTAAACAAAGAGAAAAATAAATAAAATAAAATGAAATTGGTCCTGTACTAGGCCAAAAGGTATCTCATCATGGTGCTGTAACGTTAAAAAACGTCACAGCGCTGGTATTCTGATAGGGCCCACTTGAATTTATGAACGTCGAATTACTCAAAAAAAATTAGCAAACTACATTAAGGACAAACAATACGATCTAGTGATGCGTAACGGACAAGATTGCTACTTTGATTTGGCGTAAGCGGGTTTTTATTTTAAGTCATATGTCGTATGGAACAAAACCGAAACTTCGTAAACCTTAAAACAATTTTCTATTTTCTTTTTAGTACTTACGTCAAATGTTTGGAATATTTTTTAAATGAATGTCCTTATAAGCAAAATGCAGCGTTTTATGTACCAAAATTTCAGGGGTGTAAAGGAATTATTTGAAGAGCTACAAGAATTTTAAGTATGCAGAAAGATAGAGGAGAAAAAATCAAGTTCGGTTTAATATTTTTATTTTTTTGTCAAAATATGTCCCATAAGACAATTGAATTTATGACCGTCGATATGTTGTCGACTCGAATTCTTTATTTTTTTAAGTTTTATTATTCAGGTAAGGTTTCGATCGAGTCTACCGTACCCCTTGATGAAATTATTATTAAAGATAAGTACATTTATAAACTAAAATAACTTACAGGACCTACTCTTCAAAAAATCAAATGTAACATATAAATATTGTGAGGTTGTAGGGGGTAATCTCTGGATCTACTGAACCGATTTTGAAAATTATTTTACCAATAGAAAGCTACGTTATTTGAGAGTGTCATAGGTTATATTTAAGATCTTCTCGTGGGATAATATCCGAAAAAAAAAGCCGCGGGCAAGAGCAAGTGTAACATAAAATGAGAACGTCTCGTTCTCGTTAAGATAATTCGCATTAAGATTCATAAACCTTAAAAGCAATAAGTACTTACTTGTGCAACGTTGTCTCTTCTCGACACACATAACTTGGATATCCATCAAGTTATCAGCTGTCAAATCCAAAGCCATTGCAGCCACAACGAGATGTATAACTGGTATCCAAAGAGCTAACCAGATATTTCTCAATCAGAAAAGTAAAATTTAATAGTAATGTGAACTAACCAATTGTTTCAAAAGGGCCAGTTTACCGGAGATAACAAGCGTTATTTTGACTATAACATACAACACATCAATCACAGCCTGAAAAATATAAGGTGAATCATGAAAAGTATTTAGTAAATCGGCATAGTTTGTGCTACCGCATGAAGATCGATTTTTATAATAACCATGAAGTTCATAGTGCGTCGCCAAGCCGTGTGGTATCCGGCAAAGTAGTATAGAACCAGCCCATTACACTTACGGGTGTCGTTTACGGCGACTAATGTTTGAGGCAGAACACCTTGCGCCTCCGTAGACCAGAGAATGGCCAGCAGCGTTTTCTGTTAGTCTTTCATCACTGCGATCTCCAATCCGCCTGCCAAGCGTGAAGATTACGGCAAATTCCTCCCATGATGGGAGAGGCTTATGTCCAGCAGTGGACGTTATGGGCTGTTGTTGTTGTTGTTGTCATAGTGCGTCGCGTCTGACATTTCTTAGATTGTCTTCAAGCGCCAGGTTACATTTCTATGAACCTCAAATCTCATCAAATGCATGTCGAAGGCGGAGATCTAAGAAATCTAGTTCCAAAGCCATTTTTACTAATTTTGTGCGGCAATATAGCAAGCCTAGGCACAAACAAATGGTCAACCTTCCCATATCAATAGCACAGAAGAAAAAACATTCAAGAAAATATTATTTGGGTTCTAAAGACAATAATTATATTCTGATAGTATGCATAGACGGCTCCGGAAACAGCAAATCCCAAAGAGTAAATCATGGATATTAAGGTAAAAATATCAAGTTTTTGGTTAAGTTTGGTCGCACCAGGAATACTGTCAATCTCATGTATATATTCAAACCAAGAGTAGAAAAAATCGTCTTATGTTTGGCATCAGACCAAAACGTCAACAAAAAACTCTCCGTATGCCAAAATTCGTGAAACAAATGAGCCCCTTTAGAGGTGAAAATATTCGTGAACAAAAATGATAAACATTAAAATAATGGGGTACAGTTTTAAAAGAAAGCGGCTTCCGAATAAAGATTGAAAGTCTTGTATAAAACCCAAGACAAAACGATAAAACATTACGGGTTTCAAATTGCACACCAGATAATTTCTTAACATTATTGAAAAAGGTATTTTTAATAATTTAAACCTATTTAATGTCATTGCCGTAATCTCCACGCTTGGCAGGTGGATTGGAGATCGCAGTGATGAAATACTAACAGAAAACGCTGCTGCCCATTTTCTGGTCTACGGAGGCGCAAGGTGTTCTGCCTCAGACATTAGCAAAAAATTCGGCAAATTCCTCCCATCATGGGAGAGGCTTATGTCCAGCAGTGGACGTTATGGGATGTTGTTGTTGTTGTTGTAATGTCATTGCTCATCGGTAACGTTGTTAGAATGAGTTTTGAAAGCATGACATGATGGCAACAATGAACATTTTTATTTTCATCACAATCGATTATAAGAGTTTCATCATGTCATTCAAAATAAAAATAGCCCTTCTATCGTTTCATATATGTTATGAAGCACTTTTAATTAACTGTTGCGATGTACCTACATCGCAACAGTTCAAAAATAATGAAATGTTCACAAATGGTCTCTTTCTAAAAGTATGGACGATGAAGATTTTTGATGACTGAATTTTACTCCCAATTTTTTGGAATTGGTTGTTTATTGATATGTTTTACAACAAACAGTTTTGTAACAAATTCAAATTAGTATATCCACCTTTGTCGAGGCACTGATACGTCATGATGAACAGAGAAAAAAAAACCGGCCAAGTGCGAGTCGGACTCGCGCACGAAGGGTTCCGTACCAATTATTATAAAAAAATCACGTTTGTTGTATGGGAGCCCCCCTTAAATATTAATTTTATTCTGTTTTTAGTATTGTTGTTATAGCGGCAACAGAAATACATCATCTGTGAAAATTTCAACTGTCTAGCTGTCACGGTTCATGAGATACAGCCTGGTGACAGACAGACGGACAGACGGACAGACGGACAGACAGCGAAGTCTTAGTAATAGGGTTCCGTTTTTACCCTTTGGGTACGGAACCCTAAAAATGTTCAGCCTGTCAAAATTTTAACTGAAAGTTATTGGTAAGTATTCTAACAAAATAAATAATACCCAAAATCAAATGAAATCAACATAACTACTAGACAAAATTATTTCCTCTTTAACACTATCAACAACACGGAGTTAGTAAACCTATCAATCGTTAACCAGTTTGAACTGGTTTTAGTGTTTATCTCACTTGCATACAATCTAGTTGTTTCAATGTGAAATCGTTTGAAGTATAACAAATATACAAATTCACTGAGTGGAAGTCCACATTATATGAAATGGAAAATACATACAAACTAAGGTAGTTTTTACTCTCCATCTCCCTTGAAAACGATACACTTTGTGAGAACTGTCAAATAACATGTTTTTGCACCGAAAGTCCGTGACCCGTTTCTTCGCTATTTCTAAATATTTTTAATTGGTATGTTTGTAGCTAAACTTTTTTCTTCGTCTTTTTTTCGTTTTGAGCTTTATATTAAAAGAATACAACACTGCCAAATCACTTCTTCGAATAAATGTAAAAATTTTATGTATGTACCTACATTCATTATTTTTTTTGTAAAATTTCACAGAATAAGTAAATTATCGTGAAGTAAGCTCCTCAAAAACTCATTGCTATGTCACACACTAGTGATAGGTTTAATCAAACATTTTACTAAACTTTAACAAAAAGGTATAGTATACCGACACGGAATGCTAAAATAACTCTGATAAAATATTCACATACACGACGAAAGGGACTAGTCGACCAAATTCCTTGAAGGGGAATGTGGAATTTATTAGACACCTTCCGTTTCAATTTGCGAACGCCGAGTAGAGATGGTGTCATTTCGGTTCGGTCTTCTCTCTGGAGAATTCGGACAGTGACGGCAGTAAACGAAGTTACACGAAAGAGTTTGTTGTGAATCCGTTTTGACATTTTCTTGTCTAAACTTATATACGACAGTTAACCTGTTTAGGGCCGTAATAATAAACGTTTTGATGTCCAGAAGATTTAGTGAAAAATTAAATCCGTACTGTATTATAAATGGATATGAAGTAAAAATAAGAAAATGATAGCGTGACAATTGACAGGGGAGAATGGGAGAAAAAACGTATTGCACCGACCCCAAGTAACATGGGACAAGGGCAGGAAGGTGATGATGATGACATATTATTTATTCCAAACACGGAAGTAACGAAGGATTGACAAACTTAAGTGGCAGTGGACAGGGCACATTGCTCACAGAACGGATGGCTGATGAGGCCGAAAAGTTCTGGAGTGGCTTCCGCGAACCGGAAGACGTTGCGTTGGAAGACCTTCCACTAGGTAGACCGATGACCTGGTGAAGGATGCGGGAATCCACTGGATGCGAGTCGCACGGGACACTTGGAGGAGGCTTATGTCCAGCAGTGGACGTCTTATAGTATTATGCTATACTTACGCTTCATATTCACCATTCATAATACTATTCATCATCCTTTTTATTTGTTTATATATCTACACTCAGCAAATCGATTTAAATACGATTCTTTAACTTGGAAATAGCTGAAATTAAATATTATCAAAATTTTCATGTTGTGACACTTACGTCAAGCGTCAAATTGTCAAACTGTCAGTTACTTTTTTAATTCTCTTTAGTCTATGTATGATGGGTACTTTTTGGTTTGTAAAATTTAAATTATTTTTATCAATATGTGTTTAGCCATTATATATTGTAGATTATTACGATTGTTTACTAAATGACTTAATATTAAGTAATTTTATAAAATCTTTACGCACTCATGGATTTGTCCTAGCCGACTACACTTGTCAGATGAGATGATGGCCACACTAAGAAAAAGGATATTTTGAAAAAGGAAGACTACTTTGGAGATACGAGCTGACGGACGGCTGATGAAGGACTCTTGGATCTGATTTGATGAGCATCAGAGAGCAGCTTGGTTTTCGCTGTCAGATTCTTAAACTACCCAGGGGATCCAGCTAAAGATTCTCCTGGGACTTCTACTCCTGATCTTCGGAGGCTAACTACGTGCCTGACTGTCTACTGGTCTCGCAGGGCTGTCCTACGTCTGGCCCTGAGTTCTGCACTGCCTTGCTGCAGAGCTGTCCTGGTGGACTCTGAGATCTGCGCTGCCGCCGCTTCTACTGCTTCAGAGCTGAACCTCGAGGTTGCTCCGGTATCGACCTGCTACCCTCACGCCTGTTCCCGTGATTCCTAACTGTGAACTATAGAACTGTAGAGAGTGCGTGGTAGGTAGGTTTTTATATAACTAGGTGTATTTTTTATCTTTCCTTTATTCAATTTTAAATTGAACAAGTCTGCTTATCCTTTTATTCAATAGGAGCAAGTAGACTTGTTACAGTCTTTTGGCTGGAATGATGATAATGATGGAAGTAACTCTGCCTGTCTATTGAATAAATTTGCTAAGTACACTGAACCACTCTTTATTAAATAAGATAGGAAACCTGGAACCTGAGCTTATTTTCATGCTAGCTTTACAAATTATACATGTTTTTCAAAACTAAGACATTCAAAATACACGCAGTAAAAGACGCGGGCTACAGCAAAAATATTGACGATTCATACTTGTTTTCTCGCCCTTAACAAAATGATCAACACATCTTTCCCTAAACACAAAAGTTTCTCAATGACCTTTACTAAAACAAATTACATGGGAAATCGTTTCAGGAATTAATTGAACCCTAAACTTCAATACATAATTAGTTAAACTGTTAATTATATAAAACGAAAAACTGACTCCAGGAGCTTCTAAATTACAAAGTTTGTTAACCCTTCACTGCCGATAAAGTGTTGGCCTCAATTAAATTATTTAAAATTAATGGATCGAAATCCAGCACCGATTAGTTTAGATAGAATACTGTATAAAATGATGCCTATTTGTTTAACAGGCCTGTTATATAATTAATATAAAAGAAGTGACCTATTTAAATACTTTTAAAATAGGTTAAATATAACTAGGCCAGTGCAGGAGAGCAGTGGTGGCTCATTGATTACGGTCTCAACCTACGAGCAGTAAGTCGTGGGTTCGAACCCAGGCAGGCGTATTACTTTGTATAATTTATTTCATCTAAAATCATCACTGGTCTAAAAACATCACCTGTGTCCCAGAAGTGAGAACATTATAGGCTGATTATGCAGGCCAATGCTCTAAAAAAACCGAATAGAAGCACACGGACACAGATCTCCTTTCTATTAAGGACTGGGCCATAAGCCACCATACGAGCCTAGCGTGGGTTAGTAGATATCATAACTTTAATTTTTTAGTTCTAGAACATGTCACCATGTAACTGGTACAACTTTAAAACTTCATCTAATATATGCTCGTTCCTTATTTTATCCATTCTTGTCACACCACACATCCACCTCAACATTCTCATCTCGGCTACATGCAATCTTTATCCATCCATCTTTTTCATAGCTCAGCATTCCGATACATACATTACAACAGCTCTAATCACGGACTTGTATATTTTTTACCTTTAACTTGAAGGATATCCGTGGGTCGCATATTGTTCGAGTGATCAGTGACCTGGGCAATTGTTAGGACTAAAGGTCGTATATAATGTTTACGTATAGGATTACATTTTTCAGTTAGTGCTTAGAAGATGAACCTTCTGACTCTATTCCCACTTCGGGTTGCAACTTACTACAGTTACTACACTACTACTACAACAGCCCATAAGCCGCTCCCATGATGGGAGGATTTGCCGTAATCTCCACGCTTGGCAGGCGGATTGGAGATCGCAGTGATGCAAGACTAACAGAAAACGCTGCTGCCCATTCTCTGGTCTACGGAGGTGCAAGGTGTTCTGCCTCAGACATTAGTCGCCTTATACGACACCCGTCAGTGTAATGGGTTGGTTCTATTCTACTCTGCCGGATACCACACGGCCAAACTATACTACAGTTAAAGCCAACGAATACTGCACTAATTCTGTTTTATGACCCACTGATTGTTAATAAACACTTAATATGTTGTTTCCTCATATCAAAATGAAAATTGCTGTCCTAAAGTGGTTTGGGTTATGTTCTCTTTGTTAAAAGGATCTATGAAAACAGTTTTTTTCTTTACTAATTGTATACGATTTTACTGGAACTTGAGTCTAATAATAGAAACACGCCAACCGCCAAACGCTGAGGCAGCTTGCTCTGCGGCTTTTTCCTTTACCTGCTATTTCCCTGTTCATGTTCTTGAGTGATAATGCCTTAATTTTACCTGCAACTTGGTAATAATTGTGGCTAGTAGCAGTTGATCTTTGTAGAGTTGCAAAGATCGTCGCTCAACCTAGCCTGAGGGCGTTATTAATAAGAACATTGGTGTCAAGCTTAAATTTTCTAAAGAACGAACATTCTTAAAGTTAGCTGTTTGTTCCTGGGCAAAGACCTCCCCCATGTCCTTCAAGGTACTCTTCTCTTGCGCCACCTTAAACCAACCTACGTGATGCGCGTCTAAATCATCTCGCCACCTATTTCCAGGCTGGCCTCGGCAGCGCCGTCTATCCTCATCAAAATATTGATTTTAGTAATTCAAAACAGCGAAATATTTGAAAGATTCTTAGACATATGACTAAAACGTTTTTACGTATAAGCCGGTTAAAGACGTTAGTCTTCAAAACTCATATTATTTTACTCTTAATAAATAGAAAAAGAAAATATCAAATCTAAATTCTGCATTATAACCAGACATCACCATTTAAGAATTTTGCAAACGAAAAGTTCCTACATATTGGAATCTCTTCGTGCTAGCACAGGAGACGTTACGTCGCGTCGTGACAGTCAGTATGTGGCTGACAAAATGGAATCGGATTGCAAGCTCCGCCATGGTTAATCTTTAGGTAAAATAAAACCTAAAAGTCATAGCACTGATACATAACAAAAAGAAGCTATATGGACATCAATGTGTTTTCTTTTTATTTTGTTTCAGAAGGCGTTTTATTTTGGTAAAGGAACCATAGGATAAAAATAGAGGTAAAGAAGTATCATCCTGTTCTTCGTCAATTTCTTCGTTTCTGTTATATATTTATTGTGATAATACCGCTTTATAATGTAATACATATAATTATATTTTCTGAGCAAAATTATGAACTTGGTTCCCCTAAAAATAAACAGGTTTTGCCTAACTTTGAAGGCAGAATTAAATACTTCCGTTAAGAAACGTATTCATCGGACTATTATCATCATCATAATATCAGCTAAAAGTCCGCTTAGGACATCGGCTATCATAATCGTCGCCACATCGACCGGTTTTGTGCTTTTTCATTAAGCTGCTTTCACCAGCTCATCAGTCCACCTTTTAATATGCCTCATGACGTTGCTTTCGGTATGTGATGGCCATTCCAGATCCTTTAATTTCGTGATAAACATACTAAAAACAAAATTCCAACAATACCAATGTCCCATCCATTTCACTATTTATTTACCGACAATATTTTACTAAGAGCTTATAAAGTAGCCACAACAGTTATATCTGTGTGTAACTGTAGCCACACAGGAGCGGCTAGTAAAGAGATGATAATAAGAATGATGATAAGAATGAGAGAGATGATGATGGTAAGAGATGATTATTATTATAATTACGACTCGTACTTGATCACTACCTAGAAAAAAGGTTAGAAGTGGTTTTAACAAGAAAAGAAAATAGAAAATGAGTGTTTGTTCTTTTAATCTCGTTTATTAAGTGCTATATTTAAACAGTAGATAAGTGATAAGATTTTATGTGCATACATTTACAAACACAAAAATGAATTGTGCCGATTTTAACAATTCTGGCAACATCGAATGTTGTATCGACAATGATCATTTTGCAATCAACATAATAATAATTTATCAACTTGTGCACTATTCTTTGTGATAACCGCATCTCCACTCAGTGTAGTGTATATGTGTTTTCGTCTATGTGTAATAAGTATTAATCTGCATAATTGCAATACAATTGATAATAAAGAAGGAAAAACAGCTGAGAATGAGATGCATGCTGAGTGGTTCGATTCGCAAAACTGAGAAGCGCAGGGGACGGTGCTCTAATAGCCGCAGCAAATCCTGTAGCGTCCTGCGCTCACGTTCATCTGAAACAAATTAATTTAGGTTGGATTGAGGATAATCTGGGGGCACGGGAATGCCCCCGCCAAGACGAGCCAAGCGAAGCTCAAGGGCCAAACCACATATTTTGACTAAGGTGTAGAGTTTGTGAAGTTAGACCTTGTAGAGTCTGATACTGAACTTTTTGACAATGCGAGTCATATGGTCTCGTCTTGGCAACATTTTACATGAAAATATCTTTGGTGGTAATTTAATTTTCTTAAGTTATCAGTCAATGCTGATGCTTCAATAGCATAAATATGCAAACAGTGAAAGTGCCAAACTTATCGCCAAGTTTTGGGCCCATTCAGTTTAAATTGTCATCGACACGCTAAGCATTTATGCATATCTATCACACCCAAAAAGAAAAAATCAGAACGGGAAAAATCCTAAATATCAATGTCCAACGAGATCGCAAACCGGCTGAGGGGAGATCAGGCAACACTCCTGTGCATCGGTATGTCATGGGTAGTCAACCATCCACAGAAGATGGACCCGAGTGGCTGTTATTATTTAGCCACGAACACCAGCTGTCAGCTATATAGAATTAAAAACTACTACAACTTCAAAAACTACTTACTCGTGCAACTTTTCATTTTCTCAACACAAATAACTTTGATATCGCTCATGTTATCAGCTGTCAAATCAAAAACTATAGCAGCGATGAAGAAGTAAAACATGGGTTGTCCGACAATAATGACCACCCAGTCAAAAAATTTGAAGTCGAAGGTACCCTGCAACAAGAAAAGTTTGTTTCAGACTCAGTTCAAAATAGCCAAATATACTGGCCTTGCAAAGTGTTAGAAATCACTTAAAAGGTAAGCTTCCAAATGTCCACATCGTAAGCATCGGACGCATCGCATGAAACAGATTGTAGTTTTATTGAACAGATTCGAGCGATCCGTACGGTGCGGATCAGTCGACGCAGTTGTGTGACTTTTTATACAAATAGTAGGTACTACGATCCGTTTGATGCAATGCGTCCAATGCTTACGATGCGGACATGTGGACACTTCCCTTTAAGGTACAATTCTAAAGCCGACTGCTACCACAAATCGCAACAACAAAGCCGCTTGCTGTAGCAAGCGTAGCGACGCGTAATGCTTCCATAGATGAGGACTGGTTTCTATAAATACAAACAGTAGTGTCGTTGCAGTCTATTATTGCAATAGGGATTTTTTATTTATTTATTTATTTATTTATTATTATTTATTATTTTTTAGTAAAAAACATATGTATATGTCGGATATGGTCATGAGTACGGACGGGCGAACGTATCGAAAGCGCGCCAGTGGTGACATCACGCGACCTACTTACCAGCCTACCCCACCATGGCGGCTTCTACAGAGTCCTGATGTTAACAACACGCGGAGAGGCGGACATTCTAGGTCTGATCGCAGCGGAGTTAAGAAGTCTTGAAACTGTACCCGAATCATTGTGCCTAGTGTTAATGTGTCAAAGTGTAATGTCAAGTAATTTGTTAAACTCAGTGTATCTGTTTGAAAAGAGTAACCATGGAGTTTCTTGCCGGTTCTTCTCCATGGAAACTACCACGCCGAACCGTGCAATGTGAAATAAAATAGTGTATCGCATCCAGTGTGTTTTCATAGCACGAAACCCGTCTTCTGCCCACATAAGCTCGAACCTAGCGAAATAAAATCCTGGCAACTCCGACATATATAAATTTAGTCCGTCAATTCGATTATTTTTATCGAAAAATATTGGATACGTATTTTTTGTTTTATCAAATCGATAAAGATTTACGAAGATAAAACGCATCAAAGATCACGAACGGGGGCTTGTGACATCACTTTCCGGTAAAAAGAAAATACCAAAATGTGACGTCACACGATTTTTTGACGTTACTTGAAAGTAAAAAACATCTATCTGACGGACTACTTAGATTTATTTTTGGTCATCTACCCTATAACTACCTAGCCAAACCAATATAGCTGCTTGCAGTTGCGGTCACTTTCAGAATCGTACTTTTAATTCAGAGAAAATTTGCTGTTTTTGAATCGATAATTAGTAGATACTTGGTAATATACCTTGGAACCAGTAGATGACCAAGTAATGCTTTTTTCAAAACTTAATTTTGCGTGCGCAATGAAGGCTTGTGATACGTCAAAGATTTAATTGGAATGATAGGTTCAGTTGATGCCGCATCACGCGTCTGTAGAGTCCTTGAGCTGGCCTAGTGTAGTACGAAGATTCAATTAATTTAGAGGCCAGCTTACACTGGTTTTGTTATCACTAACGTTCATATTGAACTAGATAAAATAAACTTACATTTTGTTTAATATATGTCAATCTCACAGACGTCTCGTACATAGTTTTCATTAAAGCACACGATAAACTGACCAAAGTCTAAAAAATAAATATGTATTCAGTCAGTATGTTAGTAAAAGTGCAGAAGTTTCTATAAGTTGATCCAACTTTAGACATACCAATAATTTTAAATGTCGCCCAAGAACCTTGAAAGTGTCGACAATAGTCTCGTACATTAGAATTAACTTGTTCACAGCAGATCTATTTCGAAGCGAATTGTTCACTTGGGTTGTCATTAAAGCTATTTTAAATTCTTTAGTACGATAATATAGCAAACCAAAGCACATAACCATAGCTAACCTCAACATATCGTTAACAAAGAATAAGAAAACGACAACATAAATTTCCACCGACGCAATCGTGTAAAATAATTGAGGGGATAAATAGAAATGTAACAGTACAGTACACACTCTGTATCCGATTGCAAAACACATTCCACATTTACATAGGATTTCCAATCTGCGATATACTTTCTTTGCACCAGAAATGCTATCAATGGTATGAAGACATCTAAAGTAAGTTTTCATAAAATCTTCATTAGTGAGGAATGGCACCAAGACGTTTACTACATATTCACCGAAGGTTAAATATTTATGAAATGAAGGATCAAGTACATTGAAGAATACAAACATTAAGCAGATGAATGTGAATAGTATCATTGGATAAAATTTTGAAAATAGATTTACGAAGCCGGATGAAGATTGAAAGTTTTGTCTGAAACCGAGGAAAAAACGGTAGTACATTATAAGATTTATGTTGCAGACTGGCTGTTTACCGATCATGGTTTCCTCGTTTTTGTTTTCAGCAAATATTTTCATTTAATAAATAAAACCACACACTACCCAAGAGTACTAGGCTACCAGAACAGTGAATGTGAATGCGTTTTGATGGAAAACCTCTTAGTTTTATTACACTTTTCAAATCGATATCATGAGTTTATTTTGGTATAATGATTGAACGTAAAAATAAAACTCAACTTTGCAAGGTATTGCCGCAGTATTTTAAATAATGAGTCTGTTTTTCTGATGAGTCACACAAACAAAACAAAATAGTACTTTAAAAGTTTACTCGAGCAAATCATAATAGTTTTTGTTTTTTCGAAATTGGCCCTGGTTCAAGCCATGGTCTGGAGCGAGACGGAATGGGACGCCGTCATCTCTTTCTGCGAAGCAGTAATGCTAGAGAAGGAGGTGGCGGAACGTGAGAGGAAGAGAACCTCACAGTGCCCCGGCCACCGTGGGAGACGCCCCGGGCGTCGGGGGACGTGGCCCCCGGCCACCGTAGGCGCGGGCTTATGGACGGTGGGCTATGGGCTAACTCGCCGTCCGTCCGTCCCATGATGACAGGCCGTGTCGACGGCGCGTTCATTTTCCACGCGGACCTTAAAGAGAGTCAGCAAAAAGGAAGGGGTCCACAAGGACCGATGCCTGCCGGGGTTGCGGGACTGTTCGAAAGAGTATGTGTCTACCGTGGCCCCGGATCACAAAGGGCGATGAAAGAACATGGATGGGTTTTAGTCAGTAAAAGTCTGACACTCCCTCCTGCTCTGCCCAGAGCGGGAGGAGTCATTTGATGATTTATTCTGTGCAGTCCCCGGCCATAAAATTAAAATAATTAATTAAAAATAATCTTATTAATTATTATTTGGAGTTCGCGGTGTGACGTCACAACTCGGCGTGGTCGCTTAGTCAGATTTTGCCGTGGAGGCCATACTTTAACGTTTAAACCTCAGTAATTTTTGGAGATAGCAATAAAAACTAATTATTTTTATCGAGTCACCTATTTTTTAGACATGCTGATAACAAAAAACGTTGGTATGACTCATTATTTTACTTGTGCACTCAGTTTTTTAAACCTAGTCAAACCTGTAGCGGCACTAAAAAAAGTACTACAGCAACATACCACAAAAAGTACACAGTCCACAACTCAGTTAGTACTGGGTAATACGATACCCCTTTGTAAAACTGGTTGCCTGGTTGCACTGGTCGCCTACAATGTCAGGCATAATGAATATATAATATGTAATTATATTATAATATCTGCCCTGGTATCAATTTAAACATTCTACACTTCAATACATTACAAGAACTAGAGAACTAAATAATAAAATTGAATTTTGGGGTGATCTTCTAAGTGTGATAGATTTTGATCTGCAATATAGCGATAATATTAATGATACAGAAAAAGAAAAAGCTGAGCACTAGCTACTTGCTGAGCGGCTTGATTTACCAAACCGTGAAGCACAAAGGACAATGCTCCAGTAGTTTCAGCAACTGTCGGATTTCACAGCGATCGCGTTCATCCACAAGAATACGAAGCTGTCAGTGACCGTTTTTGGGATTTGTCGTTAATTTGAATGAAATCACTAAAAGACTAAAATAAACTATCATAGTGCTCGCTACTAGGCATCACGACCACGATAATTTCTTTAAATTGGTTTGATGGCACAAAGAGACTATTTGATTGCCGCGATTGCAGTAAAAACTCTAGGATGAAGCACTAAACTTGTCTTGCGGAAAGTCATCATCCTAGAGTTTTTACTGCATGGCTCGCCAGTCAATACTTGGCAATGTAGTATGACATGTGTGTGTTTGTAATTTGTTTTTGTAGTTATTTTTTTACCGTGCAAGTTTTGTGTGGAGGAAAATATAGTGAGAACTTATTAAAAAAAAAACTGGAGACTACTGTACTTATTTAATATTTTAAATAAAAATATAATGAAGAGGTAAACCGACTGTGCAGAAACATTTTGGTGTCACAACGTGCAACGTGCGTTACTAAAGAAGACGTGCAAGTTATTAACCAATAATTATTTGTTTTTTTTTTTTCATGTAAGAATCTGGTGCTGTGGACATAAAAAGTCTAGTTAGAAAGCTTTTAACAGATTATTCATACAACGGCATTGAATTAGTGAGATCTAAATGTAAAAGCTTTTGATCTGCGTGATAGCGATAATATTGACGATACAGAAGGAGAGACAACTGAGCAGAAAGTACATGCTGAGCGGATTGAATCGCCAAACTGTAAAGCTCAGAGGACCATGCTCCAATAGTTGCAGCAACTGTTACATTTTAGAGCGATCGCGTTCATCTTCAAGAAATAAAATATGGGTAATACATTTGAACTTTTATATTATACTAGATGAAAACCCGGTTTCGCTCGGGTGAACACACTCATAATACAAAATCATGTAGGTACAAAATGTAGGTAGATATTTTTGTAGTTATCGGTTATATATCGGCATAAATTCGTATAGCATCGTTCATTATGTCTAATGAATATAGTAAATTAAAACTACCTGTAATACCCATTTAGCAAACTAAAACATCGTGAGCTCTCATATTATGAGCCTATTGGAGTTGAATAAAGTTTGACTACATTGAAAAGTGCTTAATTGAAGAAAAAAGTCTTGTGTGATTTAGACCACATGACTGAAGTAAAACTTCATGCCACAATGGCATTTTCGTAACCTACCCTCTACCCCCTCTCCCCATCTACTCTCCCCTCTCCCCATCCACTCTTCCCTCTGCCCATCCAATCTCTCCCTCTCCTCTCCTCACTCCCCTCTCCCATTAACTCGCCCACTCTCCTCTCCTCTCCCCTCTCCTTCTCCATCCCCCGTGCTCTCCCCGTCCACTCTTCTCTCCCCACTCCTACCCTTCTCCCCTGCCCTCTCTCCATCGACTCTTCCATTCCCTCTCCCCGACTACTCTTCTTTCCTCTCTCCCCGTCCACTCTTCTCTCCCCTCTCCCCGTCCACTCTATACTCCTCTTTCCCCCTCTCTAGCCCCTCTCCTGCTCCTCTCTGCACCTACACCCTCCCCTCTCCTCGTCCATTCTCCTACTACCGTTTCCCTCTCCACTCTACCCTCCCCACTCCCCCACCCATCTCCCCGTCCACTCTTAAATGAATGATTTTTTTATTTATTTAAAAACAATTATACATAAGCCTCACTTATTGCTGCAGGTAGGTCATTGAGCAATAGACTAAACATGATGTTAGATAGGGAGGAGCCTTGTGGTACACCCTTAGTGACCTAACCTTTCCACCATCGCCGCTCACCACCTACAATCTGCCTTTCAAAAAGTCAAGCAGCAACTCAAACGCTTTTCCCTCTATACCAAGATGCCTCATCTTAATGCCAGCACGCCATGGTCCGCGACATCGAAAGCTTTTGAGAGGTCGCAGAAGAGCACTGCTACCTGCCGTTTTTCCTCTCAAGCCTTCATTACATGGCGGATGACCACACGTGCAAGGGCAGTTGTTGATCGCCCCTTCCTGTAGGCGTATTGTTGGTAGGTGAGGCAGTTAGTCTTCCCAAGAAATCCAAGTAATCGGTCACATAGTCCGTTTTCAAAGACCTTGGCGACTGCCGGAATGACGGACGCCGGCCGATAATTGTTTATGTCGCTCTTCTTGCCTTTGCCCTTATACAGTGGAGACACCTTGATTTTTTTAAATGCACTGGGATAGTATCCACTACGCAAACATCTATTGAATAACACCGACAGAACATTCGCTAGCGGTGCAGCCGCTGTATTCAGTAGCTCCACTGATGTGTCCTAAATCCTCTTTTGTGGAAAAAAACTTACCATCTGCTTGCTTCATACTCTCAGTATATTTACTACGTGCCACATACTTTTATTGGGGTTATTTGCCGTTTTTATATGGTGATAATACTTGGACCTCTTATGTCTCTAAGCATCCTGGAGTACTTTTCCTGAAGTCGATATACTACTCGTTTAAATATGGAAAGTATTGGTATTTGTGCATGATGTCTATAACATCAAACAGTAAACACGTGTTTAATACCTCTTCATCGATCCACGAATTCTCCGTCTTTTTTTGTGCTACGCGTCTCATAGGAAAACAAACATCTACCTTGTTCTGTATAGTTATTAGGATCGAACGAGCTAAGTCGTCCGCGCCCTGCCAGCGCGCTGCCACCTCTTCCCAGTCAACGCTGGCCAGTGATGCGGCGAAGTTGTCCCTATTCATTTTGCTATAGTTCCGTGCCATAATGTGTTACAGGTATTTGTGACTCGACAGTACATAAGATTTCACCGCGAATTGCAAAGTGATCGCTAATGAGTGTATTTAAACAGGAGGTCGCAATCGACCCTGGTGACATATTAGTATACAAGTGGTCTAGACAAGTAGAAGAATTCCCTTGTACCCTCTTAGACTCCTACGATACGGAATTATTTTTTGGGGTGATTCCCCAGATAAGGGATTACTATTCAAGGCACAAAAAAGGTGCATTAGAGCCATGTGTGGTCTGAAAACAGATGACAGCTGTGCACCGTACTTTAAATCATTAAAAATACTCACGCTACCAGCTTTATACATATTAGAAATAAGTATCTTCGTTAAAACCAATACCAACCTTTTTGAAAAAATGACAATGGTACGAAATGTTCCAATTCGTAGTCAGTACAAAAATGCTATGAGTAATTGCAAATGTAAAACTGCATTAGTAACAAAAAGTGTCCTTGGTATGGCTCCACGCATTTATAATAAAATTCCAGACGCCATAAAAGAATTAAATTTTACACAATTTAAGAAAAAAATGAAATTATTCTTGAATGATAAATGTTATTACACTATTGACGAATACTTAAATGACGAATTAATTTAGAATTACAAAATTATACTGAGGTTTGAGATAAATATTAATATTGACAACTTTGACATTTTAATTATTGTGACATAGTTTTTACCATACCATAATGCATGATTTTCAAATATTTAGTAATAATATTGTAATCCTCAGCTAGATTTGCACACCATATTTGTACGCCTCCTGGCATAACATAGCGCTCTGTTCATCAAACATAACACCTGTACTTTTTTTTTACCTATGTTAACAAATAAATTATGATTTGATTTGATTTGATTTGATTTTAGGAAAGTTAATTTCAATGGAATAGGCATGGGCAGATAGCGTGTCTTTCAGTCTATTTTGGCTAGAATTCATTGAACACATAAGGTCAATATTTATATCACATAAAATTATAGTTTGTCCGTCATAGTTGTTAAGTTCGTCAAGAAGTGTTTCAAAATAATTTAAAAAGTCATAAACCTTCGTCAAGTTTGATCTATATATACAAATTATAATTACATTGAAGTATATTAAATTTAATTCCTGAGATTTCACACTCATGCTGTACTGATATTCGGTAAATTTAGGACAATCCTCGAATCTAACATCACTCCTGACATAAATACATGAACCTCCGTGAGCTATGTCGACAAAACTATGACCCTAGCACATAGTTCACAACTTTTAGTTCTTGTTCCTTTAGCCAATCAAGCAGTACCTACTTCAAGTTGCCTCGTCTTATAAAAAAAGTGGCAACACTGCCCGAGTGACATGTCAAAATTTTGTTCCGTATTTTAAAATTAAAATTAAATAGTAATTAAGTTAAATTAAGGTGTAATCATATGTAATATCGTATTTTAAATGTGTAAATACCCAGGAAACATATTTTCCTGTTAATTAATAAAGGATTCGGTTGTACGGCGACGAAACGACGTTACCGGTAACCTAAAACCAACAGCTGATGTTCGGACTACGGATTTATACGGGGAGTATTTGTTTACTTTTATATTTAGAACTAGCGGACGTCCCGCGGTTTCACCCGCGTAGTTCCCGTTCCAGTGGGAGTACGGGGATAAAATATAGCCTATGTTACTCGTGGATAATGTAGCTTTCAAATGGTGAAAGAATTTTTTAAATCGGTCCAGTAGTTTTTGAGCCTATTCATTACAACCAAACAAACAACCAAACAAACAAAGTTTTCCTCTTTATAATATTATAGTATAGATAGCACACAATCGTCCCATAATCGTAACTTTACAACACGTCCACGCCAATTCTAGTATAGTTTTTGTTTTTTTGCTAATTTCCTTCTAAGGTGCTAGATTGCATTGTTGACAATTGTCATTTCGTAAAAAGTAAAACTTTAACGATATAAACATGCTATCAATCTTTTCAATATTAGTTAAATATTAAGTTCGTGATAGTTATTTCATTAACGTCTTGAAGTAATATTGTAATAATCGTAAGTTTTTAGTCCAGGCAATCTACCCACATGAAAAAGTAAAATCTTAAGAAAGTAAAATTCTCATTGAAGCATTATTCAGTAAGCTAATATAATTATTGTCAAGCTAATATAGCAGCCTACCTCATTTCTTTGAGTAACACAAACTTTTCCCTGTTTTTCCCCTTTTTTATCTCTAAATTCTCTTCATTGGTCTATCCTATTAGTTCTCACCGTTTCTTTATTTACAATTTTCAGTAACCAATCCGGAAACCATGCCTGTGATGACCCGTAAGGCTACTGCTCAAGATATGGAGCTAAAATTGAGAACAACCCTCCAAGAACTTAAGGACTCTAAACTCCAATGCGAGCAGCTGTTGCAAGAGAGAGAGGACAGTGAGGAGGAGGTCATTAACGTAAATAGCAAAAACTCGAGCTTAAAACGGGAGCTAGTAGACCTTCATCAGGAATTCTTAAATGTTGTCAATGAACGGGATCAACTAAGGGCGGTCACGGATGGGTTCAACTCTTGTAGCAACTTGTATGAGGAGGCTTTATGTAAAATTAGAAACCTATAGGATGAATTAGTCCATGCAAATGTCAAACTTTTAAATTTGAAAAAGGAAAAGGATCATACTCAGGCTATGGAAACTAAACATTTGTATAATGAATTAGTTAATACAAATTGCAACCCTCATTCCATTATAACAATAGACCTTACAGAGGACTCCTTACTAAAGCATAACTACAGCCACAAAATTAGTAAAAATAAAATTAAGAAATATGCACGATTAAATAGAATAATTTAAAAATGTAATAAATACAAGAAACAACAAAAACACCTTTCCAAAAATATTCAATTAAGGAAAGAACGTGTTTCTCTAATTAATAAATTAAATAACTATCAGATTAAATTGGAAGATAGTATAAATATTTATGAAATTGACACTCAGCGCTTACAATCAGAAATACAGGCTCTTAATAAGTCACTAAAATCTTTATGTAATAAATATGAATGCTCGGAAAATCAAATTAAAGAGCATATTCTTGCTACAAATGCATTGGTAGACAAAGTGGACTCGCTGACTTTCAGCAACACTCAGTGTACTTGTCAGAGGGAATCCAGCAATGATGCCCTCCAGCTAGAGGCAACGGAGGACCCGTCCCTAGCTGTGAGTACTCAGGACTGTATTTCCACCCAAGATACAATACCTGACTTAGGTAATTTGGTCTCACCTAATAGTCTTGGTTGTAATCTTTCAGTTATGTTCTCTGATAGTATAGGTAGAGGGTTAGGGAAATTAATCACTAATAACCTGAGTTATTGTACCCAAAATTATTGCATGCCAGGATCAACCTACAAACAGATTATGGCATCAGTAACAAAGACTGTTTGTGATCCTAGTACCACCATTACTATATGTGTTGGTAATAGTTCTAAGATTAAAAAGGAAGACATCACTGACTGTGTTTCAGAGTTGTTGAAGTTAAATTGTAACAAAATAATATTGTGTGGTTTTCCATTTTTTGAAAATTTGGGTAATAGAAAAAACAATTATATACATATGTTAAATAACCATGTACATTTTTTAATAGGTCACTATAGTGACAGACTTATATATCTGGATATCAACACTATTGTTGGTAAACTGAAGTCGACACGGGGTAAGGTGTATCTACCTATTAGATGTGTCTACATCTAATAGGTAGATACACCTTACCCCGTGTCCCCGTGTGAATATTATAAGCTAATAGCCGAGCTATTTTGTGTCTACAAAATAGCTCGGCTATTAGCTTATAATATTCACACAGACATAAATAGTATGTCTAAGTTTAGTTATATTATTAACACTGCGACTATTAGTAGTAATACTAATATACAGGTGACTTTAAATGAATATAGCACTAGTGCTATAAATGTTTACAAACATTGTACTGAGGAGGATCCATGTGTCACCGTGGAGAATTCTCAATTAGAGTATATTAGTATTAGTGATAGGGTCTTGTTGTCTGAGGATGGTACGGGTGTCTCCAGCCTCACTCCAAAAATTAATTTAAACTAGGAAATGAGACAACAGGAGGTACGATTAACAATATTGTTAATCCTACCAACGTATCTTCTTGCACTCAATTAGTTAGTAAAAAAGGGCCTCAGCAGAACACTTTGAAATTATTCCACCAAAATATCCAAGGCATTTCTTCCAAATTATTAGAAATTGAATTGTTTTTAGAAAATAGTAAGTTTGACATTATTTGTTTTACTGAACATTGGCTTAAGGATTACCAAATGCTTATCAATTATGAGAACTATATGGTGGGTAGCTGCTTTAACCGTAAAAGTATGCTTCGTGGAGGTTCCCTAATATTAATAAGAAATTGTTTTAAATATAAGCAACGTAATGACATATTAGGCCTCTCGGTTGAACATTGCGTTGAACTGTCCTGTGTTGAGCTAGATAAGCATGTAATTGTGTGTGTGTACAGACCCCCAAACTATCAAAACTTTTCTTTATTTGAATCAATAATGGAAGATGTGATGGCAAAACTTGCAGTCAGTAATAAATCTACAATTATTTGTGGTGATTTTAATATCAATATTTTAGAAGAATGTTCAAATAGCAGTCGCTTATTAAATCTTTTTAAGTCATTTGACTTGACCAACACTTTTACAGAACCTACTAGAGTCACTCCATCTTCTGCTACTTGTATAGATAATATTTTCTGCGATTGTGATTACTTAAATAAAGCAATAGTAAATTGTCTACCCTCTGACCATAGCGGACAAACTGTAACCTTCAGGTGTAATACACCCCCATCGCAAAAAGTTCAAATTAAATTTAGACCTATAACTTCTAGCAGATTAAATAGGTATAATATTTTGCTACAGAACAAGTTAAGCGTTATGGGCCTTGATGATATTAATATAGATCAATTGTATGATCGTTTCTTTTCAATAGTTCACACGGAATTCAATAAAACTTTTGAAAAGAAGACAAAAAGTATTTGCCCTAAATTCATATTTAGTGATTGGGCAACTAGAGGTATCAGAAAAAGTAGGGAAAGACTATTTGAGCTTTATGGCCTTAAGCCTTTTATAAACACTGTAACTTTTAACAAGTATGTTGCTAAGTATTCAAACATTTTTAGGAATACATGCAAGGTTGCTAAAGCACTGCACATTAGCAACAAGATCAAAACAGCAGAAAATAAAATAAAGACAGTTTGGAAAGTTATAAATAACGAGACTAACAGGAAGAAAATACGTAACACTAGCTACACATTAGATACAGCATGTGGTCCTTAAAGCTCTAATCAGGAAGTAGCTCAAGACATTTGTAAATTTCTTTACCGATATACCACAAAAAACAACGGAGGCTCTTATTTCCTCACCTGAACTCTCAATTGGTTTATTAAAGGCGAATGTGTCTGGCTGCCTGGTTGAATTTAAATTTAAACACATTAACCCTATTGTTGTTATTAAAACTTTCCGGCAAATAAAAATCAAACTAACCGAAGATCTATGGGGAATGTCTGTCAAAGTTTGTACATCCATACTTGAGACTATAGCCCCTTACTTAGCTTTAATTTTTAATTTATGTGTAGACCAAGGAGTTTTCCCTAATTTAATGAAATACAGTAAAGTCATACCTCTTTTCAAATCCGGGGACAGTAAAGATACTTATAATTATAGACCTGTATCCGTGTTACCAGTTTTTAGCAAGGTTTTTGAAAAAGTAATGCTTAATCAAATGTTCTATCATTTTAACACCAACAGAATCTTACATGATCAACAGTATGGCTTCACCAAGGGACGTTGTACAACTGACGCCGGTGTAACCTTATTAAAGCACATATTTACTGCGTGGGAAGAGTCTCAAGACGCCATTGGAATTTTTTGTTACCTCTCCAAAGCGTTTGATTGCGTAAATCACGACACATTACTTTTGAAACTTGAGCATTACGGACTGGGTAAACTTCACTTAGTTTGGTAAAATCTTATTTGAATGATAGACAACAACATGTTCAAATAAATGGTGTTAATTCACAGGGGTTAAAAGTAAAAATGGGGGTTCCACAAGGCTCAATATTGGGTCCTTTCCTCTTTCTAGTATATATAAATGATCTACCCTATTTACTGAAAAACCAACCGAAGATCTATGGGGAATGTCTGTCAAAGTTTGTACATCCATACTTGAGACTATAGCCCCTTACTTAGCTTTAATTTTTAATTTATGTGTAGACCAAGGAGTTTTCCCTGATTTAATGAAATACAGTAAAGTCATACCTCTTTTCAAATCCGGGGACAGTAAAGATACTTATAATTATAGACCTGTATCCGTGTTACCAGTTTTTAGCAAGGTTTTTGAAAAAGTAATGCTTAATCAAATGCTCTATCATTTTAACACCAACCGAATCTTACATGATCAACAGTATGGCTTCACCAAGGGACGTTGTACAACTGACGCCAGTGTAACCTTATTAAAGCACATATTTACTGCGTGGGAAGAGTCTCAAGACGCCATTGGAATTTTTTGTGACCTCTCCAAAGCGTTTGATTGCGTAAATCACGACACATTACTTTTGAAACTTGAGCATTACGGACTGGGTAAACTTGCACTTAGTTTGGTAAAATCTTATTTGAATGATAGACAACAACATGTTCAAATAAATGGTGTTAACAAGGCTCAATATTGGGTCCTTTCCTCTTTCTAGTATATATAAATGATCTACCCTATTTACTGAAAAACCAACCTCAAAATATGGTGTTATTTGCTGATGACACTTCCCTAATTTTTAAGATAAATAGGCGTGCCCAAAATCTAGATGACGTGAATAATGCCCTACTTCAGGTCCAAAATTGGTTCACAGCAAACAATTTGGTATTAAAGGAAAACATGACGGTACATTGTCAATACATCTACGAAAACATAATGTACGTCAGAAAAAATCTGCACCTTTTCGGTAAAAGGGGTGACAGACATAATTATCAGTATCACTAGTTCTAGCGATTTATTAGCCATTTTGTTATTAAATCGAATTAATAGCTCCACGAACACAAAGAAACGCACCCGTCCATATATAGGGTCAACTACCCACTACTAAGTCCAGATCGAGAAGCAGCTGAAGTAGTGGCATGCCTCATACTGTGTGTTATGTGCGAGTTTCATACTAAAATTCTAGTAATTTCTCGATCGCGTAAACCGAGTTTACGTTACCATTTACAACGTCGGTAATGACAATAGAGTGCCTCTATGAAAATGAGGTCCGTTTGGAGCACATCGCTAACGTTTGCATGCGAGTGCAAGTTACAATTTTGACAGTAAAGTAAAGTAAGTAGTAAGTAGTAAAGTAAAGTTTGTCAGCTCGAATTCGAAACGCGAGCGTGAAAAGGTGTCAAATAAGATTTTGTGGTGAGAGCATCATGAGAGTGGTGAAATAACAAAGCAATTTAATTTAATTTCATATTGTGAATGAATGAAATTTTATTTCGTTGCTCGAACGGGGAAGAAAACGAAAAAAACTGTTATCACCTGTGCGAACGCCATGCGTGCACGAACAAGAATGAGTAAGCTAGCGGCGGCGTGGCGAGGTAGCAGGGATCGTTTTTTTTTCGTTCACTGTCTACATATAAACACTTGTGCGATATAGTTTAGCATATATACGTACTACAAGCTTTGATTATATAATGTCACTACAAGTAAGAATTTCTCTTATGTGAAGACAGTACAATCAAGATCGAGCTTCACTTCAGGTAAGCTCGCTTGATCATTCAATTTTGCAAATGAAAAGCACCTACCAACGTAATGAAATCTATTTGTGCTAGCAGAGAAGACGTTACATCGTGACAGTCAGTACGTGGCTGACAAAACGGAATCGGATTGCAAGCTCCGTCATGGTTAATCTTTAGGTATAATAAAACTAAAAAGTCATAGCACTGTTACATAAAAAAAAGAAACTATTTGGACATCAATGTGTTTCCTTTTTCTTTTGTTTCAAAAGGTGTTTTGTTTTGGTAGAAGGAACAATAGGATAAAAATAGAGGTAAAGATGAATCATCCTGTTCTTCGTCAATCTCTTCGTTTCTGTTATAAATTGATTGTGTTAATACAGTCATAATAATGTTATACCTAAAATTATATTTTCTAAGCAAAATTATGAACCTTTTCCCCTAAAACTATACAGGTTTGGCCTACAATATATTTTGAAGGCAGAATGAAATACTTTCGATAAGAAACGTGTTCATCAGACTATTATCATCATCATATTATTATCAGCTAAAAATCCGCTTAGGACATGGGCTATCACAATCATCGCCACATCGACCGGTTCTGTGCTTCTTCATTAAGCTGCCCTCACCAGCTCATCAGTCCACCTTTTAAAATTCCTTACGACGTTGCTTTCGGTATGTGATGGCCATTCCAGAACCTTTAATCTCGTAATTGTACTAAAAACAAAATTCCAACATACCAACGTCCTATCCATTTCACTATTTATTTACCTTAAGACAATAATTTACTAAGAGCTTATAAAGTAGCCACAACAGTATCTGTGTGTAACTGTAGCCACACAGAAGCGTCTAATAAAGAGATATTTCGACTCGTACTCTCTTGTACTTGATCACTACCTAGAAAAATGTTAGAAGTGGTTTAAGGATAAAATAAAATAGAAAATGAGTGTTTGATCTTTTAATCTCGATTCAGTGCTATATTTAAATGCTAAGTGATTTATTTATTTAAAACAACTGAAACTATCATTACTCGGTTTACCCTAATGCGACAGCTAAGAACATAAACTAATAACCTAAACTACAATATACTTACAACCAAATTAGAAACAATTAAAACTAACAACATTGTTCGAAAAAAAACACATAGCATTACATAATGACTAACAAAAAAAATTGGTACAAAAAATAAAGTTAAAATTAAGTATTTTTTTTTATATTTTTAAATGTTTTTTAAGTAGTTTTATTAAGAAATATTTAAAAATGTTAAAAATATGTGTATAAATAAAAAAAATAAGTATTATTATTAAGTATTGATCAGATTTCATGTGCATGGCATACATTTACAAAGACAAAAACGAATTATACCGATTTTATGAATTCGAATGTTGTATGGTATCGACACTTACTTAAAAACGAAAAAAGCTTATAGTCTACTTTTTGCACAATATTAAGCCAAATTAAGCAATATTAAGCAATATTTCAGATTCAAAAAAGGAACCTAAACCGCTGCGTGTTCCGAAAATAAAAATCAAGCGAAAAATTATAATTTTGCAAAACTACATAATATTAATTATCAACTTGTTTTAACTTATGCACTATTTATTGTGATAACCGCATCTCCACTCAGTGTAGTGAATATCTGTTTTTGTCTAAGTGTAATAAGTTTTAATCTGCATAATTGCAATACAATTGATGATTAAGAAGGAAAAACAGCTGAGAATGAGATGCAAGCTGAGCGGTTCAATTCGCAAAATTGAGAAACGCAGGGGACGGTGCTCTAATAGTCGCAGCAAATCCTGTAGCGCACTGCGGTCACGTTCATCTGAAATTAATTAATTTAGGTTTAATTGAGAATAATCTGGGGGCACGGGAATACCCCCGCCAAGACGAGCCAAACAAAGCTCAAGGGCACTACCTACCTATTCTAAAGAGTTTTGTCGTTTTTTTAACCCTTTTAGCTTAGGTTTTGATTATACCAGATAAACAAAATTCTCGGGGTTGTCAATAGCGGACTTATTGAACATGTAAAGTTTAAATTGCATAGCTCTTAAGCTTTAGATTTTATTGATTTCTAAAAATCCCTGATTTCTTCTTTGACTGATGGTCATCAAAATACATAAGGTATTTCCTAATAATAATAATAAACCATTTATTTCAGGTAACAAAGACCCATAGATGATAGAACAAAAATTGTTATTAGTATGTATTTTTAGGCTAAGATAATTACCTTAGCCTAAAAATACATACTAATAACAATTTTTGTTAGACTTTAAAAAACTGTGTTAATAGCACTTCACTAAACTATGACACACGAAGTGGCGGCGTCCTAGAAAGCCGAAATTTGGTTTGTAAGCTATTATTACGTATAGTACTTATACAAACTTGAAATTATCAAACTTGTAACTTTTATCCCCCAACCCCATAAACAAGGGATGGAAGTTTGTATGAGACTTCTACCATTTTGACGGTAGAGGTCGGAAATTTGATATAGGGACTCCTGGCACCTTTGATGTGCAAGAAATATACAAAAATATCACAACCACCTTACAAAAAGAAAAAAAGAAATGAAAACCCACCAAAAACATTTTCTTGTAAAAAGTTGCCAAGACGAGAGACCATATGACTCGCACTGTCAAAAAGTTAACAGATCTCATGTAGAGCCAAGCTTCTAACTCTACACGCCATAACTCTACAAGGTCTTAACTTCACAAACTCTACACTTTAGTCAAAATGGCTTAGCCTTTTTATCTACGAATTCAAGTTTCTTCTTTTAAATATGTGGCTTGACCATTTCGTTACTACAAGAAATATTGTATAACAGATTAGTAATGAACAGAGGATACATTTTTCACCTTACGCCCATGTAAATGTAGCGATATGGCCAAACCACATATTTTGACTAAGGTGTTGAGTTTGTGAAGTTAGACCTTGTAGAGTTATGGCGTGTAGAGTTAGAAGTTTGACTCTACATGAGATCTGATAACTTTTTGACAATGCAAGTCATATGGTCTCGTCTTGGCAACATTTTACATGAAAATGTTTTTGGTGGTAATGACAAAAGTGAAAGTGCCAAATTCATCGCCATGTTTTGGGCTGACTCAATTTGAATTGTCATCGACGCGCCAAGAAGAAGCATTTATGCATATCTATGTCACTCCCAAAAAGAAAACATCAGAACGGGAATTATCCTAAATATCAATGTCCGACGAGACCGCAATCTGGCATGACCGAAGACAGATCAGGCAACACTCCTGTGTCTTGGAAACGACGCTTGCACCATCAATTGTGGTGGTGGAAAACTTAAAAACACATCTGCTGACCAAGGTATCAAAGACGCTCTGTAGTTGCGCTTGCGATTATGAGACCAACTCATCAGTTACGTAAGCAACGTACTAGCTGTCTAGTCTAGCCTTTTCCCAACTCTGTTAGGGTCAGCTTGCAGTCTAAGCAGCTACAGCTGAATATTATTTTACAATACAATTGATAGATAGCAACTAACCTCCACAGACACAGTAATGTGTAATACGATACCCATTGGTAAGACTGGTTGCCAGACTTTCGGGCCACTGACTACCTGTAACGACTGTCAAAAATCTACAATTGACAGCCGAGACCACCGTGCTTTCTGAGGCACGGAGGAAACTCAGTATATCATGGGTGGTCAACCATCCACAGAAGATTGACCCGAGTGGCTGTTATTATTTAGCCACGAGCACCAGCTGTCAGCTATAATTATCGACTTAAAAACTAATAAAACTTGAAAACCTACTTACTCGTGCAACTTGTCATTTTCTCAACACAAATAACTTTGATATCGCTCATGTTATCAGCTGTCAAATCAAAAACTATAGCAGTTATGAAGAAATAAAACATAGGTTGTCCGACAACAGTGGCCACCCAGTCAAACAATTGTAAGTCGAAGGTACCCTGCAACAAGAAAAGTTTGTTTCAGACTCAGTTCAAAATAGCCAAATATACTGGCCTTGCAAAGTGTTAGAAATCACTTAAAAGTAAGCATCCACATGTCCGCATCGTTGTTTTATTAAACAGATTCGATTGATCCGTACGGTGCGAATCAGTCGACGCAGTTGTGTGACTTTCTATACAAATAATACTTCGATCCGTTTGATGCGATGCGGACATGTAGACACTTCCCTTTAAGGTACAATTCTAAAGATGACTGCTACCACAAATCGAAATAACAAAGCCGCTTGCTGTAGCAAGCGCAGCGACGCGTAATGCTTCCGTAGATGAGGACTGATTTCTATGTATCAAACAGTTGTGTCGTTGCAGTCTATTATTGCAATAGGGATTCTTTAGTAAAAAACATAATTATGTATAAATTTAGTCCGTCAATTCGATTATTTTTATCGAAAAATATTGGATACATATTTTTTTGTTTTATCAAATCAATAAAAAATTACGAAGATAAAACGCATCAAAGATAATGAAACCGGGCTTGTGTGGTCACTTTCCGGTAAAAAAATTAATCAAATGTGACTTTACACGAGTTTTTGACACAGAAATGTAAAAAAAACAGGAAAGTAAGGTAAAGGGGCGTGTCGGTGTCCACGTGACATGACCAGTCGGCCATGTCATAGGCAAATGGCCGTCTCCTCGAACTAGTGTACTTTCGCCCGCAATCGTGACAAATTATAGCAATTCCGTGTTGTTCAATGGTTTTTTGCAAAAACCGAAGCATAAACCTAAACTTTGTTGATCACGGAATTACTTATCATATGTAAGTACAAGTATTTTACTATATTTGTCTTTAAAATCATGAAAAACAACAAATCGTAAAATATTTCTTGCTTTTACTATGTTATGTTTGTTTTCAAATATCACAGCGACTGTACTATTTTTGCAATAAATATATTACTCCTTAACCACTTCGTAAGTTTGTCGCTAAGTGACTGAACAAGTAATGTAAAAATCACAAAACGAAGAATCACGTAGTACTTCTTGCGACGAGTTAGTGATGTGCTTGTGCAGAACCACTAATGTAGGCTATCGACAATGTCGATTGACGAATTAAATATGGCTATTTTAGTTTTATTTTTCAATTTGCTAACCGTTTTAACCCGGTTGGAAGATCGATGTCAAATAATGTTTTTTTTATATATTTTGGTTATTTTACAGCATAATAAAGAAATGTAACCAACTTTCCTGAAGTAAGTCAATTAAATTTCAAGTTAAATCGGTGGAGTGTTTTTGGCTTTGAATTATCGTATATCCCTTATCCTCGTGCTATTAACTACTGTTTCAATAGGACATGACAGCCTAAACCAACGTAACCGGATATTTTATTGTTTTAATTTACTTAATAATATATTTTTTAGCTACATATTGTTTATTTTTATTACAATATTATATTCTGGACATTATTTCCATTTAAGTATTTTCAGGACCAAAAAAAAAAAAAACAATAAAAAATGAAAGATTCGATAACTTTCCGATTTAGTCAATCACTAGCGTACTTATGCTTTTGCACAGCACAACGATAGCGAGAGATGTTTTGTGTGGGTAAGTTGTACGGTACATGGTAAATACACGCTGTTTGATGTCATAAGGTTTATAATTGATTGTGTAGTTCGTTCAGTTTTAAGAAATGCGGGTGTGTGCGCGACTGCGTATCTATTACTTTTACTGAACTGCATGTATAGTAGTTGCCGTGTGGTAGGGGCAAAGTGAAGACACAGGGTTCTGATACATTTTCGTCGAGCGGGCATATCTCCTTCTTTTTATATCAGTGGTTTTTGACGTTACTTGAAAGAAGAAAAAATCTATCTGACGGACTAATTAGATTTATTTTTTGGTCATCTACCATATAACTACCTATCCAAACCACCCAATAGGGCTGCTTCCAGTTGCGGTCACATTCAGAATCGTACCTATAATTCAGAGAGAATTTGCTGATTTTGAATCGATAATTAGTAGGTAATTGGTAATATACCTTGGAACCAGTAGATGACCAACGCAATGAAGGCTTGTGATACGTCAAGATTTTTATTTGGAATGATAGGTTCAGTCGATGCCACATCACGCGTCTGTAGAGACATTGAGCTGCTGGACTATAAGTGTAGTACGCAGTTTCAATAAAATCAGAGGCCAGCTTACACTGGATTTGTTATCACTAACGTGCATATGGAACTGGGTAAAATAAACTTACATTTTGTTTAATATGTGTCAAGTTCTCAGACGTCTCGTACATAGTTTTCATTAAAGCACACAATAAACTGAACAAAGTCTGAAAAATAAATATTTTATTCAGTCAGGTTAGCAAAAATGCAAAAGTTTTTATTAGTCAATCCAACTTTATACATACCAATAATTTTAAATGTCGCCCAAGAACCTTGAAAGTGTCGACAATCGTCTCGTACATTAGAATTAATTTGTTCACAGCAGATCTATTTCGAAGCGAATTGTTCACTTGGGTTGTCATTAAAGCTATTTTAAATACTTTAGTACGATAATATAGCAAACCAAAGCACAAAACCATAGCTAACCTCACCATATCATTAACAAATACTAAGAAAAGTAAAATATAAACATCCACCGACGCAATCGTGTAAAATAATTGAGGGGCTGAATAGATAATTGATATAAAACTACACACTCTGAATCCGATTGCAAAACACAAGCCAAATTTAAATAAGATTTCCAATCTTCGATATTCTATCTTTGCACCAGGGATGCTATCAATCGTATGAAGATATCTCATGTAAGTATTCATGAAATCTTCATTAGTGAGCAATGGCACTAAGACGTTTCCTACATATTCACCAAAGGTTAAATATAAGTGAAATGAACGACCAAGCATATTGAAGAATACAAACATTATGCAGATGAAAGTGAATAGTATCATTGGATAAAATTTTAAAAATAGATTTACGAAGCCGGATGACGATTGGAAGTTTTGTCTGAAACCGAGAAAAAAACGGTAGTACATTATAAGTTTAATGTCGCAGACTGGCTGATTACCGATCATGGTTTCCTCGTTTTTATTTTCAGCAAATATTTTCATTTAATAAATAAAACCACACACTACCCAGTACTAGGCTAACAGAACAGTGAAGTGGTATGATGAAAAACCTCTTAGTTTCATTCCACTTTTCAAATCGATATCATGAGTTTATTTCGGTATGATGATTAAACCTAAAAATATAACTCAACTTTGGAAGGTCTCGCCGCAGTATTTCAAATAATGAGTCCGTTTTTCTAATGAGTCACACGAACACATCAATATAGTACTTTAAAAGTTACTGCATTTAATGCACATTACTCGTGCAAATCACAATAGTTTTTGTTTTTTCGAAATTGTGCCAAGATTTCCAAAGTCGATAAGATAAGATTATTTTAGTTTGTCCAAAACATGAGTATACACACACATAGCATGCAAGATGTTACATCAAATTATAATTATGACAGTCATGTTTTGCCTGAATAGAGTACAAAATTATAGGATGTTGGACGCTACACAGAATCAAGTGATTTTAAATTCATCCATTACACACAGCAAATCTAGCAATTAACAATCCAATTTAGACCATACTTAAACTAAAAGGTACAATAAAATACAATCAAAATATAGTGTCATAAATATAGACTATAGGTACCAAAAAGGGCGGCAGCACTTGAAGGAAAACTCCAACGAATTTAAATAGGTTTATTAACAATTTTGTTGCATTACACACTTGCACAGCAATAACAAATCGGCAACAGACTATTTTAATAATTGTCAATTGTCTTCGACGTTCAGCACCAAAATGCCGTACCTGCCCGCTCGGGCAACAGCTCCTGACCAAGAATCCCACCGTTGGAGGGAAAATCCAGCACCCTGATTGGCTCACGACTTCACGCCACGTCAGTCTCGTGATCCAATAAGAGAACCGCTTCATTCTCGCGCCAAACATTTTACAAATCAAATGATAAAAATATTGCAATTCTTACGGAATCAATGTTACCAGTTTACATAATAAAATATAAAGCATTTATCATTTTACATTTTAAACAAAATTCTTTCTGAAAACATAGGAAATTGACTAGTAAAATCCGGAAACCTAACAATCCTCCGTCCTGACATAGTGTGAGTCCCTGCACGCGACACCAGAGTTGGTAACCTAACAATCAGGTATCTTGGCCAGTAGCTTAATAACGTTACGTCCCAAAAAAAAAACAATGACAGTATTACAAAATATGACAACTTAAAATTACTTATTTAATTGATTGTGAAAGAAAAACAAATTTGTGCTGAGTATGGAACTAAACGGTTGAATACTATTAGTTACTAAATTAATTTGTTATTCAATAAATAATAAATAATCTAGGCACTAGCTTATACAGAATAATTTAAAAACATCAGCAGTTGCTTTACTGGAACTGAGTACAGTGAACACAAACGATCGATTAATTGCGTCACTAAACAACTTTACAAACTTTAACAAAAATGGTGATATTCTGACTGAACAAGTAATAAACGTTGTCTATCTTGATAATTAACACTTACAACTTTAATAACATTACAAGTAACAAGATGTTAAATCCGTCAGCAATCGATTTGCTGGTACTAAATATAGTGAACCCAAACGATCGATTAATTGGGTCAAAAAAAAACGAAAGTCACAACCGATCGATTAAGTCGTGACAAAATATGCATACGAGTATTCTGAACGATCGATTAATTCAGAATACTATTATTCCCTGACGATCGATTAATCAGGGTGCCCTAACCTCCTGAAGGATCGATTAATTCAGGATGCCTATCGACGCCCGTACGAGCCGATCGATAAATGCTCATAGTGACTGCCGTAGGTCTTGCCTTCGTTGCACCAAGCCGCGATCCGATCGATTCTCGCGTACTTGATCTGTAACAACGAATAATATCTGTGTAAGTAATTGTTCGCACATTCCATGCAATTAATGTAAGGTTTTTATTTTAACTCAATATACTGCCAGAATCATCAATGTCACTATCTGAACTCTCATCGATATCATTATCATTTACTTCTAAGGCAGTCACATGAATCCACGGCTTAATGCGATCCGCGGCCACGGTTGTCGACCGTTTTCTGTGTATCAACAAGGCCTGATATCGGGGGGCTACAATATAACGGTCCCTGACTAAGACCTTGCTAACCCGATATGGACCTATGAAGGCAGACATCAATTTTTTGCTTTGTCCATTATTATTAAAATAAGTCTTTGTTATTTTAAAAAGGTCCCCTGCACTATAGGAACGGGAAGGTTTTCTACCTATGTCATACCTCTCCTTTGCTCTGCTCCTGCTCTAAATCTATCCGAGCCTTAACACTTTCGCGGATGTCTGTCAAGTCATCATCTTTACATTTGTTAGGGATGGAATTTATGATTAACACCGACTGCAGCGCTTTGCGTTCTATGTTTTCAAAACGGGACTTGATTCCAAGAATAGCATAGTGGTGGCTGACGTTACAGGAATTCGATTGCACTATAGAGTACAGGGCAGGGGTTAAAATGAGTCGTGTCGACGCATTGTCGCGGAATCCTGTCGAATAGTCAGAATGTCTCGACGATCAGTTTCCAGCCATAATGTCTATCAGTAGCGAAGATTGGTTCCACACGCTTTAGTTAGGTGACTCTGAGCTGTGCAGAATAATGGACGTTGTAAAAGGTAAACTAGATGAAAAGGGGCTACGATACATCAAACAGAATTTCGTTATCAAAGATGATAGATTATTTCGCTACTTGGACGGGGATAAGGAGAAGGTCAGATGGGCTGTGTCAAAAGGGGCAAGGTGGCAAGTATGTAAACTCAATCATGACGACATTGGACATTTTGGGGTTGAGAAAACCTTAGAAGTAACTATTAGTTCCCTAATGTGTCCAGGTTTGTCAAGAAGTATGTAGGTGCTTACATTGAGTGTGCATATGCAAAGATCAATTCCAGCACTCGCAAAGGGTACTATATCCTATCGCAAAGTTGGAGATTCCTTTCCACACAGTTCACGTGGACCACCTTGGACCCTTCGTGAAATCGAGTAGGGGTTTTTACTCATTTACTCGTAGTTGTTGACGGTTTAACCAAATTCTGTTTCCTCAGGCCTGTTAAAAACACGAATACCCAAAACGCAATTAGGGCTCTAGAACATACTTTCTGTATATTTATAAACCCTGACCGACTCATAAGTGACCGTGGCAGTTGTTTTACTTCGCATTCATTCAAAAGGTTCTGCTTAGATAAGGGAATCAAATATGTCCTAAATGCGGTTTCTAACCCTAAGTCCAACGGACAGGTTGAGCTGTATAACCGCACGATTCTCGATTCCCTCAAAGCACTGAGCATTAAACATGGTAAAAAAAAGGGCTGGGACAGTCATCTTGGACGAGTTCAATAGGGACTCAATAACACTATACAGAAAACTATGGGCAGAACACCGGCAGTGGTGATGTTTGGAACTTGTATGAATAGCGAATTTAACCCCATGCTTAATGATACTACTGCAGGCACTCGGGACTTCACACAATACAAGAATAAACAAATCAAATAAACAACAATATTTAACTTGTCACAATACACCCATGTATTTTCCAATAGTGGGCGAGGTAGGGCGAGTCGATGGTGGACATTTCGTTCGCTAGCCCCGCTCTGTCGCCGCGTGTCATTGACTGGCGTGTTATGGAGGGGGTGGAGACCTATTCCGACCACCGGTACATCCGGTTCGACGTCTCCACCCAGACCTCAAGCGCGCCGGTCCAACAGGCCCCGAGTGGTCCGCGTTGGGCGCTGAAGCAGCTGGACCGGGAGCTTCTCCTGGAAGCCTCGATCGTGCAGGCCTGGGTGACATCACCGGACAGGCCTGCCAACATTAAAAATGAGGCAAGGTGGTTCCAGGAGGCCATGTCCGACATCTGCGACGTGGCAATGCCCCGTGTTCGGCCAAGAAGCGCCCGGCGTCAGGTGTACTGGTGGTCGCGAGAGCTGACGTCTCTGCGCAAGGCGTGCGTGACTGCGCGACACCTGTACGCCAGGCATCGCAGGCTCCGCATCCGCCCACCCGATGCGGCAGCCATTGAGGCGGAGCTTTATGAGATAGCTTTATAAAACTTGGCTGTGAAAGCCTGTTTTGTACTTTTTTGAGGGCAAACTATATCTTTCCGTCTTTTTTTAGTGAAATCAGTGTTGTATGGAAGTGCTGCGTGTTGTTTTAGTACAGTGCTCATAATAAATAACTGTCGAACTGTTAGTACTTCACAAGATTTATACAGGAGGTTAGTGGGGAAAAGGAAAGGGCGGCAAGTAGCCACCTTGAGAATAGCTCTTTGAGCTCTTTCAATGGGCAATAACAGAGTTTTACTCGCCCCACCCCATGAAATGATGCAGTAAGTCAGAATTGCCTGACATAGAGCAAAATATACTTGCCTAAGTATTTTCGGATCTGTTATAAATCGTAGTTTTTTGAATACGAATATCAACTTACGAATTCTATTATATAAAGCTTCCATATGTTGTTTGAATGAAAGGGCTTCGTCTATTATAATACCCAGGTATTTTATTTTATTAGTCTTCTTAATATTGGGACACTGACACTGGCTATCTGCAGGGACTGGGCAACAATGAGCATGCAACGCTGAGGGGATATTGGATACATGCTTGCGCATCGAAAACTTAATGTAGTTTGTCTTCTCTGCATTTAGAGTTAGTGAGTTAGTTTGAAGCCATTTATTTACAATATTAAATCCGTGTTGCGCAAGCTTGTAGACTTCATTTTCTGAGTCAGCCGAAAAAAGTAAAGCAGTATCGTCAGCGTAAGTTATGATAGTACCATGCTCTAGCTTTAGATTGCAAAGGTCATTTATGTAGATCAAAAACAGGGTGGGCCCTAGAATACTTCCTTGGGGAACACCAAAATATGAGTTTTTTTGAACAGCGCTGAGTACATCGCCAATCTTTACGCACTGGGAACGATCTTCTAAATAACTTTTGAATATTTTCAATTGGGTGCCTCTTACACCCATGATCTCAAGCTTGCGCAATAGAATTTTATTGGAATGAAAACTGTGTCAAAAGCTTTGGCGAGGTCCAAGAAAATTCCTACTGTGTGGTTACCCTCCTACCTGTGTGGTTATATGGTCGTGCGGTGTTCCGCAGGGATCGGTCCCTAGGGCCGTCCTTGTGGAACATCGGACCTCCCTAGTGGTGTCAGCGTAGCAAACTACGCTGACACCACTAGGGAGGTCGGCGCGCAGCACCCAGTCGTAGCCGATGTTCCACAAGGACGGCCCTAGGGACCGATCCCTGCGGAACACCGCACGACCATATAACCACACAGGTAGGAGGGTAACCACACAGTAGGAATTTTCTTGGACCTCGCCAAAGCTTTTGACACAGTTTTCATTCCAATAAAATTCTATTGCGCAAGCTTGAGATCATGGGTGTAAGAGGCACCCAATTGAAAATATTCAAAAGTTATTTAGAAGATCGTTCCCAGTGCGTAAAGATTGGCGATGTACTCAGCGCTGTTCAAAAAAACTCATATTTTGGTGTTCCCCAAGGAAGTATTCTAGGGCCCACCCTGTTTTTGATCTACATAAATGACCTTTGCAATCTAAAGCTAGAGCATGGTACTATCATAACTTACGCTGACGATACTGCTTTACTTTTTTCGGCTGACTCAGAAAATGAAGTCTACAAGCTTGCGCAACACGGATTTAATATTGTAAATAAATGGCTTCAAACTAACTCACTAACTCTAAATGCAGAGAAGACAAACTACATTAAGTTTTCGATGCGCAAGCATGTATCCAATATCCCCTCAGCGTTGCATGCTCATTGTTGCCCAGTCCCTGCAGATAGCCAGTGTCAGTGTCCCAATATTAAGAAGACTAATAAAATAAAATACCTGGGTATTATAATAGACGAAACCCTTTCATTCAAACAACATATGGAAGCTTTATATAATAGAATTCGTAAGTTGATATTCGTATTCAAAAAACTACGATTTATAACAGATCCGAAAATACTTAGGCAAGTATATTTTGCTCTATGTCAGGCAATTCTGACTTACTGCATCATTTCATGGGGTGGGGCGAGTAAAACTCTGTTATTGCCCATTGAAAGAGCTCAAAGAGCTATTCTCAAGGTGGCTACTTGCCGCCCTTTCCTTTTCCCCACTAACCTCCTGTATAAATCTTGTGAAGTACTAACAGTTCGACAGTTATTTATTATGAGCACTGTACTAAAACAACACGCAGCACTTCCATACAACACTGATTTCACTAAAAAAAGACGGAAAGATATAGTTTGCCCTCAAAAAAGTACAAAACAGGCTTTCACAGCCAAGTTTTATAAAGCTATCTCATAAAGCTCCGCCTCAATGGCTGCCGCATCGGGTGGGCGGATGCGGAGCCTGCGATGCCTGGCGTACAGGTGTCGCGCAGTCACGCACGCCTTGCGCAGAGACGTCAGCTCTCGCGACCACCAGTACACCTGACGCCGGGCGCTTCTTGGCCGAACACGGGGCATTGCCACGTCGCAGATGTCGGACATGGCCTCCTGGAACCACCTTGCCTCATTTTTAATGTTGGCAGGCCTGTCCGGTGATGTCACCCAGGCCTGCACGATCGAGGCTTCCAGGAGAAGCTCCCGGTCCAGCTGCTTCAGCGCCCAACGCGGACCACTCGGGGCCTGTTGGACCGGCGCGCTTGAGGTCTGGGTGGAGACGTCGAACCGGATGTACCGGTGGTCGGAATAGGTCTCCACCCCCTCCATAACACGCCAGTCAATGACACGCGGCGACAGAGCGGGGCTAGCGAACGAAATGTCCACCATCGACTCGCCCTACCTCGCCCACTATTGGAAAATACATGGGTGTATTGTGACAAGTTAAATATTGTTGTTTATTTGATTTGTTTATTCTTGTATTGTGTGAAGTCCCGAGTGCCTGCAGTAGTATCATTAAGCATGGGGTTAAATTCGCTATTCATACAAGTTCCAAACATCACCACTGCCGGTGTTCTGCCCATAGTTTTCTGTATAGTGTTATTGAGTCCCTATTGAACTCGTCCAAGATGACTGTCCCAGCCCTTTTTTTTACCATGTTTAATGCTCAGTGCTTTGAGGGAATCGAGAATCGTGCGGTTATACAGCTCAACCTGTCCGTTGGACTTAGGGTTAGAAACCGCATTTAGGACATATTTGATTCCCTTATCTAAGCAGAACCTTTTGAATGAATGCGAAGTAAAACAACTGCCACGGTCACTTATGAGTCGGTCAGGGTTTATAAATATACAGAAAGTATGTTCTAGAGCCCTAATTGCGTTTTGGGTATTCGTGTTTTTAACAGGCCTGAGGAAACAGAATTTGGTTAAACCGTCAACAACTACGAGTAAATGAGTAAAAACCCCTACTCGATTTCACGAAGGGTCCAAGGTGGTCCACGTGAACTGTGTGGAAAGGAATCTCCAACTTTGCGATAGGATATAGTACCCTTTGCGAGTGCTGGTGCCCAGGGGAGGCCGCACGAGGCGGCGGCCGAAGCTATGACACGCGGGGTTGCGATAGTCGTTGAGAGGATCCAGCAACTGGGTCTCGAGGTGGCATTGCACATGTTCGAGGCCATGTGCTTTCATGGGCCTCGGAATGCGCCACCTCCGGGATCCTTACTCACGGTAGGAGGGGTATCCATCGGTGTCGAGTCGACTTTGAAGTACCTGGACTCGTCCTCGACAGCCGGTGGAACTTCGTGGAGCACTTCCGACGTTTGGCCCCCAAACTGAAACGGACTGGGGCTGCCTTCAGGCGGCTCCTGCCCAACCTGGGGGGGCCGAACGCCTCCTGCCGGAGGCTCTACGCGGGAGTCGTGCGGTCCATGGCCCTTTACGGGGCCCCAGTGTGGGCGCGTTCATTGAGGCGGCGAGCCACCCACTACTTGAACGCGCCCCAAAAGGTAGTAGCCGTAAGGCTGGCCCAGGGCTACCACACGATTGCCCGCGAGGCGGCGAGCCTCCTTGCTGGATTGCCGCCATGAAACTGGAGGCGATAGTCCTTGCGCGGGATCTCATGGCGACATGGAGAGAGCGACTGTCGCAACCCCGTGCAGGGCATGACACGATAGTGGCGATAAGTCCCCTCTTTGAGGAGTGGCTTGAGAGACGCCACGGCGTCCTCACCTTCCGCCTGACGCAGGTCCTCACCGGACACGGAGTGTTCGGGAGGTTCCTGCACCGAATCGGGCGGGAGGAAACGCTCGGGTGATTCCATTGTGAGGATTGACCGGAGGACACGGTGGAACACATGGTGGAGGTGTGCCCCGCGTGGGCGGAGCACCGCCGTGTCCTCGTCCTCGAAGCGGCGATCGGCGGCGGCGACCTCTCGCGTCCGGCCCTGGTGCAAGCCATGATCCGGAGCGAGACGGAATGGGACGCCGTCACCTCCTTCTGCGAAGCAGTAATGCTAGAGAAGGAGGTGGCGGAACGTGAAAGGGAGAGAACCTCTCAACGTCCCGGCCACCGCGGGAGACGCCTCGGGCGTCGGGGGCCACCGTAGGCGCGGGCCTGTGGACGGTGGGCTATGGGCTAGCTCGCCGTCCGTTCGTCTCATGACGACAGTGCCGACGGCGCGTTCGTGTTCCACGTGCGCCTCAAAGAGAGTCAGCAAAAAGGAAGGGGTCCGTAAGGACCGATGCCTGCCGGGGTTGCGGGACTGTTCGAAAGAGATACCGTGGCCCCGGAACACAAAGGGCGATGAAGGAACATGGATGGGTTTTAGTCAGTAAAAGTCTGACACTCCCTCCTGCTCCGCCCAGAGCAGGAGGAGTTATTTGATGATTTCCCATTCGAACAAAAAAAAAAAAAAAGGAGCTTATCGAAACGACGAACAATACCAAAGAAAGGACATTTGGGTAGGTCGCTTAGAGTACTCAAACTGTCAGACAGTTGTGGGAAAAAATTAACAAAAAATATAAATGTGACCCACATGGTCCCCACATTCACAATAATCATATAAAATTTGTTGTGAAAACCTATTTATTATGGTTTTGAAAAGTGATTTATCGTCAGGAAGTGTTACTAAAGAGTCCAGTGACGAAGTACGGATGAAGGGATGACTCCTTCTTCAAAACGCAAGCTAAAGTCATTGGCACAAACTACAATGAACATTTCACTTGGAAACCATGGAAACAAGGTATTGGAAACCTCACAATTTACAACTTATGCTCACAGGTAAATGTTAGGTACAAAAAAAACAACGTAACAAAACATAATAGTCTCTAAAATGTACATTGACGGAAGGGTTAATATTTTATATGCTTAAAAAAATGGTTTGCGATTCTCTGTAACATGAAGTCCAAACATAGCCCTCAGGCTCCTCTTTTGCGTTTTAAGATTTTGTTTGTAGAATTTCCCCAAAAAATGAGTCCATATCTTAAGTTAGAGGACACCAAGCCGTGATAAGCGATTAGCAGCGCATCAACATTTAAGATGGGGGCTAATTTATACAGTGCATATGTGGAATTACTAATTTTTTGCTTAATGCTTCCGTGTCCGCTTTCCAATCTATTTTGCTGTCAATAGTTACTCCAAGAAATTTGGTTAGGTTCGCTTTGTCTATGCTGTTGTTACAGTAATGGACATTTAGCCAAAAGTGTCATTGAGTGATCGATACTTTTGGTAGATCATAAATATACAGTATAAAAATAGTGGGCCTACGGCAATACCTTGCGGTATGCGAAATTTAACTACACGTTCCCTTGATTTATACATAATTTCCTGTTTATTGCTTTTATTTACTGCTGAAATTTCTATAAATTGTGTTCTGCTGCTTAAATAAGATCTAATAAGGTTCAACATCACCTTTAATGCCACATGCTTCTAATTTCTCAATAAGTATGTCGTGCCGGACATGGTCGAAAGCCTGTGTCATGTCACTGAATATCATACATACAGGTATTTTCGAATCTACTTTATGCATGACATTATGTAAAAAATCGTAGTTTGCCATGTTTATTATTCTACCATTTCTGAACCCTTTCTGATCATTAGCGAGTATGTTTTCTCTTTCGAGGTAAGTACGTATACAACTGTTTAATAACTGGCGCATCTTTAAAAATTCCTCATGCTCGTTCCTTAATTTATCCATTCTTGCCACACCACACATCCACCTCAACATTCTCATCTCCGCTACATGCAATCTATTTCCATCCATCTTTTTCACAGCCCAGCATTCCAATCTGTACAGTACGACAGCTCTAATCACGGACTTGTATAACACCTGTAACTTGAGGGATATCCGTGGGTTATTTGCGACCCACGGATATCCCTCAAGTTACAGGTGTTATACAGTGTTCGAGTGACCAGTGACCTGGACAATAGTTAGGACTAAAGGTCATAAATAAGTTTACGTATAGGATTACATTTTTCAGTTAGTGCTTAGAAGATGAACCTTCTGACTCTATTCCCACTTCAAGTTGCAACTTACTACAGTTAAAGCCAACGAATACTGCACTAATTCTGTTTTATGACCCACTGATTGTTAATAAACACTTAATATGTGGTTTTCTCATATCAAAATGAAAATTGTTGTCATAAAGTGGTTTGGTTTATGTTCCCTTTGTTATAAGGATCTATGGAAACAGTTTGTTTCTTTATTGTATGCGATTTTACTGAACCTTGAGTATAATATTAGATACACGCCAACCACCAAACGCTGAGGCAGCTTGCTCTGCGGCTTTTTCCTTTACCAGCTATTTCCCTGTTCATGTTCTTGAGTGATACTGCTCCAATTTTACCTGCACACTTGGTAACAGTTGCCCACTTTGTTCAAGGGAAATTAAAAACAAGTAGACAGCCCTGTTGGCCAGTTAGAAGTTAATTTTTTATTTTAACATCACATAAATGTTAGGAGTAGGTCTATATCACAACCATTAAATTAGGATGAAATGAGACTGAGCATAAAATCCGAAAGAAAGAAATCATTCCTTTCACATCATCCTTCTTTATATATCCATATAGGTAGGTATACCTAGTTATGTAAACCGCTAAGGTTGAATAGATCACTGATTATGCATAAGGCATGTCCGTCGTCTCAAAGAGCATGTTGAGATGTCGTCACCCTCGCTATACGCGTCACGTATTTTTACTTTCCTCTAGACTTGTTTTAACTTGCGGTATGAACAGAATTGTAAGCCGTTTGGTACTTTAAGTATTTTTTTGACTAATTTAATATTAAGCATCCATGCATCTTATTACATTGTTTTATGACTTAAAAAAGCATCGGAATTTGAGAGTTTGATGTTATTCTAAAAGGACGTAAACCTACCGGAATATATTTTTAAAATTATTGTGAAAACTGCATCTAAATCCAGAATAACACAGACGAAAGGCAGCTTTGTGTTTAATGATGTTATAGTAGATTTTATACTAATACACACGTACCAAAATTCTATACAAACTTTAACAGTATTACTTTAAATTCTTATCACAATACCCGGTTAGTATGGTAAATGAGCTCGTAAGAGTGAATAGCGGCCGATACGTTAGCGGGATCAACGCGAGTGGACTGAGGCGATACGGCCGTAAATTATGGCCGTTTTCAACATTGGCCAGCTATAGTGTTACAAAGAATGACGTCATTAACTTCTCCGGGTGAGGAATGAGACTGTTAATCATAGTGGGTGTAGATGTAGGGATAGTTGCTATAAAGAATTGGATGTCTCGTCGGTACTTTGTTGGTCTTTGTGTTACGGGAGGATGAGTAAAAAAGTTATCTAAAGGATTTGTGTTCAAGAATCATCATCTGCTTAGCTTTTTCCTAACTACTTGTATGTTGGGATTCGCTTCCAGTCTAACCGGATGCAGCTGAATACCTGTATTTTACGTGGAGCGACTGCCTATCTGAAGTCCATAACCCAGGTAATACAGGATAAAATAATACGATCCGTTTTGGTAAAACTGTTTTGACAGTTTCAACAGTTTGAAACAAAGGTCAGAAATTCAAATAATAATACTTCGTGGAAATTTTCAAAAAAAAAAAAAGAAAAAGTGGGTAGTAAAGGTAAAGATACCGGACTCTATTTGATACATAATTCAGGTAAATTAATTATTTGTTTTCTATCATGTGTAATGCAGTGTAAGACATGCACCCTCTAAGGGCAATGCAAAATTTAAATCAAATTAATAAGTTACAAAATATTGATTCTAATTACTTATTACAATCTGTTACATTAATTTTGTTAGTTTTATACTAAACATTATTGTGTGGTTCGATAGCTTTAATTTTGAATTTATGAACAAAAAATGCTGGCTTGATATGGAAGAAACTTACCGACGTCTTTTCACCGCTTTGCGCTGTCCCGGGACCAGGAATCCATTTACAGAGGTTCACAGCACTTAGCACAAGAGGATTAGACAGTTTCCACAGTTTATAATAAGTAATTTCCAGAGTTTTCTTAATATTTTACGGAGCCGCGCACGCGTTTTCTTCAAGATGTCTCTCAAGGTGGCGCGATCGTTCATTCGTTCGGAGCGCGGTAGATTTCCACGCGTCTGATTGGTCGAGCGCGTTGAGGCGGGAAAGATGGTTCGTTTCAAATCAAGCCAGTAGGAAATAAACCCAACATTTCCCCCCACCGAAATCCGCAAGGATTTCCCAGTTACGATACCAGGATAAGTGAGGTTTGAATTAGTTGAACTTTGAATTATGCAATAATTAACCATAAGAATTGATGTGTGTTTGTGTGTGTAAGGTATTTGATTTATATAGATAAATATAATATAGCAAGTGGACTGTATTTTATATTAGAATAAAGAATAAGTAATAGGAAGTCATACATAAACAAGAATTTACATAATGACGGTTAGAATTATACAATAAAGAACTATTCTGAGTCCTGATCCAACGGGAGAGGACTCACCTTTGAAACAGGACGAGTAAACTCGTGGTTATTGGCAGTGCGTACACTTATTACACGCACGACCCCATCCGGCCCACTATGCAATTTGGAAACTCGAGCTAAAACCCACTGAAGCGATGATGCATCAGAATTTAAAAGGACAAGATCACCGATATTGAGATTTCGACAGTTGGTCAACCACTTTTGCCGTTGTTGTAATGTATGCAAGTAGTCTTGTCTCCAAAGTTTCCAGAATTGTTGTGACATTTGTTGGACAAGCTGCCAACGATTCAGTCTAGAACCGGACAAATCAGTTAAGTCGTGCTCTGGAACCGATAGGAGTTCCCTACCTATGAGGAAGTGTGAAGGAGTTAGAACCTCAAACTCGTTAGGATCACTCGACAAAGCACAGAGGGGCCTTGAGTTGAGCACAGCTTCAGCTCGGCAGAAAACCGTACCTAGTTCTTCAAAAGATAGAGCCCTAGTACCCACGGCACGTTTTAAGTGTAGTTTAGCAGATTTAATCACAGATTCGTAAAGTCCACCAAAGTTACTTCCTGTCGGAGGGTTGTGTCTCCATTTAATTCCACGAGAGACGAAGCCTCTGGATAGATTTTCCGAATCAGTATTAAGGAATTCAGTAACTTCTTTTAGCTGTTCCATAAAACATCAGTGAATCCATAAAACATCACCTAATACATACGTGACAGTGTTATCCACGGATTTCATACACAAACTGTGAAGTAATACCTATTAAAGTTCGAACAATAAACTGTGTCATATAATAAGAAACACGAAGAAAATACAACACTAACAATCTAAATAAACAAAAGATTGCAAACCTTATAATAATTGTGACCCAAAATCATCAAAACCACAAAGAAAGAAACCAGTTGTAACAAAAACAAAGTGAAAAAGTGACTCACACAGTGTTTTAAATCTCAACCGTCACACATCACAACAACGGACTTACCTAACAAAGTATTTTTTTCTTGGTGCAACTGATCAACAATTTTGATACCACATCAATATGTTCGCTTGGCTTAGTGGCTAATACATGGTCATCTTTTGCAATTAGCTAGCCGCACTTGAGTGGTCGTGAGTTCAAACCCCAGTGACAACATCACTTTTCGTAAGCCAAAAATCATATTTGGAATTTGTTAAGGAATAAGTACAAGAAGTCTGTTTACTTTGAACGAAGCGAGCGCTGGAAGACAATAGTATACCCTCATGTTATCAAAAAGTCAGTGTAAGATGGCAGCACTAGTAACATGCCATAAATGCAAGAAATTAGTAAATGTAAAAAGTACTGCTTTGTGTTCTGCCTGTGATAACCGGTATGAATTGGATTGCGATGGTTACCCAGAGCAAACGTATCGCCTCAAGGATGCGGAAGCAAAAAAACAGTGGAGATGTAAGGCGTGCATCAGAATTAAAAAATACGCTAGTAGCACAACCAATATTACAGTAAGGAAAAAACCAACTTCTACAAAAACACCCTCACCAACAGAACAACCAATACAGACTAAGGATGTAGTACTAGATGACGCGTTGAAACGTCGATCTTCGGTTCAAAATACTACTGATTTACTCGATTCCCACATACAGGCTGATAGCGAAACATCTACTGAGTCTCATACTCCGAACAAATTGTCAATGAGTGTTGACGGTACCGGTACGGTGTCTGACATAGTATTAGCCTCAGAAATGAAAGACATAATTTCTCAGCTCACATTAAAACTCGAGAGTGCTGAGAATGAACTGGGAAATATATTGATAGAAAATACAGATCTACAGAAGCAAATAAGTAAGTTAACTACAGAAAATAAAACATTAAAATCTTTATGCCAGTCACCCTCCTTATTCACAAGTCCGGGTAAAAACTCTAAGAATAAGAGACAATCTCTGGCAAAACAGCATAATATAACATCTACACCATCCCCTTTAGCGTCATCCGAATTGCAAATCGTCACCAATGACTACGTAAATGTGTCCTCCTTAGAACAAGAAATTGTTACCCTACAGCAGCAATTAAAGGTTGCACAGCAAGAGATAACGGCCCTCACGGACCGTATTGCAATATTAATGCAAAGTAATTGCAATGTCTGTGCACCTCTCATTCGTCATGAACTAAAGCGAGATACTTACTTTAGTAATGAAAAGGACAAGAAGCTTGTGATCCTTAGTAGCAACTCAACCAGCAAAATTCTACCAATTGCTACCAGATTATTTGGTGATACTTTTCAAATATGCCATTACATAAAAACAAACTGTGGCGTAGAACAATTAATATACGGATTGGAGGATAAACTAAAAGAATTAACCTTAAAGGATTACTGTGTCATCCAAATTGGAGGTGAAGATTTCAAGACCTCATGCGACTACACTAAGCTGGTAAAACTAATACGGGAAAAAGTAATGCCTATTAAGCATACAAATATAATATTGTGCGTACCTACTTTTAAAAATCATTATCATAAAGAGATGTATAACTGGCGAATAGAAGCATTTAATAATATAATTTATAATGACAATTTAACTCATAATTATATCTATTTAATTGACTCAAACTTAAACCTGACTTATGACTTCATGTCTTTTAATAGACAGGGAAATGTTAATATTAAAGGTATATCTAGTATTTTTGATCAAATCCAGCAACTTATATTAGAAATTGACACATATTCTGAATATTCAAATCCTTCATATGAGGACGTTGAACAACACAATCAGCTTTTTCGAGATTAGTACCGTGGCTGGTGGTTTGAACAACTTGGCTACATTTAAAGATACTCACTCACATGTTACTATTTTTCACCAAAACTTATGCGGAATAAATAATAAGAAGGATGAACTCGAAATGTATGTCACTGAATTACCGAACGAAATCAGCTTTATTTGTATAAGTGAACATTTTTTAAATGAAATAATGGCATCTCAATTTGATTTTCCTAATTATATCGTAAGCTCTTACAACACAAGGTTAAATAAAACAAGAGGTGGTACTTTAGTATTAACTCATAAAAACAGACAAGCTGAGGACTTGGACATTTGTAAAAGGCTGTATAAAACGGATAGTTTTGAGGTATGTGGAGTAAGAGACGTTGAGACAAACTCTTACATAATCTGTTGCTATAGAACACCCGTAAATAAAAACTTTGACGATTTTCTAAATAGATTGGAACAATTACTGCAGTACTTTTTCAATAAAATATGCTTTATCTGCGGAGACTTTAATATTGACTTGTCTAAACAGGACAATAAAAGCAGTTCTTTTACATCATTGTTGAAATGCTATAATTTTAGATATTTATTTGATTCAATTACATTTGTGCGAAATAACTCCAAATCGTGTATAGATAATATATTGACCAACACTTGTTATACAAATATTGACAGTACAGACATTGACCACAATCAATTGGCGGATGGACATGCAGCCCTCTTCTGTACAGCATATTTGGAAAAAGTTAGTTCTACACAATGCGCTAGTTTTAAATACATAGAGAGAAGATTATATAACGAGAAGAATAATAATGCATTCAGACAGAAACTACTGGAACACGACTGGAATTTAGGTACAAACACGTTTATACGAAAATTTAAAGAACTTCATTGTAGTACTTTCAAAAAAAGTAAAGTTAAAATCAACATAAAAAGAACTAGCCGATCTAAATGGTTAACAAAAGGAATAAGGATATCCAGCAAAATGAAGAGATTTCTAAAGTTTATAAATAAAGCTAAGTGTGACAAATCGTTATTAAAATATCGTGAACAGTATCTCAGAACTTATAAAAAGGTGATTAGGAACGCTAAAAAGAAGGAAGTAACTAACCAAATAAATAAAGCAGCTAACTCTAGCAAAGAAATTTGGAAAATAGTCAATAACAGTCGGAAAAAAATTGACAATAATTTCGAAAATGATAACATAATACTTAAACATAATAATAACATAATTTGTGACCCTTTAGACATTGCTAACATTTTTGCGGAAAAGTTTGACAACAGTAAAGGTGTAAACACTGGTAATCCAGAACTGGCTAAGAAACATTTAATTGAAAATACTGACAGAGTTGATAAGTCTATGGATTTTAATCCCGTCACGCCGATAGAGATTTACAAAATGGTAAAGGGTATGGATAATAAAAAGTCATTTGGACACGATGAAATACCGCTGAGCGTAATCAAAGATAATATAGATATACTGGCACAACCGATATCTGAAATAATAAATAACTGCGTCAATGAAGGCGTCTTTCCTGACCAATTTAAGTTAGCCAGAGTTCTACCACTATTTAAGAAAGGTGCTAAAACAGATCCAGGCAATTACAGGCCCATTTCATTGTTACCGGTTCTATCCAAACTTTTTGAAAAAGTGATCAAATCTAGGCTTGTAAGACATTTGACTAGTCTAAAAATAATTAACAGTAATCAGTTTGGGTACCAAAAAAGTAAAGGGACACTAGATGCAATAGACTCGTTAGTTAATAACGTAGTAAATAAGCTGAACAATAAACTTAAAGTTGCTGGCTTATTCCTAGACTTAAGTTCGGCGTTTGATACTGTAGAACATTGCATTCTAATTGATAAGTTAGAGCATTACGGTGTAAGAGAAAATGTTTTAAAATTTTTAAGTTCTTATTTGACCAATAGGAAACAGTACGTCGAAATTAAATCACTTCACGAAGGTGTGGAAGAAATTCATAAATCGAAATCATATACTGTAACTAGAGGTGTTCCGCAGGGTTCGGTGTTGGGTCCCATTTTCTTTATAATATTTCTGAACGATCTTACTGAATACATTAAAAACATTTTACCAGATGCTGACTTGATAATATTTGCTGACGATACAAGTGCTGTTATAGCTGATGACAATATAGAGACCTTAAAATGTAAATTAAATGTATTAATAGCCGCTTGTGAAAGCTGGTTTTCTATGAATAATCTTAAATTAAATGTTAGTAAGACAAAATGCATGATATTTAGATCTACAGTTAGGAACAAAGCTTTATTAAACGTAGAATCCCTAGGCAGGAAAATTGATAGAGTAGAAAGTTTGAAATTTTTGGGAGTACAAATTGATTGCTTACTCAATTGGAAGCCAGAACTAATTTCAATTACGAATACAGTAAGTAGTGCGTGTTATGCTATCAGAACTCTCAGGGATATTTTATCTATTGCCCAACTTCGTACCGTCTATTTTGCTCTAGTTGAATCTAAACTTAGATATAGCATTACATTTTGGGGAAACAGTTATAAATACAATATTAAGGCAGCCTTTACTATGCAGAAGCGAGCATTAAGAACTATGCTTCGTTTAAATCAGACAGAATCATGTAAGGAGCATTTTATTAAACTTAGAATTTTAACGGTACCATGTCTTTATATTTTAGTTCTTCTTACTCATTTAATTAAAAACTTAAGCGAGTTTGAAACAGACGATGAAAGAAAAAGTAGAGTAGATACTCGCAGAAAAGATCTTCCTACTTTTCTGCAGGCAAAGCTAAATGTTGTCAAACACTCGTCACGCGTGCAGTCGGTCAATCTGTTTAACAAATTGCCAGCAGAATTAAAGAATATTCAGAATGTGGACATGTTTAAAACTAAACTCAGGGCTTTGTTAATCAATAAAGCGTATTACAGCATTGACGAATATTTTAATGATAGAAAAACTTAAAAACTCAATTAATATTATTCAATTTAAAGTTAAATTAAATGTGTACCTATTACTCTTTGACATTTGTATAATTGTTGCTTTTTTTTTCGTATTTCTTAATATTTTTGACATTAAATGTATGTATTTTGTAGCATTTTCTGTTCTGTATCAATAAGAATATTAATATTTGTAAAGTTATTATTTTTAATTTAACAGACGTTCTAACTTCGATGATGGGTGAGGAACGAGGATACTTATATTATAATTGCTTATAAATGTGCTTATTGTGTGTACCTATAATGTGTAAATATTTCGACACAAATGTATTTTGTTATGAAATAAATAACTTGAACTTGAACTTGTTTGCCAGCTGAGACAAAATTGGTGCCGTTGTCGGACACAATGGAACAGCATAAACCTCTTCTCACCGTAAAACGGTCGAAACATGCGAGAAAACACTCGGTACTCAGAGAAGATAAGACATCTAAATGTACCGCTCGTGTGGCACAACACACGAATACGCACAAATAGGATTTGGATACGTGAGCGTTTCTACGAGTTGACTCCTTGGTAGGAAAAGGTCCGCCTATGTCGACACCAACAGTGTGAAAGACATGAATATCTTGAGTGCGGAACTTAGGCAGTTCACCCATTATAGGTTGTCGATTTGAAGGAGACACTTTAAAGCAAGACATACATTTACTTGTACGTGATCGAATAGCACTACGCGCTGAAATTATCCAATATTTTTGATTGATTAAACTTTGAAGAGTGCGTGGGCCCACGTGTAAATGAAGTTTATGAAAGTGATCGATTAAGATACTTGTGAAATTAGATTTCTTTGGAAGGAGAAGCGGATGCTTCTTTTCGTAAGTTAGATCCGATTGGGAAAGTCGACCCCCCACCCTCAGGAAACAGTTGGAATCTATGAAAGGGTTGAGCTTTCTCAAGGATTGACTGCAGTGACCGTCCTTTGATAATGTTAATATGTCATTCGAGAAATGATGTTTTTGGACTGATTTGACTAGAATATCATGTGCCTGTCTGAGGTCAGTGACCGAGAGTGATCTACGCTTCTGAACAGCTGATCTGCAATTATGGATGAACTGGTAACACCGAGCAACAATGTTGAGCAATTTAGTGAAGCTAGAATACTTTTCTGTGAGATTGTAAAGTGAATCATCTGTTGTTTCAGTGGAAACGAGGACCGTCTTGGTGGGACACTTAAGTTCAGGAGGATTGCAGTCACGGAATTCACTCATTGTTTTGATTGGCCACTGTATCGGGTCAAGATTGAGCCAGTCAGGGCCGTTGAGCCATTCGTGTGTCGCTAGCAATACGGATGGTAACGCGCCGCGAGAGCAAATATCAGCTGGATTCGATACACCACTAACATGATACCAGCATTCACTGGGCACACTGACGTTGATTTTGGACACCCTAGTGGACACAAATGTTTTGAGTGTGTAGCTGGGAGTATTGAGCCAGGCAAGCACGACGGAAGAATCCGTGAACAACAATGTTTCATTGATCTCAAGTCGATTGTGTAGAATGGATTGGACGTACTTGATAAGCTTGGCTAGCAAGTGTGCAGCCATGAGTTCCAGACGAGGGATGGTGACGGTCTTTAAAGGCGCGACTTTAGATTTTGCAATGACTAAACTGACTTTAGCGTCACCCTCCGCATTCCTAGTTCGAAGATAAACAACAGCAGCATACCCAAGAGTCGAGGCGTCACAGAAACCTAAAATCTGACAGTAGGTATGATGCACTACCTTGACATGCCGTTCATGTTTTAAATTCGTCAATAATGGAAGTTCCTTGACGTATAATTGCCACTGAGCCTCGAGATCCAATGGCAAGCTTTGATCCCAGTCTAACTGGCGAGCCCAAAGTTCCTGCATGAAACATTTGGCATAAAACATACATGGAGCCACGAAACCTAGTGGATCGAACTGACGACCTATTTGGGATAGAACCGTTCTCTTTGTAATCACTGAGCTAGACGGAGTAGTAGTGAAGGAGAATGCATCAAATGCCGGCAGCCACTGAAGTCCAAGCACTTTTATAGACAAATTCGCCTCATCGTCGAATGCAACTGGCGTTTCGCGATGAGCCTCATCTAGATGTTCGACCACCTGCGGGCAATTGCTAGACCACTTACGGAGTATGAAGCCACCAGCTTCCAATAAGTCCGTGAGCTCCTTCTGCAGCTCAAGCGCCTCTTCAACAGTAGCCACAGACCATATAAGATCGTCCATGAAAAACGCTGTTTTCAAAAGAGGAGCGGCTTTTGGGAATTTGTCCGCTTCGTCGTCCGCTAAAGTGTGTAACACCTTTATGGCCAAATATGGACAACTAGCTACGCCATAAGTCAATGTATTCAACTCAAACACTTTAATAGGCTGATCCAAAGAGTACCGCCAGAGAATATGTTGATAAGGTCGTTGAGTTTGGTCAAGGTCAATCATTCTGAACATTTTACAAATGTCTGCTGAAAGACAAATTTCGTGAAGACGAAAGTTTATTAAGAGTTGATTGATATCAGCTTGAAGTTTGGGACCCGGTAGTACCAATGAATTGAGCGAAACGTTATTAGATGTCTTACCAGACGCATCAAAAACCACGCGATGAGACGTTGTGGTACTTGTTGGTTTAATGATGCAGAAATGCGGGATGATGTATTTTGAATCCACGTTCTGGACATCACCAAGACAAGTCATATGACCGAGGTCCTCATATTCGTGCATGAATTTATGATATTGAATTTTCAGCTCAGGCTCCCGCTCTAGTTTTGACTCTAAGTTGAGTAGTCGACGAGTTGCCATTTGGCTCGAGTCGCCGAGTTCAACTGATGGCCGAAGTGGATACTTGACCACATACCTACCCGTAGGATCACGACGATGTTCTTTTGCAAACAAAAATTCAGCTAATTCGTCGTCCGGGCTGCGACGCGTCACCTCCGATGGTTTTCATTTTCAACCTCCCAGAATGAGTGCATAATATTATCGAGGTTCATGGAGAATCCACAAAAGGGACCATCATTAGCGGATAAGGTGGCAGCGGTGTGATTAGAACGATCGAGTTCAGTCTGACCTAGTATGACGTACCCAAATACTGAGCTCATGGCAACAGGTAAGCCATGTTCGCGTGGAGGTATTTTTTGACCGTCGTAGATGTATGGAAACAGGTCGCCTGCTATCAATAAGTCAACTGGCGCGGGTTTATAGTAGGTCGGGTCGGCCAACATTAGGTGTTGAAATTCAACAATAGTCTTATCAGAGAGAGGCATAGTAGGTAAATTACCCGTAATATTCGAAACAATAACCGCATCAGTCGACATGATAGGACCAGCACAGTGTCGCGGCTTAACTTCGCAAGTTGTTAGCCCGAAATCCCGCACTGGATTGCCAGCTAGACCGATCGGCTCAAAGTTACATTTACGTCGCGACAGCCCTAGGCGTTTTGCACAGTCTTGAGTTATGTAGCTCGACATAGCGCCGCTATCAATTATAGCACGTACGGTTTGGTACTGACCCCAACAATCTGCGACGTGTATAACCGCGGTGCCGAGCAAGACTGTCAATTTAGCTGAGCACGTTAATGCGATGGCACTAGAACTCGAATTTGCAAAAGAATCTATGTGCAATGTGTGATGATGCTTTTTTTTGCAGATCGTACACCGTACTTTCGACGGACAGTCGTCGACAGAATGCTCGCGTAAACAATTTTCGCACAGTTTTAATTGTTTGATTTTATCGAGACGCTCTGCGGGTGTTAAGTCGGTGTATTCGATACATCGATATATAGAATGCATCTTTTTGCAATACAGACATTCCATGGATTTATTTGATTTTACAGGCTCGTCTGTATTGGCAACAGCTGACGACAAAGTAGGCCGTTGTGAGTTTAAATTATTTGATTTTGAACCAGAAGGGTGGTTGACCTTTGATTGACCTCGAGTGGACGCTACACTTTTTATGGCAGTGGAATTTGTAGTACACTCGGACATCTCGAGAACGCGCACATGTTTTTCGATAAAAGTTATCAATTTGTCATAAGTAGGAAGCTCATCCCCATGCCCCAACTCTCGTTCTAACTCACGCCTAGTTACGGGATCCAGGTTACGCAACGCGACATAAAACAACAGAAATCCCGACAAATCTTTGATTTCAAGCAGATGAAGCGCTTTAATGTTTTCTTGAAATGTCTGTAAGAATTCATTAAGTCCGGAGACCGACTCATTCACTAATGGATTAAAGTTAAATAACTTGTCGAGATAGGTAGTCGCTAACGCGCGTTTATTTTCATAACGTTTCACCAACGCATCCCAAACTATCTGGTAGTTAGACGATGTAACCGGCATAGACTTTACAATCGTTATAGCGGACCCGCTTACTGCCGATAGAAGATAATAAAACTTTTCAATATCCGCTATTTGTTTGTTAGTGTGAATCAGACTAGAAAACGTATCGCGAAAGGTGGGCCAGTTTTCGAGTTTACTGTCGAAAGGAAACAGTTCCAATTTAGGTAACCTAGGCTTTACACAGCTGCCCTCCGATTTCTGTTCAGATCGATTTTGTTTCATATCTATGTTCATACCACTCGAAACTCGGACAATGAAATAATAAATTTCGTCAAAACTTTCAATTTCTTTATATGACGGAACGTAGTCTTGAAAATATTTCCGTTTTAGGATAGTGATTTATCATTATATCATTATTACAAGCGTATTTTACAAATACCTACTTCTAAATGTTGAAGTAAATTAGTTTTCGAATCTCAGAGTTGCAGTATTTCGCTGTTGGTAGGACGTTTCGCGAATAGGACATGTTTTCACGATGACATTTTGCGAATGAGACATTCTGCGTCAGATCCGTCAGGGATAGTGCATTTTTTCATGTAAAAAATATCACAATAGTATCGCAACGGTCCATTCGGATTTTAAACATAACGTCAAAGTCATCGAGAATCGCGCGGGAGACGCAAAATTATCGGTGCTAAAGTAAAGATATTTCCGGTTGTGGACGAGTGTTGCGAGTGAATTAGTGATTTTATTGGGATTAAAGTGTAAAACTAGTGTAGGTGTATGCACCCGGATTTCAACATGGGGTGAGTACAATTCTATTTCAATGTGGTTTTTAGTCTTAATGCTATCATAATTTACTAAATTGTGAGACCAGTTCTGTGTAAATAGGGATAACTATCGCATTGAACATTTATACTCGATAATAGATTTCATCCAAGATATGTACAAAAGGTCACCACAATCTTATAGTTATTATTGGACTTAATTAATTAGCCATACTTACCTAAAAACAACCAACCAAACGACCAAGAACCAACAACACCAAATAGCCAACTTAAAAGAATTACCATTTTAAAAGGTTTTGAGTTTTACTTCTCGGTCATAGCATACCGTTTTAACAAGACCGTTCAAAAAGTCATATTTACTTTTAAAAAAATAAGTGCTAAAGTCCGTTAGTGACTTGTAATAACTTTAGCTATGTGAATTATTGATGACCTTCTGATTCTTTTTATTGGAATGATTATTATTTAATAATTTACCTCAAACAGTTTTATCCAATAATGTAATTACAGACATTTGCTGTAAAATAAGCTGAGTGATGTACCTAATTGGATTTATTTGGTGTAGTTGAAATACAAGTACAATGTAAATTTAATTTGAAAATCTACTTGATAATGGTTATTATTATGGTATTTTACTCTAAAAAAAAAAAAATATTATTGAGATAGCATAAACAAAAAGCAATCGGGAAACGTTAGTTTCAGTTCATAAAATAGCACTATAGAATCTAATTGAGACACTTTTCAAAAATTAGTGTAATACGGTTAGAAAAAGAAAAATAACGGGAAGTCAACCTAAAAATACACTCAATTTAATGGGCGTCAAAATACTTCTAAATTAATAAAAGTCAACCTGAAAATACACTCAATTTAATGAGCGTCAAAATACTTTTAATTTAATAAAAGTCACTACGTACAGTGCAAGAAGTACCTACATACAGGTACTATACCTCTTATTTAAAAGAAGCCAAATATGTTCCAAATTCAATTTAATGAACTTCTTGTTGGGCTATAAAGAGAGGAGCCTGTGTCCCAGCAGTGGGAACATTAATAGGCTGATGATGATGATGATGATGATGATGAACTTCTTGTTTACACCACATTGGTTATGTACCTACTTCCAATTTAATGGTAAGTAATCTAAATTAAAGTTTATTTTCAACTGAATGACAATCCACAATTATTTTGTTCCTTGTAGGTACCTAAATATTCCAATTTAATGGAAATCTAAAATAAAAGTTTATTTTCAATTGAATAAACACGTTTCCCGATTGCTTTTTGTTTATGCTATCTCAATAATATTTTTTTTGTATAGAGTAAAATACCATAATAACCATTATCAAGTACATTTTAAAATTAAATTTAGATTGTACTTGTATTTCAACTACACCAAATAAATCCAATTAGGTACATCACTCAGCTTATTTTACAGCAAATGTCTGTAATTTCATTATTGGATAAAACTGTTTGAGGTAAATTATTAAATAATAATCATTCCAATAAAAAGAATCAGAAGGTCATCAATAATTCACATAGCTAAAGTTATTACAAGTCACTAACGGACTTTAGCACTTATTTAAAAAAAAGTAAATATGACTTAGGACTGTCTTGTTAAAACGGTATGCTATGACCGAGAAGTAAAACTCAAAACCTTTTAAAATGGTAATTCTTTTAAGTTGGCTATTTGGTGTTGATGGTTCTTGGTCGTTTGGTTGGTTGTTTTTAGGTAAGTATGGCTAATTAATTAAGTCCAATAATAACTATAAGATTGTGGTGACCTTTTGTACATATCTTGGATGAAATCTATTATCGAGTATAAATGTTCAATGCGATAGTTATCCCTCTTTACACAGAACTAGTCTCACAATTTAGTAAATTATGATAGCATTAAGACTAAAAACCACATTGAAATAGAATTGTACTCACCCCATGTTGAAATCCGGGTGCATACACCTACACTAGTTTTACACTTTAATCCCAATAAAATCACTAATTCACTCGCAACACTCGTCCACAACCGGAAATATCTTTACTTTAGCACCGATAATTTTGCGTCTCCCGCGCGATTCTCGACGACTTTGACGTTATGTTTAAAATCCGAATGGACCGTTGCGATACTATTGTGATATTTTTTACATGAAAAAATGCACTATCCCTGACGGATCTGACGCAGAATGTCTCATTCGCAAAATGTCATCGTGAAAACATGTCCTATTCGCGAAACGTCCTACCAACAGCGAAATACTGCAACTCTGAGATTCGAAAACTAATTTACTTCAACATTTAGAAGTAGGTATTTGTAAAATACGCTTGTAATAATGATAATGTTTAGTATAAAACTAACAAAATTAATGTAACAGATTGTTTCGTTCCCATCAAAATTATTTCCAAAACCCAAACGATGTTCACTTTTTGTCTCTGGGCTTACCAGCAGTAACGAGACGCCAACTTTTTGGTTGTCATGCATTGTACGCAAACGTCAAAGCTCAGAGCAAACGTCACTTCTTAACGGACGCCGATCGGAACACGCGCGCGACTTCGCGACCAGCTCGAAAGATCTAACCGACTCCGTGTGATCATCATCTCATCTCATCTACATATTGCTATCTAAAAACCCTGGCCCCATCGTCAGCTCATGGACATCCGGAAGTTCAACGAGTGTCAGCTTGCAGTCTGAGGTACGTACTCTGCACATATCCTTACTGTTGGCTGCCTAGATCAAAGTGAACATCTTATTTTTATCGTGTAACTCGTCAGACCTCTCATCCAGGTCTTCCCTGAGTAGCAGAAGGCCATCACAGTATTTCGGCGTGGTGCGAATGCTACATCAATTTGGTGCCGAAACCAGGGAACTTCCATTTTAATCGTAAATCGCCATCTTTACATGTGGTATTTCTGGTTAAAAGCGTAGCTTAGAATATCGCAATCGATCTATTGTTTAACTAAAAACTACAGGTACCTACACATCGCAGTCTAAGCTATTCCATAATTTCCATAGAATAACCTACTATCGAATCTATCAATTTACATTTAAACGTTCATGAGCTATCACCATCGAACTAGGATTTTATAAAATCGTAGTGTAAAATAATTAAATGTCGAGTCTCCACATTCATCGTAAATAATTGTGAGATCGAGTTATTGTGCAATCACATTTTAATCGGTGCATAATTTATTTCGCTCACAATTAATCAATTCGTAGCTCGATATTTGGTTATTTGCACCCATCATACATCGCAATCACAACTTAATCTTGTTTTAGAAATCGTGTTTTACAATACGCAATCGTAAAATATTCCATTGAATCATTTCTTTTAACTATCTCAAATCGTGAGGGTAAGTCGAAATCTCGCTCAACAGTCGATCGGCTCAACGCGTAGACACTGTGAATATTTATTTCCGTTACCAAGTGAATGAACAGATAGGCTGGTGCGAGTATCGCACAGTATCGAGAACATTTTTCGTATCATACAAACTTATTTAAGTACTTCAACTTACCTACTCGGTAGGTAGTTATATCTGTTAATCGTTATCTATCTTATATTGTATTCACTTACGGAGTAGTTTCATTAATAATATCGGAGCAAAATATAGTTTGCAGTGCATTTAGATTGTGCCGGAACTACACGTAACATATCTATCCGGTACTTACTTGTTTACGTTGCATAAAATTGTTTTTGTTATTGTTTAAAGACCGACAATAGTCATCCATCTGTTAAGCTATTTAGGTACTTACATAAGTAACTAAACGCGTAATAGAAACTTATATACCTACATATTTTGCTATTTTACGTATCGACCTACATAGTAAACGCCTACAATGTCACTTCTAAAGAAAAAAAGATCAGGTACTTTGAAGAAGTCTAAGTCAAAATCAATTGACATCCATTATACTACTGAGGATTTACCATCCTTGCGTAGAAAACGAACCATCGCATATAAGCGTTTGACTAAGGCTTTAGAGGTAGGAATGTTAGCAGTTAGTGACCATTCTCAGCGAGACTTGTTTTTATCATATCATCAGGAAGTAAAGAATATTGCGGCCAATTTTGAGGAAGCGCATTTTTCAATTCAGGAGATTCTTGATGATCCTGAAAATGAAGATAACGAAATTCAGGAACGTTTCGACGAAATGTATTACAAAGTGTTGTCAATAAATCGCACCTTTTCTAAAGGTGACTTACATAATTCTCACGGTATTGGCAATGCTTCCTCGAACATTCGGTTACCCAAAATAACACTTCCGACTTTTAGCGGTGACGTCAAGAAATGGCCGGAATATTTCGATACTTTCAACGCTTTGATACACAAATCAACTTCTTTGACTGACACGGAGAAGTTTCACTATCTGTTATCATCTCTTAGCGGCGATGCGTTGACGGTAATCAAATCGTTCCCGATGACTCACGAACACTATCACGACGCGTACCAAGCACTCACCGCGCGCTTCACTAATAAACGCGACCTAGCCTTTACGTGTTGGCGAGACATCTTAAATGTCGATTTTAAATTCAACGACGCTCACGAGTTCAGAAAATCCCTTGATTTGTTTGAAGAGAATTTAAGTATTTTAAAAACAGTTAATCTGCCGGTTGGTCAATGGGATTTTATTCTAGTATATCATATTTTATCAAAACTTGACTCGAAATTAAGACGTGAATTTGAAGAAAATCATTCGGATGTCGAACTGCCTACCTATGTACAATTAAAAGCTTTCCTACATTCTAAGTGCGAGGCGTTATTACGCGATACACATTTCGTTAAGACAATCAAGTCAAACGAACTTACGCAGAGAAGTTCGACTTCAAATTCGCAACCAAAACGGTCCACCGCGGCACACACACTGGTAGCTGCTACCGGTCAAAAGCAAACCGAAAGTCTTTCCGTTCCGTATACCAGTAAATGTTCTTTCTGTAGTGATGTTCATTCCATTTCGGCATGTTCAGAATTTATCAAAAAATCATACGATGAACGAATGCAGATTGCTACGGAGAAGAACTGGTGCTTCAACTGCTTGAAGTCATCCCATCAGTTGAAGGATTGTAGATCGATATTTTCATGTCGCACATGCAAACGGAAACATCACACCTTACCATCGCGATACTCCTATCGAATCCCAACCAACCGCTTCGTCGTTGGTGTCAAGGTCACCTATGCATACAACTGTTTTGCTGGCGACTGCAATAGTGCAGGTCAAAGATGTTCTCGGTACAATGCAATCGTTCCGTGCCTTATTTGACACCGGAAGTCAAAGTAACTTTATTACTCAATCGGCCATCTCACGTTTAAACTTACATCCGACCCCAATTAACACAACCGTATGTGGACTTGGCGAGGCACCAGCGTCTATTCTCGGCGACGTGAGGTGTGCAGTAGGTACTAAAGATACAATATTCTTTGATTTAAACCTGCATGTCATTTCGAAAATATGTGGCGATCAACCTATCGCTAAATTAAACACTTCTGGATGGTCACATATTCAATCCTTGCCACTCGCAGACCCCGGATTTGATATTCCGGGATCTATCGATCTATTGCTCGCCGCCGACGTCTTCACCGATTCACTTCTCAACCAACAAATCAAAGGAAATGTTAACCAACCCACCGCTTTCAACTCCGTCTTTGGGTGGCTCCTGTTAGGCAAAACTCGTTTAGCTTCTAGTACCCTGGTACAGACCTCATTAAACATAGATAACGAGTTGAATTCTCTGGTTCAACATTTTTGGGAACTGGATTCCATACCGAAAGCGTCACTCTTGACTCCAGATGAAACGCTCTGCGAACAGAAGTTTGTATCCAGTCATTATCGTGATTCCTCTGGACGATATGTTGTACGTTTGCCCTTTAAAGATGATTCGGAACCCATATTCGCAGGCTCTCGTGAGGTTGCATTGCGACGATTCCACGCTATCGAACGCCGCTTGTCTCGTGACTCCGATTTAAAAGGCCAGTACGTGGACTTCATGTCAGACTACATAGAAACCGGACACATGACATTGGTACCAGTAGAGGAAATCAACATGGGAAAATACTATATACCCCATCACTGTGTTCTTCGTCCCGATTCCACCACTACCCGTCTCCGTGTCGTATTCGACGCCTCTGCCAAAGACGCTAACTCACGTTCCTTAAACGACTCTCAACTTACCGGTCCTAAGTTACAACCAGATATTATAGACATTCTTTTGCGGTTTAGGGAACATAACGTTGTCTTCATGGCTGACGCCCGACAGATGTACCGTCAAATTTTGATCTGGCAGGACCATCGTGACTATCAGCGTATCTTTTGGAGAGCCTCTGCTCACGATAATCTCCAAGAGTACCGTCTGAATACCGTTACGTATGGTGTTTCTTCATCTCCTTTTCTTGCATGCCGTACCTTGAAACAGCTTGCTGAAGACGAAGGAGACTCGTATCCCGTGGCAAAGCGGATCATCCTGTCGGATGTTTATATAGATGACGTAGCAACCGGATGTGACTCGCTAGAAACCGCTGAACTAGCAAAAAATCAACTTATCGCTCTATTCAAACTCGGTGGTTTTCATCTTAGAAAATGGGTTAGTAACATGGCGCAGCTCTTGTTGGATCTTCCAAGCCAGGATTGTCTAACTGGCTCCGTATCTCTCGATAATTCCCAATCCTCAACTTTAAAAGTTCTAGGTCTGCAATGGAATCCGTCACTGGATGCATTCCTTTTCGAAATTAAACCATCCGAGCGTCCATGTACCAAACGTTCCATTCTCAGCGAACTGGCTAGAGTCTTCGACCCATTAGGCTTCTTATCACCCATCACAATTCAAATCAAATCGTATATCCAAAAGCTTTGGATTCTCGGTATTGAATGGGACCAAACGCCGCCCGATGAGATCATTCATACATGGACTACATACGTGGATCAATTACCACAGTTGTCCCAACTTCGAATCCCACGTAAAATAACATGCCCTGAAGCAAAATCGTGTGAGCTTCACGGCTTTTGTGACAGCTCCGAGACAGCGTATGGTGCTGTTATTTATTTACGCGTCACTGATAAGGACGGTGCAGCCCATGTTTCCTTGGTTTGTTCAAAAGCTCGTGTAGCACCATTGAAACGCACATCGTTACCTAGATTGGAACTCTGCGCGGCAGTTCTCCTCTCCAATCTATACAAACTTGTTCGCGACACTTATCTAGCTCGTATTCAACTCGATGCTGTCTACTTATGGTCAGACTCAACCGTTGTCCTCTCCTGGTTACGCTCACATTCATCTCGTTGGACCACATTCGTTGCCAACCGGGTGAGTCAAATCCAAGACCTCACACCTACTGAATGTTGGCATCACGTCTCCTCGGGTGATAATCCTGCTGATGTCTGTTCACGTGGACAATTTCCTAGTGAACTTCTTCACAATTCGCTATGGTGGGCGGGGCCATGTTGGCTGTCACAAAATCAGGAATCATGGCCTTCTAGTTCAAGCAGCATACTTCACGAGGACGACGTTACTATAAAGGCTGAAGAACGCAAAATGGTTATCTTAGTGACCGATGAGACTGCGACGAATGACCCTCCAATTATCGAAACCTTACTGAATCGTTTTTCCTCGTTATCGAAACTTGTTAATGTTCTCGCTTACATATATCGCTTTATTAACAATTCTCGTATCTCAAATCAATCAAATCGTAAGGAGTTCTTAAACAATGTGGAACGTCATCACGCTCTCATGCAAATCGTCAAACACGTACAGGGTCGATCTTTCTCGGAGGAAATCTCCAACTTAAAATCAAAAAAGGTGTTATCGAAACCTTTTCGAAAACTGAACCCGTTTCTAGACGATCAAGGAGTGCTCAGGGTGGGCGGCAGGATTTCTCGATCCGGATTAGAGTATGAACACAGGCATCCTGCCTTCTTACCATCTGATCATCCTTTAACGCTTTCAATCATCAACTTCACTCATCGAACCCACTTGCATCCAGGCATAAACACCACACACTTTTTGCTGCTTCAACAATTTTGGATCATTGCTGCAAAGCGTACCATTCGCCGTTGCCTTTCCAAATGCGTTCAATGTTTTCGAACAAACCCACAGCCGCTTCAACCCTTCATGAGCGATCTTCCATCTTACCGAGTCAATCAAGTTAAACCGTTCTCGGTGGTAGGTGTCGATCTAGGCGGACCATTTCGCATCAAACTTGGTTCCCATCGTGGCGCTAAGATGGACAAGGCATATCTATGCTTGTTTATCTGCCTCGCAACCAAAGCAGTCCACTTGGAGGTTGTGTCAACGCTCTCAACCGATGGGTTTATAGCTGCACTACGGCGCTTTGTAGGTCATCGCGGCCGCTGTAACACTATTCATGCGGACTGTGGTACCAACTTTGTAGGCGCTAAAAATCAACTTTTGTCTTTAATGCAACAGGCTTCCAACGAGCAGAAAATCGAATTTAAATTCAATCCACCCGGCGCCCCACATTTCGGTGGTGTCTGGGAAATACAAATCAAAGCAGCAAAATCACATCTATATCGAGTTGTGGGTGATCAAGTCCTAACGTTCGAGGAGTTGACGACTCTGTTCGTTCAAATTGAATCCATCTTAAACTCAAGACCCCTTTACCCGATCAGCTCTGACCCCAACGACCTTTCATGTTTGACACCTGGACATTTCCTAACCTTAGAGCCTCTAACAGCTGTCCCCGATGAGGATCTATCGCATCTTAATCCAAATCGGCTTCATCGGTGGCAGATGATACAAGCGTTTCAACAGAACTTTTGGTCTCGGTGGAAAACTGAATACTTAAACTCGCTAACGCAACGCGCGAAATGGACTAAACATTCAAAACCGTTGTCGATAGGTTCGATGGTGTTAGTCAAGGACGAAAATCGTAGCCCATTGCACTGGAATCTCGCGAGAGTCATAGAACTCCAGGTCGGAGTTGATGGAGTAGCTCGGAGTGCATTAGTAAAAAATGCAAACAATCAAATCATCAATCGACCTCTAGTGAAACTATGTCCTTTGCCAACAGAAGACTAGTCTCCTGTTCGTACCAAATTCTAGTTTAATAAATCTTAATTAAGCAAACCGTAGTATAAGATAATCTTACCTAATTGTAGCTTTTAACAATCTAAATCGTATCTTTAATCTCATTACCGTTTCTAATTAGACCTTCTATGTTTTAACCAGAAAATACCATATGTATTTTGGTGGGCGGGATGTTTCGTTCCCATCAAAATTATTTCCAAAACCCAAACGATGTTCACTTTTTGTCTCTGGGCTTACCAGCAGTAACGAGACGCCAGCTTTTTGGTTGTCATGCATTGTACGCAAACGTCAAAGCTCAGAGCAAACGTCACTTCTTAACGGACGCCGATCGGAACACGCGCGCGACTTCGCGACCAGCTCGAAAGATCTAACCGACTCCGTGTGATCATCATCTCATCTCATCTACATATTGCTATCTAAAAACCCTGGCCCCATCGTCAGCTCATGGACATCCGGAAGTTCAACGAGTGTCAGCTTGCAGTCTGAGGTATGTACTCTGCACATATCCTTACTGTTGGCTGCCTAGATCAAAGTGAACATCTTATTTTTATCGTGTAACTCGTCAGACCTCTCATCCAGGTCTTCCCTGAGTAGCAGAAGGCCATCACAGTATTTCGGCGTGGTGCGAATGCTACACAGATTGTAATAAGTAATTAGAATCAATATTTTGTAACTTATTAATTTGATTTAAATTTTGCATTGCCCTTAGAGGGTGCATGTCTTACACTGCATTACACATGATAGAAAACAAATAATTAATTTACCTGAATTATGTATCAAATAGAGTCTGGTATCTTTACCTTTACTACCCACTTTTTTTTTTTTTTGCAAATTTCCACGAAGTATTATTATTTGAATTTCTGACCTTTATCCTCGTCGCCACTTGTAGTGTTCACTATCACTACTTAATCACTTTCACTGGGATACCCCATTGATGCAGACAGCAGATAAACTATTAAGCTACTCCACACTTAGTAGAGGCTATCGGAGGTAATGCTCAAATGGGGTAACTGGGTAAACCCTAAGAAAGTAAAGCATTTTCATTAAAACAATAATTTGACTGAATAAATAAATTATTAAAAGTAATTCAGTATGATTATTTAACAACACTGATTACGTTTACAATAAATACAACTTGATAAAAAGGAAGGGATGTAGTGTTTGTATCTATTCAATAGATATAATACATTGACGACCCAATTGGCGCAGCGGTAGTGAGGCTGCCTTACGTTCTTAGGGTCCCGGGTTCGAATCCCGGTCGGAGCAAATGTTTGTGTGATGAGCATGGACATTTGTTTCCCAGTCATGGATGTTTATATGTATAATAAGTATGTATTTACAAACAAAAAGTATCTATGTAGTATATCAACTATCTGGTGTCCACGACACAAGCCTCGTGGCTTAGTGTGGCACTAGATGGCGCTGTGTGATAATGTCCAGCGATATTTATTATTATTATTATTATTATTATTATTGTCTCATGTACACGAGGGAGGGGATCGCTGTCAATCGGTTAGTCTAACGACAGACGCCGTGAGAGTAGGACGTACGCTTGAGCCCTTGTCTGCGTGTAGTAGTGAGCCAGTGAAAGTGATTAAGTAGTGATAGTGAACACTACAAGTGGCACCACACTTAGTAGAGGCTATCGGAGGTAATGCTCAAATGGGGTAACTGGGTAAACCCTAAGAAAGTAAAGCATTTTCATTAAAACAATAATTTGACTGAATAAGTTAATTATTAAAAGTAATTCAGTATGATTATTTAACAACACTGATTACGTTTACAATAAATACAATTTGATAAAAAGGAAGGGATGTAGTGTTTGTATCTATTCAATAGATATAATACATTGTCTCATGTACACGAGGGAGGGGATCGCTGTCAATCGGTTAGTCTAACGACAGACGCCGTGAGAGTAGACCGTGCGCTTGAGCCCTTGCCTGCGTGTAGTAGTGAGCCAGTGATACAGTGATAAGTAGTGATAGTGAACACTACAAGTGGCGACGAGGATAAAGGTGTCGTTTCATCGGTGTCGATGAAACGACATCGATCTAGTTACTTATAAAAGTGTTAAAAATTTGTAGAAACAAAGTTGTATTTAATGTGATTTGTAATCTATTATAATATAGTTGCTTTATTTATTAATTTAACACTGTATGTACCTACACACTAAATATAGAGAAGAAGAAAGGAACAGAAAATAGTACAAAGGTGTTGCTTATTTCTTAATAAATCTCATCTAGCATACCACACAACAACAACAAACACACAGTACAACACTACTACATCATCTGCTTAACTTTTTCCCCACTATGTTGGGGTCGACTCCCAGTCTAACCGGATGCATCTTAATACCTGTATTTTACATGGAACGACAGTCTATCTGACCTCTACAACCAAGTTAGTACTGGGAATACGATACCCCTTGGTAAGACTGGTTGTCAGACTTTTTGGGCCACTGACCACCTGTAACGACAGTCAAAAATCTACAAATGACAGCCGGGACCAACGGCTTAACGTGCTTTCCGAGGGACGGTGGAAACCGAGTATGTAATGGGTGGTCACCTATCCACAGACCAACCTAGGCAAGCACTGCTTTACCTAAATATCGACCCGAGCGGCTGTTATTGTTTAGCCACAACACAACTACAATACTTACAATATTATGTACATTTATAAATTAAAATAACACGATAAACTAAAAAATGGCGTCAAAAAGCCCTCCTCAACGTTTTATTGTGCAAATTGCTAGAAAGTCTCAAACAATTTTAGAACCAATGTAGAAAGGTCTGACGTGATTATTCAGTAAGAATAAAAATATGAAAAGCAACTTCAAGATAACAGTGCACTTGACGTAGTTTTAAAAAATTAAGAAACTGAAAAGCTTGTCTGTGTGGAAAGGTTTTTGTAGTTTTTTGGTCAAAAGTAGGCATGAAGATCAAAGAAGACATTTTTCCTTTTAAATTATAAAACACAACATCGGACATTCTTTTAGTCTGTCTGTCTATCCGAGTGGTCTTTGTAAATCCAGAACTACATATTTATCTAATTAACGTCATTGTTATGACTGGCTAGGTTTAAGTCGGTAACATTACGTGCTACTTACTGATAGATGTTTACGCATAAAATATTTTTCATAGACCTACATTTTTACTTATATTTGTTTAGTAGTTTTTAAGCAGTGTTGTTTTAGCGAATGTGAGTAACAATACAATTGTACAAAACAAACATCATCATCAGCCTATTAATGTTCCCACTGCTGGGACACAGGCCTCCTCTCCATCGAGAGGGAGTGGGCTATAATCCACCACGCGGGCCCAGTGCGGTTTGGTAGATGTCACATGTCTTCGAATTTTTGGTTCTAGGTTTCCTCACGATGTTTTCCTTCACCGTTTTGAGAGCAGTGGTGATGAAATAAATTACACAAAGTAATGCGCCTGCCTGGGTTCGAACCCTCGACTTACTGTTCGAAGTCGGGGCTGCCACAACTGGGCCACCACTGCTCTCAAAAAAACATAACCTGTATGTATTAAGACTATGATTAGATAAATAAATAAAAAAGTACAAATTAATATTACTCAGTTCTGCTTTGTTGGCTGAGTGGTCGTAAGCGCGTTTGCTGAGAATGAGTTCCTGGGTTCGATTCCCGGGTCGGGCAGTGTTATTGGGATTTTCCTAAGAATTTTCTCAGTATAGCAGCCATGGATTGGATTTGTGCCCATTTGATGGCAATAGGCTCGCTCCCTATAACATGGAAGTTAAACATAACTAGCAAGACGTGGGTGGGACTACTAGCATCTGCTTAATTTGCAGTCTGCCATCGGGGTTTACAATGCTTGATATTGTTATGTTAAAACGGATGTACCCCGCCTGTTCAAAGTATTAAAAAAGCCGTGTAGTCAAGTTAATTACTTAGACAACACAAGTCCCATGACAACCAAGCCACTCACTACACATTTCACCCCTGTGTAACCACCCAGAACATCATGAAACTAAATAAAACCGACGAACAAAGAGCCTAACACAATAACTGCCCACTGCCCCTTCAGTAAACGTAAGTCAAAACGCGCGTAAACAACTCTGTGGCCCAACCGACTAATCATCCGCTTTGCCAGGATCCCAACGAGGTCAGGAGGAAATGAAACCGCGTGTTTTGGTGCCAAACCTGAGTATACTTGGACACCGTTCAAGTGTTGACACATCGAACGCCAGATAAAATTGGTGCGCGGTCGTGTGTATCTGGAATTTATATATTTTTATGTAAGTAAATAGCTTTGGAATTTATACTTTGTATTATCGTTTTAGTAGATACAAGCCGATGGGGTATGATTGGATTTTTTTGTTCTACAGTAAAAAACTCTGTACATATCTATACATACATATGTTTCATAAAATAAATACAATTAGGCTTGCAATTGTGTCCTGAAGAGGGTGTTTAGTCTCAACGGACCGCTGTCAATTCATTTTGGTCCGTTCAGACGTAGACAAAATTTTTTTACGTCCGAACGGAACGGTGTCATAAAAAAACAAATGAATAAACAATAATAATAAAATCTAATTACTCCGTCAGTTAGATTTTCAAAAAATATTTTGACACGTATTTTTTCTTTTGTTACTTAGACCAAAATTTAAAAAGATCGCACCGCCGCCGTGCTATGATTTTTTGTGCGTTGTGATGTCACGAGCTAAAGAGAGATAAAACGCATCAAATCTCGGGAGTGGGGACTCCCGAGATTTGATGCGTTTTATCTTTGTCAATGTTCATTGACTGGACAAGTCCACTCAAATCCGTGTGGTTCTTTCTTCAAAAGACCATCTCAGATACTAATCTGCTTAGTCCTCATGTGAATTGAGCATGATTGTCTGGACTTCAAAAGAGACTATGACCTCTGAGTTTGTTTCGGCTGTTTCTTCTCAGAGTAATCAGGTACGAAACACCGGCCCCATCTAGTTTAAAAAAAAAATTGACGTGTAAAAGTGTTTGTAAAAACCTAATTGCAAAATAAACATCATCTATCATTGATTTACAAAAACAAAAAATACGTGTTCATTATTTTTTTATACTCTTACTGACGGACTAAATAGATTTGCAATTTATTGATGTCGGAATCAAGCCTAGTATAACCAGAGTTAAATGCTTCTAATCACAGTAGTTTGAACTGTGCTTTGTCTGACAGTGAATGGATTTTAAGATTCGTACGAGTATTAACCAGATTTTAGTCAGATAGTCTTCTGAAAAGAAGCCCTTGTACCGCCTAGTACCTATTTAAAATCACTTTTTCAGAACCGTATTTTTTGTTCCTAGCCTTTAATGTCCCACTTTCGGTCAAAGGTCTGTAACAAATCAACTTGTTCCTATTAAATAAAAGGATAAGCAGACTTGTTCAATTTAAAATTTAATAAGGGAAAGATAAAAAATACAGCTAGTTATATAAAACCTACCTACCACGCACTCTCTATAGTTCTATAGTTCACAGTTAGGAATCACGGGAACAGGCGTCAGGGTAGCAGGTCGATACCAGAGCAACTTCGAGGTTCAGCTCTGAAGCAGTAGAAGCGGCGGCAGCGCAGATCTCAGAGTCCACCAGGACAGCTCTGCAGCAAGGCAGTGCAGAACTCAGGGCCAGACGTAGGACAGCCCTGCGAGACCAGTAGACAGTCAGGCACGTAGTTAGCCTCCGAAGATCGGGAGTAGAAGTCCCAGAAAAATCTTTAGCTGGATCCCCTGGGTAGTTTAAGTATCTGACAGCGAAAACCAAGCTTTTCTCTGATGCTCCTCAAATCAGATCCAAGGGTCGACCTTTTCAGCCGTCCGTCAGCTCGTTTTTCCAAAGTAGTCTTCCTATTTCAAAATATTAGTTTTCTTAGTGTGGCCATCATCTCATCTGACAAGTGTAGTCGGCCAGGGCATATCCATGAGTGCGTAAACAATTTTATAATATAATTTAATATTAAGTTATTTAGTAAACAATCTTAATTATTTATCAAATACGTTAACTAAGCATATTGATGAAAATAAATTAAATTATACAAACCAAAAAGTAAATATCATACTAACTAAACCAGAAAGAAATAAGAGTAACTGACAGTTTGACAATTTGGCGTTTGACGTAAGTGTCACAACATTAAAAATTATAAGTTAATATTTTATTTCAGCTATTTTTAAGTAAATGAATCGTATTTAGATCGATTTGCTGAGTGTAGATATATAAACAAATAAAAAGGATGATAAATAGTATTATGAATGGTGAATATGGGGCGTAAGTATAGCATAATACTATAGGTCTTGCTCCAGTCTTTCCACTTCTCACGAACCTGCGTGTCCTTCTAGTTCTGTTCTGACGGAACTTATCACAAATGTTGACTTATTTGATGAAGCAGATTGTACCTTTTCAGTTATTCGCGAATGATTTTAGGACTTATAAAACAGTTTTTCTCCGTAACATAGCTACAGACAGCCAATCTGGAAGTATACAAAGAAAAACTTGGAAAATAATTTCCTCCATTTGCTTTCCTGACTGCTATATTTCTTGAATGTGGTAAGCGTTTGTGGAGATCAGTTGGAGAGCAGCAGGAAATAAGTCGTTTGTGACTTTAGAGTGCAACTCTTAAACTTTTTGGTACAGACGTTTGTGTAAAATATTGTGGCCATCGGTTTGTTGTCCGAATGGTTGATAGTTATTTATTGATTCGCCGTTATAGACGAAAAGTAGTATCGACATAAAGTCAAAGTTATACAAGAAAATTTGACCGGTCATTGAAAACTAACCCTAGTTTTCAATGAATCGATAAAATTTTCGAAGTAATAAATAATAAGATCATTTTTTTAAATAAAATATGATTCTTTTTATTCCGTGGATATTGCAACAGCACAATTCAGTTCAACAACTTAGATAGGTAGCAGTTAGAACACACATAGATTTGGCGGTGCATGAACGCACACAAGTGCATTGATTTCCACTAGGTTTATGATTTAGGAATTTTCAGGACATTTTCAAATGAATTCTATTATTATATTTTATATTTTTCGACATTAATATTTAAAATGCACTTTTGGTTTGATATCTAGATCTTAATTTTAAATGTTGACTGGTCATTAAATGATAAATGATGTTTATTTTGCAAGTAGGTTTTTACAAACACTTTTACACGTCATTTTTTAAAACTAGCTGGGGCCGGTGTTTCGTACCTGACTACTCTGAGAAGAAACAGCCGAAACAAACTCAGAGGTCATAGTCTCTTTTAAAGTCCAGACAATCTTGCTCAATTCACATGAGGACTATGCAGATTAGTGTCTGATATGGTCTTTTGAAGAAAGAACCATACAGATTTGAGTGGACCTGTCCAGTCAGTGCAAGTATTTGTCAGTTAACGTGTAGCTTGACTTATAACTCAAGGAGCTTAACGAAACGACGAACAATACCAAAGAAAGGACATTTGGGTAGGTCGCTTATACACAAAAAATATAAATGTGACCCACATGGTCCCCACATTCACAATAATCATATAAAATTCATAACAAGTTCTATTCAAAAAGAATGTAAATAAAAATCACAAAAATCATTAAAAGGCACAATGATGATAAAAAAAGTAAAATACTTACCAAAATAAGTATGCATGTCAAATAAAATAATAAAAAAATAATAAAGTAAAATATAATAAAATACATGTCAAAACATTACATGTCAGAGTGTATAAAAAATAATAAAATACATGTCAAAACATTAAATGTCAGAGTGTATAAAAAAAAGGAAAAGAAAAAATAAAAAAAGGAAAAGAAAGGAATAAATAATAAACAAGCGAAGTCCGAAGCTTCGACATTCACAGAGCAAATTTCATTGGAGCAGCTTAATCCCAAGCCTTTTTATCTTCGAGATAGTGATTAAATGATAGTAGGCTTTCAGGCACAGCTTCCGTTTTATAAACGATTTGAATTTATTTAGGCTTAGTGCTTGAATTTGGGTCGGAAGTTTATTGTAAAAACGTATACATTGGCATCTGAACGTACCCCCTATTTTTTTGAGCCTCGTTGCAGGAACAACAAATTTGTGTTTGTTCCTCGTATTTATGTTGTGGATATCACTGTATTTTTTAAACAACATTGAAAACTAACCCTGTATTTTGTTAATCTAACTATAAGTTAGTATTGTTAGACTTATTAATAAATATTTTAATTTTACTAGTCCTATGTACGGTTGTTCAATTTTTTGAGTACAGTCATGATAGTACGGTATGATTTTTAAAACTTAACTTTTGCTTGATCAAGTTTTTCAGATCGCTTATAAATTACGTACCTAACGTATCCGCCTAATTATGGTAACAGTCGCTCGGGTCGATCTTCAGGTTAAGCCGCGCTTGCCTAGGTTGGTCCGTTGATAGGTGACCGCCCAGTACCGAGTACTCGATACCGAGTTTCCTCCATGCCTCAAAAAGCACGCATAATCTTTAACAGTCGTTACAGGAAGTCAGTGGCCCGAAAGTCTGACAACCAGTCTTACTAAGGGGTATCGTATTACCCAGTACTAACTGGGTTGTGGAGGTCAGACAGGCAGTCGCTCCATGTAAAATACTGGTATTCAGCTGCATGCGGTTGGACTGGAAGCCGACCTCAACATATTTGAGAAAAGGCTAAACAGATGATGATGTATCCGCCTAATTATTCCTGTACAATCCTGTGTTTGCTTTTAAATATTATGGCTTTAGGTGAATTTAAAAAATACAAAGTCAATTCCCTTTCATCCCATAACTTATAGTCTAAGATCCCTTGAAGAACGACCTTCACCGAGCTGGTTACTGGATGAAAAGCGTTTTATTTCAAATTAAATATGTCACAAAATATATTGCAAATGGGTTGTCTAAAAAATTTCATTCCAGAATATGATTAATTATCAATTTATTTTTTAAATATATTTTTTAACTTTTCTCTGGTTTGCTTAATAGACAATTCCATACCAATTGAAAGTATGAAGCCTATAGAATATATACAAACGTTAGGTTGACCGGTTAACCTAACGTTTGCATATTCTATAGGCTATAGAATATGCAAAAGTATGCCAAACCAGTGAAATGTTGAAAAAAAAAAAAAAAAATATGGACTGAATTTTTTTAGACAACCCGTTTGCAATATATTTTTTGACATATTTAATTTGAAATAAAACAATTTTCATCCAATAACCAGCTCGGTGAAGGTCGTTCATAAAGGGATCTTATACTATTACAGTTAAGATTATTTAAAATTTAATAATAGTTAACCGAAATCGTCGTGATGGCCACGAGGTTAAGACCTCGCCTCTCATGCATGAGGTTGTAGGTTCAAATCCGGGCAAGTTCCAATGTGTCTTTTTCGATTAATATGTACTTTCTATGTTTATTTTGTACATCGCAGACGTCGGTGATAGAAAACATCGTGAGGAAACTTGGACTAATAATTAATGTAAATCACTAGAGCATCATCAGAGCATGGGAGCAGCGGTGGCCCAGTGGTGGTGGCCCCGACTTACGAACAGTAAGTCGTGGGTTCGAACCCAGGCAAGCGAATTACTTTGTGTAATTTATTTCATCACCGCTGCTCTCAAAACGGTGAAGGAAAACATCGTGAGGAAACCGGCATGTCCTAGAACCAAAAATTCGAAGACATGTGACATCTACCAATCCACACTGCGCCCGCGTGGTAGATTATAGCCCATTCCCTCTCATAGAGAGGAGGCCTGTGTCTCAGCAGTGGGAACATTAATAGGCTGATGATGATGATGATGGTGAAATCACCAACCCATCTTGAGCAAGCGTGGTGATCAATGCTCGTACTTCTCTATGAGAAGGCCTTTGCCCAGCAGTGGGACAGTAATAGGCTGGTCTTATTATTTTATTATATAATAGTTACCCGGAACTGTAGGACCTCAAAACTAATTAATTTGTCTAAAAAAGATCTTAAAGTTAATTTACAATAGAAGCATCTTTCGGATACTCCACGAACTAGCAGGTAAGGCTTTCTACAATGGAGGGTTCGTTGCCTTCGGGGCAGTAGAACAACCCTTGATATAATAATTAAGTCTGCCGCTAGATGGCAGTAGTACTCGAGAACTAAGGGGACTTGGTCCTCAGTAGCGAACCTTCGAATATCGTAGTTCTCATAATTGTGACGAGATGGCGCTTATTCAATGCATGTGCTCTCTGGATATCCTTGTTTTGGTCTCTCATTAGGATGGAGTTGACTCAAGTGTCACAAATATTATTATTGTTTGGTTTTATAATATGAAAATAATTAATATTAAATTAGGGAATTTTCGAAACAGTGACATCTACCAGGAATAAGAAAGTTAACTAGCAAACCGCTGAAAAGTAACCTTTGGCAATCGGGGTTATGGTATGTTCCCTAAACTTTTTAAAGATGGCGTTTATTATAACGTTTTTAAAAAGAAGGTATCCTTCTTTCTTTTAAAGATATTTTTTTATAATCTTACCATCACGTGAGATATTGAAATAATAAAACATTGGCAAACTAGCTGATGCCCGTGGCTTCGCCCACCTGCAAATTTTATACTAAAACTTTCCTCTTGAATCACTCTGTCTATTAAAAAAACTCGTTTCAAAATCCGTTGCGTAGTTTTAAAAATCTAAGCATACATAAGGCCAGACAGACAGACCTGGCGGGGGACTTTGTTTTATAATTATGTAGTGATATATTAATGTTGATATTTGACTTGCTTATATGAATTCTTAATTTCAATAAATAAGTAAATAAATAAATAAATAAGTAGCTTTAATCAGCTATTCAGAGTAATTTTATTTCAACAAATAATATATGGATGAAGAACACAATGCTGCGCCGTCCTTAGATAAGTTGCAGAAGAATGATGGTGACTTCAATTGTTGAGTTTTATCGAAGAAATTGGGGAATGACGCACCTATAGTAACTTGCCAGTTATAATACATCATCATCATCATCGTCATCATCAGCCTATTAATGTTCACACTGCTGGGACACAGGCCTCCTCTCTATGAGAGGGAATGGGCTATAATCCACCACGCGGGCCCAGTGCGTATTGGTAGATGTCACATGTCTTCGAATTTTTTGGTTCTAGGACATACCAGTTTCCTCACGATGTTTTCTTTCACCGTTTTGAGAGCAGTGGTGATAAAACAAATTACACAAAGTAATGCGCCCGTCTGGGTTCGAACCCACGACTTACTGTTCGTAAGTCGGGGCTGCCACCACTGGGCCACCACTGCTCTTACAGTACTGCCAGTTACAGCCTGTAATATTTCCGGTTCAATAAAACTCGGGAACGAACATTTTTTACGTAAACCCCGACCACACATTTCATCCAAAAGTTTTCAGTTACAACCGTTAAAAAAAACATTTTATTTCCACAATTTAACGGCACGTCCAACCACCTTGTTGGTAACAATCGCAATTATTCGAAAACCTCTAATTTAATGCTGGCAACTTCTAATTTATTCACTGAAGGGAACTGTGATTGCAAATTGTTTCCGTTTTGGTATTCACCAACAGTTCTGAATTCACTTTTTTGGTGTGACATCGGACGAAAAACAATTCGTTTCCCCTTTACTTTATGAATTTCAACTCTTTCGGTGGCTATCTTGAAATATTATGATTGGGTATTCATTGTATTTGAAAGCTGTGAGTTTTCATTTAGTTTTACTTGTTAGACTTTTTAAAAAAGAACTTTTTAGCTAATTTACAACATCTTCACTATGTCCCATTAGTTAATGTATTATAGTAGGCTATTCTTCTTGTACGGGTAGCTTTTTTTAAAGCGATGAATACCAGCCAAGATCAAATCGGGCTATTTTAGTTTTATTATTAACCTTAAGGCCGTAAGGTGGGACTGTTCGAAAGAGATACCGTGGCCCCGGAACACAAAGGGCGATGAAGGAACATGGATGAGTTTTAGTCAGTAAAAGTCTGACACTCCCTCCTGCTCTTCCCAGTGCGGGAGGAGTCATTTGATGATTTCCCATCCGAAAAAAAAAGGTACTTAAACCGAAACTACAGTACACTAGCTGCTGCGATTGCCACTTATGAACTTCATGATTGCTTTAGAATCAATCATACTCAAAATAATGATTGAAAATCTTGAAAATACCCTTTTTAATACGGTTATTTACATCATTATACGCTCTTAATTTTTGCCTTGCGAAAGTGCTTGGCGGAAGTACCAATGGCTTATGGCCTCTTTACACGCTATCTAAAATTACCTTTAAAAGGATTTTATACATTTTTATAATGGTGTTTATTAGCTAATGAAGCTATTTTTAGATGAAGGCTATGAGTAAGTTGAGGGAAAAGTACTCGGTTTGCGCCACCTCTTGGACGCTACATTCGTTGGGTTAGAAAATATGAGAAACGTGTTCATGTATTAGTACTCAGATACTTGTTTGTTTTTTTCTGATATATTATTTATAGGACTTGAGAGATACTTTAAACTAATAATAATTATACAATATAATGGTGTCGATTCTGTTGTGCACAAACCAAACTTAATTTAGGCTATAATAGCCTAAATTTAGTAAAAGGCAGTGCGAGAAAAGGACGGCTAAAGCTATGAACTTAATTTAGAGATGTCAAACTAGTTTATGCCTTGCGCCTTGCTTATTTGTATGGAAATATTACTTCCAACTCAATTTGACAGCACTAAATTACGTCCGTCTCTTTCTCGTTTTAGAAAAAGATAGCAATAACCTAAATTAATTTTAGTTTGTGCATAACAGAATCGACACCAATGTTTTGCTAAAATGCTTCTATCTGAAGAGACATGCTGTTTCGGATGACAAAATTATTTCACGGATAGAAAATTTCCCCCTTCATCTAGTCTCTTGAAACAAATTTTATGTTAACACAAAACAAAATAACTCGTGGTTAAATAATATCAGCCACTCGGGTCGATCTACAGGTTAAGCCGCGCTTGCCTGGTTTGGTCCTTGGATGGGTGACCACCCATTACCTATGTACTGAGTTTCCTCCGTGTTAAGCCGTTGGTCCCAGCTGTCATTTGTACATATTTGACAGTCGTTGCAGTGGTCTGAAAGTCTGACAACTAGTTTTACCAAGGGGTATCGTATTACCCAGTGCTAACTTGGTTGTGGAGGTCAGATAAGCAGTCGCTCTATATAAAGTACTAGTATTCAGCTGCATCGGGTTAGGCTGGAAGCCGACCTCAGCATAGTTGGGATAAGGCAAAGCATGTGGTGTTAATATGACAAGTAGGAATATGGACCACTTGCCATCAAGTTAACTAGAAGGAATGTCGTGTATGCGGCTCGAAGGACCATACTCGTACTACATTTAAGTTTCAATTCAGAATAGGACACCCCTCATGAAGGCACATGAATGTAACGTTAATCACGAAAATAAAATTTATATTAAACAATCACTGAGTTATTTATTGGTGTTCATTGTAAAATCAGAATAATTAAAATGTCAGCTAAATTAACATTTATTTCCTGTTTTGTTTGGATTCAATTGGCATAATTATGCGTATTGCTAGCAATACTTTGCATGGTGTAAAATGTACGTATAGATAATAAAGAATATTCTATCTATCTACTTTCCTGTTGGTGATTTGAATATTACAGTTTTGATATTTTCTCATACCTATAGTTAGAAGCAGAATAATAATTATGCACATTTTTCATACAACTGTTCTCCGCTTTCTTTGGCTTTGATAATATTTTTCTGAGAAATCTTTGTAACTATAGACTCTCTTGATATTTCTTTGGTTGGTGCTCTTGTGTACCTTCTAAAAAATAATGCCTAGCAAAATTAGAGAATTATGAAATCAAGATACTTAAAGTACTTACGAAATAATATCCGTGATTTTCTTTTGCTTTGATGAGCTCCCGATATTTCGTCGCTGTTAAATAAAATCACGGATATTATCCCGTAACTACTTTAAGTGTAGTGAAAAACCGTGAAAGTCTAAAACAGTGCATGAAATCAAGATAATATTAAAAACGGCAAACTTTTTATCACCAGTCCAAATTATTCCAACAACTCGGCGAAACTTCACAGAGGAACTTTCCTCGGACCTGCATCGCGATCAATACTAATATTTGATTCGATATTTCGATACCATTGAGAGCCAGCCCTGATTTTATCGATAACCGTCATAACCAATACTGATTTTGGGGTACCTCCTGACCGTATCTATAGGGTCAGCAAGGGTCAATATGAATAGATGAGACTCAATATAAAAGGCTGGTAGCAGAGATTGAAAAAGGTCCGAAGATTGTCACATAAATTTTGTTCTCAAGTACACTCTGGATAAGTAGAGTTTATTTCCGAAGATTTGGGCCGAAGTTCCGTACGTACTAAACGGGTGAGATACATAGGTGGCGGTTGAGGGGTGTGATAGAACGATGTCGATATTTTGTTGACATGATATCGATGAAATCAGTACCAAATAAAATACACGTACACAAAAACAACAAGTATTGGAAATTATCACTTGGTATTGTATTTTGAAAATGTGCGTCCGTAAGTTTGAAAAATCCTAGAATTACTTTAGAGTGTAAAACTGAAATAGAAGTCGTTTAAAAAGTCGTAAACGTCATTGAAGTTATTAGGGGACAGCATTTTGTATTAGAAAATCATCTTAGTTACATCAGGGCGACGCACTAGTCATTTGTATTTTTAATAAATAGTTGATTGTTTCTTATATTAAACGTAAGTGCCTTTGTAAATACCATAAAAAGACCAAAATGTATAAAATGATCCTAAATATTTACAAAAAAGGACCTAATTACATAAAAGGAACCTTACTAGATATATTTCGACGACTAGAATGGCGCAGCGGTAGTGAGGCTGCCTTACGTTCTTATGGTCCAGGGTTCGAATCCCGGTAGGAACAAATGTTTGTGTGATGAGCATGGACATTTGTTTTCGAGTCATGGATATTATATGTATAAAAATAATGTATTTACAAACAAAAAGTATCAATGTAAAAAAAAATGTGATAAAAGTATCTATGTAGTATATCAACTATCTGGTGTCCACGACACAAGCCTCGTTGCTTAGTGTGGAACTAGATGGCGCTGTATGTAATGTGCAGTGATATTTATTTTTTATTTATTTATTAGTATTAAGAACAAAAGTAATAGGACGCTTAAGCGTCAAAGCATTCCTCCACATCGCTGTCACCTGAAAACGTGCCTGCACAGCACAGCACTGCGACATTGAATGAAAATTCTAAATAATTATTTTTACATTACTCTTTAAAATTACTCAAATCAATATTGATTCATGTGATTCATTGACGTCCATGGTTGAATTTATAATTTATATGAAACGAATTTAGAAAATACCCATTTAATTTGAAGCGTCAATTATCTTAATTGTCATATTACGAAGTCAAGCCACATATCAATATTAAGTTTCCCACTTAATTACCAACTTGAGTCACCGTAATTATTAAAAACTAGCTTTAGCCCGCGGCGTGGTGGTCCCTGTCAAAAATATTTGCACGGGATCCGTGAAATGTCCTAACACAGGTTGTGGTCTTTCCGTATAACAATACGGAAAGACCACAACCTGTGTTAGGACATAAGATAGCTTTATCTCAGTAGGATGATCCCGTGAAATATTTTTCGACAGGGATCACCACGCCGCGGGCTAAAGCTAGTTTTTAATAATTACGGTGACTCAAGTTGGTAATTGGTAATTTCATCGAAAACTCGCGAACACGTGGCAAACCAATTATCGAACAATCCCTTTAACAAATTATTATTTTTTTACTTAGGATAGATTAGAGTTTTTATAAGTACGAAAAACTATCGATATCTACAGAAACATTCGCCCAACACTATCTCCTCCCGAGATAAGTTCGACAAGTTACCGTCTTCCACTAAAATATGTAGCGACACGGTATTGAAAAGTTCTGCTTTGTAGAACAGCTTCCCTTTTATCTAGCGAATTATTAGTTCATATAGTTCATTAAGTGCTTGTCAAGTAAGTGGAGGCGGAGTTTGTTTTGGCAATAGACAAACTTTAAGGCTTTAAATTAGAGGATATAGGAACTTGGTCTTTTTAAAGGATATGACATGATGGATGTGTATGTTTATGGGATATGCCTTGTGGCATTAAGTCCGCCTATGTACCACTCTTGTACATGAAGTTTAAATAAATAAATAAATAAATAAATATTATAAAAATGTTGCTTGTATGTTGTTTCGAAATATCACTATGTTCAAATGGTTTTGGCGTTGCTACACCGTTTTTTTTGGGCAGTTTTATCGGATTGTTTCAGCAGCAATTTCTCAGTAACCGTCTGAATTTGTGATCGTTTCCTGATTCTTTCGTTGAAATTGGCTCGCTTTCTATTGCAACTATCGAAATAGAATATAATCGAATAGTTATGCAAAGGTGTACCCAACCTTTGCATAACTATTCGAGGATAGCAGGCGTTACGTTTTTAATAGAATCTTTATAAGTTGGAATGGTTTTTGTACTGTGTCCTGTCCTCATTTATTTAATCTTTTTACGAGTTCTTCATAAAAGGAAGCCGTTTGGAAAGCGTATGCAAAAAAAATACAAAAAAAAAAAAATAATAAATACATATAAAAAAGCAAAACAAATCAAACTTCATATCCTTTGCATCTGTCTCCCACAAAACCACACGAGTGGAACATAGTATAAAAACTTGTCTGAAAATAAAAAAGAGAATATATCACAAAATTGCACTACGAGCGGCCTTTAATAAAAATCATTATTTCTCTAACTGCTTGCCTCAAACTGCTAGATAGTGGGAAAAAGCGAAAAATTGCTCTCGGAAACCGGATCTAACCAGTTTCATGCAGATATTACGGTCGCCATCTTGTTTCAACCAGACAAAACACGTATAAATCAAGTCCATTTCAGTTTTATTAAAAAGAACTGCAACTGCATGATGCTCTGTGGTTCATGCTATGATATTACATTTTTATGTCCCTACATATACTTACATAGATTACTTTTGTTGGTATATGAGAGAATGAAATATTTATCATTTATTTGGCAATGTCGGACCCAATAAATTGTGTAACGCGAAGAGTAAGATTTTTATTTTTCAAACCATCCGGATCGGATTCCGGACTAACTTTGGATACCGGACTTTAACAGATATTTGTCAAAATTCTGTACATGGAATCCGGTCCAGTCAGATTGCACCTTAATTGAACGTAATATAATAAATAATTTTAATTTGGCTTTCAAATAAACCCAATAAAACAATTCAGCAAAGTATGCAACGCGTAAGTTTTAAGACTATGCAAAGATCCGAACAGTATAGTTCAAGTTATGCTTAGCAATTATACTGCTAGATATGCAGATTACCATAAATACGGACAAGTTGCTGGTTCCTGTTTACGGACATTATATTGACTTATGTCCTGAGTTGTCTCTTGCAGCTTACTCTGGAAGATAAGCAGCTTATGCCGTAATAAAGTACGCCTTGAATTTCCAGAAACTGCAGTACATATTTTTATGAGCTAGTTTCGCGTATGGTTTTGTTGCCAAATATATTGTTTTATTTCGGAGAAGGTCTTATCAAATTCACTTATTTGGAAAACGAGCGAAAACTTGTAAGTATTCTTCGACAAAGTTTACCGGAAAAAAGGATTCTCCGAAAGTTTCTATCACTCAAATGAGTGGAAGAAAAAAAACCAATGAGTTCTACATTCGAGGAAAGGAAGGAACGAGCAAATCGGAAACACGCATTCGATACCCCTTGAAATATTGATGACGGATCTGCCCAAGGGAACGATTATTTGAATCGAATCGTGTCTCGGTGTATCGAGAACATTTGGATCTGACAATATCCAGACTGACAATTTTACAAGTTTTTATTGCTGCTTCCAAATGACGTTTTATCTGAACGGGGTGACTCTAGACTCCATTTTTCCGTCATCGAAATAGAGTTGAATTTCGTATCACGTTTCGGTTTTAAATATGCGGAAGGTGAACACGTATTGTACGATTTTCGACTATGTAAACGAGTATTCTCAACGTTTTTATGAGCCGTGACAGATTGGAATAAATGTGTCGAAGCGAAAGGCAGCTTTTTACAACAGCAATAAAGAAGGACCAGAATTCTGAAGGAATTTCTGGGGAAATCGTGTTACGGATTCATTTTATTATCTTGTCCTTGTAAAAACTAGTGTTAAAAGCGAAAGTCAATGTGATTTTCTCTGTTTCAATTAAACACAGGAACACTTTCTTTGGTTTGACCCGTAGTCGGGTAAAAAACTCACGGGCAACTCTCGGTCCTGATTTTTCGGTTGAAAACTTTTTGCAATCAAGTGAACTCAACAAGTTTAGATATTCTCGAGACAGCTTTCCAGCCTAGTTATTTCCTAAATTGGGATCGTAGCAAGCCAAACCAAGAAGGAAGTTCTCATCGATTTAGTTTCTACTTTTGACGGGTTTTAGCAGGAGTGCAACGAAATACTTGGACTAATTGGCGCTGGCCCAGATTTCAGCCCCTCGAATAATTTATGGCGCTATTGCTCTTTGCCGCGGTTCCTCTCGAGAGAATACGATGTAATTATAAGCAAGAAAAGTTACTCCGCTTAATCTTTCGTAATTTTCGAATTTTCCAGACTATAATTTTAGAATCTTGTGAAATCAATAATTAATTAAACTTTTTCGTAACTAATGAGTTGAAAAACAAAACTGACGTAATTACACGCTTTGAAAATTAGAAAAATATAATAGGACAGAACTTTAATACATTACACAGTTATCGGCTATACCCTAGAAGAAAGATTTAATTATTTAGCAGAAGAAAATTGTTTCTAATTCCCTCTAGGGAAATTGAAAATGGGAAATTAATATTCCTTATTTTAAGAGGCTTCCTATAGTGAATAATTCGGTAATGAAATAATGAGTAGCCGTTGTAATTATATTTTGGAGTACTGGGATTCATCTGCCCACACTATCTTGCTATAAGCTCACCAAATTATTTTGCTATCATCTTTTTTGAAGAATACTCAACATAGTCCCAAAAATAAATTGACCAAATAAAAATAACTCTAATCACTATGGCAGACGGTTGAGCACATGATTAATTACATGTATAACGTTTGCACTGCTGGGACAAAAGGTTTTCTCTGAGAGATGGAGGTTGTTTTTCGCTGTTTAGTTGGGTAGAAAATGTTTGTTAAGTCCTCTGACATCCCGTTACAATTATCGATCTTCTTGACACAGTCAAGTAGTGGTTACAGAATAATTGTCTGACCTCACGGCGTGTACCTACTTAAATTAGAGGAAACTATGGATGGTTTGTGACAGGAATGATATGAAAGAAAAAAAAACATGTGGGGCAGTCTTTGGTGACTGCCGATAGAAGTGAAAACTAAGTAACTTGTGAATTTTATCGTCGAGTTATTAGATTATTATTTTTGGTTTGTCTTTACAAACCAAAAATAATAATCATTTAACCAAAAATAATAACCAAAAATAATAATTTTTTTCTTACCGTATAAACCTTCCCTGGACAACGACAAATATTTCAAAACCAAAATCAGCTAAATCGGCCTAGCTGTTCTCGAGTTTTAGCCAAACGAACGATGACGCGAGTTCCATGATTTTTGTTCACCCAAAAGTGCTCAACGCGTCTAAAGGATTTTTCACTTTAAAAAGGAGTAAATGATAGCGTGACCGTTGACAGAGGAGAATGGAAGAAAAAAACATGTTGCGCCGACCCCAAGTAACATGGGACAAGGACAGGAAGATGATGATGACAGCAGGTTCTAAAATTAAGTGTTAAAGTGCCATTATATTGGAAATGGCATCACCCTCTATGACCGGGTGAGAAATACCGAAATACGGAGACGAACGAGACTCACGGACATAGCGGCAGTGATAGCAAAAAGAAAGTGGAAGTGGGCGGGCCATATATAGACTGGATGGAAGATGGGGAAAGAAAATGCTGGAGTGGAGACCACGGACGGGACGGAGGAACGTGGGAAGACAACCGACTAGGTGGACAGACGATCTCACTAAAGTGGCCGGAAGAAACTGGATAGCCATGACACAAAACCGCCAAAAGTGGAGAGATTTGGAAGAGACCTACACTCAGCATTGGGTGGCCAAGGGTTGAAGAAGAAGAAGAGATATTGGAAATTACGGATTCACAAAAAATCTATATTCAAATGTGTCTATTCAAATGTCAGCGAAATAGAAACGTAAGAACCTTTAAAGGCCTGGTCACACCGGATGCGTTGCGTGGCGTGACGTGCTACGTGACGTTCGTACGCGCGTATGTGCCCTGTCACACCGGCCAAGAGCGGTGCAGCACACGTCACGCGCGCACGCATCACGTCACGCAGGTAACTGCAACACGCACGTACGAGCCACATTGTCAGCAGCCATATTGAGTTGAGAGCATTTGGCGAAAAGATTTTAGACAAAAGCAGTTCTTCTGATGAAGAAGCGTTATTGTTGCTACAATGCCAAGAATCTTCTGCTACTACAAAAAGACTTTGAGTCCATGATATTAATAATATAAGAGAGGAACGCAGTGAATATCATAATTCTATGAGTTTTTCCTATAAAATTGTCTCCATTGCGAAAAAAACACTCGTAAACTGTATTGTGTTTGTAAATAAATACAACCTGCCATGCGTGCGTACGTGCAGCAATGACCGTTGCGTGTGCGTGCGAGCCACTGACGTATAAATCCTATGGACTTGGCATACCTACAAGAAAAACGTGGACATACCTACACTAGAGAGAAAATATAATGGCGGCTAATAGGGTAGCCCATATCGATATTTCTCTACAATAACATCGATAAAAGATTATGAGAATGTTTTCACGTTGTCACACGGTCCAATAACAACGGGTAAGTATTTTTAACACACTTTTCTTATCTTCACTTGTTTAGAACTAACAAAATAACTATGTAAGCAAATCTTAAAAGTTATTTTTGATCCACTTCCCGGTTTTTGATTAAGCTAACATTTTGCGTATTTAGTTTGGATGATATTGCTACCGATTCTCTGGTTCAGTAACTAATCTAAAATTAGAGAATCGCCATTTTTTACTAAAAGGGCAGTGTATGTGTTTATGCCTTGCGCTTCATCGTGGTTTTAGTCGACATCGACAATATTAGTTCAATTAAATGTGACAGCTCTAATTTACGTCCGTCTCTTTCCCGTTTTATTAGAGAGAAAAAGATAGCAATAGCCAAACAGCGGGAAAATAAAATGGCGACCCGACCGCAAATAGGTATTTCAATAACGCTAGGAATGAAGGTTTGCTATTATAGTAACTGTCAAAAACACTGTTATCCTTTTTCACATAAGCAAAATTGTAAAAGTTAAAAAGAGATAACAGTATTTTTATGATTTCGGTGTCGATATGCCTCATATTTGTATAACTGGATTTTCTATAGTCAAACATTTCAAGTCCATATGATTTATACGTCAGTGGTGCGTGCCCGGTCTGACATCTAACAGGGAGCGCCATATAATACAACGTCATCACTGCAGGCGCGTGTGCGACGTTACCATTTCTCTACACACGCGCGCGGACTCGGTTTGTCAGTAAATGCGGCTCTGCGTGCGTGAGTGACGCGCGTGCACACGTCACGCATCTGGTCTGTCATCTTTCTTACAGTTTCATACATTACAACTGATGCGTGCACGCGTCACGTCACGCAACGCATCTGGTGTGACCGGGCCTTTAGACGCGATCGGGCAAATCTAAAGCCCACCATAGACGATAGGTTATTTCGCCTGTGCTGTAACGCCAGGGTTACAGGTTATAGGAAAAGAAATACAGGCCAGGTTTACATGACAGTTTTAATGTGCATGCCAAACGTTCATGCAAAAAGGCTTATATGCAAGCATGGCATCACCAGCAATGCAAACATGACGATAAGGTAGCTTTGATGGGTTTACTACTTTTCAAAAATAGAAAAAACGGCCAAGTGCGAGTCGGACTCGTGCACGAAGATTCCGTACAATACGTATATATACAACATTAGACAAAATGGCAAAAAAAAACACGTATGTTATATGGGAGACCCTTTAAATATTTATTTTATTCTAATTTAACTGTTTACTTATAAAGTAACAACAACAGCCCATAACGTCCACTGCTGGACATAAGCCTCTCCCATGATGGGAGGAATTTGCCGTAATCTCCACGGTTGGCAGGCGGATTGGAGATCGCAGTGATGAAAGACTAACAAAAAACGCTGCTGCCCATTCTCTGGTCTACGGAGGCGCAAGGTGTTCTGCCTCAGACTAGTCGCCTTATATGACACCCGTGAGTGTAATGCGTTGGTTCTATTCTACTCTGCCTATGTGTGGTATCCACCACACGGCACGGCAATATATTTTTAGTCTGTTTTTAGTATTTGCTGTTATAGTGGCAACAGCAATACATCATCAGTGAAAATTTCAACGGTTTAGCTACCTCGGTTCATGAGATACAGCTTGGTGACAGACAGACGGACAGATGGACAGTGGAGTCTTAGTAATATAGGGTCCCGTTTTTATCCTTTGGGTACGGAACCCTAAAAATAATGTCTATGGTCCGTAGTAGAGATGAGATCCATACAAAATTATTCATCAAGAAAACGGTCCATACCGCAGTTGTGTTACCTGAAAGTAATTAAATTAACTACAAGTAGGTAAGTAAGTTCTGCCATACTATCCAAATAGTTATATTACAGTACGTGTTAATAAAGGAATTAGTATTCGCGTAGGCGATGAATTTAATATGTCCTTGTGTCTTACAATCAGCTTCCTACGCAGTTTTGAAGTTTGATATTATGTTGAAATATTCTACTTAAAATAATTAATAACCAGTTCTTACTAATTTGTTGTGAGAAAGTTCGCTCAAAAGATTATTTTGTAAACGTATTTATCCGTCAACACAGATACCAACTTATTTCATAATTTAGATAATTTGATTAAAGGAAGGATTTCTGTTAGAAGTCCTGTAACTAAAACGTAAGCTGTGATTACTTTTAATTGCTATGTGAAATAAATAAAGGAAAAAAATATATCCGTTGCATTACAGTCTCCAAACTAACAGAAAAAGATAACACATTTAGTACGATAGCTCAAAAATACTTTTCATCTATAGACTGATAGTTGAGAAATTGGATGATTAATCGTAAATCCTCCTAACCTAAATTAACTAGCCTGTCATTTGTAGATTTTTGACAGTCGTTACTGGGACATCAGGTCACTGAACAGAAAGTCTGATGACAACCAGTCTTACCAAGGGGTATCGTATTACCCGGTACTAACTGGGTTGTGGAGGTCAGATAGGCAGTCGCTCCATGTAAAATACTGGTATTCAGCTGTCCTCTTTTAGTACTACGTACCTTTTTATTGCACTACAACGTAATCAAACACAGTGTGGCTTTAGAACTCCGTCATAATTAAGATGTAACGCGTCTTCCGTCATACAAAAATATCTGAACTCTTTAAAACACGATGCAAGCGGCAAGTTCTGGCTACTACGTACTAGCCTGACAAAATATAAACCATCGACAACAGAAAAACGCAAAAATGAAATTATTCATCACAAAATATTCCAGCCATTTCTCAAAAATAAAACAATCTCAACTGAAAACGAAAGTCAAAAACACCGCGAAATTGAAAAGAAGAAGCAACAAATTCGTTCGCTCGTCCAACCAGCCACGAAACGTTATTATCCGGAACTTTGATAAATCCAGGTGGAATTTTTCCCGTATTATCATTTACGGTACGACTTTCTCTTATATAATAATAATTATTCTTCATTATCAACGCGACGGTAGTATGTGAATCCGTGACTAGGGATTTTCCTTTGTTAAATCCTGTGATAAATATTACAGTAAGTCCGTAAGATGAATGTGGGAGGAATTATCTTTTGTCGGTGACTAGGGTTTTGAAATTTTTCGGCATTGTTTCAGTCTTCTTCTTCTTCTGTGGTGACAGCATGATTGAGCTGTTTAAATACGTTTATGTCGTGGTAAATATTAGTCAGTAGTTTGGTAGCTGGCTTATTATTCAGTATGACAACAAATTTAGTCTGCCTTTATCGTTCCTGATGCCGCACATAGGCCCCCATTCTGTAAGATCCAACACAGGGATGGTACCAAACATAAATACACACATATTATTGGTATTACATAATTTACAAAAAGTATTTTTTTGCAGACGAAAACACACTGATGAACACTGATATTGTCCGTTAGATAGTTGTGTTTCGATTGCCTGCTCAATTGGTTCATCATTAAAATAAATCCTTTGCCTGGAACTCACACTGAAATCATTTCGCATTTTTCATTCCAATCCAATCTAAAGCTTCTCGTTTTATGTCAATATTAATCTTGTTCAATTCAGATACAGTGTTGCATGCAAATAATGTTGTTTATGCAAACTATGGTGTATATCACAAAGTATTCTGATAGTTTCCAATCTGTAAAGTTTCAAATCGATCCAGGCAAAGTTGCCGTATAAGATTCAATTCTGGCCCCTAGAGCCGAATATGGGAAACTAATAATATAAGGAGGATCTCATAAGCAGCCGGCCGCTAGAAAAATATCTATCATGTTTTTCCTTCGTCGTATAAGGGTTTCTTATATTGGATGTTATATTACCGGAGGGTAGTTACGGGTTTCTCCGTACCCGTCTAAAGCACGCTAACTCCTGTCTTCCCGTGGGTGCCGTAAGACGTGACTAAAAGATTTTATGAGACTAACCATAGGATTGTACCTACTCTGTTTTACTCTTTGCCAAAAGTTTGTGAGCTTAATTTAGCAGGTTTACCTTATGGAATCAAGAATATTAGGCTGTTTGTAATGTTTTGTGGACAAAAATAGAATCTTAAAACAAGAAGGTTTTATAATGGACACATGGAAAGCAGCATGAACATAATATATTTACATATAATAAAACGGTAATGAAAGAAAAACTGTACATTGAGAATTTTCGAGAAAAAATAAGTGGCTTTTGTTAGGAAAACGTAACTGATGACAAAAAGTGACCTTTTAGAATTTTTGTCTGTTTGTCTGTGTGTATGGTACGGCTTCACGCCAAAACTACTGGATAGATTGAATTGAAATTCAGCAAAAATGTTCTTTATAAACCAAAGAAAGCTTTAAGCTACATATTATCATGCCGTATGTTATGGGAGGTAAGCAGTATTGATTTTAAAAGATTTTTGTTCGTAATTATAAAATATGAGTACATAAGTACTGCTGTCGTTCGTCATTTATCTTCATGCGGGCGAAGCCGCGGGCAACAACTAATAATATATCACGCTAATCTCCAAAGATTACGCAATTGTGTATTTATTGAACACCCACATTTTGTCACTTATGTTTAAGTCCTATAGGGCTATTCGATCACTATCAATTACCGAGAAAAAGTCCAAATTCCAAGTTGTTGCTGAAAAAGTCTTGATGGAAGGATTCACGTTGTTTGACTTGGGAAGCGAACCCACGATCTCAATTTTGTATTCAACAGTAGAACATTGCAACTAAGACCAACGAGAAAGTTAGTTTAAAATAATAATCTGTCAGAGTCATCATCTGACTAGCCTTTTCCCAACTATGTTCGGGTCTTATCGGATACAGCTGAACACCAGTATTTTACATTTAGCGACTGCCTATCTGACCACCACCACCCACTTAGTACAAGGTTATACGATACCCCTTGGTAAGACTGGTTGTCAGACTTTTGGGCCACTGACTACCTGTAACGACTGTCAAAGATCTATACGTATAAATGACGGCTCAACGTGCTTTCCGAGGCACGGAGGAAACTCGATATTTATCTCCGTCAAATAGAATAAAGTACAAATGACGTAGATCTATCAAATAACATAATCAACCATTTACTTACAACGTATTTCCTTTATAAATACCTTCGTACATTTATTTACACGATTACTCGTTCCTAAGTCAGTCTTCCATCACTCCCTTTCGATATATTTTGGCCGGAAAATTCAACACTGAAATTAAACGTGCCCGGAGGTTCATTGAAGCGTAAAATTCTTCATATTGGAAAAAGAGGCGTATAATAGATGTGCCGTGGGCTTTCACAATAAATTGCGTCCGAACTGGTTGGGGTAATTGGCAGGTGACCGGCACGATTATTCAATCTGGGCATTGATGAATTTAACCGGGAACGCGTACGTTTACGTAATGTCTCCCTATTGTGGTCCGGTGTAAAATTACTGTGACTATGTTGGGTTTTGAATTGATGTTATGACTTAGATTTAGTTAACATGTGCGGCATGAATAGTGTTGTCTGTTGTGATACCAATTTTGTTACGAAATTTTTGAATTTAAAACTCACTAGTTTGGTTTTATTGCATTATTTTTGCGGCTTTCGAGTTACTGAATAATAGTATCAACAAAGATGGTTAATACAAACACCTCAATTGAGTAGCACGTTTTTCTATCACAATCCGAAGGATTTAAAAAAAAATCGTAGATGTTAATTTTCGTACAAACCGGGAGCGGAGCCGCGAGCAAAAGCTAGTCATTAATATATCATAATGCTGATTAAAAGCACGCCATACTATACCAACACCTAGTAGGCACACAACAAACACCCTCCTCACACATAAATGATCAGATTGACCGATTGTTGAACATCTAAATGGCTCGCCAGTACACGATCCAATCAACTGGCGTGCCTACAAATGGCAATGCCATAGTGCCTACAAATGGCAATGCCAACGGATATAATACAACAGCTTAGTGTATCATCATCTCTTGCATCGAACCATTGAAGTATGAACGACAGTATTCACACGTACAATACGTAATGTTAACTGCTTGATTTCCTTCCGATGCTTTGTGAATATTATTGATTAATGAACATTAATGACTGATTAATTAATTGTATTGTTCTGTTAATCTTGATTAATTTGTAAATCTTGATTAATTTATAATTAAATAATGTAAGGGAGTGATTGTGGGTATGTGGGTATTACCCAGTACCGATTGGGTTGTGAAAGTCAGATAGGCAGTCGCTCCATGTAAAATGCTGGTATTCAGCTGCATCCAGTTAGACTGAAAGCTGACCCCAACAGCGTTGGGTTAAGGCTAGGCAGATGATGAAGGAGTGATTTTTGTAAGCCTCTTAGGAAAGATCAGTGACTTATCGCTTCATTAAAGACGTATTTTCATGTAGGTATGTACTCGGTTTGATGCATAGTCACATTTACTGTGAAATGATAAAACATTTACACACGGCAGCACTTCAAACTATACATTTACAGTATATCATGGCCTCGCTTTGTATAGATTTCCCACACAATAAGAGATTGAATGAACAAATTCAATAAGATTTTGCTTATTCAAAACAATTGCGCAAAAACTACAAAGAATATTATATTTAATATTATTGTGACTATGATTTTCTAAAATCAAATTTATTTAAATAGAAAAGAGGCTCCAACGCATTTCGATAAGTTCCATTCGAAACTTTTTCTTCAGGAGATTGAATAATATCATTTCTTAGACGGCAAAGATCTGATATTGGAAATCTGGATGATAGGACCGTCGGTACTTAAGTTATTCAATATTTAAGTTTAATCTGTGGGGGATGAGTTTTTTTTAGAAATCTCATCTAGCTTATATAGGCAATCGTTGGATTGTTATTCAGATTTTTGTGTACCTAGACGCAATTTTATGGAATGTAATTTATTTACTCAGGCGTCACATAGAGACAAGTGATGACTTTATTGAGGACTGACGTTAGAGCAATGATATCAGGCCAAAGACATTTAAACATACTTACGAAGGTCAAATCGAACCACATCTTAATCTGCTTGTATTAACCTTTAATGCTGGTGTTGGTAAAAGTGCAACGTGACATTTTGCTAAATGGCCTTTCTGAGGGGAAACCCCAAATATTCTGAAATATTTTATTCCGAATTTTGATGTTCCGATTACCTAAAGTCAGAATTTCTTAATACCGAAGAATTATAATGTCTATTTTTCAAACTTCCAAAATGTATTTTTCTGTAAGTCGTAAATTATACGATTTGTTTGTTGTCTGATTTTCATATGTCCAAAGAATCAAATGTTCAATGTATCGTCTGCCCAAAAAACGACATTCCGATTTTCAATCATTCGAATAAACAGCTAAAATTAGGTTTTAGTGACAGAAACCAAATACCTACCCATAAAGTAGAACTCAGTATTGCTTAGTGATTTTCTACATTGGGTCTTGCTAACTGGCGTAAGGAGTGGAGGCCGAAGGCCAGCGGACCGACGACGATAATTGTGACAAGAAGTGGGTGTAATGTAAAATGCGAGCATAGCGAGCGCGCGTCACATAGTCGAATTCTAATTAATCGGTGTTTTCAGTGTTAGTCGGGATTCATATTTTAATGTTTTGTAATAACAATAAGTCAGATTATTGAAATTCGGTATTTTGAGAATAGTAATTATGAACGTTGGGAATATTGAAATTTAGGAATTATGAAAATAGGATTAATGATAAATCGGAGTTGTTATACTCGGAATGTTGAATCATTCGGAATTATGAAAATCGGTATTTTGAAATTCGGATTTGTGACTCTCGGGATAAAGTTTTTCGTATTTATGTAGTGCACCCCTTTCTGAGACATTGTATTACAGTTATTCTTCTGATAGTCTCTGGTATTCACCATTACAAGGTTACTTAAGGGCCTATACTACCTCAAATTAGCAACTCTGTATGTGTAGGTTCAAACTTCGTTTGAAATACTCTTAGAATAACGTTCTAATCAGCTTGCACTACAAAGTGGTTGTTACGTCAGTCACTGCAGGCCGAATAGTGCGAAATGAGTGGTTTTCATTCTTTACAAAATCAAATTTACGTCTTTTGGAAAAAATAAAAAACATAAGACCTGCTTTATAGTTAGTTCTGTTAGTATGCAAAGTTTCATGATCTAATTTGAAGTACTTTTTGAATACCAGCGGTTTATTGTTCGATTTGGAGGTAACTTTGGATTTTTTTTCTATCGAGAAAAGTTTATGGAATCGTGTTTTGTCCCACGTAATACTTAGCATTAATCCTCAACTTTACCATATATTTATTTCAGAATGAATGCTGCAGTTTTTCAGGCGTAACGGAGGATCATGCTAAGCCATTTGAGGTAGTATAGGCTCTTAATTCGATAGTTCATTTTCGTTCTCTCCTGTTGTGTTTATAAAAATATTTGAATATTTATTGTGGATTTTTTTTTTGTAATTTTGTATGCACGTCATGTCCCTGCTTTATTTTTTTTCTTTCTTACTTCTTTTTTCTATAGTGTACATAAAAAAAAACAATATTACTTATTTTAATTATTTAGGTAAAGAATTAATAGAATTATACGTGAAATTGTCCCATCCGTTTGGGAATCCAGTTTAATGTAGAGCAATAATACTCAAAAACAAAAACAAATTGCTAGACTTCGTTTTATTACAGAACAAACTGTCTTCGTAGGCTCGTAGAGATTACACTTCGTAGCACCTTGGATGCTACGCCGTAGCACAGTTCGTAGCAAAATAGGAATGATAATGAATCTACTACGATATTTAACACGATGGCGGACAGTAACGACCACAGGCGTCTAGGTAGCTAAAAGTGATACGACAGTACGCCTGTCGACGTCTGAGTTTTTACTTGCATCAAATCAGTACGCCACACGACGACCGATTTTCCATAATATCATAAAGAACGGCATGTTGTACTGTCACCACACGTATAATTACGACTTTCGTACTGTCACTACACTGTTTTCAAAAATTCGTCAAAGAAAGTACTTCCACGCACACATTCATATTTTTATAGTCCCCTCCCTACACACACTACGCTCGTGGGCGTCGTAGTTACATACGATCAGTCGCGTACTGCGCCGCTTCGGTGATCTTACGTGTCGCTACATGTTTTCGCGCGCAATTGTTATTTAGAAAGTGAGTACTGTTTGTTTTCAATGTAATTTTATTATTTTATGCATACTAAATAGTAATTCAAGTCTAGTTGCATATGTAAACAACGTATTTACGTTGCTAATGTTTGTTGTGAACACGATTTTGTTGTACTAAATTTGTAACGAATATTTTTGCAGATGTCGTCTCGAGACTCGTTCGAAAAAGAACAAAAACGACTTCAGGACCTATTTGATGCAGCTTCTACCCCTGAATCGAGTCAAGACCCATTTGCTGAAGATGGCGAGTATGGATCTGACGATGAGTATCAACCATCCCGCGTCGCCTATATCCGTTCTGTCATATCATATGGTTTTTTAATCATGCGTTGTGACACTACGCCCGTGGGCAATGTATGAAAATAAGTAGCGTCTCAGTAGCTGCAACCAGTGAGATAGTACTGTCCGCCAACGTGTAGGAATCTCAACGAAAACAAAGTTTGTGTTTATTTCTGCGATAGCACAAAGATAAATCCCAAAGATTTTTCATGATGTTGTAAATACATAATTTTATTACACACTTAAAATAATGTACTCTTCCCGAAACCACAATTCCTAATTTAAAACCATGCGAGATATCCAAGACTCATTAACGCTTAAACATCAGTCGACCGCAGCCACAAGACTTACGTGTAATCCTGAAAGGGTAATATTTTAAGTGAGAATAGCCTTCCCGTTGAAGTGCACTCAAGTGTTTACCTCGGCCATTAACCCCATTAACTTGGTAGTGTTTCGACCACAAAGCTAAATAAAATCTAAAGCTGTTTAACTTTTGTTAGGAAAACTCTTGTTTCATAGAGACACGTTACTTAATAATTTCTGCAAGAAGAGTCAATTTTTAGGGTTAAGCAACCCCAGCCGAGGTCGGTCCGAGGATGGGTGACCAATCCCTTCATATCAAACCCTGTCTCTTCATGCCTCTGAAAGCACAATAAACAGTCGGTTCCAGCTTGTAGTCGTAGATTCGTGATAAGTCCCGAAGTCAGACACCAGCCACATTTGCCGAGGTTGGTCTGTGGATGCGGGTAATTTTAGTTGGTGCCAGTTAAGATCGCAAACGCGGTCATTGACCCACCTACATTTATTGAAGTTCATAACTTTGAAATCCTAAAATAAGCCTGTTCTAGTCTTGAATCGTCATCTATCGTGATCTTCATTATTTTTTCTAATAAAAACGATACAAGGTTCCTTTGTTTTGTTTCGTAGGAAGAGATATTAGAGAAAGGGCAATGACCGCTATTGTGATCTTAACTGGCACCAACTATATCTACATATTACATACCGAGTTTATTTTTCACCTCAAAAAAACGTCGTTTCCCAGCAATAATTAGGTATTGCGTAAAGTTACATAATTTAATGTACATAAAATTTGGTTGACTGCTTTGTGAAAGGTTACGAGTATTAATAGTCTGAAATTTTCCACTAGAAGTCTAGATCCTTACCACATTCAGTCAGTGTAAAGGTAAAGTAGCAAATTAACTCTATGTCAAAAATTACATCCCAACTAGCTAAGTTAAAACCTCGAGCAACAAATTCCAAAATCTACAGGTTATCTTGAAAGCACTCTCCATCCCCTCATAATAAATCTACGCCCCAAAAAAACCTGTCAAACTAGATTAGTTATAACGAAGACATGGCCAACACGTTAGTTCATTATATCAACGAGGGAAACTTGCAAGTCGTAAGCAATAGGCCATCCAACTTGGTGTTTGCGAACATAATTACGGCCTCAGCTACGATTGGACAAACTCCGCGTGAAATTGGTACACGCTACTTGGGGAGTTCGACTAACATGACTTTGGACTTAAGACTTTGTCATTCCTCCTTAGATACTTAGATACGATACGTTTTCTTATCTCTCTGTCTGTTTTTTCATAATTTTTGTTCCACATACTTTCAAGTTTTTCAAATATCGGATGACTTTTTTATCACTTTCCAGAAAATTTGTGTAATTTAATAATAATAACATCTTAGGAGGCTCTCGCTTGGCAGCTGGATCAAGGGCTTGATTCAGAAAGCAGTACTTCTGGCCACGGCACGTATCGTTAGAAGGTTCCTCTCTCAAGAGCCCTGACCACCGGCAGCTCGGACCCTGTTCCCAGCGCTGGTGTGCTACTGTTTTTTTTTATATTTTTAAATGTTTTTTATGCAGTTTTATTAAGAAACATTTAAAAATGTTAAAAATATGTGTTTAGATGAATAAATGAAATAATAATAAAACCTTTATTTTCAGGCAACTTTGGCCCATAAATACCTTACAGATTAACATACATGATAAAATACAAAGTGTGTTTAGGTGAACGGAGTAAAAGCATATGGCTTCTATAGCTTCTTGTTTCTATAGCTTAGAAAAAAAATGATCTATCATCAAAAAACGCTACTAGAAATTTCAAGTAAACTTTTATATTAGAACAAAAAAAGAGCATTTTTGAAAAAAAATTAAAAATATCGCAAAAAACAAAAAAAAAACTAAGTATGACATTAATAGCTTCTTCTCTGTTCACCTAAACCATTTTTTTGGAGGGAAAGTGATAACAAAATCATCCTGTATATCATTGTTTAGTATCGTAATTAAATTAATTTGTACACATCGAACTCATTGGTGGTTAGACAACTTTTCTGTACATAATCGAGTTGCACGTGCAATTATCAAAAACTCTTTGCGATCGCAACCGCTAGTGTTAATGTTAATAAGCTGCTAGCCCGGGCAAAGTGTTATAGGGTTTTTCTATAAGAAATTTCACAGTATCAGCCCCTAGTTTGGCTTGTGCTCGGTCGATGGCAATAGGATCGCCCCCTATTACATGGGACTTAAGCATAACTGGTGAAACAAGGGTGTGTGTGTAAGGTACAGCTCTGCCTTATGCTCCGGGGTTATAGGCGTGATATCTATCACAATAACTTTATGCTCTAAATGTATCTAGGTAAAAGTATTTACTCAATTTTCAACCAACAAGAGTTACCTCTAACACCCTTATCTATAACTAAGTCAAACTGATTACTTGAGTGAAAGTAATTACTGATACGATTTTTATTATGTAGTTTATTAATTTCGTGAACTTAGAACTAAATAAAAGAAAAATAAACTCAAGTCATCATCATCTGCCTTAATTATGTTGGGGTCGGCTTCCAGTGTATTCGGATGCAGCTGAATACCAGTATTTTACATGGAGTGACTGCCTATCTGACCTCCACAGGCCAGTTAGTACTAGGTTATACAATACTCTTTGGTAAGACTGGTTGTCAGACTTTTTAGGCCAGTGGCTACCTGTAACGACTGTCAAAAATCTACAAATGACAGCTGGGACCAACAGCTTAACGTGCTTTCCGAGGCACGGAGGAAACTTGGTACGTAAACCCTTACACCAAAGACCAACCTAGGCAAGCAAGGCTTAACCTAAAAATAGACCCGACTGGTTGTTATTATTTAGCCACGAGCGCCTCTAAAATAAACGGAACTCAAGTAATTACTTTAAATTGACTATAGAGACCAGGGTAACAATTCCAAAGTCTTGGCAATCACTTTATGCGTACCTCCATAGCATGTTGGATACTACCGATCAAATATACGAACTAATTCAAACTATCGGCCCACCCGTGTTTGCTCAACAATAATTTCCCTTATCGCTAATTAATAAAGTCCAAGTTTGTTTACGTCGATAATTGGGAGATAAGACTTTTACTAACGTGACTGTGATCGGTGTGAATAATGTAATTTCTTATTGCAGTGTTAAATTACTTTTTGTATTCATTGGCGAATTAAGGGCGCACCGAGCTTCTGGCGCTAATAGATTTTAGGTATTCTATGCGCTCCATGTATGTGTGCGTAAGGCACATCCGCGCCCCGCAAAAATCGTACGTAAGCGCAAGCAACACAAGGTCTCCAGTCCGATAGCCGAAGAGGACTAAAGCGGATAGGGAAGCGTGGTGGTTCTGGTTAGAACGGGCGGAACGCATGCTAATTTAGGTATTTCCTTCATATTATTCAAACAAATACTCATTTCGAAAATGTAAAATGTTATAGAAAACATGTAGTTTTGTTATTTTTCAAAATCTAATGATCTTACGTGAAGTATTTACGCCGTACTTAGGGTTTATTTTCGTTTTTTAGAGATTACTTTGTTTTTTTTTTCTATAGAGGAAACTAAAAGTAATCGTGTTTCTAAAGTGTACGATGTATCCAATCCAATCCTTAAATATTTTACATATTAATTGCATAACTAAAGGTTAAGTAATAATGTTGCAACAAGGGATCAAGCGAATGCAATTATTTTTAACCAACTTCCAAAAGGAGGAGGTTCTCAATTCGATTGTTTTTTTTTTATTTATGTACACCGATTACGCTGACATTTATGATCCGATTTACCTAATTCTTCTTTAGTTTGATGCGGAATAGTTGCCATTTGGTCCCATAAAAAATTAACATAGTTTGGCCCAGTAGTTTTCATTCTATGGACATTTTTACTTCAGTTGTATAATTATAAATTGGTATAATTTCACGTATGTTCACCGATTTCTCCTCCATTTGTGGAGCGATTCTCAAAATTCTTTATTTGAAAGAATATACTCTTGAGATGGTCGCATTTAAATTTGGTGACGATCTGATGCTGATCTTCGGAGATATACAATGGAACTCTTCAAAACTAGATGGTAAATCAGTCGTGATTGCTGCAATTGCTTGGATGTTTATTGTTTATACAACATCATGACATGATGCCTGTATGCTTTGAGGGGTACGCAGATGTGTACAATACACCCAAATTTTGACAGTTTAGGTATGTTAAGTTCCATTTATTGGGGATAAGCCTATTACCATGACATGTATTGTTAACAATGTAAAATAAATGCATAGCAAATATTTGTATAGGATATTACAATTAAAAATGGAAAAATAAATAAACTTTTTTGCAAAAAAATAAAACTGACTTCAAAAAACACAAAAAAAGTGAAAAATTGCTTTAGCTTCAGAAGTCGGTGATCTTTGTTTGATTCATTTAGTTTTTTTTTTGTCACCGACTTCTGAAGCTAAAGTTATTTTTCACTTTTTTGTGTTTTTTGAAGTCGGTTTCAGTTTTATTTTTTTGCAAAAAAGTTTTTTGGAATTACGTATCGTTTCCTCGGTGCGTTCTTAAATATTATTGCCCAATTGCGGGGGTGTACAGTCACGGACTATAAATGATGCTCCACTTGCCACCATTCGTATTTTAGCCATGTAATGCAAATCGGGTTTAGTCGGTTATATTCGTACTTAGTACAGAGGTACAGAGTGACTACCTAAAGTCGACGAATTGCAGGTGTAGCAACCGTAACCTAGCGACAATATTGTTTTAGCGTAGCCATAGTAACGTTGGCGTACGGAGAAATTTTATCTTTTCTAACATCGACATTTCAACTGTCACTCTGCCTACGGATGTTTTCAGAAATAAAGAGTATTTAATAAGGACTATTTCTTCAAAGGAGGTCAGTATAAAATAGATTGGGATATACGACAGCACCATTGTATGGTTTTATCATTGACAACTTATAAGTCCTTTTTCAACCTCTATGGATAAGACTATTTCCGATTATTAGTAAGTAATGTGTCATTTTTTTTCCGAGCATTCGGTTTGAGTTCGTGTTCAATCGTGTAATCTCGTGAATGTATACAACTGCAAAATTGGAAATCTTGAAAGTGGCTTATCAATTATAGTCTGTGACTGTACCTACAATAATCAGACCTCCGCTCGAGATTGTAGGCGTATTATTAATAAATATGTTCTTCAAAAGAAAAGACATCACTTATTAACTGATCATAATAGGTAATAGGTGTAAAAATACCCTTCACGAAACCGAAAGGCACTTGTTCTTCGCGACATTGCGATTACTTTTTGTTATGGACCTTTCAGTTACAAAGATATTGTCGGTCAAACTTCCAACTTTTTTTTTAAATACACGTTTTTAATTTTTGCTTTAAATACATCCATGACCATTGACTATTCAATGCTTCCATCAGCACTATGTTTTGAGTGGGTTACATTGTGTTTTACCGTAAACCGTGATTTTTACGCAAAAGTCGTTTCCCAGCAATAATTTTTGCGCAGAGTTACTTAGTCTAATATACAGAATGCTTGCAAGACGGCTTCGTGAAGGGAACATTAACGCTTTGTATTATATAAATCCTGCCGAGTTTATCCAATCCTTTGAATTAAAATTGTATCGTGGAGTCTGGATTGACGCTACAATTCATTTTCCTAATTTTAAAACTTAAAAACACTGTACACTACCCGGTAATCGAACCCAAAACTCGAAGCTCACCAGTCACGGGACCGATATACCAAAGAGCCAGTCGTAAGCACATAATCTGGATGATTTGTAACTGACGCAGTGACCCTTCTTTTATTCGGAGTAGTGGGCAAAGAGAGAAGCGAGATCGAAGTGGTATGAGGTGTGGAAATAACAAATGACGATACTCAGAACTTGGGCCAAAAAAGCTCTCAGTTTCATGATTCTGTAGACACCTTTATAGTTCGCTTCATCCAAGGTCAATTTTAGTTAAGTAAACTAGCTCCGTCCGCAGATAGTTGACTGGTTGCGCGACTGCCTGTGTTTACATGTTAACTATTAAAATATTTTTTCGACTAACCTACATGCAAGCAGTAAATTATAATCTATACATATAATAAAACAGTAACGAAAGAAAAACTGTACATTGAGAATTTTCGAGAAAATATAAGTGGCTTTTGTTAGAAAAACGTAACTGATGACAAAAAGTGACTTTTTAGAATTTTTGTCTGTTTGTCTGTTTGTCTGTGTGTATGGTACGGCTTCACGCCAAAACTACTGCATAGATTGAATTGAAATTCGGCAAAAATGTTCTTTGTAAACCAAGGAAGGCTTTAGGCTACATATTATCACGCCTTATGTTATGGGAGGTAAGCAATATTGATTTTAAAAGGTTTTTGTTTGTAATTGAATGGACAAAATAATTGAATGCACAAAATAACATGTTAATAAATATTTAACTCTAGGAACATAATAATCACGCTATTTTTATAAAGGAGCGGGGTATTAAACTTACTTATATCCAAACTAATATTATAAATGCGAAAGTAACTCTGTTTGTTTGTTTGCTACCTTTTCACGACTAAACGGCTGATCGGATCGTAATAAAATTTGGCAAGGAGATATATTTCAACCTGGGGAAGGACATAGGCTATATATTATTACGCTAATAACTTACGGGGTGAGCAATATTGCATTTCGTCAATATTATTTAACTGTTTGACAACTGACAACTGCCATAACATACGTTGCAATAGAACAGCTATTTTGAACCTTTTGTCACTAGAACAAATAGCCCACCGGCGACAGCGACCGCCCTGTGAACAGTGTTTCGCATGTTCGAGCCTCAGTCAAAACTCACTTTTTGTATTAATTTTGATTTGTTTAATGCTGTAAGATAATAACTTAGGTTCGCATGTTCGATCCCCATCCAGTTTTCGCTTTTTGTAACTAAGTATTTTGATTTTTTTTAAAGCTTTAAGGTTTCGAAATCATTACTAAATCAAAATTTATCTATATTTATTAATATAAATCTATCATTTAGTAAATCTGTAGACGTGGAGCTTTTGTATGCATGGAAAGCAAGTCGATCGCTTTCCAAGCATATATTTTATCAGTTTAAATTGACTCCATTTTCTGAATCGCAGTGTTAAGATTATTATGAAAGAATGATAAATACTGTCATTCGCCCGTGTCAGCTGTGTAATGGAGTTGGGCAGGATACCTAGCAAGGCTCGGTGATCGTAGGTGGAGTAAAGCTGTGACCGGGTGGCGTCCTAGGAACGGAAAGAGCGTGGAACTTAGCACAAACAGAAGAGGCCTATACCCAGCAGTGGGTGAATTCAGGCTGTGGATGATGATGATGATGACGCATAACTTTTTCCAGAGAGGTCCGATTTGCATGATTCTGTTTTAGTGAAAAGCGTATATCTCAAAGATGGTCCCATATAAAATTGAAAAAAATCGTGTTCGAACCCAAGTCATGCACTTCTGATTTTTCGGATTCATGTGCGTTTTGTATAATTATCACTTGCTTCGGTGAAGAAAACCATCGTGAGGAAACCAGCATGCCTGAGAGATATTTGTCGACGGCAAGTAAAACCAAGTCAGAGGCCCTTTTTTTTGGATGGGAAATCATCAAATGACTCCTCCCGCTCTGGGCGGAGCAGGAGGGAGTGTCAGACTTTTACTGACTAAAACCCATCCATGTTCCTTCATCGCCCTTTGTGTTCTGGGGCCACGGTATCTCTTTCGAACAGACCCGCAACCCCGGCAGGCCTCGGTTCTTGCGGACCCCTTCCTTTTTGCCGACTGTCTTGGAGGCGCGCGTGGAACGCGAACGCGCCGGCGACACGGCCTGTCGTCATGAGACGGACGGACGGCGAGCTAAGCCATAGCCCGACGTCCACGGGCCCGCGCCTGCGGTGGCCGGGCGACGGGAAGTCCGGGGCGACTTCCGCGGCGGCCGGGACGCTGTGAGGTTCTCTCCTTCTCACGTTCCGCCACCTCCTTCTCTAGCATTACTGCTTCGCAGAAGGAGGTGACGGCGTCCCATTCCGTCTCGCTCCGGACCATGGCTTGAACCAGGGCCAGACGCGAGAGGTCTCCGCCGCCAATCGCCGCTTCGAGGACACGGCGGTGCTCCGCCCACGCGGGGCAAACCTCTACCGTGTGCTCCACCGTGTCCTCCGGTCGATCCTCGCAATGGAAACATCCGGGCGTTTCCTCCCGCCCGATTCGTTGCAAGAACCTCCCGAAACAACCGTGTCCGGTGAGGACCTGCGTCAGGCGGAAGGGGAGGACGCCGTGGCGTCGATCAAGCCACTCCTCAAAGAGGGGACTTATCGCCACTATTGTGGCGTGCCCTGCACGGGGTTGCGACAGTCGCTCTCTCCATGTCGCCATGAGATCCCGCCGGAAGTCTGTCCGCTGAGCGACAATTTTCCGCGGCAGCGGAGTTTCCCCCCGGCGTAGCGCCTCCAAGTCAGAGGCCATTGGACGGCATAAAATCTCTGACACCAGGTTAGGCACTAACCACACGATAAACAAGAAGAAGATCGTTCTTAGGCTCATTTCATGCTCTTGATGAGAACTTTAACTCTGGCTGGAGTATGACTGTCATCGATATTCTAACGATGGAGACGGAAGGCAGTTGCAAGAGGTTCTCACAGTTTACAGCATCTATATCGTGTTTGTGCTCATTTTGATGAACCTTGATGAGAACTTTAGACCTGGGTGGAGTATGACTATCAAAGAAGGTCTGACGTTGGAGAGGGAAGGCAGTTGCGAGAGATCCGCAATAGTTTAATGGAGTTTTATCGTGTTTCGGCTCATTTTGTGTTCCTTGATGAGAACTTTAGACGTCATCGAGTGTCTAAGAATGAAAACTAAGGCTGTCGAGGGAAGCCCTTATTTGGAAAAATATAAGTACTTAGAATATTTTAGCGATTAACGCAAATATTTCTGAGAAATTAAATTGTTACCTACTTGAGTCTATATTAATATTATAAAGCTGAAGAGTTTGTTTGGATGGTTGAACGCGCTAATTTCAGGAACTACTGAATTCGTAGACAAGTTTACATTTATTTATTTATTAAAACTTTATGCACAAGTAAAAAAACTGTACAAAGGCGGACTTAATGCCTTGGGCATTTTCTACCAGTCTACCTTAGGGTGATGCAGAGATAGTACACAGTAGGTGCAATAACAGAAAAAAAGACTAGAAAATATTTATAAATCGTTCAAAATGATAGAATAGATATCGTTTCTATAATGTTGATCGCAATACTCTTCGGTAGGAACGCTCACCATAGACGTTTTTTCTACAGACATTAGAGAACGAGCGATCGACTCAGTCGTGTCAACTTGGCTACCATTTTAGTGCTATCTACAATCGCTGAAACCGAGGGGTTTACGATTGTAGAAAGAGAATCAATATGAAACGTTTGTAACTTGGCTATGCCTACTGGTTCGACTTAAAAGTATCTATTAGTGTTGGATAGCCCATTTATCGAGGAAGGTTATACGTTATAAAACATCACGCCACAACCAATAGGAGCGGAGCATCAAAGAAAAATATTGCAAAAAACTGGAGATTCCTTTTGGGAATCTTTAACCGTTTACGCAATTATCATAAATGTTGGAATTGTTCTTCTTAAAAAGTTAAAAAACAGTCCGCGATAACATAATGATGTCTATCTTTTAAGGTGGTCTCAGAATCTCTAACCTAACCCTCTCTCTCTTTCTCTTATTATGTGACGCAGACGAAGTTGCGCGGGTCAGCTAGTTAACTAAATAATTTACACATCTGCCTTAATATACCCATATTGTTGTGTTTAATATCATGTTATTACCAGTTTAGCTATCTTTTATAAGCTTTCAAAGGCGAATTGCTAGCCTAATATAGTGTTTTTATTTTAGTGTGTTAATGTAGCTTAGGGTAAGTGCATTTTGTTAGTGTTTTGATGATTAATAAAGATATTTGAAAATGAAAAAATGAAAGTTAAGTAAACGTATAAATTTTGTTGAGGTGGTTGCCCTTATAGCCCTGCTGAAAGTTTCCAACTTGTATATTTCAATTTACAATTTAATTAATGAAATTCTAAAATCTAAAGTAGTTTTAAATCTAAATAATTATGAATGTTTTTAATTTTATGTAATTTAGTTTTTGCTTTTATAATTAAAGTTATTTTTAATTTAAATGTTGTTTGATTGTGTAGAATTAATAAAGCTTTTAATGTAAATAAATTAAAACATAAATGACACACACAAAGAGGGATGGAGGGAGATTTTAAGGGTTTTTGGACTTAGATTCTGAGTGTTGAATATCACATAATATTCGACCAACGTCCATGAGATCTTTTAGTAGAGCATGGTTTCTCTCCATGGCGTCAAGCTGCTCGAATATAATCCTGCCCAAGGATGAAATCCCTGCTGCCAATTGCTTCTGAGTTAGACAGACGTTTAGGTTAGGTTAGTCACCGTCACCCAATATGTTGTTTACGTGTTATTAGCCGTGAAAGCAGGAATTTTTCTTTTGAAACGTGATCCAAGTGATTGACGGTACGAAAGTATTCGCAGTCAAGTCATACATTACGCTTGTAAACCCTGAAGTTTAAGGCAGAATTTTTCCACTTTAGCATGGTATCCTATGTCCATGTACAAGGGTGGGACCATTACCATCAACCAGGTACAAAACCACAAACAGAGCAGCTACTAAAAAGTTCTTGATGGAAAAACCCAATAAAATTTTGCCCGACCAGGGAATCGAACCGAACACTTCCTGTTTGCTTGCACACACTTGCAATCACAAGACCATGCAACGAAACAGCAAAGAGAGAACGCTTGTAACGTTACAATTTCCTGGATAGGATCCACAAAACTGTAAGGTCACTCTGAGCACTCACCTACCTAACTTTCAGTCTGGAGGGGAGCACTATTAAAAGAAATAGACAAGGGGACGAGTTATAAGAATTTATTAACAAAGATCCTAACCTAAAAGCTGGAGCTACTTAAATCACTAATGCCAGTGAAGCTGGCGGAAAATACTGAAGATGAACGCAGAATGGAATAAATAACTGAAGAACGTCCGTCTTCAGACTGTGGAGGAGGACCGAGGAACCATCAACTCTCAGGCCATAGAGAAGGGCCGAGGGCATCCGTCTTCAGACGGTGGTGGACGGCCGAGGACCGTCAATCCTCAGGCCGTAGCAGGAGGGCTGAGGACATCTGTCTTCCGACCGTGGAGGAGGGCCGAGAAGCATCAAATCTTCATCATCAGGCTTGTGCAGCTCAAGCATCAAGGTTTCCAGGTGTTCTAGGTGAGGGTGCGGCACGGAGAGAGGCCGACTTAAAACAGAAGAATAAGGGGAACTGCCCTTTTAAATATACTTTTATGGAGCTTCTCAGAGGTGTTCCTGCTCTCAGCTCTGAACGTAGACTGCCCATTCCACCACCAGGCTCCTGTCAACTCCAGATAATTGACATTTTAAAATTAGAATAAATTAAAAAGAAAATATAATGAGGTCGATGTGATTTACATAAACAACCTACAACTAGCTCCAGCAATAAATTAAAAATAAAACTAGGGTTGCCACTAACTGACATCACAAAAGTAAACAAAGATTTAATAAAGATAAAAACTTAAATAACATGAATTACAAGGTAAAAAGGCCAAAGCCGTTGCTAAGCCTCCAAGAAATGCCCATGAAGCTACCTAGGGAGGACGAATGCTTAAATTTTCAGGTTAATAATGTTACGAGCTGGGTATGGGATAAATTAGTTACTACCGATGAAACAACTGAATAACTTTAATATTCACAAAACACTTCAAACTCAATCACAAGTACACCACTGATCACTATTCACTTAGATATCGCACTTACTAGATCACTTTGATTCGCTCCGTACTGTAGCCAAAATAATACTGCCTGCTCCCGCAAACACGTCGACTATTTATATGACGACCGAACGTTTGAGAAAGATCCAGAATCTTCTAGTCAATTCATACTAGGTCATTGTCCTACGAGAAACTTCCACAACTTTTGTACAAAGGAAAGAAATAGGTACTTTATGCCCTGGGCGTACGGTCGAAATTACAATGACAACTTCCTGATGTATTTTATAGGTAGTTTGCGAATTTGTACCTACATCATTCGATACATACCTACTAGTACCTACCTACTTAGTTGTAGGTACCTACTATTAGAAGCTACTTGTATTGTAGGTATGGGTACGACGTAACACTGCCCCCTCCTTAGACATGCTCGTCCCGAGCATCATTAGGCCCGTAGTATCGCGCCAATCGGTCTACATGGACAATCTTAGGCGCACCTCGTGGACCCTTCTGTATTCGGTAGGTGACATCGTTGATCCTAGTCACGACTCGGTATGGTCCATCCCAGTTTGCTTGTAATTTCGGAGACTTCCCTTTGCTCCGTACTGGGTTATGCAACCACACCAGTGAACTCTCGTCGAAACCCCTACTATTTGCCTTCCGGTCATAACGGGTCTTCATCTTCTCAGACATCTGTTGGCCGGATTGTCTAATATGCTCATAAACATCATTCAACTTGTTACGCAAGTCATTTGCGTAATCTGTTACACTGCGTGGAGCATCAGGGGGAGTTCCAGTGATTAAATCTGCAGGCAACCGTAATTCCCTTCCAAAGTTCGCGAAGGCGGGCGTCACAGTCGTACTTTCGTGGACTGCGCTGCGGTAGGACAGAAGAAACGGCTGTATGTGCTTGTCCCAATCCCTTTGTCTGCTTTCCACGACTTTTGCCAGATACCTTTCCAACGTTTGGTTGAATCGTTCCACCATTCCATCAGATTGTGGGTGGTAAGAGGTGGTTCTGGTTTTGTGGGTACCCATTAATCGACAAGTCTCCTGAAATACTTGCGATTCGAAATTCCTTCCTTGATCGCTGTGTATTTCTAAGGGTACTCCAAAACGACAGAAGACTTCCTGCACCAATTTATCTGCGACAGTTGTAGCTTCTTGATTAGGAATGGCGAAGACTTCTGGCCACTTTGTGAAGTAATCCATGACCACCAAGAAGTACTTGTTTCCGCTCTCACTTTCTGGAAATGGTCCCGCAACGTCTAGTGCTATCCGTTCCCAAGGGGCTCCAACGTTGTACACTTTTAATGCTCCTCTGCTGCGTGTTTGGGGTCCTTTCACGGCCGCACAACTGGTACATTTGCGACACCAGTCCTCCACATCATCTCGACAGTGGATCCAGTAAAAGCGTTCTCGAATTTTTAGTAAAGTCCTTTTTACCCCCATATGTCCTCCCGAACATCCATCATGGTACAGCCGTAAAACAACCGGTACCTTAGCTTTAGGGACAACCATTTGTAGATGACAGCTGTCCCCTCGAGCGTTTTCCCATTTACGGCACAAGACTCCATCCTGGATCGCCAAGCTGTTCCATTGCGCCCAATAACTCTTCGTGATGGAACTCATCGCAGCCACATCACTCCACTTGGGTTTAGGAGCACCAGCTTTGATCCACTCGAAGATCGGTTTGATGTCCGAGTCATTTTGCTGAGCCTGCTGTAGGGTTTCTTTCCATTCATCGCTGAGATCCATTCTAAGCATCCTCACGGGCACTACTTCCTTAGTCTCCTGCCGGGCACAGTGCTTACAGTCTTCAGGACAAGGTCTTCTCGACAGGGCGTCTGCGTTACCGTGAGTTCTTCCACTGCGATGTTCAGTTACGAAGTCAAACTCTTGCAATAGCTCAATCCATCTCGCCACTTGCCCTTCTGGATTCTTGAACTGTAATAGCCACTTCAATGCAGCATGGTCAGTTCTTAATTGGAATTTACGTCCCAACAAATATTTACTGAAGTGCTGCAATGTCTTTACTACGGCGAGTAGTTCCCGTCTTGTAACGCAGTAATTTCTTTCTGGTTTGGATAAAGACTTGCTGAAGTAAGCTATCACAACCTCTTGGTTTCCTTTCCGTTGAGACAGCACGCCCCCAATTCCAGTATTACTTGCATCTGTGTCAACTATGAAGTCATTTTCTGTGTCAGGATATCCCAAGATAGGCGTATTGCACAGACGTTTCTTTAATTCCTGAAATGCAACGTCGCAGTTCTCGTCCCAACAGAATTGCCGCTTTTCCTCAGTGAGTTTGTGCAGAGGTTTTGCAATGTCGGCAAAATTCTTGACAAACCTTCGATAGTAGGAGCACAAACCCAGAAATGCTCTGACCTGTGTCTTGTCTTTCGGAACTGGCCAATCCTTGACGGCGATTACTTTTTCTGGGTCTGTTTGAACACCTTCCCCCGAAACTATGTGTCCTAAGAAGTTCACTTGTTTTCTGAAAAACGAGCACTTTTTCGGACTTAACTTAAGATTTGCTGTTTGGATTTTCGACAGCACTTGGTTGAGGTTTTTAAGGTGATCTTCAAATGTACGGCCCACGATGATTATGTCGTCTAGATAGACAAGACATGCGTCTCCAATCAATCCGGCGAGTACTTGCTCCATCAGCCTTTCAAACGTTGCAGGAGCATTGCACAATCCGAATGGCATAACTTTAAACTGCCACAATCCCTTCCCTGTTGAGAATGCAGTTTTTTCCTTATCCTTGGGGTCTATTTCTACTTGCCAGTAGCCACTTTTCAGGTCAAGTGTGGTAAACCACTTCATACCAGTCAGCGTATCCAGTGTGTCATCGATCCTAGGCAGCGGATAGCTGTCCTTTTTCGTGACATCGTTCAGTCGTCGATAGTCCACACAGAAGCGCATACTGCCGTCCTTTTTCTTTACCAGGACCACAGGAGAACACCATGGACTCGATGAAGGCTCTATAACACCGTCCTTTATCATTCCCTCCATCATGGTTTCCACCTCTTTTTCACGTGCAACTGGCAGTCTTCTTGGTCGCTGACGGATTGGTAACTCGTTACCCGTATTAATCTTATGCTGAACTAGTCCAGTTCTCCCTATGTCAGCATCATTTGAAGAAAAAATGTCGGCGTACTGAAGTAACATCTTCTTAGCCTTGTCCATTTCTTCTTTAGATAAATCGCAGTTTTCCAAAAGTGTTGACACGTCAAACTTTGTACTACGAATTTTATTTCCGGTAGGCAGATTTTGCAATTGACGCATCCAAGCTACTTCCTCGCAAGTGCCGATTAAGGTGCCCTTCTTAATCACTTGCTCCTTGTCACTTGGATTCAGTATGCGTACTGCCGAGACGTTTTTGGCCTTGACCAGAGTACGTGCCATCTTCCATGGAAAGTCATTGTTCACCCTTTCTATCAGAACACTTCGATCTTTTTGTCCAGAATTCCGTGGTAAACTAATTGGCACAATCGTTTCTGATCTGCGAGGAAGAACAATCTCCTTCAAGCAGTACACTTTCCCTGATGGTGCACCTTCCATGAAGACTTCCTCTGAACCACATTTCAATACTCCTTGATCAACGTCGATCTCACAACGATATTTCCGCATGAAATCCAAGCCCAAGATGCAATCGTCCACTATGTCGGCCACGATGACATTGTGCTTGTAAAATCTGTCACCCAATTTTAACTCCACCTCCTTCTTGCCTCGGACGGTTATGTGCTGACCGGTAGCTGTTAGTAATCGTATACGGTCGTGGTTATCAAAGTAGTCCCCAAGAAACCGACTTGCTAGGTGAGAGTTAACGACCGTGTAAGAAGCTCCAGTATCCAACGTCAGTTTGCATGGTGTTCCGTTGACTTCGCCTCTGATGGTCAGGCTGTTCCCGTCATGTGCTTGCGAGATCAAGATTCTCGGGGCTCTTTCAATACCAGCCAGCACCCGCCCCCCAGTCCTGGCATTTACTCGTTTCCCTGCTGTGGCTGGGCAGTCACTTCAGCCACCCTTCCTTGCTGATCTTCTCGCGAGGTGTTGCGCTTTGGACAGCTTGACCGAAGGTGACCCCTTTCTCCACAAATGTAGCACCTAGGACTGTACCCTTGCGGGCGCTCGCGTACCGGTGATGCTACAACCTCCCTAACGCGGTGCGTTCGGTGGTCTTGCCTCACTGCCTCTACTTCTAAAGCATGGGCTAAGGCGTCCTTCAATGTTTCATGATGCCCAAGTCTCACGGCGGCTCTAACTTCTAAGTCACGTATTCCATCAACGAACGCTTGTACCAGATTCCCATCGATCAGTGCAGGGGCAGACTGGTATGCTTTCCGAACCAGCTTTTCAACTTCCAGGGCCCACTGCTGTAGGTTCTCGGCACTACGTTGAACACGATCCTTCAACTTAGCACGAAATACGTGCTCCAGGTGCGCGTCGCCGTATCTGGACTCTAACGCCTCCAGCAGCTGCTCGTAGGTTACATCCTTACCGAGCGCCTCAAGAATGTTTAGGGCCTGGTCTCGGAGGCCCAAGGTGAGCGCGGTCATGGCTTGCGATTTTGTCCATCCATTCGCCTTCATAACGGCCTCAAATTGAATTTTATAAGCCGACCACGAAGATGTTCCGTCGAATGGAGGCACCTTAAAGCCCCGCGCTGAAGGTGCAGCAACTACTGAAGCCACAGTCACGTCTCCAGACTTCAGTTCTCCCAAAGCCTTCTTCACTCCAGCGATCTGAACTTCGGCCTCTGAGATGCGATTCTCGTGCTGGTGTACCTGGTCCTTCATAATCTTGAGCTCTTTGCCGAAAGTTGCATGAAGATCCTTTATGAGGATCATCTGTTCTTCTTGACGGCGAGCCTGCTCTTCTTTATCTCGTTGCAACTGTTCTTGTAACTGGCGAGCCTGGTCCTCTTGACGGCGAGCCTGCTCCTCTTGACAGCGAGCCTGCTCCTCTTTATCCCGTTGCAACTGCTCCTGTAACTGGCGAGCCTGCTCCTCTTGACGGCGAGCCTGCTCCTCTTGACGGCGAGCCTGCTCCTCTTGACGGCGAGCCTGCTCCTCCTTATCTCGTTGCAACTGCTCCTGTAACTGGCGAGCCTGCTCCTCTTGGCGGCGAGCCTGCTCCTCCTTATCTCGTTGCAACTGCTCCTGTAACTGGCGAGACTGCTCCTCTTGACGGCGAGCCTGCTCCTCTTGACGGCGAGCCTGCTCCTCTTGACGGCGAGCCTGCTCCTCTTGACGGCGAGCCTGCTCCTGCAGCAGCGCCATTAAAGCTGACAAGTCTGGCGCTACTGATGCTGGAGAAACTCCGGATGGACCAGCGACTGGCACTGACGTAGGCTGGACTCCACCCGGTGTCTGTGTCGGAGAGTCTCCAAACCGCCTTTGGTCCATGTCCTGCTGTCGCTGACTCCTGGTACGGATACCGTCCGTGTTGTCCTTTGGTAGAACTGGCATAATTTATCCCTCACTTCTGGCACCAAATTGTTACGAGCTGGGTATGGGATAAATTAGTTACTACCGATGAAACAACTGAATAACTTTAATATTCACAAAACACTTCAAACTCAATCACAAGTACACCACTGATCACTATTCACTTAGATATCGCACTTACTAGATCACTTTGATTCGCTCCGTACTGTAGCCAAAATAATACTGCCTGCTCCCGCAAACACGTCGACTATTTATATGACGACCGAACGTTTGAGAAAGATCCAGAATCTTCTAGTCAATTCATACTAGGTCATTGTCCTACGAGAAACTTCCACAACTTTTGTACAAAGGAAAGAAATAGGTACTTTATGCCCTGGGCGTACGGTCGAAATTACAATGACAACTTCCTGATGTATTTTATAGGTAGTTTGCGAATTTGTACCTACATCATTCGATACATACCTACTAGTACCTACCTACTTAGTTGTAGGTACCTACTATTAGAAGCTACTTGTATTGTAGGTATGGGTACGACGTAACAATAATATCCAAAAATGTAAGTAAAAAACCATATAAAAGACATACACATTACACGCTTTTGAAAAGCAGTGTCTAAATTCACCAAAAACGAAACATCATCATTCTCTTCCCCTTGTCCCAATTTATTTGTGGTCGACACAGCATGTCTTCTTCTTCTTCTTCCATAATTCTCTATTATTCGTCATCTCAGCAGTCATTTCCTTTCTAGCTATAATTATTTTCATCCTTCGCACAGTCCATTCATCGTTTCTTTGATCTTCCTCTACTCTTATTATAACGAAACAAAATTCGACCCACTCCCAGTGATTTTATAAATCATACCCTATATTACTCGAACATATTTGTTTCATCAGCTTATCTGTTCAAAGCTGACGAATAAATATTTGTATCTGGGGAAGTAATATGTAGCCAGCGAACAGCTGTTACGATAGTTATAATTATTATCATCCTTCACACAGTCCATCCATCGTTTCCTTGATCTTCCTCTACTCTTATTATAGCGAAACTCCCAATGATTTCACAAATCATACCCCGTATTACTCGAACCTATTTGTTTCATCAGCCTATCTTTTCAAAGCTGACGAATAAATATTTGTATCTGGCGAAGTAATATGTTGCCAGCACACAGCTGTTACGATAGTTATAATTATTATCATCCTTCACACAGTCCATCCATTGTTTCTTTGATCTTCCTCTACTCTTATTATAGCGAAACAGCTACGCTAAAATTACTTCCCCATTCGACCCACTCCCAGTGATTTTACAAATCGTAACCCATATTACTCAAATCTATTTGTTTTTCCTGCCTATCTATTCAAAGCTGACGAATAAATATTTGTATCTGGCGAAGTAATATGTAGCCAGCGCACAGCTGTTACGATAGTTGTTAACTTGCTATATTGCAAGTACCACGGGTAATTCCGAGACAAACTTTGCCTTCGGCCTTTATTGCAAACCACAGTATTACGACGTCAACTTGCGTTGATATTGTACGCTATTACTCTGGTATTACCATTACGTACTGAGTTTTCTCTGTGCCTCGGAAAGTACCTTAGGCCGTTAGTCCCGGCTGTCATCTGGTAGATCTTTGACAGTCGTTACAAGTCAGTGACCCAAAATTCTGATAACATTCCAAGGGGTATCATATTAAAGTACTAATAACTTCTGTTTAATATAATAATGAATGTTGGTGGTGCTGAACAAAACTGTATTTCGAAATTATTTGTATTTTGGAAACTTTAATTTAACTGTAATTAAAACAATCATTCCTGTTAGGCTGTTTGTTTGGGATTGGTATTTGTTTTAATTGTAATTGTAATAATTATGTAAATAATGCACGTTGATTCAATGACGTATGCCACAATGCTCCCGCTTTAACGGCACCTGAGGTAATGGTATCTGAGGTATTCCACATACGGCACCTATCAATATTTTTGCAAGTGCCATATTAGTGTAATAGGTTGGTACTACATTTCTTTTATAAAAAAACAATTGATTGTTCAGTGGATTATGCTGGGCCATTTTAAACATTAACATCATGATTCTATAGCATCATTTTGCTCCACATTAATAACCTGACGGAATCACTCACGTGTACAAGACTCATACGTCATATTACATGGTTATTAGTCATGACATCATTTCAATTTCAGAATTCAAATTTCTACATGCAGAACGGACTACGTCTGTAGCGAAATTGCTACGGCGTAGTAAACTAGCTACGCCGTAGTACACTTGCTACGGTTAGTATCACGATTCTGAGGTGAGGTATGCGATCGATTTTTGACCGAATTAAAATCTGCTTCGTTTGTTCAAACCGTGTTTTAATCAAGATTTTTAAGTTAACAACTATTGTTTATCAAATTATAATGTACTGCCGTTATATATCACTCACTAAAATTACGACGTATATTATTAAAAAATATACGCCCTAGTTCAAATTAATAACTGTATGAATATTCAAAGTCGTAATTTACTTAATAGTCTACGACTCAATTAATAAAGGTGACACTGGTTAGCTTTTTTAAAGTTACAGTTTACACAAGCCACAAATTAAAACCCTACCTTGCTCTTTAGGTTTTACTGAAAGTCGTCTCAAGGGGAACGTAATGGTGATTGATACAGGATAAAAATAACATCACGTTTGTAGACTCTGTATGGTAGGCAGAGCTGTATATCCCTTTATTTTTTAATCTAAGTACCATAATAGATAGATCTTACTAAGTTTATAAATGCAAAAGTTTGTGAGAATGAATGGATAGAAACATCTATCCATTCATTGAAGAATAATTATTAATTAAATTAATGAAATTTTTAATTGAAATTTTTTCAATTACAATAGGTATAAATCTGTGATTTGCTCCACAAATTTCTAAACATTGTCCATAAAAATACCTGGACGCTTAATAAAAAAAATAGTTTGAATAACCCCTAAGGATGGAATAGTTCAAGAATGAATTACATCTGTAGCAGTTAATAAAATTCGAATTTGGTTATCTATAGGTAAAATGATTCGGTTATCTACATCTAATAAGTAGGTCAATAGGTCATCAGGTCAATAGCTCATAGGTAATCAGTAGGTTTTACGTGAAAGAGTAACCTGTTGGTTACTCTTTCACGTAAAACCTACTGAACGGATTTATATGAAATTTGGCATATATATAATTTATAACCTGGATTAACACATGGGATACTTTTAATCCCAGTAGTATGATCCCGTGGGACAATTATGGAACTCCACGCTTAAGCTAGTAGAATATACTTTATTGTATATGCAAATTAGTTGGGAGAATTGGAGAGGAGCTCGTGGCTAAATAATAACAGCCGCTCGGGTCGATCTTTAGGTTAAGCCGTGCTTGCCAAGGTTGGTCTGTGGATGCGTGACCACCCATTACATACCGAGTTTCCTTCGTGCCTCGGAAAGCACGTTAAGCAGTTGGTCCCGGCTGTCATTTGTGATCTTTGACAGTCGTTACAGGTAGTCAGTGGCCCAAAAAGTCTGACAACCAGTCTTACAAAGGGGTATCGTATTACCCAGTACTAGCCGGGTTGGGGAGGTCAGATAGGCAGTCGCTCCATGTAAAATACTGGTATACAGCTGCATCCGGTTAGACTGGAAGCCGACCCCGATAAAACTTGGAAAAAGGCTAGGCAGATGATGTATATGCAAATTGGTAAACAGCTCTTTTACAATATTGCTATGGGTACAATGACTATGTTTTCACTAATAGCAAACTTATAATAGAGAGCCAGCAGTAGATACCAAGATATACAACACATCAAAACATCCCCGATTATTACAATATTTCCAACACCACCCCGACACTAAGATTAAACACCGACTTACCGTTTGATTAATCGACGATAGAAACGCTTAGAATTGATCGACGACTCGCCCAGTCAATGGTTGCAAGATAAATAGCTAGGCACGGCGAGCATTGAATGCGTAACAAATGGTTATATCGCCTCTTCGCCTCGCTCCATGATGCGGGGCAACCGTTTTGTGCCACGACCTGCATCACGGACACAATGCCTTAGATATCGACCTTTCTTTAGGCGTATAATACGCTATTTTATTGATGAGTTTCTTTGGATTATAATTTTAGGGAGATCGCTTTTGTATTTATTTGCAAGTTGGGTTTTTTACACGATTTTTAAGGATGTTGTAATCGCTTCCTGTTTTTATTGTATGGGATACTCGTAAGTAAGGCAGTCAGCAGAGTTGGCAGTACAGCAAACCGCAGCATACACGTATTTTGGGATAGAAGTTTGTGAAACATTTTTTCTCAAACTAACCGCTGCACTAAGCCTTTAATTCCCGAATGGTTTGGCCAAGGTGTGCCTAATTGTACACCAGCATTTTGCAGTTTTAGTTCACATGGTGAAAAGGGGTGCGGGAGATAACAGCTCCCGAACATACGAAATAAAACTCTTGTAATTCTTCTAAGTAGTGCAAATTTTTAATCCGTCCGGTATGAGTTAATCAAACATCCGTCACAAACCTTAGGGATGTATCATCTCCGTAGTGATGCTATGCATTCAAAACGAAGGAGGGCGATGTGTTATCGCCACAGAAGCGAGCCTATTGCCATCAACCGGGCACAGGTCAAGACTCCATGGCTGCTACTGAGAGATTTCTGATGGAAAACCTACTAACACTTTGCCCGACCCGGGAAGCGAACCTAGGACCTCGCATTCTGCAGTCGCGCTTCTGACCATTAGAACCAACAAGGCCGTCAAAAGTTTTATTTTTTTAATCTATACTAATATTATAAAGAGAAAAGTTTTGTATTTTTTGTATTTTTGTGTGTGTGTATGTTTGTAATGAATAAACTCAAAAACGACTGCGGCAATTTCAAAAGTTCATTCACCATTAGAAAGCTACATTCACGCTGAGTAACATAAGCTATATTTTATCCCCATACTCCCACGGGAACGGGAACTACGCGGGTAAAACCGCGTGACGTGCGCTAGTTATTTATATATTTTTTAAACCAATCAATTGTCTGACAAACACATCCTACACAAAAAGCGACTTTGTCGTATAACCAACGGAACCACTTGCAATCGTAGAGCCTACTTACCTGCCCGTGACGGCTATTGTGCTGTAACGTGAAATGCGGGCAGCCACTCAATTAATAACCGGTAGGTACGAGATGCAATATGTACAGTGTGGGTATTGCAGTGTGCCCATTCCTTCTGTATGTTAGGTAAGTAGCAATATCTTGTGGTTATGTCCGTGCCTTGCGGATATGTCCTGCCAAGTTAGCTCCTGGCTCAACAGCCGCTCTGGTCAAGCCGTGATTGCCCGGTACTACAGTAATAGCGTGAAACCTATTACTGTAGTACCTCGGAAAGCACGTAATTCCGTTTGTCCCGGCTGACATTTGTAGACTTTGACAGTCAAATATTTCGTTGGTAAATATAAAAAAAAAATCAGCTGATCCATACTTTTTGACCTTCTAAGTAATTGCACTTTTGTAGCAAACATCTTTTAAAAAAATTACCGATGTGTTTTTTTTGTGGTTATTGTTAGTGCTTCTGTCTCCCTTCCACCCTGTATACACAAAGGATGGCTCAGCAAAATACCAGCTTGCTGCACTTGACTCGGTGGAACGCAGAGCTAAAAAGTTTATAGGCGACGAGACGTTGGCAGCTTCGCTTCACAGCCTAGCTCATCGGCGTAATGTTGCCTGCCTGTCGGTCTTCTACAGACTGTACTTCGGTGAGTGTGCGCAGGAGCTCCACGACCTGATCCCACCATCACCCTTTTACCACCGGACTAGCAGACGTACTGCGGCGTACCATCCGCACTTGGTTGACATCCCGATGTGTCGTACTAAGCGCTTCTCCTCCACTTTTATTGTGCGCACAGCCATAGTCTGGAACTCTCTGCCTGCGTCTGTGTTCCCCCCCCACATTTAACCCGCCTGCCTTCAAAGCAAGACAGAGTGAACAGGCATCTTCTGGGCACGCTCGTTCAATCATAGATCTCATCCATCGCTTTCCATCAGGCGTGATCGAGGTCAAGAGCAGGCCCATATTGTAATAAAAAATTAAAAAATACACTACAAGTATCTGCAAATATTTATTAAAAACTACATTAGATGTTACTAGTATGAATACGTTACATGGTCCTTACCATGGGCATTTTTTCTAAGAACTCTGACCGTAAGACCAACTGAATTGAAATATGGATATCTCAAATAAAAGCTTACTATTTCTACTTTGAAATTCAATGTTAGGTGATGATGATTATGTGTATAGGAAGGAATTTGCAAAATAATAAAACCAAAAATCAATTTTTGACATTTTATTGAGTCACATGTATTAAAAAACTGCTCTTCCCACAATGATTCGTTTTAGATAACCGACAACTTAACGTACCTCGTGCTGTTACATTAAATTCTTTATATTTCTTACAATGAGCAACTTTTTATTGTTTTTTTATTTTTATTTTATTTATTTATATATACAACCAGCCCGGGAATGTTTAACATGGTACAAATTATATCGTAATAATATAAAACTTAATAATGTTATCAATATTTAAATTAATAATAAATATTATTGTTACTATAAATTGAATTATTATACTTAATTCGTGTATTTACATGATCGATTAATTTTGATATGTCCTTGTTCAAATTATGCTGAGAATATTTTGAAACATTAGTTTAATTAGAAATCAAGTAAATCGTCGCAATGTCATACAAGGTATAAAACAACGTTAGTATCTTTATGGGATTCTTTAAGGGATCTGATTATCTAAAAACAGCTGTTTAAAACACATTTTCATGTACAAAAATGTGTTTTAAACAGCTGTTTTTAGATAACCAGACTGTTATCTTTTCGGTGAACTTGACCCTTAAACTTATCTACTCATATTTCACAGTTATTTACAAAACTATCTATATTCACATGTTTTTCTGTTAAGCAGTTTAGGTACCTATAAGAATCTAACCTAGTAGTAGACCAGGAAGATAGTTTTTTTTTAATTTCAGCCACATTACTATTTTACAACTTAAGATCTCATGTGTCATATAATCCAGTTTACATATAAGTTATATTGGAATGAATTCTTTATATTTACACCTTGTATAACAAAACCTATTTACTTGTCTTAATTTGTCTGTTGCCGTTTGAATCGTACACACATTCGTCATTGAGTACGGTTTCGACACAAAACTCGAAATTAAATTTGCATACGAACATAATTTTTACAGCTAGAACTGTGGAATAAATGCTTTATGCCAATGCCTAACGATTCAGAAAAAAAAAACTTTATAATTATATAATTTCAACCATTAACAGATCACAGGCACGGCTAATTAATGAAATAATATTAATTGACAAACTACTTAATTTCGCAACAACGTAAATGCGATAAATAATTAACGTTCACATAACAATAAAATTAAAATAGGACTGGTAACGCAAATATTACATTTAATGAATCATTTTTGGTTGACACTTACGACGTTAACTTTTTACATTTAACTGTAATAATTACATTTAAATCGTCTATTAGTGCATTGCGAAATGAAATTCCGTATGTGTATTCTTGAAACACAATGTTCAATAGGTATATTATATTTACAGTTTATACCTTATCTTTCTAAAATTATGCTAGTATAGCTTAGAGCCTTCCGTCATACTCTTAAAGAGTATCTAACTAAAGTTGTTATTAGAACGAGTTATTTTAATAATTTTCTAATAATCTTTTACTTAATAATTGTTCATCAGTCATTGTCTTAATTTATAACTGCTAGAACGCATTACAATACAAATTAAAAAGTTTTTATTTTTTTAACAATGAACATTGTGAAAGTCTTTAACAGATAATTTATATTATTAACATGTTTTTTTTTCACTTTTTAAAAGTAAAATGGTATAAAATGAACTGGGTGTGGTTTATACGCAGCTTTCTTGATGCGCTGCTAATAACGGTGTTCGCGTCGTGACAATCTCTCGATGCGACCGCATTGCACCGTTGATCATACTTCGACCGGAGTCATTCTGTGAAAAAAAAGTTAGCTTAGATATTGTGACATTTTATAATAACCATTAATTTGGTGGTTATAACGCTCCATACGAAGAACGCACCATACACGACGCATAAAACCTACATCGAGCAAGCAAAGTTATTCATGGGATAAGGATATTTTAACAGCTCGACAACTACCGTTGGGTAGTATCCTAACAGAAACAATACCCAACGGGTTGGAGATCCTCCCCTTTCTATAGAAGACGAGGATCTTTCCTAAAGAAACACATTTTCGGAGAGCATGGAGGACAGGCTGGAAAGATTATTTCTACCCTGTTCCTCACGCCTCTATACTTTTATTTGAGCAAGAAAGAAGAGACAAAGTAATCTCACATATCCCTAACTAGTGGGAATGATCCAGTTTTATTCCCACTGTGAGTAGAGAACAACCCTATTGCCACTAAACAGATAAAAAATCATTCTGAATAAACAAAAATAAAAGGTTTCAAGCAGCTGCGACCTTTTTCGACTCATTGCCAAATTATCGATGACCAATTAAAGATAATTATCAGACCTACAATTAAACATTTTAAGTACGAAATAAACCGAAAATAAATAAAAATTGTTTACCAAATCAGCTTTGGGATAAACATTACTCTATGCTGCGAACTAAGCGAAATGTTCAATTTCAGTCCACCAATAGTTGGCTGAAACCCTTTGGCGAAACTTATCCAATAAACACTAAATTATTACTGCAATTATTTAGTAAAGCCCTGTATCGCAAATTAAATACGAACATCGGTTTGCTATTCGGCCACTATGCAGTGAGCTGAAAGGGGTCGGGAAATACTCGTATATCGATAAATAGTTGAGTCATTGAGTTGACTAAATAGTGACGTCACAGAGTGCTATTGCCATACAAAATCTAAGCTTGTTGTAATCCAAGTGTAAACATATAACTTTTTGTGCAGTGTATGAATTTCTGAATGCACTTTTAATAAAGCCACTTCAGCAAAACAGCATAGGAAATGCAATGAAATGGCAAAAAATGACGTTGCTGTAGTGTGTTATACTTTGTAGAATATAGTGGTTAGTTGACCACTTAACCGCTTTGATTTGCTGAGTATATTACTACCTACTTATATTGTCATCGACACGTTAAGTAGTATATCCGAAAACGACTTAACACCGAAATGTGATGGACCAATAGTCCACTTTTTAAGACTCTGATATACGATTCTCAACGCTGAAAGCTGAAAATTCACGCGTTCATGAAAATTCACATTAAAAACCCTTACTTGAGTTTATTTAAACATATTCTTATCTTATCAGCCTATAATGTTCCCACTGCTGGGACACGACCTCCTCTCAATGAGAGGGAATGGGCTATAATCCACCACGCGGGCCCAGCGCGGGTTGGTAGATGTCACATGTCTTCGATTTTTTGGTTCTAGGACATGCCGGTTTCCTCACGATGTTTTCCTTCACCGTTTTGAGAGCAGTGGTGATGAAATAAATTACACAAAGTAATGCGCCTGTCTAGGTTCGAACCCACGACTTATTTAAACTTGCATCAGTGAAATTTTCATTCTCGTCATCATCCACAACACGATATAACCTCATTGCTTGTGCGAATTCACCTTCCTGTGAAATTTACCCGCGATGGCAATAACGTCAAATGCCAATATCATTCCAGTCCTTAAAATTAGGTGCAATTTATCGATGTTAGTATTAACCTGCATATCAGTGTAGTGCGCGTGCGACGATATCGGCGTCACCGGCGTCTGAGTGCGAGTCAGGCTGTGCGCGCTGCTCGAGTTCTTTGGCTGAGCTATGGTGGAGTAGAGCGGCGGGTCTGGAGGGGCTTCTGTCACGCCTGTGTGCAAGGAAAGACGGTTGTTAGTTCATGCGGTTGTGAAGTTGTCCGTGTTAATGAATTGGTTGTTATTTTTGTGGCTTGGCAGTGTCATATTTACAGATTCAGGTTTTGCTAATTGTCTAATGCCCATTTTTACCATCACTCAGTGACACCTGACTGAATGCTTAATACCTGTTTTCACCAGCACTAAGTGATTCTTAACTGAATGTCTAATGTCCGTTTTCACCAACACTCAGTGACACCTAACTCAATTCCTAATGCCCGTTTTCACACAAGCTAACTGAATGCCTAATGCCCGTTTTCACTAACACTTAGCGACACTTAACTGAATGCTGTATGCGTTTTCAACAACATTCAGTGACACCTCACTCAATGTATAATTCACAACCCTAAGGGGCCGTCTCAAAAAGCCATTTCTATAAAACCTTATCTTTCTTTCACTTCTTTATCTAGACTGCATTTACCTCACCTCTCATAACAATTCAAACTATTTTTCTGCAACTACACCAATATATTTCCTCTCTTTTGATCTTGCCACTACTTTCTAGCCTTATTGTTACCTATTGTGTGCCGGTATTAGGTTCGCGCCGTATTTTTTCCTGAACAAAGTTTTTATACAAAGTTATTAATAGTCTTTTGTTGAATAGGTAGCAGATTTTTCGCCTGGTGTGTTCGTGGGCCTATTTTCATAACTTTAGGATATATTTCGTCCTTGTTTTTTTGTACAGGAAGCTATACGCTGCCGTGCAGATTGAACGTTATCGTCGTGGTTCGCAAATATTACGTGTTATTATCAAAAATGTTTCTGCACTGCTGATTATATTGCGAAGGCAAACACGGTGAAGGAACAATGCGAAGGAATGTCTTATAACCAAAAGTTACAGGTTAGAGGTGACAGACACAATTACAGTACTAGAAATAGGGACCAATTAGTTCAGCCAGGCTTCAGACTCGCTAAAGTAGACTCATCTTTCATGGGGTACTGTTTGAGATGCTATAATAAAATTCCACAAAGCATTCTTGAACTGAATGAAACAAAATTTAAAACATGTATTAAACGCACACTTTGTAAGCAAGCATATTACAAATTGGATGATTATATCGCTGATAAAAATGCTTGGCTCAATGCCGGTCCTGCTCCACAAGGACAGGGGCGCATTAATGGATAGCACTAATTGTATTGTTGGAGTTGTTGGAGCTGCTGAAGATTGTACAACTATCTTTGTATTGTATAAATTCAATATCTTTATTATTATATAGCCGCATTTCGCATATTGTGTGAGTGCTATGTACTAGAATACTATCAGTCACTGGAAACCTACGTTTTTCCTTGACTTGAATGTGCCGTGGCGGTTAGGAGATATGTCATGCTCACTCAAATGTCTCGCTGATGGTGACGCTTGTGTCGGATCATTTAGTTCCCTTCAAAATGGTTGAGTTGAATGGTGCTGATACATGCGTCATGTTCGTGAACGAGCGCTGTCAGTTGGGACTGGTCAGCTCTTGGTTGCCACGGCTTATTTGAATTTAATAATTTTATTTTTGAATTGTTTTTGTTTTGGTTTTACTATGGACACCTTTAACGTGCACATCTTGCTACATTGTTCTCACATAATGTACCATCTCAACATGAATGATGTAACCAAGATTTTGTAAAAATATTCTGATTTAAAAGAGTGTCCATGGAGTTTCTTGCCCGTTCTTCTCCATAGAGATCTACGCTAGGGAATGGGCAACTACAGTACTTTCACAGTTTTTATGTCTTGTGACTGGGACTGTAGCTACATGTAATTTTCATATTTGTTTCGACAATTCAAAAGTGCCTGTAACTGGCCTACTTGAAATAAATGCTTTGATTTTGATTTTGATTTTACAAAAGACTGATATATATGTGGCATCCACCGAGCGGTACTGTGTCAGCGTGGTGAATTACAGACAATAATCCTCTCATAGCTCGTGGCTAAATAATATAACAGCTCGGATCAATTTTCAGGTTAAGCCGCGCTTGCCTAGGTTGGTCTATGGATGGGTGACTACTCTGCTGTCGTTTGAAGATCTTAAGACAGTCGTTACAGGTAGCCAATGGCCCGAAAGTCTGACAACCAGTCTTACCAAGGGGTATCATATTACCCAGTACTAACTGGGTTGTGGCGGTCAGATAGGCAGTCGCTACATGTAAAATACTGGTATTCAGTTGCATCCGGTTAGACTGGAAGCCGACCTCAACATAGTTGAGAAAAGGCTAGGCAGATGATGATTGTGATATTCTTTACAGAACATAAACAAAATTGAAATATATCATTACTAGCTGACGTCGTGCGGTTTCACCCGCGTAGTTCCCGTTCCCGTGAGAGTATAGCACTCACGAGTAATGTAGCTTTCTACCAGTGAAACAATTTTTAAAATTGGTTCATTACTTCCGGAGATTACCCCCTACATACAAACTTACAAACATACAAACTTACAAACAAATGTTACCTGTTTATAATATTAGTATAGATTTACCTAAAATTAGATTTTGTACAAATAGATGATGTAATTTAATACATTAATTGACTTTCAACATTAAAATAAATACAGTTTAAACTTAGTTCGGTGAAATAATCATGAATCCGCATCATGGAAACGAACTTTAATAACATGATTTTCCACGAAATAAGAACCAATTTAGTTTTCCTAGAAACTGATGCAAATAACGTGTTACTAGATATAGGTATGTAAGCAATCATTGGGTCTTGCTTTATCTCTCTTTTGAATATATATGTGATGCTGTCAAATTCATAAAAAACAATATTTATCATTGCCAGCAATACCTTGATAAGACGTATTGAGTACAGCTGTGGTGAGATACTACTCGGAGACAGAGCAGATACACCTCAATCAATCACCAGGACGATTCCTCTGTCTTGACATTGACTCGTCATAATAATATTACTTTACTCGGCATAATTATGCACCAAAGAAATGGAAAAGTTTACATATGCCCTTGTTTTCTATGAAAAACATCGAAATAACATGCTTCTTTTTCTCATCACATCCTCAAAAAACTCCCAGCAAAGTCTCTTTTCTAAAGTTTTTGCAAGATTTTCAAAAGTCACAACTAATCTATTTGGGTGCCTAAAATGATCGCTTTATCATAATAATAACAGGATAATACCATAAATCACGTACAAATTCTTAAAATAATCACAGACGAATATCGCTGAATTGTCACTTTGTGACCATTTTAGAAATTGTATCGTAATTCATATTATTATCTTACTATGATTCTGCTTAAGTGGCCATTTTACGCTCCTTAAATCCAAGAAGTTTGGATCGTATAGGCTGATTACACTACAAATAATATAAAAATGAATAAAAAAACTATTTAAACCAAAAATTTTACCTACGATAGCAATGAAAGTCATCAGTTTAAACCTAACATTATCGTTACGTGCAATTGAAATTCAATTTCGACCCACCGCATGTAATCAGTGAAATGATCTTAATTATTGGCCATAAATGACGCGTAACGTTATGCTTTTTAAAGCCGTGTGCTCGCACATGCGATATCGGTTGTGTGGTTTTGTTTGAAACCGATGGCGTTGGAGGTGTCACAGGATTATTTTGTTGGACGCCTGTAACGTTGGGAGTATTACAAAAAAGAAAATGTCATGGGTAGATAACTATTTGTTTTACTTAGTCTGTCCCACGGCTGGGCAAAGGCCTCTCACTTTCTTTTCCAATTCTCTCGGTGTTTTGCCCTCTCTCGTCAATCAGTCAGTAACGAGTCTAAATCGTCACATTTCTTGGGCCTACATGCGTATCGGTAACGGCTGGGACTGGGCGCGTCACATTTCGAGGATAGGTCAGAACAGATGAGCCAGAATCATCACACAGTGTACCTGAAGATAATTATGGGTAGACAAAAAAGGGAGCAACGCTCTGACGTATACGATTTCGCACTGGGATATAAGAACTCATGAGTGTAACTATGTATACATAGTTACTCTCATGAGTTCTTATATCACTTAACTTACTATACTAAACTTTTAAATTATAATTTAAAAGTTTAGTATAGTAAGTTAAGTGGTTCTGTTTGCAGTCTGCATTGACCTTCCAAAAAGAAATTGAGGTTAAAAGTACCATTCGGAAATAATAGATCGAATCGAAAGTAGTAGATCATATTAATATTTCCATACTAACCAGCTTCCATTCAAAGCCAACCCAACCGGTCAAAATACGCAACAGTGCGATACATTTTCCTTTGAAATCCCCAGAACTGTTTAAAGCAATTTGCAAGGTAAATAAACCGCAGAGCGATTGCGGTGATGGTGACAATGCGGTGAGTGAGTGACAGGTTATAAGCCCGAACTGGCATGCAGTTACGCGAATAGTTTTAGCTTCGGCATTTAGAATGGAAATGGCGGATCTTTTAGGAGGAGTTCGTGGCCTCTACTGAAATAATAACAGCCACATGACAGTAAAAAAATGTGTTTCTGTGGCACATGGCACAAGTACACACAAAACAAAAATTTGCCGATCAAACTTTAAGTTAAATTTGCCCTGATCGTAGAAACGACAATACATTATGACACCGAGACAACTTCGTGTCTTGAAAAGCACGCACACAGAAGCCCCGAGTGGTCCCGGTTGTCATTTGTAGGTCACATTCAAAAAACCGGTCAAGTGCGAGTTGGACTCGCACACGAAGGGTTCCGTACCATTGACTATATTTAGTATTTGTTGTTATAGCCGCAACAGAAATACATCATCTGTGAAAATTTCAACTGTCTAGCTGACACGGTTCATGAGATACAGCCTGGTGACAGACAGACGGACAGACGGACAGACGGACGGACAGACGGACAGACAGCGAAGTCTTAGTAATAGGGTTCCGTTTTTACCCTTTGGGTACGGAACCCTAAAAACGAATAAGTAGTGAACATTATAAACGGAGATTAATGACAAAGCAACCAATCTTTTTCTTTTTGTACTATCTATTAGTCAACCTTTTTGTTTTTTTTTAAATTGTAATCTAAATCTAAATTTAACATAAAAGTTATTTTGTATGGTATTGTAATTTTATTTTTGAAAATATCTGGCATTAGTCCGTTCGCATGTATTTATATATGCCAAGCTCCTTGGCATATAGGCCTACTTGATGAGACGTCAGCTAAGATGGTGTGGGCATGTCTCTAGGATGCACGAAGACAGACTGGCGAAGCGCATCTTCTATTCTGAACTCCAGGAAGGAAAACGGAAATGTTGTGGACAGTTGTTTACGTTTCAAGGATGTTCAGAATAGACACTTCAAAAGATGCGAAATTGACGCCTCGCCACGACGTGTGGGAAAAGCAAGCACAAAATCGGCCCGAGTGGAGACGTCGCGGTCATGTGCATCAGCAGGTCATCGCCTTTGAAGAGAGAAGAAGGTCGCAGCTGGACTTAAAGCGTGATGAACTTAAACCTAGACCACCTAGAGCTATACCCTACAATTTCGTCAATGGTGTTCTGACATGTCCGATTTGTGCTCGGAGTTTTTCGGCCAAAGTTGGCTATGCTAGCCACTTGAGAGCACATGCAAGAGCAGCACACCAAAGCTCTCTACAACCACACTAGAAAGCTGTCGAATGCAGTCGCTGTGGTCAAAATCGGTTAGATGGCATCATCATCATCATCATCATCATATATGTATATCCCAGTTATACAGGGACACATAAAATAGGCCATAATAACTGTCACAAGCATATTTTGTAAAATATTTTTATGTATGGCTATTGGTTACCTAAATAAATAAAATTAAAATTAAATTAAATCGACAGTCGTACGAGTAGTCGGGAGTCCAAAACTCTGACAACTAGTTGTCTTGTTGTCCCGACTATACTTTAGGTACTATTATTCTTGAACAGAAAGCAATTCAACACAACAACAAACCAACAACACTATAGTGGAAGTGTTTTGATATACGAGGTGTAAACGTAGCCTTCATGAAGCCATCGACCACGTAATATTATAATACAGTACTCCAACTGTTGAGATTTTTAAATAAAACAAACTAGTTTCATTGATATTTGTAATGTGGAAGCAGAGTTTTAGCACAGTTAGTACATCCAGCAGCAAAGAGAACAGGAAGAGCGGTGACACCAGTGTTGCCACACACACCGTAATAATATTAGGCAATGACATAGTGTTATACAGCCATATCAGGCGGGGTGTACACAATTTTAAAATAAGAAATTACAACAATATTATTTGAATACTTTAACACCAACTTCATACAAACGGACGAAACGCGAGCTATATCTACGCGCCTCGATCTCGGGGTGCGCTTGGGGCGCAGACAGTCACGGCTGTACCGCAGTGTCGAACGGACGGTGTGTTGTTTTTTTAACAATAACCGCGCGATTTTTTTCTCTAAAAATCAGTTAATATGACGAGTAGGAAATATTGTGCTGTTTTTGGTTGTATGAATTCGTCAATAACGCATCCAGACATAAGTTTTTTTAAATTACCTGGAAACTCTGAAAGGTAAGACTATAAAATAATTTTACTTACTAGTAGGTAGGTACATAATGTGTGTCTTTTTAATGGACAAGTATTTCCTTTTATCTCTCGAAAAAAAAGGTGTTTGGATTTTAATAAATAAAGCGAATAGAGTAACGGAAAGTTATTGAGACGAGTGAAATAGGTAGTTATATGCGGTTCCGAATGAATCATGATACGGTAGGTACCTACCTACTTACGCTTGTGTTGCGTTTTTCTTTCTTTCTTTTTTCTTTTGTTAAAACTGTTTTTTTAATTAAATATGCCAATCAAAAAACAACACGCACATTTATTGAACACTTCCTATTCAATATACAAAGTATTTCATTGATTTATATAAAAATGATATTAACAATCACAAAACTAAATAGAAACAGAAAGTAGGCAAATATAATTAAAAAGCTGGAGACGGGCAGCCCTAACGCATGTTTACGTACCGCGCGGCTGTAGGCATTTATTTCTATCATGCGGCCGACTTATACTACTGTATTATAATATCACCGTGCATCGACCAAGCATTCTGTACATCATAATATTGTTTATTTATTTATTTATTTAAACTTCATGTACAAGAGTGGTACATAGGTAGTAGGGCATTCAAACTCGGATAGTTATCAACTCCGGAGCTAGTTACGATGTTGAACAATCGAATCCGGAACTCCGGAGTTGACTCTGGAGTTGAAAGCTTTTTTAGAAATTTATAAAAAGGCCCTTTATTTTAATCAATAGAAGTTTTATTTGTTAAGGAATCAGTGTTTTTGTTTAAAAATTTACTGTCTGACAGACAGACATTTTAATAGACAGCTAAAACGCATTATAAAATATTAAAACAATCAACAATGATCAAAATAAACATTTTGTTTGGCAAGTTACAATAAAATAATAATCATTATCTTGTAGGTACCTAAAAAATCTACTTTATTTGAGATCGAAGTTCTTGGTAATATGTTTTGAGAAACGATAAGGCATTTAAAGATGAGTCAGAAAGAGATATTCTAAGCTTCGTGCAGATAAAGCCTGCTGCCGAGAATGCTCGTTCTGACTCCACGCTCATCGGCAAGACACACAGCAGATAGTGGTACGCTTCTGAAAGGTATTTTCCTCTGCATCCGCCATTGTCATAAATTTCTTTTTTTACTCTTACGAATCCATGTCTCAACTAAAATCAACTCGCTCAAGAATTAAGATGCGTTTTTCGTCGTTTTGTAAATAATGTTTACATGGTTTTTGAAAACCGGTTTCAACTCCGGTGTTCTATTTCAACTCCGGATTTGAAAAATGGTAAAAATCGCTCCGAAACTCCGGGGTTACGAAACTCCGGAACTCCGGATTGAAAGCCCTAGTACATAGGCGACAGCACAGCCGCGCGCGCTGCGCGGTGATAGGTGGTGGCATAGGGTGTGGTGGTGGTTTATGTAACTCTATGCGAAAATAATAATTGCTGGGAAACGATATTTTTTTTGTTTTGTGGTAGTACTTAATGCACTCAAAACATTGTGCTGATGGATCCATTGAATAGTACAGGGATCGCGAAGGTATTTAAAGGAAAGTTATAACATTAAAAACTTGTATTTCTTTTTAAACTTGTGGAAAAGTTGGAGCTTTGACCCCCAATTATTCCGTAACTAGAAAGTTCCCAGGTATGGTCTAGAACAAAAAAGTCATCGCAATGGCGGGATGGTTTCGATAAGGGTACGTTTACTCCTATTAATTAAAGAAACCCAGAGCCTCTTGGGCGCACCACACGATAAATATTATAAAAAACCAGTAGTATTGCTGTTTTAGGCACTGCGGTATGAGGTTACAATCACGTTCAGAATTGTACCCTTACCTTCGTCTGGTCTTCCCATTTCACCCGACCGCGCCAGAAGGAGGGTTATGTTTTTTTTTAATATTTATTAAATAAAAATAAAAAAAAACCCGACTGCGTAAAAAATAACTTTAAATAATAAATAAAAACTGAAAAGAATAAAACATGTTCAGGATACAGGACATAATATTGACTGCAACAGTCGGGACCCACTATATAATCTAGACTAAAATAATTACATCCAATAATCAAATGGACTGAATGAATGAATTGACTTCAACAGTCGTCCCGACTGTTGAAGTCAATTCATTCATTCAGTATGTCCAGTCTCCTAAACTTGTTTTATTATTTTCAGTTTTTATTTAAAGTTATTAGTTATTTTGTACGCAGTCAGGTTTTTTAATTATTATTTTTTTCTATTTGTCATTTCGAATTGCATTCAAACTTATAAGTTGCATTATATTTTTGTAATCACCATTTAAAACCTTTCATTTTGATATCCCACTCGATGGTATTAGAAGAAAAAAAAAATCGAACTCAACAAATGGCACCGCAAATCCACAATTGTTATTTGTTTATTGATTATAATGTAGCCAGTGACACTCGCGCCATCAAGAAGAATCTAACGACAAATAATCTATCCAAATCTCTCCATCCGTTGAGGAGTTACGAGGGAACAAAGAAACGGGCATACATACATACCTAAAGGTCAAACACATTACCCTCGTTTTGGGCTTCGCCGCAGTCAGGTAAAAGAAACAGGAATTTTCCTGGCCTACATTAGCCACCATAATCATACTTCACTATCAGAGTGCAATTAAGTTATAGTGATATTATTGTCGTAATTCGTTGATACGGCTTATGTGCTATTAAAGCTATCAGCTTTGTGGTAATTATACACTATAGACAATTAGATATGGATGACTATGAGGTTATTGTGGCCACGGGTGATCGAGATCCGTCTGGTCAAGGTTTTACACGCATAGTAGATAGATTATAACTTACGGTGGGCGAGCGTAGCCTAATGTTGTTTACGCTCAAAGTGAGCTGATTGAATCCGGTACAATAATGAACAAAATTTATTTCTAAACATACAGAAATAAATATATGTCGGATCCGGTCATGAGTACGGACGGGCGAATGGATCGAAAGCGCGCCATTGGTTACATCATGCGACCTACTTACCAGTCTACCCCACCATGGCGGCTTTTACAGAGTCCTGATGTTAAGACGTCGCGGCGAGGTGGACAATCTGGGTCTGATCGCAGCGGAGTTAAGACGTCTTGAAACTGTACACGATTCATTGTGCCTAGTGTGAAAGTGTAATGTCAAGTTATTTGTTAGACTCAGTGTATCTGTTTGAAAAGAGTAACCATGGAGTTTCTTGCCGGTTCTTCTCCATGGAAACTACCAACCCGAACCGTGCAATGCGAAATAAAATAGTGTATCGCATCTAGTGTGTTTTCATAGCACGAAACCCGTCTACAGCCCACATAAGCTCGAGCCTAGTAAAATAAATTCCTGACAACCACCATACTTATCATTTTTAGGTACATCTTAAAATACTTTGCTTACACTTTATCAATAATGCTTTAATTATTGTGCATGCAGTTTGTGTCTGTCTACCAATCTCAATATAAAATCCTCTCCTTTAATAAACAAATCGAATTTAACCTGTGTTAAAAAGTAAATTCCTCTGTAAATTTTGGGCTCCGGGCACGTTAATGTAAAAGTTATAGGTAATTTAAAAGTTAGATGAAGATCAAGATAAAATTAATTGACAACCAATTGTGTTTAGTGTAATTGACACCTCCTAATTAATTGAAGTATTTAGTTGTTGTTTATCTAACTTCGATTCTCGTCTTACCACCCAAAATAACAATGAAGCTACTTTCGTTAGATATAATTAATTATTATCTAAACAAATTAATAACATTGAAATGTCGGTTTTTTATTTTAAAATAACGGGTTTTTGCTGAATGCTTATGAAAGTATATACGGTACTTATAACAAAAACACATTTTTTACATTCTTGTCTGTTTGTTTCGGCTAATCTCCGACACGGCTGAACTGCTCTAGACGGGACTTAAACTGGCAGATAGATGATGTTATAAAAAGTAACTTTGGCTATTTTTAGTTTAAAAAAATGGGTTCCATGCGAAAATATTAAAACCCACAAAATTGTTAAAAAAATCTGATTCAAATTATTAAAAAATATTACTTCCTTATGAAGTAATATTTTTAAAATAATTTCAGGTTGACGAAGGTCTCGGGCAACGAGGTCTAGTTAATTAATACCAACTCTAAAAGTCATGAATAGAAATTACTCTCTACCGATAATGTAGCAGCGGTGTCCCAGTGGTGGCGGCCCCGACTTACGAACAGTAAGTCGTGGGTTCGTACCCAGACAGGCACATTACTTTGTGTAATTTATTTCATTACCGCTGCTCTCAAAACGGTGAAGGAAAACATCGTGAGGAAACCGGCATGTCCAAGAACCAAACATTCGAAGACACGTGACATCTACCAACCCGCACTGGGCCCGCGTGGTGGATTAAAGCCCATTCCCTCTCATAGAGAGGAGGCCTGTGTCCCAGCAGTGGGAACATTAATAGGCTGATGATGATGATGATGATAATGTAGAGAGTGTAATCATTATTTCAACGCAGCTTCGAAGGTTAAATCAAAAGCCAGTTCATAGCAATCTAAGAAAAACCTCAGGGTTATGAATAAGATATTATGTAAAGTACTAAAGAAAATGAGATTGGCTCGCCGCAGATTTGTCTACGGACATGCTCTTGAGCATGCATTTTGCAAGATGCATTGGACGGAAGATAGTGTCATTAAATTTTCTCGTAACAGCGAATTTACACAGTGGACACATTTGTTTAAACGAGTTTGCAGGTTTTCTCTTGTTGAAAAATATAAACTAGTGTTTTTATTTCCAGGAATGCATTTCGTTGGTTTGAATTTTGTATGGTTTTGTGCTTTTAATAGTATAGTGCTTTAGGGGTATGAAGGGGTATGCATAGAAAAGGGAGGATTCACCGAAAAGTCGGCTGTTAATATGGTGGGCTGCCCAACAGTTGTTGTCGGGTTTTTCTATATTTTATAGTCTTTAGTTGCGGATAACTTCAATTGCGCGATTTAGAATTTTTTGGTTAGTTCTGCATTTGTGTCTTAGATTGCGCTGTTTGTACATTTTGTACTATGTTCCTGTAGTACTTTTTGCTTGAGGAGCTTGTGGCTAAATAATAACAGCCGCTCGGGTCAATCGTTGCGTTGGTCCATGCTTGCCTAGGTTGGTCTGTGGATGGGTGAACACCAATTACATACCGAGTTTCCTCCATACCTCGGAAAGCACGTGAAGACGTTGGTCCCAGCTGTCATTTGTAGATCTTTGACAGTCGTCAGGTAGTCAGAGGCCCAAAAAGTCTGACAACCAGTCTTACCAAGGGGTATGCGTATTACCCGGTACTAACTGGGTTGTGGAGGTCAGATAGGCAGTCGCTCCATGTATAATACTGGTATTCAGTTGCATCTAGTTAGACTGGAAGCCGACCCCAACATAGTTGGGAAAAGGCTAGGCAGATGATGAGTACTTTTTGTATTGCCGCTACAGATACACAATTAACACACTTATAAAACACGTTAATGGGTATTGACGAAGGTCTGTTACAAGTTTTCATTAGAACGTGACAATAGCATTCAAATTAAAATAATGATTAGGAATTTTTGATCTAGATGTTGAAATTGTTGAAGTAAGAGTGTAATTGTTTGCTCTTTTTCTGCAATTTGTTATAGAAAAACTTTGTGATTTTCTGTTGAACAATGATTATGGCATGATTAAAACCTCTTTTACCAGTCCTGTTCACTTCAATCCGAATTTAAAATGGTTTCCATCTGTTCGAAATTTGAAACTATTATACTTTGCCAACATTGTGCCAGTGTTATCCCTTTTTGTATTTTTTACAATAACGGTCATTCTTCCCCCTAAAATGGCGACGACCGGATGCCCAAAAAGGGTCATGATTTGAACAATAATTTCCCCCGTAGTAAAATAATATGACTGACAAAAAACCCATTACGGCTCGCGTTATTGAATTTCCAGCTCAATGGAAAAATATTATAAACGAAAAACACAAATATGCGAGATATAAAATCAGAATGAATGGTATTTAATAACTGAAAGCTTCGAGCAAAAATGTTCCTGAATTTAACTTTTCATGTAACCTGGATTTTTCTTCGTAAAGTCACTTTTTTTTGTTTGTGGAGGTAAAAACATACAAGAATGTTTTTTTTTCTTGGATTCTAGTTAGTTACAAGTTAAACGTATAACCCCAACGTACCAACCCATTACACTCACGGGTGTCGTATAAGGCGACTAATGTCTGAGGCAGAACACCTTGCGCCTCCGTAGACCAGAGAATGGGCAGCAGCGTTTTCTGTTAGTCTTTCATCACTGCGATCTCCAATCCGCCTGCTAAGCGTGGAGATTACGGCAAATTCCTCCCAACATGGGAGAGGCTTCTGTCCAGCAGTGGACGTTATGGGCTATTGTTGTTGTTGTTTTGTAAACGTACAGTAAATGGTCTACATACTTACATGGATTAAAATAAAGTCTTTTCGTACAGTAGATAGACTGAGACAAGTATCGAGTTGTCTAAAATAAACTATTAGATAAGGTGGATAGGTTCTTGTCTCCATAAATATAAGTACATATTTCCCCGGCGTACCATTTTACTCAGTACGATCTGAGTTGTGGAGGTCAGATAGGCAGTCTGACTGCGTATCTAAATAAAGAGAGAAAGAAAAAAATGGGTCTCCCTTGTTTAACCGAAAGGAATTTGACAAATTTTCACTTCCCAAAAAATGTTTCGCATAATTTCATTTGCCAAATGATTAATAAGCAAAAAATCTATTCACAAAAAATTGTAACGCAAACCTAATGTTTGGGAAATGAACGTGTAAACTATAACTTGTTTACCAAATAGTACTTTTAACATTTTTTATTTAGTCAAATATTTCAGTTGGAATAACAGTTTTTACGCAAAATCGAATAAGCCAAATATTTAGTATCGTCAGTTTTCAATTCTTCCTTTCCTATTCAGTCTTTAAAGTGACACCAAATATCTTGAGGTCGCAGTTTTAACCTAACCTAACCATTTTTTTAAAATAAGTAATTATCATAATCTAAATAGTTCAGTTTCGGATAACCTACTAAAAACAATCTCTTTTTTTCTATTAATGCAAGTCGTTTCTGGTCGTAGGAGGTCACAGTTTTAACCTACCCATTTTGTTTAAAGAAGAAATTAACCTAATCTAAATAATTGCTAATGTCCATTGCAAACAAAAAAAAATGTAATGTAAATATATTTTGCATTAAACAAATGATTATATTAAAATAAAATTGCATTTTTAAATTATATAATTCCCAAAAAATCTTATTCTTGCCTTAATATTTTTTGTCTTAACAAATCATTTCACCAAACGTTTATTGTCTGAAGATTGTTTGCTGTAATAAATCATTTGATTAAAGACCAAATGCCATAATGACATTATACTTACGGTAATATTTTGCCAAGTAAAAATTTGACCAAATAAAAATATGCGTACTGAAATCATACGAAATATTTACAAGTGCCTTTCAGCTTCGTTAAGAGGTCTTTTACATCCTATAAATTTGGGAAAAAGGCTAGGCAGATGATGAAACTGTTATAGTAAAAACAGAAAAAGCTCAACTACTATTAATTTGGACGATACTCATTCCCTTCAGTACCAACACAGTCATGTGAAACTTGCTGATAGTTCTACCCTATAGAGATGAACCCATTCACACGTAGCGACCAGCAGGCCTATAACGTATCTCTGTTGTTTTTTTTGCTGGTCTGCTGCAAAAAAAAACAATTGCTGTCAAAAGGTTAGTTTCGCATTATGTATGACCAGACGCGATCAAATATGAAGTCATGGGTGCCCATCGTGGCTGATAGTCATCGTAACCCATTTTGACAGACACTTTCGTTTCGATTCTTTTAATATTGTGATTATGTAAGCATAGTGGACATCAAATTGATGACAACTGAGTTTGAAGTCCCTTTCGTGAAAGACGATACACCGTACCCGGGCTGTTAGTCACCGTAAAGTGATATCCACTCAGTGTGATACGTAATACCAATAATAAGACAATGGTGTCGATTCTGTTGTGCACAAACTAAACTTAATTTAGGCTATTGCTATCTTTTTCTCTCTAATAAAACGAGAAAGAGACGGACGTAATTTAAAGCTGTCAAATTTAATTCGAACTAATATTTTCATATAAATGAAGGGTGCACGTAAAAACATGTCGATTAATAAAAAATAATAATTTAAAGAAAAATAATAAACCCGACTGCGTAAAAACTAATTTTAAAAAATACGTAAAAGAATCAACTTAAATAAAAACTAAAAAGAAAGAAACAAGCCCAGTACTTTAGAATTCTGTTAAGTAATACTAAATAACTACACAATTGAAATAGTTTTATAATCGATACACACAAAAAAATCATAAATTCTAATGCAGAACAGAACGACTCACAGTCGGGGCCCATTTAAATTTTACCAATCAAATCTTCCCAAGGGGACCCGACTGTGAGTCGTTCTGTTCTGCATTAGAATTTATGATTTTTTTTTATGTGTGTATCGATTATAAAACTCCCTCCTTTGCGTCGCGCAGTCGGGTAAAAACACGGTGAAGCGCAAGGCATAAACTAGTTTGACATCTCTAACTTAGTTCTTAGCTATAGCCGTCCTTTTCTCGCACTGCCTTTTAATAAAAGATAGCAATAGCTTAAATTAAGTTTAGTTTGTGCACAAAATTATCGACACCATTCTCGGTTGTCATCAAAGTTCGGTGTACAACCGAAGCTTGATTGGCACTGGATATCAGAAAGATACGTAATAGCTCTGCTGGTCCCATAATAAATCTCTAGCGAACAACAAAAGTATTATTAATTAATATATATACATACGGAAACAAGTTGAAATATAACGTGCTAACGTTTACGTGCTAAGTCCAGATAATAAATATTCTACAAATTAATTGCCTACACTACGGAAAGAATAAATTAACTAGATTACTGTGCATAAGTTCAAACTTTCAGATTTACAACTGGCCAGCTAGAATATATGAGCGTATTTTATGTTCTTACTGAGAATTTTAACTGATATAAAGTATGTTAGTCCCTCTTTTAACTGTTTTTTCTCGGATTAATAACGGAAAACGCTTGTTAGCTGATGTTTAGTTAGGAGAGTTCCGGTTCCGGTGCAAATGTTCTTGAGTGATGTGGCTGAATCCGTTTGTTCACTGCTGGATTCATTGTTTGCTTCACTTTCGAAAGATTTTTCAGTAAGAGAGAGAGAAATTATGAATTAATGCAATCGTTTGTTACTGAATTTAACATAACATCACGCATGTAATAGCCGAAGTGCTAGGCAGAGGTATACCTAATAGTACACCCACATTTCGACAGTTATGTTTAAGTCCCATGTAATAAGGAGCGAGCCTATTGCCAACAACCGGGCATAAATCTAGACTCCGTGGCTGCTACTGAGAAATCCCTTATGGAATAACCCATTAACACTTTGCCCGACCTGGGAATCGAACCCAGGACCTCATGCTCATTTCTTTGATATTTTTGTACAACAGCTGCTCTACAAAATATAATTAAATATGAACTAAAATGGGGATTATGTTTAATATACACTAGTGGACTTCCCGCGGTTTCATCCGCGTAGTTCCCGTTCCCGTAGGAGTACGGGAATAAAATATAGCCTATGTTACTCGTGGATAATGTAGCTTTCGAATGGTGAAAGAATTTTTTAAATCGGTCCAGTAGTTTTTGAGCCTATTCATTACAAACAAACAAACAAACAAAGTTTTCCTCTTTATAATATTAGTATAGATAAAGCTTATTTTAACTTTAGCTGACCGTTTTAAACTTTGCCCATCCTTATTAGAACCAGACTACCGCTCGAAAAGTTAGCGTGTAGTGAAATAACGTGAAAACTTAAAACTCAAACGTTGCGTCCGGTTTTGTTACCATCAGCATAGCCACAGTGTAAAAATAACCAGTAAAGCAACTTGCACTTTTTGAAATCGAAAGCAGGTGTTAGGTTCTCAACTAAACTTTTGGTTATGTGGCAATGCAATGCATACGAAAAATGTAACCACTTGTCTCAATGCGACAACCATGACTTACTTACGAGAAACCATCTTGTACAAGTATCTTGAAGCATTCTCATAATTATTCTTAACACAACATCACGCCTGTATATCCCGGAGGTTTAGGTAGTGTACCAAATACGAGTAACACACCAAAATTATATTGCAGTCCCGGCGGGGCGAGGTTATTGCCACCAAGCAGGCAAAAATCTGTGGCTGCTGCTGAGAAATTGCTGGTAGAAAAACCCAACAACACTTCGCCCGACCTGGGAATCGAACTCAGAACCTCATGCTCAGTAGTCGCCCTTGCGACTACTGAACCACTGACCATATTAAAATTCATGTAATTTAAATGCTTTACATGTTTGTATCTGTAGACGATTCCAACAATTTGTTCTAAGTTGAAATACTGTGTGATAATACTGATACGTGTACTGTGGCATAGCCCCACTTCCTAACTTTACTTATTAGCCGAACAAACTATCCATTCCTGGCATTTTTATTTCCCAGCTAAGAGTATTAGCAGAGTTTCAAGTTACGTTTTGTACGTTTATTTATTTAAAATAACGTTACTTCGACAGTGAGTTGCTAAATAAATTAGTTGAAGAGTTCCTCTACGATTTATACGGAGCAGCGAGAAGTTTTTATACGGTTTCATTGCACTTGTTTCTGTGCAGTTGTGAAGTTCAAGTTTGGGTTTTTTGATGCTGTTGGCATGTGCATAAAACTCTAAGATATTTTTGGCAGCTTGTCTTGCTTATCACTGCTTTATGCACGCCAATGTGCACTGTCTTTTAAAATTTCATTAAAAGCCTATACTACCTCAGATTAGCAACTCTATTTGTGGTGGTTCAAACTTCGTCTGTAATACTGTTAGAATAACGTTCTAATCAGCTTGCACTACAAAGCGGTTGTTACGCCAGTCACTGCGGCCGAATAGGGCGAAATGAGTGGTTTTTATTCTTTATAAAATCAAATTTTCGTCTTTTGGAAAAAATAAAAAACATAAGACCTGCTTTATAGTTAGTTCAGTTAGTATGCAAAGTTTCATGATCTAATTTGAAGTACTTTTTGAATGCCAGCGGTTTATTGTTTGATTTGGAGGTAACTTTGGGATTTTTTTCTATCGAGAAAAATTAATGAAATCGTATTTTCGCCAAACATAAGACCTAACATTAATCCTCAACTTTACCATATATTTATTTCAAAATTAATGCTGCAGTATTTTATGCGTAACGGAGGATCATGCTAAGCCATTTGAGGTAGTATAGGCCCTTAAATGAGATTAAAGTTTTCAATTTCTTAGCTATTTACACTAACGTTTTAAACACAATAAATTCCCAGGAGTCAGGAGACAGATTCGGACTCCAGGGCTACAACTGCTAAATTCCAAATATTATGGGATCTTAATAATGCTTTGCCTGACCTGATAATCGAACCCTCATGGTCAGAAATTGCGCGGGAGTAGCTGTAAGATCATTATTTTTGAACACATGGATTCCCGTTTTAAATTCGGCGTTAAATTAAAAAGTCTGAGTTTATAGAAAATATATTAAAGTCCCATGTTTTCCAATTTTTTATGTATAGAACGAGTTTACAATCATGTCAATTTTATGGTCTAAAATCACAAAACATGTAGCGCAACTTGGGTCAAAGACTTGAAGTAAAGAGTTCCTCTCAACAAACACAAATTGCAGAAAAAGAACAAACAAATAGATTTTCTTCCACTTCAACAATACAACGTCTAGATTGAAAGTAAGATCATTATTTTAATGCTATTTCGAGTTCCGTTGTCGATATAAAAATGCTAACAGATCTTCGAGAAGATAATATAATAATCCATATAAAGTTGATGGATGATATGGCAAGAAATGAGGTGTCTGATGAGAGCAGCCGTAGCCCCGTGGTGGCAGCACCGACTTACGAACAGTAAGTCGTGGGTTCAAACCCAGACAGGCGCATTACTTTATGTAATTTATTTCGTTGCCACTGCTCTCAAAACGGTGAAGGAAAACATCGTGAGGAAAATAAAGTTATAGAGAATACTAGGTATGGCCGTGGCTTCGCTTGCGTTAATTTAGAATTCGACAATCAATTCTGCTGCTGCCCGCGGCTTTGTTCACGTGGCAATTTTGATGTGTATGTAAGTACGAACAAACACCTTTTAAAATCAATATTGCTTTCCGCCGTATGTTATGGGAATAACATACGGCGTGATAATATGTAGCCTAAAGCCTTCCTTGGTTTAAAAATAACATTTTTACTGAATTTTAATTCAATCTATCCAGTAGTGTTGGCGTGAAGCCGTACAAAAATTCAAAAACCGGCCAAGTGCGAGTCGGACTCGCGCACGAAGAGTTCCGTACCATTATTATCAAAAAAGAGCAAAAAAATCACGTTTGTTGTATGGGAGCCCCCCTTAAATAATAATTTTATTCTGTTTTTAGTATTTGTTGTTATAGCGGCAACAGAAATACATCATCTGTGAAAATTTCAACTGTCTAGCTGTCACGGTTCATGAGATACAGCCTGGTGACAGACAGACGGACAGACGGACAGACGGACAGATGGACAGACAGCGAAGTCTTAGTAATAGGGTTCCGTTTTTACCCTTTGGGTACGGAACCCTAAATAGGTCACTTTTTGTCATCAGTTACGTTTTTCTAACAAAAACCCCATTAAAAAAAAAAATCTCAATGTACAGTTTTTCTTTCTTGTATTATATGTATAGATGATTATTCGAAAGACACGTGGTGCCATCTATTACCGTTAAAACGTTATTTCGTTCGGGGACAGTGTTTTTTTTTCGTATTGAAAGGTACGGTAAGGTATGTCCGTTTCTGTACACCTGAAAACGTATATGTAAAATTTCAGAATGATCGGTTCAGTGGTTTAGGCGTGAAAAGGTAACAAATAAACTTACTGTCACAATTATAATATTAGTAAGGATGTTAGGATTTTCTGCTCAGTGCCATATAGATACAGAATTTGAAAACCAACGAAGGTATAAAAATAATCTGGGCAGTTTTTGGGGACTGCAGATAAAAGTTAAAACATGTACATAGGGTCGTAGCACTGCACTATGGGTTGTGCCCCGCGCACGCTTAAATAGTGCTACGCCGTAGCGGATCGGCTACGAGTGCTACGAAAAGCGTACGTGACGGTCAAGCGAGTTCCATGATTTTTGTTAAACTAAAAAGTGCTCCAGCCGCCTAAAGAAGTTTTCACTTAAAAAAACTTGACTGTATTTTAATAAAAGTGTTACATTTTAGCGTGTTTCGCAACACTATGCTTCCGTGCTCGCTACTCCAATTAGTTCAGGTAACGCGTATGGCGTTATGTAATGAAATATGAATTTTGTGTTAATTATTAAAGCGTACCATTGCTGCTGCTAATATTCTTCTTTCTTTTTTACGTGAGGTCTGTGCCTACCCTGGGGTCAAAGTTTAATGCTGCCCATGGGCCTCTGACTTGGATTTAGCTAAGCTTGGGTCTCAGGCATGCTGTTGTGGTTTCCTCACGATGTTTTCCTTCACCGAAGCAAGTGATAATTATACAATACACACATAAATCCTGAAAATCAGAGTCGCGTGTCCAACGGTCACATCACTAGGCTATCACTGCTACCTACAACTTCTACTACACTACTACAACAGTCCATAACGTCCACTGCTGGACATAAGCCTCTCCCATGATGGGATGAATTTGCCGTAATCTCAACGCTTGGCGGATTGGAGATCGCAGTAGTGATGAAAGACTAACAGAAAACGCTGCTGCCATTCTCTGGTCTACGGACGCGCAAGGTGTTCTGCCTCAGACATTAGTCGCCTTATACGAGACCCGTGAGTGTAATGGGTTCGTTCTATTCTACTCTGCCGGATACCACACGGCTACTACTTCTAATAATAACAAATTAATACATTTTATGAGATCGACGAAAAAAGTAAACGCCATTTGGTTGAAAGCTATTTAAAGTAAAGGTTTTGAGTCCTATGTCAACTACCTGAAATGTTGTTGATGCATACAACCAATACGTGCTCAATATTCTTTGTCTCAAACCTATTTAAGTATTTTGGCTTCTCACTGTCACCACTTCAACAATGTGTAATAACATTTTTTGCATCTTCTACGTCTAAAAAAAATCCTTACTTCCATAAGACGTCACAATTAGAACAGCTTATTGCTAGGGCTTCAAGACAAAAAAAACACTATCTGCAAACAGGCCAGCATGAAATTTAGAATTTAGAATTACCTTTGCTTAACGGTATAAGATCCGGGTTCTTGTCGTCAGCTGCTTGAGGAGAGTTCCTCTTCTGAACAATCACCTTCTGGTTCTTTATTGATGGAAGCGTCACTGTAAAAGAAAAAAATCTAAAATATATGTGCATAGAGAACTGAAACATGAATTTCTTTTGTACAGACAACTTCGAAATTTTTCTTATTGTGTGTTTTGATGTTTATTTTCTGCCTGTTCCCCATAGGACTTTTTGTATTTACGAGAGAATATTGCGGAACCTAATTATTATTTTGAATATAATATTATAATGTCAGTCTAAAGAATTCCCTACTGTGAAATAAATTGTTACAAACACGTAATAGACAGTTTTTATAAAATTTCTTCTGAAACTGAACTGATAAGCTACTTACGAGTATATCGCGGATTATTTAAAAATCTAACTCTTAAAACTTATTGTTTTTTTTTTTGTAACTAGCGTTTTAATGTTGTACCATGCCATGCGAGCTAAACATTTTTTTTTTATTTACGTACAAGAACAAAACACAGGTCTAAAAATTTATGTTTAAAACTTTTTGATAAATTATTTTGTTCATGTTACCAAATATACTATAAAAATACAATACCACAAAATGTAAGCTGATTGCCCAAGGAGCGCCAGTCTTCAATCATACATGTATCTATTGTCAATCCATTAGATACCTTTCGCTATTATAAATTGAATACATACATCATCAATAAATATTAATGCGCGCATTATGAATGTCTGTCATGTCATTAAAATCATTGGACGTCTAATGGAGCTTGGCTCTTTATTATAAACACACAATACGACACACACACTACATTCGGTTTGATTTATGACCTAATTATACCGCAATTTTATCAGAACATCAACGATGTACCTATTGAATGCCCTTAAACATTGATACACATAAAAGGATAAAATTGTAAATTAGCTTGTTTTATTTATAACCTTTGATAAAATTAGATTTGATTCCCCAATGAGACGAAAACATTTCGCTAATCAAATAAATAATATGGAATTCATGTGGTATTTGAACAAATATTTACGAATAAACACCAAGAAAATTATATAGCAAAAATACCGTATCTAGGCGTGCCGTAAATAGGCGCACGTACAGGCGAGGACACCATTATAACTACTAGTAATAATACTGGTGGTGTTCTCGCCTATTTTACCAGTATTATTACACGACTCAAGGTGACTAACCGAATTAGATATCCGTTAAACTGGTAGGAACAAATTACGAACCAGACACCAACAGATCATCATTCCAACCCAGAATCACCCACTGTTGGTCCAACTTTTTCTGCCGTACTACTTGGATATGTAAGTCGCTTTGGACGGTCCCGAGGCCCCTAATATCTTTGGCTACACTGACAGATATTTTAATAATAATATCTATCAGTGTCTGATTTCTAGAGCGTCCGCAATTTGTCCTCACCGATTTCACCTGGCTACACTGACAGATATTTTAATAATAATATCTATCAGTGTCCGATTTCTAGAACGTCCGCAATTTGTCCTCTAAGATTTCACCTTGGCTAAACTGACAGACATTTTAATAATAATATCTATCAGTGTCTGATTTCTAGAGCGTCCGCAATTTGTCCTCACCGATTTCACCTTGGCTACACTGACAGATATTTTAATAATAATATCTATCAGTGTCCGATTTCTAGAACGTCCGCAATTTGTCCTCACCGATTTCACCTTGGCTACACTGACAGATATTTTAATAATAATATCTATCAGTGTCCGATTTCTAGAGCGTCCGCAATTTGTCCTCACCGATTTTACCTTGGCTACACTGACAGATATTTTAATAATAATATCTATCAGTGTCTGATTTCTAGAGCGTCCGCAATTTGTCCTCACCGATTTCACCTGGCTACACTGACAGATATTTTAATAATAATATCTATCAGTGTCCGATTTCTAGAGCGTCCGCAATTTGTCCTCACCGATTTCACCGCAACTTAATTGTCTGAATCAGCAGAATGAGTCACCTCAAAAAATAAAAGCAAATCAAGGTAGATGTTTTTTCTATGGACCGAATGATTGTTATGTTTACTCACCTTCATAATCCCGTGATCTATGTCGTAACCGTGACGCAATGAGGGCGAGGCACAATATAACCGCGATGGTCAATGCAGCTCCTAGAAACACGCCAACTGCCCAATTGACTTCCCACGCTTCTTGTGGCTCTGAGGAAAAAACAACCTATATAAAAAATCAGAAATAATGTCATATTTTTCCCTGGATACGAGAGTTTCTTAAATTAAAACTACCGAGGAATGTTTCGATCACGAGAAATACTAGCTTATACGCAGCATGAAACAGTAAATTGCACTATGTATCTTAGAGCATTTTACTGTTTCTTTGCCGATTGTTTAACATCAATGCTGGCAGCAGTCTTCCCGTAAGACACCGGCCTTTGCATCGGCTAGTCCTGTATTTCATGCATCCCGCAGATTTCTGCAGCCTTCAAAAGTTCACCCTTTTAGCTTATGGGAGAGCTACCAGAGTAGCGCTTTTGGTACGCGGTGTTCAGTCCAGAACTTTTTGGCCCCATCGGCCATCTATATGAAGGTAGAGGTACTTCCGTAGGTATAATTTGAAGTCTGTTTCATTCTGATCCTGTTAACACGCTAACAAGGTGGTTTTAGGCTTTACGAAGTTATCATTTATAATACTAACCAGTCCTCGGTGACAATCTCAAAGCAGTTTCAACAGTAAAAGTGACATGTTCTGATCTTCCTCTCGCATTCGCTGCATACACTATTAGCCTCAGTTGTCTGTTGGCCCCGAGTCTTCTCAGGTTCCATAGAGCACCACCATTGCTGGCGTTGACTACTAGACCTTCGGCTGCCCAAACTTCTACGACGTACACGCATTGGAGGCCTCCTTCGTAACCTAGGAAAAGTGATTTTTTAAAGAGACCAAACCATCGGTTACATGAATACGGGATCGTCGCATCGACAACGCGTTCGGGCTCACCGCACAAAATAAAGGCGATAATCTCTTTAGCTAGGACTCAGCTTTAAAATAACCGATACGTATGCATCTTATTTGCATCAATCAGTATTTGAATGATTCATTTTTTTTTTAATATTCGAATGTAAGAGTGTATTAACGCGGTGCCGTAAAAACAGATTGTTGCGTTTGTATCGATTAAAAAACGCGCTACGAAACGAAAAAACTTGCGCCGTAAACGTGCGTTCGCATCGCGTTTGGTTTTTCGGTCCCCAGATGACGTGCGTTTCCCGAATGCACGTTTAGGGCGCCACTGAATTTCTGAACGTGTGCTAACGTTTACTGGCCGCAACTGAAACTCAGTTATAGCGCGTTCTACGTCCTTTATCTGCGCCGAAAACATACGCCGTGCAACACTTTTTTCGTGAGGACGTATTTAATATTGAAGTTAATTAAGTAGTTTACATAGAACTAGAAAGACTCACCTAACCATTAACCATGCTAACAATGCTTTGTCCATTGTGGTTGTATTCATTGTACTTTTATTTTAGGAATGTTTTTGTAGTTCCACCCGGCTGTCGTAAAAGGTCATAGAATTTCTAAAAAAACATTCAATAAAAACTAAAACCCGAAACGAACTACCAGGAATGCAGAATTTGGCAAGCGGTGAAACAGCAACGCTGACTAGACAACATGTACCTACAATAACATGTGCGGTTTAAAGTTCGCAACAATAAGTGGTGTCAGCTTGCTAGTCCGCCAACGCGCATCCAATTTCTGTTAGCAGACTTTTACGACAAGGCAAAATGTGCAGCTGGATTTATTATAACGCTATTTTATTTAGCATTAAGTTCATGTTGCTTGATGACATTGTTGTTTATATTAAATAGCTGTTCATAATAATGAGACGACATCAGAATCTGTCAACCCTACAAATACACACGATACGATGTCATGGTGCGAAGCAAACGTCATGTCGTAGAAATATGCGACGTGCGTGCTTCATACAAATACGTGTCACGATTTTGTAACATGTGCCACGATTTGACCATACCATCATCATAGCATCCTAGCCTTTTCCCAACTATAGATTGGGGTCGGCTTCCAGTCCAACCGGATACAGCTGAATACCAGTATTTTACATGGAGCGACTGCCAAAACCGACTGCTTTAGACCACTGACTAGGTAGTCAGTGGTCTAAAGCAGTCGGTTTAGACCACTGGCAGTCGTTACAGGTGTAACGACTGCCAAAACCGACTGCTTTAGACCACTGACTACCTGTAACGACTGCCTAAGATCTACAAATGACAGCCGGGACCTACGGCTTAACGTGCATTCCGAGGCATACCATACCATTACCAGACCAATTTCGGATCTATCGAATGTTTTGCATTAAAGTTAGATCTAGAACTGCCGAAAGATGGCCACAGGTCTTATATTTTCTAAAGTACGATAATTATCGTTGTTATTCTCTTTTCAAACCTTCTAAAATCACTACATCAGATGAAATAAGGTAAACTCTTCTGTTTTGACTACAATTTAATGACATCATAAGGAAAAAGCTATTGATGTCTTTTGCAATTTACTAAAGTATGTTTTCAGGAAACGTAAAATTAATTAATTTGTTCAGCTAAAATAACGGGAAGTTCAGTGGTAGGTACGAATTGCGGACACGTGTAAGATTACCAATGACCATGACCTGGGTTTGGCATAGCATACTTTTATCCCAGTTTTACCTTCCCTTGGGATAATTATCGACCTCCGCATTGAACATAAGCTGGCATTCAATTTATTGTTTTAAAAAATAATAGGTATTTTAAGATAACCAATATCCTCGGCTGGTAAAATATACCTTGAAAGCGATAAGATGAAGTAGAATTACTTGAAAACGTTGCTGAAAATAGCGGTAAAATGTATCCCATCAAAAACATAAATGTGAAATGAGAGCCAAGTTCAATATTATGATATATGCCTTGGTTGTTGACTTAAACGACAAAAGAAGTGAAATCTAAATGGGTGCCAAGTTCAATGATCAGTCCTGAAATTTATTTATAACCACATAAAATATCATTTTTTCTTATAACTTAGAAAAATATATTGTAGCCTAAGGTCTGACTTGGCTAGTTCTCATATACGAATTATTATATTCGATGGTTAGTTTCTATCAGCAAGCCAAATTTTCGGAATAATAAAATAAGAACCGACAAGTAACAGGTTGAACTTGCGAAGGCTATAATATAATTCGTATATGAAAACTAGCCAAGTCAGACCTTAGGCTACAATATATTTTTCTAAGTTATAAGAAAAAATGATATTTTATGTGGTTATAAATAAATTTCAGGACTGACCATTGAACTTGGCACCCATTTAGATTTCACTTCTTTTGTCGTTTAAGTCAACAACCAAGGCATATATCATAATATTGAACTTGGCTCTCATTTCACATTATGTTTTTGATGGGATATCATTACTTTTTGTACATACGCCATCTAGTGTTACTTTTAAATAATTCAATGGAGGCGGCATGCTGTAGTGAGTGAGTTTCTGAGAATGATAATAGGTGGCGCTAGTGATTGTAGAATACGGTTAGTTAAGCGTAATAAATATGAAAATCTACTATATTCTTATTTATAAGTACAAAAACGGAAATATTTGGATAAAAAAAATTAAGGGTATTTTTCAACTCGTTATATATTCACGTAAAGATCTTAAGGTTGAACTGCGCAAGATATTTTCCATACAAATTTCGGGGGGCTATTACTCCACTGTTTGACATGGTACATCTAAAGTTAAACATGATATCGTTTTGTGTCATTATTAATTGTGTCTGTGCGGAAACAGAATAGTAAAATAAAAAGCCATTCAAAAGTTACGAGCTACCAAAGATTCATTTTTATTGCCAATTTTAACGTAACTTTGGGCGTAAATTAGTAATAAAAGATGTGTCAAATTTCCAAAACTAAGTCGGTACCGACACAGCACAATGAGAGGTTTTCCTTTTGAGGTTTTAAAAAAAAACTTAGTTTCCAAGAACTCTATAGATGGCGTTGAACTTGCTATGCCAAAGCCAAAACGCTTGAAAAAAAAACATTGTGTCACGTCACATACTCTCGTTGACTGACACTTTCATTTGCTTAACCTTCCGAATATAACCAACATTTCTCGCGCTTTGTTAAAATCAGTTTTTTGGGTTCCGTTCCTTGCATTATCATACTTACTCCTAGCGCCATCTATCCAGCGACTAGGGAAGAGCTAAAAGGAAAATCCCTCATTATCGAAGAATTCAATAAATTTTATTTGATAATGATTTATGTAGTGGTTTTTTCATAAAATTCGATTTCCCAAAAGCCTTTTCATATTTTTTTACGCGCGCCTTTTACTATGAATTTTCGTGCATCTCACTGAATAATGTTTCCCCCGGTGCGGTGCGGGAGGGGGACACACGATATTGACATGTCCTTCGTTTGATGGAAGAACAAGACCTATATTTCTGTCCTTTTCATTTCATGCATGACGTCAGTGACGTGTCATTTCTTTTTCCCTGAAGTTGAAGGGCCTGTGCATTTTTATTGCACTCCTATAATGTGTGCGTTTCGATGGCGCGACCACGGCATTTTTTTTTTTAACCTATGGCAAGATTTTGTAAAGAAATTAATTTAAAATTAAATTCATTAATTAATTAAATTAATTAATTTCAATTTTAAATTTCACATTCAGAACATTTTGAAGGTGATAAGCGATACCGTACGTATGCTCCTGAAATATAAACCAAGGATTTTTTATATTTTTTTTACAAATTCAATCTGTTATTTACCTAAATTTCAGGTCTCTGGTGGCCGCGCGGTTCTCCGCGTTTCGATGGCGTGGCCACGTTCAAACCCTTATAACTTTTTAACCATAATTTTGACAAATTTATGGTTTTGGGAAATTTGAACCACGTACATACATATATTTACAAAATCATGGCATAGTTATTTAAAAAAAAACGCCGTGGTCGCGGCATCGAAACGCACACCCTATAATATGGTGTAGCGACCTACTTATTTAGAAACTTTATATACATAAAACCTTCACGATATAATTTTTACTTTTCGTCTGATCTGTCACTTCTCTGTCTAGTGTTGACTAAATTTATATAGAATTATGAACATTTTTAATTTAATTTAGTTAGTGTACAACAACCACTAAATTGGTGACTCCGACGTGATACGCCCTGAAAAGGAAATCATAAACTTTATCAGGCCAAGGAAATCCACAGTACCACGATGACAATATAAAGCAGTCGTCTGCCGACCAACGTCCAGACTCTGCTGGCTTCACAGCCATTTATTTCTCTCGAGGGATTAGCAGACCTGGCGGAAAGCGTCCAGGACATCGTGACCCCAGGCCAACAATAACAAACAATATAGTTATACAATATTATTGTTGCCACTAATCTCGCGAATTGTGTAGTGACGATGACGTTATAAGTTGATAGTAAAAGTTTTAAAGAAAAAGTTTATTTTATTCTTTTTAGCGCATTTAAATAAAAGGTCAGACGAAAGTATTATATAACTTCGTTTTTGTTCGGAACGGTTCGGAACGCTGAGTGTGTGCATACGAACTAGACGCGCGTGAATACTAGCGTCTAACTGCTCATCACTGATACTATCTCTGTCGGGCACGATGCCAGGTGAGACAGCGTGCTTTTTAGCCACGCCCACCAATGAGTTCGAGCCCGTGTGATGTGTCACCTTAAAATCCACATAATATAGAGATTTACAGGCACTAATTATAAGTTAAGTGAAAATAATAATAAAATGATAAAAAACTACTAGTTTCGGATTTTTTCCTTTGTATTCTCCTAATTACCTACCTGCATGCCAAATTTGAACTTTCTAGGTCATCTGGAACTGGGTTATAGTTTTGATCTATAGGTCAGTCATAAAAATGACGGTTTTTAATATCGGATGTTAATATCTAAATAACCGTTTGAGATATGTTTATAAAATTTGGAACACATATGTATCTCGTCAGTCTCAATATATGAGCCAAATTTGACAAGTTTAGGTCAAATACACACATCAAAAGTATCTAGGGATCAACATATATTTTTGCAATAACTTTTCTCCTGATTGATATTAATTAAAATTTTCTTTAAGGATTCATCAAATAAAGTGTTTTCGTTTGTCACAGTAACGATAAACCAAGTCACCTTTGCATTAATAAAGAAATTTGCCATTTTCCTAATAAAGGGATTTTTGACATTTGAACCACTAACATTAAAGTTCGAAAAAATGACTGAAAACACAGTTTTCTTTAAAATTTTATTGGGTAACTTAAACAATTAATAATCCGTGTTTCTACCGCGAACACTAACAACACAAGAACATCGGTTTGGCATACTCAAAATGAGTTCATCCAAATCACGCTGTGGAATGGCCGCCCATGTTCGTTGCAACAACAAAAAAAGGTCTTCTTGCGACTGGATACCCTCCATATTCGGCAGAGCTCTTCTCTGTAGCATATCCCATGCATGCTCAATCGGGTTCAAGTCTGGCGACTGAGCAGGCCAGGGCAGGACATTGATGTTAGCTGCGGCGAGAGTCTGTCTTACAACTCTTGCGGTGTGCGGTCGTGCATTATCATGCATTAACTGAAATAAGGGACCGATTTGCACTTGTAGAGGAACGATGACGTCTGATACAATCGTCTCAGCATAAATTTGAGCGTTGAGGTTGCCTCTGATCCAAATCAACTCAGTTCTTCCGCCGATCCAAATACCCGCCCATACCATGATGGTTCCACCACTATAAGGATGGACTTCCTGGCAGGATTTTAATCGCTGTTGGCGTCCAGGGGTTCTCCAGTGTCGTATACGTCTTGTATCCGGTCTCATACCAAAACGAGACTCATCAGAAAAGCACACGAAACGCCATTGTTCTTCTGCCCAATTTCTGTGTTCAAGAGCCCATTGATATCGAATCCTACGATTGTGCATTGCTATAGGTGGTACCCGTAGCGGTCTTCGGGAATGAAGGTTCACTTCATGCAAGCGGTTTCTGACTGTTTGGTCGCTAATTAAGTTCCCTGAAGAGTGATGAAGCCTCACGGCTAACATCATGGCGGTTATTGTTGGAGCTCTTCGAGTTAAGATTTGAATGTATCGGTCTTGTCTCCGTGTGGTGCAGCGATACCGTCCTCCATGGCGCTCAGCCACGGTACCAGTGCTTCGGTAACGTGTCCAAAGTCGACTGATAACACTCTGACTTGTATTCAGAGCTAAAGCTACAGTACGTTGCCGGGAACCAGCTTCTATCATTCCCACGGCTCTGAGCATTTCTTCCCTGCTTAAATGACGTCGCCGCTCCATAATAACGTTGGTTTTAATCAGTAGTAGGGAAACAGTAGCACTAATAATGTCTTCAATGCGTTGTATGTTTTTATAGGGAAAATATTGACAGCTTATTTTCATCTTTTACTCGAATTTGATTGAGAGTTCCTGATTCAAATTATGAAATGCACCAAAAAGGATCCATATAAATTTATAAAATCATAAATTTATTACAAAGCCACATCTCAATCTCAAGAAATCCGCATAAAAATGCTTGATCCCTAGACACTTTTGATGTGTGTAGTTTTTGAAATATGAGGGGCTCAAAAGTGGCTCCAAATGGTTCGTGTAATATTACACACTGTGAGCTGCGCGCCAGAACTTGGCTTGACTCGCTCCCGCGTGTCTAGATTTCCATGGCCTTGAAATTCTCCGAAGTTGAGCTTAAAATAAATGAATCAACTGCTATTAGGTACAGAATATTGATATACTAAGGCAATTACACTAAGTTGGTTGCCGTCTCGTTAGGTTAATGGTTTAAGTGCCTAACATTGGACTCTTGGTCAAGTGAACCGTAGCGTTTCGGAAAATTACCTGCAATTACGTGATAGTTTTGTTTTATTGATATTGATCCCTTGTATTCATGATTACGAAAGCTGGTGGTTAGTAAAAATTAAGCTATCACGACTTAAATGTTTTTTTTTATCCATCCATTAGCACGTTAAACCGTTGGTAAGCTGTCATTTGCAGGTCTTTGACAGTCGTTACAGGTAGACAGTGCCCCGAAAGTCTGACAAGCAGTCTTCCCAGCGGTCTGACCCAGTACTAACTGGGTCGTGGAGGTCAGATAGGTAGTCGCTCCATGTAAAATACTGGAATTCAGCTACATCCGGTTAGACTGGAAGCTGACCCCAACACAGTTGGGAAAAGGCATAGCATGTGGTGTTGACATGACAAATAGGAATATGGACCACTTGCCATCAAGTTAACTAGAAGAAATATCGTGTATGCGACTCGAAAGACCATACTCGTATCTGTTTATTCTGCACCCCTAGCCAAGTTACAAACGTTTCGTATCGATTCTCTTTCTACAATCGTAAACGCCTCGGCGTAAGCGATTGTAGGAAACGCTAAATTGGTAGCCAAGTTGACATGACTGAGTCGATCGCTCGTTCTCTAATGTCTGTAGAAAAAACCTACACTTTAGTCTATGGTGAGCGTTTCTACTAACGAGTTTAGCAAACGATAAAATTCTATTCTATCATTTTGAACGATGTAAACTTGTCTACGAATTTTCTATTCGTTTGTGTTGATCACGTGATTTAACGTTGAGATGATGTCATTCCCATTCATTTGAATAATTTTCTACTAGCGTTAACGATTGTAGATTGTCAACTTGGCTAGGGGTGCTGGTATAGTCCGTAAAGTTGCGGCTGGTATTTTTTTCATTGGGCTGTTTTTTTTTATTTCCTTATATAGTGTCGAATAGAGGTTATACTGGCTCGAAAATTGAAACATACACACTGTTTGGTTTTAGAACTATAATAATTATGGTACCACGTACTAATTATTTATTTCAAAGAGAGTGCTGCTACGGCATGGTTATAAATTGAAAAATTGTTGTTCTATAATTTTAAACTTTTTTTATTTTAGTCTACCTTATCCCACTGCTGGGGTAAGACGACTGATTCTTAGAAAGAAATAAAACTCCATCTAGCAATTGAAGTAAATGAAAATACCTAATTGGTAATTCAAGTAACTACATGTCTATGAGGCAATGAACTTCTCAAATTATTATCTCGAAATAATATAAATTTGGCTTTCATTTGTTATAATTAAAGGCATCCAGGAGCAATCAATTTTCAGTAGAATTAATTGAAATATTACCAGAAAACGAATTACGAGTCCTTTACCGATATTGTATTGAAAAACTCAGAATTGAAAATCCAACATATGTTTGGGAAGGTGTACTTAATAATACACCAATTAATCCAACAGTAAATACATAGATAATAAATAAATATCACTGTACATTACACATAGCACCATCAAATGTCACACTTAACAACCAGATATATATACTACATAGATACTTTTTGTTTGTAAATACATTCTACTTATTATACTAAACATCCATGACTCGGAAACAAATGACCATGCTCATCACACAAACATTTGTTCTTACGGGTATTCGAACCCGGAACCTCAAGAACGTAAGGCAGCCTCACTACCACTGCGTCATTCGGGTCGTCGTCATTCAGTGCGTGTTTAATAGTAAGACGAAACAATGCTGATAGTCTATCATACACAAAATGGTTTGGCCAGATAGAAATGTTTTTATTTGGTGTATAAATTGGGTTTTGGATAACCTTGACAAGAAAACTGTTTCATTTCACGCCTATACGCCATCTTTGTTTTCATAGACTCTACCTAACAGGCAACTTTGAGTCAGTCTGCGCACAGCCTTAGTTTAAACCAGTGTTTTTCAATCTTTTTCATGTCACGACCCCCATAGGATGAAAAAATATTTCGCGACCCCTTCGCTTTTTTTTTCATGTATTTTATTTTGTCACAAATATTCAATCCATACCGTATTTGTATGCAATTGCACTATTAGAATTCAGATAAATACCTACATAATGTAACACCTTTTTTATTAAATTTGGAAAACGATTAAATTCTTAATGTAGTAAAACGAATCCACGATAGGAGAAAGCATTATGATGGACGAGTACTCATAGGTTTTTATTTTGTTAATTTGTATGCATACAAATGTTTATATCAATTAGTTACCATTTTCTTATGAAATCTACCTTTTTAAAAGTTTATTGTTTTTTTTTTCTGAGGTAGTGTTCGCGACCTCTTGCGACCCCCCTTATAGAGGCTTCGCGACCCCCTGGGGGCGACCTACAGGTTGAGAAACACTGGTTCATACAATTTGATATTGCGTAAGTTGTTCAGGCTGATATTCAATTACAAGTAACAACAAACCCAGATTACGCCCAAATTAAATTTTGGTATCACTTCTTCGCGTTTTATGAATTTCTGAGAAATATTCTGAGGGAAGCATATCTTAGGCTCTATGTAAATAATTATTACCTTTTTGTTTAAGAAGTGAGTGTTTTATTCTTTAGTATTGTAATTGGAAAGTTGGAGTTCAATCAATTTAGTTTGGTGACACCATTTTTAGGGTTCCGTACCCAAAGGGTAAAAACGGAACCCTATTACTAAGACTTCGCTGTCTGTCCGTCTGTCCGTCCGTCTGTCCGTCGGTCTGCCACCAGGCTGTATCTCATGAACCGTGACAGCTAGACAGTTGAAATTTTCACAGATGATGTATTTCTGTTGCCGCTATAACAACAACAGAATTAAATCAATATTTAAGGGGGCTCCCATACAACAAACGTGATTTTTTTGCAGTTTTGTCTATTTTTTTTTAAATAATGGTACGGAACCCTTCGTGCGCGAGTCCGACTCGCACTTGGCCGGTTTTTTCTTTCTTACTTTTTTTTTTGTCTTTTTTGTAGTTTGAACATTATTCTGATTATAATCAATTTATGAATGTAACTTTAGAGATCTAGTACAGCTTATCCTGACCCATCATTTGCTATAATAACTAGGTAGTAAGTGGTGACGCCATCTGGTCGTCTTATTTATAATTCTATCTCTACTACTCATCAACTAATTTTTCATATGCTTTATTTAATTATCGCTCGTTCGTCATCAGCTATATTCCCCAAGATGATAATTAGAATCCTCTATACAGTCCACGAATAAATAAACCCCATTTCTCCAAGTAAAATAAATTAAATTTCAAAATCTAGATTCTAGATTGATGCGAAAGAGAGATATGAGAAGTCTTCTAGATTGGTGAATTTACCCACCAGTAAGTATAATAACTGCTCTCAAAAACGGTGAAGGAAAACATCGTGAGAAAACCGGCATGTCTTAGAACCAAAAATTCGAAGACATGTGACATCTACCAATCCGCACTGGGCCCGCGTTGTGGATTATCGCCCATTCCCTCTCATAGAGAGGCCTGTGTCCCAGCAGTGGGAACATTAATAGGCTGACGATGATGATGATGATGATGAAGTATAATAACTAGCTACATAGTCATAAAAAAACTTATCTATCTTCTTCTTTTTCTTGTCTATCTTTATATTATCTAAGTCACTCATATCAGTGATCATAACATGTTATGATTTTTTTAAAAGGGTGACAAGGTCATACAAGTCACTCCATGTCAAATATTGGTATTCGGTTACATTAAGTAAGACTAAAAATCAACCCCAACATAATTATAGGAGAAGAGTCTGGGCAGATGTTGGTGCAAGATTCCACTTAGTTTCATGATAAAAAAATCTGTAGATCGTGCGCGATGGTCAGTTTTAAACAAAATACTTTTAAGCATGAGATCAGGTCAGGTTCTAGTCCTGGGTTCGATTCCCGGGTCGGGCAAAGTGTTATTGTGTTTTTTTTTCAGAAATTTCTCAGTAGCAGCCACGGAAACTAGATTGGTACACGATTGATGGCACTACTGCCTAGTCCTTCGGGAATTACAGGCGTGATGTTATGTTATGTACTTTCAAAATCTGTCCTAAGTCACATACAGGTTAGTTAGTACTGTAATAATCGAAACCTTGATACAAAATCGATATACTACAGATTACCTTAGCTTTACACAATTAACGGTTTAATTGCCGTGGGCAAATTACGAATTAATCACATGAAATTGCTTAAAGGATTACGTTTATTGGGATAAAGCATACGGTTGAATATGAGGGTACCTATGTTAGTACGAATATTGATACGTAACTGAATATTGGCAATAGGCTTGGGAGATTACCAGAGATATTGAGGGATTTTATACTCTATTGCGTCATCAATTGAAATTATATTAGAGCTAGGTTTTGGCTGCAATTTCGTACTCGTGAATTTAAGGTTAATTTCTATTCACTCAAACGTAATGGGCATACACGAACCCTAATCCTTTTTCAAAAATGGAAACCTAAGTTATTCCGTATGTCCCAGCGCACACCGCTGGAGGCGCAGCGGAGCGCATTTGAAGACAACCATTTAATGTAAACCTTATCTACCTTGATATACGGTCAATATAAGAATAAATTCGCACGCGGTACTCAGAGCGACCGTATATCAAGGTATAAGGTTTATATTAAATTGTTGTCTTCAAATGCGCTCCACTGCGCCTCCAGCCGTGTGCGCTGCGCCTATGCCATCAGCTATCTGCCAGTAAAAATCGGTCCCACCGTTTCGGAGATAAGCCGGAACAAACAGAGTGAAAAAATGAAAACAAAAAACAAATTAGAAAAATAAAGATGAAAAATAAAATCCCAATAATAGACAACACGAAAACCATTTCCACTGATCTCCAAAAGATCAACTCTCAGTATACATTAACACACACAAAGCGGCAGAGACTCATCTTATAACGTATAGTTCCAGACGTCTAAGCAAGCTCAAGTCTTAAGTAATCTCAGTGATCTCAAATATGCCTCCACTTGCTTAAGTAGACGACTTATACTTAGGCTACGTACTTATGACGTCACGTATACGTGCAGGTTTAATTACAGACTAGAATTTTGCGGTAATTAAGAGAGGCGTAACCTTTCTAGTGTAAGCTATGTTTGGGTGCGTAAAATAACTCTTTCATGTGATTTTTTTTTTAAGAAAATTGTGTTTGAAGTTTGAAAAACGATCCATGTTGTTGAATAATTGTTAATAATTTATTTATTTATCGTAGAATTGTTGAAACACCAAGAAAAAATCAATAGAATTGAAATAACATGTCGGATAGAACTACTTTAAACCCTGTAAGTAGCTGTTTAAGGTTTAAATTTACACTAATAAATATTATAAAGAGGATATTATAAAGAATTGTATTTTTGTGTGTGTGTATCATTGTAATGAATAAACTCGAAAACTTCTTCGCCGATTTCATAAATTCTTTCACCATTAGAAAGCCAGGTCTTTACTGAGTAACAAAGGCTATAATTTATCCCCGTACTCCAAAGGAAACGGAAACTACGTGGGTGAAACCACGTGACGTCCGCTAGTTCAATGTAAAGATATGATATTTTTGTCCCTAGAAGGGAAAATGCGGATCGTAGTAAGAGCTGTTCTATAGTTTCTGCTTACCCGCATCGGAAAAAAAGGTGTGAATTAATAAACATAACATCACGCCAGTAACCCCAAAAGGGTTAGGTGGAGGTGTAGGTACCTAATAGTACCTACACCTACATTTCGACAGTTATGTTTGAGAGGGAATATCACAATTTTTCTTCACTCAAATACAAGAAAAATTGTGATATTTATTTAGAACACTCCCGAGAGAAATAATCAAACATTCTCGGGGATATCTAAACCAAAACTGATGTGTTTAGATATGTGATTATGGTTTAGATATGGCCACAAACTTTGTGTTTTTCAAACAATCAAATGCAAGAAAATTTGTGATAGCCCTCTTAAGTTCCATGTAATAGGGGGCGAGCCTATTGCCATCAACCGGGCACAAATCCAGACACTGTGGCTGCTTATACTAAGCATCATACATCATCTGCCTAGCCTTTTCCCAACTGTGTTGGGGTCGGCTTCCAGTTTTACCGGATGCAGCTGAATACCAGTATTTTACATGGAGCGACTGCCTATCTGACCTCCACAACCCAGTTAGTACCGGGTAATACGATACTCCTTGGTAAGACTGGTTGTCAGACTTTTCGGGCCTCTGACTACCTAACGACTGTCAAAGATCTACAAATGACAGCCGGGACCAACGGCTTAACGGCACGGAGGAAACTCGGTATGTAATGGGCGGTCACCCATCCACAGACCAACCTAGGCAAGCACGGCTTAACCTAACGATCGACCCGAGCGGCTGTTATTATTTAGCCACGAGCTCCTCCTATCTCGAGCTCCTCTCCTAATATCAAATAATCAATTAATTATTTAATAATAATCAATTATCTTGTTTTTTTATACATCAGAAACGTGTAGAAGTTGTGAAGGTATACCAGAAGTGGGACAGTACGTAAATTCAAAAGCTTAATATTAGTTTAAAACCACACAGAATTACAGAAATATTTAATAGGATTTTATGCAAATACTCTCTTTGAACAGTTACAATGGAGTTACGATAGTCCGGTTGTCATTTATCACTGCCGAACTCCGCCTTACTTGTGTAGGAGATTGTAAGGTATTCTGAAATGAGCTGAAATGTTGCCCATAGGAAATATTTAGATATGCTCTGACTTACGAGTTTGAGGACGGGGGTTCAAACTAGTAATCGGGTTTTGGTCCGGTAAAACCGGTTTTTCCCGGGTTTTACTATGGAAAAAAACGGGTTTCGGATCATCACGACATTCATCATTGACGACCCGATTGGCGCAGCGGTTGTGAGGCTGCCTTACGTTCTTAGGTCCCGGTTTCGAATCCCGGTAGGAGTAAATGTTTTTGTGATGAGCATGCACATGACATGTGTTTCCTAGTCATGGATGTTTAAATGTATAATAAGTATGTATTTACTAACAAAAAGTATTTATGTAGTAGGTATATCAACTATCTGGTGTCCACGACACAAGTCTCGTTGCTTAGTGTGGCACTTAATGGCGCTGTGTATAATGTCCAGCGATATTTATTATTATTATTATTTTGTTGTTCTTTATGTTTCTTCTCATTTAAGAGAGCCTACGAAACCTTACACGCGGGTCGGAACCAAGAATGTAAGGTGAAATTTAAATAGGGAAAGTGGATGATAGTGTGGATGAAGTCAGAAACTTTCGGGTGATTCGACAGGTGTTGAGAATGGTGGCTTTTTGCAGCATGTAAAGTTATTATTATTATCATATCAGCCCAGAATCACCCACTGCTGAGTATAGGCCTCCCCTTTTTTCTGCCACAATTCCCGGTTCTGTGCGTCCTTATCCAGGTGTTTCCCGCGACTTTAACGATATCGTCGACCCAACGAGTTCTAGGACGGCCCTGACTTCTTTGGCCTAATCTTCGCCAGTCCAAACTCAGACAAGCATGGTACTTTGATAATAATAATAATTTATTTGCATCACACACAACGACCCATAACATAGCTTCAATAAAACACACTCGAAATAATGTCACTTAGAAATCAAATAATCAGAGACAAATACACACCACACAATTTTAAATTAAGACCATATTTGATTCATTTTTTTTTATGATTTTTTTTTACTCATTCTTTGTATGATTAATTTCATCACCACTGCTCCCAAAACGGTAAAGAAAAACATCGTCAGTCCCAACCCGTTAGAACTTACCAATGTGCCCATACACATATTGTACTGCCTTATCACCTTACCTAGCGTTTTCCCAAACATTTTTGGGGTCGGCTTCCAGTCCAACCAGATGCAGCTGAATACCCAGTATTTTACATGGGGCGACCGCTTATCTGACCTCCACAACCCAGTTTAGTACCGCGTTCTGACATGTACGCTTTGTGCTCGGCGTTTTTCGGCAAAAGTTGGATATGCTAGCCACTTGAGAGCACATGAAAGAGCAGCACATCAAAGCTCTACAACCACACTAGAAAGCCATCAAATGCAGTCGCTGTGGCCGAAATCATGGCATCATTTTTTTGATGGTATTCATTGCTTGATGGCATCATTATCATCATCATCATCAGTACTGGGTACCCCTTGGTAAGACTGAAGAACTTTCCACCTCATTCCACTCCTCTCAGTCATATTATTACAGTATTCTTTGGAACTATTAATAATATACCTAATACATAAGACACGTCTTGTCAATTTTACGCCAAGAAATGATTTAAATAAGATAACGATAAAAAAACGATCTTGAAACAAAAAAAGGAGAAAAAAGGCAAGTTTCAAAATAAAGACTATTAAAATCTTGTTACCGCTAATGCTCCATGAATCGTTTTTACAAAATCCGCCTAATGGCACTGTAAATAAACTTTTATTTACAGAGGCAAGTCGTTTTTAGATCCCTGAATGAAGGCAGAAGTTACGTAAACATACCCTTTTGTTTAAAAGTTTTCAGCGAATCTGTTGAATCTGAAGTAAAATATCTTAACGCTTTTTTTATTCCTTTTGTATGAAAAACTGTAATTCATTTCTTTTATTTGCAAAACTGAGTAGCACCCTAAGTGAAATTTAGTACCTGACTTATTTAATCCTTTATTTTGTAATTATACTGCTAAAATTATTAAGTTTTAATTGCAAAACAGCAGTCGTCACGAAAACGATGTAGACGGAATGTTAACATACATAATTATTATCATGCAATGTTTACTTTATTAGTAACATACAGAATGTAGGAAAAATTCGGTTCTGACTAAGATAGAAAAGTTTAAAATCGTTTTGCAAAGAAAAGTAACGAAGTGAAGTTCGTCTAAAAGACTGTCGTATGACAGCAGGTGAAAGGACCGAGTTTCGTGTTTTTTTTTTTATCTCGGCGTCTAGAATCTTCTAGAAGTTCCAATTACACGTACTATAGTGTCAACCTTCGATCAACAATTAGCAACAATAGGGTATATGCATGATTTTTTTTAATCACTGTAATCAAAACGTATTAACATCAGAAATAGCAAAGTGAAATATTTTTTTTAATATCTATAAAAATTCTAAGTTATAAGCATTTGAAACTGCTGATTAGACAGAGAGATCCGATACAGCGAATGATGTCATTCGCTGCATCGACGTACAAAATCCATACTAAATTCCGTTTATCTAGAAAGAGATAGAAACAAAAGTTTAAATAGTTCTAACTTTTGTGTTGTTTGGCCGATTTATATCTTGTTTTCGCTTTTTGTCATTATTTTTATAGGACTTTAGCATTCCGTATCGAAATAAAAAAAAGAAAATTTATGCATATTCCCTATTGTTGATCGAAGGTGTCAACGGAAAATTAATACATAACATAACATCACGCCTGCTATCCGCGGAGAGATAGGCAGAGGTGTACCTAACAGTACACCCACATTTCGCCTGTTATGTAAAGTCCCATGTAACGGAATGGGGGGCGAACCCATTGCCATCAACCGAGCACAAATTCAGACTCCGTGACTTACTCCGTTACTGAGAAATTCCTGATGGAAAAACCCAATAACACTTTGCCAACCTGAGAATCGAACCCGCTTGCGACCACTAGATCAACGAAGCAGTTGGATACGTTTCGTAATAAGGTGGAGGATGCATTTGAGAACATGTCCCCTTTATGGAATACTAGCGGACGTCACGCGCGGTTCACGCGGTTTCACCTGCGTAGTTCCCGTTCCCGTGGGAGTGCGGGGATAAAATATAACCTATGTTACTCAAGGTGAATGTAGCTTTCTAATGGTAAAATAATTTTTGAAATCGGCGCAGTAGTTTTTGAGTTAATTCATTACAAACACTACACAAAAATACAAATCTTTCCTCTTTATAATATTAGTGTAGATAATATATTTGAGTTGGCCGAACACGTTTTCGTACTCTAAACAACTATCAGAACTCCAAACATTACCTATAACCCTTTCTAGACTAAATCTATTTATATTCAATCCGTGAAAGCCTATCCCAAAACTAGACCGGCCAATAAAACGATGGAACATGTCGATATTAATAAAATACTCGGGAAGGAAGCTGGTTCAGTAACTGTAAATCCTATCGATGCCGTATCCGTTATCGTTTGATATTTCTATCCTTCCCTTGAGATTTTACTGTAAGATAAAGAACGCGAACAGGCTTACTACTATGCGTATATACCACAGAGCAGTATCAGTGTTTTGAAGTTTCACGGTTTAAAAATAAACTTATACTGTTAACCTTATGCTGTTGCAAGCGCCATGATCGCGGGATGACTGGAGAATACGGGTGGATGGTACTGTGAGTGTGTTTTGCCGTGACTTAATGTCGAGTTCCAGTAAAACGTAGGCAGATTTGTCTGCACATAACAATAAATTAAGAATAATAATGAAGACATCCGCAAGAGAACAAAGGTTACCGACGTAGCCCGAAGAATTGCCAAACTTAAGTGGCAGTGGGCAGGGCACATTGCTCGCAGAACCGATGGCCGATGGGGCCGAAAAGTTCTGGAGTGGCGACCGCGAACCGGAAGACGTTGCGTTGGAAGGCCTCCCACTAGGTGGACCGATGACCTGGTGAAGGTTGCAGGAATCCGCTGGATGCGAGTCGCACTTGGGGGAGGCCTATGTCCAGCAGTGGACGTCTTTCGGCTGAAATGATGATGATGATGAACAATAAATTAACTATCCACCCGCATTCTGCAGTCATTCCGCGATCATGGCGCATGCAACAGCGTCGAAATATCGGGAACTTAAAATAATGAATAATCACGGAAGATACAGTACAGTACCCTTAAGTGACAGTAACTTTACAGAGCAGGATGCCTCTTCGTTTGCTGTCAGAGGCGGCATTGTCAACACTTTCAAAACATGTCCCCGTTGCTAGCAATACGAATCAAATTAAGTGTATAAACTAAACGCTTTCAGAATCCCGATTCTAAAATGGCGGTTGTGACAGAAATTGTGCAAGCCAATGTCCAGTCACGAGAGCATCAAGATACCATAAACTGTCAAATCTCATTCGATTTTGAACTTAACCATCAACATTTTATGGTTTAAAATCATTTGGAGAAATTTGGCAGTTTGTAGTTACTTGGTGTGTTGGCGAGTGTACTTTTTCTTTCATTAATTCAGACAAGCGATTCCGTGTGTGGTGGTCGTGACAATCGTTCGCTCAACGCACTTTTAATGCCACAAAATCTACTAGAACTGCCGTCTACAGATGCTGTCAACAATTCCGTGCTCTGCGATATTTTTGTTACCGTATATTAACATTAATACATAGGACAGGTATGTATATACACTTAATCAAGTGTCAAGTTGTGCGTCATGCATGATTCATGGTTAATCCTCCGTATTAACAAGTAGTTGCCACGTTGGAGGTACGACACTACGTATATACTAACATAGATGTTGCTTATTTCTGCTAACATACGGTAGGTATGCAGTCTTTGTAGTTCATTAACTGCCAAAACAGACAGATGATGGTAGAGATTAAGTCTGACGGTGGCAATGTTTTCTCTAATAATCGATATCAGCTTCATCTATCATATGAAAATCAACCACATCATTAGTCATCATCAGCATCATTGCCCGGCCCTTATCCCAATTTATGTCAGCCCGCGTAGCATGGCAACGTAGAAACGGGGAAAGACTCGACAAATCTTTTGTTCATCTGTCATTTTGTCTATTCAATATCGACAAAATGACAGATGAACAAAAGATTTGCTACGCGGGCAGGTAGGCGCAACATGTATTTTACCATACTTCTCTATTACTCGCCATTTCGTCAGACTCCTATCTTGCCATATCATCTATATATATATATATATATATATATATATATATATATATATATATAAATAAAAATAAAAGGCCTGACTGACTGACTGACAGACTGACTCATCAACGCCCAGCCCAAACCCTTAGACCTAGAAAGCTGAAATTTTGCACAGAGGTTCCCTTTATAATGTAAACAAGGAATAAGGAAGGATTTTTAGAAATTCAACCCCTAAGGGAGTAAAATAGGGGATGGAAGTTAGTATGAAAGTCCGTCAGTTTTAAAGTTAGGATCTTCAAATGTTGTGTTTAGGCTGACAATTAAAAATTAATTTATGTGTCTCAGCGTTTTTCATAATTCTACCCCCAAAGGGTTAAAAAGGGGATGAAGCTGTTGTGTAAGAAAGTTCGTCAGTTTTAAAGTTAGGATCTTCACATTTTGTGTTTAGACTGACGATTAAAAATTAATTGATACGGGTCTCAGCGTTTTTCAGAATTTCACCCCCGAAGGGTTAAAAAGGGGGATGAAGTTGTTTATGCAAAATCGTCAGTTTTAAAGTTAGGATCTTAAAATTTTGAGATTATGCTGATGGTTAAAAATTAATTGATACGTGTCTCAGCGTTTTTCACAATTCCACCCCCGAAGGGTTAAAAAGGGGGATGAAGTTGTTTATGGAAAATCGTCAGTTTTAAAGTTAGGATCTTCAAATGTTGGGTTTAGGCTGATGATTAAAAAATAATTTATACGTGTCTCAGCGTTTTTATAATACCACCGCCGAAGGGTTAAAGAGGAGAATGAAGTTGTTTATGGAATATCCTTAATTTTCGAAGTAAAACTCCCTAAATTTATTATCTAGGCTTATAGTTGGAAGCTAACGCAACGGTGTGTAAATATTTCAAACCCTAAGGGGGTGAAAGATGGAAAGAGGGCTTTATCTGTACAAATAAATAAAATTGAAGTGTTTGTTTGTAATATTAAAACAACCGCATTTCACTACATGCACATGAATGTATATAGGGTACATATACCAAATTTTTTTTTTTTTTTTACTTTTGTCGGCCTGTCTGTTTGTTCCGGCTAATCTCTGGAACGGCGGGACCGATTTTGACGGGGCTTTCACTGGCAGATAGCTGATGAAATAAGGAGTAACTTAAGTTACTTCTATTTTAGATAAAATCTATACAGTAATCCTCCTTCAGGCGCAGTCGGGTAAAAATATATAAAAGAAGAAGAAACTGACTGACTGACTGACTCATCTATCAACGCACAGCCCAAACCGCTGGGTCTACAGATTCCAAATTTGGCAAGTAGGTTCCAGTGGTCAAGGAGTGCACTAAGAAAGGATTTTTCAAAATTCACTCCCTCAGGGGGTGAAAAAGAGTCGAAAGTTTGTATGGGGAAACAAGATTAGTTAGACTGTTTTATTCGAAACTTCACAGGAGTTAAGTACTCCTATCGATAAATGGGTAGAAACGGGTTTCAGGTTTTTTCAGAAATCAACCCCTAAAGGGAGAAATGGGTTTGGTATTGTTTGAATGGTGTATCGGGTCGGGTGTATTACAAAAACAGCGGTTTTAAGATTTAATGTGGCGGACCTGAAATACCATCATCCCCTGTTGGGGTGCGATGAGGTTGAAATGTCTAAAAATCAATATGGGTGTCGATTCCGAGATTACCATTGGTGCTGATTACGAATATGGCATTTATTTTTAGATCCAAAAGATGGCGGATTCGACTTCTATAGGTACAGGATTGTTGATTTATTGTGATGATTGTGACAACGATGATGGTGATTTTAATAATGATGATGATAGTGATAGTGATTGTGATTGGGATAGTGATGGTGATGGTTGTTGTGATGACGATGATGGTGATGGTGATTGTGATTGTGACAGTGATAATGATGGTGATAGTGATGGTGATTGTGATAGTGATTGTGATGATTATAATAGTGATGATTATGAAATTTGGCACATAGATAGTTTATAAACTGGATTAACATGTAGGATACTATTTATCCCTTTTGTATGATCCCGTGGGACAGTTACCAAACTTCACGCGGGCGAAACCGCGAGCAACAGCTAGTCTTATATACAGTCCATCCATCGTACCTTTATTCTTCCTCTACTCTTATACCCATCCACATTAATACCTACTCAAAACTGTCACGACCAAAAAGCAGTCAAGACCCTTATTTCTCGTAGATAACACTTTGTCACCGTCTATCTACTTTTGATAACGGCTCGTACAATAGGCGAGACGACAAAAAAAATATAATTAGTCCGTCAGATAGATTTCCAAAAAATATTGGACACGTATTTTTACTTTTGTTACGTAAATCAAAATTGACGAAGATTTGACGCTTTTACAATTCTCAATACGTCACGCCTTGCTATAATTTTTAGCTAGTTCTGACGTCACGAGCCGGGACTTCCGAGTTTTGATGCGTTTTATCTATGTCAATATTCATTGATTTACAAAAACAAAAAATATGTTTCCATTATTTTCCAATACTCTGACGAACTAAATAGATTTGCAATTTTTGATACTGTCGTCCCGATTCCTAAACCGCAACATAGGTCCAATCTCGGTGTTGAAAAATGGGTAAAATCCGAGGCGCTATAAAATATATCTACTTACAAATCGAATCGAGAACCTCCTCCTTTATTTTTCGTCGGTTACACGTATGAACAAAGTATAATTGATTAACTAAAAACCGAAAACATTTTGTCCATACTTATGTGCGAAAACCTCAACAAAATGAATTTGTTGAGTTACAACTACATTATTACCGCAAACTTACCAGGTAAGCACAGTAAATCCAGCGAGTCATCCGTCAGATTATACACGGTACAGTTGGTCGGCGGGTCTGGCCGTGTCGCTGGCAACAACGTGTAGACACACGGCGACATCTGCTGCCCGGCTAAGTTGGTTGCGCGACACGATAATGTCCCGTAGTCGACATCCGACACCGGTGTGTATGTCAGCAGCGATTTGCCTTCTTTCGCTGCTACTGTGAATCGGTCCTGGGAAAAAGGTGTGTTATTAGTATCAGTATAGGTATTTTTAACTAGCGTTTGGGATATTACGCTTTATGTTAGGGCTGTACGACGGGCTGCGGGACTGTTCGAAAGAGATACCGTGGCCCAGGAACACAAAGGACGATGAAGGAACATGGATGGGTTTTAGTCAGTAAAATTCTGACACTCCCTCCTGCTCCGCCCAGAGCGGGAGGAGTCATTTGATAATCCCATCCGAAAAAAAATACAGGGAGCGAGTCGAAAAAAAAAGGGCTGTACGACAATATTTTATCATTTTCATTTGACAGTCTTCTTTCTTGAGAAAAGAAAGACGTAATAGTGTTATTGAGTTAGCCATTTGCATTGCAGATCTATCTGACTTCTATTATAAATGCGAAAGTTTGAGAAGTAGGATAGATGTTTGTAACTCTCACTTTTGAACGGATTTGGAGTAAATTTGGCACACATAGTCCACCACACCACACGTCACGTCACACCTCACGTCACGTCACACCTCACGTCACGTCACACCTGGATTAGCATATGGGGTACTATTATCCCGGAGACAATTATTACGGAACTCCACGCGGGTGAAGCCGCGGGTATAAGCTAGTATAATTATAAATTATGTCAGTTCTAAGTTTGGTCAAAGTTTTCATTGGCCAACATAGGGCCTACAATTCCCATGAGACAGCCGGTAAGTCTGCGAATACCCTGTTCTAGGAATTCGTAAAGTTAAATAAATTATTTGTAAATTCTGAGCATCCTATAAACTGAAGTAGGTTTTCTGAGAAAGTCTTACATTTATATCATATTACCTACGTAGCGTTTACAGTAATTTCTCAAGAGAATATCACTACTCCCAGAGTTCAGATGCCGAGTCAAGTATTTCGTCAAAAATTTTCTGTTTTATTTTTTACTTCACACGTGTTTAGCTCCGAGAATTCGTTTGACCGAGAAACGTGAATTTATGGGACAAGTGATAAAGTAAAAATGTATAAGTCCTTGCTAAGAGTAAATATACTAAAAAGTAAAGAGATTTTTTAGAGTAGTTCTCGTTGAGACACTGACAATGCCTAAACAACTAAAAATATCACTGCCTTTTTCTACGAAGTAATAATTATAATTGCGGTGACATCTACATGTTTACTAACAAACAACGTATAACACTGTTGCACACATCATGACGTCACACAAATTTTATACCAATGCTCCCTTGTTTTTTTTCTAATCTATACTAATATTATAAAGAGGAAAACTTTGTTTGTTTGTAATCTATACTATATATACTATATCTATACTAATATTATAAAGAGGAAAACTTTGTTTGTTTGTTTGTTTGTAATGAATAGGCTCAAAAACTACTGGACCGATTTAAAAAATGCTTTCACCATTCGAAAGCTACATTATCCACGAGTAACATAGGCTATATTTTATTCCCGTACTCCTACGGGAACGGGAACTACGCGAGTGAAACCGCGGGAAGTCCGCTAGTAATATTATAAAGAGGGAAACTTTGTTTGTTTGTTTGTTTGTTTGTAATGAATAGGCTCAAAAACTACTGGACCGATTTAAAAAATTCTTTCACCATTCGAAAGCTACATTATCCACGAGTAACATAGGCTATATTTTATTCCCGTACTCCTACGGGAACGGGAACTACGCGGGTGAAACCGCGAGAAATCCGCTAGTAAACAATAAAGAGACGAAAAGTTAGCTATCATGTCTTCGTCTAACACTTCAGCGTTTTTCTGGATCCTTACATCTTCATTAATTTCATATAATTTTGATAGTTGAATTTTACGATCTCTATTTTCATCATCATAATATGATGAATAAGAGCTTCATTGTCATTATTTTCATAATTATCCTAACGTGGCCGGTGATGTACTAACTGGTTAGGTGACATGTCACGTCGAGATTTCTGTGCGAGAATCAGAGTGCTAAATTTATGAGTTTTACAAAAAACTGCTAAATAATAAATCCTTAGTTAAACAATCTATTGACTAGTTCAGAAGAATAACGTGGTCCCATAGACGGACACGAAAAACGTCTTTGTTTCATGCTTTTATAAAGACTCATTTCGTGTTATAAAGATGTAGATTTTTACATTCAGATAACCCAGCTTTCCAAATCACAGCTCACCAATATTAATATCTAACGCTTACAGATAACTGTGGATCAAAGCGCTGCCACAATGGCCCTCTAGTTATCCTGTCGGCTGTCACTTGACCCGTATCTCACGTCAACCACTATTCACATCCCGGCCATCCAAATTTAATTATACTCTAAAGTCCTGGACTGGTAATTGGTAATGGACTCAAAAGTGGACGATAAACGCGTTTTAGTGGATAATAATTTTGAACTGGGTTGTAGGTGCTTTGAAAGTTAGACTTCGAAAAAAACGTCTACTTAAGTAAGTTTTTTTGTGAAGGATTCCTTATGTAACACTGAATGATGATAGGCAATGATAAAACACTCGTCCCTGATGACTCGATTTACCGATGCCTCAAAAGTCCAAAAACCTGCTTCACTGCAATTATATTGTGACGTCGTACTCGTACCTACAATTACAAGTAGGTAGGTAACAAACCCTCCCTAATAAACAAAGATTAAAAAAAAAAAAAAACTAGGTAGGTAGGTAGTAGTAGGTAGGTACGTAGGACGAGTCTCGAATGATGTAGCTATAGGAATTGTCATTGTAATTTCGACCGTACGCCCAGGGCATAAGGTACCTACTTCTTTCTTTTGTACAAGGTATGGAAGGACAATGACCGACTATTGTCTAAAACAATTCGAGTAAATCGTGGATTTTTCTAGAAGGGTTGGTCACCATATAAATAGCGGATGTGTTTGCGGGAGCGGCAGTATGATCCGACCCAGCCTGTTGTTGTCCCTTGCTGCCCTCTTGTCAATGACGCACTAAGCCGAGGCCCGAACCCCACAGGGGGTGCCCTTAGTGACGGTTCATTTAATTGTAATTCCTGTTAGCTTGTAAGCCCTGGCTGGGGGCCTTAAAGTAATTTTTGGCCACCACAGGATTGTCCGGTTAAGCAGTAAAGCGACCGTGGAGCGTTGCAACTGCGAGTGGTCCCTCCTAAATAAAAAAAAAAAAAAAAAAAAAAAAAAACCGGAGCGGCAGTCTGATTTTAGCTACGCAACAAAGCGAATCGAAGTGCACTGGAAGTGCGATATCTAAGTGAATAGTGATCAGTAGTGTATTTGTGATTGAGTTTGAAGTGTTTTGTGATTATTAAAGTTATTTGTTGTTTAATCGGTACTAATTAATTTATCCCATACCCAGCTCGTAACAATATTCCGTTTTTGCTGTCAAAACGTTTGTTTGGCCCGAAAAAGCAACTTTATTTTGTTAGGTAGTCGTAGTAGTAAGTTAGGTATTCCTCATCTGTTGATTTCATTGCCTGCCATTTCATAATCATCATATAGAGTAAACCTTTGGCTCCGAAATTCAATTCGGTATCATTACTTGTCCAAAATTGGACATTTACGAACAAAATCTAGTTCACACAAAGAAAATAATCCGACAACAATCATAAGAAACAGCCAGAGAAAATAGCACTGGAACCCATTCAATTTTAACGTCGTCCGGTTACTCCCCTAAACCTCTTGTGAGTCCAAATCTATGGCGACATAAATCATAGCAGAAGGGCTATCATTATCTTTTAGTGTAACGTATTAAATGTTTCCTACGTTATGTGGTTTTGGCTGTAAATACACCATTCCATGGCCTTTCACGGCCTTTCTTGTGTCAAGAGGTAGCAATGGGATTTATGTGAGGAAGATGGGTTGTGTCATGCAACTGAGTATCTACTTGTAGTGTTACGTTTGTTGTGACAGAAGAATGATTTTTGGTTTGAATATGTTGGTGAAAATATTTGCCTTGCACGAAATACTTTAGGGTTTTACATCGTTTAGAGGTCCTCGAATTAAATTGAAATTTTACTAAGGTAGTGCCTCGTTGGTGTATTGGTCGCTAACCTGGCTGCTGAGCATAGGGGCCTGGGTTCGATTCCCGAGACAAGCAAACTGTTAATAGGTTTTTCCATCAACAATTTCATAGTAGTCATGGACTCTGGATTTTTGCCCGGTTGATGGCAATTTAGGCTCACCCCGACCACCTTTACCACCGAGCTGGTAAGCACCAATCGCCACTAGTTAGTGCCATTTACCTCCGGGGTGGTAAACGCCACTAGTTAGTGCTAGCCACCACCCGGGTGGAAAGCTCGAAGGTGGTAGATGGGAATAAACGCATTACAATGACTGGCGAAATGTGGGTGTACAATCAGGTACACCCATCAACTAAAATGAATTGCATTGACAAAGGCTACCGTTTTAAACGTTATGCCAATCTAGTTATAAGACGTTGCAGAAATTGAACCGCTTGTCTTTGACAGTAACATCCAAGCTCTCTTGACGCTTTGTAACGGGAAAGCAGTGCAAGTGACATTAAACCTTTTAAAGTCTTAAAGCACTTACGCGATCTATAATACTACAGAAATCACGGAGAACAGTTTGTAAAGTTTTTCATCCCCCATAGAATAGGGAGGATCCTCCGAACAGACTGGTGTCTGGTGGGCTACTGTCTGACAATTGCTGGACGATTTAACGGCCAGTTGCAATAACTTAGTAGCAAGCAATGGTAGGTTGGTATCTGTCTGTTTGACATTTAGCTTACGGACCGATAGAAACAAAACGTCACAGAAAAGCTTTCTTTGATTTTTCTATGAATCAAGTGACAGGTAGGTGACGCGGAAAGGATATTTCAAGCTAACTTTGTTTATAGAATGGCCGATAGCTACGAGAGTAGGCATATTAACTGACAATTAAACGTAAGTAAGTTGTTGTAGAAAACGGCCTTTAGTAAGTGCTCTTAAGTCGCGGATAACTTTAATAGCTCGATTCAGAATGTTGATGTTAGTTCTTAGTTTTTGTCATAGATGGCGCTGTAGTAATTTTTGTACTTTTTTGTAGTGCCGCTACAATACCCATAACCTAAACATTGTCTAAGATTGGTATAGATGAAAAATTTACTTACAGGATCAACTTTGATGGAGCCAGCTGAATTATTGAGGGTCCACTCGAAGGTGTCTGGTGGAGGAAAGGCATCAACTTCACACGTCACCGTCGTTGGCTCCTGGAGGGCCGCGCCTATGATCTTCATTTCTTTTCTTTGGCATAGTGGTCTATCTGTTTGAAAAAGAGTTCCATTAGTATTGAACAATAAAGGGTGTAAATATACTCATAATGAATCCGTAAGGCACTTGTTGTCCTTGTCACTGCGATAATTTTTTTGTTTTACTAAACCATACCTGGGGGAACCTTCTAGTTTTTTTTTTATATAATAACTTTACGTTAAATACCTCCATGGCTCGTTTACTACTCAATGAATCATGCGTTACAGTGAATTATACCGTTAAATGTGACTTTTCACCCCAAACAAAAAGGAGTTTCTCAGCAAAAATTTTGCGCAGAGTTACTCAGTTTGATGTACAGAATGCTTAGTTGACGGTTTCGTGAAGTGTCTGTTTACACCCTGTATAATCAAGTGTTTGTTACAGTTATATGCTGGGTGTGTATTAAGAGTGTGTGAAGTGTGTGATTCAGAACTCGAAACTGAACAACTTTCTTTCTCCACAGGACTACCATTGAAATCGAGAAACAAATCAAATCAGCCGAATCTAGGCCTAAAATCACACTCTGAAATGACCACACTTTTTAGTACACGCAAGAGCGTGTACTAAAAAGTGTGAGCAGATGATCTGCCTCCAAACTGATGGAGGCAGATCATCTGCTTCAGATGAAATGTTCAGGCTGACCACGATCCTCAGACATGATCTCGAGGGACCGACCCTAGAGAGAGAGAGCAAATATAAATATTAAAAAACTGCTGTGTATAAAACACTGGGTAACTAAGGCTACTAAGGCCTAAATAGATTATGAATGATATAAATAAAAAAGAACTGATGAATCTGCTTGAGATCAAAGTCGAATAAGATAAGCGTAATTTTCGCCACGAGACTTATATACTTAAAGACATAAGACACAGATTGAAGTATCGGTCAGTATCCGATATCCGCAGTCGGCCCACACTTTATCCCTACCACTTTGCTGATCCTTTAAGGTACAAACTCAATCGATCCATAGGCATGCATTCGATATTTTATATGTTGAAACGATCAGAGGCCCTAGTGCAGTGTAAATGTTACGTTTAAACGAGGATTTTGAGAGCAGCGGTTGCCCAGTGGTGGCGACCTCGACTTACCAACAGTAACTTTGTGTAATTTATTTCATCACCACTGCTCTCAAAACGGTGAAGGAAAACATTGTGAGGAAACTGGCATGTCCTAGAACCAAAAATTCGAAGACATGTGACATCTACCAATCCGCACTGGGCCCGCGTGGTGGATTATAGCCCATACGCAAAATACGCGCTTTGACGTGGAGTTGCGGACACCAGCCCGTTATGCAGTATAATATCGATGTGGATTTTTAAATAAAAGAATACTCGTTTCACATAAATATTATATTCATAATTTTAAGAATTTATTCCTGATTCTGCTTGTTGCAAACAATTTTAATAAAGTATAGGATTATTAATTTTCGATTAAAAAATCGACGTGTTTACGTTACGTTTACACCACACGCTCTTGGAAGGGCCACAGTAGTTCCAAAAAGTCATCAATTTAAATCTTCAACGTCACAATGAAAAGAATTATAATTTCATTTAAGCTACAAAAAGTATTCCTTCAATTAAATTATCGTTCATTTCGATAACACAGCACATTCATTCTTTTATCCTTATTGACAAGGCTTTTGTTTTCAGCTGGCCTTTCCTGTCTATACTGTCACTCAATTACATTAATATATTTTAAGTTCGTATATTTTGACGTAAATTGTAACGTTGTAGAAACTCAGAATAGTTTCTACCGTTACTTTGTAAACATAACCTATTCAACACTTTAATTAAGTTAAATGTCAAAACAAACGCCACAGAGTATACATACTCATTGGGCCGTCCAGTTACTAAACGACTAAAATTAGCTGTATTTACCAGTGCTGTGCGCGCGTTACGTGTATCTGATCGAATGAGTGAAGACTTGTCTATGCGTAAACACGCCAGTATAAATGTCACGGACTCGCGATGACGAGTCCCTTTTTGGAAATATTCTGCTCCCAGTGACTAGACGCGTTTTTCTCATCGGAAATTAAATTTCTAGAAGTATTCGCGATCTAGAATATTCGGGCTTAAAGCAGGCAGCTTTAATTTTTGTTAGTAACCTAACTCTTTTCGTTTTGTGTCTACGTAAACCCCATACTGGGTAAGTGTTGAACAGCAATTCACGTTCTCATATTTTGTGTATCACTAGCTACGTGGTCTCAACATGTGAGCCACTTTCTATCACCGTTTTTGCTATGCACATTCAAATGCTTAATATGTATATGCATAATCTTGTAGCCTTCAGCCGAGTGTGTTTGACATTTTTCATGACACTCATAATGTGCAAATCATGTCGTGCTTACCACCACCATCATGTAAACTCCGTACTGATTGTGACTACCACACATCACCTTCATTGGCGCACTGGTATTTCTCGCTTTGCTTTTGCCTTGGTGTCACAATCAGCGGGGATGACTGCTAGCCATTCCGTGACACGCTGGATGTTATTTTCCAGGGTTCAAGATTCCGGCTGACAGTCAGGATTTCGGCTGACAACCGTTTTACCGGCATCCAATTTGCCGCGGGCTCCGCAGCGGGTACCCTTTACCTGCGTGGCCGCGTCGAAATTCTACGGGTCGGCGCGATCATCTGCCGTCCGTCACCCTACCTGGCGTCTGCAGCGTGGCACACCGCTACGGTCATCGTCACGCCGGGCTGAGCCAGGAGAGTACCGTGCAAACCCCCAGGCGGGCTTGGAGAAACTTGTGACCATAGACCTACCCACACCCGTTTATTTTATTAAATATATTTTTTATGTTGACCTGGGTCCGTGGTTTTGTTCTATTTACCCCCACGGACACCCTTTCCGTCACAAAATATACGAATAAAGTCTGTTGGGAATTATAATTCAATTATTGTCCAAGAGAGGACTTCGGGAAAGGCTGTTTTTAATTTCAAAAGTTTCGAAACATATGAGTATTAAAGAATAGTTTTGGTCATTTTAGTTTAGTTAATAGTAGCAATGTATCAAAACAGCGCGCTGTAAGAATCTGAAAAAAATATAATCATACTCTTCGTCACAGGAAATTCTCAAAAACGAAAAATATTATGCTTCATGCGTCATTTATGGTAACTAGTGCCGCAGATACATTAGTTAGTTCTACTGAATATAAAAATCCCATTTCGTGGGTCTAACGGAGTCCATATTAAGGAGAACCCAAATACCCTCACTTTATTAATAAAAAAACTGCCACATTTTTACGACCCATTCTCCCCATAACTATACCCAACACAATGACAAAAGTACCTTCCAACACACCCATAACAGGTATACTTTAAACAATAGAGGATCGACTGATGCGAGTCGTAACGATAAAAGGTTTTACGTTTTCCCCAGTGAGGAACAAAAATAAAAGGAATGAAAATAAAGTAAACAAGCTACTGAAATGGATGGAAAGAGACTTGGAATGAGCATTGCGTGCGAAGGAATGACTCGCGAGAACTGGACGTAAACGTGACGGTAACGTAAACCTAACGGTAACGTAAACCCGGTAAACTTGGGTTGGGACAGTGATGATGACAGTCGTAAAGGAATGTGTAACTGTTTTAAATGTGAACTGGTAGTGGTACTATAAAATGGGTATGTTAGTGTGAGGAAAGACAATGAAGGACATGACGTCATGTTGTAACAAAAGTTTTAAGAGTGAATGGCTAGATAATATAAGGGGTATCAAGAAACGATGGATGGGACTATAATACTAACTTGACAGCTGATGGAAATGTAATGAAAAAGTAGATAATTCTATAATCAACGACCCGAATGACGCTGCGGTAGTGAGGCTGCCTTACTTTATTAGGGTTCCGAGTTGGATCCCGGTAGGGGCAAATGTTTTATTTATTTATAATAAGTACATATTTTGCAAAAAAAAAGGCTCTCTATGTAGTATAATTTTCAACTATCTTGTATTCACGACACAAGCCTCATTGTTTAGTGTGGAACTAGTTGGTGGTATGTGTAAAATGTCCAGCGATATTAATTAATTCATTAAATTTTTATGCTACACCGACCACGAATCAGAGAATATGGAAAATAATATAGCCTGCCTAGAAAGTATAATTATATACAAAGATAACAGCTAACAGAAATTTAAAAAAGAACCAAATATACTGCAGTAACCAACCACAAATCAATTCTGATGTGAATAAAACTTTTTATACAGAAAGAAAAGTTTGTTCCTGTTTTACGAATCCATTTGCAGACACAATAAATCTCACGTACGAGTACACAGCCTTGGAACAAGAACCTATCTGTAGGCCATTCTAATATTTGTTCCGTGCTGGAATCTTCGTCTCGTAGTGCAGAAGCCGATCACTCAACCTTTGCGCCAATCGTAAGATTTTTGTAAAACATGGCCACATTATTCTACACAAAAATGCCTAGAATATTTAAAAACTACTACTACACTACTACTACATCAGCCCATAACGTTCACTGCTGGACATAAGCCTTTCCCATGATGGGAGGAATTTGCCATAATCTCCACGCTTGGCAGGCGGATTGGAGATCGCAGTGATGAAAGACTAACAGAAAACGCTGCTTCCCATTCTCTGGTCTACGGAGGCGAAAGGTGTTCTGCCTCAGATATTAGTCGCCTTATACGACACCCGTGAGTGTAATGGGTTGGTTCTATTCTACTCTGCCGGATACCACATGGCTAAAAACTACTATTAGGCCATAATTTACAAACGTTACTTTAGACATAATTTGACTAAGCACTTATTCCTGTCATTGCCGCAGTTGAAAAACTATAATTCAGTATAAAATAAAGAGGAGAACACGTCTAATTCTCAATGATAAGCAAAGTTCATCAATCTCTCGCCCTTAGCCATAACATAACATCACGCCTGGAATCCCCGAAAGGCTAGGTAGAGGTGTACCTGATAGTACACCCACATTACGCCAGTTATATGTTTAGAGTTGAGCCTATTGCCATCAACCGGGCTCAAATCCAGACTCCGAGGCTGCTACTGATAAATTCCTGATAGATAACCTCAATAACAATTTCCCGAACAAGGGAATCGAACCCAGAATCTTCAGCTCAGCAGTCGCGTTGGAACTACTAGATCAACAAGGCCTTAGATTTGAGTGATAATTATGCTCTCGTATTAAAAACTTGTAAAACACTAAAATTCTTCACTCTTACTCGAAAATGAAAAACAATAAATAATAAGTTTCTATTGGTCAACGACAGAAGGTATGTTTTGCCAAGATACTGGTCAATTAACGTTAACCGACATCTGTGCCTCTAAACTAAATCCTATAACGTTAGAAATTAAAACCACAATGCAGCACTAGGCCATCGGTTCCAAGCCCCACCCACCCATTTACCGGGCTGTTTTTATATCCCGGTATTCCCTAACGACGCTGTAATAAAATAAACTTAACCTACTTTCTTAAACGCCCACGTAGACCAATATTTACAGTGTAAATAGAATGGCACTTGGCTAGACTCATCTGATTCTGTTTAGGAACAAATAATCCAGAAATAACTGAATGGATATAAGGCCTCATTCACGAAGTTAGCGGCGGCGGCGCGGCGGTGGCAGCGGCGGTGGCGCGGCGGCGGCAGTGGCGTGGGCGCGGGGGTTCCAATGCATACATTTAAATGGAACTGTTCACGAAGTCAGCGGCGCGGCGGCAGCGCGGGGAACGGTCGTCGAGCGGCGTACGAGTAGCGAGCGGCAAACGAGCGGTGCCCTCGAGACTGCATTGACGTAGGTAGTGTTGTTGTTCAAGAATATAATCAATTAATGTTTCTGTACTCATTCTGATATTATTATAGTCAAAGAATTTATCGGGATATTGTCTCTGTTATTGCTCATAATTCCAATGAAACGCCTTTTTGCTTCCTCGCCCGGTTGTAGGCATTTACTCGTATATCTTCTTTTGCCCATAATAAATCCAACTTTAAGAAGGAACTAGAATCAAAAAGATGTTGTCGTCGCTGTTTTGAAATTTCGTTCGCGAATAAAGATATTAATTTCTCGTAACACAACACTACGCCGCTCTAGCGCCGCGCGATCTGCCCGCTGACTTCGTGAACACTACAGCGCCGCCGCTGCCGCTGACTTCATGCATGAGGCCTAAGAGGAAACTATCTTTGGAACGTTTATAGAGGAGTGTGTTTTAATCTTGATTCTGTAATCATCATTCTTCTCTTGCCCTTTCTCGAATACATTTAGAGTCAGCGCAGCAAGTCTTCGTTGCCATACTTCTCTATTACTCGTAAACTCATCAGACACATCCTTTCGTGCCATTTTATCCTTCACACAGTCCATCCATCGATTCTTTGGTCTTCCTCTACTCTCATACAGTCTTGGTTCTGTGATCAGATAAGAATGTTGTCGTTCCCATCTTCCTCGTTGGTCTAATAGTCACAAACGCCATAGCTAAGCATAAGGTCATGGATTGGATTCCGAGGTCAGGCAAAATACTAATGGAATTTCAATTAGGAATTTCTCAGTAGTAGCCTTTTTTTTTTTCGGATGGGAAATCATCAAATGACTCCTCCCGCTATGGGCGGAGCAGGAGGGAGTGTCAGACTTTTACTGACTAAAACCCATCCATGTTCCTTCATTGCCCTTTGTGTTCTGGGGCCACGGTATCTCTTTCGAACAGTCCCGCAACCCCGGCTCAGTAGCAGCCTGGAGATTACATTGGTCTAGGCTGATGTTAATTTACCTCGCCCCTATTTCACAGAACTTAAAAATGTGTGGGTGTTGGGAAGCACAGCCATTTGAAACTTAATTTGTTTAAATTATTTAAATAACATCGTAGTTTTAAGATTACCTAGCTTGAATAGATACCCTATGACCTAGGTCATCTCAGAATAATAGGATAATAACATTATGTAAAACAGCAATAACATATAATAACTATTTGTAGGTAGTTAAGTATGTATAAACTCAGGTCAGCTGATTGGCTAAAAGAGCCCCCTTAGTATTTTATATCTAGCCAATCAAAGTTAAGTAGGTCACAGGGGTGAGGAAAGGGGAGTCGAGGGACGGGAAATGCCGGCTTCCACGCTACCGATAGGAAAATAGATAAATACCAAGTATTAGGTCAGCCACTACTTGAGCTAATAAAAATGTGAATAAAATAGGCGACTTTTTTGAGCATAGCCAGTCTTCAGTCAGCAGTCCTCAGTGTTTCTTATAACTTACTAGTGTAAAAGTCGTCGTAAATTCTGTGCAAATTGGGTAAAAGTATTGAACTATATTAACTGTGTACTCTCTATAAACTGTATTTTCTATGTGATTGCAAACTTTTATTGATAATTGTGTGTTTCTGTGTCTTTATAAAAACTATTTCATATCAGTGTAAAATCAGTTGTAAAATCAGTGTAATTAATCAAGTAAATCAATATACAGTGTTTAAATCAGTTCATCTTCTGTGGTTTTCTCTTGTAATCAACCCGTGCGGCCTGAGATCCTTTACAATTTGGTCCTGTCGAGCCGGATCTGTTGAGCTCGCTAAAGAAGATGAGCACAGTTACGACGAGAAGTAAGTTGCGTAAATTAGAGGCAGACATGAACAAGCGGCGAGAATTAGAAGCTGACTCTGGGGTGCCATCCGAAAGGGCACACGGCTCGCCTTCAGTCGCACCTACATCAATGTCTATACCTATACCTGTGATCCCAGGGGCGGGAGGTCGAGTTTATGACCACAGAGACACGTTCACGCCAATGAGATCGGAGAGGTCACACAGGGCAAGGTCAGGGGCAAGCCACGTCTCCTCGAAGAGCGGTCACAGAAGTGCCGATTTCCTTCGTCGGAGGGTCGAATACGAGGCAGAAAGAGAGTTGGTGCGCATGAAAGAGCATTTAGTCAAGAAGAAGCTTGAGGTCGATCTCGCTGAGATAGACGCCGCTGCTGACGAAGATTCAGGGTCAGAGGACGAGGGAACAACGCGTCGAGTGGAAGAATGGGTGACAGAGACAGCACCCGGTGATAGAGAAACTCTCGCGTCCACAATAAGTCGCGAGCCGCCGCCGCCGCCGCGTCCAGTGCCCGCGCCCTCCCGCGAAGTGTACGTGCCCTCTCGCGAAGTTACCGCGCCCTCCCGAGAGGTAGTAGCGCCCGCGCCGCCGTCTGAATATATACCTGCGCCCCCACAGTGTGCGCCCGCGTCCGTACAGTTTCGCGAACCGCCGTACCTAGGGAATGTTACAACCCCAGCTACAACCAGTGCCCCGCGAGTGAGAGAACAGGCTCGAGAAGTGCCTGAGTGGAGCAACACGTTCGCTGACGACGCAGACAGAAGCAGGTCACGAGATAGGAAGATAGATCAGTTGGCGGACGCTATAACTAGTTTAGCACGTCCGCGACCGGTACCAAGACAAGCATACGAGTTGCCGTTTTTCAAAGGCGACCCAGCAGAGTGGTTGTCGTACAAAAATATGTACCATGACACAACAGTTATGTACGAGTTCAAGCCGCACGAGAACCTAGCGCGCTTGAAAACATCGCTGCAAGGCGACGCAAAGATAGCTGTGGAGGATTTATTACGAACCTCTACTAATCCAGCTGAAATCATGAAAACACTTGATGAAGAATTTGGGCACCCAAATCTAGTGCTTGAGTGTGCCCTAAATAAAGTGCGTGCATTGCCTAAGGTAACTGAGAGTGGTCGTGAACTTAGAAAGTTTTCAACAACAGTAAGAAATTGTGTGTCGCTCCTGAAAAGTGTTCGAGCTAACGGTTATCTAAATAATCCTCAACTGGTGAGTGAACTTTTAAATAAGCTTACAGCTGTACAGCGCGCTCAATACGGTGATTTTGCAATGGGCATGGCAACCAACCAGGGCATAGATGTGCGAGTTTCACCAAGCCTAGAAATACTCGCAGAATTCCTAAGTCATCTAGCCCGAGCCACATCCTATTATGTACAAATGGAAATGAACACTAACGCCGCTAAGAACCGACCCAATGTACAGTTTGTAAAGCAGCAATCTAAAAATATTCAACGTGTACACGTCCACTCAGACAATGAACAGTCAGTCAAGGAAACAGAGGAGCTATGTACTTTATGTGGAGAAAAACATAAGCTACCTAAGTGTGAGAAGTTTTCTAAATTAAATGTTAACGACAGATGGCAGCACGTCAAGCAAAATAAATTGTGTTTTAAGTGCATTGTAAAGAAACATGGAAAGAATTTCTGTCGTGCAAGTAGGTGCGCGTCGTGTAATTACGCCCACCACACATTGTTACATGCCGACAAGAAGAACGAGAGCGAGAGCGTCACGAATGTTAGTGATTACACTGGGAAAGCGTTATTGAAGATAATGCCTGTGTGTGTAACAGTGAACGGTGTTGACAAGCATTGTTATGCCCTATTGGATGACGGGGCAACCGTATCATTGATAGACGACTCGTTAGCTAAAAATATAAATGGAAAGCAAGTACCATTGACTCTACACAGTGCGCGCGGCCAAGAGATTGTAGATGAAACATCAAGAATAATTAGTGTGTCAGTGCGTGGACCTAACGGGCAAGCACACACAGTGAAGTGTCGCACACTAAAAAGCCTAGACTTACCCGCGCAAACAGTGCCAGCTGCAGTAATAAATGAGCACGCCCACATCCGCGACTTGGGCTGCGAAGAAATGAGAGGAGCCAGACCGCTGCTATTGCTGGGTCAAGACAACTGGGAGCTGCTGACCAGCCAGGAGACTCGCCGAGGGAAATCTGGTAAGCCAGTTGCCTCTTTGACCAGTTTAGGGTGGGTTGTGCACGGACCTGTAGGTAGCTATTTAGATACTAGTGAACATTCATTGAACTGTGTAGTAGAATCAACTATTGACTTACACGAGATAGTTAAAAAACAATTTGAGTTAGAAGCTATAGGTATTTCGGAAGTGCCTAGAACACACAAAGACGTAGAGAGAGCTAAAGCTATTTTAGATTCCACTAGCCGTCAAACAGAGAGCGGCGCGTGGGAAATAGGATTATTGTGGCGTCGGGATGACATTCAGTTACCTGACAATTATAAATATGCACGTCAACGACTAGCGGGAATTGAGCGTCGTTTATGTAAAGACGCTGTGTATGCATCAGCCTATGCAGCACAAATAGATAGGTTGATAGCTGAAGGGTACGCGAGTAAGGTGGACGGCGGTATCAAATCCGATTCGGTGTGGTATTTACCCCACTTCGGAGTAACGAATCCTAACAAGCCGGGAAAATTAAGATTGGTATTTGATGCCGCGGCCAGCTACAATGGGACCTCTTTGAATGATAATTTATTATCTGGGCCTGACTTGCTCAACTCCCTGTTAGGCGTGTTATTTAAATTTAATATTAATAAGAATGCTAACCAACATAAAGAAATATACCCCGACGCGGTAGCCGCCATACATGAAAAACACTATATGGACGACTACCTAGATAGTACTTGGTCGGCCGCACAAGCCAACAATTTAATTGAGGAGGTGACTCACGCCCACGCCAGTGGCGGGTTTAATATACGGGGGTGGGTGACCAACTCTCCAGAGTTGTGCGATAAATTGAAAACAGAAATGCCTGACCGAGTTTCACTTGATAAAGGTGAAGGTGCTACGGAATGCACACTAGGAATGATTTGGTCACCGAACACAGATCAGTTGGCCTTTGACCTATCATTTAAGCGGCTACCTAAAGCCATAGTAGAAGGTCACGTTGTTCCAACAAAAAGAGAATTTCTTCGGTTCATCATGTCGATCTTTGACCCCTTAGGTTTCTTGTATCCATGTGTCATACAGTCGCGCATCCTCATGAAACGGATATGGCACACGGGTATTCAATGGGATGAAAAATTGAAACAGGCAGAAGCCAAAATATGGTTTGAATGGCTTCATAACCTACATCACCTTAAAGAGGTATCTATACCTAGGTGGTACGGTTTACAGTTAGAGCACCTAGAACTACATGTATTCGGTGACGCGAGCGAGTCCGCCTACGCGGCGGTAGCTTACATAGTAGGAATAAATACAGAGGGGAATAGGGATGTCGCCATAGTAATAGGTAAGGCAAGAGTAGCGCCACAGAAGGTAACATCTATCCCACGACTAGAGTTGCAAGCAGCTGTGCTAGCTTGCAGACTAGCTGACACAGTTGTTAAAGATTTAGGAACAAAAATTAGTAGTGTACATTTATGGACAGATAGTAAAACTGTTCTTAAGTGGATAAATTCAGACGCATTAGAATTTCAAAGGTACGTGTCACACCGTTTAGCTGAGATAGATAGGAGGTCAGAGAGAACAAGCTGGCGCTGGGTTCCATCGGCGATGAACCCAGCTGACAAGGCCACCCGGATGGACTGGCCTAGTAATAGTGATGAGTGGTTGGCGGGTCCCTCTTTTCTTCGCTGTCCACAGGAGCAGTGGCCGGTTGACATCGACCTCGACGCAGTGGCAGAGCAAGATTTGGAGAGAGTGCAGCGAGTGCACACTGTTGCAGCACAGGCCGACCCACTGCTACGGTACGAGCGGCTGCCCACATGGACACGCGCTGTTAATGTTATGGCACGTGTACATATTTTCACAGAACGATGCCGCAAGAGGCGTCAGACAACCACACCGTCAACAGACGACCTGCACGAGGCCGAGTTGCGCCTCTTACGTCTGGCGCAAGCAGAGAGCTACGCAGCCGACATAGCAGCACTACGAGAAGCTCGCCCACTGCCTCACAACAGCAAGCTACGAGCACTAGATCCTATGCTGTTTGACGACGGGCTGGTGCGAGTGCGCGGCAGGCTGGGCGCCTGCAGCGAGCTCAACTTCGGGGAGCGCCATCCTGTCATTTTAGATGGGAAGCATGCGCTCACGCGGCGCCTCTTACTCAAGTACCACGTGGAGGCGCTGCACGCAAACCAAGAGACTGTGGTAAACAGAGTCCGAGAGAAGTATTGGGTAACTAATCTACGGTCAACAGTTAAAGCCGTCACTGCAACCTGCCAGCGGTGCCGGCTAGAAAGAGCCAAGCCGGTGACACCCAAGATGGGTGACCTTCCAGCAGCAAGACTGGAGGTCACAAGAAGAGCCTTCGTGCACTGTGGGGTCGATTATTTTGGCCCCATGGAAGTCGCCATCGGTCGGCGCAGGGAGAAGAGGTGGGGTGTGCTATTCACTTGCCTCACCACCCGCGCCGTCCACCTGGAGCTGGCGGCATCACTGAGTGCCGACTCAGCCATTCTGGCCCTGAGGCGCTTGATTGCGCGCCGCGGGCGACCATCAGACATGTACTCCGACCGTGGCACAAATTTTGTCGGTGCACACACCGAGCTGCGCGCGGCTCTGCGCGACATGGACCACGACAAGCTGAGCAGCGAAGTCACCGGGCGTGGGATTGCCTGGCACTTCAACCCCCCGGCCTCCCCACACATGGGCGGGTGCTGGGAACGACTGGTGCGCTCTATCAAGAACGCACTAAAGGCGACGCTACGAGAGCGTGCCCCCCGCGAGGAGGTCCTCTACACCCTCCTTGCCGAGGCCGAGCTGATTGTCAACAGCCGGCCTCTCACGTACGTGAGCAGCGACATCGAGCACCCAGTGGTGCTGACTCCAAACCATCTCCTGCTGGGCACTGCTGCGGGAGATGCTCCGTGCACACGTCGACATCCAGCCGACCTGGACTCCCGCCGCATGTGGCGACGGGTGAACGCGCTGGCCGATCTCTTCTGGAGACGCTGGTTGCGCGAGTACCTGCCGACGCTACAACGACGCAGCAAGTGGTCAAGTGACATTCCAAATGTGAAAGTGGGTGACGTGGTAGTGATTACTGATGATAGTAAACCACGAAATCAGTGGACCAAAGGGGTCATTAAAAGTGTTTATCCAGGTGCGGACTCTATAATAAGAGTGGTAGATATAAGAACGAATCATGGGGTCTTGCGCCGACCCGTTGTGAAGGTGGTTGTGCTTCCTACAGACGGAAGTGTAGTCGGTTGAACCCTTCTACAGGGGGTGGAATTGTTGAGAAGCACAGCCATTTGAAACTTAATTTGTTTAAATTATTTAAATAACATCGTAGTTTTAAGATTACCTAGCTTGAATAGATACCCTATGACCTAGGTCATCTCAGAATAATAGGATAATAACATTATGTAAAACAGCAATAACATATAATAACTATTTGTAGGTAGTTAAGTATGTATAAACTCAGGTCAGCTGATTGGCTAAAAGAGCCCCCTTAGTATTTTATATCTAGCCAATCAAAGTTAAGTAGGTCACAGGGGTGAGGAAAGGGGAGTCGAGGGACGGGAAATGCCGGCTTCCACGCTACCGATAGGAAAATAGATAAATACCAAGTATTAGGTCAGCCACTACTTGAGCTAATAAAAATGTGAATAAAATAGGCGACTTTTTTGAGCATAGCCAGTCTTCAGTCAGCAGTCCTCAGTGTTTCTTATAACTTACTAGTGTAAAAGTCGTCGTAAATTCTGTGCAAATTGGGTAAAAGTATTGAACTATATTAACTGTGTACTCTCTATAAACTGTATTTTCTATGTGATTGCAAACTTTTATTGATAATTGTGTGTTTCTGTGTCTTTATAAAAACTATTTCATATCAGTGTAAAATCAGTTGTAAAATCAGTGTAATTAATCAAGTAAATCAATATACAGTGTTTAAATCAGTTCATCTTCTGTGGTTTTCTCTTGTAATCAACCCGTGCGGCCTGAGATCCTTTACAGTGGGGATAATCGACGCGGGACGTGATGTTATGATGCGTTTTGAACAAGAATAAGCCTTACAAAGTAGCTAAAAATCATGTCTTGAATGTTATACCACATTACGTATACAGACTCACACAACTAAATCTCTTCAGTAAGTTTGTGTTCCATAATCGTAGCGGAGAAAAAATTTATTGTAAAAAACTGTTGGTTTAAAAAAAATGATTTTATTTTTGCATTGTCTACAACTCTACATCTTACTTTTTATTAAAAGTGCCATTTGCAACCACACTTTTATGTATAATTATTTACGTGCAATACATTACCGTCTCCCTCAAAATATAAACACATTACTCCAAAAACCGACTTATCTAACTAATTATACAAGCAGTTTATACTAGATTTACTTACAAACAACTTGCATATGCAAATGTGGCGACTTGCCGTCCCCCTCGACGTTTGAAGCGGTGCACGTGTACTGGCCCGCCTGTAGTCTAGACACGTTTCGTAGAGCTAGGTTTGTGTTTCCTGTCACTATAACCCCGTTCGCAGGATTGTGTTGCAGTAGGACACCCTGTGGATACAATTTTTGGTTTTTATTTTTGGAAGTAAATGTTTGATGGTGTTGGTTACCAAGGTGTTGGACTATGTTGGTTACCAACATAACGATTCGCGAATCGATCTTAGAACGGTTGCGGAATCCAAGAGATTGTTACAAATTGTATGGTACAAGTTGCACACTGCAATGCTCGACGGCTCACTCACCAATGCAATGTAATGCTCGAATCTTAGGCCCTAGCATAACTGCGCGGTGTTGACGTAATGTAAATACGTCGATATTTAAAAAAAAAAACTCGTTTTATAACGTAATATTTTCATTATTTAAAATAATATATATGTATGGATAATGCTGATTGCGCTTATTGCCAATTAACGATGACTGTATTTTCGATTCAAAACTCGACGTATTTACGTTACGTTTAGGGCCTCTGAATTGTTACATTACAGGCAAATGCTCCCAGTGAGGGAGAACCTTTGTATTGGTCGAAGTTGGGCCAACAAAGTGTTTTGGTGGATACTTGAAGAAATTTAAAATATTGTAACATGATGGTTTGAACTTAAGAGTCCTATTACATTTTTTTGGTAAATTCATAATTTTTGACGCAGTAATTCTCAGCAGCAGTAAGATATTTTAATTATTTGCTTAAGAATAACGATAGTGCCATTCTCTTCCTTGTAAGTTGGAGTTACATATTTTCATTTTTCTTTTCGTGTAATTTACTATAAATATTTTACGAACTCAGTTTGCAAGAAAAACCGTCGACGATGGAACTTTAACGCTCAAATTCACATAGTTACATTCAATTCTTATAAAACCTAAAATTACTAAAAGATAAGTTGAATGTTTTACTTGTTTATTGGAGTTTTAGAATTTATTTAAATTCCTTGAGTTTTCACGGAAAAAATCGTAAAGAAATAGTAATTTAAGCCATAAATGTCTTAATTCAGCGTCCATTATATTCCAAATAAACCCAATTTTATCAAACAAATTAATATGATATAAAACTTCGATCTACAATGAATAAGTTTCATTAGTTTTCGTTTGTCAATATAATAAGACAAAAATACAATAAATAAAATGAAAGTACCTACTATAATTCTCAATTCAGCTCGCTCCTCAGTCTCATGTCAGTCTCGTCTCTAATATTCGTCAATATCAATCGACAATCGTCCAAATATCGCTATTATTATCGATTCGTGTACGTCGACCGAAATAATTTGATCCAGGAAGTAAAAATCAAAAACTTGCCTAAAAAATGTAATAGGACTCAGGCTGAATGAAAACAAAAAAAAAATAATTAAGTTTGTTTGTGTACAATAGGCTTGTTTCCACCATCAATATTGCAAAGCTATTTAGTCCGTCAGTTAGAGTATTGGAAAATAATAGACACGTATTTTTTGTTTTTGTAAATCAATTAATATTGACAAAGATAAAACGCATCAAAACTCGAGAGTGGGGCCTCGTGACGTCACAACGCACTAAAAATTATAGCACGGCGTGACGTATTGAGAATTTTAAAATCGTCGTATCTTTGTCAATTTTGGTTTACGTAACAAAATAAAAAATAATGTTTGATAATCTAACTGACGTACTAACTAGTTTTTTTCAGGACACAAGCCTATTGACATAAAAAAGATCCAGCTCACTTGTGTTGAAGAACAACGTTTTCTCTAATCTATCTAACGTTTTTCCTATTTCCTTTCTCTAATTAACATTTGATCAGATTGCGTTTAATTTTTATAACAGACAGAAAACACTAAACCGTTTTCCTCTCACAAATATTAGCAAACATCAATCAGTTGAAAACTAAAAAAATACGCAACCTATGGCGCAGGATAAAGGTAGAAACTACACGAGATTTCCAATCAGTATAAAATCGGGATATTACAGAAAATAAGGCTACACGTTTTTTGGCCTACGTTCCACGGTTCAATGCGATATTTTCTGTCCCAGTAATTGATATAGTCATCAAATAAATTCGAATCGGAATGTTCGGAGGCGGAAACTGCGATACTAGAGTGACTTTCTGATACAATTAATACCTGGATTAATTGGAAATTTATTGAAATAACGTTTGATGTTAATTGAATAAATGTTTTGTGCGTAAAATATGTGTCTGCATGACTTGCATTACTGGAGTTCATCAATAAATTGTTGGAATTTTTCGGATCGTTCGCGAGCCACAATCATTGTAGTATTTGGCAATAATGAGGCATCATTTTAATTACTACAAGCCCTTACTAAAACATAATGTAAGCAATTAGAAATTCTTTTCTAAGTTTAGTGTGTATATGTAGTTAGTTTTGCTTGTGTAGAGCGCCCCCAATTATCTAAGTTAGGCATATAAAAAATCGTTTATTGAACACTCAATAAAATGATGCTTAGAAATCAAAACTACATTCATAATGAATACCGAAAGACAGAAATATCGTAGAATTAAATCCAGTCAAAACATTTTAAAATCCTATCTGGATTTAAAAAAAAAAAAATGTATGACGAAGCAACATTGTTTTTAACCCATTTATTTACCTTTATTTAAATGTAAGTTTTTTTTTTTTAATTCACGCAGTAGTCAACTTACATACAAACTCGAATAAAAAAAATCGGGACAGTCTTTGGGGACTGCCGATAGAAGTGAAAACAAAAGTACACAGGCCCCACCCCAGTCGTAGCACTGCTACGGTTTGTGCCCCGCGCACGTCTATGTGGTGCTACGCCGTAGCGGATCAGCTACGAGTGCTACGAAGCGTGATGTGAATGGAGGTGACGATCGTTCAATGTTTTTCCTTCACGCAAAAAGTGCTCAACGCGCCTAAAGAAGTTTACACTTCAAAAATACTCTGAAGACTCATTTATTACACAGGTTTGAGCATATAACTTACTACTAACATCACTTATAATTATCATAATGCCCATAAGACGTCTAAAGATTGAGATACAGAAACATAAGGTAACTTAATTTGCGAAAGTTTCTCTTAAAAGCTTTTTGGGTAAGTTTGTTTTGTGTTGTGCTCTATATGTATACAGCTTTTTCATATTTTCATGACATAACATAACATTACGCCTGTAATCCCCGAAGGATTAGGCAGAGGTGTAACTAAGAGTACACCCATATTTCGCCAGTAATGTTTAAGTCCCATGTAATCTACATCTACATTAATATAATAAAGAGTAAACATTTGTATTTTTGTGTGTATTTTTGTAATGAATAAACTCAAAAACTACTGCGCCGATTTAAAAAATTCTTTCACCATTAGAAAGCTACATTCACCTTGAGTAACATAGGCTATATTTTATCCCCGTACTCCCACAGGAACGGGAACCACGCGGGTGAAACCTCGTGACGTCCGCTAGTCTACACTAATATTAGAAAGAGGAAACATTTGTATTTTTGTGTGTATAATATGTTTGTAATAAATAAACTCTAAAAATACTGCGCCGATTTCAAAAATTCTTTCACCATTAGAAAGCTACATTCACCTTGAGTAACATAGGCTATATTTTATCCCCGTACTCCCACGGGAACGGGAACTACGCGGGTGAAGCCTCGTGACGTCCGCTTGTCTACACTAATATTATAAAGAGGAAACATTTGTATTTTTGTGTGTATAATATGTTTGTAATAAATAAACTTTAAAACTACTGCGCCGATTTAAAAAATTCTTTCACCATTAAAAAGCTACATTCACCTTGAGTAACATAGGCTATATTTTATCCCCGTTTTCCAACGGAACGGGAACTACGCGGGTGAAACCTCTTGACATCCGCTAGTAGTTTATATTTTTAATCTCTCCTCAGGCAAGTTAAGTCAATCAAAGCTATGATTCGATAGGCCGTTTTTTCTAAAGACCAAATGAATCCAGATGAGTTTTGTATGCAAAACCCATCTGAATTCATTTCTATTCACAAAACATTGTGTCATGTCAAGCAACAAATCCGAAATGCCTAAATAAACAAGTGATTTGATTACCGTTATCGATTCGACCAAATGTAATGCCGATACGCCGCCATCATTAAGCATGTTGGTCTGGTAAAATGACATTATCATGACATTAATCCTGGTTGCCATGCGGGATGTAAATTGATACGATTTGTACACGTATTTACTTATTGTGGAACCCTTTTTTGATGAGTGTTCAATTGTTGTTAGCTGTGTTATTATGTAGATAACTTTTTGACCGGTTTTTTTGTGGGGTTCCGATAAAAAAAAGGACAGGGTGTGCGGCTTCTTTTTTAAATTGGGACAAGCCTTTCACACGATTCTCAGCCCCGGCCCCTGCAACTCCTGAAAGTCAGAATCAACAGTGGTGACCATCAGAAAAGCGCCGAGACAATGAAGCTCAACGATGCCCCAGAGAAACAATTTAACTGTCCTGGATCCCGCTACGAAATTAATCAGAAAAGAATAGCGGAGGAGTAGAAAGACGTGAACTGCTGCGCAAAATGGTTTTGTAGTGTTTTAACTACAAACTATCGTATCAACTAAACATATTGCAGTAGTGCTTATTAGATATAGGTCTTTCCCAAGTTGCATTATTTCCAGTCTGTCCCAAAAATATCAGTAAATCTGGATGGGAAGTGACCTACACGACGATTTCCGATAATATGCGGTCTCCACTTCAGGACTTGCTTTCTCTATCAGCCATTGATCCTTCGCCGAGCATGGCTAGACCACCGCCACTTCAGTTTGCTAACTCGTTCATCTATTTCCTAAATTTCATCCCAATAATCATAAATAACTTTGATCGTATTATTTGGACTATGTTTTACGTCACTCGACATCCATACAATGTCCTAAACATAACAATATAATCAATACTCCTCGTTACTAATCATGGAATAATTCACTGGCTACACACCAAAACTGGTCAATGGAAATATCCAATGTAAATTACAAATGCTTTCAAATGTATACCCTGTAACGGTGTTCCAAACATGTTTAGAACCACTGGAAATGCTACAGCCCTTTCACAGTTGTTTTAATTCTAACAGTGTAGCTACCCAAAAGCAATCAATCTTATTGCAATAAAATGTCATTGTATGATCAGTATTATCGAAATAGCCGTACCAGTGGCAGCAACCCAGCCGAAACCTTAATGTGACGAATAATATAATGATTATGTTAGTGACACGAAATCAGAGGTACAGTCTTGAGCAACGAAAGTTATACAATTAGCAAAATTCAATTTACTCGTGAAAAACGGTTTGTACTTTGACATGCTGCAAAAGCTTCCAAAATAATATGTTCGTAAAAATGTAAAACTTTAATTACAGTAAAACATCAGTAAAAGAAAATCTGTTTAGAGTTCCGTACCCAAAGGGTAAAAACGGGACCCTATTACTAATATTCCACTGTCCGTCAGTCCGTCACCAGGCTATACAGCTTGGTGACAGACAGACGGACAAACTCATGAACCATGATAATTCGACAGTTGAAATTTTCACAAATTATTGTATTTTGGTTGCCGCTTTAACTACAAATAAAAACAGAATAAAATTAATATTTAAGGGGAGAAAGTTCCCATACAACGTGATTTTTTCGTCTTTTTTGCTCGATATTAATAACGGCAACAGGTAGACGCTTGAAATATTCACAGAATATTTTGTTGTATATATATTCACTTTTAAAATAAATGGTTAAAAAATTAAATAAATATTAAGGGGGACTCCCATACAAGAACAAACGTGATTTTTTTGCCGTTTTGTCTAATTTTGTAACGATACGGAAACTTTCGTGCGCAAGTCCAACTCGCACTTGGCCGGTTTTTTTTTATATTTCTCCCAAGTGTAAATATTTCTATAATAGTAACTGTACCCATTATGTTGCATATTTCTTTTGGCGTGTTGACTTGATCGGAACTACGTCTTCCGCTTTTACGCTCCAAAAGATGCAGTACTATAAAATAACTGTGAAAATACTTCAGCTCTATCTGCAGTGTACATTTCTATCAGCTAGCAAAGTCCGCTTCGTCCAATTGTGTCATGCTCTGGTCACGAGGGAATCACGTAGTATTATTGGCTAGCCCCGATTGTGATCAAAATAGATTTCGCTTCAGCCAACCTTTGAGTTTTTGCAGACAATTTTTTTTACTCCCGTCTCACGTGGTATAGGACGAGTTTTCAATATGCTAAGGCCTTAGGACTTCGTTGTTGCATAAGTTTATTCAGAATATAACTAGATGGCTCTGACAATGCGACATTTTATGTAACGTGGTGTATGCTTATCACAAGGCTAACCCGAAAAACCGTTTTTGTTTGCAGATTTAGTTAAGATTTTCCAAGTGATACGAGCTAATTAATTATCTAGATTTTAGCAAAAGAAAACAGTCTGTTTAGGACTGTGTCTGACTGTCCTAAACAGACTGTTTGTTGATTGCTGATTGGGTAATATAGGAGTTAATTCATAGGACTTTCACAGTATTTATTAATTTTCAAGACAAATTTAAATGCCCTTCAATGTTTCCATCTCATCATCACAAGTTTCGTATAGCGAAAATGCCTACAGTTTAGGGGCCGGGCCGCCTCCACGAGCGAAAGAATTGCGGCGATTCAACGTATTTCTATACGAAAATATCGCCACGATTCTCTCGCTCGTGGAGATGGCCCAAAAGAGAGTGTGTAGAAAAACTTGGCAAGGACGATAATATCGCCGCGATTCTCTCGCTCGTGGAGGCGGCCCCTTACCTACATGAATAACTTGATTATCATTCTAATGCCCTTGTACCAATTAATTTGAGGTTGGCGCATTGTCTTCTTCTTCCATACTTTTCCATTACTCGGCATCTCATCAGACACGTCCTTTCTTGCCATATCATCATTCACAGAGTTCATCCATCGTTTCTTTAGTCTTCCTCTACTCTTATACCCATCCACATTCATACTCAAAACTTTCCTCACGATATTTCCCCCATACCCCATACCACGACAAACGACGGCTTTTAGACTTCTTCTTATATACCCATTTCTTATTTTATCCATTCGCGTGCAAAACTTGAAAGCAACACTTGAAAATACAAAAACCCGAATCAATACAAAAACAATTTCACCAACGTATTTGTACATAAAATTGAAAACGTAAATAAATATATCAAAGATTTATTACTCACATTATGTTCCCAAACAACTTTGTAGGCAGGCGGATTGGCATCAACTTTACATCCGAAGTAGACGTCATCACCCTCTTCAATGTCATTGGGGTTCATCTTAGCCCCAAGGTGGATTGTTGCTTCTGGCATGTCTGTATTCAAAACACACAAATTACAACCTTGTTCGTTCACATTCAAGTTTCAAATTCAAACAAACGTTTCACCCATCATAAATGCTTTGATGAACAAAACAAAAGTAAACATGAAATAAAGTTGAGGAAATGGCCACGAAATTGCGGTTCAACTGCTACAACGGATCAAGACTTGTTCATTTTGTATTGGTTGTTTAATAACTTAATACTGTTGTAATCTTGGCTTTTTGGTGGATTCTGAATCGTTAAAAAGGTAGGTTGGTACTCATTAAGATTTTTATGAGAAGATGAAAATGTAATTTTCTGTATGTGTTAAATGTTACGAAAATTCAAAAGCAGTTTTTCCTCAGAACTATGATTTTTCTACTATGTTATAAAATTTATTTTGTAGTAGTACGGGTTTGAAAATACTATGTTCGTAATAACTTTAATATCCTAAACGATACAGTAGTAGAAAATGACTTTAAAAATTACTAAGACTGCTTTATTACTTTAAATGACTGTACAGAATTCTTAGAATCTCAACTGCTGAAATACGTACATATTTGTGAAACAAAATACATTTATTTGGCACGTGCCAAAAGAACACACAATAATAAACGAAAAAAAAAACTAATATCTGATATGAAATATAATAGTGTGCCTCATTGTTTTTCATATTCATTATTATTTTTCTATTAAAATGGTTTCATATTTTCCATTTGGAAACATCAGTTAATAAAGATTCTAATCCAAAATTGCGATCATATTGATATCGTTTGAATATTCTAATTTATTTTGTAGTTAAATTAATTTTGGGTTCATCTTCATATCCAATTAGTCTAACATTTTAGCTTTTGACTCACTAAACGCGAGTCACAAGCTATGTGTGTCTCTAGCAGATCAAAAAGAAATAAGCAACAAAGATCATCAAATACATTGTAATTAGTCAAATTATGGAAGTAATTCAACATAAAATGAAACAGTGTTCTTCTGTTACAACTGTTGGGTCTCTTGTCACAAATATATGACAAAATGTCAATAGTTTATAATATATTTTTCCGACTAAAATCTCTTAGAAAACACTTGCATTCTTTTTTCAGCTATAATATAGCATGTAATATAAAGGTGTGGTAATTACTTTTAGTTGTGGTACAAACCATCAATCGGAACCACTTTCATGGACATACATCACAATCGCAAAAAAAAAAATAAATTACCCCATACATTCGAGTTGAGTAGGTATTGAAGTTTTGTATGGAGGAACAGGTATTAATAAATGCAATTCAACAAGATACATTAAATGTATGAGAGGATTTGCACGATTTTTGAACTCGATGTGTCTTTAATCAATAAATATGACACGCAGCGCTCACCACACACATTTTTAAGGCCGTTTTCTGTAACTTACTTACGTATAACTGTCAGTTAATATACCTATGTCTACCTATCGGTGTTTCTAACAAAGTTAGCTTGAAATATCCTATTCACGTCACCTATGACCTGTCACTTAATTAATAGAAAAAAAAAAAAAGATTTTCTGTGACGTTTTGCTTCTAACCATCCGTAAGCAAAATGTCAAACAGACAGAGATAGCAACCTACCGATACCTGTTAGTAAGTTATTGAAAACAGCCGTGAGTGTGCCACAGTCTTTAGATGTAATTTCAGTAACTTTTACACTTGCTTCTCGAAATATCAAATTGGAAACAAAAGCCCGAGGGGTGGAATAATTTTAAGTATTACATTTCTAAAGACTAAGTAACATCTTACTAATATTATACTATTTGTTAATTGACAACTTAATTGGCAATGAAGCTCGTTGAAGAGAATATCATTAAATTATTTTAAAAGTTAATTGCTTGTTGATGTCGATAAAATTGTATCAAGTGATATTTAATTTTACAATGTGACTGAAAATATCAATTACAATTGTAATACTCATATTATAAAAACAAATTAATTATAAAAAAAAAAACGGCCAAGTGCGAGTTGAACTTGCATGGAAAGGGTTCCGTATAATGCCAAAGTTAAATTTTCCGTAAGTAAACGTATTATATATTGAGCTTACCACTTTATTTTCAATTAGTAGCTTCTTATAGGTTTTCTTGTAATCTACAAGCAATTATTGGTTAATTTTCGTCTTCTTTCATGATTAAAATTAAATCTATTTATTTTACAATAATAACAAAAATATATTTGAGATTCTCATAGCAATTCCTTTCATTTGATATGTAACACAGTAAGGTTTGCAAAACTTTTTATTTTAATTTCTTAATTTGTCCCCCGAAAATGGTCCCTTATTAAAAAAAAAATTCTTTGCACATCTGTGTTTGGGTCATAGGATTACACCATCGCGATCGTACCAAATTTCACCAGATTTGGTCGAGTAGATTCGGAGCAAATTGGCTGTGACAGACAGACAGACGCACGAGTGATCCTATAAGGTTCCGTTTTTTTTTTGTTAGTACGGAACCCTAAAAAAACACGAATACATAACACCACGCCTATAATCTACGAAGAATTAGGCAGAGGTATACCTAACTAATGGAAAAACTCAATATTATTTTGCCAGACCTGGGAATCGAACTCTGCACCTCAGGCTCAGCAGTCGTGCTTGCGTCCACTATAGTTGGTGCCATCATTGCCCATTCCCTAATATCTCTTCGTACAAACGAAAACAAAACCATGTATAGTTTTTCATTACAAAAATGTTGAAGATCACGATAGATGACGATTCCAGACTTGAACAGGCTTATTTTTGGTTTTCAAAGTTAAGAAGTTTAATAAATGTAGGTGGGTCAATGACCGCTATTCTCATCTTTACTGGCATCAACTATAGACCAACGAGCCAAGTAGGTGTACTGAAACTTAATCATTACTTTAGTCGGTACAATAGATAATGATCATTACTGGTTTACAATGTAGCTTAAATAAATGATCATTGCTCTCAAAAAGAAAACATCATCATCATCATTTCAGCCGAAAGACGTCCACTGCTGGACATAAGCCTCCCCCAAGTATCGCCACATTGACCGATTCCGTGCGACTCGCATCCAGTGGATTCCCGCAACCTTCACCAGGTCATCGGTCCACCTAGTGGGAGGCCTTCCAACGCAACGCCTTCCGGTTCGCAGTCGCCACTACAGAAATGTTTGGCCCCATCGGCCATCCGTTCTGCGAGGAATGTGTCCTGCCCATTGCCACTTAAGTTTGGCAATTCTTCGGGCTACGTCGGTAACCTTGGTTCTCTTGCGGATTTCTTCATTTCTGATTCGATCGCGCAAGGAAACTCCAAGCATAGCCCTCTCCATTGCCCTTTGGGTGACTTTAAGCCTTCTAATGAGGCCCATTGTGAGCGACCACGTTTCGGTCCCGTATGTAATGACTGACAACACACACTGGTCATAGACTTTCGTCTTGAGACATTGCGGTAAGTTGGAACGGTCCAGTTAGGTAGGTCTAACTTCGAGAAAGAGGTCAATCGTCGAATCCGACTCGGCTGGGCAGCGTTCGGGAAGTTGCACGGTATCTTCTCGTCCAAAAAGAAAACATCGTGAGAAAATTAGAAGTTACGTGACATCTACAGACTCGGGCTCTTGTGGTGGATTATTCCCCCAATCCTTTTCACAGAGGCGGAGGCCTAGCAGTGAGTACTATATCATGACGATTAATTTTTCGTTGGTTTCAAGTTGGCATAAGTCGTGGACGATAAAAATCGCGTCGTCCTATATGAATAGATAGGCCACGACACTTAAAAACTACACGCACGAACACCAGTGTGACTACGAATCAGGTTAAATTATACGTAGTCACACCAGTATGACTATAGATAAATAAAATGAACCGTAGTCACACTGGTGTGGCAATTTGGTGTGACTATGGATCGGTCACGGATTATCATGATCTGTTGTCACGACAAAGTGGGAACGCGGAGGGAATCATTCCCTTCATGTTGATTCTCGCTTTGTCAACTCGTGAAACAAATGACATCAGTTTTAAAAAGTTTACGCTTGACCTCGAATGTAACAGGCTGATTATGTAAAGTTAAGTGTAGGTATGCTTTCTTTTGAATAGAAAATTCCTACAAAAAAGAGACAGCCGCTAAAGTATGATATAAAATGAGCGTAGGCCGACGGTATTTCACTCAAACAAAATTCAAACAGCAAAGTATTTCAATTTAGACTTCTTGACTTCATGAATAAAGTTGAAATTTTCATAAACTGTATTATTCATCTGAAGGTGATTCTTGAACTTTTGTGTCCCTTCCATGAAAATACTGAAAATAATTTCAGTGTTGGTTGAATCACAAAAAAACGCTCGTTACGTTACCTGAGTAATATTGATACAAAAACTGCACCTTTCCTCGTTTTCAGGCTTTAGGTATAAATATAACGGCTCACTTGCGTACTAAACGAACAAAAACATTTTTTTAAAACAGAGCTCATTTTTCTACCATTAAATTTTAAATTTCCCCACAAAAGCGCTACAAATAACAGTAACTACACATAAATTTTAATTTGCAAAGTAAAAACTACCTACAGCTGATCGTAAAAGGTTATATTATGATGAAAAAACATCGACGAGTTACCGCACGCCATGTACGAGTACGCAAATTGCTAATGGGCGAAATTTTCACTTTAGTTATACTAAAAAAGCTTAAGGCGATTACACAATGTTTGGGTCGGAGCGGCGGCATAATTCGGCACAGTCGGGCGGCAAAAGCGAATAATATATTTTTATGTCTAAATTAGTTCGGTTAGTATGAATTATTGTTTAATAAGAAAAAAAAAATATTTTAAGGTACTTTCCAAAACTTTAAAGTACAATAAAAAAATGTGTTCTGGAAAAAGTCGGTAGACTTAGTTATAGCTGTTGTGCCATTACTTAGCAATTGCAGATGCCGAATGGAGTTTGTCGATCTTATTATTGAACTATATTGTGCACCAATTCAAGCACGGTAAGGAGACTCTTAGAGAAGTCATTTTTTGTAAAGGAGGCACCTACTTAAATTTACAACAATTGAATAAAACAAACCAATTTTTATTTTATTTTCAAATAGCCAATAATTTGGCAGTACTTAGTGTAAGATTATATGATATGATATAATGTTAAATTTTGCTTTATGGAACTAAATTTTTTGTATTTATCTGTGGAGGCTTGTTATTAGCAATTTAATTATATATTTTGTTATAATAATGTCATTAGTCTGTAAGCTTTCCTAAAAAGTAAAAAATAAAAATATTATTCTTCTTCTTTAACATTTGGCCACTCAATGCTTAATAAGTTTATTAGTACATAACAAAACAACAGCACAGTACATAGCTTAAGGAAACAGTGGGTTGTACTACCAATTTTAAAATTGTCAGGTTTCCGGGCTCCTAAACTAGGTACGCAGACCTGTATCTGACCTGTAAAATGTAGGTCTCTGTCAAACATCTCCACTTTTGGCGGTTTTATTCCCACATTCCTCCGTTCCGTCCGTTTGTCGATCGGCTCAAGCCAAATAAAATAACGGTACAAAGATTCTGCCCACTACACGGTATGGTATAGTATGGTATGGTACGGTGTATTGGGAAGGCACCCCAAATCCAAATTTATGTGTATTACTTCGGATTGGATGTGACTTGTGTTGAACAAATTTGCCCACCGAAACTAGTGTACAACACCCCTTACAAAATACATTTTAATGCATTAAATGAACTGATGGTGGCCACAAACCAGCGAAGAGTGGAAGGAAACGGTAAGAGATCGTAAAACCAGTAACTCTCCGTACCTAACCGTGGATCGTGCGCTTACTAATGAGAGCACAAACAGTTATTTTAACGATCGCACTTAGGACGGCCATGTTTCTATATAAAACGAGTCGTTTAGATTACGGGTAGAAGAGGTTGCTATAGAAAAAACTAAAGATTTTCTAAAGATTTATAAGCTACTTATTTGAGTAACAGACCTTTGTATTTTTTTTTTCTATCGACGAAATACAAAACTGTATACCTAAATGCAACTATCATAATGATTTTATTCCTTTCTTTTTGATTTTTTACCGATCAGCTGTAGGTAGTTTTTATTTTGCAAATTAAAATTGATGTGTAGTTACTGTTATTTGTAGCGCTTTTGTGGCCAAATGTAAAATTTAATAGCAGAAAAATGAGCTCTGTTATAAAAAAAAATGTTATTGTTTGACGCAAGTGAGCCGTTCTATTTATGTATGGTAATAATGATGACCTTTCCAATGCTGGGATGTGTGCTTAGTCGTAACGTTTAGTTTGGATGACAATGCATGGTGAGTTCAGTGACGTCTAAATCCAATATGGCGGACTCTCAAAAGATGGCTGACTATATGCGCCCCCATGATGGTTTCCATTAAAAGGGTTTGCTGAGAAGACGAAAAAAATTAGGTCACAGCTACATTAAAGCTTGTTTTTTGTACTAATACTGAGTCAACAGCTTTAGAGTAGGTATAATTGCTTACTGGATTATCCAATTACCAGGCCTAATCTAAATGCTGATATTTCAAAATATGATCCACAATTCAGCTTGCTTGCTTAACAACCGTTATATGCTTTGGTCAAACGGGGTAATAGGTATTGTTAACGACCATCGACCCTTCATTTTGGCTGACCATTGCAGAATTAATTTCTAAAAATACAAGGTGAAAGATCAAAAGCCGTGTAAGTTAAGGCCTTTCTAACCCTAAAATTAGCAACTCTATTTGTGGTGGTTCAAACTCCGTTTGAAATACTGTTAGAATAAAGTTCTAATCAGCTTGCACTACAAAGCGGTTGTTACGTCAGTCACTGCGGCCGAATAGTGCGAAATGAGTGTTTTTTTGCGATTTACAAAAAATCTATTGATTGGACTAAAAAAATAAAACACATAAGACCTGCTTTATAGTTAGTTCAGTGAGTATGCAAAGTTTCATGATATAATTTGAAGTAATTTTTGAATACCAGCGGTTTATTGTTTGTTTGATTTGGAGGTAACTTTGGAATTTTTTTCTATCAAGAAAAGTTTATGTAATCGTGTTTTCGTCAAACACAAGACTTAGCATTAATCCTCAAATTTACTATATATTTATTTCTAAATTAATGATGCAGTATTTTAGGCGTAACGGTGGATCATGCTAAGCCATTTGAGGGATATATAGCCCTTAATATCATTTTGTAGAACTAGAACTAATCGTTGGCCATGTCTGCCGTATGCCCGACGAGTCATGGGCCAAAATAACCTCGATGTGGAGTTCTGACGAAGCCATAAGGTGACGCGGTAGACCTCGCAGGAGATGGCGGGATGAGCTGAACAGAACCAACGACCAGTGATCTACATTGGCCCTGGATCGAAGGATTTGGAAGACATTGGCAGAAGCCTTTGCCCAGCGGTGGGATGAGACAAGCTAACAGTAACAGTAGGTAATCGTTGGAAAACAGAATTATATTTCTCGCTAACCACTGTTTTCGACAGCTCGCAAAATCCATGAATAGCTTTTTCCGCATTACTATGACTCATCGAAAAAAAGAAGGCGGTGACTTAAGTTCCTAGTAATCTTGAAGGTATCGCCCGATACGCCACTTATTAATTGCCAGCCAGCGATTAGAACAATGGCAATGGCAATTATGTTTATGGCATTGCATGGCTGGCATATTATGCAAAATACTCTACTAACTTTAATTAGTTTTGTGTTGAGGGTGTCTCGCTGCATGGCGGTTATTTTTCGTGTAAATATTGACGGTTTTTTTTTATGCATTTACTTTTTCGTAGGTAAATGTAATTGTGACCATGAATGGTATTACATAAGCAGTCATCCTAGTGTTGGGCACGGCCTCCTATCCGTGAGGTGATTTTGGGCCATCACCAGATGGACTCAATGCGAGCTGGGGAAGGTATTACATTAGTAAATATGATGGCACCATGTTTTTGATCCGTATGGGTTCCGTATGGTGTCGGACGTAAAGAATAGCACCATCCCATATCTTCCCGTGGGTGTCGTAAGAGGCGACTAAGGGATTACCAGAGAATGGGCAGCAGCGCTCTCTGTGTCTTTTGGAAGAACTGTACTGCGATCGCCAACCCGCTTGCCAAGCGTGGCGATTATGGCAAAACCCCCCCATTATGAATACCGCATTAAGAAAATGGCCCCTAGTGCCCGGCAGCCCGTCTACCCTCAACTACGGCAGCGGTCGAGGTTACGGCGAGGCAAGGGGTGCGAAGAATCCCCGGATGGGATCCGGCTGCCAATACCAACGACTGGACCTGGCAACGTATAACGCACGCACACTCCGGACCGACGAGAAGATAGCGGAACTCGAAGAGGAATTGAGCAGGCTGCGATGGAGTATTGTGGGATTGTCTGAAGTCCGAAGAGAGGGGGAGGACACGATAATCCTGAAATCCGGCAACCTGCTCTATTTCCGTGAGGGTGACCGGCAATCCCAAGGTGGTGTTGGGTTTATCGTCCACAAGTCCCTTGTGAACAACGTGGTGAAGATCGAGAGTGTGTCGACCAGGGTGGCGTACCTTATACTCAGAATATCCTCCAGATATTCGCTGAAGGTCATACAGGTCTACGCCCCGACCTCGGCACACCCCGACGACGAAGTGGAGACCATGTATGAGGATATTTCTAAAGCCATGCATGGTTCCAAAACTTACTTCACCGTTGTCATGGGGGACTTCAACGCGAAACTGGGCAAACGAGACGGGGATGAGCTGCAGGTGGGGCAATTTGGAGTTGGACATCGGAATCGCCGGGGTCACCAACTGGCTAGTTTTATGGAGAAGGAGGGCCTCTATATGATGAACTCCTTCTTCAAAAAGCGTGAGCACAGGAAGTGGACCTGGCAAAGCCCCGATGGTGCAACTAGAAATGAGATTGACTTCATCATGTCAACCAAGAAGCAAATGTTCAATGATGTCTCGGTGATCAATTCGGTGAAAACCGGGAGCGATCACCGCATGGTAAGAGGCACATTGAACATCAATATTAAGCTTGAAAGGTCTCGACTGATGAAGTCTACGCTCCGTCCAGCACAGATCCAAATCCAAAACCCCGAGAGCTTTCAGCTTGAACTCCAGAACCGTTTCGAGTGCCTAGGAAGCTCAGTGGACGAATACAACGATGGGTTCGTGGAAACTGTCCATACGACCGGGTCTAAGTTCTTCAAGGCACGTCGTACACATCAGAACAAGAGACTCTCCGATCACACTCTCAAGCTCATGAAGGAGCGGCGTGAGATGATCCTGCAGTCTTCAGACGAGGCGTGCAAATACCGGCAGCTCAATAGACGGATCTCTAAATCCTTGAAGAGCGACCTCCGCCGCTTTAATACCGAGCGTATTAAAGACGCGATTGAGCGGAATAAAGGCTCCAAGGTATTTGCAAGAGATCTGGCTATTGGGCAGAGCCAGCTCACGAAACTGAAGACCGACGATGGTAGGATCTTATCCGCCAAACCGGAGCTTCTGAGGGAGATCGAGAGCTTCTATGGACAGTTGTACACGTCAACCAGTAAACCCGTCGTAGATCTAGCAAACGACCCAAGAGCTAGACTGACCCGACACTATACCGAAGACATCCCGGACGTCAGTCTGTACGAGATTAGGATGGCTCTGAAGCAGCTCAAAAACAACAAGGCACCTGGTGATGACGGAATTACGGCCGAACTCCTGAAGGCGGGTGGAAAACCGGTACTTAAGGCCCTTCAGAAGCTGTTTAATTCCGTCATACTTGAGGGAAAAACGCCACAGGCATGGTGCAGGGGTGTGGTGGTACTCTTCTTCAAGAAGGGTGACAATGCCCGGTTGAAGAATTATAGGCCCATCTCACTTCTAAGCCATGTCTACAAGCTGTTTTCTAGAGTCATCACGAATCGTCTCGCGCGCAGGTTTGACGATTTCCAGCCACCCGAACAAGCCGGTTTCCGAAAAGGCTTTAGCACCGTGGACCACATACATACGCTGCGGCAAGTTATACAGAAGACCGAAGAGTATAACCTGCCCCTCTGTTTAGCGTTTGTGGACTACGAGAAAGCCTTCGATTCGATCGAGACCTGGGCTGTACTGCAGTCTCTCCAACGGTGCCAAATCGACTATCGGTACATCGAGGTGTTGAAGTGATTGTACAAAAATGCCACCATGTCAGTCCGACTTCAGGACCAAGCCTCGGAACCTATCCTCCTGCAGCGAGGTGTGAGACAGGGAGACGTCATTTCTCCGAAACTGTTCACCGCTGCACTGGAGGATGTCTTCAAGGTTCTGGACTGGAGAGGGCTAGGCATCAACGTCAATGGCGAGTACATCACTCACCTTCGGTTTGCCGACGATATAGTGGTCATGGCTGAGACCATGGAGGACCTCAGTACAATGCTCGATGACCTCAGTGGAGCTTCCGGAAGAGTGGGTCTTAAAATGAACATGGACAAAACCAAGGTCATGTTGAATGCCCATGTCACACCCACTCCTATCAAGATCGGAGACTCCACACTCGAAGTTGTAGACGATTATGTGTACCTAGGACAAACGGTCCAGTTAGGTAGGTCTAACTTCGAGAAAGAGGTCAATCGTCGAATCCGACTAGGCTGGGCAGCGTTCGGGAAGTTGCGCGGTATCTTCTCGTCCAACTTACCGCAGTGTCTCAAGACGAAAGTCTATGACCAGTGTGTGTTGCCAGTGATTACATACGGGACCGAAACGTGGTCGCTCACAATGGGCCTCATCAGAAGGCTTAAAGTCACCCAAAGGGCAATGGAGAGGGCTATGCTCGGAGTTTCCTTGCGCGATCGAATCAGAAATGAAGACATCCGCAAGAGAACCAAGGTTACCGACGTAGCCCGAAGAATTGCCAAACTTAAGTGGCAGTGGGCAGGGCACATTGCTCGCAGAACGGATGGCCGATGGGGCCGAAAAGTTCTGGAGTGGCGACCGCGAACCGGAAGACGTTGCGTTGGAAGGCCTCCCACTAGGTGGACTGATGACCTGGTGAAGGTTGCGGGAATCCGCTGGATGCGAGTCGCACGGGACCGGTCAATGTGGCGACACTTGGGGGAGGCCTATGTCCAGCAGTGGACGTCTTTCGGCTGAAATGATGATGATGATGTTTTTGATCTTATGGTTTGAGGACACCATGCCGAGTACCACGCAATGGTTAGGTTTAAAACCAATCAAGGTTGACCATCATAGACCACTTCTCGCTATGCCGTCGTCATACAATGAATTAATAAAAGTATTTTTTAATAACTTAGATATAAAGCTTCTTTCTCTAATTGTAATGGGTTTGACACACATTTGAACAATTAAGTCTGGAAAGACTTGAAAGCCTAGTCATTACATTAATTTTTACTTCGTCAGTAATCGTTTTAGTATTATTTTATTCCACAAACTTTTACAGTTGTTACGATCAAAAAAGTTTGAATACTTACTTGTTACTACGTTATTATTTACTTGAGTGAATAAAAATGAAGTAATTATTTTCCACGACTTTTTATAACAAATTGTTGGTGTACGGTTAATTGAAACTACACAAACTGATAGGCAGTTTGATGTTTACGTACCCATCCTGCAATGCAGCTGTTTACAGCAAACAGCCCGGTGCTTCGTTGTAAAACTAAACTTTGTTTGAAGTAAATATGTATTCTGTTGGGTTTTTATTAAATAATTATTATCCAAATAATTATTGCAAGCACTAAAGTTTAAACGTTAGTTCGTCAAATGTTCGTGTTTTTAAACGACTCTTAACTTTATTCTTTGCTTAGAAAAGCTTCGGTTTTCACAATCGTATGCCTAAAAGTGGGCATAACTCTACAAAATGTTTATCTGTAATCCACAACGTTATCACCGTAGATTATTTTATAAGCTATAGTTTTGTAAATCAAACAAAGTTTATCCCAAAAATATTAAAAGGCTTATTCCTGTATTTCAAATTAAGCCGAAACAACTCAGTGACAATCAATATCATGACCTTATCTAAAATGTTGAAATTGGACGTAATTTTGACATATTGGAACATTTAAAAAAAAAAAATATTTCAAAAACTAAAAAACCCGACTGCGTTAAAAATAACTAATAACTTTCAATACAAACTGAAAAGAAAAAAAACAAGTTTAGGAAACAGGACATATTGACTGCAATAGTCGGGACCCAATATAATCTAGACTAAAATCATTACATCCAATACGGATGAATATTGGATGTAATGATTTTAGTCTAGATTATATAAAATCATTACATCCAATATGGATGAATATTGGATGTAATGATTTTAGTCTAGATTATATTGGGTCCCGACTATTGCAGTCAATATGTCCTGTTTCCTAAACTTGTTTTTTTTCTTTTCAGTTTGTATTGAAAGTTATTAGTTATTTTTAACGCAGTCGGGATTTTTTTAATTTTTGATTTTTTTTTTTTATTTTACACTTTTTAGTTACTTAGATATACCATTTTAAAATCCTCATGATGAGCCCTTTTTTCGTGTTGTTCAGGCTGCAAAGCGTGCCAACATATGAATTTGGCGCCAGAAATTCGCAATTATGTTTTTTTTTACCCGACTGCGCCAGAAGGAGGGTTTTTTTTTATTTTGATACACCCACTGTCACTCTCACAGTAAATACAAATCCTACGACACCTCTAAAGTTAAAATCCATCGAGACGTTCAGTCTGCAAAGCCGGCCAAACAATTGAATTTGACGCGAAAAATCCGCCATTTTGTTTTTTTTATTTTGATATACTCAGTGTCACTCTCACAGTAAATACGAATCTAACGACACCTCTCAAGCTAAAATCCATCGAGCCGTTCAGGCCACAGAGCGTGCCAAACAATTATTATACATACATACATACAAACATACATACATACATACTCTCGAATAAAATTTACCTATCCTCAAGTGATTCTAATATTACTAAAAGTAAATAGTTTAAAACACAAACGTTCGCTAGATGGCTGCCTCCCTGCGTTACCGGGATGGCAGAGCCAAATAGGAAGATCCAAAATACACAACAACTAAACATAAGCCTGAGTTTAATGGGAGTTTTAGCCAGATAAACAGTTACTGCCTTCACCACGTGGAGGTACTCCCAGCTTATGTTATTAATATTGCTGCGCACACGCCGCCGCACGCTTGTTGTCAGTTGCCCAGGGTATATACATGTCTGCTCACACACAGGGACAACAACAAAAAGCTCGGCAATATTGGTATATTTATTATCTTAGGTTTTTGTTTTAAAATATTTTCTTGTTTTTAGCATTTATCAGTCCAAATTAAATTGAAACATAAAGTTATATATATTTTGGAAAACCATTTTGAAATCCTTTATTTTGATACCCCTTTTGACAGAATGTGAGAGATTTTAAAAAAATATTATTAGTTTGGAACCCTTTGCACGCGAGTTCGACTCGCACTTGGCCAGTTTTATGTACCCAGTGACACTCTCACTTTTAAGACGAATCTAACGACACCTCTCAAGTTAAAATCTATCAAGCCGTTTAGGCTGCAGAGCGTGCCAAAGAAATATACCCACATACATACATACACTCGAAAAACATAACCTAGTCCTTCTGGCGCAGTCGGGTAAAAAGGGAATCATATTTCAATCTCCAAAACAAATTAATAATTGCATTCAAAACAGAAAATAACGAGAAACATCGCCTAACTAGATCCAAAAGTCGGTAACAAACAAAATTTCCGTACCTATATTCAAAACCGTACAATAGAATAGGAAGATAAAAATAAACTTATGTACTCACAATACACGTTCAGCGGTAGTTTGCTTTCTATGCTGGAATGGTTGAAGTTTGGATGCTCTGCTCTGCACGTAAGTATTTGACCGTTATGATCTTTTGATGGCATCCATTGCAGCAACGATTCTGTCTCGTTCGCGTCTTCTATACCCTGTGGTAATGGCTTTTTGTGTTAGTCTTATACGTATAGTCTTAAAGGATATTAAAAGTAAATAATAAGATAGGGCTTTGATCTTTTCATCGACTGTTGAAACTTCAATTGTCGTAACAGACAGGATTTAAATAATTTTAAAACTTCTGCCGTCGATAAGAAGATTATATTCTTCTGGAAAACATCATTGTTTGAGTTGAAAGATATATAATAGTAATGGACAACCAGGACGATAAAAAAATCTGTTTTACCTGACATTGATATAGTTTATCATGTGAATAAACTACCAGGCTTAAGGTACAACTTGCCTGCAATATCAAGTTACCACAAATTGACAAAGTCCAAATAATTTTAAACCATAAAAGAAAGTTGATGGTTAAGCTCAAAATCGAATAAGAAAATTTGGACGCAAGTAAAATACAATGAATATTGAATCACTGCACTGATTCAGAGAGGAGCAAAAAAGCGATTCTAGTATTATAACACAACTCTTACCGATTCTTTGGTGATAGCATCTATCTTCTTCCCTCCTAGCCACCACGTGATGGTGGCTGGGGGCCTCGCCCCCATAGTTTTGCACCACAGCTCTGATTTTCTGCCCACCGACAGAGGCTGTTCTCTTGAAATTATTTCTACTCCTAGTGGTTTCACTGAAACAAACATTGTAACATTAATTTTCTTATTCTTGTATACAAATTTTTGGATTTTTTAATACATTAACATGTTTGTGATTGTAATTTTTGGCATGTCAATCGCAAACTTAATTGCGATATTATAATTAGAATACGGCTACGACTACGAGTCTAGCGTCTTCAGTAGCTTCTATCAGTTCCTGTAACGTGGTGACAACAGGACACAATGGACAAGATGATTGTGATCATTGCGATTGTGTAGGTGTTTAGTATACAGATGATGCCTTGGAAGGTGGGTAGGCATTTGGTGTGGGACACCATTGCGCCATCTCATGTTGTAAGCACAACGGGCTGTACAGGCGCTGCTGCTGCGGTTAGGTACTGAGACCCTCAAACCTCTGTAACCTCTTCGTACTTACAGGTTTAAGCCGTTTGGGGTTGTAACGCTCGGAGCCCAAATGCGCGTCTCCTAGTCGACACTTCGCTTCCAGAATTAGCATTGCCAATCCAAGTGGCAATGCTAATTCTGGGCACATTTCTGAATGGCAGGGACTTATACATTATCTATAGTTAGTTTCATTTGAGGAATGTAGTCCTTTCTTTTGTAAATATTTGGTTTTGATTATTCTACAAGTCATGTAAGCATTGTCAGTTCGGGTATACAGATAGATACGTTTCATAACACTATGAATTACAGAGTAATAGGTTCACAAATAGGGGTTGAAAATAGGAATACTTATATTTCATGGAAGGTTTTTTTGTGAATGTTGGTATTTTTCTCCATATTTTGCGTATTTTTCCTTATTCATTTTGTCTGATAGAATAAGCTTTATCTAAGCTGGCAAATCTGCGGGATTTCAGCTTCAGTAAATCATTAACAAGGCCACGGAGTTCAGAAATATTAAACCAGGGTTTCTTGAAGCAAGCAATCTGTTTGTCTCTTATCAAATGTCTGGCTGTTATATGATTTGCGGGTAGCAGAATAGCATAAACAACCTATAATGTTCCCACTGCAGAGCAAAAGCCTTCTCTTTGCGTGAGGAACTGCATACTTCTCCACCAGGTCAATGTAGATTGGCGCTTTTTTTGTAATATTTTTTTTATTTAGGTATTTATTTCAACAAAAGTTAGGTGAGTATTTCAAAAATCTTCGGCCAAAGTGCAGGACAGTTTGTCGGCAGAGTTCTCGTGGACACATCTCTGAGTTTTCCTAACATTATTGCATCATTAAAAAGGTAAGGGAACACACAGTTTTATTATGATAAGGGTAGGCACATCGCCTTATAGTTTACTGCGCCATATACTCACACAGACGTATGCGTCACATCACGCCACAACTAACTGCACACATACTCGAGCTGCCCAGTGCGTATTTCAAAAGACACGTATGGGTACATAAGTGTACTAATCTACAGCTCGAGTATCCGTACATATACACTGGCTTCTATATGTTGGCTCATATCGACTAGCCCGCCATCCCAACACGCGCGGCGAAAACACATGCTCCTATTTCACATGTACTCAAATTTTCGGTTCTAGGACATGCCGTTTTTCTATGTCTTCATTCGTCTACTTTCATTCCTTCATCGTTTTGAGAGCAGTGGTGATAAAATAATTAACACTAAGTAACGTGTTTGGTGTCCCCCTTCGGGTAAAAGCGGCGATCATCATTATTGGTAATTTGATGGAATTTATTACTGTTTATTTTTAAATTGCTATTATTGAATTGATCAAATTATTTATTGTTTAATTGATTGTTGATGATTATTGTCAGTTATTGTTAATCTAATGGAATTATTATTTATTTATTGCTGTTATAAACGATTACTATTTTCATTGATCTGATAGAATTAGTTAGCGACTATTTTTATTGATAGTTTGATGGAATTTAATTATTGTTTTTGTTATTTTTTATAGTTATTATTGATTTGATTAAATTACTTATTTGTTGCTAATGATAATTGTTAATTAATGTTTATGTTTATTTTTACTGATTATCATTTATTCATTTAAATACATATTTTTAACATTTTTAAATATTTCTTAATAAAACTACATAAAAAAACATTTTAAAATATAAAAAAACAGTAGCCCACCAGCGCTGGGAACAGGGTCCGAGCTGCCGGTGGTCAGGGCTCTTGAGAGAGGAACCTCCTAACGATACGTGCCGTGTCCAGAAGTTCTGCTTTCTGAATCAAGCCCTTGATCCAGCTGCCAAGCGAGAGCCTCCCAAGATGTTGGTCGAGGCTCTTGGCTATTAAGCCATTGGCTGACACGACTATCGGCACAATGACTGCTGTACCCACGTCCCACATGTCGACAACCTCGCGAGCCAGATCTAGATATTTGAATTGTTTATCTTTCTCTGCTTTCACGAGGTTCTCGTCATGCGGGATCGTTATATCAACAATCATTGTGCGACGCTCCAATCGATCTATCACCACAATGTCAGGCCTATTGGCAACAACAGTCCTGTCATGGCAACAACAGTCCTGTCATTTACTGATTATTATTAATGTGGCTTGTATGGGATTAAATAAAGCTTATTTAATATATATTATTATTATTAACGTGTTTGGTGTTTGATTAGGCACAAGCAAAGATAGGCCCATACCCAGCAGTGGGTGAAGTCGGACTGCAGATAATGCTGATGATGATTATGAACGTGTTTGTCTGAGTTCTAACCTACGGTCTGACACTCGTAAGTGCTAGTTTCCACCATCAATACATTGCAAATCTATTAAGTCCTTCAGTTAGAGCATTAGAAAATAATGGACACGTATTTTTTTGTTTTTGTAATTCAATGAATATTGACAAATATAAAACGCATCAAAACTCGAGAGTGGCTCGTGACGTCACAACGCACTAAAAATTATAGCATGGTGTGACGTATTGAGAATTTTAAAAGCGTCGTATCTTCGTCAATTTTGGTTTACGTAACTAACAAAAGAAAAAATACTAGTGTCAAATATTTTTTGATAATTTAACTGACGGATTAATTAGATTTTTTCAGGACACAAGTCTATTCTCGGCTGTTTCCATCACTGCTCATAGCTGAATTGACTGAATTCTTGAAAGATTTATCATTTTCGAACAGCGATACTGATTTCGTTACCACTAACATAAACACTAATATTCGGTAGTGGTAACAAAAGTAAGTTGGCCTCTCATTTTATTGAAGCTTCGTACTACGCCAGGTCAGCTCAAGTTTACAGCACTAAACACTAACGTGCGACAGCAAAAATATACACCTTCATAATCATCTGCCTAGCCTTTTCCCAACTATGTTGGTGTCGGCTTCCAGTTTAACCGGATACATCTGAATACCAGTATTTTACATGGAGCGACTGCCTGCCTATCTGACCTCCACAAGCCAATAACAAATGTACACCTTGTAACCTTACAGTTTTCTGGCTCCTACCAGGAAAATGTAACGTTACAGAAAACTGTAAGGTCAGAACCTACATTATAAACAAATAATAAGTCGTCCACGTACAAAGGTAAATCATCATCTGCCTAGCCTTTTCCCAACTATGTTAGGGTCGGCTTCCAGTCTAACCGGATGCAGCTGAATAGCAGTATTTTACATGGAGCGACTGCCAATTTGACCTACACAACCCAGTTAGTACAAAGGTTAATGTACCGACGTAATAAACATTTAAACAGCGTGGACAAAAAAACAACGCATTTGTATTCACAAATGAGTTCGTGTTGTTATAATTTCGATACGATCTTTCACGACAAGGTAACTTAAACTACCAATCAAAAGTTTACCTGAAGGTAACCGTGGGCATGGCACAAACGTGAGGAGTAAATGTAACGTAAATGCGAGCGAAACTGAAAATTTAATAATCGTTTCACATTTAATATTTACGTAGTTTTAAGGCGATTACAGGAGCTAAATTAGGAACTCTACTTGTGGTGGTTCAAACATCGTTTGAAATACTGTTAGAATAAGATTCTAATCAGCTTGCACTACAAAGCGGTTGTTACGTCAGTCACTGCAGGCCGAATAGTGCGAAATGAGTGGTTTCTTGCAATTTACAAAAAATCTATTGATTGGACTAAAAAAGTAAAACACTATGATGCTAATATGTTGCTTATAGAATTATTTGCCCAATAATCAGAATGATCGCATGTATTTTCGTATGGTTTTTACTCGATAGAAGAAATTTGTAGAGATAAGTTCGTGATTTTTTTCTATCGAATAAAGTTAGTCGTATTATGTTTTCAAAACACTATCGTACTAGCATATAATCCTGAAGTCATATATTTTTTCTGGTTTTGTTTATTGCAGTGAATCGTGCTTTTTTGCATTAGAAAACTCACGTTTAGCTCATGTCGCTAGTCACCTTAAGACTTTTTTCAAATTTGTGAGCGATTCTAAATCGAGCTTGAAGCTAAAATGCTGTAGGGTAGTATTTCAAAGGCAAAACCAAACCATTTATTTCAATTAGACTATTAAATCGGATCTTCGAACGTCAACGCTTGGAACAGTGTCAACGGACGCCCTAGAAGGACATACACTGACCTTATTGGTGAGGTTCTTAAGAAAGTTCAGGTGCGTAGTGTAGTACTACCAACCGGCGTGCGTGTATGACCAGCCCGCTTAGCATGAACGCCGTAGACACGAAAGAGAAACGACAAATCTTTTGTTCATCTGTCATTGAATCGACAAAATGACAGTTGAACAAAAGATTTGTCGTTTCTCTTTCGTGTCTACGGCGTTCATGCTAAGCGGGCTGATGTATGAACGTGGATGAGGCAAAAGGAGTATGTAAGGATCGTAGCAGGTGGCGGTCTGTGCTTCCGTTTTCCCATGGGAAAAGGGAGAGACTTTATGTATAGATGTTCATGTTTGAACGTCAAATAAAGAAATAGAATTGAATCTATTCAAAAACGCGTCAAAACTCGAGAGTGGCTCGTGACGTCACAACGCACTAAAAATTATAGCATGGCGTGACGTATTGAGAATTTTAAAAGCGTCGTATCTTCGTCAATTTTGGTTTACGTAACTAACAAAAGAAAAAATACGTGTCAAATACAACGTGATGAGGCCAAAGGAGTATGTAAGGATCGTAACAGGTGGCGGTCTGTGCTTCCGTTTTCCCATGGGAAACGGGCGAGACTTTATATTTCTTTGTTTGACGTTCAAACATGCACATCTATACAGATGTGCATGTTTGAACGTCAAATAAAGAAATAGAATTGAATCTATTCAAAAACCATACACATGTTTTACTACATTTAGTACCAAACGCCCTAGAAGGACATAAACTGACCTTATTGGTGAGGTTCATAAGAAAGTTCAGATGCGTAGTGTAGTACTACCAACCGGCGTGCGTGTATGACCAGCCCGCTTAGCATGAACGCCGTAGACACGAAAGAGAAACGACAAATCTTTTGTTCATCTGTCATTGAATCGACAAAATGACAGATGAACAAAAGATTTGTCGTTTCTCTTTCGTGTCTACGGCGTTCATGCTAAGCGGGCTGATATATGAACGTGGATAAGGCAAAAGGACTATGTAAGGATCGTAGCAGGTGGCGGTCTGTGCTTCCGTTTTCCCATGGGAAAAGGGCGTGACTTTATGTATAGATGTGCATGTTTGAACGTCAAATACAGAAATAGAATTGAATCTATTCAAAAATCATACAATTAGTACCAAACGCGAACACGCGACGTAAGTAGTAAAATATAAATTACGAAGGTGTTCAACTTTATAACAATCTACCGGCAGATATTAGGAGCACATCTTTCTTCAACTTATTTAAAGCTAAACTCAAGCAGTACATCACAAACAATATAATACTATTAAATTAAAGTTAACACGTCTTTCACACAATAGTAAATGTCGACCTACCTACATTAAGAGAACAAAACTGTTAACTACGACTACACTTTACTCTAGTTATGTATTTATTCAATAAGTGAACAATGTATGTTCTTTTAGAATAAATAAAGAATCTTTAAACCCAAGTGAAAAGTAAATTATTACGCCTCGGAAGCCGAAAATACAAGTACCTTTAGCATATTATCGTTTGGATTTTTGAGACAAGCACGTTATTCTGTGCATTCGTGCTAGACCTAGGCCTGAAAATAACTAGTTTATTCAAACCTCTGTTGCTGTTAGGTCACGCTGAAATTGTAATAGGCTTTGATTTACAACCTTTTTTTAAATAAAAATTCAAATCTAGATCATGTTTTTTGTTATCTGATTGTACCAAAAAAAATACAATTTACAGTTTAATGACTATACTTAAAACAAACTTTGATATTTTGAAGACTTAATTTGATTTTTAATAATGGTTTCAAAACTTAAAGTTCTACAAATTGGAGTATAAAAAGTTTCGTGACTCAATTTTGACGAAATTAAAAGGTTACACCTAGGTTACCTAGGTTAGGGTAAGTTTTAAGGTGGACTACTTCGTTGGTTTAGTGGTCGTAAGGGGGACTACTGAGCATAAAGTCCTGGGTTCGATTCCTGGGACGGGCAAAGTGTTATTGAGTTTTTCCATCAGGAATTCCACATTAGCAGTCACGGAGTCTGGATCTGTGCCTAATTGATGGCAATAGGCTCACCCCCAGGAAAAATTACGATTTTTCTTACTCCATTGTGGGATCCAAGACAGTTAAATTCTTTCTCTAAGACTTTGTCGAGCGTCATTGTCTCGTCGGTTTTCTGGTGGTCGCCACTGTTGATTCTGGCTTTAGGGAGTTACAGTGGTTTGGAAATAGTGTGGCGAGCTTGTTCCAAAACAAAAGGTTCGCCCCCTATTAGATGGGACTACTTATATACCTCTGCCTAGCCCCACGGGAATTAAACTGAAAAAAACACTTTCCAATAATTGTCATTTTGTCAAAAATATATACTTAAATGTGTTATTTTTTGAGGCGAGACTGATTTCAACCTTACAACAACAACAGGCCATAACGTCCACTGCTGGACATAAGCCTCTCACATGATGGGAGGAATTTGCCGTAATCTCCACGCTTGGCAGGCGGATTGGAGATCGCAGTGTATGAAAGACTAACAGAAAACGCTGCTGCCCATTCTCTGGTCTACGGAGGCGCAAGGTGTTCCCCGACAAGGACTCCCGTGAGTGTAATGGGTTGGCACACGGCTAATAATTCAAAAAAAAAAAAAAACATAATTTAAACCTTAAAACGAATCAAAAACTCTTTTATAATAACATCAGTGTGATATCATGTGGTATATATTAAACGATAGAAATTTGAGCATGTAATAGCGTTTGATTACCCACTACATTTACACATTCGATATTTAGTAACTTCATCATTATTTGTATCAATGCTAACTGGTTTACGATTCATTTAAACCAAATAATGACAGTCTAACCTGATTAATGAGTTTGAAATGACAAATGAAAGCTATAGCAGGCTTTTAACGGCCAATCATTAATTTACCAGCCTAAATAGATATCAAAAAAACATAAATTAATTTAGGTTGTATTGAATGATAGTAACAGTATTTTCTTTTAATTTTGGTATTGTCCTATAAAACAATCGCAATAAATTATAGAATTTGGCAGTTTCTTAATATAGACATTTTTATCGGCCCAGCACGGCAAAATAAGAACTTAGCTATTTTGTTTGCAAGGACTTTTGCCAAGACTACAAAATGTTCCAACAGAACTTTGCATTCGTATACTTCAAAGAATTCATTCAAAAAGTAAACAGTTGAGCATAAATTGTGTTCTCAACAGTTTTATAGACCTCACTACAATAAAACGTAGAATAACAAAACTTCACACGTACAGAACCATAACGAAAAGCTTTAAATATTTACTTGGAAACATACAGTCATAAACATAACACGAGAAGGTAGGTATGTAGATATAATAAAAAATACTATGAAGTGAGGAATATAGAAGGGAACAATATGAATAATGCGTTATTTTTATTCTAAATAAGACAGACATGGCCCCAAAAATAAGCAATACATAGTCACTTAATAATACAAGAATAATGTCGCTTCACGCGTCACTTCGTAAGAACTATTTCAAGAAAAACATCGAAAAGCTATTGGGAAGGTAACTTGACAAGTAAACCAATAAAATGTAATGTGACACCTGGTCCAAGATGGCGGATATCTGCAAGTGTAATGAAATAAGGAACTTGTATACTTTTTCCCACTGCCCTATATCGGCAAAGCGAGAGTCGAGTCTAAAAAGGATATTGGTTTAGGCTTGCCCGAATATCGGCGTTAATGACTGTTAATAACTGTCCGTTATTGAGGGAAAGAATATTGCAATCCCTGTTTGTTTTCATTTCTCTGATATTCAGGGTAACCCAAATAATAAACCTCGGGTTTTGATAAAAGGAATTATTTATATTGTACCAGAATTCTCTGTGGAAACGATTTTATCCAGACAACATTTAAGTGTGCTACAACATGTGCTTAACTTTAAATGTAATTTTATTTAAAGCAATTTTAAAACAACAACATTGAGGTAAAAAACCCCGGGGAATTATTTACAATTACTTTTTTGTACAAGCATAATATGTTAAACGTATAAAATTTAAGTGGTTGGGAATTGATAAGGTCCCTCATTTTTTTAAGTTAATGAGAACGTTTTTTCGTATGATTTATAAAGCAATTAACTTACACAAATAAAATGAATGTTATACTTACAAAACAAATCAACTTTGATGGTAGTCTTCTGTGGCGAAGCTAGCAGTGTATTATCCGCAGTGCAAGTGTACAATGCACCTAAATGCGCCCTCGTTGCATTTCTGATCACTAAAGTTAGCGATCTCGTTGGCGCTGAATGTTCCCCCGCACTTAGTGTAGCCAACACAGTGTCACCTTGAAGCCACTGAATTCTCGGCGTCGGGTAACCTACAACAAAGCATTTATTATAAACGCTAGAACACAAAGAGCCTTCCATTGTTCCCAAATAACATTACACCCTCTCGTAATGAGAACATGATTGTGCTATTTGCTACACAAAATGTTATATCAATGTTTTCTGAATCTTTATTTGACGTGTAAGAATTAGAACGAAAAACGGGATGACTTGAAAAAAATATCAAAAGGTTGACATCAAAGAATTTAACGATGGAAAACAGAATGTCCAGGCGGGGAGAAAATAAACGATACATTTCAATCAATTTCGTTTGAGTGGATACGATTCTGGTGAGACTTCAAGTGATCGTTTGTTTCTTGTTCTTCCCGTTTCCTCTGTTTATATTACGTTTGTAAGTTAGACGCTCGCGAATACACAAACACTTCCTTTTATTTCATTCAACCCTGGTACTTCTATTTCCAAAAATGCCGTAGTATTGTAAGAACCGTTTCGAGTTTCCGTCGCTTTTGAACTTTTGAATTCATTTCCCAGGTGAGCCGAAATGTAGATCAACTTTTCTGCTATAAAATTAACATTTATAGCCCTAGAGTACAAATTATTCCCGATAAAATGTAAATAGAATTGGTTTTTAACAAATTAATACGGTCATTAGTAAATGATTTTTGCATAAAATGTTTATTTAAAAGACTAATTCGCAAGATATCAGCAAACTATCTGTATATTACCATTTTAACATTCAACAAATATTATAAATGCGGGTTTTGTTGAATAGTTTGTATGTTACATTAATCGCACTATACCAACATAAAATATTACATTAAATTCGGCACTCAGATTTCCTATAATTTAAATTATCATAATTATAGGATAATTTTTACACAGGCACTGTATTGTTATAATTTTCTAAGATACAATAGAGACCGCAGGCAGCATTATGTTGTTCAAAAATTCGAGTAAGTACTTACCACCCTTGACGGAACAAATAAGTTTGAACTCTCCTCCTTCGTGATAAGGACCTGCAGTACTTGAAATTTCTTTCCCATACTCGTCGAAGACGTCTGGTTTGCTTGGAAGTTCTGTAAGAGGAAAAATGGGCTATATTACTGATGTATTATTATTAACTACATAATAATGAACAGTGTGATTGTAGTAACATGTTAGTGACACCACTCTCCACTGGATATTTATAGATTGTTTTTTTTTCTTGCTGGCCACCCCGGTTTCCCGCTCTGGCAATTCCTGTTACTTATATTAAACTAAACCGGTTAAGTGCGGGTATCAAATTGATGTTATTTATTTGCAAGAACGACTAGAACACCTGTACCTAACTCGTCTAAATACAAGAAGCAGAAAAAACGTCGATAAAAGTTCTACAGGAAAAAGACGCGTTGGCTTCGTTTTTTGGTAATTTTTCTCTTAGAAACATTTTATTTTTCATTGCTTGTTGTGTAAAACATTATTACCGACGTTCATTGTTAGATTGAATCGAAAAATTGCACTTTGAGCTGTAAATCGTTTGCAGTATTACCAATTGTTTTATGCACGGAACGTTGTTGAAAAGTCTTTAAACCTAATTACGTCCGCCATGCTGCATATAGTTTAGTATACATATAAACTCTTTGTAACTAAAAAAATATAATTCAACAAAAAACAAAATCGTATCGTGTTGTATCGAATTACAATCACAGCTTTTAGGCATAAAATGCCGGCTGTGATTTTCAATTGAAATCGAACAAAAACAAAGCAAGATCAGATAAACGAACCTTAATTGTATACAAAACTTTGTAGCGTAAATAAAAATAAATAAAATAGAACACGCTACAATCGGCAGTCAATACGAATATCTACACGAAAACAAAAGTGCTTACCAATGTTCCCGTTGTAAATTTATTCACAATCAAAATGAAATCAGTACGCGGTGAATCGCAAAAGGCACTCAACGACCTCGGAATATCCTCCAAATTGCGGATACACAAACTAGAAGCGCTCGAACGTGGCCGAGGAAATGAAAATATTTTCGTTGAGTCAAAACAAAAGGTTTCGCGATAGCAGTATTCAGAGGAGGATGCCGGCAATCATGCGAGGCTTTCATATCCATACCGTGCAAGTATCGCTTACTAAAATGAACATCTGCCACCCCTTCATTGTTTCGTACGTTACACATAAGTGCGGGCCGACTGAAATGAGAATTTCCCCAGTATTCGGGCGCAAGAATGGCGGATATCTGCCGATGATGGCATATCCGCATATTTTTCGTTGTTGGAAATCGATACTGACAGTATCGAGTGATTCGATAGTAATTGGAATTCGAATACACTTGTCGGTTGCATGTTACGTGGTAGTTTCTAGTCTATTCAGTGAATACTAAACATGTTGCAGGATAATAGGAAACATTGATGTTTTGCAAAATGCCTAGGATTTTTGCGAAGGACCGGATTATTGTAACTTTTTTTATTTTTATTATCCGAGCTAATGCAAATTATGAATTTTGAAGGACCGAGTTATTGGAAACAAAAAAGGTTGTCGTAAACATTATTTCATAACCTCTAAGCTTACTGATAAAAAAATATTACTAGCTAATTTAAGAACAAAATGTAATTTACTGCGACATAAACATAGACTTATATTGTCACTTACGGGATATCTTCCGTGATTGTTAATAGTTTTGAGCTCCCGATCAAACAACACGGAAGATAGCCCATATGTGACAATATAAGTTTAGTTTTAACCCATGAAAGCTTAAAACAGTGGTCGGATAAACATAGACCTAGTGAAAATAGCAGTCGTTATCTACATCAGCGTTTTGTGAATTGCGATTGAAATTTGAGCATCATAAAATAAATACAGACAGAAACAAGTCAATCAAATGGACCTGGGAAATATGACCGTATTTGTGAAGCTGTTAGATAATGAGGGACATTTCGGAGAATATTTTGATTGAATTCGAGTTTAATTACTATTTTGATTGAATGTTGTAGGATCTGTGTGCTTAGCGTTTTCCCATGGTGGTGTCAGGTGATCCTGTCTAACCGAATGCAGCTAAATACCATTATTTTACACTAGCGGATGTCACGCGGTTTCACCCGCGTAGTTTCCGTTTCCGTGGGAATACGGGGATAAAATATAGCCTATGTTACTCAGTAAAAACGTGGCTTTCTAATGGTGAAAGAATTTTTTAAATCGGCGCAGTAGTTTTTGAGTTTATTCATTACAAACATACACACAAAAATACAAATCTTTCCTATTTATAATATTAGTTTAGATGGAGCGACAATTTTTTTAGGATAGTGACCCATCTACGGACTTGACCTAGAAGATCGGACCCAGTGGCTCTTATATGTAGCCACGAACCTCCCGTTTCCTATGGAAGTTACATAAAATATTGTATGTGATTTACAGGTATTTATTCTTATCCCATGAACTGTCTTAGGCGACACTCAGGCTGCTCGCGTCTGTGCACCAAATGCGTATGCGATATCCGCGTGTCTGAATAAAACGACGATATCTCCGAAACTACGTTAGTTAGCGCGCTATCAGTTGTATCATTGGAATCGTTAATAAATTAGCTAACGTCCACTCAGCCGCGGCTGGCTGTACTACTAGCCAAGCGCTTCTATCGTATTACCGCGGCTGGCTAGTAGTACTAGCCAGATTATTGTGTAAAGGTCATCATCATCTGCCTAGCCTTTTCCCAACTATGTTGGGGTCGGCTTCCAGTTTTACCGGATGCAACTGAATACCAGTATTTTACATGGAGCGACTGCCTATCTGACCTCCACAACCCAGTTAGTACCGGGTAATACGATACCCCTTCGTAAGACATGTTGTCAGACTTTTTGGGCCTCTGACTACCTAACGACTGTCAAAGATCTACAAATGACAGCCGAGACCAACGGCTTAACGTGCTTTCCGAGGCACGGAGGAAACTCGGTATGTAACAGGCGGTCACCCATCCACAGACTAACCTAGGCAAGCATGGCTTAACCTAACGATCGACCTGAGCGGCTGTTATTATTTAGCCACGAGCTCCTGTGTCTTTACACAGGAGCTCGTGGCTAAATAATAACAGCCGCGCATGCTTTATTTTTTTAATTATAATGACCTTTGTCATTATAATTAAAAAAATAAAGCATTATTTCAATAAGTTATTGTTTAATTTCCACAAAAACACATTATTTCACGATCTGTCTGATCTGATCCGTGAAGTAGGTATAGGAACCAGAACCACCTGAAGATTTTCATTCTTAGTGATGTTTCCAGTTTCCCGTTCTAAAATGGAATCATATTGGTGTCCACCTGTCCGTTACAATGTTCTCTTCGAGAATTTCTCTATCATAATTATGGTATTCTAAAAGCGGAAAAAATACTTTCCAACGATGTTGGAGTGGAAAATTAAAAAAATAAATAGATTTGGCTTTTTGGCTAATACCTGATGTATTTTGGCACTAGAAATCACTTGTTATACAACTAAAACTAAATTTTCAGTTTTACGATTAAAGTTATTACAATATTAATAATCAATATTTTAGTACAAGAGCTCTTCTTCATATTGTACTTCAATAATATTGATTAATAATCTTACAAAATAATCGAAATATTTGACAAATATTTAGAACGAATGATGATCACTCATACAACCTAACTTGCTTAATGACTCATCTTCATACCATAGTCCATTCTTGTATAGCTCATACTAACTGCACGACAAACATTCTCGAACGAACGATCATCTTTCCTTTGTGCTGGTACATTTGCCAACCATGATGACCCATGATCTCCAGTTTCAAAATTAATACAATTAATACGATCACACTGAACACACGTAGTACATGAAAATGCTTAATTAATTACCTAAGATTATGTTTCTTTGTTCAAGTAATAGGTTCCATTAAGGGAAATCTCTGCGTATTATATGTAATAGAACAAGATCCTGACTCAGATCGACCTTCACCCATCTTTAGACCGAATGAACAAACACTTGACCGATTTTTCTTAAACAACCTAATACCATCTTATTAAATTGTACTCAGTATTTATTAGAAATTTGTACTCAGTAGGCGAACTTTAATTTATAATTCCAATTTTCTATATATAAAAAAATGTTATTTATTGTTATTGTTTTTGGTAATCATGTATTTTTTATTTAATCTTGTATGTTTTGTTTTTAATTATTGCTGCATGTTTTTTGCATGTGACTTTAAAATTTATATTATTATTATTAATTATGATGTTTGTAATGTATCAAACACAATTTAAATTGTTCCTGATAAATAAATAAATAAATAAATATTAGATTGCATAAGTAAAATCGGTCAAGACTCAACCCATCCGCGATTTATATTAGTTCTTGTATTGAAATTGAGGCAAATTATTTTTATTTCGGTAAACAGAAGGGTGTAGATCGATCTTTGTTGGGATCTTAGACTTTAAGTACGTTTGCTATATAATGGGCCTTCTTGATATCAGATGGAACTCGAAGGTCCGACCCGTTTTCCTTCTATATCTGAGTCGGAATCAACACGAAAAAGTTTAACGGACGACCGAACTTTTTGTACGGAAACTTTTATATTGGTTTGAATAAAGAAACACCTTTTTCTGCCTTTTGGTTTAGTGATTGCGACTTGTGATGCTTTGTGTGGGATTTGATTAGCGAGTTTGTTGAAATTAAAGACATTTAAATAAATTTACGGTATAGAGACATAGCGAACAACATAATCTATTTGCGATAACCAACCTGGTTGGTTTAATTGGTTGCCTGGTTTGTTGAGAGAGCAGCGGTGGCCCAGTGGTGGCGGCCCCGACTTACAAACAGTAAGTCATGGGTTCGAACCCAGACAGGCGCATTACTTTGTGTAATTTATTTCATCACCACTGTGCTGCTCTCAAAACGGTGAAGGAAAACATCGTGAGGAAACCGGCATGTCCTAGAACCAAAAAATTCAAAGACAGGTGACATCTACCAATCCGCACTAGGCCCGCGTGGTGGATTATAGCCCATTCCCTCTCATAGAGAGGAGGCCTGTGTCCCAGCAGTGGGAACATTAATAGGCTGATGATGATGATGAACCTGGTTGCGGTTGGTAAAAGGATGACGTATCAAACCTATGTCATTTAGCTTATAATATCTTACTGAGACATAATATTTCTTTGACATTTCTATTGATATCCTATGTATAGTACCTTAAATATCTTTCGATGAAGAAACAAAATCCTAAAGAATCATAGGTATTCTTCAAACATACACCCACATTGTAAGTTATTGGCTGTCGTGTCGTCTGTGTAGCAATTTTATTTGCATCCTTTTCTATCTATTGCCAACTCTATCACTCCTCTTTAAGTTGTCTTGTCCCTAAAAAAAATATGTTCTGTTCCTTTTCTTCGTGTCGTTTCATTATCTTCTTCGATATTTTTCAAATTGTCTTTTATATCAAAGACATATCCTGCAGTCAAGTACCTTCTTCTAAACAATTGCTCTTCGAAACTCAATATCATTGACATCGAATTGTCAATTTGATAATTAAATGAAAACCAATACCTTCCTTTAATAACGGATATGAGTGAATGATACACAAAGACGTTTATTGCTTCTGTAAACAAAGATGACTGTGCGAAAATTGTAAATAGAAATGCTAATGATGCGAATTTGTGTTTATTTTTAGACAGTTTTATCAATTTGTCGTAGTAGTGTGTATATATTACTGAACGTATAATTTTAGGTACAAGTTTATAACTCTGTATGCAATGATATTCTAATAAACAGATATGTTATACACCTACAAATCCACAGAGAAAAGTGTGCCGCGGGGCAGAGCCAGCTCACATACACGCAGTGACGCAGAATAAAGGAAAAACAGGCCAATTGGCTCGTTTTCGAGTCTTCACGATTGCACGCTCACAACATATCTGTGTAATAGAATATCATTGGCTATACGTGAATAAACGTGATAGTAACAATGTTTGAATGAATGCTTGCTTATTTTACGTATAGCGAAACCCAACATGTCGCTATTATACGTGACTGGTAATTAGTGACCGATACCTAAACACGTGATTGTTACTCATAATAACAAACAACTTTTACTATGGGACCAAACATGAATTCGCGAAAATAAAATCTGCTGTTCAATACATTTTGACCAGTAAGGCAAACATAAATTAATGAACAGCAGATTTTTTTCGCGATTTCAGGTTTGGTCCCATAGTAAAAGTTGTTTGTTATCATAAGTACAATCACGTGTTTAAGTATCGGTCACTAATTACCAGTCACCATAATTATGACAAATAAAATATACATGTATTTTCAACATTTAATTTAGCATTGAGAGTGAGAAATCTAGTAGTGCGCTTTTTATCGTGCTAAAGACAAGTTCTAATGAATTCTAAACGTTCACCTCAATGTCGAGAGTTAAAAATCCAGTGCACAGTAAAAAACTCAGCATTAAAAAAGCGCTCATGCTCGGCTTTCTTCAGATGTGGCCCAAATAATTTTACACATCGTTTCATCTTAACGATACAGAAGGCATAATTAAACACTTAAGGAAAACTCCTCCCTCTTAGCTTGCTAGGCCCCTAATTAACAGGCAGTTATCTGTTGTAAAGACCTCATTAATTTTGTTATACTCTCCACTTCAAGTCGTTATTTTTTTGTGGTTTGTGTAATTTCATGACTTATTTTTCTTACACTTTCTGTTGTTTTTTTTTAACAATTATATCAATTAAGGAAATGTTATTGTATGTAATTATTACATTTTAAAGGATATCATTAAGAATTCGGGATTTTAAGTTAACTCCGCATCAATATTATCCGCGCAGCAGGGATTCCAGTATATCAAGATACGACTGTCCATCTGATGTCACCACCCAGCCCCAAGGTGGCTGGTTGTTATTATTGAGTCACTAGTCTTTCTAAACCAACTAATAAGGCTACATTATAAATATTTATAAGAACTACTTTATTATTTATAAGATAGCCTAAGTTCTATTTACCTATCCCGTCGAACTTATTGGGACATAGAATACCTAGAAAGGATAACACAAGGTACCCTTCAGCTCAAAATCCAGGTAGAATCTTGTCCCTAGCTTTACATAATGCAGAGACAGGTATCCTAAAACTAAATGTAAGTTTTATGCAAAAGAGCAAAGTCTTACCGGTCGTACAAGTATTTCAGTCACTAACCTTTGGAACAGTTTGCAAGATTTTATCTCCATCGATAATACTAACATTAAAGCAGGTACAGATAATTCAGTATTATCGTATTGACATGGCCTTGAAGATACCAGATTTCCTCAAAGAACATCGTATCTTAATGGTTGTCCTAACGGTTCTCAGGTTGAACTGGTTACAATAATTTGGCATCCACCAAAGGGCCTTTATTTTGTCCTTTGAAAGATAAAACGTTGAGATAAATGCAATATAAAACAGGTACAGCTTTAGATGTACAGTAAAAGATAATGGAAAGCCTCGGATCTTGTTTTTATAAGGTGATAAATGTTTACGTGTAAAGTGGCCAGGGCTTTCATCAGCTCTTCAGTGTTTAAGTGCTGTGATACCTGAACGTTGACCTCGAGGTAATTCACACTCTGTTTTAAAACTCATAGCGGTCTCAAATTTCTGATTCGTAGGCTCCTAGGCAGGCGCGTTGGCATATTCTAGAACCAAAAACTCGAAGATATTTGTGACATCCACCCGGGCCCGTGTTATGGATTTTGGCCCTGTCCCTCTTATAGGAGATTTGTCCCAACAGTGGAAAAGTTATCGGTTTAGTCTGATCATGTTAGAAAACTGGCTCCGATCAAATTGGGAATGTCTTATGCGTGAACATGTATGTATGTAGGGGATTAGAGTAAGATTTATTGAATAAAAGAATCAATTTGTATCCAAACATTAGTGAGTAGTAAAACTTAATAAGTTTTTTCTTAATTGTCCCAACATTTTGAGAATTGGTTTTGTTTCAGAAGAATGATGCCAAAACTGTATTGTGAACCTGAAAAATTGTACCAGTTTAAGCTGCGAATGCCGATTTGTTTGCTATACCACCATCCCACATGATTGTATTGTCAACTTCATATTTGTTGACGATCAAAGTTTTGACGACGTAATTTTCACCAAATTAGATTTACGACGCTCATCATATTCAGTCGTCTGTTTTATTATTCACTCCTCACTTCAAACCTAAATCCTCCATTCATAAAACAAAATGTTGCCCTTAACAAATATCGTAAAAATGTAAGAAGCTCGTAACATAAGCAGGTAATCTATTTTACCGTCGTTGCCCTTTCCGATACACCTCCGAGATCTGGTAAGTCCTCATAAAATTTTAATTTCTACTGACCCGCATTTTTACTGTCAGCGTTTGAACGTAAATCATCCTAGGGCGTGTTTGGACTTCCCTTAAACTTTTCGTGTTGATTTGACCAGGATAAGGGAGGGTCAAGTTTACGATCGTACTAGTTTTTATCGAGATTGCCCCACGGTACGGCTCATAGCTTTTGTTGGGCCGCCGTTTCAAGGTGAATTATTTTATTAAAACACAAAAAGGGGAGAGCAGATACGGACGCGAGATTATGTGAGAATTTAAGAGTTTTACCCATCTGCGCGGCGATCTCATTGAGATAGGCTAGATAGTTTCGGAATACAGATTTAATTTATATCTTGACTTACGTTTTGGATAATCGAGGAGAGGGTTCTCCTATCTTATTGGCCGTGAAATATGGTTAGCCTGTTAATGTGCTTGGCTGAACAAGGCCGTCTCGCAAATCGGTGTAATGAACGATTAAGATGTGATATTGATGTAATCAATATGTTTAAGGGATTAGTGAAAGCAATTTGGCGTTATTAATAACACACTCGGATTTGCTCCTTGTGTAGGTATAGGCTGTGAATTTGTTTTGTGTTCTAAATTACATAGGGTGACTGGTAATTAATGACCGATACTTAAACACGTGATACTTAAACACGTGAGGAGCTCGTGGCTAAATCATAACAGCCGCTCGGGTCGATCGTTAGGTTAAGCCGTGCTTGCCTAGGTTGGTCTGTGGATGGGTGACCACCCATTACATACCGAGTTTCCTCCGTGCCTCGGAAAGCTCGTTAAGCCGTTGGTCCCGGCTGTCATTTGTAGAACTTTGACAGTCGTTAGGTAGTCAGAGGCCCAAAAAGTCTGACAACCAGTCTTACCAAGGGGTATCGTATTACCCGGTACTAACTGGGTTGTGGAGGTCAGATAGGCAGCCGCTCCATGTAAAATACTGGTATTCAGCTGCATCCAGTAAAACTGGAAGCCGACCCCAACATAGTTGGGAAAAAGGCTACGCAGATGATGACTTAAACACGTGATTGTACTTATTATAACCAGCAACTTTTACTAAGGGAAAAACTTTTACCTGAAATCGCGAAAAAAATCTGATGTTCAGTAATTTATGTTCGCCTAACTGGTCAAAATTTACTGAACAGCAGATTTTTTTTTCGTGATTTCAGGTTTGGTCCCTTAGTAAAAGTTGTATGTTGTCATGAGTACAATCACGTGTTTAGGTATCGGTCACTAACTACCAGTACCTAACCCTATATATTTTTTTGCAGATAGTGAAATATGATAGAATGTAAAATAGAACGAAACTACACTTAAATCATTACAACCAATATGGGTCCCGACTATTGCAGTCAATATTTCCTGTCTCCTGAATTTGTTTTTATTTCTTTTCAGTTTTTATTTAAAGTTATTAGCTATTTTTTACGCAGTCCTGTTTATAATTATTTTTTATTAAAGTTTTTATTTTACTTTTTTCAGTTACTTAGATATACCATTTTAAAACCCTCATGATGAGCCCTTTATCGAGCCGTTCAGGCTGCAGAGCGTGCCAAACATTTGCATTTGGCGCCAAAAATCCGCTATTATGTATTTTTTTTTTATTTTGATATACCAAGTGTCACTCTCACAGTAAATACGAATCTAACGACACCTGTCAAGCTAAAATCCATCGAGTCGTTCAGGCCACAGAGAGTGAAATAATTATACATACTCTCGAAAACCATATCTTATCCCATATCTTCCCGTGGGTGTCGTAAGAGAGGCGACTAAGGGACTTACCAGAGAATGGGCAGCAGCATTCTCTGTGCTTTTGTAACAACCGTACTGCGATCGCCAACCCGCCTGCCAAGCGTGGCGATTATGGCAAAAACCCCCTTTTGGGGGAGGCCCATGTCCAGCAGTGGACGTCTTTCGGCTGTAATGATGATGATGATGACTCTCGAAAATAAACCACCCCTTGGCAGTCGGGAAAGAAATGTTTTTACTGGATAAATAAAACATACAGTAGGTACCTATACGCTAAACGTAAACATGAATCTGAAATCCTCTTTTCCTCACTTTTAAAAGGTATTTTAATTGAGAATTTCACACTACTCATTACTTCGGTAGAAATTGGCATAGTTACTGTGTTACTCCTAAGACATCATGAACTTCAATAAATTGCCAAAGTGATCAACGAACTGTATAATTTTAGCTGTGGGTGACAGCTCCCCCATATTAATTTAGAATTGAAATTAACTGGAAGGGATCTTAATTCTCACAAGTTATAAGACGAAGGAGTTAGATTACTAAGGTCGTAAGCCAGCCCCCTACGACCTGTTACACGGTAGTATTGTTCAAGTTAATATGTTATTCGTGTATGTGGTATGTTACAATGGTTCTGAATACATCAGGAACTACTTGATGAGGGGTGGTTTGAGAACATGATTCTGATTTGAATTAATTATTGTCTCTTCTGTTTATATGTTTCACTAGCGGATGTCACGTGGTTTCACCCGCGTAGTTCCCGTTCCCGTGGGAGTAAGGGGATAAAATATTGCTTATGTTACTTGCTGATAATGTAGCTATCAATTGCTGAAAGAATGTATAAAATCGTTTGAGCGGTTTTAGAGTTAAATCGTAACAAACACACAAACAAACAAAAAATCAAATCTTTACTCTTTATAATATTACGTATAGTATAGATTAGTTCTGTGGCTGCTGAAAAGATTATGCACAGTCTGCATTGTTAGAAATAGTGACAATAAAAACTGCCTCGCTGGTCGAGTGTTCGCAAGTGAATACTACTGACTTTCCTGGGTTCGATTCCCGGGTCGGGCAAAGTGCTATTGGGTTTTTCCATCAGGAATTTCTCATTTTTCTGAAATCATCACGCCTGTAATACCGGAAGGGTTAGGCAGAGGTATACCTAAAAATACACCCTCATTTCGTCAGGTATGTTTTAGTTCCATGTAATAGGGGGCGAGCCTATTGCCATCAACTGGGCACAAATCCAGACTGCCTGAGAAATTGGTCCGACCCGGGAATCGAACGCAGGACGTCAGGACCTCATGCTCAGCAACGAGGCCGTTGTTGTTTTTATTGTGTAAATAAAGGCTCAGCACCAAGTTTTAACTCATCATCCATCATCTGCCTAGCCTTTTCCCAACTTTGTTGGGGTCGGCTTCCAGTCTAACCGGATGCAGCTGAATACCAGTATTTTACATGGAGCGACTGCCTATCTGACCTCCACAACCCAGTTAGTACCGGGTAATACGATACCCCTTGGTCAGACTGGTTGTCAGACTTTTTGGGCCTCTGACTACCTAACGACTGTCAAAGATCTACAAATGACAGCCGGGACCAACGACTTAACGTGCTTTCCGAGGCACGGAGGAAACTCGGTATGTAATAGGCGGTCACCCATCCACAGACCAACCTAGGCAAGCACGGCTTAACCTAACGATCGACCCGAGCGGCTGTTATTATTTAGCCACGAGCTCCTTTTAACTCATCATCATCAGCCTATTAATGTTCCCACTGCTGGGACACAGGCCTTCTCTCTATGAGAGGGAATGGGCTATAATCTACCACGCGGGCCCAGTGCGGATTGGTAGATGCCACATGTCTTCGAATTTTTGGTTCTAGGACATGCCGGTTTCCTCACGATGTTTTCCTTCACCGTTTTGAGGGTTTTAACTAAGTTTGATAAACCCACGAAAGTTACAGTTACATCCAAGTAAATAAAAAAAATTGAATTGAAGAATTGAATTTCCAGTTCTGTAAATGAGGACTTACAGAACTGGAAATTCAATTCTCGTTACCAAGGTCAAGTTCCCGTCCTCATTTCTACCATTTATTCTATAAAATGAAGTAATTCTCTGTAAAAATACGTATATTTCCTCTCTTAATACCAGAAAATACTGCGCTATTTCCACGAAAGTCTTATGTTTACATAAGCTGAGAGCTTTTCGGACATGTCTTACTTAATTAGATTCCACTTTCTTCCACAATTCTTCCAGAAAGGGCCTCGATGTGCTGTGACGGAATGAATAGGTATTACTTACGTACAGACATTATTTTTCTAAGGAAAACTAAATTGCTTTGTTGAGGGAAATTGTTTTTTGGATGTGATTATAACATAAAACAACATAGAACAGACACACTAACATAATTTACTATGTACATTTTTTTATTGTGTTACTAACTTAGGTTGAACGTTCTATTTATTAATATTACTAACTGATGCCCGCGGCATCGCTCGCTTGACAAATAATATACTAAAACCTTCCTCTTGAATCACACTATCTATTAAAAGAACCCGCATCAAAATCCGTTGAGTAGTTTTAAAGATCTAAGCATACATAGGGACAGACAGTCGTGGCGGGGGACTTTTTTAAAATAAGTAGTGATAGTGATTAATTGTTGTGACGTAAGTTATTTACATAATATAATTGTGTTTAGGGGCCAAAGTTGCCTGAAAATAAATGAATATTGTTGTTGTTATTAACGGTTTTCTGAAACGGACATTGACACAAAATATTGCTGACAAATTGCCAAACACGTGTAACCATTTGGGTCACTTCACACAGATCTCGATGTGTATGTGGCGTGTCTCCACAGACAATGGCCCATCTTGCGCTGCATGCCCCTGACACCTACGCGCTTAACGATCTTATGACTGCAGCAGCGAGCTGAGTTTGCGTAGCTGAAAAACTCAGCATTCAAGGCCAAATATATTTAACCGGTATGTTCGATATTTTGTTATCGTAAAGGATTTTCCCGAAAAAGTTCATCATCTGCCTAGCCTTTTCCCAACTATGTTGGGGTCGGCTTCCAGTTTTACCGGATGCAGCTGAATACCAGTATTTTACATGAAGCGACTGCCTATCTGACCTCCACAACCCAGTTAGTACTGGGTAATACGATACCCCTTGGTAAGACTGGTTGTCAGACTTTTTTTGGGCCACTGACTACCTAACGACTGTCAAAGATCTACAAATGACAGCCGGGACCAACGGCTTAACGTGCTTTCCGAGGCCCTGAGGAAACTCGGTATGTAATGGGCGGTCAACCATCGACAGACCAACCTAGGCAAGCACGGCTTAACCTAACGATCGACCCGAGCGGCTGTTATTATTTAGCCACGAGCTCCTCCCGATTTTCCCGAAAAAGTTGATCCTAACAAAAACATTTTCATATAAAATGTTGCCAAGACATGACCATAATGACTCGCACTGTCAAAAAGTTATCAGATCTCATGTAGAGCCAAGCTTTTAACTCTACACGCCCTAACTCTACAAGGTCTAACTTCACAAACTCTACACTTTATTGTCAAAATATGTGGCTTTGCCGGAAGGTGTAGAGTTCGTTAAGTAGAGTTAGGGCGTCATCTCTGTGCTAACCCGTAATAGCATTATGAGCTTATTATTGAAATTAATAAGCGGCTTTTAATAATTGACAGTTCTCCTGATTTATTTTCCATAAATTGATTTAATTTAAGTCCCTAGAAAGCATCTAGGTATACCATAATTTATTTTTCGGTTCAGGACCCTACTATTCTGTGCTCACTACAAGGTGTTTATAAAACGCAGGAATAAAAAAGCCTACACATAAAATATGATGTAGGTAATTATGACATAAATCATAATTATGTCTGTCTGACATTTCAGGCATGCTAATTTTAATTAAACTAACAGCGCGTGCTAATTCAGTGTTAATTTGCGAATTCAGTGTTCAAAGTAAGTCAGACAGGCGACCGGGCGACCTTCAGAACAGAATGACATAGCCGCAACAAAATTATGTCATGTACCTTCTATTGAATGTCTGGGCATGAGCCAACATGTCCTGTGCTAACAGACAATATTAATTTATTAGAAGCTCTAACAGTGGGTACCTCAATAAAGGGTGTAAAAAACCTCTTAACGAAGCCGAAAAGCCCTTGTTTTCCACGTCATTGCGATCAGTTTTTTGTTCTACACGATATGTTCTGGGAACCTTCTAGTTACGGAGATATTGGGGGTCAAAGTTCCAACTTTTTGACAAGTTTTTTATACAAGTTTTTATTTAGATTTAATAAGACTTTAGACACCTCCACGACCCCCGTACTATTCAATCCATCTATCAGCACAATGTTTTGAGTGCGTTACATTAAGTTCTACCGCAAAAAACATGATTTTTCACCCCAAAAAAAAAAGTCGTTTCCCAGCAATAATTTTTGCGTAAAGTTACTTCATGTATAGAATGCTTGGTTGACGGTTTCATAATGAGGTTTTTTACACAGGTTGGTTGGTTGGTTTGGTTGTTTCTTGTATATTATGTACTGAATACATAATTATATAAACTTTTTACGTTTTCTTCTCTCAAAAACTACAGAACACCACCTGCTATCACCCTCACATATTCCTTTCACCTTTTGCATACCTATTTTTAGTTTTTCAATCATTCTCTCAATTTAATCAAACTCCCTATCCCTAGGCATACTCTTTTAAATTTTTCTCACTACATTTTCTTTGAAACCGTATGTTGCTTTTTTTAACGTTAATGTGACGTCACTGGTTGTGACCAGGAAGCAGAGTCGCTTTGCAAGGATCGCATCTCCAAAGTATTCATTCTGTTTTCATGTATCTTTTTCCACACCCAACATTCAAAAGATTCTGATGAAGTGTGTAGGTACTGCTTAAATCATCATCTTCCTGACCTTGTACCATGTTACTTGGGGTCGACACAACACGTTTTTTTCTTCCATTCTCTTTCTGTCAATCGACATTTACTCCTTTATCTAAATATATAAAAGAAGAAACTGACTGACTGACTGACTGACTGACTGACTGATTGACTGACTGACTGACTGACTGACTGACTGACTGACTCATCTATCAACGCACAGCCCAAACCGCTGGGTCCACAGATTCCAAATTTGGCAAGTAGGTTCCTTATGTGGTCTAGGGGTGCACTAAGAAAGGATTTTTCAAAATTCATCCCCTAAGGGGGTTAAATGGGGCTCCAAAGTTTGTATGGGGAAACAAGATTAGTAAGACTATTTTATTCGAAACTTCACAGGAGTGCTCCTATTGATAAATGAGTAGAAATGGGTTTCAGGTTTTTTCAGAATTCAACCCCTAAGAGGGGGAAATGGGGTGGCAAAGTATAAAAATCAATGCACAGCCCAAACCGCTGAGTCTAGAGATTCCAAATTTGGCAAGTAGGTTCCTTATGTGGTCTAGGGGTGCACTAAGAAAGGATTTTTCAAAATTAACCCCTAAGGGGGTTAAACGGGAATCCAAAGTTTGTATGGGTAAAACAAGATTAGTTAGACTATTTTATTCGAAACTTCACAGGAGTGCTCCTATTGATAAATGAGTAAAAACGGGTTTCAGGTTTTTTCAGAATTCATCCCCTAATAGGGGGAAATGGGGTGACAAAGTATAAAAATCAATGCACAGCCCAAACCGCTGATTCTAGAGATTCCAAATTTGGCACAAAGGTTTTTTATGAGGTTTAGGGGTGCATTAAGAAAGGATTTTTCAAAATTCACCCCCTTAGGGGTCGGAACGGGAGTCCAAAGAATACGTGGGGAAATAAGATTAGTTAGACTACTTTATTCGAAACTTAACAGGAGTACTCCTATCGATAAATGAGTTAACGTTTGTGTTTCAGTTTTTTTTTCAGAATTCAACCCCTAAAGGGGGAAATGGGGTAACAAAGCCTGAAATTCAACATAGGTATTGTTTTTATGGTGAATTGGGTCGGGTGTATTACAAAAACAACGATTTAAGGATTTAATGTGGCAGACCTGAAATACTACCATTTCCTGTTGGGGTGCGATGGGGTTGAAATGCCTAAAAATCAATATGGGTGTCGATGCCGAGATTATCAGAGGTGCTGATTACGAAAATGGCATTTATTTTGAGATCCAGATGATAATGATTGTGATTACGATGATGATGATTGTGATAATGATGACGATGATTGTGATGATGATGATTTTGATTACAATGATAATGATTGTGATTACGATGATGATGATTGTGATAATGATGATTGTGATAACGATGATAATGATTGTGATTACAATGGTAATAAGTGTGATAACGATGATGGTGATTGTGATAGTGATTGTGATTGTAATGGTGATTGTGACAGTGACGGTGATTGTGGTAGTGTCGGTGATTGTGATGGTGATAGCGATGGTTGTGATAACGAGGACGGAGATTGTGATGATAATGATTGTGATAACGATGATGGTGATTGTGATAGTGATTTTGATGGTGATTGTGATGGTGATTGTAAAAGTGGCAGTGATTGTGATGGTGATAGCGATGGTGATGGTGATTGTGATTGTGACAGTGATGGTGATTGTAATAATGATATATTATTATGAATAAGATTATTGTGATTACTATGATAATGATTGTGATAACGAGGGTAGTGATTGTGATGGTGATTGTGATGGTGATGGTGATTGTGATTTTGATTGTGATAGTGTTGGTGATTGTGATAATGATGGCGATTGTGATAATGATTGTGGTTGAGATAGTGATGGTGATTGTGATCATGATGATTGTGATTAAGATGATAGTGATTGTGATTACGATGATAATGATTGTGATTACGATTATAATGATTGTGATGACGAGGATGGAGATTGTGATGATGATGATTGTGAATACGGTGATAATGGTGGTGATTACGATGATAGCGATTGTGATTACGATGATAATGATTGTGATAACGATGATGGTTATTGTGATAACGATGATGGTGATTGTGATACTGGTTTTGATAGTGATTGTGATGGTGATGATGATTGTGATAGTTATTATAAGAGTGGTGGTGATTGTGATGGTGATAGCGATGGTTATTGTGATGGTGATTGTGATGGTAATTGTGATGGTGATTGTGATGGTCATTGTGATGGTGATTGTGATGTTGATTGTGATGGTGATTGTGATGGTGATTGTGATTGTGATTGTGATGGTGATTATGATGGTGATTGTGATGGTGATTGTGATGGTGATTGTGATGGTGATTGTGATGGTGATTGTGATTGTGATGGTGATGGTGATGGTGATTGTGATTGTGATGGTGATGGTGATGGTGATGGTGATGGTGATTGTGATGGTGATTGTGATGGTGATTTTGATGGTGATTGTGATGGTGATTGTAAAAGTGGCAGTGATTGTGATGGTGATTGTGATGGTGATTGTGATGGTGATTTTGATGGTGATTGTGATGGTGATTGTGATAGTGATTGTGATGGTGATTGTGATGGTGATTGTGATGGTGATTGAGATAGTGATGGTGAGTGTGATAATGACTGTGATTACGATGATAATTATTGTGATAACGATGATGGTGATTGTGGTAGTTATTTTGATAGTGATTGTGATGGTGATGGTGATTGTGATAGTGATTGTGATAGCGATAGTGATTGTGATAATGATGGCGGTTGTGATAGTTATGGTGATTGTGATAATAATAATTGTGATGATTATGAAATGTGGCACATAGATAGTTTATAACCTGGATTAACATGGAGGACACTATTATCTCTTTAGTATGATCCAGTGGGACAGTTACCGAACTTCACGCGGGCGAAGCCGCGGGCAACAGCTAGTCTTTCATATAATTCCTCACGCAATCCATCCATGCTTTATAAAACATTTTAAATTATTCCCTTGGGTTTGACGGAAGTCAGTAGAAACGTGGACAACAATGACTGATCTATACTAATATTATAAAGAGGTAACATTATTTTGTTTGTAAGTTTGTATGTAGGGGGTAATCTCCGGAAGTAATGAACCAATTTAAAAAAATCTTTCACTGGTAGAAAGCTACATTATTCGTGAGTGCTATAGGCTATATTTTATCCTCGTACTCCCACGGGAACGGGAACTACGCGGGTGAAACCGCGGGACGTCAGCTAGTGTTCAAATAATAATAGATATTCGACAACACGTGGGGTTCATATTATGATGACCATGAAACGTAAAGGTTATTCCCATTAAGGGAATCATATTCCAACACAAAGCTTTTCATTCCAGATGTGAAGATGAAATAACAGTAGCTAGTTGGAACCCACGCAGGAAAGATTTAGTATTATATTGAGTCTTCTTTACAAATTAGACGGATTTCTTGTAAAGGTTATGAAAGTAGCAACCAATAACTCCATAGACTGTGCTGGAATGGAATGGAGCGCCATTTCAAGTAAGCTACAGCGTGGGTGTTGCGTTTGTGTATACGACGTTGCGTGTCTTCTTTAATTTGTTTAACCTCAGTTGCTGTTGCAAGACACGTGTCGCTGGAGTGCGCAACCTGTGGCCAAGGAGGGAGTGTTTTTCAACGTATATGTTACAATTTGATTTTTTGAAGTCATTTATGGAGAGAAATCTGTGGTTACAAGTCTGCAACTCTGACAACAAGTCAACATTTCAAAGTCAGCGAATTTATAACGGTCAATTCAGTACATTTTTGATTTTCAATAATTTTGTTGCTACAAGAACGATAGGTACTTTGTTTTAGTGTTCTTGTTAGATAAAACGCGAATGGCATCCTATTCCATCCTCAAGGCATCCTGTCCTAAAAAACAAGGACTATAAAAAGTTGTCTTGAAAAGATTGCTTTCAGCGATAAGACCGCCGCACAGAGGAGTATTTGACTTAAAAAGTCGATCAAAAGTCGAAAAGTCGAAATTTGTTATATTGCTTTACAACTATTGTATCGTGAGAGCCCAAAAGCTATTACGTCACTTAACGGCCAATTTGGCCATACACCGCCTCTCCACCAACCGTAGCAGCAGTCGGAACTCAGTCCTTGCATGAATCGTATGTCTTTGTTCTCGGCACTACAGTTAAAACGTGATCTTTAAATTGCATTTAATCTGTGTTTGGTGAAATTAAGTGATAACCATTATGGATATTTTAGAAGAAGGTATGTCGTTACTTTATAAAAGCATGTTTATTTTGGTTTTACACTTTATTTTAGTGACATTTTGCACCTTAAATACACTCCATAAAAAATGCAACTTTTTTTTAGTAAACTCTGCAATTAAAGGTGTTTTTGTTTATAAGTTAAGCCGAGTTAACTTATGATTTTGGATGTAACATATAGTTTCATTATTCTAGATAAGGATTTTAAAGGAAAATGTCCCGCATATTCACGCCATTTTTTTATTTTTATTTTCTACAAAATTAGTCGAAATCAGCTTCCATAAAACAGTGTTTTATTTTTATTTTTCTATTCCAGAATCTCCAATGACGCCGATAGAGATGACTAGAAAATCACTCTATGAAGTCATACAAGAATCTTCAGACAGAAAAAATGACCAAAAGTTTGAGTTTTTAGAAAATCGTCTTAAAATAATAAAAAAAAAAAATGGCAGGCAAGAACTCAAGAAGATAAAAATATAGTGGCAGAAAGGAAGAAGAAAATTCAAGAGGCTTTTAAAGAGGAAATGGGGCTGCTAGTGGATATTCCGAAGGCAGGGTTTGGGAACACCAATATGATCGGAACACTTCAAGGAGATTTTTCTCAAATCCCGAAACTTCTTCCCGCATTACTGGGATTGACATCAATTTAATTTAAAAAAATGCAGTGTCATATTGGAGACTTTGTCAAGTGGGCTCAAAATTGATACGCAGAAATTTGAAAACTTTACTGAACAAACTGCAAAGCTATATGTAGATTTGTATGAGTGGCACCCCATGTCGCCTACAATGCACAACATTTTAGACATGGGGCCACAGTAATTGATCACGCTATTCTGCCTATTGGCCAGTTGTCGGAAGAGGCGGCTGAGGCCTTACCAGAAACAAACACTTCCGCATGTATAGGCAGAATTATTCCAGAAAGACAAAGACAAACAACACAAAGATGTGCTAAACAGACTTCTGCTAATTTCGGATCCTTTTTTGAGCAGTACCAGAGGCAAAGGCAACGAAAAAAAAGTAAGCCATTTTCCGTTGAAGCATTAGAACTCTTGCTCCCGGAGACATCCTACGCCTCGTCTACAGAGTTTGACAAAGAGGAGGACGATGGATCTAGTGAAGGTGATCCTGACTAGAAGATTTTTATGTAAAAACTGTTTATTTAAACTTCATGTACAGTAGTGGTACATAGGCGCACTTAATGCAACAAGGAATTCATTACCAGTCAACCATTCTCTACTTTTATGTAAAATTGTACATGTGTCTGGTGTCTTAAATACAAAATTATCATCTTAAACCACTTTTTATTTTATATCCAATCTATAATTATCACAAAAAACTCCTCTGTGCGCCGATTGTGCATGTTGTGAAACCTATAATTTGTATGGTGTGCATAGTAAAGAGCTATATATCTATCTTAAAGACTGGTGTGGAAGGAAATCTAGATTAATAATATAAATTATAGGACTATAATCAATTATTTCGTTTTTTGACTCACCGATAACATCCAACGCGATCTTATAATTCCTGGTCGGTGAGACATGGAAATCAACCCGACACCTGTAGATTGCTCGGTCTTTGGCTTTGATCTCCAGCATTCGTAGACCAGCGGTGGGCGTACTGTGCCAGTGGGCTCGCCCGATGTAGGCTTCCTCCACCCAGTGCGCGGATGGGCCTGGCACCCGAGTGTCGTAACTGTTGAAGAAGAAAACAGAACAGTCAGAAGCGTGAAGTTTGGATTATGATGACCTTGAGTAATTGGTTATTGGGAAGAATAGGCACAATAATACAAGGTTAGTTTTTAATAACCAGCCGAAATTTAAAATTAAGATCTAGTTAACAAACCAAAAGTGCATTTTAAATATTATTGTCGAAAAACATAAAATAAAATAATAGCATTCATTTGAAAGTGTCCTGAAAATTTCCTAAATCATAAACCTAGTGGGAGTCAACGCACTTGTTTGCGCGTGCATGCACCGCCAAATGTATGTGTGTGCTAACTGCAACCTATACAGGGTGTAAAAGACCTCATCACGAAGCCGTCAACCAAGCATTCTGTACATCAAACTAAGTAACTTTACGCAAAAATTATTGTTGGGAAACAACTTTTTTTTTGTGGTGAAAAATCATGTTTTGTGGTAGAACTCAATGTAACGCACTCAAAACATTGTGCTGATGGATGGATTGAATAGTACGGGGGTCATAGTGGTGTTTAAAGTAAAAGTCTTACATTAAAAAATTGTATTTAAAAAAAAAACTTGTCAAAAAGTTGTAACTTTAACCCCTAATATCTCCGTAACTAGATGGATCCCAGGTATGGTGTAGAACAAAAAAATGATCGCAATGACGGCGAGAACAAGTGCCTTTCGGCTTCTTTAAGAGGTGTTTTACACCCTTTATAGGCTGTTGAACTGAATTGTACTGTTGTAATATCCACGCATTTGCTTTTAGTGGTGGACAGGAATGAATTTTTATTTAAAAAAAAAAATGTTTTATTATTCATTATATCGAAAATATTATCGATTCTAAACCATTTCTGAAAATATGGCCGGTCATTGAAAACTAACCCTGTATAATAAGCAGCAGTGAGTTTAACCAATTTCGATGTTGCAGTTGGAAGTAACCCTATAGCATGAAGAATAGGGTGTAAAGTTCTTCATCCCCCATAGAAAAGAGAGGATCCTCTAACCAGACGGGTTTTATGTCTAGTGGGCTACCGCCCGACAGTTGCTGTCGGGTTTTTCTACATCATCACCATTTCAGCCGAAAAGCGTCCACTGCTGGACATTGGCCGCCCCCAAAAGGGGGTTTTGCCATTGTCGCCACGCTTGGCAGGCGGGTTGGCGTTCGCAGTACGATTGTTACAAAAGCACAGAGAGCGCTGCTACCCATTCTCTGGTGCTATTCTTTACGTCCGACACCCTACAGAATACTATATACAATAATTTCTACATGTCGTAATTCTATAATCTTAAGTCGCGGATAACTTTAACTGCGCGATTGATACTTTTTTACCTTTTGATAGTTCAACTAAAGTTGCTTTTGCAAAAGATTACAACAGACTAGATGCAGAAAATGAAATTGAAATTATCTGGATTTAAAAATGTCGTGTAAAAATCATTTTTTGAATCTCATTTTCAGTTTAAAAGTATCTTTAAGATAATCTTTATCAAGAAAATAATACTGACCATTAACATTAATAATGATTAAGAACATGCTTGTGAAAACATTAAAGTTGGTTGTAAAGCTTTTCCGGTTAAAATAATATAGTTGACGGTAAAAACCGTAATGGGTTATAAAATATTATTAGAAAGCATAAAAGGTTTTTTATAACTAGGTTTAATTAGCCACAATATTTCTCCATTTTGAAGTTAAATATGGTACATTCTACTGTTTACATTTTGAAGTCGAAGCGTTGAAATTCTCTGTATTTCTCTGTGTGAAAATGGGTTTTGTAAACAGCTGTGTACCACTTTTGGTGTGATGTTTACTTTCAAATAAATTGTAGTAACTTGCTATTGTTTTCACTAATCGTAGACTTATACACACAAAACCCGTCTTGTAAATCATACCAATGAGCTGTATCATTTTTCAAACCATTGTTATTCTAACTCTGGGTTGTATATTTCAAGGTCCCTTACCCATAATCCTCGTAAACAAGGCACACAATATGTACATCTAATCTCTATAAAGTTAACTAGCTTACGCCCGCAGACATGACGCGTCATTTTATTAACCGACTTCAAAAAAGGAGGAGGTAAATGTTCGTGTGTATGTATTTTTTTATGTATGTTACCTGATTTCTCCTCCATTTGTGGACCGGTTCTCAAAATATTTTTTTTATTTGAAAGAAGAAACTCCTGAAGTGGTTCAGGTTTCAGTAATCGGTGACAAAACATAAAATCAATTAAACAAAGGTCACCGACTTCTGAAGCTTGACTTTTGTTTTATTGATTTGGTGTTTTTGTCACCGGCTTCTGAAGCTAAAGTTATTTATCACTTTTTTGTGTTTTTTTTTTTTAAGTCTGGTTTATTTTTTGCAAAAAAGTTTTTTTATATCATTATAAATGATAGTAGTGTTAATCTGATGTATAAACTATATTAATGTAAAGTTTCATCAAAAATCGTTCCGTGGTTTTTACGTGCAAGAGTAACAAACATCCATCCATCCTAAAAAACTTGAATTAAAATATCGAAAGACTATAGATAAAAAATAAAAATAAAATATTTAAATGTTACAGTTGGAGGGCTTTAAAAAAAAAACTACTTTATTTCCCACATTGTACAGATTCTTGCATCTATAAACAAAAACACCAGTAGACCTAGTTATTAGATAGTTAAGTTGCTAGCCAAAACACTCGAACAAGGTCACAAGAACCGAAAACGACCACGTTACATAATTATATTCCACAACAACTCAAAACAACAAAACACTCTATATAAAAAAAACATTTTCACGAACAAGAACTCTTGACCTTGACCAAAAAACGGAACCAACAGTATCCGTTTCCCAGGTAAAAATGTATAAACAACTCATGATACTCAAACCGATAGCAGGCATTATAATGACGTGGACGAATGATGAAGTCGTCATCTCCGGTGCGAAGGGCTGTACTCATTATTTTCGGGAACGAATGCGCACCGCGTGGACATTTTCAATTTTCATCTTTTATACCGTGTGTTACTGTGATAGCTCTTTGTGCATGGGAAGTCATTGGTTTTCGAAAATGTAGGCTGATTATTTTATTGGCGCGGTGGTAAATAATGGCTACTGTAACAATAAACAATGAAAACATATAAGATTTAATAAGAATACAAGAGATGTGTGTGTCTTTTGAAAACATTTTGCAGGAAATGATATCGCACTGAGACACAATTTTCAATCAGTCGACTCACGCATCTGTTTTCACTCAGTTTGTCCATGTTGTACCTAGTACGAATTATAAAAAAGTATTTTCATTCGGTAAATATGTAGATGGATGAAGGTACTGATCTTAGGCAGGATTAAAATTTCACGGGGTCATAGATGAACATATTTTTTCATATTTCTAATCCTCAGAAAGAGGTGGCAAGACAATCTGGACCGCGTACCGCTGGTTCAAAGAGACACGGGAAAAGAGTACATGCACGTGGTAACGGCTATCAAAAAAAATAGTTCCTCGATTTCACTAACAGTATTTTGACATCAAAATAAATTCATGGAATTTGAATTTTCGACGCTTAGTCAAGCGCTGAAAATCTAACAGTAAACTGCATTTTATGCATTAATTTAGGTATCGCTTAGCGCTAATGGAAACGCCCAATAATTTTGAGGAAAACTGGCCCCAAAACATATAATAAAGCAACCGTCCCTCACACAAAACAGAGACCAAAACAGTAATTAAATCAGCTCCTAAATATAACGTGCAACTGCGGAAAATGAATTACTGCGGCAGAACTAAACGCTACGATAGGAATCTCTCACCATTTGTAGCCAGTAACCAGAATAGTTCCAGAATTATACTGGGACCTAAATGTACGGGACAAGATGAATGAGTGGTACAATAAATAGTAATTACCATTGCTGATAGGAAATATTCCTGTCATTTAGAATTCTCGGGACATTACCAGTTGACAGCTGCTGACAAGTTTTTTGACGCCATTTCTTTAGTTACTTTAGGTAATATTAATGGAGATAATATTGTCTTATTCAAATAAATACTCATTGTATGTTTAGAATTTAGAAACCGTTTTCTGTTAGGATTAGAACAGCTGCAATACTTCAACATTGTATGTCAAAGAGCCTTAGTGGTTTGTCGTTGAGTTTGTCGGTTCCTAAGGCCCTAAATACTTCAAGCATTTCATAAACGTTATGAGTGTCGTTTCATTTTTGGGGTCTACTGAGTAATTCGTGATGGAAAATCCAGGAACAGACTTTGCAGAACACATACATAACAGCCACACTAACGAACATTGGAGTAACGATGCAAAAACAACGTTGTTCTCATAAAATTAAATTGTAACCTTAAATAATGTACATAATATTTAGTCCACTAAAACTTTGTATAATAAATTTGGAAATTGCACTGCCCATTCTAAACTTGAAACTGTAGATAACCCTGCCTGTAAGTTTCAAAGTTTCTAATAAATTGTAACATAAACAATGTACACCACACAGTAGCTAAGCTTCGCAGAGGAAATGCTTGTGCCACAAGAGTGAATGGAAAAGCGTAAGCTTAATACGCTCATGATCTTGTATAACCAATAGTATTCTATGTATCCATATATGATTGTATAGGTAACTTAACACTATTGTATAATGAAGAGCACACGTCACATCATGGACACGTCAAACACAAACATCAATTTCATGTCCATAGTTAATTGATTATCGGCTAATTAGTGTAGCAGCAACAAGCATGATCTCGCTATAAATACTAATTCCAAATGATCTATTTCTAATTTGTATTCGATACAAGTCAAATCATCATTATTTTGTTCAGCCTTTCTTTGTCTATAGTTGGTGCCAGTTAAGGTGAGAATAGCGGTCATTGCCTTTTCCCTAATCTGTTCGTACGAACCAAAACAAATAGGTAAACCGTGTATCGTTTTTCATTACAAAAAAATGTTGTAGATCACGATAGATGACGATTAAAATCTTGAATAGGCTTATTTTTGGTTTTCGAAGTTAAGAAGTTTAATAAATGTAGGTGGGTCAATGGTCAACCAACCGTTTACACTCACGGGTGTCGTATAAGGCGACTAATGTCTGAGGCAGAACACCTTGCGCCTCCGTAGACCAGAGTATGGGCAGCAGCGTTTTCTGTTAGTCTTTCATCACTGCGATCTCCAATCCACCTGCCAAGCGTGGAGCATGGGAGAGGCTTATGTGCAGCAGTGGACGTTATGGGCTGTTGTAGTAGTAGTAGTAGGTGGGTCAATGACCGCTATTCTCATCTTTATTGGTACCAACTATATGTTGGGGCCGGTTTTTAGTTTGACAGGACGCAGCTAGTCATCATTTTTGTCATCATCATTATTGTAAACAACATTTTTACTTGAAGGTGTAAATATTTTTATTTTTTATTTTATTCTTCTGCCCTTATCCCAATTTATTTGGGTTCTGCACAGAATATCTTCTTCTTTCATGCTTCTCTATTACTTGACATCTCAGCAGTAGTAGGTACTAGTGTAGTAGTAGTCCTTTCTAGATATATCATCCTTCAAAAAGTCCATTCATCGTTTCTTTAGTGTTCCTCTACTCCACCATCCACATTCATACTCAAAGCTTTCCTCGGGTCATTTTCTTCATTACTCCGCATCGCATGCCCATACCACGATAAGCGATTACGACAGTCACTGGCACCACTTTCTAACCGGATGAAGCTGTTAATTTAGTTATTAATTGAGCTTCTACTGAGTGTTCCGTTATGAAAAACTAATTAACTCGTAGCCCTAAATGAAAATCAAAATTAGCAGTCACACTTATAACCAGGAAGTAGGTTGTAGCAGACAAAATGTATTTAACCTAAAGTTGCAACAAATTTATGAAAATCAACACTGTGGTTTTCGCAGTATTATTTTATCCGTTCCTCGCTCAAAGGCTGTTAGGCAGTCACGTCCCCAGCTCTTGTTTTACTTATCTACCCCTCTATACTGCGACACGTTTTCGCACTATCATGGTAGGTACAGAAATACATCTTCACCCAAACGGGAGCTTACGTCAAAACACTCACTCGCATGGTAATTTTATGTCTACCAATCTATTTGAGGATGCGACTCAACTAAATTGAATACCCGTTGTTAATCTCTATTTACTTTCAATCTCGTTTTAATTGAATACAATGTAATTGAATAGCTGCGGCATTAATTTCGCGCTTAGCGAATGCGCAAATCGTGACAGTTAGTCACAAAGCTAGAAGTTCTTGAGAGGAACTTTGCATAATTGGCACGCCAGTCCTGTGTTCCGGAGCGTCAAGAAGTGGCGTAAATTTTATTATCAAATTATGAACTTATTACGCACTGTGTCACCTGAAGTCGTTAGCAGGAATACGAAACATGGCTCGTGTTTTAGTGTTATATGCGTAGTAATTAATTATAATATTCGTGTAAAGTTCCACGGAATATACTCGCGGGTTTGTATTGCTGGCAGTGAAATTCATTCGTGTAATTATATCGACGATTTATTAACTGAGTTTGGAATGGCTTGGAACGTGTAGCTTTGAATGTTTGACCTTCGTTTTGATTTTTATTGCGATACTTTATTATTGTTGTGAATTTGATAAATTAATGAATTGATGAATCGTAATAACCATTATGTTTGGTAACCACATTCATTATTAATACCTATCTAAGAACAGATTGTTAACATCAAACTTTTCTTAGACCGCCAATTGTTGTGAAATTTGTATAGTAACAGAATAAAGAATATTCTATCTATCTATCTATGAAGTTAAGTAACGTTTTCCAACCAAAATCTTCGAATCACCTCCTCAAATCTGTTACCTTTCCCTACACTCTGCACAAACGTCGCTTGAAATGTAAATCACTCCAAATTAATAGTACCTACCCAGACTGGATGCTACCGCTTTGTGGTTCGCTTCAAGCTAACCGGTGCTAAATCGCACAGCAGTTTAGCTACCCGTATTGATTCAAGCACCAGACAGTTTATATCAGTAGAGTCCAATAGACTTAGTACAAAGCACGAGTTGTGCTCAAATAAAGCGTGTGATTGCGAATTTGAGTGAGCTCGTATTGATCGAATCGAATTGTCGCGCAAATGTGTGACGGTTGTGTGAAAGGGCTGTTGTTTTATCGATGTGGTTGGAATTGGTATTTGTTTGTTAATTAGAATGATTTTGTGATGTTTTGTGGTGGCGTTTTAAAACGAGACTCGGTAATTTGTTTGTTTGTCCACTATAAATGTGCTTAGCTTTAAAATTAATTGAATGAACTTTAAAAATAATGGACAATATTACCAGAAGATTTTAGAATTAGGATGTAAAAGCAAGCGGAGCGAGCTCTGGACTTGGGGCACCCTGACGTTAGGTTAAGGAATGGGTCCGCAATGGCCGATGCCTGCTGGGGCTGCGGGACAAAGAAAGAGAAAGAAAGAAAGAGATACCGCGGCCCTGGAGCACAAAGGGCTAAAAAGGAACATGGATGGGTTTTAGTCAGTACAAGTCTGACACTCCCTTTCGCTCCGCCCAGAGCGGGAGGGGTTATAATTTAAGGTCAGGTTACTTTAAACCCTGCAGACAGAAATAGGAGCTTTGCGTAGCTTTTTAGGCAACTATAAAGTGTTTTGAAGTTAATTTTTTACCAACTAATTGGTTTCGGAGTTGGTTTTCGATACAATTATCATCATCATCAGCCTTTTAACATTCCCACTGCTGGGACACAGGCCTCCTCTCTATGAGAGGGAATGGGCTATAATCCACCACGCGGGCCCAGTGCGGATTGGTAGATGTCACATGTCTTCGATTTTTTTGGTTCTAGGACATGTCGGTTTCCTCACGATGTTTTCCTTCACCGTTTTGAAAGCTGTACATTTTAAAATGTGAAACATTATTTTTAAAGTGCTATTAAACACATCCCTTTTTGGCGTACATTTTTTTTTGTCCATGAAACAATACCTACCTAGTTGTTTTATTTATGACGATTCTATCGCTAATTTGTACTCTCTGTATATTTTAACTTTCTTTTCGTCTGTGGGAAGAAAATAACTACAGGAATGTTTTCAAAAACGTTCGCATTTGTATTTCGGTGAATCAAAAATACCTCGAATGAAATGATGAATGTTGAAATGATTACATCTAGATTTTTTAACGTTTTTAGTTATGGAAATTGGATTTCTGGTAGCCAACCAGATGGTAAATTGTCACAAAACCAAACAAAATGATGGTGATGTTATTATGTAATAGAGTCTATTTTTCACAGTTATTTCATTTCTGAAAGCAGCAATCTACCCACAACCTTATAACGAGAATACAATATAATTCCTGTAATTTATTCAACAGACTTATCATTTGTAATATACACCAATCACTGTAATTATAGCAGCAGTGATAGGCTAGTGTCGTCGAACTGTCAAGAAATAGGTCTCAAGATACACACCTCGGATTATTCTGATTCATGTGCGTATTGTTTAATTATTACTTGCTTCGGTGAAGGAAAACAACGTGAGGAAACCAGCGTGCCTGAGAGATATTTCTTGACAGTTCAACGATACTAGGCTATCATTTACGAAATCAATGTAGATAACTTTTATACCTAGGGATTGTGCGTATCTTGAGGTATTATTTAGTTTTTGTTTCATCGTAATCGGTTAATTCTATCAAAAGATATATGAATTTAAAGTGTTCAAGAAGAACTAATCATCAAGTGTAAGATGCAGCGACATCTATTGTACTAAGATGGTAGGTACTAATGACTATAAGGGCCGACAGTCTCGACAGAGATAACGAAAAAATTGCTATTGCAACCGAATTTATTCGTTAGTAATTAGCAACCAAAAGTTAGCGATTTTGTCGCTAAGTATCTCTGTCCAGTCTCAGATAACTTTTAAATCGACTGATCAGCTAAAAAAGTTATTATAGCCTATGCTGCTAGATTAGTTTACTCTACATGATGCTGCTTTGAAAATGTAATATATTATATAATGCCGATATAAAGCCAATTCAGAGCCAGCCGAAATCTTCCCCCTTCTTCAACTCCTTCGAAGCCTTGTTCACACTCGTACTACTCCTACAACAGGTACTAAATATTGAACTTTTTACACGAAAAAAGACAACGTTCATAAAATTCTACGTGGAAATCTTCTCGGTGCTATAAGCCAGACTAGATTCGGAAAGTCTTATACAGATAGTACGAAATTTTTCTCGCTCGGCTTTTCCCGATTTTTTCCACGAGCGTATTGGATCTGAAGTGTGCGAAGGAAAATCTCCCGACCCTTTAAAGCCGGAACAGTGCTTGCCTCGGATCATCCGGTTTTCTTTGTAGGGCACTTTACGTGTAGCGAATGTATCAATATCGTACCTTCTAGGGTAGGCAGATGTGTTATCGGTTTTATATTTTTGGTGAAGAGTTTTGGTTGACATATTTTTATATTTTATTGGTGTAAAACTGAAGGTACATTTGTATTGAGCTAAGTATTTTAAAAATAGTATATAGCGACTGCCAGAAAAGATATCATACAGAAAGATGCAGACACATGTCTCAGTGACGCCATAATGACATGATTGCCTATTTTAGTATCATAGATACGTAAACTTGTATCGCAATCAGATGGCTCTTGCAAATACATAGACCAGAAAGTATGTTTAAAGATATTTCATACATTTAAACGCAAAAATTCGTTATTCCTTGACTTTAAATATGATTTTTATGGCACGTAATTATGAATTCCAGGTTATACCTTCATTTTTTCGCAGTATGCCAAAACGTACGTCAATTTCATGTCAAAGTACTGTGTTAGGGTAAGGACATAAAGAAGCAGGTTACCGGTACGGGCGAGTCGGTACCGATCGGTGCAGGTATTCATTTCTATGTTATCTTATGCGCTCGCTTATAAAGAAGCAGGTTTAAACTATATGCAAGTGTTGCCTGCACCGATCGGTAACCCGGTACCGGAAACCTGCTTCTTTATGTAAGCACCCTTATGCTGAATTATTACCTGCTATGAATAACATTGCGAACGTGAAAATCTGTGGTACCTACTTCATGAAGAAGTTAAGTTTTACAGCTGATCCGTTGAATATAGGCACATGAAAACTGATCAAACTTTCGAATAAACGTGTTTTGACACTGGTAATATCTCAATAAATAACATCTTCATACATGACTATAATGTGTGCTTTATATTATTAATAAAATTATGTAAAACGAATTTGGAGGAAAGTAAACACTAAATAAACCTGTGTGGATGAGATTAGTGAAAAACATATCTAATATCCTCTCTTATGTACCTACCAAAAATACCTAAACACACACATAATCAAAATTATAATAGATAGAAAAGTGTTAGAAAAATATATTTGAGATCCATATAACGAGCCCTGTCATTTGATATAATAATATGACACAGTAAGGTTTGCAAATTTTTTTTATTCCTAATTTTACCCACGAAAATGACTGAAAAAATATTTACTTTGCACAACTGTGTCAACAAGTCATAGGATTACACTATCCTACCAAATTTCACCTGATTTCGTGCAGTAGATTCGGAGCAAATTGGCTGTGACAGACGGACGTACAGACAGACACACGAGTGATCTTATAAGGGTTCCTTTTTTTTCCATTTTTTGTACGGAACCCTAAAAATATAAATAACCTTCTGTAAAACCATTTACAGAAAATATTAAACGCTATATTTTACAGCAAGTGGGTTAAGGCGGAGACGGATCGAATAACACCTCATTTGTCAAAACGAATGATGGGTTGCTGAGAAAATGAGGAACTTCCACTTAATCGTCCCCTTTCTGAATGTCTTTACGTTCCGTTTGATAAATGGCTATGTATTATAATTCATTGGGAATGTTAGTAGTTATATACGTAGCTTGTATTACTGTGATTGTTTAAATGTAGTCTGGAATTTAGATTAAATAAGCATCGTCTTCTAGGTCGTAAATAAAAAACTGGCCTAGTTTGTCTATTTATCTTTCAAAAATAAAGTAAAAGTCAGAGCTTTTCTTAGTTAAAGGTTGCTGGTGATGTTTGATGTTTGACGGATTACAAATGGCAATATTTATATTTTAGTGACAGAATTAACATTTACATATTTTTAGCTTGAAAGCAACAAAGTTCAGTTTATTCTCTGATTTAGGGGCCTAACATGCCTCAAATGGCTTAGCATGATCCTCCGTTACGCCCAAAACACTGCAGCATTAATTTTGAAATAAATATATGGTAAAGTTGAGGATTAATGCTAGTTACTGTGTGTGACGAAAGCACGATTCCATAAACTTTTCTCGATAGAAAAAAAAAACCAAAGTTACCTCCAAATCGAACAACAAACCGCTGGTATTCAAAAATTACTTCAAATTAGATCGTGAAACTCTGCATACTAACTGAACTAACTATAAAGCAGGTCTCATGTGTTTTATTTTTTAAGTCCAATCAATAGATTTTTTGTTAATCGCAAATAACCACTCATTTCGCACTATTCGGCCGCAGTGACTGACGTAACAACCGCTATGTGGTGCAAGCTGATTAGAACTTTATTCTAACAGTATTTTAAACGATGTTTCAACCACCACAAATAGAGTTGCTAATTTAAGGGTTAGAAGGACCTTAATGAATTTCTTAAAAACGAATGAACCCCATTTTGCACCAAAATTGCATTTATATCACAATCACACTGATAACAAAGTTTCTAACAAATAATTCTTCGCGCTATCTCCAATTTTATTGAAGAAAGTATGAAACGGGGGCACGGCACGGTTGTCTTCAAAAATTGCCTGAACCAAGGTTGGGCCGGTGATAAAAAATAATATTCAAAGTTTTACCCCTCTTTCTCAATTATAGGAACTTTTATTGGAGTTCATAATGTTGTCAACACCTCGAAGGCGTTATATCCACTTAAAACATTAGTATTTAATATTATAGTATGGTGGGGATGAGCTGCTGAGTTTTTAATGGTATTCTGCGCTGGTTTAATGCGCTAGCATGTTAATTTTTTTAGACTATCCATACTCTTTCTTATCTATACTAATATTATAAAGAGGTAACTTTTGTTTGTAAGTTTGTTTGTAGGGGGTAATCTCCGGAAGTAATGAACCGATTTCAAAAATTCTTTCACCATTAGAAAGCTACATTCACCTTGAGTAACATAAGCTATATTTTATCCGCGTACTCCCACGGGAACGGGAACTACGCGGGTGAAACCGCAGGACGTCCGCTAGTAAACAATATACGGAACAGTAAGTACTACGTATCATTTCAAATTATTTCATAGTAGCTGTAGCGACATAGTTCGCGTGGAAATTTTGGTGTGTATGTGTGCGATAAAGAAAGATAGCCTATGTTCTACCCCAGGATACAATCTATCTCCTTGCCAAAATTTATTACGATCTGATCAGCTAGTTTAGTCGTGAAAAGGTAAGAGTAGACCTGTCCGGTCAGTGCACCCATTTTTTTCATTCGTCTAGTAAAGTAGACAGCACTAAATTAGAAACTTTGCCTATCATCCATGGCTACCCAAATGGCGCAGCGGTAGTGAGACTGCCTTACGGTCTTAGGGTCCCTTGTTCTAATCCCGGTATGTGCAAATGTTTGTGTGATGAGCATGGACATTTTTTTCCGAGTCATGGATGTTAATATGTATAATAAGGTATGTATTTACAAACAAAAAGTATATATCTATGTAGTATATCTGTTACGGCTAATAGCCGAAGTGCGGCTACACCTAGTTTTAGCCGGCTAGAACTAGGTGCTGCCAGCCACTCGCGGTTAAAACTAGGTGTATCCTCTTATCTTCGGTTAGAACTAGGTTTAGCCTTCATCCTAGCGGCTAGAACTAGGTGCAGCCGCACACCGGTGGTTAAACTTAGGTTTCTTATTTATCATCGGCTAGAACTAGGTTTTTAGTTCAGTTAAGCATAATTATTGGTTTTGTTTTGAGATTCTTATCTTGCGTTTCCCGATTGATACGATTTCATATTACCCCCGCAGATGCATCCTAGTCGAGGGAGAACCGATCGAACAGGCTCCGCGATCGGGGCTCCTACTTCTGAATGGTTTATAAAAAAATAACCACGAAGGGTATGGCGGGGTCTATTACAGCCGGCTAAAACTAGGTGTAGCCGCACTTCGGCTATTAGCCGTAACATATCCACTATCTGGTGTCCACGACACAAGCCTCGTTGTTTAGTGTGGTGCTGTGTGTAATGTCTAGTGATATTTATTTATTTTATTTATTTTACTCACGCCTGTAATCCCCAAAGGGTTAGGCAGAGGTGTACCTAATAGTAATAGTACACCCGCACATTTTTCGCCAGTTATTTTTAAGTCCCATGAAATAGGGGGCGACTCTATTGCAATCAACCGGACGCAAATCCAGACTCAGTAGTTACTACTGAGAAATTCCTGATGAAAAAACCCAATAACACTTTGCCTGACCTGGGAATCGAACCCAGGTCCTCATGCTAAGCAGTCGCGCTTTCAACCACTAGACCAAGGAGGCAGTGCCTATCATCTATATATATCCATTGGTGTCGATTCTGTTGTGCACAAACTAAAATTAATTTAGGATATTGCTATCTTTTTCTCTCTAATAATACGAGAAAGAGACGAACGTAATTTAGAGCTGTCAAATTTAGTTGGAACTAATATTTATAAACAAATGAAGGGTGCACGTAAAAACATGTCGACTAAAAACACGGTAAAGCGCAAGGTATAAACTAGTTTGACATCTCTAACTTAGTTCATAGCTATAGCCGTCCTTTTCTCGCACTGCCTTTTAGTAAAAGATAGCAATAGCCTAAATTACGTTTAGTTTATGACAACAGAATCGACACCATTATCGTTATAATCCTATCTTAAACTAAACTACCGACATAAGTGTAGCCCTCACTTAAATTCCAACGAGCTATTTGGATCTTATAAAGAATAATTGAAGATAGCAACTTTGCATGAGGATTGGCTCGTTGCCAAAAGCTTTGCACAGTAAACAGGTTTATGCAATAAACAATTTTAGTGAAATAAAGTGATGGTGCTGTACTTGTTAACGTCAAGAGCTTGCATTCAAACTGATGGGTTTAAGTAGTAAAGGGAATTTGGACTGACAGACTGAAGACGCATTGATGGTAAAACTTCTGCCGGGGTTTCTGGACTGTTCGAAAGTGATACCGTGGCCCTGGAACACAAAGTAGTCTGGTAAATGAATGATTGTGGTTGGAAAAGTTGAAAGCAGAAAATGTGACTTATGAACTTTGTTTGGACTAGTTAGAAGATAAACATATTAAAAGTCCTGACCCCTCCGAGGTGAGCCCGAGGGGTGGGGGGGGGCAAGGAAGGTCCCGTTTTTTGGTTTTTTGCTTATATCTCGAAAACTATGCGTCGTATAAAATTTTGTTGTACTACATAATAAAACCTCATAAAATTTTCTTTAACTTTGCTCTTCAAATTTTTTATCTATCTCTTATCGTTGAATTGGTATGAGCTCCGAAAAACGAACAATTTTTAAAAATTTGTCCAATTCTCTGTCCCGTTCGTTGTTTTTGGTTTGTATCTCAAAAACGGTGTGTCGCACGAATACTTGTTGTACTACACAATGAAATCTGATAAAATTCTCTACAACATAGCAAAATTTAATTTATAGTCCAGAACAAAAAAAATATTGCAATGATGGGGAAAACAAGTGCCTTTCGGCTTCGTTTAGAGTCTATTTACACCTTGTATACCACCACCACTAGTCACTAGCCATTTATGTCACTTATTTGTCAAAAAGTATAGTCATATTATTCAAAATCAACAATTTGAAATCCATAAAGAAATTGGGGAAAGGTCGATCGTTAGGTTAAGCCGTGCTTGCCTAGGTTGGTCTGTGTATAGGGGACCACCCATTACATACCGAGTTTCCTCCGTACCTCGGAAAGCACGTTAAGCCGTTGGTCCCGGCTGTCATTTGTAGATCTTTGACAGTCGTTAGGTAGTCAGAGGCCCAAAAAGTCTGACAACCAGTCTTACCAAGGGTTATCGTATTACCTGGTACTAACTGGGTTGTGGAGGTCAGATAGGCAGTCGCTCCATGTAAAATACTGGTATTCAGCTGCATCCGGTAAAACTGGAAGCCGACTCCAACATAGTTGGGAAAAGGCTAGGCAGATGATGAAAGAAATTGGGAAAAGGCTATGCAGATATTGATGAAATAATTTGATATATCAAAACAGCGAATACTTCACATCCTAGCACAGCCTAGGTATTGCACACACCTCTAGTATATTAATGAATATTTAAAATAAAGATTTTATTTTAGGAAAGTGACAAAATCCAAGGCTTATTCGTCAACTGGCGAGTGAGAAACGAGTTGGCACCTCCCGATTTAAATTTTATTTTTTGTCGTCAACTCGCTCGACCTTGAAACAAAATCGAAATCTGACGTAAAATACGTCAGATGTACAGTCAGCTACTTAAACTTCTTATAAAATTATGTACCCACTTTAAATGTGATATTTTAAATAATACGACTTGACTTTAAAATAAATATAATACAATAATTTTTATTTGACTGTACTCTATAGCGTGCGAGCGAGTTGATGAAAAAAATAATAATTGGATGGTGCCAACTCGCGCGCACTTACGAGTTTCACAATTGCCAGCTGACGAATTAGCCACCTGCAAAATTACACAAGGTATTAATAATGTTATTATTATTTATTCCGGAAACACGCAGGCGAAGTCGTGAGAATTAGTTTATGTTATTATTAATTTTGCGTCACGAGTGTTACGACGAATTCGGATTTCAACGTTATTTAGTACAAGCATATTTCAAGGTTTTCTCCGAAATGATTCCTTATTTCAAAACTTCAACAAAAAAAATCAATAACTAAGGAATTCAGGAAGTACATGACATAACATTATATTATTTCATCATCATCTGCTTAGCCTTTTCCCAACTATGTTGGGGTTGGCTTCCAGTCTAACCGGATAGCTGAATACCAGTATTTCACATGGAGTGACTGCCTATTTGACCTCCACAACCCAGTTAGTACTGGGTAATACAATACCCCATAGTAAGACTGATTGTTAGACTTTCGGGCCACTGACTACATGTTACGACTCTCAGAGATCAAATTACATTCTATTTAGCTAATAATATAACTTAAAAAGAAAAATAAAAATTTAATTATTTATGATTTCAACAAATAAAAATCTGTCACGAAAAAATATAAACACAAAACAGAAAACATTCTTAGCAAATTGTTTTCTTATCTCCATGATTGATAGGAAAACAACGATAAAAAATATTTAATGAGATACAAAACAAAGTTAAATGTCAAGGAAAATAAACAAAATATTGTCACCCAGTAATCAGAAGACATTCTACACGAGCGAACCACAGAGTTGACAGGAAACATCCCCAGAGATAATTCCAGAATCACAACACATACGACAACACTTCGAAAATTCATTAGCGATGGTTTCCAAACTAAATTACGTAGGTAAACTGGCATATTGGGCGTATCGTTGCAAGCTAAATATATCGGATAAGCTTCCCGCCTATTATTTGCCAGGGTACCCCACAACGTTAAATATGATCCGAAACTTCCGCTCGCGTTAATTTTACTAACAGACTGAAAACCGCAAGCCTAAACATGTTATGTTGGTAAATAATAATTATGATCGGTTACGCGTATCATTGTTTTGTGTTTTGTAGCTGATGATGGAATCTCCGGACCTCGTAGAAGATGGACTGGAAGTCATGGGGAAAACTCTTTCCCCAGCAGTGGAATAATGTAGGCTAACAGTAATAGTAAAGATCAGGCATCCTGTTATCCATGTACACGTGGCACGCATTAGGAACGTGCCTAATCAAAAGGATCGGCCTTGACAGTAGTATTTGATGTCTACTAAGATGATAATAAAAGATTTTACGTTGATAGAAACATGATTACTAAATAACAGAAGATATTAATATTTGATGGCTTTTGTTGATTTTCTCGAAAAGAAAATGGTTGTAAAGGTATTGTCAAAGATTTCCTTTTACACAAATATTTTTGCTAATGTCCTTGACATTTGGAAAAAACAACTATAAGAAAGACTCATACAAGTAATAACATAAATGGGAGGACAAAGTGACATCTACCAACCGAGCCCGCGTGGTGGATTACGCGGCCCACTCTTTCTAACAGTGACAGAAGCAATCATACGGAATGATAGTGTTTTGTCTTACTTGCCTAGGTTGGCCCGTCGATGGGTGATCGCCCATTATATACCGAGTTTCCTCCATGCTTCGGAATGCATGTTAAGCCGTTGGTCACAGCTGCCATTTGTAGATCTTTGACAGTCGTTGCCTGAAAGTTTGACAACCAGTCTCACCAAGTGGTATCGTATTACCCAGTACTAACTGGGTTGTGGAGGTCAGATAAGCAGTTGCTCCGTGTAAAATACTGGTTTTCAGTAGCATCAGTTTCAGTTAGACTGGAAGCCAACCCCAATATTGTTAGGAAAACGCTAGGCAGTGTTTTGTTAAAATACGAGCACGAAATAATGGTGTCGATTCTGTTGTGCACAAACTAAACTTAATTTAGGCGGTTGCTATATTTTTCTATCTAATAAAAACGAGAAAGAGACGGACGTAATTTAGAGCTGTCAAATTTAATTGAAAATAATATTTCCATACAAATAAAGGGTGCACGTAAAAACATGTCGACTAAAAACACGGTGAAGCGCAGGCATAAACTAGTTTGACATCTCTAACTTAGTTCATAGCTATAGCCGTCATTTTCTTGCACTGCCTTTTAGTTTAAGATAGCAATAGCCTAAATTAAGTTTAGTTTGTGCACAACAGAATCGACACCATTATCTACCTTTTAATTCTTTGAAATATTCTATGTTTCAACAACTAACATCATAATTATCATTCATTAAAAGACTAAATCTAATTTCAACAAATTAAATCGGAAAATTGTCGTCATTACAAAGCTGGTTAAATATAAACAAGTTGCATTCGGTTTATTTGGATCACCTGTTTAGGTTTAGTGGACAATTTTAGTCGGTTGATTTGAGTGTACGTATTAAATGTGTCAGATACATGTTAGAACATGAATAGTGTCAATGAATAGTGATGAGTTTCTAAAACAAATATTCCTTGTTTTTTTGTGTTCTCATTGAAATGAATTTTTTCCTTTTGAAATTAAATTTTTGAGGGCCTTGTTCAGTGGAAAACGATTTATGGATTAACGATAAAACCAACAAACTATTCATAATTTACGGCCGTAAAATATTGTGACAAACGATATATCAAAACAAATGAAATATGAACTATACGTATACGAGTTCATTTTTTAGCGTCAATAAAATACTCCAATTGCATATTCGAATTAGTTTTACCCAAAAATTGGTCAACGCAATAGTGTCAGCTGATTTTTATCTCAAAGCTAAACACAATTTCAACAATTCATACCTTTTTTTTTGTGGATGGGAAATCATCAAATGACTCCTCCCGCTCTGGGCGGAGCAGGAGTGAGCGTCAGACTTTTACTGACTAAATCCATCCATGTTCCTTCATCGCCCGTTGTGTTCCAGGGCCACGGTATCTCTTTCGAACAGTCCCGTCATACCTTAATACGTAGCAAACATGCACCAAAATCATACCTTTCCACGCAATTAAATTTAATTCTAATCAATAAAACAAACCTGCTTACTCCCGGCACATTGCCAAACTAACTTAGTTCAACTAAATCACCCAATTTGAGATCACTTTTATTTAGTCAGTCAAGCTTTTCCAACCGTTCTGACGGGAGCAGTGAACCCTGAATAAACACTAATAATGAAAAGGAATTAAATTTACTGAATTGTTTGTTTGTTTCTGTACCCGGTGCCCGAAATTAGGACCTTTGTGTATTAGGTTTGTTTCATGATTTCAAATCCTCGAAAGACAATTTGGGTTGGAGTGGCAAATAACTGGATTTGAGTTCGGCCCTGTCAAGTGAATTGAAATGTTAGTGAATAGGTTCACTAATTTAGGGAATCGATGCTTTAAGGATGGTAGTTGTAGTAAATAAGAAGGCAAATAACGATCTGTGTGATTTATTCAAAGGCGCGGCTTATATACCATTTCGTAATACAAAAATAATACTAATCAGAGTACTTATACAAACTTAATAACTAACACAAATTGGTAATGGCTGTAGCATATGCCGCGCTCCCTTCGAGGTGCTAGCGCAATGATACAGTGGCCGAGCGAGTCCAAACTCCTTTCTCTTATTGGTGTTGATTCTGTTGTGCATAAACTAAACTTAATTTAGGCTATTGCTATCTTGTAATGAAAGGCAGTGCGAGAAAAGGACGGCTATAGCTATGAACTAAGTTAGAGATATCAAACTAGTTTATGCCTTGCGCTTCACCGTGTTTTAAGTCGACATGTTTTTACGTGCACCCTTCATTTGTATGGAAATATTAGTTACAACTTTTGACAGCTCTAAATTACGCCCGTCTCTTTCTCGTTTTATTAGAGAGAAAAAGATAGCAATAGCCTAAATTAAGTTTAGTTTGTGCACAACAGAATCGACACCATTGTCGGCCAGCTTAATACGTGCGGGCGCACAGAGGCAGACGGCTGTGTGCGCTCCTCTAATACGTATGCCTAGATACGTAAGTATGAGCTGCTACAAAATTTATTTTGTTGAATAGTAGGAAAAAATAAAAGGAAGTCGTTTGTCTTGGTATGGACTTGTAATGAGGAGGGATGAAACGCATGTGACTAAAAGAGTGATGGACATGAATGTTAATGGATGAACAGGGAGAGGAAGGCCGAAGAAAAGATGGATGGATTGTGTGAAGAGTGATTATGAAAGAGAAAGAAGTAAATGATGCCGTGATGTCTGACAGGGGATAATGGAAGAAGAAAACGTATTGCGCCGACCCCAAGTAGAATGGGAGAAGGAGAGGAAAATGATGATGATAATGATGACGCCAGTGACTACGCCCGCATAAATTCATTTTTTTTATATTAATTATCATGTGTTGTAAGAATAAATATATACAGGGTGGAATTTTGTAATGCCACCTGGAGGGAAAGTACTCTAAATACTGCAGATAGAAAATTTTACTCAAAGGAAACATTCCTTTATTTTTTTAAAGAAAATAATCTGCATTCAAAGATTTTGAAAATTCGCGTGCCACACTCGGGAATCGAACCGGCTAAATTCCAAAAAAATAACACCCTGTACTTTTATGGCACCAATCGATAGAGTCAATCATAAGGATCAAATCTCTCTAACAAATATTATAAATTAAATGAAAGGAAAACCATGAAATCTAAAGTTATAAATTCATTGGGAAATTCAATACGTTATAGCACTTTTATTCAAAGGATGGATATTTACAAATGAAGAAAAAAGATTGCAATTTACAAGTATTTGTTTGAGAAAATTGCAATCTTCTTATCTAAATAGTTCTTCGTCATTTTAATCAATAAATGTCGTCAAAAGATAATTGTTTATTAGGTTCTAACATAAGTAATTGGAGGATGGACCTTTGAGTAAAAGTGCTTTATGTTGTCCCATTGAATTTATAAGTTAATATTTTATGGTTTTCATTTAATTTAATTTATCATGTTTGTTAGAGGGATTTGATCTTTATGATTGACCCTATCGATTGGTGCCATAAAAATACAGGGTGTTATTTTTTTGGAATTTAGCCGGTTCGATTCCCGAGTGTGACACGAGAATTTTCAAAATCTTTTAATGCAGTTTGCTTTCTATTCAAAAATAAAGGAATGTTTCCTTTGAGTAAAATTTTCTATCTGCAGTACTAAGAGTACTTTCCCTCCAGGTGGCATTACAAAATTCCACCCTGTATATATATATATATTAACAGTTAGTTAATAAAAAACCACACCTACCACCAAACCAAACCATAAAGTAATAATTATTATAAGTTTTCTCGTATTTCGGACTATTTGTATGTATTTTAATTTATATTAGTTTGTTTTAGCTTATATATTATATGTATTAGTATGTATAGGTACCCATTTATGTGTTTTTAATTGATGCTTACAAATTGGTATTTTTCTTATTTATTTTTATTGTACACTATCACAATGCCGCCGCCGCCGTGTGGTATCCGGCAGAGTAGAATAGGACCAACCCATTACACTCACGGGTGTCGTATAAGGCGACTAATGTCTGAGGCAGAACACCTTGCGCCTCCGTAGACCAGAGAATGGGCAGCAGCGTTTTCTGTTAGTCTTTCATCACTGCGATCTCCAATCCGCCTGCCAAGCGTGGAGATTACGGCAAATTCCTCCCATCATAGGAGAGGCTTATGTCCAGTAGTGGGCGTTATGGGCTGTTGTTGTATCACAATGCTATCCTATTTGACCCAAAGGTTGCCTGGTGGAGAATGCCTTGTGGCATTAAGTCCGCCTATGTACCACCCTTGTACATGAAGTTTAAATAAATAATAAATTGTAAACTATGTTTTATTCTGATGTATAAACAACATTACTGTAGAGTTGAATCAAAATCCGCTTAGTAGTTTTTTTGCGTTATACAGTGACAAATATCCATATTATATCTATCCTTACCAACCCAAACTTTTGTATTTATAATAGTAGTAAATCCGTAGTAATTACGTCTTAATAGTTTCCTTTGATCTAAGAGAAGGAAATTTATTATTTTAAGAAAAAACTTAATAAATGGCTGTTTAAAAATGTATTTTACACAATTAGTGAGTTTTTAGTCTTTAAGACCAACTGTACCTAATGGTTTCACTGCACGTACTAACCTAATATATTATATTTGTTTTTTTTTGTATATCATCAAGTGGTAATTGTTGTACAATATACATTAAGTAAGTTTATAGCCCTTATTTAAACCCAGCTCTAATACTTATTGCGTTGTTTTAGATTAGTTTTAATTTAACCATTATTTACATGCTGAATTATAGTAAGCGGAATATGTAGAACCTACTCATCTACAACACCTCAATATACCATATCTCACGTAAATAAAGGTATTCTTATTATTAAGAAATCAAGTATATATTATTATGTGTCTATTTTTAAAACCTTAACGAAGCCCAATTACGTCTCTTTTCATTTTAGTTCTGAAAAAGGTCTTTGAAAGATAGATTCATGAAAGGAACTTAAGTTTTCTAATAAGATTATGTTGTAGTGGAAACACTTTTGAAAGCGTACGTCTTGGGAAATGTATCATATCTTTTTGTATCCCTGAGAGCGTTGGCATGTGTGCGTGCTCATGATGTTATTTCCAACTTTATCTCTAGGTGAAAGGGTATAATTTAATAAAACGTAGGGGACATCCTAGAAGGGGTGACCTAAAAAGTTTAGCAATTATAATCAATATGAACAGATGCTGCAGCGATATCAAAGGTTGGTCCCGTCAAACAAAGGAACACAAATAAAATAAACTTTTGGTAGATTAATAATATTATATGTGATGCTGAAACTGTAACATCGGGTGAGCAATCTGTGAGAATCGTAGATATAGTTCGGATCAAACTTAATGGCGGCTCGGAAGTTAGCTGCGAGTGATGGTCTGCGCAGGAAAAACGCTTTAATCTTTATGGCAATTCGGAGCAATTTTAGGTATCAACGGGCCCAGATGACGCATCGTTTTGTTTGTATAATGCGCAGACCGTAACTTGCAGCTAACTTCCGCCATTAAGTATGAACTGAATTCTAACATAACATCACGCCTGTAATCCCCAAAGAGTTAGACAGAGGTGTACCCATTAGTACACCCACATTTCGCTTTCTATGTTAAGGCCCTATGTAATATGGGGCAAGCCAATTGCCATCAACAGGGCATAAAATTCAGACTCCTTGGCTGTTACTGAGGAATTCCCAAAACTGGCCTGGATATTGAACCCAGGACCAAATATTCAGCAGTCTTTTTAAGGTATCTATCATTTTAAGGTTTATGAAAACCAAAATCATAAAAGTAGTACGAAATAAAGTCGAGTATCCCACATAATAAATAAAATAAAAAGCCTTTTATTTCACACCTAATAACTAACTAATACATTTTACATTGATCAGTTTCTTATTGTGGTTATAGTATACAAATATTATAATTAATCAATATACTTGAATGTGGAAATGAAAATCATCATGCATTGTATTGTACATTTAAATATTTTTATATTATTTTTATTTATAAATTATTATTATTGCATTATTATTACGATTGAATTGATTTGGTATTCTTTTCTTATTTTTCTTTTAAATAGTGAGAACATCTCTATTTGAGGGTAAAGGCCTCTTATAAAGATACCCAGTAGTCTCTATCTGTGGCGTTTTCTCTCCGATCTGTAGTTCCTTTTTAAGGTATCTATCATTTTAAGGATTTTGAAAACCAAAATAATAAAAGTAGTACGAAATAAAGTCGAGTATCCCACAGAATTACTTAATTTATGTACTACGTAGCAGCTACCAAAGTTTTCCTCCAAGGTACTTAGTGAATAGTGAGTGAGTAGAGGAAATTGCGGACATAACTCTTTTTACAGTAGATTGAGCTACTTTACGAGTGTGCCTGACTGGGGACGCTGAGTAGTCTTACTATACGACTACAAGTATAGTAACACTAAATACAGAGTGTAAAGTTAGTTCTCAGACTTATTGTGGGTCACTCACAGACTTTACTTGCTGAATTATCTATGAAGACTCTCGGTATATTCCTTGAGGAAAATTATGAAGCTTTATCCCTTTTACCTCGTTTGAGTTTTGAAAAAGGATTTCAAATTATGCATTCTAAAAGCAAAGGATACGCAAAATTCAGACCATATTTCCTAAAGGCTCCACAAAAAAACAGTGATAGAAATACACGGAAAGAGTGGTAGTGCACGTTGCTATAAATTATCAAGGCTTTCCCGTTCGCAGCAATCTGTCTGCGGACAGAAAAATGTACGTTGGACTAGTAAACTGACCGGGAAAGGTCCATTGCCTGTCATTTTTTACACTGAAATACTACCCTACCCATTCACACATAAAATGCAATTTCCTTTAATGTTACCTATTCTCATATTCATACTTTACGAAACAGTTTGCTCTTAAAATACTCTGACAGCTCCAATTTCACAGACGATACCAAGTGAAATATGTAGCGAAATGACTTGAAAATCTCAAAGTTTATTTAGGAATTTTCCATGTAGTAGATAAGTTCGAAATTGTTCAAGTTTGCACTTTCGTGCGATGGAAAGTTGTGTGCGCGCTCAATTTCGAATGCTCGGCGGTGCGGTGTTGTCACAATATTTGCCGTTTGTGCCGCAATGCGCCGCGTCACACTGAAATTTTTCGAGGCTTTATGTAAAATTTAGATATGCCGCGCATGTGCAAAGTAGGTCAAAGGCGAATGTGAAACATTTTTCGAAAGCGGATTGTGGAAACTGGCACATTGTTGTGGAGAAGTTGACTTCATGTTGTTTGCGATGATGAATGGTAGGAAACCCTTTCGCGTTATCCGCATAACTTTGGTGGTGTTCGCTTTGCAAGGCTCGGACGTATGTTTATTATTTGACGCCGTCGTTTCATCGTAATCAGAAGGGACCGGAGACCGGACATTCACAAAAAAGTTATCCGAAATATGTTTTTCTGTATAATACCCTAAGTATCCTGCCTACATACATTATTATACAGTATCTGTGTGCAATATTATGTTATTCTGATTTTGAAAGCAGAGTTCATTTATGTGCCGTGTAATATTTGGTATCTGTAGTGTATGTAGATATCAATATATCGTACTACAAACCGATAATAGTATTGTGACAATGCCTCGGGCGCACACGTCGCTCGGTTATAAGTACCGGTCCGAGTGGTGGGGAGTCAGTCGTTGTCAGACTGTCGGACTGAGCGGTGGTGCGTTGGCTAGTCAACTAGTGTTGTTAAATGTGCATATTTTACAGTACCTAACTAACATCATCATTACATTTTAAAACCAAGTTACCTGTCTATCCTATCCTGGCAATTTCAGATCATAGTCTATATAAATGTACATTTTCATCAAGCTGTTGTAAACATTTTAAACACAAACAAAAACTTGTCACAGTTCAAAACATGAAAAAAAAAAAAAAGTATCAAAACTAAACATCATGCGGGTCCAAAGAACCCCGAAAACTAAAATAAAACTACATAAAATATAAACAACTATCCGTCGTTGATCAACCGCACATAGAGGCAAAAAAAGCGATCAGAAAAGCTGCACTTAAAACCACATAAATAAAAAGTTCTCCATGCCCTTTGATTTATTTTTGTCTGGCACACTAGGCAGACTTCAAAGCGTCCGGATAAATGACCTAACGTGACTAACAGTTATTATCAATAACCTACCAACAGTTATCGGTAGTTTGCTATCTCTGTAGGAACAAGATAGAAACAAAACGTCACAGAAAAGCCTCCTTAATTTTTTCTATGAATAAAGTGACAGGTCGGTAACATACATTATATACCGGGTTTCCTCCGTGCCTCAGAAAGCACGTTAAGCCGCTGGTCCCGGCTGTCATCTGTAGATCTTTGACAGTCGTTACATGTAGTCAGTAACCCAAAAAGTCTGACAACCAGTCTTACCAAGTATTACCCAGTACTAACTGGGTTGTGGAGGTCAGATAGGCAGTCACTCCATGTAACATACTGGTGTTCAGCTGCATCCGGTAAAACTGGAAGCCGACCCCAACAGGTGATAATAATAATCACTTAATTTGTTTACGGCATGCATTTAGTTGTCAACTCGTTGTAAGTAAACCCCTACGAAATACGACGAATCCCCTAGTGGTGATTTTCGTCGTATCAGACAATGGTGTAAAGTGCGTGCGTAGGTGTGCAAGCACATAATATCGTCGTTGAAATAGAAAAAGATCATGCATATACCGATCTTTTCACTACCTACTACTTTATACATACTACTTTATCACTCTAAACTAAGCGTATTAACATCAGAAATAGTAAAGTGAAATTATTTTTTTATTATCTATAAACATACCAAGTTATAAGCTTTTGAAACTGCTGATTGGACAGAGAGATCCGATACAGCGAATGACGTCATTCGCTGCATCGACGTACAAAATCTATACTAAATTCGGTTTATCTAGAAGGAGATGGAAACAAAAGTTTAAATGGTTATAACTTTTGTGCTGTTTGGAAGATTTATGTCTTATTTTCACTTCACTTTCTTAACATTCCGTATCGAAATAAAGAAAAGAAAATTTATGCATATTCCCTATTCTAACAGCACGTAAGTAATTTTAGACGGTTTTGGCATTTTGATCTTTGATGGCATTTGATAAAGAATCGGTAGACGCGTTGTTTAAGCCAATCACAAAACCAAGCAACGTCTCTATCTAATTTGAAGTGAATACTAATTATAAAATGGTTTGTACCATTTTGTTACATGGCATAATTATGCAGTTTTTTCAATCCCCTGTAAGGTACCATTTTTGCCTTACTTGGTGTTAGAACTTCAACGACGATATCAGCATTACCGCGTCAACACTGTGAAGTTGATGAGATGATTTACTTTGGTAACGTTGATCAGTTGTTTGACGACGGCGAGTCGTTGCAGAGAGACGGTACTGATCCAGTATCGAACTGGCGACGACCTGACATGTACGACTGTACGTGTGTAGCCTTTATAGTTTAAAATAAAACGTAACACAAAGGCTTCTAGTTCCAAATGAGTTATTTCAGCTGATTATAAATGCTTGAAATTAAAACAAAGTTGAATGAATTATGAATATTTAAACAGTTTGACTTTAGTTCTAATTTTATGACCGCTTCAAATATTATTCTTGCATTTGTGAAAGACTAGACTAGACTTTGAAATAATGTGAAAACAAAACTATGGTAGCGGGTTGAATAGATCAATTAACATTGGCTAGCGCTGATGAGGTATTGTTTTCAGTTTTATTATAATACTAGCAACCCTTCCAGGCTTCACACGTATAATAGCTGATGACTTTCTGGAGGATGGATGGGGCGGTCATGAGACAAAGTTTGAGCAGATATCTATAGATCTGGTGGGTTGAACAGACTTTCTATTGGTAACTACCGTAAGACAATCTGTTCAGCAGTTCCTGAAATAAACGCACAAACATACCCTCTACCCGAGGACTTTAAATGAAGTGATGAAGTGATAATAAAACTTTTATAGACCTGACCTGTATTGAGTGATTACTAGCAGTCATTTACGGTTTTCATAGCTAGTCACACAAAGGTGAAAAGTAAAACGAAAGTTTGTCATATAAAACAAATAGCTTCCAGTATAACAATTGCCGCAATTTTACATCGAGCATTTAAAATGATAGATTTTACAGGCATTCTGTACAAAACAGCACCTGGATTGCGAAATACGTTTTCAATCACAATCTGAAGGATTTTGGAGGATATTCTCAATCTACTGTTTCTTTCGTAACTGACTTCCCTAATCCATATTCGACAAAATCGTCATTAAAATGTGAATAACATATGGAACGCTGTCCAACTGCCATGTCATTGTAGGTGTGTAACGCAAATACCTTGCTGCCATTTAGCAGTTATTATCTTTAGGAGGACAGGACAGGAGGAGCTCGTGGTTAAATACTCTTAATGCTAGCCGCTCGGGTCTTAAGGTTAAGCCATGTTAACCTAGGTTGGTCCGTGGATGGGTGACCACCCATCATACCAAGTTTCATCCATGCCTCAGAAAGCACGACTGTTGGTCCTGGCTGTCATTTATCTTTGACAGTCATCACCAGGTAGTGGCCCGTAAGTCTGACAATCAGTCTTAGAAAGGGATATCGTATTACCCAGTACTAACTGGCTTTTGGAGGTCAGATAAACAGTCGCTTCATGTAAAATACCGGTACTTAGCTACATCTGGTTAGAATGGAAGCAGACCCGAACATAGTTGGGAAAAGGCTAGGCACAGGCAGATGATCTTTAAAACATAACAGATATCGCTTTAGCACACTGGTCGCGTCGCATCCTAACTTTAACTATTTCCGAAGTCGCATCTTAAGCGAACCTCTTTTCCTCTTTGATCTTTTGTTTTGTGTTCAGAAAACACGTTTAAGGAGGTGATGAAGACAGTGTTAAGTGAATGAAAAGGTGCAGGTTGCAAGACAATTGAGAAGAAGTCATTCTGCGAAAGCGACATTATGAGAAAGAGACACTTTACTACCAGTAGACATCTTGCGAAAGAGACATTTTGCACCTGAGCCAAATAAATACTGCAAAAATATTGAGGCATTTAGCTAAGTTTCAATTAGTGTTCATGAAAACGGGCATAAATAATTCTCATTTTTAAATAAAAACTCGTTAAAACGTAGTTACTCACTTTAATTTTTATTTTTAAATCAATATTTAAATAATAGTAGCCCACCAATATTGGGAACAGGGTCCAAACTACCGGCGGATAGGGCTCCACAGGGAAGAAGGATGATTTCCACCAAACGGATCACATCGCATCGCATCGGAAAGGATACGAACGGATGCGGCAAAAGCCGATCGCGCGTCGCAGCATACTTTCGGCTAGGATTGCGTGTCGCAAAAGACGCCCGCGGTCAAGCTGCTGTGCGCGATTTGGTAATAGAGACCTTAAATACTGAGTACACGATTTATTATCGTTTGAAGTTTTTAAAATCCGTTCCGATCCGATGCGATGCGAGCCGCTTGGTGGAAATCATCCTTAACAATACTGTGTCCAGGAATACCGTTTTTTGAATCGAGGCCTCCAATTTATAATTACTTTTATTATGATTCAACATATCAATATCTTAATTATATCGTTCTATGCCAGTGGACAAAACATACTTTTCCAGTACAACGTGGGGATTCCTAGTTGATATATTATATTTTTTTAACTTCGTACACATAACAGTGTATTACACTCGAAACGAATCTTTTTAATATTCTTGACTATCCGTTGCAATCAGTGGACTATAGAAATAATAATAAATTCAGTTTCCACTTTGCTGGGCTCTCGTTTTACTCGAAATTCGCAAAAAAAACCATTCTGCCTTTTCGCGAACCTACTTCATCATCTACCTAGCCTTTTCCCAACTATGTTGGGGTCGGCTTCTAGTCTAACCGGATGCAGCTGAATACCTGTATTTTACATGGAGCGACTGCGGTGCCTATCTGACCTCCACAACCCAATTAGTACTGGGTAATACGATACCCCTTGGTAATACTGGAACCTACTTCATAAGTCTAGACGAAACAAGGCCGCTTTTACTTACCTATTCAACATATATATAAATTGATACGTTTATCCCTTTTATTAATGACTAAACCATTCAGGCATGACCTTGGACATAATGTTTAGAATAAAAGGCAATTGTCAGGCGTTTTACGAGCGTTTTATGCGCGTATTGATTGATGATACTGGCGTAATTGGTTGCGATATCGATACGTTCGACTTTTATAGTTTTCAATTTTACACTTAATATTGTAAATGGGTTTGGAATGTTTGGCAGTCAGTGTAGGGTTCGTGTTGAGTTTTTTTTTTTAGTTACGTTGTTAGGTTTTTTTTTCAATTCTGGTATTAACTACTCAATATTTGGCGAATTTGTTAAAAGCTTTTTTTAGTTATTTAAATATTGAGTTTCTAGCAAAAGTTGTAAGCATATACAGGGTGTAAACCAACCTAATCACGAAACCATCAACCAAGCATTATTAATAGTACATCAAACCTAACCTAACCTAACTTTACGCAAAAATTATTGCTGGGAAACGACCTTTTTTTTGAGGTGAAAAATTATGTTTTGTGGTAGAACTCAATGTAACGCACTCAAAACATTGTGCTGATGCATGAATTGAACAGTACGGGAGTCGTGGAGGTGTTTAAAGTCAAAATCTTACATGAAAAACTTGTATTAAAAAAAAAAACTTATCAAAAAGTTGAAACTTTGACCCCCAATATCACCGTAACTAGAAGGTTCCCAGGTATGGTGTAGAACAAATAAATTATCGAAATGACAGGGAGAACAAGTGCCTTTCGGCTTCGTTAAGAGGTGTTTTACACCCTTTCGGTACATCAACAGCTTTACTATTTAGTTTTCAAATATAGTTATACAAGAGATGATGCAATGACATGTTAGCTGAAATGTCATTTTGCTGGCCATGTTAGTAGCAGGAGCGATAGCCTATAGCGAAAACAGACTACGTATCTGTAAACAAAATGTGGGACACCCTTAGCTAGACTAGGTGGATTATCCTCCATAAAAAGGTGAATGGGGCAGAGAGAATGCGGAGGTAGAGGGCAGGGATCTACGTCATTTGTTTGATGATAGAAGTACACCCTGGAACAGTCAGTTTTTTTTAACGCAACCTTATTGTCATTGAATAAAGTAACATTAATGGTAGCCTACATTCAGATGAAGATCCATGTCATTAAATACCAAAATCGCTTGTCCACAAAACAATTAACCTTACCAAAAACATGACGTAAAATGCCTCAATAGCCTGAACACAAGACCAAAGGAACTCCATTTGATCGTATCAGCGACTGAGCAAAACTTTACGATCGCGTTTCCCTTCGTGTTTGCTGTACGCGTTAAACTGGTGTAAACAGAAAACAACGGCACACATCATTCACACGCGCTTTTATGACGTTCAGAACAAAAGGCACGGTGATTGTATTGAATTGTGGGTAATTATGAAAATCGTTGCGGATTGTAATGGTTACAGTTATGTTCGCAGATGTTTAGGGGTTCATCTGCATTCATAGGTTATTGAGTGGAGACGGCGAGTTTACTTAATTTAGACACAACGTCATATCTTTACAGTTACAGACTAAAAAGAGGTGAGGCAGAGGTGTTCGGTTGGCACCATAGATATAATAAAGAAGTAGGTATTGGTGAAACATCTGAAGCTTCAGAAATTGGTTTTGCACTACTCACAAAATAGAAAAGTGTTACTAATACAGACAACATGAGACTGGAACCTAACGTTGACAAAAGACGTTGAGAAAAAGATATTGCAGAGTCTTTGAAATATTACTGACGTTATAATTCTAACTTATACTTACTTAACCAGACCAGACTTTAAAACAGAAAGTGACATTGTATTTTAGGTACCGCAGCTGCACTGAATTTTAAGATCATAACATTTTACTAGATAGTTTTTGAAACATAATGGCACTATTTTCGACAAATTATCGACGATTTATGTCCTTAGCCTTCACACCTCACCCTTTCAGAATAACAGGAGCTAAGGGGCATATTTTCTTCAAGGTCAAGTTCAAAAAGAGCAACGCTACGGGTCTCTAAAAAGTCACTTTATTTTTTTTATCCCTGTCTCGCTAGAATTTGGGTAAATTCCCACTTACCCTTCACTTAAGACCTAAAGAGCTTTTGTTGAAGATTTCAAGTGTTCAGGGTCAAATGTGAGGTGGGTACAATGCTTTTTGTCTAGTGTCTACCTGATTTGTATGCATAGGTTTTTGTCTAGCAAATGTTTGGGGCACCTTTAGTGTTCAGCTGATAATACATTCGTTTGCTATAATGTCTGTTGAGATTGAATTTCTTTGGTTTCGACGACAAACCAAACGGAATGAAAATTGTGCCAAATGATTTGGTCATGTCTAGAGAATGAATGAAAGTTGGCTAGTATAAGTTTACAAGGCAGGTATGAGTAGTAACGGAAGATGTCATATAAAAGACAGGTGTGTAGTACTCGCAACGGGCGTGCGTATTAATTAATAAATGTGGAAGATGAATACGAGTATCTAAGGATTCTAGCAGGTGGCGTTCTGCAGTTCCAGCGTTGGGATTTGGTAGAAACTTCTCTGATAAAAATGTATGAATATAGATCAGGCTGTATTCTCTGTAGGGTGACAGTTAAAAGTATTTTGTCAAATGCAGCTTTTACAATATTTTGAAGAAATGTTTTAAGTGTTTTCGATACTCGGTCAGTCATTTTGAGTCAATGTTGCCGTGGCGTCTGATAGGGAAGAATGGTAGAAAAAAATGTGTTGCACCGATTCAAAGAATGGGACAAGGCCAAGAAGTTTTTTTTTTTGTTACAATATGGGCCTGCTCTTGACCTCGATCACGCCTGATGGAAAGCGATGGATGAGATCTATGATGGAACGAGCGTGCCCAGAAGATGCCTGTTCACTCTTGCTTTGAAGGCAGGTGGGTTAAATGTGGGTGGGAACATAGACGCAGGCAGAGAGTTCCAGACTTTGGCTGTGCGCATAATAAAAGTGGAGGAGAAGCGCTTAGTACGACACATCGGGATGTCAACCAAGTGCGGATGATACGCCACAGTACGATGATAATGATGATGATGGTTGTTCAGTCTTTTGAGTATATACTTTTATGACTTCTTCTCAGTGTGTCGATGGCAATCTCAATTGTGTCGGCCTAGAAATAAACTACGAGTGTGGGAATTGTAGTAGTGTCCATCAGTTCCTGAACAGAACACGCAAGAGTTTTAAGTTTGAGTTAAATTTACAATTGAATTCTGCAAATATTTTATGGTACCCTATAATAAAGCAGCACCAAGTTGGTACAAAGAACTCGTCCACCTAGATTTCCTTTACGATCCAAGAACTAGTTAAAACAGATTCACGACCTGCTTCCTCAGATCTATTTGCATTTAATTGTACCAAACGATTATACCGAAATACCTTCACCACCTGCAGTTGAATCGGTCATCCGAAAACGCCAGAGACAGATTAATTAGAATTTTTAATTACAGAATCGCTTTTACTGAACTGTAAGGGAACTTTTGTACTTCTGCCGCTGACTTCGAAAATTTCGTTCGCAGAAATTGGCTGTAGCTGGAAAGTTGGGCGTTCATTCTATGCAGTAGCTAATTGTACTTCACTTTTGTTTGACTGTTACGTTCCATTGCAGGTATTGATCCTGTTACTGGGACGAGTTAAATGTTCACTTTATTAGCTTGCTGTATTAATTTCCTTGAGTTTGTGAAGCTGTTGCAAGGCAGCAAAATAATTGCTTTGTGTTTACTGAAATTTGGTACTTCATAAAATGATTTTTTTAAATATAATGAGGTATTGGGTTTTGGCCACTGCAAAATAAAATAAATTTTTCTTTAGTTAAGGGCATCCTTTGGTTTTTGCATGTAAAGCAGGCTATATGTCAGGTACTTAGGTATATCAGAAAAAAAGAAGTCTTGAGATTCAATCAAAATAACTACAAGCTAGTCAGATGTTGTAATTTTTGTGGTTGCTGGAACCTCATCATCTGCCTAGCCATTTCTCAACTATGTTGAGGTCGGCTTACAGTCTAACCGGATGCAGACGAATTCCAGTACTTTACCAGGTCGGCCGTAGCAAAGACAATCTCCTCAAATGGGGGTTTATAGACGGCTCAGACCTCAAATGTGAATGCGGCGTGTCTCCACAGACAATGGCCCATCTTCCATCTTGCGCCGCATGCCCTGACACCTGCACACTTGACGACCTTATGACTGCATCAGCGAGTGGAGTTCGCATTGCTGAATTTTGGGCCAAACACATTTAATAAATATTTGCCATCGACACGCTAAGAAGACAAGGACCAATTTTGTACATGCCTATCTGACCTACACAGCTCAGTAACTGGGTATTGCAATACCCCTGGAAATACTGGTTGTCAGACTTTTGGGCCTCTGACTACCTGTAACGACTGTCAAACATCTAGAAACGGAGAGAACTCAGTACGTAATTAATGGTCACCCATTCCCGGAACGACCTTGACATGGTTGCTAAACCGTGAAGTTCGATCCGTGCAGCTGTTATTATTTAGCCAAGATAAAATGATGATTATTGTATTAAGTTAAGAAGGCACTATACAGGGTGTAAAAGACCTCATCACGAAGCCGTGAACCAAGCATTCTGTACATCAAACTAAGTAAGTATTATTGCTGGGAAACGACTTTTTTTTTGGGGTGAAAAATCATGTTTTGTGGTAGAACTCAATGTTGTGCTGATGGATGGATTGAATAGTACGGGGGTCGTGGAGGTGTTTATAGTAAATATCTTACAATAAAAACTTGTATTTAAAAAAAAAAAACTTGTCAAAAAGTTGGAACTTTGACCCCCAATATCTCCGTAACTAGAAGGTTCCCAGGTATGGTGTAGAAAAAAAAATGATCGCAATGACGAGGAGAATAAGTGCTTTTCAGCTTGGTTATGAGGTGTTTTACACCCTTTATAAATAATAACAGGATTATGTAATAGATATGGTTGTCGCAACTCGTGGAAAATTTCGAAAAGCAAAAAGTTTTAACTCCGTGTTTTTGGACACGTGGGTAATATAAACTAAAATAAAAACTATGTAACTGCGTTTGGTTTTCAAAACTGAGTAACGGGTTTTGTTTCGGTTGTCAGCATCATTTTGTTTTTTTTTTTTATTTTTTTTATAGCTTGTTACTTAATTGCTAAACTTACTAATAATACAAACACAGGTGTCTTCTCGTGTCGTAAAAACTGCGCAAAGCAGGGGCTTCTCGCTAGTATTTACAAAAAAGGTCATTGTTAACTTTTTCTACGTCAAACGTGCTACAAAAGACAGTCTACAGTTTACTGAACCTATACATTTATTAATTATTCAGAAATAATAATCAGGAACCCTTCAGAATAACTCTCAGACTTGCGTAGGATGTTAAGCTTATTATAAAGACCCAATTTTCTAAAAGTAGGCCAGCTTATATTATTTTGGTATTAATATCAAATGTCAAGTACATTATATTTGTCAGTTTTTGCACGTAGTCAAGAAGGTAGGTTGTTGACTTAATATTTTTTGTGGGTAGCTTATCAATATGTTTTGGTGAAATAGCGAGAATATTAATTTGGAATCAAGATACAATACCTATATTTTTCTTTTTTTTTAATACTAACCCCATATTGTGAAGCGATAACGTGGCACGCTTGCCTAGGTTTTAATTTATTTATTTATTGATTTTATTGATTTTATTGATTTTATTTATTTTATTTAGATTATTTTTTTTATTTTTTTTATTTTACAGTTTTAGGAAAATTTACAGCTAAAAATTTACACATGATTAAGAGTAACAAAAATAAGGCCAATTAAAAGTTTTCACAGATAGATAAGAGCTTATAAACAAAAAAAATATATTTAAGAACGCAGACACTGTGTTTGCAAAGACAGTAGCATACACTCATCAAAAAAAGTTTGCGATCACTTTGAAAAATCGAAATCTTTTTTGTTACGGTAGATTATTTTATGATTTCTTCTTTTTTTAGATTCTTTATTTAAAATATAGATTTAGAATATAAAACAATAAAACGGTTAAAAAAACACAACACAAAAAAAAAATCTTGATAAAGTTCAATTAAAAAAAATATCATCATAGGCTAGTGATCTCAAACTTTTTTTGATGTGAGGTTTGCGATTACTTTGAAAAATAGAAATCTTTTTTGTTATGGTAGATTATTTTATGATTTCTTCTTCTTTTTAGATTATTATTTGAAATTATTTATTTATTTATTAATTACAACGGTTATAAAGGGTGTAAAACACCTCTTAACGAAGCTGAAAGGCACTTGTTCTCCTCGTCATTGCTATCATTTCTTTGTTCCACACCATACCTGGGAACCTTCTAGTTACGGAGATATTGGGGGTCAAAGTTTAAACTTTTTGACACGTTTTTTTAATAGGTACAAGTTTTTATTGTACGGTTTTTACTTTTAACACCTCCACGACCCCTCTAATATTCAATCCATCCATCAGCACAATGTTTTGAGTGCGTTACATTGAGTTGTGCCATGAAACATGATTTTTAACCTGAAAAAAAAAAGTCGTTTCCCAGCAATAATTTTTGCGTAATGTTACGTAAGTGGTAGTTTGATGTACAGAATGCTTGGCTTCGTGATGAGGTCTTTTACAGCCTGGACACACCAGTTACACCCCACTCCGCACATTATTTTGCCGACCACATCTTACCAAAATGTTAAACAACGCGCACACTCCGCGACTAAAGCGCTGAGCAAATTATCATTTTAATGCGAAGCCGAGCTTTCTATAATAAATAAAAAAATGGTTATTTATAATTTACTACTTATATTAAATATTTATTCAGGCCAAGACGTGATGCAATATAAAACAATGAAAATAAACAATGTTGTAACGCTCAATATCCATGATTTACGTTAAAAATTATTCATGGTACGTTATTAAAATGTCAACCACATAGCTCCCGTGGTATTTGACACTATAAATCTTCAGCAAATGAGGATTTGTTGCATTCACAGCATGTAAACTTGACTGGTGCAATATATCAGTGTCATTTATGTTGGGAAAAATGTTCTGGATTTATTGAGTTCATAATGTGGAGGCGTATTTTTTTGTTATAGGTAAATGAAAACTAACAGGATCGATTTATTTAGACTACTTGAAAGACTAGTATGTATTATTGATAGAGAGAATGTCATGCTCACTTAAATGTCTCGCTGATGGTGGCGGGTGTGTCGGGTCATTTAGTTCCCTTCAATATGGTTGAGTTGAATGGCGCCGGTACATGCGTCATGTCTGTGAACGGGCGCTGTCAGTTGGGACTGGTCATCTCTTAGCTGCCAAGGTTCATTTTAATTACTTTATTCATAAATTTTTGATCTAATCTTTTACTCTGGATGCTCTTAGTGTGCACGTCTTTCTACATCGTTCTCACATTATATGTATAATCTCAAAATTAATGATGTAACCAAGATTTTGTAACAATATTTTGATTTTAAAAGAGTGTCCATGGAGTTTCTTGCCCGTTCTTCTCCATAGAGATCTACGCTAGGGAATGGGCAACTACAGTACTTTCTCAAGTTATTATGCCTTGTGACTGGGACTGTAGCTTTGATTTTCTTTTTTGTATTTTTGGCTTTCAAAAGTGCCGTAATGGTCTAATTGAAATAAATGCTTTGAGTTTGAGTTTATTGGCCGTGTGGTATCTGACAGAGTAGAATAGAACCAACCCATTACACTCACGGGTGTCGTATAAGGCGAGTAATGTCTGAGGCAGAACACCTTGCGCCTCCATAGACCAGGGAATGGGCAGCAGCGTTTTCTGTTAGTCTTTTATCACTGCGATCTCCAATCCGCCTGCCAAGCGTGGAGATTACGGCATATTCCTCCCATCATGGGAAAGGCTTATGTCTAGCAGTGGACGTTATGGGCTGTTGTTGTTGTTGTAGTATGTATTAATAAATGTTATAACTAATTAAATTGTGCGTAAATTATTTGGTGTGTATAGGTACACACCAAATAATTTACGCACAATTTAATTACCTACTACAAGGACTTTAATATTATACTTTCCGATTGAGCGCAAAAAGGTTCCTATTTCCTTTGTTAACGCATAAAACCTTTTAGTTCTTATGTACAGTTAATAGTCTGCTAAGAGTGTTGGCGGTAACGACTAGTAATTACTCGTGAGAATAACCTACATACATATGGTAGCTATAAGATTAAAACCCTATGCAAGCAGTTGCTGTTACTTCGACTTCAACTTTTGATCGCAAGTTGCAATATTTACATGCATTGATAACTAAGAGCTTTACAGCTTTATTAAGAATCACGCACGCGCGTGGAGTAATAGGGTATATGCATGATTTTTTTTATCACTTAACAAAGCTTATTTACATCAGAAATAGCAAAGTGAAATTATTTTTTTAATATCTATAAAAAATACTAAGTTATAAGCATTTGAAACTGCTGATTAGACAAAGATCCATACTAAATTCAGTTTATCTAGAAAGAGATAGCAACAAAAGTTTAAGTGGTTATAACTTTTGTGTTGTTTGGCCGATTTATGTCTTGTTTTCGTTTTTTGTCATTATTTTAAAGTACTACATTCCATATCGAAATAAAAAAAATAAAATGTATGCATATTCCCTATTGTCGCATGAGATAGTACTACCAGGATAAAAGGTTTCCTATGCGTTAGATTATAAACTATATGTGTACCAAATTTCATCTTGTCAATCTCTGCGGCAGTTTTTGCGTGACATTGACATGACGTTTTAGAGTAACAGACATCTATCCATCCTCATAAACTTTTGCATTTATAATAATAATAACAATAAATATCGCTGGACATTACGCACAGCGCCATCTAGTGCCATACTAAGCAACGAGGCTTGTGTCGTGGACACCAGATAGTTGATATACTACATAGACATACTTTTTGTTTGTAAATACATACTTAATAAACATATAAACATCCATGAATCGGAAACAAATGTCCATGCTCATCACACAAACATTTGCTCTTACCGGGATTCAAACCCAGGACTCAAGAACGTAAGGCAGCCTCACAACCGCTGCGCCATTTGGGTCGTCATAGTAGTACGTGAAATGTTTTTATAAAATGTTCAAGAACATCCATTTCGATGTTCGATATGAATGTATGTGTATTCGATAAAAGGTAAACTTTATAACGTACTATCGAGGACACTCCCGCCTGACCACCACTAAGCTCATTTTTGCTTGCACTCGCAACATAGAAACGCTCTCTAGCCCCGCCCCGTTGACTTTGTACAGAAATAATGAATGAAAAGATACCGAATCGGCCGAGCGCACTGACGACGCACGCCCAACGAGAGATATTGTTATTTTGCGCGCCAAAGTTGACGCTTTCCTAATAGGCCCAAACTTTAAGGGGGCGTGGCTCGGCGCCTCCGCATGATTCAAGCGAAAAAAATTTAAACTGGTCAGGCGGAAAAGACCCCGATAGTACACATACAGTCTTACACCCGGCAAACATAACACTCCATCCCGGACACTCTGGTAAAACCCAAAATCCATTGATTAGCAAAAGCACCAGTCTTCGTATCAGTTTCCAAAACTTGAAACTTCGACGTTGAGAAACTTCGTTTTATGTACTACATAATAGTTATTTATGCAACTGTTGTATAATGAGGGGTATTAAAACACGAATGTGGGTTTATCACACGAGGCGAAGCCGAGTGTGATAATAGTATCACATGAGTGTTTTAATACCTAATTATGTACAGTTGCATACAAGACTTTATCTACATCCATGATATGAATCCTCCATAAAAGGTTCTGAAACCATAGGGTGCTGCAGTGTTGTAAGAAGTCTATGTAAATTCATGGAAAGTTTAATTGCTGAGTATTTAATACAAACAAACCATGGTAATAATATAATTATTAACATTTTGGATTGTACAATTATTAACGTGCACAAAGCTTGTATCACTTACTTTTGTAAACAACAAAGTACTTAGTGCAATACTAATATCCAAATATCGAACAAAAATGGCGGGATACGACGTGAATTCGAATTAACCAACAAGTTTTTTTTTTAATTACGTCGCTGTGGTAGTGAATCGCACGTGCTAGACAATGTTCTTTTTTTAAAAACGAGTTGCATAATGAAATTCAGTACAACATTATAACACCCGTTTGGATGTTATAATGGTTATTATGACACTGGCTGTTTTAATGTTGGCCATAAGTTAACTGTTTCAGATACTTTTATAGAGGATTTATAGCATGGGTGTAGATAAATGTTTTAATTACACCCTCGGCAGCTAGCTAATATCATTATTAGCCCCAACGGAATGGGAGTGTAATGTGTTTAGTAAGAGTTTGTCTTAATAACTTTTAGCATTTGTCTCTTAAATGACTGAACCGAGGTGTTTTTGGTAATGGTTTTAAGAGCCATGTGTTTTCGGATTCGAATAGTTTTACTCTTGGGTAACATTTTAAGGGTCATAAACCGATGTAATGATGGCATTTTGAGCATTAATCTTCATTTAGTATTTTGGATTAAGTAATTACGTGCTCATAAAATCATTTTAAGGTCGGACACAGCTAGGCCTTCTATAGTCGAGGCTGTAACCCAACAGGCAGGCCCTGGGCGAGTTGATATTGTTGTAACATCACTAATTAGTTAGTTATTAGTGTGTACACCACTAGATATAATATCTATGGTTCCGGTTTATATCTGTCACTCCGGCACTGCTATGTCGGATCCCGTCTGTGATACTCCTACTAAACTGTCTTTGTATATAATGCGTTCCTCGTCTTAATAAACCAAGTCTACTCAACGGTGTCTTTAATTCCAACAAACATAACAGATATGTCTTGGAATATTTTTGGTTATAAAAAAGCCAGTTTCCTCACCATAAGATAAAAGAGACTGTGTATCAATGGTGCTGCTGAGAAATTCCTGATAAAAAAACCCAATAACACTTTGCCCAACCCGGAAATCGAACCCAGGACAGTAGCGCTTGCGACCACTCGACCAATGAAGCAATTATGCATATTTTAATTCAGTTAAAACCGATAAATTGTTGTTGAAAGAGAAATTATTTATTTACTATTATAATCGCACAAAAAAAAAACATGTAATCTATTTTAACAACTCCACTATAACAACGAGTAAAATTGTAACAGTACCATCGACAACATTATTGCTTCCCACTTTTAAAAAAGACAGCCTTTTAAGAATCAATTTATTACTACTAACCACAGATTACTGTCTCTAACAAATCACAGATTATATATTATGTATGTCTGCGCCCGCGTCTCTGTTCGTCAGTGTTGCCTGCTTAGAGTATATATTACATTATAGTAGTAATATACTCTAAGGTTGCCTGTGAAAGTCAACACAAAGTAGTGGTTACGTGGAGTGAAGATGTAATTTTATTTTCTCTATTTATTCTACCCATATTTGTATTATTTTTTCGTTTACACTTTATGTATTTATTATTTATCCGTGTCTGACCGTGGCATCACTCTGTCTGGGCCCTATCAGAATACCAGCGCTGTGACGTTTTTTTTAAATGTTACAGCATCATGCTGAGATAGGGGCCTTTTGGCCTCGTACAGGACCAATTTCATTTCATGTTTATTTTTTTTCTCTTTGTTTATTTTTTTATTTTTACTATTTGTAAGTACTGTTAATTTAACCATTTTGTATTTGTGTTTTGTCCTGTGCGGGCTAATAAATGCTTTTTCTTTCTTTCTTTCTTTCTTTTTTCTTTATTACCTCGAATCGTTCTTCTTGGAAAATTGCAAACGAGTTAGTTAGTAATTGATACTTACCTACCTACCAACATATAAATTTACTTTTGAGGGCGGAAATGACAAACTGGTAATTAGCTATTTATGTTTTTAGATCGGAAAACAACAATTGTAATTAACACTCTATGCTTGGATGGAATTGGAAAACAATTGAATCTCCAATTTCGATGACAAAACAAACCACTCACCATTGTTTATTGTGGAATAAACTTTTTAACACACTAATAAGTTCCGAGCACCCAAGCTCGATTATTAGTTTAGAATTTTAATAGAATTTGCAAACTAAGTTTAAATTTAACTTTAGCCGATGGAGCAAATTAGTACTAGATTGAAGACCACGTATCAGTAAAAATAGCATGGGGGGCCTCTCAACTTGATGGAGTCACGGCCTTAAAAGGTGGTTGGGATAGGTTGGACACAGAATCCTTCAGCGAGGAAGGGATCTAGCTGAAGGAAGCGGTGGAGCGGGTCTGGGAGGAAGACTCCTTTGTGGACCTAATCCGCCGCCTTGCTATATACCTTGATGCCGCCTTCACAAAAGCTAGCGAGCAGCAGACGGGGAAACTACCGTCAGCATTGCACGAGGTCATGTGAGTCGGGGAATCAGACATCATTAAGGAGGAGGAGGCGGAAGCCAACGCTGAGAGGTCGCGAGGATTATACAATGCAGTACTTGATGCCCCTGCAAGAAGCGGAAAGTGGACAAAGACGTCGGATTCTTTAGTCGGCGCGATACCCAAATAACCTGACTGTCCCTCAAAGGATATGGTATGCGGTAGATAGACCTATACATTTCCGAAAAAAAGATTTAGATGCAGAAGGTGAAGGTCATTTTTGTGCTTTTTGTTTGCTTGAAGTCAGTTGTATATTTTGCAAAAAAATATCTTCCCCGGAACCTCAATGGTGTCTAAACACTGGTTGATTTCACATTTATGTTCCGATATTTATCCACTTACCTGTACACAGGATTGTCATCGCGGTACCACACGACGAGGAGAAGACTATCGTTGTGCATCGGAGGCCTGATGTCACACGGCATGTCTGCTTCGCCACCGACGATCGCTGGTACCCGCGTCACGGTAGCCGCTACCGGTGATGTTACTCCTGGAAAATAAAGACAGTATTTATTAGACTTTGTAGAATTCACTTTTTGATCAGCAGGGATTGATGCTATCGCCAAAATTGTTGGAGACATTCATGATGTCACCGAAAGTCGGCACAGGTATTAGTCCCTATATCGCAAGACTAAAGCACTAAGACAGGTAGACGGGGTCGCGGCAGACCAAAGAGAAAATGGCGGAAAACCTAAGATGAATTGTAGGTGAGATAGACAGTAGCTACCAATGTAGGCTCCTGGATTACGAAAATTAAAAATACCTTCATTTTTCACTTATAGTCGTCTGCCACCATCGAAGGCTATGTACATAATACGCCGTGAACCAATCTACATTCAATATAATAATAGGTATTGCCTGTGACACGTATATAAAGTACGTGCAAAAACATAATACACATAGGTAATATCTACCTACTTCATATTCTATTACCGAAAACCTATTTACTTCACGGACTGAAAGACCTAATTTCATAACAGAAAAACACCAAAAAATATATCTTTGTTACACGAGATAAAACGAACGAACCCGGTTTTATAAACACCCAGTACCAAGATTTGCGGTTGATGGAAGTATTAACACTGGTCAGTGGACTGCCAAAAAAATAACAAACCAGTCAAAAAAATATCATTTCCAACGGAACCCCTACCAATCCCTGTGTTTATCTGCTTAAAGCCTTGTATGAAACAGTGTTACGTTGTAAGCGGACAAAATCCCTTAACATGAGAACCCGGACGTGAGAGGTTGAGTTATAAACTCTAGCGAGTATTAGGTTGGCAAGGAAAATTACCGCTTTTTATTACATCATAACCTTAATGGTCTCCCGACCTGGTTCTAACCACTTCTAATCATGCTCAATCTAGATTGCCACTGAATCACTCAGAAGAAGCATTAAAAACAGCAGTATTTACGCACAATACAATTTTTATTAATCAATTTTCTGTTATGACGGTTGAACTAAATTTATGCGTATGGTGGTATTTAAGTACGTAGGAAGAGGCAAAATAATCAAGCCTATAAAAGACGATGAAATATTTTAGGTTCATGGGAATCAGCTAACTGCGAGAAGAGTCCATGGTTGTCCGTCACCCATCTTTTGTCGCCTCGGCTAAACCGGGTGGCTTAACCAAGAAGACAAGTGGCCTATCTTTTTGCTAAACGACAATAGCCAACGCATCATCATAGTCCTGCCAACTATGTTGGGGTGGGCTTCCAGTCTAACCGGATGCTGCTGAATACCAGTATATTATATGGAGCGACTGCCTATCTGACATCCACAACCCACTTTGTACTGGGTAATACAACATTACTTGGTAAAACTGGTTGTCAGACTTTTGGGTGAATGACTACCTGTAACGACTGCCAAAGATCTACAAATGACAGCCGGGACCAACAGCTTAGCATGCTTTTCTAGGCATGGATGAAACTCGCTATGTAATAGGTGGTCACCCATCACCACTACAATGACAGCCAACGCATCAAACTATATTCTAAACAGTTCTTGTCACAATATCACCCACAACTTGCACCACAGTCCACAAGGTTCAAAAACAAGAAAATGACATTCACCGTTAGGTACACCGGACAGCCGAGCTCAACCAGACAATGCGGACGACACGCACACCTGCCAACTAAAAACCTTTTTGGTATTCGGCACGGCATAAAGACGAGGTGAGCCGAGGTAACAAAAAACTGTGGAGTTGCCTTATATTTTCATATGATGTTGGTAATAAGATTGTAATGGAGCTCTGTGTTAATATTGAATTTGTTTTGTGGAAAAATAATTTTCTTAATAGTTTTTGCTAGACTTTTTTAGATAGGCAAAATGGCAATTTCAGCGTTGGAATTTTAACAAATTCTCATCATTTTCCTGCCATCGATCGTCGCGTAAGTTATTTGGGGTTGGTGAAACACTTATTTTTTTTAATTCTACCATAGTAACTGTCACGCTATCTATACATGTCTTTCCCATTCCTACAAATTATTTTGAAGTAAAATTTTATAAAAGTTTCTGAATATCACGATCTGCCTAGCTTTTTCCCAAATATGTTGGGGTCGGCTTCCAGTCTAACAAGATACAGCTGAATATCAGTATTTTATATGGAGCGACAAACTAAAATTTTCATAATCCAGTTAGTACTGGGTAATACCCTTGGTAAGACTGGTTGTCAGACAACTTGTTGATAGACTGGTTATTATAAAAGCTTCTGAAGATATTTTTACCACATTACTACATCATCATTAAATGACTAAACGGGTTGAGATAAAATTTTGGTGCACAGAAATACCATTTGCTGGATTGGCAAACTTTACTATTTATCTGGTAGAAAAGAAATACCTACTCTTTTTTAGATGGGAGTAATACTATGCAAACCAGCTAGTTTGCTAACAACAGGAGTGGATTCAAGTCAATATTACAACGGGTGGGGTTCGAATTACGGTCTCTAGTTTACCTCGACCGTTGGGCTGTTACCACACCGCATATTTCATTTTCCCAGAAGCAACTAATAGCTTAAGCAAGTTGTATAGTTCTTGTGGTATGTTTAGATTGTTAAGTGGAAGTTTAAACGCTTCTTTTACCTCGTCCCGCCACGTCAGTGTTGTTATTTTGTATCTGCTAGTGTTTTCCTAGTTCAGGACCTAAGTTTGCTTGGCTTGTACGCAAAGTTGTTTAACATTGTAAAAGGAATACCATTTTTTTCTGAGTTTTTTTCTGTCTTCATTATTTTATATTGTAAACGTCCACTGCTGAATATGATGGGCTTTTCAACGTGTTCGTTTTGGAAGATGTTTATAATAATTCCCACTCTTGCCATTTATGTGTATGTTAACTGACAATTCTTTCGTTTATGTCATCTCTATTTTTTTTAGTAGTGTTAGCTTATTGGTGTGACAAGGTACGCACTGCAGATTTTTCGAATTCATGTGGGTATTGTATAATTATCACGTCTTGTTTATTTCACCTATAAATCACACAATAGTACGTTTTGATCTTTAATAAAAAAATTTCAACGCAATTTTCTCGATTCAAATTGCATGTACTTATAAAATTGACTAGCAAATAATGTCTTATAGCATTGGATTATTTTCCACCATTCATTAACAAACAAATTGAAATGAAAGTACCCAGTAAAAGTTTACCACTAAAGAATTATCTTCCATGATTAACTCCCAGGTATCATAAACTGTGCAATACAGTGCATTTTGTGAATTCACCCTCGGCGAACAATAGTCACCTCTCAGTAGACTCTTCCAGTCGGAAAAACAACTGATTCACTGTTTTACGACTTTCATCAGTTGGAATATTGCGGTCGAATGAAATGGCCTATTTTCCGATTATGAGTTTTTCAAAAGAATGGTTTGAATCTGAATCTGAATCTGCATGGATTATAACTTAAGTGAGACTTTACAGGCAGTTTCATTTTTTCATTAGTTGATTATTTATTTATTTAAAATTCATGTACAATAGTGGTACATAGGCGGACTTAATGCCACAAGGCATTCTCTACCAGTCAATCTTTGGGTTCAATAGGAAAACATAGTGATAGGGTAGAAAATAATGTATAATAAACTTACTTGTTAACAAGAATTTAAATACTTTATATTGATACTAATACACATAAACAGATAAAATAAACTAATAAATATTGAACAAATACCAAAAACTAAAAAGAAAAAAACGAGAAACCTAATAATAATTATTATGATTAGATCTGGCTCGCGAGGTTGTCGACATGTGGGACGTGGGTACAGCAGTCATTGTGCCGATAGTCGTGTCGGCCAATGGCTTAATAGCCAAGAGCCCCGACCAACATCTTAGGAGGCTCTCGCTTGGCAGCTGGATCAAGGGCTTGCTTCAGAAAGCAGTACTTCTGGACACGGCACGTATCGTTAGGAGGTTCCTCTCTCAAGAGCCCTGACCGCCGGCAGCTCGGACCTTGTTCCCAGCGCTGGTGGGCTACTGTTTTTTATATTTTTAAATGTTTTTTTTTATGTAGGTTATTAAGAAATATTTAAGAATGTTAAAAATATGTATATAAATGAATAAATGATTATTATGACTTGATTCAGGGTAACCCGACATGGTCGGTTCGTCATACATTTACGATTTTTTACCCAACTACGGCGAAGCCAAAAGGAAGGGTTATGATTTTAGCAGTATAAGTATGTATGTGTGTTTGTATTTACGTGTGTTCCACCCATATATGTTTTTTTAGATTTCTATGGTTCCACCGTAGCGCCTAAACTGTTCATCCAATTTTGATCTATGAGATGTCAATCGATTTGTTATAACTTGCTTTTGTGTAAGAGATTTAATAAATAAAAAAATAAATAAAATATTATGGCCCGGGTAACCTAGGCTAGATATTTTAACCGACTTCAACAATAGGAGGAGTTGATTTTACCTTGTAAACCCCGATTTTAATTGGAGTGTGATTTTTCAGTAGCCGATCGGGCTTTTCAAATTCAAATTCAAACAGTTTATTGTGGATCATAGGTTCATAAGATGTTGGGTTAAATACAGGTGTCTGCTATGTCCCGCCATTGAGGCATACAAAATTCATGTCACAAGTTCGGTAAAAAAAAATACAATACTAAACAATAATTAAATTAAAATAGATTATATAGCAATAAAATTAAAATACAATACATCCAATTTGTCATGCAAATACATTATGATTAAAATATAAAATACTTATGTCAGATTAACAAATTATTCATTCAATGGATTTGCTTCTATGTATTGTCATCTAGAAATTCTCTTATAGAGTAATAACATTTACTTATCAATAATTCGTGTAGTTTTTTTTTGAAGGTATTTATATCGCTCATAGTTCTAAGAAATGGTGGAAGATTATTAAAGATACGTGGGCCCATACAAAATATGCTTTGGTGCAAAAGCTTTGTTTTACTGGCCAAGATGCGCAGCTTGTCTTGCTTTTTAGTTATGGTATACCACACGAATTCAAGTTTCATGTCATAATGCTTGTTTTATGTGCAATCCTTCTGTCAGTAAGGTAGCCTGACCCATGAAGGTTAATAATTTATTACGCTCTAGCATAATATTCTAAACGAATTTTATTTATTACTTTTTCTTCGTCCTCTAGTGTTATTTATTATTACGATGTAGCATAATTATGATTTTGAGCAAATATTTCTTACAAAATCAGTTAGATTGAGATTGTACTTCACAGAAATGTTGACAAAACAACTTTCTCATTTTCTTTGAAACACAAATGACAAACATACGACAAACAAAACAATAAACAGAATCTTCCATACCAAACAAAACAGGATTCGCGGTAAAATCTGAATAATATAAATGAAGCCAAATTCCATTGTTACCATACCAAAATTATTCACAAAATTATAATGTCACTCCCAAATATTTCTCGTTTAGGTAATATAACGCGATTCTCATAAAATCTACGGTAGATACCCAATGTACTTGGTTGTCATCCAAAGTATGTTGGATTAACCTAAATATTATGAAATGCGAGAAAGCTTTTGATGTAGTGTGTGTATAGAAGGAATAATTAATTTATGTACATCGTTGCTTAATGTGTGTTGGGCTGTTTTTGGATTATATAGGTACTTGCTTGTTTGATTCTGAGAATATTAAAATACAATGTAAATAACATTATCTCCGGTTTCATCTCATAATATTATGAAGGTACTAAACATTCGGAGTTCCGAAGGATAGGTACTATTACAATCATCATCTACCTAGCCTTTTCCTAATTATATATTTTGGCCCAACGATGACTTATTAGATTATTACAAAATAGATGAAAATTAGAAGGCCTATTTAAGGCGACTACAGGAGCTAAATTAGCAACTCTATTTATGGTGCTTCAAACTTCATTTATTTATTTATTTATTTATTCATGTACACACAAAATACTTTACAGGACAATATATTTACTTAGAAGAGCACAAAGGTACTGCTTATTTCTTATGAAATTTCTTCCAGCAGACCTGCGATTCATTTGAAATACTGTTAGAATAAAGTTCGTATCACGGGCCGAATAGTGCGAAATGAGTGGTTTTTAGCGATTTACAAAAAATCTATTGATTGGACTAAAACAATAAAACACTAGTATGCTAATATATTGCTTGTAGAATTATTTGCCAAAAAATCAGAATAGTCACATGTGTTTTAGTATGGTTTTTACTCGCTAAAAGAAATTTTTAGAGATAAGTTAGTGATTTTTTTATCGAGTAATATAGTTGTATCATGTTTTCAAAACACTATCATACTAGCATATATCCTGAAGAATATCATATATATTTTTCTGGTTTTGTTTATTGCAGTGAATCATATTATGCTGTTTTGCATTATACAACTCGCGTTTAGCTCCTGTAGTCCCCTTTTTTTTTCGGATGTGAAATCATCAAATGACTCCTCCCGCTCTGGGCGGAGCAGGAGGGAGTGTCAGACTTTTACTGACTAAAACCCATCCATGTCCCGCAACCCCGGAACAGTCCCGCAACCCCGGTCCTGTAGTCCCCTTAGCGGTAAATCTACCGATGTAACAGTTTCAGATGCAAAATATTTCAGTGTACTCGTGGGGAGACAATATAGGTTAGTCTAAACTGGCTTTTTAACAAAATTCCATTGCATATGCGATAAATTGTCACGTCCTATTATAATACAACCTCACTACAAGTTTCACGCGTGAAATAGCGTCGGTAAAAAGGGACGTGTGTAAACTACGTAATATGATGGTACGGTTGGCGCACTGGCTAAGGGATTGGTTGCTACGGGGTATCAGAGTTTATTAATAAAAAAAAACTCGAATTTAAAAGAGAGAATTAATTAATAAAGTTATTGCAGCATAAATATTTAAAATAAATATTTTGAAATGAAATATTAATCGTTTTTAAATATATTTAGTTATTTTAGAAAAAATTAAGGGTGTCACGGGTTCGATTTCCGCACGGAACGAATTTGTATCGCTTATAAGTAGTTGTTCCGGGTATGGCTGTTTGTGTAAGTGAGTTTAATTCTTCGCTTACGCACCCACGATACAAGAAAATTTACTAGTGTGAGGCAACATTTAAAAAAATACGGTTCATAATATCATGCCTGTTACCCCTGTTTGTGGTAACTTGATGTGTTGTTACTTGTACTTTGTACCCATTCCAATTTGACCGCGCGCTTACTAGGGAGCGCTTGGGTAATGTTTGCACACGGGCACTACATGGGCTAGAGACGCCTCTGCCCAAACGAGTCGGTAGACGCACATGAGTACGTTTACTTACTCATGTGGTAGATGTAAGTCTGGTAGTCGGTAGTAGTAGACTGGAAGTATTGTAAACGGCGGGACTAACATCTTCTTTACGATTCTGTTCTCCTAGTACTTTCAAATTCAAAATTGAGTACTCTCGTAACAGACCTTAGTGTGCCAGAGAGAGACAAAAAATAGCAACATCAACAAATGGTTTCCTTGTAATTTTGGGAGCTGACTGTACTATACAAAAAACAGTTGAAATTTATGGGTGACGGAATGGGATTCAGTGTATGAAGATTAAAATAGTTACGAGTTGGCACACTTTGTCACTTGTTTCGCACGTCTTTTGTTTAGTTGTCGAAATGGGAAAGTTACGAGATGGGCCGGAGCCAATAATACTGACGTTTTGACAGAAATCGAACTATCAATTTGAACTTCATATTAAGTAGCCTTTGTATTTTTTTATGTTTAAGGCTATTTCTTAATAATTCTTGCAGGTTTTTTTCACATTACAAGATCAATAACAAAGTCCTTTTATTCCAAAACAAAAATCGGAACAACATTCGAACAGGAGCAACTGTTGTGTCCGCCCGCAGCAAATTGTGACATCGACAAATCAAACGTAAACAGTAATCAGATTATCTATTAGATTCCTGAGGCTCGTAGCCTTCAGCCTGATTAAATGTCTAAACAACAAGGTAGCTCTCAAATCTGATGTGAGTTGTTGTGATTGGCTGTCGAAAACATCAACAGCCAATCATAGAAATTGACACAAGATTTGACTACAGACAGATCTAAATTGGAAGCTTCTAGAATTTGTGGCAGTGTGTAAGAACAAAACGATTCACGGTTACGTCAGTATATCGATTGAAATAATTTAGCCTTACGTCAAAACGGGATACAAGTACCTACTGGATTTCCCAACGGTAAAAATGACGATATACCTCCCTATAATCTTATAAGAAATGAATATTCAAAAGTACCCTGAAAAATATATGCAAACACTCTATACACTAGATCCCATGGTTGACAGTGAGTTTATGATTTTTCTATAGGACATTTGACCATTTTTTCCGGAGAAATGGGGAAAATGTCGTGAGGAAAGTTTTGGGTAGAAGAGTAGAAGAAGACCAAAGAAACGATGGATGGACTGTGTGAAGGATCATATGGTACGAAAGGAGCTGTGTCTGATGACATGACGAGTAAAAGAGAAGTACAGAAGTAGAATATAATATGCTGCGGCGCGGCGATTGCAAATGAAATAGGGTATATGCATGATTTTTTTTTTAACAGTTAACAAAGCGTATTAACATTAGAAATAGCAAAGTGAAATTATTCTTTTAATATCAATAAAAATACTAAGTTATAAGCATTTGAAACTGCTATTTATACAGAGAAATCTGATACAGCGAATGACGTCATTCGCTGCATCGACGTACAATATCCTTACTAAATTCCGTTTATCTAGAAAGAGATAGAAACAAAAGTTTAAATGGTTATAACTTTTGTGTTGTTTGGTCGATTTATGTCTTTTTTTGTCATAATTTGTATAGTACTTTAACATTCCGTATCGAAATAACAAAAAGGAAAATTTATGCATATTCCGTATTGGGACAAGGGCAATAGAACAATAGAATGATGATGATGAAGACATTTTGACCGTTTTTTGTTGCAAATGTGAAACAAAAGTCTGTATAAGAGACAGTGTTGGCTCAGTCTAGAACCAGCTAGATTCAAGAACCTCAAGAAATATCTATTTGCGAATTCTTTGAAATCGCAAGTGAAATAGGCCTATGTATATCACTGGAAGCTTCAGGCGTTTATATAACGGGTAATGGAAAATGTATCGTCGTGAATGAAGCGACGTCGCGTATGTTTGTAATTCAAATAACAACTGTTTATACAATAGATATGTACCTACCTGAGATCTGAAACGTCTGAGAAATGTGTTGTAATTGCATAGTACCGAGTACGTTGTGATCCAATATTGATTTATATGTGTTTCATTTTGCAATGATGGTTACGATACAAACTGTAACAAGCTTTTACCCCTGGGTAAAAGCTGGGGCTGGCTGGGTACCCAGAGTTCTACACCCTTTTTTAGAACTCTGGGTAAAATTGTTGAGGTCAGAAATTGACCCACGGGAACGTACTACCAGTAGTACGCTCCCGTGGGTCAATTTCTGAATTTTTTTCGGGGGTTCTGATTTCTTTTTTTTCTGGGTGTTTCATAGGATATTATGTTTCATAGATTTTTGTCCCAGGATAAAAAGTATCCTATGTGGTGCATAAAAGTAAAAATCTTGTCAGTAGTTTTTGCGTTACCGAGTAACGCATCATTGTACTGATAAATGCATTAAATATAATACAGGCGTCATGTTTTGTATCTAAAAAAAAAACTTCTGAAAAAGTTGGAACTTTGATCTCCAATATCTCGGTAACTAGAAAGTCTAGAAAAAAAAAATGATCGCAATATCGAGGAGAAAAAGAGATTTTGACCACGATAAGCGTTTTTTTTACATCCACTAAACATACCCTGTGTGACTCATTATCATGCGCATTTAATGGGTTGCGTGTCGCAATTGGCACTATAACATTCAATCAGTGGTACTAGGTACCTATAGATTACTGTTTAATGTCCTGCATTCATGTAAACTGATATTTTTTATTAGTTATTTTCTGGCATTAAAAGTCTGTACACTACATAATTAGTAGTGTAGTATTGGGATCGGTATTAATAAAAAAAAAACTATCCACATTAAAGGCACGCTAAATAACAGCGGAAAACCCAACCCCAGTTCTACTGAACTTAAAACAGACTGATGGATAACTCGTTTTTTTGAAAAAAATATCATCAACAAAAAAAAATCGGAGCAGTCTTTGGGGACTGCCGATAGAAGTGAAAACAAAAAGTACACAGGCCCCGCCCCAGTCGTAGCACTGATTATGCCCCGCGCATGCCTATGTGGTGCTACGCCGTAGCAGATGCTACGAGTGCTACGAACGGCTACGAAGCGTGACCTTACGTTACGTGACGATGACTTCAATGTTTTTCCTTCACCCAAAAAGTGCTCAACGCGCCTAAAGAAGTTTTCACTTCAAAAATAGATCCCTAACACTGCATTCATGCTTTGTGACACTTTAGTTTATTGCATTGAAAATCTTTGAATGCCTGTATTATTAAGATAACATCGATTGAAAGTAACTAGCAATTTACTCTCAGTTGCTATGGCTACACACACAGATAATCTATCAAGCCTTTTTCCAACTATGTTGGGGTCCACTTCCAGTCTCCAGTCTAACCGATTGAAGCTGCATTTTACACGTTGCGTTTTCGTATCTGTCATCCACAACCCGTTAGTACTGGGTAATACGATACCCCTTGGAAATACTGGTTGTCCGACTTTCGGGCCACTGACTACCTGGAACGACTGCCAAAGATCTACGAATTCCAGTCAGGTTTGGTCCTGACTGTAATTTTCGGCTTATCGTTCGAGCCAAGTAGAATACTCGGTATGTAATGGCAAGTCACCCACCCATCTAGGGAATTTATGATCACATTTTTAGGGTTCCGTACCCAAAGGGTAAAAACTGAACCCCATTACTAAGACTTCGCTGTCTGTCCGTCTGTCTGTCACCAGGCTGTATCTCATGAACCGTGACAGCTAGACAGTTGAAATTTTCACAGATGATGTATTTCTGTTGCCGCTATAACAACAAATACTAAAAACAGAATCAATATTTAAGGGGGGCTCCCATACAACAAACGTGATTTTTTTGCAGTTTGGCTAATGTTTTTAAATAATGGTACGGAACCCTTCGTGCGCGAGTCCGACTCGCACTTGGCCGGTTTTTGTATTCCATTGTGATACTCCTACCACTCTAAAGCTACCTACCCAAATATTTAGCAACATGTCTCTGAACACACTTTAGCGAAGAATTATATTAGCTTGTCATATTCTCATCATTTCTGTTCCCTCAAAGTGTTTACACAATACAAACTCAAATATAATTGAACATCACCCACGCATTCCGCTCACGATATTACAACGCGGAATACAATTACCCTCGTTATAACAAATAATTAATGAGGACCTAATGTTAGGTTAAGTGATTAATTAGGACAGTTTTCATAATGGGACCTGTGTGAGTTACACGGGTCTAATCGATAGGCTATTTTTGAGGATTGGATATTTCGATAATCTGAATTAACTTTTTTACGTGTCCACTGCCTTTTTTTTTCGGATGGGTAATCATCAAATCGCCCAGAGCGGGAGGAGTCTTCCGCTCTGGGCGGAGCAGGCGGCGACCTCTCTCGTCCTACCCTGGTTCAAGCTATGGTCTGGAGCAAGACGGAATGGGACGCCGTCACCTCCTTCTGCAGAGCAGTCATGCTAGAGAAGGAGGTGGCGGTGGCGGAACGTGAAAGGGCGGCCGGGGGCCAGCGTTGGCGCGGGCCTTTGGACAGTGGGCTATGGGCTAGCTCGCCGTCCGTCCGTCTCATGACGACAGGCCGTGTCGACGGCGCGTTCGTGTTCTACGCGACCCTCAAAGAGAGTCAGCAAACGGGGACCCCTTCCGAGTCAGCAAACGGAAGGGGTCCGCAAGGACCGATGCCTGCCGGGGTTGCGGGTTTGTACGAAAGAGATGCCGTGGCCGAACACAAAGGGCGATAAAGGAACATGGATGGGTTTTAGTCAGTAAAAGTCTGACACTCCCTGTGTCAGACTTTTACTGACTAAAACCCATCCATGTTCCTTCATTGCCCTTTGTGTTCCGGGGCCACGGTATCTCTTTCGAACAGTCCCGCAACACGTGTCCACTGCCTTGAGGTTACATTATCATCATTTTCGTACCCCTATCTTAATTTATTTTGGGGTCAGCCCAGCATGTCTTCTTCTTCCATGTTTCTCTATTACTCGTCATCTCATCAGAAACCCTTTACCGAGCTGGTTAATGGATGAAAAATATTTTATATCAAACTAAATATGTCAAAAAATATATTGCAAATGGGTTGTATAAAAAATTTCAGTGCGCACAGGACAAAATACACAAATCAAAATGGTTAAATTAACAGTACAACTAATAAAAATTAAGAGAAAAATAAAATAAATAAAATGAAATGGAATTGGTCCTGTACTAGACCAAAAGGCCCCCCTATCTCAGCATGGTGGCAAGCTGATGTGGCGGTGGATGCTATAATTGTCAAAAAACTGATGGCCGATATACGGTGGAGCATATACATATATTTTGGAGACCACGTATTGGGAAGCGTAGCGTGGAAAGTCTCTACATAAAACAACAGTCTGGATGTGGAATCCAGAGAAAAGAGTGCTGTGGCGCAGTTTGGGAGAGGCCTGTGAATGTCATATGCAGGAAAATGAAACTAGTGTCTTGGATGAAGTGAATTTGGTTCTTTAATATTTTGAAATTTTATCGAACTTGAATTGATTTGCAATATTTTTTTCAAAGGTCTCCTTACCGAGACCCAACCGTACCTTGAATGGATGTGTACGGATCCTATTAAGGCTAGAATTAGTTTAATCATGGTTAAGATTAACAACAACTATATAGCTTATGTCAGATGTAATAAACACGAGCTTGTCAGCAATATATCATCACTGCGTCTTGTTGTGCACATGAGAGCTTAGGAGTACACAATATTAACGAACTTAATGTCAAGATGTCAGTTTACATTACATTGTAAGTAGTTGCCTGTGGACTGGCTTTTGGCCGTTCCCACAAGGGTGTTGAAAATTATGCCATGGGTAAGTACTGCCGGGATTAAAAGTGTACTAAGTCCTGGCCCAGGTCTTGAAACCTAAGGGTTCATTTACAGAGACGCAGCAGGTGGTGCGTCACATTATGTGGCCCAGCCTGCAGTAAATTCAAACATAATTATAATGGCGATGAATAAGAGCGTTTACGATTTTGAGCGCGTTTATTTGAATTGCAATTTTACTTGCCTTGGAGCCCATAGATGCCATCGCAGCGACCAACTCACGTGGCGAAAGTTCAATAAGTTTGACAACATTTTGATAACAATGTATGGATAGTAAGTAACGTCATTCCAAATCTAATGTTATGGCAGACTCCCAAAGATGGCAGACTAGTTATTTTGTATGCATTCCCATAACATGGGTATCAATTGAAAGTGTTTGCTGAGAAGAATGCGGGAAATGATGAAATCACTCTAAAACGTGGTTCATAGTTTTTAAAACTTATTTTATTTTCATTTTGACAACAACTCCTAGACAACTGAAACTTAACGGTGGTTAAAATTATCTGCTTGTCACGTAATACATGTGGAAGCTTGTAATTAGCAAATGTCACTACTTATGCATGATATTTATAATTGTTATTAGTCTGTAAGCTTTCTTTAAAATTAAATAAATAAATAAATAAATAAATATAAACAAATAAACCTTTTCGTTCCATGACGTCAACATTAAAGTGCTAAACAAATTGCGAGGACTTTATAATCTCGTAACTAAGAATAAGTTGACCTTTCGATTCGGGGAACATGGGAAACTCACAGAATCTAAAATTAATTTCAATAAAAAAATATGTAAATTAAATAAACAATTCAACTATTTTTGACTTCCAGAAGGTAAATAAACAATTATGTACATATTTTCAGAGAATCCCTCTTATAACTTATAATACTTCATTGTTTATGTTTCTGAAAAAAAAAACTGAAACTTTGTTCCTGGATATACGTATATTCTGAAAAGGGGTTTTCAGAATAATAACGAAATCAGTTGTCCCTTCATAAAAAAAAAATAAGTGATCTGTTTAACCCCATAAAAATATGCTCCACTTCCTATCCTGCCCTCTAAGCCCAAAAACAGCCGTAGTGACCTTTGCGCTGCCACCGATGACGCGGTGGAACTGGCAAAGCTCTGGGCTAACTAAGCAGAGTTTACACGAAGCCAATAAGGCTGGCGCCAGTTCTCAGACTAGCCTGTGCTTGCTGGCCTGATCCGTGTTGTTTAGATTAGGCCAGTGGATTCATTTAATTCCTGGATTATTCTTAACGTTTCAGTCTGCGGGGGTTGTGGGGCACGCGGGTGTAGGTCACTGGCTTGAAAAATAGGGCGGCGCTCTATTCCCGCCAGTGCTAGCAGCCAGCGCTCTATTCCCGCCTGTGCTGGCATCCAGTGCTGTATTACCGCTAGTGCTGTATTCCCGCCAGTGCTGTATTCCCGCCAGTGCTGGCAGCCAGCGCTGTATTCCCGCCAGTGCTGGCAGCCAGCGTTGGCTTGTCTTGTAAAAAAAGTAGGCCAGTAACAAGTCAACGCTAACAGCCAGTTTCACTGGCAGTCAACACTGGTTTCGTGTAAACCTAGCACAGATATTAAAATTGTCGCGCCAGTGACACGAAGACGAAGAAGAATCAAAATATTTGTGACTTGTATGTTTCGGCTTACTACCTTCCACTCAACTTTTGTTTAACACGATAGAGGCTTGTGTTTGGCAAATTATCTACACTTTTACACTAATATTATAAAGAGTAAAGATTTGTATTTTCGTGTGTGTGTATGTTTGTAATGAATAAACTCAAAAACTACTGCGCCGATTTCAAAAATTCTTTCACCATTAGAAAGCTACATTTACCTTGAGTAGCATAGGCTATATTATTATTTTATCCCCGTAATTCTCAATTCTCAATTATTTATTTGCGTACCCATAATATTTTTAAGGTGGAAGGAAAATAGATATACTTAGTTACAATTATTGACCCTGTCGGGCACAGTATAGATTATAGTAGGAGAGAGGAGGAAGACTACTTACTGGCTGATTATTTCAGTAAATATATAATACCTACTGTTTTATTAATGCAGAATTTAATTTAAGGTAATAATTATTGTTTTATACATTATATAGATTTATTTATTAGATATTGTAAATTGGTATAAATATATATAATTAAATGTCATATTATAAATTATTGTTTTATTAATTTCTTATTATTAAGTATTACTAATATTATTATTTATTTATTTTCTATAATAACATGAGTAGGTGTGCGTGGCTCTAACGAGTATGTGTTGAAACAAATAGTGAAGTACTCATAATTTATCATTTAAGTATTCGCTAATACTATAGTAGCATTTGCTTAGAAGGAAAGCTTTAATTTATTGATAAAAGTGTTATATGTATCTAAATTCTTTATTATTTCGGGTAACTTATTATAATTTTTTATGCACATGACCAAGGTACTATTGGAGTGCATTTTTAGTCGCGATGTTGGTAAGTTTAGCCTATTTTTATGTCTTAAGACAATTTTCTATTGTATGTCCTCTCTTTTTGTAAAGAATTCTGGATACTTTCGCACGAACTTACAAACTTCAAATATGTAGGGATAAAATCTTTAGTTCCTGGAAATGTAATTTACAGCTATCGGTGACTTCAATCTTTACTAAGATTCTAACTAGTTTTTTTTAAGGGTGGGCGCGTCACGTAAGTGCTGTTACCCCATAAGATGACACCGTATTTAAACCATGCGTACTGTACGCGTAGTACGTTACTATTGCAGTTTTAAGATCTGTTGTTTTTTTAATCTCGCGGAGAGAGATGAGATTTTTTAGCTATGAGAATTTAGATATTTTAGCTCTTACTCTCTGAATGTGTGACTTCCAATTTATATGTGTATCAATGTTTATGCCTAGTAGGGTGAATTTATCAACTACTTCTAATTTATTATTTTTAAAGCTATAATTTATATTAATTGGTATTTTTTGGCGAGGGTGGAATGACATTATTTTAGTTTTATTAAAGTTAATTTCTAGGTTGTGTTCAGACATCCAATTTATTGTAGAATCTAGTACGGAATTTAATTTGTCATTTAAGTTGGTGTTATTTTCGCATGAAGTAAGTATAGATACGTCATCCGCAAACAGGACACATGGCTCATTGATATTATTTGGAAGGTCATTTACGTAAACAAGAAATAAGAAACACCCCACTACGCTACCTTGCGAGATTGAGGCAGTGATTTGTTTGCTGTCGGATCTTATTAACTCTATTTCATTTTTATTGTTGTTGTAATATTCGATTTCAACTATTTGTTCCCTGTGTTTCGAATAAGACACAAACCAGTCATAACATTTGCCGCGGAGTCCTATACTATAAAGTTTATTTAATAATATTTCGAATTGTACTTTATCATATGCCTTAATCCCACGGGAACGGGAACTACGCGGGTGAAACCGCGTGACGACCGCTAGTAATCAATAAAACATAACTCCCCATACAAAACCTTATAAACAAATACCCTATTCGCACCATATTCCGACCTTCCCCTATTCTCCTAAAATCTTATATCGCATGCCGCATAGAAATTAATGAGTATTACTTTATACGTAGTCAAAACACACCCCGTAGTCCATTTACAAGTATTATTGATGATATTAGGTGGGGCTAAAGCAAATTTTGTCCCTAATAAAGAAGGAAAATTGTACTATAAAGGCATGTACATTTGGGAGAGTGATGCCCAGTTCTTAGGTCATAAATATATCGGTATTCCTGGCGATCGTTGTGTTTGGTAATGGCGAACCCATTTAAAAAGTATTTTGTAATAAACTCTTGTAAAATAATGTGTATGTAGTAAAAATTGTAAACGTACGTAACGGAAGTGTATGTATTATTCAAAAATACAGCAATAAAAAAAAATATTTATGTGTGAGACTGCACCAGCAGACTCACGATGTCCGCGATTACGCGGATCCCCAATCAAAATAATATTTGTACAATCGACAAGTGAATACAACTATTCAACTATTAGATATAACTTACCCATCACGTTGGAACCGGAGATGTGGCGTATTCCCTGGTTCCGTCTTATCTGGGTGGGGTGTAAGTATAACTGTGGTTTGTGTGGTGTATGTGTAGTTATGTGAGATTACGACGGTAACCAAAGGGCGCCCCACAGCGCGTACCGACGTCTTTCTGGACAAACCTTCCTATCACACACGTGGCACCTTTCACCAATGTCCAACTGAATTTTATCCCGGTTTGCTAACCCAATCGGGGATGTAATAGTCCAGCACTGAATTTAGGAAATTACCGGCGTTCAAATAAAACACAAAGGCCGGCTACATAACCAACAAATCACTCGCGGTCATGACCCCAAATGGCGAGATTTCTCAATTTTCACTCAATTATCAACAAAATATCAAACACCGATCAAGATGGTATCGGATTAACAATAACTCAAAGTTTTCAACCAATAATTACACGAAACAGCGTGTACCAAAATTACAAGCACGGAGCGACCATCTTTCAACCAAAATTGCACTGACAAGCAAACGTCATCGCACAGATTCGCACAGACAACGAAACGTAATCTGTCAAAGGTCAAAAGGTGCGTTCAGAACTTGGTGGATGAAACAATTTACACATTGTCATTTGATCTAAACGAAACCTGAAACAGAGAAATAAAAACCGGTCAAGTGTGAGTTAGACTTGCAAGGAGGAAGGATTCCGTAACATCATAGTAGAGGAGCCTCCTTTAATTTTTATTTTATTTATTTTTTTGTATATTTATTGTTTTAGCCGCAACAGAAATACCTACACGCAGGTACTGTGAAAATTTCAACTGTCTACCTCTTATGGATTGACTTCGGAACGACTTCTAGGGCTCTATTCTATTACTAAGCCTTCGCTGTCCATCCGTCGGTCTGTCTGTTAGCAGGCTGTATCTTATGAGATACATAATAAGGCGAAATGTATCTTATAAGATACATAAAAGGCGAACTGTATCTTATTAGACAGGTGGGCTGTATCTCATGAGATACAGTCCGCTGACTGACTGACAGACCGATGGACAGACAGCGAAGGCTTAGTAATAGGATAGGGCCCTAGAATTTGATTACACATTACGAATATTATGCTGTACAAGGTTTCTTTGATTCGATATTTATGCGAAAACAGTAGCAGGGTCCCTTTGGTTACCCTTCGGGTACGGAATCCTAAAAAATAACTTATGGAAGGTTTTGAATTTCCCTTTAATGCCGTAACTAAGACCCTAAAATCTACCTACATGCTTACGCACAGGGTTACCTAAATATATATGCTAACAGCTGGTGTGATCTGGATGTATAAAAACGTGTGTTTATTTTAACCTCAACGTAATAAACCCTGAAAAATGCACGTTAAAACTCCTCAAGGTCTAGATAAATAATTCAAGGACTGACCTCGCAGTTTAATGTAACCATATTAATAAATGCAATTTCACATCAAGTAACCTTTTACCAATACCTGTGACAAATTCCACGTCAATATAGTGCAACATCCCCAAATCTGTTGCTTTAACCCGTTGGGGTAATACCTTAAACTATTTCCCAGTTAGCCACGAGCCACTCATGACTATCAATGTAAACATGGCTTTACATTCAGGACACGGCACAACAGTTAGTGTTTTGAATGGATATTGTATGGCCTGGTGATTTGTCTACTATGATGGGGATAATTTTGTTCTGACGATGGACTAGAATTTAGTACGATAATTATTATTGAGATAATCTCTTTTGGAAACGATAGAGTTTTGTTGATTTTGTGATCATAGGTTATGCACTAACTGCAAAAGCTTTTGCACGACGTGCGAGTATGTTTTGGTAAGAATTTCCTTTAATTACTTATGCACACATTAATTACGTTTTTTAATTTTTCAATCTAAAATAATATTTATTAAATAAAGTTCTGGAGTGGCGACCGCGAACCGGAAAACGTTGCGTTGGAAGGACTAGGTGGAACGATGACCAGGTGAAGGTTGCGGGAATCAGCTGGATACGAGTCGCACGGGACCAGTCAATGTGGCGACACTTGGGGGAGGCTTATGTCCAGCAGTGGACGTCTTTCGGCTGAAATGATGATAATGAGAATAATAATAAAAAAATATATATTAGTCCACCGGTGTTGAACAGGGTTCGTGCTACACAAACCGTTTTAAGGAGTACAGCTTTCTGAATCAAGCCCTTGATCCAGCTGCCTTACGAAAGCCATTTCAGGTATCCCGGCCACCGTAGGCGCGGGCCTGTGGACGGTGGGCTATGGGCTAGCTCGCCGTCCATCCATCTCATGACGACAGGCCGTGTTGACGGCGCGTTCGTGTTCCACGCGCCCCTCAAAGAGAGTCAGCAAAAAGGAAGGGGTCCGCAAGGACCGATGCCTGCCGGGGTTGCGGGACTGTTCGAAAGAGATACCGTGGCCTCGGAACACAAAGGGCGATGAAGGAACATGGATGGGTTTTAGTCAGTAAAAGTCTGACACTCCCTCCTGCTCCGCCCAGAGCGGGAGGAGTCATTTCATGATTTCCCATCCAAAAAAAAAAAAAAAACCAAAGGTATTGGTCGTGTCTCTTGGCCCTCACCTGAGCTCATAAGAATCATCATTATCTTCATCACCAGTAGCAGCTTTGTTTCACCTACAATTGTCTCCTCCTATCATTATTCTCCTACTCTTAGTGTACGAACACAGTGGCCGCTCGAATCGAGCGTGCGGTGGGGCGGCGCGTGCAGCGTTCATGTCAAACACATGCATTTATATGTGAGTGGCCACAGTAGACGCCCGCCGCGTTGGTCGGCAGCTCGGCGCCCCGCAGAACGCGCCGCCCGACGCTATAGCGTCGAGCGGCCACTGTGTTCGTACACTTAGGTATTCCAGTTCATTCGGGTCTTCACCTTCCATACTTCTATATTACTCGTCATGTCAGCAGTCACTTCCTTTCTAGCCACATCATCCTTCGCACCATCTATCGTTTGGTTTCCCTCTACTATTAATACGATCCACATTCATACACAAAACATTCCTCATTACTTCCTTCATGCCCGTGGCTGTTTATGCTACTCTAAACGATAGCCATCAAGTATTAGTTTCGTGATCCCTTTATTTGTTGCATGTTTGAATTTTTATCACCATCATCTGCCTAGCCTTTTCCCAACTATGTTGGGGTTGGCTTCCAGTTTTACCGGATGCAGCTGAATACCAGTATTTTACATGGAGCGACTGCCTATCTGACCTATACAACGCAGTTAGTACCGGGTAATACGATACCCCTTGGTAAGACTGGTTGTCAGACTTTTTGAACCCCTGACTACCTAACGACTGTCAAAGATCTGCAAATGACAGCCGGGACCAACTGCTTAATGTGCTTTCCGAGGCACGGAGGAAACTCGGGAAACTTTGTAATGGGTGGTCACCCATCCACAGACCAACCCAGGAAGCACGGCTTAACCTCACGATTGACCCGAGCGGCTGTTATTATTTAGCCACGAGCTCCTCATTGTCCTGTCACCTTAGTTTGTAAGCCCTGGCTGGGGGCCTTAAAGTCATTTTTGGCCACCACAGGATAGTCCGGTTTAGCAGTTTGAGAACCATAACGAATTGTGTCTGTGAGTGGTCATACCAAAAAAAAAAAAATTGTTCTGTCTCCTGTTTGCATTTTTATCAAATAACCTATTTACTTTATCAACCATTAACCGATTTTTGACGACGAAAATGAAAAAGCTCGTGTATCCAATATTAATTATTCAGAAAGACTCAAAATTGTTAAACAATGTCGTGTTACTAACCAACTTGACATTGCATGTAGCACAGTGAAGCCTTGACATATAAAACGTTATAATTATCGTGTGACATAATTATAGCATGTTAGTAAATAATTTATGTAAACAAAGCAGCCTAATTTTTCGGAGATTATTACATCGATACGATGTACACATGACGATTTTACGTTGTAGAGCAATCCAATCATAAAACATCGCTAACATACAGATTAATCTTTAGTTGGCACATTTAAGGTAATTATAGCCAAAAAGAGATCTTCAAAACGCGACAATGTGTTTAAGGACGCGTACACTGAAATTCATGCTTCGGCTCATCGTAGCGACGTCGTCGTTTTACTGATTCCAAGCCGAGTTGCCGATACGACGTATATAAAAGGTGTCACTTTGCATTCTGGTCAAATTCAAGGAGGGTACGGTCGAACAAACTATTTGGTTTACATTTTACAATGTAATTTGTGGGTAAAACTGTAAACCAAATAGCTTGTTCGACCGTACCTACACTAATGATTCTCCACCCGAATCGATAATAAGATGGATAGGTTTTTTTTCTTATTTACGAAAATCTGTAAGTGGGAACCACCCGTATTAAAACGCAGCCTGTCTGTAACTGGCCCTAACCACGCCTTTGCACACACAAGTAAACACACACAGAGGCATGTTGCACGATGGGTGACTCTTCTATTACTTTCGTGTTATTCTGAAATACTGTCAAATTTAAACAATTTAAACTAGCACCTTTATTAATTACTAGCTGACGTCCCGCGGTTTCACCCGCGTAGTTCCCATTCCCATGGGAGTACGGGAATAAAATATATCCTATAGCACTCACGAATAATGTAGCTTTCTACCAGTGAAACAATTTTTAAAATTGGTTCATTACTTCCGGAGATTACCCCCTACATACAAACTTACAAACAAATGTTACCTCTTTATAATATTAGTATAGATAGACTAACGGACGCCACGCGGTTTCACCCGCGTAGTTCCCGTTCCCGTGGGAGTACGGGGTTAAAATATAGCCTATGCTACTCAAGGTGAACATAGCTTTCTAATGGTAAAATAATTTTTGAAATCGGCGCAGTAGTTTTGAGTTTATTCATTACAAACATACATACACACACACAAAAATACAAATATTTCCTCTTTATAATATTAGTGTAGATTTGATCGGGTATCGTAATTTAAATTGATTATTTATGTCTTTTGTGACAAGCTCCTGAATTTTAACTAGAACGCAAAACTACACCCTGTATAATAACTGCCTGCGATTGCTGACCATAAGGTCCTAATTTTGATTTCCAGGTCAGGCAAATTGTTATGTTTGTTTTTCCATCAATTTTTGTTAGTAACCGCCGCGTTGTGTCGATTTGGCCAAAGGCTCGCCCGCTATTATATCAAACACAAACGTGACTGGGGTGAAATATGGGTGTGCCTACATTTTTGTCGAACCTGTTGGAGTTTCATTGAAAAAATCCTGAACGGCTCGAATGATCCAGTGCAGTGCTTATGTGTGCACATAAGCACTGCACTGGATCATTCGAGCCGTTCAGGATTTTTACTCTTTAACGCAATTAATATTGTTCATCTGTATAAATAGCATTGAATTTAGAATAAGAGAGAGTGAGTGAGTTTTTTTTTGCGTTAATTTTAAGCTTGTAGAGAATGCCTTGTGGCATTAAGTCCACCTATGTACCACTATTGTACATGAAGTTTAAATAAATTAATAAATTTATGAGTGAGTTACGCAATTGCTCCGCTGCATTCCAATTGTCAAACCAATTGATATACCTATCTAACTCCAAAATGCTAATGAAAATACTATCAAATGCAACCACATAATTGGTTTTACTGATGAACATTAATTATTTGAAATTGTTGATTACTAGTAGTGGAAAACATTTCCGGGAATATTCTGTTGTTCTAAGTGCATTGATGGTAAAGTTATAATACAATGACTGGTTTTGCAACAGACTGACAATTATTGATGAATTATTTGCCGGTTTAGTGATATGTTTTCGAATAAAATTAAGTTGAAACGCAACGAGCAATTATTCACTAACGTTAATCAAATAACCGGCCTATTTAAAGCCTACTGTATTTTAATACAGAAGGAATAATATCTAGTAAGGAGGTAAAGAATAAAATCTATTACAACGCATCTTTCACGTAAGGGCCTAAAGGATAAAATCTATCACAAAGCATCTTTCACGTAAGGAGCTAAAGAATAAAATCTATCACAAGGCATCTTTCACGTAAGGAGCTAAAGAATAAAATCTATCACAAAGCATATTTCACGTAAGGAGGTAAAGAATAAAATCTATCACAAAGCATCTTTCACGTAAGGACCTAAAGGATAAAATCTATCACAAAGCATCTTTCACGTAAGGAGCTCGTGGATAATACCTCGTAAATAATACCACGCCCACTCGCTCAGGTCAATCTTCAGGTTAAGTCGCACTTGCCTAGGTTGGTCCATGGATGTGACACCGCAAGTAAAATACTGGTATTCAGCTGTATCCGGTTAGATTGGAAGCCAACCCCAACATAGTTGGGAAAGGCTAGGCAGGTCCCTGAGCCAGCTTATTCTCTACGAGAAAACTGAAGCACTCGGAAGAAAAAAATTGTTTCCACAATTCCATTTTATTATTCTTCCTCATCCTATAAAAGCTGCGATGAGAAATAAATAAAAACGGAGGGAAAATCCTGCGCCACTTTAGCTAGATTAACGCGACAAAGTCCCGGCAAGAAATAGAAAACTAACCGGAAAAGTCCTTGACCCCTGTTCTACATTGTTCTCGAAAGCCATTCTGCTGACTATAAGCAGAAGTTTTGCATAATACCTATAACAAGTTTGTTAGAATTCTGTTTTCGGATCAAGTGGGGTTAACTATGGGATTTTTTATAATTTTCTGGTAATTAAGTCTAAGAGTTTCAGGTTTATCGTCCACTAGCTTATGCCCACGGTTTCACCCACGTGGAGTACGATAATTGTCCCACGGGATCATACTAGCGGGATAAAAAGTATTCTGTGTTAATCCTGGTTTTAAACTATCTGTGTGTTAAATTTCGTCTAAATTCGTATATTAGTTATTTATTTATTAACTCATCATCACTATCATTACAGGAATGTCCTAATTCAATAGTGTGGCCATAATTACAGTTTTATTATTTATCATAACATATTTTAAACATCGAGGAGCTCGTGGCTAAATAATAACAGCCGCTCGGGTGGATCGTTAGGTTAAGCCGTGCTTGCCTAGATTGGTCTGTGGATGGGTGACCGCCCATTACATACCGAGTTTCCTCCGTGCCTCGGAAAGCACGTTAAGCCGTTGGTCCCGGCTGTCATTTGTAGATCTTTGACAGTCGTTAGGTAGTCAGAGGCCCGAAAAGTCTGACAACCAGTCTTACCAAGGGGTATCATATTACCCGGTACTAACTGGGTTGTGGAGGTCAGATAGGCAGTCGCTCCATGTAAAATACTGGTATTCAGCTGCATCCGGTAAAACTGGAAGCCGACCCCAACACAGTTGGGAAAAGGCTAGGCAGATGATGATATTTTAAACATCGTGATTTTTGTGAACTCACTCAGAGAAGAAGTGAAAAGATCTATGCTGTCTGCTTCGTCATCAAGTACACGCAAGGTACGCGTTATATTACATAAGGAGCGTTACTCAGTAGATTGGTCCTACTGCCGGGAACCGCCAATAGACGTGGCCGTCGCCTTCGCAAGACATAATTGTCGGGCACATACAGGTTTATTTATTTTAATATACCTGGGTTTGCAGTGAGTTTAGTAGTTTTTGCGTGAAAAATTAACAAACATTCATGTATCCTCACAAATTTTAGCATTTATAATATTAGTAAGACGATGCTGAAATTCTATTGTACATATATTGGGCTGAATATTTGCAACCCTGTCTGTAGCGCGTATTAGGTATACTCCATTTTGAGGACGCGATGCTTCTCAAAAATAAGATGTTACAAACTAATGATCGATGAGTAAGCACGACGCGACTAACCCTTGTTATAAACACAGTGCTTCAAACATTTCTCAGGTTTAAAGCGTAAAACAAGATAAAAGCGTAATAACAGCCACTCGGGTCAATCTTTAGGTTAAGCCGTGCTTGCCTAGGTTGGTCTTTGGATAGGTGACCACTCATTACATACCGAGTTTCCTCCGTACTTCGGAAAGCACGTTAAACAGTTGGTCCCGGCTGTCATTTGTAGATCTTTGACAGTCGTTACAGGTAGTCAGTGGTCTGACTACCTGACCAGTAGGGGTATCGTATTACTCAGTACTAACTGGTTGTGGAGTTCAGTTATGCAGTCGCTCCATGTAAAATACAGGTATTCAGCTGCATCCGGTTAGACTGGAAGCCGACCCCAACAAAGTTGGGAAAAGGCTAGGCAGATGATGAATGCTTTGGTCAAAAATAAAGACATTGCGATATTGAGCATGTTTCCTGAAAACAGGAAATTCTGATTTCGAAAAAAAACATATACATGCTCTCTTGTTGTAGTATAGTCAATGCACACGTAAAATCACAGCACTGTATCGATATCACCTTACTTATCTGCTTTTCGTGCCAACCCAACGTAAATAACTGTATACCTACATCCTCTTTTACTATTTACCCGATTTTAGATTTTAACTCGATAATACTTCACAAAAGAACAAAGGAAGCACCAAAAGTCTGTGACATATTTTATCCCTCACAAAATTAATGAAAACAGTAAAAACTACCTTTTGGTCGTTGAGACCCGAAACTGTTGGAGCGAAAACTTGTCTTTGAACACCTGAGCGCACTGGAATTGCACGAGTCAGCTAAAAAATATATGAAAAACCTGAGAGACTTTATACAAGGGAAAAGGAAATCGTACTTTTAACAATAAAGGATCAGATTTTTTTGCAAAAAATGTAAAGTGTTTAAGCCCGACCCGTTTTAAGTTGATTTAGGCTCGCCTGCACCACGAATCGCTAAATGCGTTTAGCGCTTTTGTTTTTAAGAACATCATTCTGTCTTTGTCATCTTCAAACCAGTGATAGAGTAGGCACGCATTCGTTAAGGTGTAGACTCTACCAAAGCGGAGAGGAGAGAAGAAGTGCAAAGCTCACAGCACACCGCTCACCGCACGCCACTCTTGTTTCTTCTCGTCTCCGCTGACTTAGACAATAGGCTAGTTTCTACCATCAATCAAATCATCAATCTATTTAGTCCATCAGTTAGAGCGTTGGAAAATAATGGACACGTATTTTTTGTTTTTGTAAATCAATGAATATTGACAAAGATAAAACGCATCAAAACTCGGAAGGGGGGCTCGTGACGTCAGAACACACTAAAAATTACACAACAGCATGACGTATTGAGAATATTAAAAGCGTCGTATCTTCGTCAATTTTGGTTTGCGTAAGAAAAGAAAAAATATGGGTCAAATATTTTTTGATAATCTAACTGACGGACTAATTAGATTTTTGCATTACACAAGCCTATTACGGGACATTTCCTCTCCACTCAACTCAACCGTTTCCACCAAGTTAAGCGAAGACGAGAAGTGTAAACAAAATGAATGATCTCGCTGATGGTGGCGGATGTGTCGGATCATTTAGTTCCCTTCAATATAGTTGAGTTGAATAGCGCCGTACATGCATCATGTTCGTGAACGGGCGCTGTTAGTTGGGACTGGTCATCTCTTAGCTGCCACGGTTCATTTTAATTACTTTATTTTTAGTGTTGATATAATCTTTTACTCTGGACGCTCTTAACGTGCACGTCTTTCTACATCGTTCTCACATATGTATAACCTCAAAATTAATGATGTAACCAATATTTTGTAATAATATTTTGATTTAAAAGAGTGTCCATGGAGTTTCTTACCCGTTATTCTCCATAGAGATCTACACTAGGGAATGAGCATCTACAGTACTTTCTCAAGTTATTATGCCTTGTGACTGGGACTGTAGCTTTGTTTTTTTTTCTGTATTTTTGCCATTCAAAAGTGCCTATTTGAAATATGGTCTAATTGAAAAAAATGCTTTGAGTTTGAGTTGAGTTTGAACGAAATTCTATTGGTGGTTTACAACACACTCCTCCTCTCGTTTCGTCTTCACTTCGGTAGAGTCCGGGGCCCTAAAGTGGGTTTTTGTTGATTAAAGTAACTTTTGGTTTAAATATAACATAAACTTCTATTGAAAAAAACATCTCGTCTAGTTTGTTGTATAATAAATTTAAAAAATCCATCTGAGTTTCCAAGAAAGTTGATAGAAGTTCTGCCCCTTTGAGATGGACCTCTTTATATTTTTCCTTTTGAATCCGTCGTTATTAGATTAAAAACGGTCAAAGATAGATTTTACTGTTTATTGACCAGAACGGGTTTCTAGAAACTTGTTTTTTTATTAAGATCTAACATTTAGTTTTCAATAGCAGTCAACGTGAAACCGGGACATCTTATAAATCTTATCTTTTCATTCGTAGACTATTTATAAACGTGAAGGTTATAATGGGTTACGTGAAGGTTGTGAAGGAGGATGGATGGATGCAGGTTTCAAGTATCCCGCCAGGTTATTAAAATTTGGGATCCATCATTATCGTCTGCCTAGCTTTTCCCCTACTTTATTGGTGTCAGTTTCTAATCTATGCGGTTGTTGCTGAATACCGTTATTTTACATGGAGCTACTAACCTCCATAAATCAGTTACTGGGTGATACGAAATCCCTTGGTAAGACTGGTTATTAGACTTTAAGAGCCTTATCAATCTAGCGGATTGCGAGCGGATTCAAAACGGAGCGGGTGCGCAGCGAATTCATTGCCAATAGTAGCGTGAAAGTGCACTCAATTTTCAACGTTAAGCTGCAAAGCCTAGAGTCGAAAATTAAGTTTGCGTTACGCTCGCAACAAATTAGCTGCGCGCCCGCTCCGCTTTGAATCCGCTCGCAATCCGCTAGTGTGATAAGTCTCTACCCAACTGTCAAAGATCTACGAATGACAGCCGAGACCAATTTCTTAACACGCTGTCCACAGCATGGCAATTTCACGGTAGGAAATAGATAGCCACCCATCTACATACTAACCTCAGCCAGCGTTGCTTATGAAGGTCGACCCGTGCAGCTGTTGTTATTTAACCACGAACCCCTCCGTAACACATATAATTAAGTAGTAAACTGTAATCAGGGATATAGACCAGGATAAACCTAACCACTGCAAATGACAACTGATTACGTATTAGCCACAACAATGGACAATCGGAAGTCGACTCATGACGCGGCACTGATGACCGAATTCGTGAATGATTACGTCAGTAATATCTTATTAACTTGGCTTTATTTGTGTGTGTGTGTAATCGTTTATTGTGAACTAGCTGACCCGCGCAACTTCGTCTGCGTCACATAATATAGCTTATAACATGTCATTTTGTGCATTCAATTACGAACAAAAACCTTTTAGATCAATACTATGCTTACCTCCCATAACATACGGCGTGATAATATGTAGCATAAAGCCTTCCTTGGTTTACAAAAAACATTTTTGCTGAATTTCAATTCAATATATCCAGTAGTTTTGGCGTGAAGCCGTACCATACACACAGACAAACAGACAAAAATTCTAAAAAGTCACTTTTTGTCATCAGTTACGTTTTTCTAACAAAAGCCGCTTATTTTTTCTCGAAAATTCTCAATGTACAGTTTTTCTTTCGTTACTGTTTTATTATATGTATAGATGTAACACAACATAACGTTACGCTAGTAATTTCCAAAGGGTTTGGTAGAAGTGTACCCAGGCAAGGTAGAGCGATGATCCCTGCTGGTGGCTAGTAGCAGACTTCCACATGGAAGGCTTTGAACCGCCTGCGGACCCAAGATGGAAGATGTAACTCCAACCTCGTGAAGTGGGGCTACTTCGACGGATTAGCGGCGGGGTGTGGGTGTGGAGCTGTATCGCAAACCATGCTCTATTTCCTGTCCTGCCCACTGAGCCCCAAAACATACAGTCTGGAAGATCTCTGCGCTGACACCGACGAAGCTGTGAATTTGGTCTAAGCCAGACTAGATGACGAGTTGTTGGGTCAAACTGACCTCGTTTTGATTGCTCCAGAGGGATGTGCCCATGAAATGAAAGCAAAGTCAGTCCGTTATGAATTGCGTCTTCAGAACGACCTTTGACGACCCGAATGGCGCAGCGGTAGTGAGGCTGCCTTACGTTCTTAGGCTCCAGGGTTCAAATCCCGGTCGGAGCAAATGTTTGTGTGATGAGCATGGACATTTGTTTCCGAGTCATGGATGTTTATATGTCTAATAAGTATGTATTTACAAAAAAAAAGTATCTATGTAGTATATCAACTATCTGGTGACCACGACACAAGCCTCGTTGCTTAGTGTGGCACTAGATGGCCCTGTGTGTTAATGTCCAGCGATATTTATTTATTTTATTTATTTATAGAACTGGAACAGGTTAATTTTTTGTTTTCGTTTTTGTGCTAAAGAACCCTTTTTATTTTTTTTTCAGATGGGGATTCATCAAATGACTCCTCCCGCTCTGAGCGGAGCAGGAGTGTCAGACTTTTACTGACTAAAACCCACCCACGTTCCTTCATCACCCTTTGTGTTCCGGGGCTACGGTATCTCTTTCGAACAGTCCCGCAACTGTTAAAGAACCCTAAATACTCCATAGAAATGGAAGGATCCTTTGACAAGACGCGTTTTATGTCTGATGGGCTACTGCCCTATAGTTGGGGTTTTCCTAGTATAGTCATAAATCGCGGCTCTGCTTTTGTAGCATAGATGGTGCTGTACTACTTTTAGTAATATGTTGCTGTAGTATTTTTGTACTGTCCGCTACTAACAGTGACATGGACAATTGGCTTTTTCTGACCAGCTCAAGCCGATTTCGCGTCAGTAAAATGTGTTTACTCTAATCTATTTTAATACATTATTTACAATACACTAAACCCAGTATTTCATACGCAAGAATAGGCGATAACAGCATTAATTAAGCCCTCCCATTGACCATTGGCTACACAGGCTGCACTAGATTCCGTAACAAGGCCGATGAAACTTTGTAGTGGGGGCATAGCTCCTTAGCGACCGCACGACGGGACAAGTTTACCTACGAATGCCGTTGCGAATTCTGTGGTAGACGTGACGCGTTTGTCTATTGTTTGTCCGAAGCTAATATGAAGATACTCGCTTATTCTGTGAAAAGATTTATCTATGTAGGCAGTTCTACGAATCATAGTTATCGTAGGCTACACCTACATCAAAATTATATTAATTTTATTGGAAACAATAAAACATTTTAATATTAAGATGTGTGTATCTTATATCGATAGAGATAAAGGCAAAATTGTAAGTGTGGATGAAGGGGATAATCTTTAGAACCACTGATCCTACTCCAAAAAATCTTTCACTAATGAGAAGCTATAGATATTATTCCCGGAGTGTCATTTACGACGTACCCGTGGGATAATTTCCGACCGTAACTGGAGCGAAACTGCGGGTAAAAGCTAGTGCTAAATAAAAAGAAACGACCCGAATGAATGGGGATATGGGTGCAGGAGAATGTTGATGAGAAACACACGCTATATGTCAAGATTTTAAACTCAAGTTAGTGGAATCCTTAAGTAGACGTAAATGAGGGACATAAGAGCATTCAAAAATGGTTTTCCTAGAAAGAGGTACTATAGTTGGTGCCAGTTAAGATGAAAATAGCGGTCATTTCCCGTTCCCTAATATCTCTTAGTACGAACCATAATAAAAATAAACCATGTATCGTTTATCATTACAAAAAAATGTTGAAGATCACGATAGATGTCGATTCCAAACTTGAACAGGTTTATTTTTGGTTTTCAAAGTTAAGAAGTTTAATACATGTAGGTGGGTCAGTGACCGCTATTCTCATCTTAACTGGCACCAACTATAGCTACATCATTTTAAAGATATTACAACAAGATCAACATCCACCTCATTTTGATACTTCTCATTCGGTACTTCTCATTCGGTACTTCTTACTAACTCCTAACAAAAATAAGTAATACACAAAATGAAAGCTACCAAAACTAAGCAGCTTTAATACAGCGCTGTAGTTAGACCATAAAACGTGACATCATCATCGTTCGGGCTTACTCGGCGGTCTCTCGTGTATTTTCGTGACATAAACGGACAACTCGTAAAGAAGTTGTTACAGAATACGCTAAGCGTAATAAAGATGCTGGTCAAAATGAGCTCTGCTTTTAGGAAAAATTTAAAAAGAAAAAAGGTTTTGAAACATTCTTAGGAATGGATGTATTTTTTTTTGTAAAATCTTGTCGCTTATAAACGTTTTATAAATACAACTTGTTTTTGTGATGTTCGTTCAAATAGATAGCGCAGTTTTATATTAAAAAAAGCATTTGAACTATGAATATGTTTAAGGTCTTTATAAAAGCCGATGTTTCGTCTTTATGAGCGAAAAACAAACTGTCAGAATTGATTTTATAGTTGGATCGTGGCAGATAGTATCAAAAAACTCTAATAAACATATTTACGCTTCACTGATAACAGCTGTGTCTGCAGATTTATGATATAACTAACAAATGTTGAGCAGAAACGTTAGGAAATCTGTGTAGCGCAGCCAAAGCATTCTTTTATCTTTCGCTCATGCGCTTAGCACTATTGCTACGAAACCGTAGACCCTGGCTACGGTGTACGACTCATAGATTGGCGTAGCCCTACGGCGTAGCTCTCAAGTCGAATATTATTTTGGTACGTGGTACACAATTAGATCCATGAAATTTTATACCAAAAATGTTATTAGTTAGTTCTCGTGTTGATCTTTAAATTATAATGACTGCTTAACGTCCCACGCCAAGTCAAGTCGATTGAAGGGTATTAGGTAATAAGTGCCTTTTTGATCGTAAACATAGGGTTCGTTTCAACAATATTATTTTGAGGTAATATAGGTAAGTAGATTAATAAATTGGTGCGCTTTACTCGTCACTTTTAATTACTTGCGGTACAGAGAAATTGAGGAAGCTTTGTCACCACAGGGATTTGTTTTGTGGTGGCTGTTACTTTAGACCGAAAGTTACTGTACAGCTCTTTTACTATTGGCATAAAGTAAAAGTGCTGTACAATCTTGACCGAAAAGTAGGTATTTCGACCGATAATGGTTTATTTTTAGGTATCACAACGACATTCATAAAAGTCCTTTAATATAAAATCACGTAAAATAACCAAACAAAACAGTGCAAATGGTCGTTTTATGTTTTCGCCGGTCGCTAATACGCAGCGCAATCAACTGTGTTCGTACTTGCCTAGTAAAATAAATTGTAGTTGTTACGATAATCGCGAGTAATAAACGTAATGTATGAGAATGTCGTAAACTAAATGTATGAACCTAGTACTAAAAGTATTGTGAGTAACTGCAAACGGGATATAAACACCAAGAGGAGGAACAATTTGCCGGGGCTGCGGGACTGTTCGAAAGAGATACCGTGGCTCCGGAACACAAAGGACAAAGAAGGAACATGGATGGGTTTTAGTCAGTAAAAGTCTGACACTCCCTTCCGCTCTGCTCAGAGTGGGAGGGGATCATTTAATGATTTCCCATCCAAAAAAAAAGGGGGAAGAATTTGTACCCTGTTTGGGGGATTAATTTTAGACTGCGAGCTTAGTTTTTAAACTGTGCCTATGGTTTTGGTCTATTTAGTGGTAAGTGATGTTTATTTTGCAAGTAGGTTTTTACAAACACTTTGACACGTCTTTTTTTTTTAAACTAGATAGGGCTGGTGTTTCGTACCTGACTACTCTGAGAAGAAACAGCCGAAACAAACTCAGAGGTCATAGTCTCTTTTGAAGTCCAGACATAATGTAGCTCAATTCACATAGGGACTATGCAGATTAGTGTCTGAGATGGTCTTTTGAAGAAAAAACCACACAGATTTGAGTGGACCTGTCCAGTCAGTGCAAGCATTTGTCAGTTATCGTGTAGCTCAACTTATAACTCAAGGAGCTCAACGAAACGACGAACAATACCAAAGAAAGGACAAGTAGTAATTAAGTTTGTCGAGGTCATTGGCTTCCATAATCACTTTTGAGGTGTTTTTTATAGAAATACTAGAGTGACCGTCATAGCTTTCAGATTATGCAAGCTGAATTGACAGTGGTTTTGCACTGTTGAAAAACTGGTGAACCATGGAGCAGTCCGCTGGATTGAATTGATTAATACTGATACTGCAACAGACTGGACTGAATTTCACGCTTCTAATTCTTGAAGGGTTAGGCAGAGGTGTAGCTAATGGTACAACCACATTTCGCCAGTTATGTTTAAGTCCTATGTAATAAGGGGCGAACCTAATGCCATCAACCGGACACAGATTCAGACTCCGTGGCTGCTACTGAGAAATTCCTGACGGAAAAACCCATTAACGTATTTGCCCGACCTGGGAATCGAACCCAGGACCTCATGCTCACCGGGCCTGTGGACGGTGGGCTATGGGCTACACGATAGGCCGTGTCAACGGCGCGTTCATGTTCCACGCGCGCCTCAAAGAGAGTCAGCAAAAAGGAAGGGGTCCGCAAGGACTGATGCCTGCCGGGGTTGCGGGACTGTTCGAAAGAGATACCGTGGCCCCGGAACACAGAGGGCGATGAAGGAACATGGATGGGTTTTAGTCAGTAAAAGTTTGACACTCCCTCCTGCTCTGCCCAGAGCGGGAGAAGTTATTTGATGATTTCCCAACCGAAAAAAAAAAAATGGGATCTCCTCATGCTCAACAGTCCCACTTGCAACCACTAGACCAACAAGACAATCTCAATATCAGTTACGGACAAGTTCCTATAATGTTAAAGACAGACATACTGGGTATACCCACGCGCTTTGAACAACAAAAACTTAGTAATATCGGAAAAGCGTCAAAAACTTGGCTCGTCATACCATTAGTGTTCGCCATATTGTGTTCCAATACTATTCATACCTAACAACAGTGACTATATAAGACCTATTAATAAGCTATCGTTACACTGTTATTGATACGAACAAAACAACTTTTTTTCCTTATATTTTCTAAGAATACCAACGTAACATTGTTTGCAATAGAAGGGCGATGCTTTATCATTTACAAAGGTAATTGTTATATAACACAAACAACGGCACAGAATAACAAAATGTTGATACACTCCATGTCTTTCTATATTCCTTGATTAGCATAAGCCAGAGACGAGCTAATATATTGGCAAAATTCTATTTGTCATAGTCTCAACCTGCAACCAAGCTAGTTTATACTCTAACACGTCTTGTCAAAGTTGGTTTCAGGTTGGTTTGACTATGTGAAGTGTTTGGCCGTGCAAACACCTCTTGGTTTTCACGGTAGCGTCAAAATTCATTACCTCCTAAGTGTGGTGAATGGCTTTATTACGTTTGGTCTTATAGCGCCTTGCCAAGTGGAAATTTAGTTATGTTGTCGAGGGAGATAATGTGAAGCATTCGTTGAGGGGCCCTGAGTAGGTAAATATGTCGTACAAGTACCCTAGTTAATAAGGTTAGGTACTTGTGCTCTTTTGGTAATGAGAAATAATGTTTAACATGTTCTAAATTGCTCTATTAAGTTTATACGCAGACTTTTCAGAATTCAGATTTTACTTTTTTTTTTGTTTTTTCGCCGGAGATTAGCTTAGAGGTTTTAGAAACATAACATAACATCACGCCTGTAATTCCTAAAGGGTTAGACAGAGGTGTACCCATTATTAGCACATTTCGCCAGTTATTAGGATTCCGTACCCAAAGGGTAAAAACGGAACCCTATTACTAAGACCTCGCTGTCTGTCCGTCTGTCCGTCTGTCTGTCACCAGGCTGTATCTCATGAACCGTGACAGCTAGACAGTTGAAATTTTCACAGATGATGTATTTCTGTTGCCACTATAACAAAAAATACTAAAAATAGAATTAAATCAATATTTAAGGGGGGCTCCCATACAACAAACGTAATTTTTTTGCCGTTTTGTCTAATGTATAGATAATGGTACGGAGCCCTTCGTGCGCGAGTCCGACTCGCACTTGGCCGGTTTTATTTTTGTTTTTTTCCCCGGCGTTATAGCTTAGAAATTTTAGAAACATAACATAACATCACGCCTGTAATCCAAAAAGGGTTACACAGAGGTGTACCCATTATTAGCACACCCCCATTTCGCCAGGTATGTTTAAGTCCCATAGGCACAAATTCAGCCTCCGTGGCTGATACTAAGAAATCCCTAGTGGGAAACCCAATAACATTTTGGCCGACCTGGGAATTTTAGCCAGGACCTACTAGACCAAAACAGGAAAAAAATGGTCTAAAAGTTACGAATCCTTTGAAATAAATACGGTTACGGTAGCAAAAATCATTTGTCGTATCAAAGTTGCAGATGCAACACCGGTGGGTGAGAACTTGTGTCGAAAACGGTTATTATTTTAGACATTTGAGTTTCGGAGGAATGAGAAAAAATCGTGAATGAAGCATTAAGCCTTTAATTTAAATGGCTATAAAAGTAGGAGAAGAGCAAAGAAATGAATGATGAATGGGCTGTGTGAAAAATGATTCAGCTAGGAAGGAGGTGACTGACATGGCGAATAATGTAAAAGTATAAGAGAAGACAACCATTGGGGTAGACGTGTTTTTGATTGGAGACTGCGAATCGGCAAAACTTAGGTCGGACGCCCTTAGGCTTGGTGGAGTGACGATTTTCGCAGGGTGGCTGGTGGCAACTGGACGAGGTGCTGAGAATCGAGTTGAGTGGCGTGCGATTTAGGAGGCCTATGTCTAGAAGTCGACTGCAGTAGGCTGGTGATGATGATGGGAGGGAAAAAATTCATGCTGGGCTGACTCCGAAGCAATTGGCAGAGAAATTATGATTACATGCTTCTTCACTTAAAGTACTTACGAGATAATATCCGTGGTTTTCTTTCCACGGATATTATCCCGTAAGTACTTTAAGTGTTGTGAAAAACCGTGAAAGTCTTAAACAGTACATGCTTCTTCTTCTTGAATCGATGACTCAGATTTTGCCCAAGCAGTAGCAACCTGGATAGTTCTGTCGTTTGCCTCTTTCAAATCCTGAAGAGTGCAATCCGTTATGCACTATGGGCAGGATAGATGACATATCCTGTGTTGGGGCTTCACATTCGCTTCTTCTAGAGTTTGAGTCAAGAAGAAGCGAATGTTGGGCTCCACATTCGCTGATTGTGTCCAACATAGGGCGATTATACCCATCTATCCAAATTGACTATTCAAATGTATTGTAAACAGATTGGGTCCTTTTTTTTCGTATGGGAAATCATCAAATGACTCCTCCCGCTCTGGGCGGAGCAAGAGTGAGTGTCAGACTTTTACTGACTAAAACCCATTTCATCGCCCTTTGTGTTCCGGGGCCATGGTATCTCTTTCAAACAGTCCCGCAACCCCGGCAGGCATCGGTCCTTACGGACCTCTTCTTTTTGCTGACTCTTTGAGGCGCGCGTGGAACACAAACGCGCCGTCGACACGGCCTGTCGTCAAGAGACGGATGGACGACGAGCTAGCCCACAGCCCACCGTCCACAGGCCTACGGTGGCCGGGGGCCAATACCGGGCCCCCAACGCCCGGGGTGACTCCCGCGGCGGCCGGGACGTGAGGTTCTCTCCCTCTCACGTTCCGCAACCTCCTTCTCTAGCATGACTGCTTCGCAGAAGGAGGTGATGGCGTCCCATTCCGTCTCGCTCCAGACCATGGATTGAACCAGGGCCGGACGCGAGAGGTCGCCTCCGCTGACCAGATTGAGTCCTAAGATATTTCTATCTGCACTTGACACAAAGTCTAAACAACTTTCTGCCTACTATTCCAGCGACGATAAAGCAAAATATGAAACTATTCATACCTCGTCTGCTCAGGCATTTTATTTCCTTCATATTCCCTTGTATATGCTCCATTTATGTTTACATACATATGTACGTTCGTACATTATTCGGACCCTCAATGTTTTATGGCAAAGGAAAGTTATACTCCGCCTGTATAGAGGCACTTATCCAAGGGAACAGAAAAACCGGTCAAGAGTGTGTTGGATTACGCACAGTGAAGGGTTCCGTGGTCGGTATATTTGCTCATATATGGAAATATTATAAAGAGGTAAAGTTTGTTGTATGTTTGTAATGTAAGTTTGTATTTACAGAATCTTTAGAACTACTGATTCCATTGGCGAGGAGCAGCGTTGGCCCAGTGGTGGCAGCCCCGACTTACGAACAGTACGTCGTGGGTTCGAACCCAGACAGGCGCATTACTTTGTGTAATTTATTTCATCACCACTGCTCTCAAAACGGTGAAGGAAAACATCTTGAGTAAACGTCCCAGAATCAATAAATTCGAAGACCTGTGACATATACCAATCTGCACTAGGCCCGCGTGGCGGATTATAGCACATTCCCTCTCATAGAGAGGAGGCCTATGTCCCAGTAGTGGTAACAATATTCCTATGGAATCAGTCATCATCATCAGCCTATTAATGAATAGGCTGATGATGATGACTGATTCCATTCAAAAAAATATTACTGGGTCTTTCAATCAAGAATTTCTCAGTAGCAGCGACGGAGTCTAGATTCGTACCCGGTTATTGGCAATAGGCTTGCTCCCTAATAAATGGGACTTAAACATAACTGGCAAAATATAGGTGTACTATTAGGACCACCTCTGCCTAACCCTTCGGGAGTTACTAGCGTGATGTTATGGTATGTAATACTAGCTCATGCTACAACCGCGTGGAGTTCAATAATTGTCTCACGGGTCATACTATCGGGATAAAAATACCTATGTGTTCATCCAGGTTATAAACTATGTGTGCTATATTTCATACTAGCTGAAGTCCCACGGTTTCACCCGCGTAGTTCCTGTTCCCGTGAGAGTACAGGAATAAAATATAGCCTATACCACTCACGAATAATGTAGCTTTCTACCAGTGAAACAATTTTTAAAATTGGTTCATTACTTCCGGAGATTACCCCCTACATACAAACTTACAAACAAATGTTACCTCTTTATAATATTAGTATAGATAAATCCGTTCGGTAGTTTTTTTGTGAAAGAGTAACAAACATAAACACATACTCACACACATACAAACTTTCGCCTTTATAAATATTAGTGTGATGGCTGTGTAACATTCACACTAGCAGACAGACGCGTCTTTCCATTCGGCGACGGTACCCTAAAGAATGAATAAAAATAGGCGCCTATTTCTAGTCGTAAAACAGGCCATGTGGTATGCTATCTTTTTATTGCTTTTTACTTTGGATACAAAGGTCTACTATGGTAATGAGATGTTGTAAATGTTGAAAGGATTTATGCTGAAAATGTTTATGGGTTAAAATACATTTTCAGCTGAGTTTTTACATCTAACCTCATGATCAGCTGTGCTTCCAGTCTAACCGGATGTAGCTGAGTATCAGTATTTTACTTGGAGCGACTGCCTATCTGACCTCCACAACCCAGTAAGTATTGGGTAATACGATACCTCTTGGTAAGAATGGTTGTCCGACTTTCGAGCCACTACCTGTACCGACTTTGACTAACGACTTCATGTTGAGCATCTAAAGCTAAAGGAGTTAATCTCTCCAGTCATAGGATCTTAAAGAAGGAGGGTTCACGTAAATAGTGCAACGTTAATTATGTAGTACTAATACCTTTGTTATTTCACCTTTTAATCTCTCGCTGAAATAGATTTATCTACTCACACATTTCTGTGGCTAAATTATCGGCGGGACTTCTTAATGTCTAGTTATACTTTTAAGAGAGTAACTTTGACGGATTTTCTCCATATGAAACGACCAACCCGAAAGGTGCCCCTTTTCTCGACGTTTTATAAGTGCTTACGTAGGCCTATATTAAATAAAATATTTTGATTTTACAGTACGAAGTAGTGTTGGATTGACAGTTTACTGAAGAGATGAAAGAAAAAAAGTAAAAAAATATTTATTAGACCCACAGCACATAACAAAAAAAAGATAGAATAGAATAAACAATAAGACAAAATTATAAAAACAACAAAAAATAAACATAAAAAAAATAAAAAAACACTCAAATTGGTCATGTGCGAGCCCAAAAGGCCATCTCAGCATGTTACTGACACAGTCATTTAAAAAAAAAAGTCACAGCGCTGGTATTCTGATAGGGCCCAAAGTGATGCTACGGTCAGTTATACGAATATAAATTAATAATACAAAATAACACTAATAAACAAATATAAATATTTAAAGTGTAATAAATACAAACTGAAAAAAAAAGATATAATAATTTTATCTACACCCAATGTAACCACAGTTTGCAAGAACAGTTCGAATGAGAAGTTTTCAATAGGTACGAATTAGGTATCCCAGTCGGATGGGTGGTCCAGTGGGTTTCACAGAGTAACTTCCTATAAGGTGGAAAAATTAGTTAATTACTTTGAAATACCAAATTGATTTTGACTATTTTGAACATCTAACACAAACAATACTTAAACAAAGCAAATCTTATAATTACATAACCTTTATTACTTATTCATAATTTGTACCGGCTAGTAATAAATAATCACATAACCAATTTCTTCAAAGCAAAACAGTACCTACATTCCAATAAATAAAGACCTAAAGAAATACGGTTAAAATTCTTCGATTATTCAACGAGTAGCTACTTTCTAACTTTGCCGTAATTGAGTAAACTGTGTAAATCAAAGGTTTCTTAGAGGGAAGGAAACTCTGAAGTTTGGGTTTCCGTTTTGCGGTACATTAGGCAATACCTTGATATTGCTCTTATGTAATAAATCATTATGGGGTACACCTGTACCCGAAGACGGTATTTATGTACATACCTACCATGTATGAATATTAATACGTATATAATATACACATATTGTAATCCTTGAAAGCATAATACTTGCCAGGTATAGAAACCTTATGGAGAACTTGCGGCCTGTCCAGCGACCGCACGTTCTCCACATGCGGTCGCTGGACAGGCCGCATTTGGTGATGGAGGCGAAATATCTTGAGCGCGACGTCTGACAATGTTTTTAAAGCTAAACTCAAAGGCTGGCTAACCAACTAGGCTTTATATGACCTAAAAAAATGGTTTTAAATAATTTGAAGAGATTATTTTGTGTGTTTATATTTTTCCGATTATCTCCTGTTCTTAATTATTTTAATTTTGTTTAAATTATGATCAATTGAATTGATTTTTTATTTGTTGTTTGATGCTCTTTTTAATGTACCTATAATGATTTGTGTTTTGCCTAAAGCTGACATGTAATTCTTGCTTATTATTATTAAATAAACTGAATTGAACTGAATGGCGTGCTGATACCAGTCGGGGGAGCGCGTGAATGTGCTTGTATCTCTCGGGCCCCCGACACATGGTAATAATAGGAACAGTAGGTTTTTAGTCGGTAAGAGTCTGACATAACCCGCACTCGCCCTAGACTGAGGGTATACATGAGGATAAACAAATCGTTATAGGAATCTACATTAATAATATCCTTGTACAGTCACGACCACCAATATGTAAACACCTAACAACTTTTAAAAGTGTTTTTCTCTTACTGTTTTGATAAAAAAAATATGATGTTACGAACATAGTATTCTGGTACTCTTCTTTTTATGAAAAAGTTCCCATCTCCAAGTTACAGTCGTCATTTCTTGCTAAAATTGATTTTAAAATTGGCAAAGTGTTTACATATTGGTGCTCGTGACTGTACATAAATTATTTAAAGAAATAAAGAAAAATCATTTATTAGCCCACACAGGACAAAACACACAAATTAGAATGGTTAAATTAACAGTACAACTAATAAAAATCAAACATGGAAAAGCACACAAAACAACACACACATAAACAACAAAACAACAACATGTTTAACATGGTAAAATTTATATCTACAAAAACGAATGATCCGTGCATTTTTTTGAAGAACTTAGGATAGTTTCAGGCTCAAGATAGTTTCACTAGATAGTTACAAAAAAGTAAAGAGGAATCTACATTAATAATATCCTTGTACATAAATTATTTAAAGAAATAAAGAAAAATCATTTATTAGCCCACACAGGACAAAATACACAAATTAGAATGGTTAAATTATCAGTACAACTAATAAAAATCAAACATGAAAAAAAAAACAACACACACATATACAACAAAATAACAACATGTTTAACATGGTAAAATTTATATTTACAAAAACGAATGATCCGTGCATTTTTTTGAAGAACTTAGGATAGTTTCAGGCTCTAGATAGTTTCACTTGATAGTTACAAAAAGTAAAGAGGCTTCATGTAAGTTTCTTATTCCTTTTCGAACACGTAAACGTCAATGAGGCGTTTTCAGTGTTTTCAGGGCCAGCCCAATCAGAATAGCGCCATCTATCTATTTCAGTGCAAGCTTCCACTGAAAAAGATAGATGGCGCTATTCTGATTTCTGACAAGCAAGCAAACAACAATGCGGAAGGAAACTGTGGAACTAATGGCGCTAGCTTAGTTGGTATCCAAACATCGTCATTCGTTGAAAATGTGGTAATGTCATTTTATATTTCAAAATAGCTTAACCTCATTGGTCAGATTGAGACCAACTTTAGTGGCGCCATCTGAGATTTACTTTGCCTTCGCCACCCCATTATGGCACCCACATTCATATACTAGCCACCATTTTATTTTTAAAAGGCACTGAACGCCAGCAGCTCCATATAACCAAAAAAAAAGTTTTTAAACCGAGTGTTGCACAGCGCCAAGCGGGTTTTTCAGTGGAAGCTGGCTCTGAAAACACCTCATTTTTACTAAAATTGAATTAGTGCCGTCTGGTTACAAAAATGGGAAACACTATGACTCTATTAATTACCTTATTACTTTTTCATATGTTTTTTTTTCCTTAGCCTATATTGTCCCACTGCTGGGGAAAGGCCATTGCCTTCCACTCTTCTCTTTGTGCGGTTTTCTTATGTTTACTTTTATAATTTTGTCTTATTGTTTAATCAATCTTTTTTTTGTGTTTACTCCTGTGTTCTATAATCTGCCTAGCCTTTTCCCAACTATGTTGGGGTCGGCTTCCAGTTTTACCGGATGCAGTTGAATACCAGTATTTTACATGGAGCGACTGCCTATCTGGCCTCCACAATCCAGTTTGTACCGGGTACCTAATACGATACCCCTTGGTAAGACTGGTTGTCAGACTATTTGGGCCTCTGACTACCTAACGACTGTCAAAGATCTACAAATGACAGCCGGAACCAACGGCTTAACGTGCTTTCCGAGGCACGGAGGAAACTCGGTATGTAATGGGTGGTCACCCATCCACAGACCAACCTAGGCAAGCACGGCTTAACCTAACGAATACCTGTGTCCTAATAAATACTTTTTCTTTCTAATTGAAGGTTCCGTTGATATGGTCGAGTAGGTTTTGAAAGTGATAAAATCTTCATACCAGGCCCAATGTTTCCTTTCGAGTAAACCGCAAATAATAACATGTCCTGAGCGTCAGTAAAAGTTGACAACATTTCACGTTCCATTCCAACATGCCACACACTTCCTGAAAACTGTGGTTTCAATTTTCTCCCGTCTATCAAACTACTCGAAAATCACAAAACTGGTTACTGTTCAAATAATAACATTGTTTTTGTTAAACTTACTGTTTTGTTGTTTAAACACATAACAAAATGTCACTTGTTAAAACAAACCCATAAACATTCAATTATATATCAAATTAGTCACATTTAATTAACTGAAGAACTGAATAAGAAGATACTTAAAAACAAAACAACAAAACTATGGACTTCAGTCTGAAATAAAGTTTAATTAATTTTAATTTAATTTTATAATGTCACTTACTCTCGGATATCTTCCGTGATTATTTTTGAGCTCCCGATATTTCAACACTGTTGCAAGCACCATGATCTCGGGGTAATGAAAGATATGCCGTAAGTGACATTTTAAGTATAGTTATGAACCGTGAAAGCTTAAAACAGTGTTTGAATAAGAAGATGTAGTGACAAAAATTTAAAAGATTATGCTTAAATGGTTTGGTCATGTCGAGAGGATAAATGAAAGGCGACTTACAAAAGGTAATTTACAAGGCCGGGGACCGGGACGCCCTAAAAGGACATACACTGACTTTATAATTGGTGAGGTTCGTTACTACACGTGACCTTTGTCATGTGCGTAGTACTCGCAACCGGCGTGCGTGTATGACTAGATGTATGACCGTGGACGAGGCAAATGGAGTATGTAAGGATCGTAGCAGGTGATCGGCGGCGGCGAAGTCTCGCGTCCGGTCTTGGTTCAATCCATGGGCCGGAGCGAGACGGTATGGGTCGCCGTCTCCTTCTGCCAAGCAGTCATGCTAGCGATGAAGGTGGCAGAACGTGAGAGGGGGAGAACCTCACGTCCCGGTTGCCGCGGGACACGCCCCGGGCCGGGATTTGTAGGCGCAGGCCTGTGGACGGAGAGCTATGGGCTAGCTCGCCATCCATCCGTCTTTTGACGACAGGCCGTGTCGACGGCGCGTTCGTGTTCCACGCGCGCCTCAAAGAGAGTCAGCAAAAGGAAGGGGTCCGCAAGGGCCGACGCCTGCCGGGGTTGCAGGACTGTTCGAAAGAGATACCGTGGCTCCGGAACACAAAGGGCAAAGAAGGAACATGGATGGGTTTTAGTCAATAAAAGTCTGACACTCCCTCCTGCTCCGCCCAGAGCGGGAGGAGTCATTTGATGATTTCCCATCCGAAAAAAAAAAAAAAGGTCCTAGCAGATGGCGTTCTCTGTTATCTGACTACTCCCACTGGAAAAATGGCATGAGTTTATGAATGTATGTAAATTAACAAAAACAAAATTCGTCGGAAGTTAGATAACCTTCACGACTGCGGAGTTATGCTAGGAAATTTAATAAAACATTAAATACACATCATTGCTAAAATAGCTGCTAAATTCTACAAAAATTACAGTAGTGTCTCTTAAATTACACTATAAACCATAACAAACTCTGCTCCACGAAGAAATGGCAGAGCAAAAATATTTTACGTGGCCAAAATCTTAAGAAGAAACATTACACATAATGAAAGAGCGATACCAAACTTTCTTATAGCCGCTTAAGAGTGTTCAGGTCCAATATACATCGTTACTTCGGCTAATGGAGATTACAAGGCGACTTATCGTGAATGTACATGTTCAACTTGTACATTTTTACCCACTTTTTATGGCTCCAGTAATCCTACCGGATTCTGGCCACGCATTGTCGAATTTAACCACCGTGCTTTTATAATTCTCTTTTTGAATTTAAAACATGTTGAAGTTCGATCCTATTATATTGGAACCGGGTTTTAGGGGGCTTAGTCTGTGTGAACCATTGCAAACCTTACTTGTTTTTGCTGTCTGGCCTATAGAGCAATTAAATTTTGAATTATGTTGGTATAGTTTTACTGTTTTAAGCAACATATGTAAGTACTTGAGACCAGAGAGAAAACCAGCCCGTTTTACAATAATTTCGCACTCTTAAATTGAGTTTCGATAGCAAACGTCTCTGAATTTTTGTTTCTAGGACATGCCGATTTCCTCACGATGTTTCCTTCTCGGTTTTGAGAGCAGTGGTCATGAAATAAATTACACGAAGTATTAACAGTAAGTAATGAAATAGAAATAATTAATTTGGAAAGTTATTTTTTTGTTACTAATCCATTTTTTATTTAACATAATAGGCATAGTATGAGCTTAAGAAAGTTGAATGTCACTTAGGATTGCTCTACAAAGCTGATTGTTTTTAACATTCGATGTAATAATTAACTGACTTTTTTATCACTTTCCAAACAAAATGGATATAATAGGTGAACGCAGTAGAAGCAAATGGCATACTTAGTTTTTTTTCTTTCTTTGTTCTAATATGAAAAGATTACTTGAAATTTGTAGCGTTTTTTAATGATGGATCAATTATTTTCTAAGCTGTGGTTTGGAAAAAAAAGAAACTAAGTCTGCCATAAGCTTCTACTCCATTCACCTAATATACCCATTTTTTTTGGAAAGTTTATAAAAAAGTCACCTGTATACTTGTTACCGTTCTTATTCTACACGCTTATCCCGATAAAGTGAACGCAAAAACAATTGCAGCTATCAACAGTAGGGGAAAACATTTCCTTTTTATGTTGGTTAAGCGTGTAGACGACAATATCATTTATGCTACATTGTCTTACGGGCAAGTTACGTCAAGTTTTTGCCATGTCAATTACTCCTAAAACGAAACAAGTATAGGACAGGAGCCGCCCGAGGGACTTTTTCTTATGTTGAATTATTTATTTATGTGAAACGAAACTAAGGGAGGAACCCTGGAGTAAAATTCTAAGACAATATAATTGAATTTCTAGAACGTTCGAGTTTACTGTGCGGTAGGAGAAAGACTAAATGATTGTATTCAGTGTCGCTCTAGTTGGTTGTTTTGGCTTTTGAACTAGAATGTAGAGGTGATAAATTCTTTTCAGACATTTATATCAATTTATACTGTCTCTCACTAATGTGTTTATGGTGTGGTGTACTGTCACGTTTTGGACTTTTAAAGTGAAAATAATAGTTTTATGTTTAACTGCTGTGAAATAATACTATGCGGTTATACGATTGTAAAAGAACAATAGAATAGATTGGTTTATCTCTAACATATGAAGAAATAGAAGGCATTTTGATCAGGGAAGGCAAACATGCTGGATAATTTATACATACACACACGCGCGCACAAACAAACAAACACGCACACAAATACACACGCACGCACAAAACACACAAACACACACGCACATAAATACACACGCTCGCACAAAATTAATTAATTAACTATCATTTATTTTATTATATTTCTTTTTGAATTGTATTTTTGTTCTGTTCTTTGAATTCATTTTCATTGTTAGGATACTACATATGGGAAGAGCGAGACATCCCCGACACAAGTACTTTTGTAACTTAAACTGGGGCTGCCTCAATTTATGTATGACACAATGCTTGAGAAAGTAATAAATATTTTTGTATTTTGTAACTGCTACTTTTATTTAATCTATGTGTATAGCTGAAATATTTAATGAAAAGAACCATTGCACAGTGATTAAAAATAAAGACGACGACGTATATTATTTCTAAAGTCTAATCTTCTTAATATACAGGGTGGAATTTTGTAATGCCACCTGGAGGGAAAGTACTCTTAATACTGCAGATAGAAAATTTTACTCAAAGGAAACATTCCTTTATTTTTAAAAATAAATTAATCTGCATTCAAAGATGTTGAAAATTCGCGTGGCACACTCGGGAATCGAACCGGCTAAATTCCAAAAAAATAACATCCTGATTTTTTATGGCTTCAATCGACAGGGTCAATCATAAGGATCAAATCTCTCTAATAAACATAATACATTAAATTAAAGGAAAACCATGAAATCTAAAGTTATAAATTCAATACAAGTATAGCACTTTTATTCAAAGGAAATTTTACAATTTCCTTTACAATTGAATAAAGAAGATTGTAATTTGCACGTGTTTGTTTGTGCAAATTGCAGTCTTCCTATCTAAATAGTTCTTTGTCATTTTAATCAATGTCGTCAAAATATAATTGTTTACTAAGTTCTAACATAAGTAATTGGATGGACCTTTGAGTAAAACTGCTTTATGTTGTCCCATTGAATTTAAAAGTTAAGATTTCTTGGTTTTCCTTTCAGTTAATTTATCATGTTTGTTAGAAGGATTTGATCCTTATGATTGACCCTATCGATTGGTGCCTTATAAGTACAGGATGTTATTTTTTTGGAATTTAGCCGGTTCGATTCCCGAGTGTGGCACGCGAGTTTTCAACATCTTTGAATGCAGATTAATTTATTTAAAAAAATAAAGGAATGTTTCCTTTGAGTAAAATTTTCTATCTGCAGTATTAAGAGTACTTTCCCTCCAGGTGGCATTACAAAATTCCACCCTGTATATAAATTACGTGTCACGTTGTTTGTCTGCGATAGACTCTTAAACTACTTAACCGATTTTAATCAAATTTGCACACCGTCTGCAGTTTGATGCAACTTGAAAGATGGATAGATAGATAGGATATAATAGAAAAAAATAAAATGTCCACCCGTGCGAAGCTGGGACGGGCAGCTAGTTTTGTATAATAAGCAAACAAAGGCTGTTTTGTACTTTCGAAAAAAAAAAACCAAAATACAAAACAGCCTTGTTCGCTTTTACTGAATCAAGTTTTAAAACCATTTTTGCCATAATGAAAAAGATATTACTCTATATTACTTTAAAATGTGAGAAAAAAATCCACTGAAAATATCCTTAGTTTAAGATCGTGTGCGTGTGTGTCTGTTAAACGATAAGATGCTGTTGAAGTAGCTGGTGTTCTTCCGTTATCTAGGTGTATCTATATCTGTGAGTAAAACCATACATAAAATCATCTGACAAACACTGTTTTAAGCTTTCACGGTTTTAAACTAAACTTATATTGTCACTTACGGGATATCTTCCGTGATTGTTAATTGTTTTAAGCTCCCGATATTAAGCATCATAATAAGGACTCTACAAAACCTGGTGTTACTGTGAGCGTGTTTTGTCGTGACTTAGTGTAGAGTTCCAATAGTGCGCGTAGCAAAAGACAAAGAAAGAGGGTAGACAGATTTGTCTGCTCGTAACAATTAATTTACCATCCACTCGCATTCTCCAGTCAATCCGCGATCATGGCGCTTGCAACAGCATTAAAATATCGGGGGCTCAAAACAATTTACAATCACGGAAGATATCCCGTAAGTGACAATATCGGTTTAGATCATCTGGCAAATCAAAAGAATTTCAAAACCGTCAAACAGATGGACGGAAGTATTATTTACCCTCAAAATGCCGTCTGTTGACAAACCTATTATATTCCATCAGAGATATAGAGTCTTTATCAGCAGCTTATCAGCACCCTCAAGTTATAAGGACGGCAGGAATTGGGTCATTACCCGGGTCGTGTAGATTCAGGCCATACTTCCCCACTAATGTTATGTGGAAACTCAATACGTTATTGTTGTGGCTTCGACGACTTTCCTGAAGACCTCTCCACGGAAACCAGACTAAGTGATACTTGTATTGTGAGGACTTTAGTATGTACAGTCTTGAGCATAAATATCTTTGACTTACGTAAGCCGTGTGGTATCCGGCAGAGTAGAATAGAAGCAAACCATTACACACACGAGTGTCGTAAAAGGCGACTAATGTCTGAGGCAGAACACCTTGCGCCTCCGTAGACCAGAGAATGGGCAGCAGCGTTTTCTGTTAGTCTTTGCTCACTGCGATCTCCAATCCGCCTGCCAAGCGTGGAGATTACGGCAAATTCCTCCCATCATGCATGTCCAGCAGTGGTCGTTATGGACTGTTGTTATTGTTGTTGTACGTAATATTTGAAAGCGATTTTCTCCGAAAGAACTGATAGAAATTCTATGTTAAGTTACAGAATAAGGCTTTACTTTGCGACAATCCATGACATTAAATGTTATGCCAATTATTTAGTTCCAATTCCGCGAAAAGGGCTCTGTTTTTACGCGGAATCAAAACGAAATATTTTGCATAACATTAAAATTTTATGTACTTAGAGTACCTACTCGGAAAGTACGGGATAATATCTGTGATTTTCTTTATCTATGAGCTTCTGATATTTCGACGCTGTTCGATCATGATGCTTGCAACAGCGTACTTAGCGTACTCAGCGTATTTTAAGTATAGTGAAAAACCGTGAAAGTCTAAAATAGTGCATTAAAATTTTATGTTGTTACTTTCGAAACCATACTCTATGAAATAGAAATTTTCTCAATGTTGCAATTGCTGGTCTCAAGCACGACAGTTAAGCATGAGGTCGTAGGTTCGATTTTCAGGTCGGGCAAAGCGTCATTGATTTTTCAGTCAGAAATTATTCGATAGAAGCTCGGAGTCAAATAACATATACTTATGCCAGATGCGCGAAGTGTAGGTAGGTACTAATAGTTATTTATGCAACTGTTGTATAATGAGGGGTATTAAAACACGAATGTGGGTTTATCACACGAGGCGAAGCCGAGTGTGATAATAATATCACATGTATATGTCAATCATCACATGAGTGTTTTAATACCAAATTATGTACAGTTGCATACAAGACTTTATCTACATCCATGATAAATGAATCCTCCCTAAAAGGTTCTGAAACATAGGGTGTTGCAGTGTTGTAAGAAGTCTATGTAAATTCATGGAAAGTTTAATTGCTGAGTATTTAATACAAACAAACCATGTATAGGTTATAATATAATTGTTAAAACACTCACACATTATTAATACAATTATTAAAATGCACAAAGCTTGTATCACTCATTTTTGTAAACAACAAAGTACTTAGTGCAATACGAATATCCAAATATCGAACAAAGATGGCGGGATACGACGTGAATTCGAATTAACCTATAAGTATTTTTTTTTTAATTACGTCGCTGTGGTAGTGAATCGCACGTTCTAGACAATGTTCTTTTTTTAAAACGAGTTGTATAATGAAATTCAGTACAACATTATAACACCCGTTTGGATGTTATAATGGTTATTATGACACTGGCTGTTTTAATGTTGGCCATAAGCTAACTGTTTCAGATACTTTTATAGAGGATTTATAGCATGGGTGTAGATAAAAGTACATCTCTGCCTAAGTCTTTCAGGCTTTACTGGCGTTACGTTTTGTTATTAAATATTGCAATCATTACTTTACGAGAAAAATCTATTTTTTGTAACGTACATATTCGCACGTCTTTGTTATTATAACCAGTATAAGCTGGCCACGTATTCTATTAAAACTGCGCACTACACTAGGCCAGCTAATGCTGTAACGATTGACAAAGATCTACAAATGACAGCCGGGACCAACGGATTAACGAATTTTCCGAGGAATGGAGGAAACTAGGTATGTAATGGGTCGACACCCATCCACAGACCAACCTAAGCAAGCACGGCTTAATCTAAAGATCGACCCGAGCGGCTGTTGTTTTGTAACGACGAGCTCCTCATAAATATTTATTTCAACGTTTAAACTAAATACGGGGAGCTATTTTAAAGCTCGCGTTCAGGGAGTTGGATAGTTAATTCTTACCCAGAAACTAATCGAGTGTGTAAACGTAGGTAGTTTACAATTAGAGTCTCTTTTACATAGTTGGGCGTGTGCCAAATCGTACAAGTGCATCCGTGACACGATAACTTATTCGTAGCAATCAGGATTTGGTTCACCACAACACAGTAAAGGCAATGCATTCCATTGGATTTTGCACAAATAGTTTGCACTGCCGGCAAAATATACAGGTCAAATGAAAACAGAATATAGGAATAGACAAGTCTCTACACAAATATATACGTAATAATGAGATAAGTCACACTTATTAGATCTATTAGTAAGAAGAAGTATTCGAGATACATACCTACATATTTCTCTCGATTGTAATTTTTTTGGGTTAGCCCAGAGGTTAGTATAGACTGAGGCCGTAGACACAACTGTCAAAATGACGATTTTTTTTTTTGGAAATTATACGTTGAATACACGTGTAGATAGTTTATTCCTACAAGGGACTATCACTATCTCATTTAAGAATACGCTATCAGTTTACCTATATTAAAGTATTAAAATATGTATGAAATAAGCAAACGATTAGATCTTTTATAATTTATTTACCAAACATTTTCGTGAACAGTAAGCGCACGCTCTAACTTCGATCACTTAATCCAATTTAATAGCCAGTTTGATATCAAAATTAAAACGTTAAATTGTAGACAATAAAAGCACACAATTTACGTCGTCAATCAAGCAATCCGCCTGTTTGAATTCCTAATTAGATTTTAATATATATATATACCGGCTGCTATAAATTTAATACAGGCTATATTAAAGAAATAAATCAGTTTTGAGTATGAATGTGGATGGGTATATGAGTAGAGGAAGACCAAAGAAACGATGGATGGACTGTATAAAGAATGATATGGCAAGAAAAGAAGTGTCCGATGAGATGACGAAAAATAGAGAAGTATGGAAGAAGAGGACATGCTGCGCCGACCCCAAATGAATTGGGATAAGGGCAAGAGAATGAATTAAAGAAATAAATCAGCCAAGGTTTCGAGTTGCCGCCCGTCCATTGTTTTCACTCTAGAACAGATTTATCTGGCCAGTTGAACCAGAAATTATTGGTTAGAACTCCGTGAAAAGGACACCTAATGTGTTTCTTTTCAGTGCTTTTTTTACTCAGCCTATTGATTTTCGTGGATGAGTAAGCAGCTTGTATAACTTTTTAATTAGTTCTAATTTTATGTTAATGTATTCTACCCAAACTCGTTCTCAGGTGCACAAATATTACCCAAGATAAATTAAAATTTCACTCTCTAAAATTATCTCACTAGCGTAAAATGTGAAAATTCCGCAACATTTTTTCGCAAACATTTTGCTTTTATTTTTTCACGTGTATCACTTTACTGAAATATAAATGAAAAAGTTAAGGGTCTCGGTTGGAATATAACGATGAAACTACTAACAAGCTTATTTATCACAAATGGACGGCTATACTTCGCAGTCCCGAAAATATTACAAATATAATCACACGCACTATGGTGCTGGTGTTAAAAAATCTGGTCAAAAATTCCCGTCAGTAAATTGTGTACGAATGTTAGGTGAGTCGGGTTTTCTGCAAGATAGTAGTTCCGTTGATAGAGATATAAAGTCCCAGCCAAGATTAAGATAAACGTGGTAACGCCTCTGTTATAAATCTTTCACTGGATAGATAAAGGGCCGGTCACGTGGACTGCGTGCCACTGATTATTTAACCGATATCGGGTTTCGACATTTTACCCTTATTTACTTTAGATACAATATATACTTCAATGCAAATAAACTAAGGTAATTTGCTGAAATATTTGTTAGATATAATGCAATAAAAGCATTTATAGAACATTGATCATTGATTGAATTGAGCATTGATTGATTGATTGTTTTGTTTGAACTCCTCTAACATTTTCGGGTAACATGTAATTAACAAGACTGTACCATTACTTCGCGCCCAACGTGGATATTAATTAGAGATAATTAAAAAGAAAAGGATTCAATTTTACCACCATTTACTGGTAGTCATTAATTTTACCAGAAAGCAAAATCCTTAGCGAATATTGCAAAACTTAATCATAATCTTGAAGGAAATCAATCAAACCTACAGAAAAGCTCAATAAAATATGAGCACACTTCACTCTCTGAATCACAAAGAAAACCCTAACGTACACAATCTTCTTATTCGTATTATTCAAAATCTAAATCTGGTTGTTGCCAAAAGATTTTATCCGGGCCCGAGCATTTTCAAATAAGTAGTTTTTTCCAGCGGAAAACCGGTACAGCCCACTGTCCGCCGTATCTGACGTGGGCCAAAGATTTATATTCCCATAATGTCTGCTAGACAATACGTTCGGTATATTTTTCTTAGCGCTCTCGACGCTTTTATAAAAACACAAATTTACTGGGTACGGAAAATAATGTGGTTTTTCTTTTCTTTGGATCTTAGTGAAAAAATAGTTTGAGGACAGCGGAGTGTATTCAACGTTTTCTTTGCTTTGATGAAATAATAATATTTTGCTTTATCCAATCAGAGCCGCGTGTTCAGGTACTGTTATATTATTTTTATATTGGGAGGTTTTTATTGTGATGTATAACGATGAAGTCTGAGAAGATAATTGTTAAGTAAATTACTGATACTAACAACGAATGACATTGTGATTTTAATATACGGCAATGAATTGTGTTGCTGATTTTACAATAGTAAATTATGAGATGGTGAGACTGACACAGGAACGTGGAGATTGGCACAAGAAAAGAGAAAATTATACTCAGTAATGGGTGAATTCAGGCTATGGATGAAGATAATGAAATTGTGACATAAACAAGGCCAAACTTTCCGCTTTCGGTAGGGACGCCTTAATCATATCTTAGATATTAGTAACGGAATAATAGGCCGTACATTATGTACGGCCCAATATGCCATTATCTTCGCAGCTGGACTTACAGCGTGATGACCAGTGATAGGAATAGGTAGTGCTTATTAGCCTAAACTTCGAAGAACAGCGACAAGAATCGGAGACTTCCTTAGACTATATTTTTTTCCGGGACATCACGTAAGTACATCAAAAATTAATGTTATTTGGAATAAGTAATTGGTCTATGTTTACCTAAAGTTTGCGACTAGACATAACATAACACAGTCGTTACAACCATCAAAATTTCTGAAAGTTTTCTTTTTAAGAACATTTTGGAAACGACTTCTTCATCATAAAACTATGATACGCTCTCTTAGGTACGCACTCTTAGAATTTACAAAAAAAAAACTCACCGTGGTCGCATAATAAAATATAGTCTAAGGAAGTCTCCGATTCTTTTCTCTGTTCTTCTTCGAAGTTTAGGCTAATAAGCACTACCTATTCCTATCACTGGTGATGACCTTAAAGCTAGACCACCTACAGCTATACTCTACAATTTTGTCAATGGTGTTCTGACATGTCCGCTTTGTGTTCGGAGTTTTCGGCCAAAGTTAGATATGCTAGCCACTTGAGAGCACATGAAAGAGCAGCACACCAAAGCTCTCTAAAACCACACTAGATAGCCATCGAATGTAGTCGCTGTGGCCGAAATCGGCTAGATGGCATCATCATCTACATAAAACAAAATAAAAATTAACGACAAAAAAAAAACAACCTTGTTAACTTCATCCTAAGTTATTTTGCCGTTAAAAAACATACCTTCTATTATCCTGTATACATTACTGTCATACCGTAACCGAAACATAAACCTCTTGCTCGAAATACTTGAACAAAAAATATACTAGGGTCACGAATTCACGATCCGATTTATACAATTACCCCAAATTCACATTTTATTTTCCTTGAGCTTTAACATTTCACTCATTGTCCTCAATTATTTGAATCACAAAAGGAAAAAAAATCACGAATAGGTAATTTACATCGGTATAGAGGAAATAAAGGTTGGTTCGCACTAGGCGGTTCGTCAACGCTTCCGCGCACGCCTCGATTTGCATGAAATACGTCTACTGGTGAAGAGAATGAATAAAACAGGGATTCATATGAGGCGTCTATCGATTCACGCACGGTGTTCATTCAGACACTTCCTTTTGGCACTTTAATTTGAGATAGCTCAATGGTAAACTGAAAAGAATCAGATTGTCTAAATAATATTATAAAAAAATATCGAAATTTTTGATGAAATTTTCTTAGTTAAAATAATAATTCCAAAACTGAACATTAATACAGGAATTTCTGTTAAGGTAAGAAGCAAAATACCAAGAAGATAGCTTCAATTTCAATAAGAACCTATTAAATAGCTACTGATAATTTTCGAGACCGAGACCTGCAAAAGGCTTTAGAGGGAAACGCTGCAATTATCTAAGCAACTAATTAAATGCTAGTCGAGACACTTTGACGATACAATATCGCACCAAAGGGTTGAGATTTTAACTTGAAAATATATAGTGCCATTCAGAATATGACAGCTACCTAACTTAATTAAGACGGCAAATATTCGCAACAAAATATTCCTATATTATGATTAAATTTACTAAAGGCAACGAAGCAAAATATGCTCTTGCATATTATCAGTACAAGAAGCAGCGTTTCATTTAGGTACATCGCGTTGGCATACAAGCTAAAACGTAGCGGCGTCTCCCCGTAATTGAATATTAATAACGCTACTAAAACGTAATGGCAGAACGAGGACTTATAAAAAGTTAAAGCATGAATCAGGGAAGTAGATTAGAAGTGTAGTGGTAAATTTTACTGCTGTTAAAGTTTACTACGTCTTCATCGCAGAAGTTTCGCAGTTTATTTATGACTAGAGTCGACGGTCGGTATAATGAATGATAAAAAATTCTATTCGTTTAGCCATACTTCAATGAACTGAACAAAACAAAAAAGCTGCACTACACATAATGCATATCTACATCTGACCTCATTTACGCTCAGAATATAAACTAGATACATGAAACAGCAAAACATCACTGACTATGAAGTCGACAAACTAAGGTCAGGGGTAGGTTCGTTTAAACGTAGGCATTCATTAAGAAAGGTTTTCCGTAACAACACCTGGGTCAAAGGGCATTACAATTTGTATGGCGAACAAAGACGAGGAACGGTTGCTAGTTACCATATTATATATCCTTTTTAGGGTTCCGTAGTCAACTAGGAACCTCGCCATGTCTGTCCGTCCGTCCGTCCTCGCTTAATCTCTGTGACCGTTAGCACTAGAAAGCTGAAATTTGGTACCAATATGTATATCAATCACGCCGACAAAGTGGTAAAATAAAAATTGGAAAAAAATGTTTTATTAGGGTAGCCCCCCTATATGTAAAGGGGGAAGTGATTTTTTTTTTAATTTCAACCCTAACGTGTGATATATTGTTAGAAAGGTATTTAAAAATGAATAGGGGTTTTCTAAAATCATTTTTTGATAATGTCAATAATTTCGGAAATAATCGCTCCAAAAGTAAAAAACAATGTGTCCCCCCCCCTCTAACTTTTGAACCATAAGTTTAGAAAATATGAAAACAATCTGAAAAGTAGAACTTTATAAGGACTTTATAGGAAAATCATTTTGAACTTGATGGAAACAACAGTTTTTGTACAAAAAAGACAAAAAGTTGTACAAAATAATTTCTGGACTAAGTTTGTAGTATATTCGTATAAGCAAGCATTTTTACATAATGGATACCCACCTTTAAACTCATAAGTGGGAACACTTATTGTGACGGACGGGAAACTACGGAACCCTACACTGAGCGTGGCCCGACACGCTCTTGGCCGGTTTTTATATATTATGATAAAAAAGGAAAGATGAAAGAGTGTAACTTGATATTGAGTATTTTACTCTTGATGGTAATCGCCAAAAAATGGAAGATATTTTTAGATCGAAAATTCTCGATCAGCAAAATCAGGAAGGTACGCAAATATTGTTTAATAGAGTTTGACGTTTATAAGTATGATGGCGATGGTTTTATAATAAAAATATAAATAAAGCTATACGTTGTTTGTGAAAGTCTTTTCAATTCCCGTTGGAAATACGTCCATTCAAAGTCTCGTAAAGATCTTAAGACGTCTTTAGAAGACTTTTATTCAACAGAATTTTGTATTTGTGGTAAATTTAATGAACTCTGTGAAGTTTATAACATAAATATGTTATAGAAGGATTTAATCATATTTGTGTTTACGATTATGAGGGAGTTTTATCGTTACTGGGTGTTTTATACAACGGACATGCTTTAAGAAAGTGAGTCATGAAAATGAAGAACAGCTGCTCTCCAATCTCCGTCTAATTATAATTTAGCTAAAACGGCCATTTTAGGCCCCCTTTTACTGTGGAATCAACCCTGAAATATGAAGAGTAGAAGATATAAAATGGCGACCACTGTTTGTCTCTGCATCACCCACAGGTTGACTGATAGAAAATGCCTATGGCATTAAGCCCACCTATAAAGGGTGTAAAAAATCTCTTAACGAAGCCGAAAAGCACTTGTTTTCCTCATCATTGCGATCATTTTTTTGTTCTACACCATACCTGGAAACCTCCTAGTTACGGAGATATTGGGGTTCAAAGTTCCAACTTTTTACAAGTTTTTTTTTACAAGTTTTTAATTTATGATTTTTACTTTAAACACCTCCCATACTCCACACCTCCCACACCCCCGTACTATTCAATCCATCCATCAGCACAATGTTTTGAATGCGTTACATTGAGTTCTACCACAAAACATGAATTCTTACCCCAAAAAAAAGTCGTTTCCCAGCAATAATTTTTGTAAAGTTACTTAGTTTGATCTACAGAATGCTTGGTTGACGGCTTCGTAATGAGGTCTTTTACACACTGAACTTTGTGCTTGAAGTGTCATATAAATAAATAAAGAAATCCCTAAGTGATTAAACATTTTAGGATCATTTTAAGCCACCATTCTAAACGTGCCGCCATAGGCCGCGTATCACCGCCTCACATCAAGCGAGTCGTGGCCAAACGCAAGCCTATTTATTACATAAAAAAACCATTTGATTTGTTTTTTCACGTATCCATGTTAGTTCTGTAATAACAGAGACCACCTAACTTGCTATAATTATGTTTGCTACTTAAAGTATAAGTAAATTAATTAGAGTCGATAAAAACACAAAAGAAATACAACACAACATTAGGTAAAGAATCTCAAGCATCAAAGGACGCATTCAACATAATTCAAACGCACTCATTAGTAACTATTACAAAATATAACCAAATAAGATACGTCATAAACAGAATATAAGTCCTGCTGCATAAAATGAATAGTTAGTGGAAACTCGCCGAGTACGGCTAGTCATGTGCCTGGTCTCCTGGTATGAATAGCAGCGTATTAAGTTTCTTTACTCGCATGTTTTGAATACTTAATAGATATGTAATGAACAGAATAATGAAATGCAGCAGTTTTTCCATGCATAACATACCATTATGGGCCTACGGAGAAAAAAATGTAGCACTTTTTCCGTGAATAACAATAATTAAGGACAGACAAGGGAGTTTAGTCCGCTGGATAGAAATGACCGTTCCTGTTCATTAGTTGTTGTATTGTTTTTTCACATACAACCAATGGACGTCAACCAATAGAAAGATCCATGCCTGTATTTCCAGCCAGGCGTATTCGATTCCCAGTTCTCAGTTCAAAGTCATTTTGGGTATTTTCATCAGGAATTTATTAGCAGCAGCCACGGAGTCTGGATTTGAGCCCGGTTGTATCTCATCAGACTCGTCTCCATGGGACTTAAACATAACTGGCAAAATTTGGGTGTACTATTAGGTACACCTCTACCTAACCTTCCAGCGATTACAAGCGTGACGTTATACCAAATGACTTTTTTATCTCTTTCCAAAAAAATGGGTATACTAAGTGAACGGAGTAGAAGCTTATTATGGCATACCTAGTTTTTTTTCTTTTTTCCACACCTTAGAAAAAAATTGATCCATCGTCAAAAAAACGCTAAAAATTTCAAGTGAACTTTTCATATTATTAGAATAAAGAAAGGAAAATTTTGAAAAAAAAACAAAAAAAAAATTGTCATATTTCAAAACATACGTGATACGCGTATGATTTGAATTTTGAATTTTTTTGAAAAAAAAACTAAGTGGGTGTGCCATAAGCTTCTACTCCATTCACCTATAATATACCCATTTTTTTTGGAAAGTGATAAAAAAGTCATCCGGTATTAGTAACCAAGTAAAACCAAACCCGTCCATTGCCGCCAACCGGAGTGAGTTGAGTTTTGCCAACTGAGAATTTGCAGATGGATAAAAATAATGGCACTATCTGACCTGGGAATCGAATTATGGAACTCATGCTCAACAGCGTCGCTTACCACTAAAACAACGAAGCAGTCAAATCAAGCCTTTTTTTTGGATGGGAAGTCATCAAATGACTTCTCCCGCTCTGGGCGGAGCAGGAGGGAGTGTCAGACTTTTACTGACTAAAACCCATCCATGTTACTACATCGCCCTTTGTATTCCGGGGCCACGGTAACTCTTTCGAACAGTCCCGCAACCCCGGGTCAAATCAAGCGCTAAGCAGATGTTTTTACTCACAAAGGATACAAGAGTCTCTACATTTTTTTTTTAAGTTCTGTCAAAAGTCCGTCTGGCCCAAAATCTACCAAAACATAGTTCCAAGAACCACGCAAAAAAATCTCGAGACAAAGTTGAAAACACTTTCAAAAATTATAAAACTTGTGAGATTTTTCTTAGAAGGTATCTGCCTCTAGGGAAATCTTCAACTACCATTTTAAAACTTTATCTTATAAATGAAAACGTAATATCAAAACAAGTTCAAAACAATTAGTGTTTGTAAAAATTCTTTTGATTTTTTTTTCTTTATTGGAAATTCTTTTAATTCAGTTTCGTTTTAATTAAGCGTAGGTTTAATGTTACATCGAGTTTTTTTTTCTGTACATAATTATTTTTCAGTCAGTGTGAAGCGCTCATTATTTTAATTAATGATACATAGTCGTTAATTTTGATACAGTTGGTTTATCTTCGGTGTTACGCTTTGAGCTGTTATTTAAAAATGCACTGTTTATTTGGAATTGGAAGCAACATAGAAAAGAGGAGCTTATGTTTTTCTATTTATACTTTCTTTCTACATAATTGCACCGAAGCTCGCAGCTCAAACTAATGGAGGGAAATGTTTTTGAGTTCGTATTATTACTTAACTACCTACAAAAAAACTGAAAGGAAGTTATTTGTTTTTTTTTTTTTTTATTGATAAAAAAAGAAACTTATTAACATTACAATGGGGGCTATCGCGTGTGAATTTGCCGCTAGAGGCGCTTGTGTAGACTAAGGTCCTCCAAAATGTGAGGTGTCATAGAGTGTTCGCGCGTTGTGTGCTTTTTTATCACGTATTTATACTAATACTCACGATTGTGTTCTAGATTGAGCCATTCCTGATTTATTATGACTTGAAGATTTTAAGTAGCAACTTAGGATCATAATATTGTTAGTACTTGGAGGTAGAATGATTTTTAAATGTTTCATGCTTGCTAATTTTAGGAAGAATATTGTAAATATATATCTAAAGCTTACACTACGTTGGTATATGTAATAAAATAAACATTTTTATGAAGTTATTGGTGCTTTAAAGTATTGAATAGAATTACTGACAGGACCTTACTCGACAGTGCGCCATCTGGTGAGCTCTAAAACCCCCCATTGACAAAATATACGTTCCAGAAAACCACAGAGGTTTGTTAGGAACGTTGATTCAGCTAGTAGGTCATAAAACAGTTCATATCGGTGCGGCTCTGTCGACTGTCGGTAAGCATAATGTTCATTAGAGTTGGTTTCAAATTTATCTGCCTGCATAGATAGGTGGTCTTGGTATGGACATGTAATGAGAGGGATGTAACACATGTGACTAAAAGAGAGATGAACATGTTGATGGATGGAGAGGGAGAGGAAGACCAAATAAAAGATGAATGGATTGATATGAAAGAAGAAGGAGTAAATAATAATAATAATATATAATAATAATAGTTTATTTCAAAATGGGATTGCACAGTTTACAAATGTTGGATTTATACAATTTTTAGGTTCAACTATACAATAAAGACGGGTGAAGTACTGTTCTCCTAGATAGGCTAAAATTTAGCCTGTGTTAAGGAGAGACAGTGCCGGTCCCCTGAATTGGCGGGTTATTATATAAAAATTGTGCGTTTAAATTTAAAATTTGAAACAGCATCTAAACAGGATCAGTAGTTACTGTACAAGAGTTATACAAAATAAATAAGTTTCGTTTTATCCACATAGGTAAATAACAATTTACAGTAACAATACATAAATGTGATAAAAGACAATAAATTCAACCAATATTAAATTCAAAATTACAAACAAAATCACAATTACAATCAAAATTAAAAACAAAATCAAAATAGAATAAAAAAATAAAAAAAAACAAAATCAAACCAAAACTATAAACAACATTAAAATCAAAATCAATAGGAATATCAAATTAAAATATATTTTATTATTATTGATACAAGACATAGACTTATCTAAAGTATATGGATATGACGTGTGTGCGTCAGTGTAGGTGCATTGTGCTAAGTGTGATGTGTGTATGTAAGTGTGTGTGTATATTTGTGTGTTAACAAGATTACTTTGTGAGGAATAATTCAGTGTCACCATAATTGAGGTCTAAAAGGAGTGTCCGAATAGTTTTTTTACAATTGTAGGATGAGAGTTTAAAAATTGGGCTTTTTGCATTAATTTTATTATAGAGAGATGGAGCGAATGGATAAACAGAGAATCGGTTGACGAAAGAGGTACGTAGTAATATAGCATAGAGTAAATGATGCCGTGACGTCTGGCAGGGGAGATTGGAAGAAGAAAACGTGTTGCGCCGACCCATAGTAGAATGGGACAAGAGCAGGGAGATTGATATTTTTACATAATAGGGTGTATGCATGATTCTTTTTAGCACTCTAAACAAAGCGTATTAACATCACAAATAGCAACGTGAAGCTATTTTTTTCATATCTATAAAAAATACCAAGTTATAAGCATTTGAAACTGCAGATAAGACGGAGAGATCCGATACAGCGAATGACGTCATTCGCTTAATCGACGTACAAAATCCATACTAAATTTCGTTTAACTAGAAAGAGATAGAACAGAAGTTTAAATGGTTATAACTTTTGTGTTGTTTGGCCGATTTATGTCTTGTTTTCGCTTTTTGTCATTATTTTTGTAGTACTTTAACATTCCCTATCGAAAAAAATATATATAAGCATATTCCCTGTTGCAGCGGAGCTCAAACGAAGGGAAATGTTTTTGAGTTAGTATAGGCATTGGTTGTTATTGTTGGCTCTTGAAGATGTACGCGAGATATTCGCAAGGACAGTAAATTCTAGCCCACGGACATGAACACCTACCTACGCTGAGTTACCCACTAGAGACAGCACCTGGAATAGGAGCCGTTGGTTGAGGTTAGTATTGGTATTGGTTGTTATTGTTGGCTCTTGAAGATGTACGCGAGATGTCCGCAAGGATAGTAAATTCTAGCTCACAGACATGTACACCTACCTACACTGAGTTACCCACTAGAGCAGAACCTGGAATTGGAGCCGTTGGTTGCGGGCAGGGTCTAAGACGTAACCATCGTCGCTGGAGACGGTTCAGACCAGTGTTCCTACCACCTTTTTATTTGCAATCGAGTCGTGAGATGGCCACGGAAGTTTAGGCAATAAATAATAAGTGTACTTAATCATCCAGGTCTTATTAGGTATTTACAAACCCCTACATACCTACCTGCTGACACCCTCTTAACAGGGCAAGTGTCACAGTGGCTTAGTATTATACAGGGTGTAAGACCTCATCACGAAGCCGGCAACCAAGCATTGTGTACATCAAATTAAGTAACTTAACGCAAAAATTACTGCTGGGAAACGACTTTTTTTGGGTGAAAAATCATGTTTTGTGGTAGAACTCAATGTAACGCACTCAAAACTTTGTACTGATGGATGGATTGTCGTGGGGGTGTTTAAAGTCAAAATCTTACATGAAAAACTTGTAATAAAAAAAAAAACTGGTCAAAAAGTCGGAACTTTGACCCCCAATATCTCCGTAACTAGAAGGTTCCCAGGAATGGTGTAGAACAAAAAAATGATCGCAATGACGGGGAGAACAAGGTGCCTTTCGGCTTCGTTAAGAGGTGTTTTACACCCTTTATTATTAGTTTTTAGTTATTATGTTTATTATTCCATTATTAGTAGTGTGTTAGTATTATTACTACCTACTCGTGTATTACTATGAGATCTCATCAATCTCAACTGATTTTATTTACTTGCCCTACAATCCTACATCTACCTCCTCCAAATCACCGACCTCCCCTATCTTTCCAATTAGTTCACGTCAAACCCAAGTCCCAATGAAACTTAACTAAGTAATGACAGCATCGAATAACTTTACCAACTCTTCGAATGAAATCTCAAGCGAAATAACGATTCTAGTCCGTCATAACTTATCTGATTCAAAAACGATATTAAGACAAAAAACTTTTATCATTACAATAGCCTTTTCAGGGTTCCGTACTCGAAGAGTAACCAACAAGACCCTATTACTGAGCCTCCGCTGTTCGTCCATCCCTCTGTCTATCAGCAGGCTGTATCTCAAGATCCGTAATATGTAGACAGTTGAAATTTTCACAAAATGTATATTTCTATTACCGCTCACAAAACAAATCGTCGTTTCGTTGAGCTCCTTGAGTTAAAAGTCGAGCTACACGATAACTTACAAATGCTTGCACTGACTGGATAGGTCCACTCAATCTCATGTCAATTGAGCAAGATTATGTCTGGACTTCAAAAGAAGCTTTGACCTCAGAGCTTGTTTCGGCTGTTTCTTCTCAGAGTAGTCAAGTACGAAACACCGGCCCCATCTAGTTTTAAAAAATGACGTGTAAAAATCTACTTGCAAAATAAACATCATTTACCAAATAATAAAATAAAATAAAAATTAAAAGGGGGCTCTTCCACTACGACGGTATGGAACCCATGAAGGGTTCCATACCGCCGTAGTGCCCCCACCGGCCCCATCTAGTTTTAAAAAATGACGTGTAAAAATCTACTTGCAAAATAAACATCATTTACCAAATAATAAAATAAAATAAAAATTAAAAGGGGGCTCTTCCACTACGACGGTATGGAACCCTTCATGTGCAAGTCCGACTCGCACTTGGCCGGTTTTTAGATGGATAACTCGCCTTAAAATGAAGAATACTTGAGTTTGCCTCCAGCGTTGTGAATATCAACAACTAAACAACAACAAAAAAAACAATTAACTTGGCAGATCCGTTGAAGAGTTGAAAACCTTCTGTTTTAATTAAAAACTGCGGTATTTTTTTCGTTACATTAATTTACTTTTTTGGAAATTACACCAATTCTTTCAGTTATCCTGTTTTTTAAACAGGAGAACTTAATATTATAATGTAATGGATCTACCCGTCATTTATATTTTGCGTTAATTTTATTTAAAAAATACAGAAATATATTAAATACCTTAAATAATCATTAATACAGTAAAAATCTTTAGTTTTTCGTAAAAAAAAAATACTTATAATTTGATATTCTAGGAAAATATAAACTCCGGTTGTGTTAATTTAACTCTTGCGTCATAAAACTGAGTATTATAAAACTAGCAGTAAAACCATTTATTTGAATGAAATAGAAGGTTTGTAAGTTAAATTTAATGTAAAATCTAGACTAGTTGTTAGGTTGTTACGCAGGAATTTCAATACAAAATTCTCTATAGAAGTGATAGTTATTGCTGTTAATACAAGAACTTTCAACATGATTTAGAAAATAAAAACTATAAATGATGCAAAGTATTTTTGGGAAACTTCCAATAGAATATTTTACATCCTACAGAAGTCACTAACACCAAAGAAAAAACCAGAGGAAAGTCAAAGAAAAGATGGATGAATTGTGAGAGGAAAAATATGAAAGAGAAAGGAGTAAATGATGACGTGAAGTCTGACAGGCCCGAATGTAAGAAGAAAACGAGTTGCGCCGACCCCAAATAGAATGGGAGAAGGACAGGAAGATGATGAAGACAACACACATTAAAACATTTTGTTGCCAAAATGTAGTTCAACTTTATTATAAACTAGTTGAGCCGCGCAACTTCGTCTGCGTCACATAATATAGCTTACAACATGTCATTTTGTGCATTCAATTACGAACAAAAACCTTTTAAAATCAATATTGTTTACCTTCCATAACATACGGCGTGATAATATGTAGCCTACAGCCTTCCTTGGTTTACAAAGAACATTTTAGCTAAATTTCAATTCAATCTATCCAGTAGTTTTGGTGTGAAGCCATACCATACACACAGACAAACAGACTAACAGACAAAAATTCTAAAAAGTCAAGTTTTTGTCATCAGTTACGTTTTTCTAACATAAGCCACTTATTTTTTCTTGAAAATTCTCAATGTATGGTTTTTCTTTCGTTACCGTTTTATTATATGTACAGATAACTCCCATAATGTTTCACAGAACCTAAATCGATTAATCCAGATGTGGTACCGCGGGAGTCATCAAAGCGTCTACTCGAGCGTACATGGGCTTGTTACGGAGAATTAAACTTCAAATTGTTCTGTTATTAGGCTTCGCCCTAAATAAGTAAGTAACTAAATGTAAAGTCTTCTGACTATGTGCCTTTTATAGTTCTGTTGCCTCTGTTTAAGAATAAGTATGTACCTGCTTAAAAACTTAAAAGCAATATTTTTTGTGACCGACTTCAAAAATGGAGAAAATTGTTCAAAACAAGTACTTTCCTAAATTAAAAAGCAATTTTCGCGAGAAATAGCGTTTGTAAATTGGAGGTAAGATCACTTTCATAAAAATATAAGTTCAGAATATTATGTTCGTAACAATATGAAATTTTAATCAGAACACTATTAAAAGTTGTTAAGTGCATATTGGTGCTCGTGGCAGGAGGTGCGAGCATAAATAATATTACTTTAATAAGGACAGGTTACAGGATTACAGGATGATACGGGACCGAAACGTGGTCACTCACAATGGGCCTCATCAGGAGGCTTAAAGTCACTCAAAGGGCAATGGGGAGGGCTATGCTCGGAGTTTCCTTGCGCGATCGAATCAGGAATTAAGACATCCAAGAGAACCAAGGTTACCGACGTAGCCGGAAGAATTGCCAAACTTAAGTGGTAGTGGGCAGGGCACATTGCTCGCAGAACGGATGGCCGATGGGGCCGAAAAGTTCTGGAGTGGCGACCGCGAACCGGAAGACGTTGCGCTGGAAGGTCTCCCACTCTAGGTGGACCGATGACCTGGTGAAGGTTGCGGGAATCCGCTGGATGCGAGTCGCACGAGACCGGTCAATGTGGCGACACTTGAGGGAGGCCCATGTCCAGCAGTGGACGTCTTTCGGTTGAAATGATGATGATGATGATGAAGGACAGGTTGGCAATAACAATAACATTAAGTATTAATGCTCATAATTCAGTAATTATGCTCGTGACTCTACACCCATTTTAAATCTTCAAAATCAAAATCAAAGCATTTATTTCAAGTAAGCCAGTTACAGGCACTTTTGAATTGTCGAAACAAAGATGAAAATTAAATGTAGCTACAGTCCCAGTCACAAGACATAAAAACTGTGAAAGTACTGTAGTTGCCCATTCCCTAGCGTAGATCTCTATGGAGAAGAACGGGCAAGAAACTCCATGGACACTCTTTTAAATCAGAATATGGTTACAAAATCTTGGTTACATCATTCACGTTGAGATGGTATATTATGTGAGAACAATGTAGCAAGATGTGCACGGTAAAAGTGTCCACAGCAAAAACACACAAACGAAAAATACAATTCAAAATAATTCATTCAAATAAGCCATGGCAACCAAGAGATGACCAGTCACAACTGACAACGCCCGTTCACGGACATGACGCATGGATCAGCACCATTCAACTCAACCATTTTGAAGGGAACTAAATGATCCGACACATGCGCCACCATCAGCGAGACAATTGAGTGAGCATGACATACTCCAAACCGCCAGGGCACATTCAAGTCAAGAAAAGACGTAGGTTTCCAGTGAATGATAGCTTTCTAGTACATAGTACTCACACAATATGGGCTATGCATTTATATAATACTAAAGAGATTGATTCTATACAATGCAAAGATAGTTGTACAATCTTCAGCAGCTCCAACAATACAATTTAATGCTATCAATTTATGCGCCCCTGTCCATGCGGAGCAGGACCAGCATTGAGCCAAGCATTTTTATCAGCGATATAATCGCTCAACTTGTAATATGCTTGCTTACATAGTGTGCGTTTAATGCATGTTTTAAACTTTGTCTCATTCAGTTCAAGAATCTTTGTGGAATTTTATTATAGCATCTCAAACAGTACCCCATGAAAGATGAGTCTACTTTAGCGAGTCTGAAACCTGGTTGAACAAGTTGGTCCCTATTTCTAGTACTGTAATTATGTCTGTCACCCCTTTTACTAAAAAGGTGCAGATTTTTTCTGACGTACATTATGTTTTCGTAGATGTATTGACAATGTACCGTCATGATGCCAATATCCTTAATCAGTTCCCTTAGAGAATCGCGCCTACGAAGATTATATATGGCTCTGATGGCTCTTTTCTGCAGAATAAATATAGACTCAATATCTGCAGCCCGTCCCCACAGCAAAATGCCATAAGACATTATACTATGAAAGTAACTAAAATAAACCAGTCTGGCGGTATCTACATCAGTATACTGACGGATTTTTCTAATGGCATAGGCTGCTGAACTTAGCCGCCCCGCAAGAGATGTCAAATGAGAACCCCATTGTAGCCTTGAATCAAGCGTAATCCCCAGGAAAACCGTTTTATCTACGAATTCAAGTTTCTCTTTATTTAATATTATATCACAATCACTACTTTTAACATTCGGTAAAGCAAATCTTATGCATTTGGTTTTTTTTTCATTTAATACCAAATTGTTTGCTGTGAACCAATTTTGGATCTGAAGTAGGGCATTATTCACTTCATCTAGATTTTGGGCCCGCCTATTTATCTTAAAAATTAGGGAAGTGTCATCAGCAAATAACACCATATTTTGAGGTTGGTTTTTCAGTAAATAGGGTAGATCATTTATATATACTAGAAAGAGGAAAGTACCCAATATTGAGCCTTGTGGAACCCCCATTTTTACTTTTAACCCCTGTGAATTAACACCATTTATTTGAACATGTTGTTGTCTATCGTTCAAATAAGATTTTACCAAACTAAGTGCAAGTTTACCCAGTCCGTAATGCTCAAGTTTCAAAAGTAATGTGTCGTGGTTTACGCAATCAAACGCTTTGGAGAGGTCACAAAAAATTCCTATGGCGTCTTGAGACTCTTCCCACGCAGTAAATATGTGCTTTAATAAGGTTACACTGGCGTCAGTTGTACAACGTCCCTTGGTGAAGCCATACTGTTGATCATGTAAGATTCTGTTGGTGTTAAAATGATAGAGCATTTGATTAAGCATTACCTTTTCAAAAACCTTGCTAAAAACTGGTAACACGGATACAGGTCTATAATTATTAGTATCTTTACTGTCCCCGGATTTGAAAAGAGGTATGACTTTACTGTATTTCATTAAATCAGGGAAAACTCCTTGGTCTACACATAAATTAAAAATTAAAGCTAAGTAAGGGGCTATAGTCTCAAGTATGGATGTACAAACTTTGACAGACATTCCCCCCCATAGATCTTCGGTTAGTTTGATTTTTATTTGCCGGAAAGTTTTAATAACAATCATAGGGTTAATGTGTTTAAATTTAAATTCAACCAGGCAGCCAGACACATTCGCCTTTAATAAACCAATTGAGAGTTCAGGTGAGGAAATAAGAGCCTCCGTTGTTTTTTGTGGTATATCGGTAAAGAACTTTACAAATTCTTGAGCTACTTCCTGATTAGAGCTTTTAGGACCACATGCTGTATCTAATGTGTAGCTAGTGTTACGTATTTTCTTCCTGTTAGTCTCGTTATTTATAACTTTCCAAACTGTCTTTATTTTATTTTCTGCTGTTTTGATCTTGTTGCTAATGTGCAGTGCTTTAGCAACCTTGCATGTATTTCTAAAAATGTTTGAATACTTAGCAACATACTTGTTAAAAGTTTCAGTGTTTATAAAAGGCTTATGGCCATAAAGCTCAAATAGTCTTTCCCTACTTTTTCTGATACCTCTAGTTGCCCAATCACTAAATATGAATTTAGGGCAAATACTTTTTGTCTTCTTTTCAAAAGTTTTATTGAATTCCGTGTGAACTATTGAAAAGAAACGATCATACAATTGATCTATATTAATATCATCCAGGCCCATAACGCTTAACTTGTTCTGTAGCAAAATATTATACCTATTTAATCTGCTAGAAGTTATAGGTCTAAATTTAATTTGAACTTTTTGCGATGGGGGTGTATTACACCTGAAGGTTACAGTTTGTCCGCTATGGTCAGAGGGTAGACAATTTACTATTGCTTTATCTAAGTAATCACAATCGCAGAAAATATTATCTATCCAAGTAGCAGAAGATGGAGTGACTCTAGTAGGTTCTGTAAAAGTGTTGGTCAAGTCAAATGACTTAAAAAGATTTAATAAGCGACTGCTAATTGCACATTCTTCTAAAATATTGATATTAAAATCACCACAAATAATTGTAGATTTATTACTGACTGCAAGTTTTGCCAGTACATCTTCCATTATTGATTCAAATAAAGAAAAGTTTTGATAGTTTGGGGGTCTGTACACACACACAATTACATGCTTATCTAGCTCAACACAGGACAGTTCAACGCAATGTTCAACCGAGAGACCTACTATGTTATTACGTTGCTTATATTTAAAACAATTTCTTATTAATATTAGGGAACCTCCACGAAGCATAGTTTTACGGTTAAAGCAGCTACCCACCATATAGTTCTCATAATTGATAAGCATTTGGTAATCCTTAAGCCAATGTTCAGTAAAACAAATAATGTCAAACTTACTATTTTCTAAAAACAATTCAATTTCTAATAATTTGGAAGAAATGCCTTGGATATTTTGGTGGAATAATTTCAAAGTGTTCTGCTGAGGCCCTTTTTTACTAACTAATTGAGTGCAAGAAGATACGTTGGTAGGATTAACAATATTGTTAATCGTACCTCCTGTTGTCTCATTTCCTAGTTTAAATTAATTTTTGGAGTGAGGCTGGAGACACCCGTACCATCCTCAGACAACAAGACCCTATCACTAATACTAATATACCCTAATTGAGAATTCTCCACGGTGACACATGGATCCTCCTCAGTACAATGTTTGTAAACATTTATAGCACTAGTGCTATATTCACTTAAAGTCACCTGTATATTAGTATTACTACTAATTCGTCTATAGAACTATTTCTTTTGTACATAGTGTACTTACATTGGGTCAGAGCCAAAGTTCACAGCAGTCAAGGCCCCAGAGAGAGGAATACCTAAGTCCCTAAACAATGCCTGAGTGCCGTTTTCAGGATTACCGCCATCTTTATGAAGACCTTCATTCTCCTGCGTAGTAACAGCTTTTGAGGTGATGTATGTTATGTACTAAGGGCCATTAGTCATTATAACTATTGGATCAAATATTTATCAATATCTACTGTGACTGGCTTACGAAAAACAATTCATCATCTGCCTAGCCTTTTCCCAACTACACACATCAAAAAAAGTTTGCGATGACTTTGAAAAATCGAAATTCTTTTGACTCTCGCCTGACTTAAACCCAAAAGAGCACGCCAGCCACGTCCCCAGACAGTGCCAGAGTTTAAAGAAAACACACGACAAAGAATTTTTCTTGATAAAGTTCAATTTAAAAAATTATATTAGCTTAGGCTAGTGATCACAAACTTTTTTTGATGTGTGTATGTTGGGGTCGGCTTCCAGTCTAACCGGATGCAGCTAATTCTACATGAAGCGACTACCTATCTGACTTTTACAACCCAGCTGATACTGGGTAATACGATACCCCTTGGTAAGACTGGTTGTCAGACTTTTTGGGCCACTGACTACCTGTAACCTGTCAAAGATCTTCAAATGACAGCCAGGACCAACAGCTTAACGTGCTTTCTGAGGCACGGAGGAAACTCGGTATGTAAGGTTGGTCACCCATCCACAGATCAACCTAGGTAAGCACGGCTTAACCTAAAGATCGACCCGAGCGGCTGTTATTATTTAGCCACGAGCTCCACTTACGAGCTTACGAAAATCAAATGTGATGCCATAGTTTATTGATCATCGAATTCTGTTCTTTTCCATAGGAAACGATCAACCCGAACCGTGCGCTTATCTTTAGGTAGCTTTTCCTAAAATAAAAGATGCAGATTTTTTTTTATTTCAAATATTTTACTACAATATTAAACGTTTTAAATATAAATGCTTTTCTACATCACCATTACCTAATAAAAACCGGCCAAGTGCGAGTCGATACCATTGACTATATTTAGTATTTGTTGTTATAGCGGCAACAGAAATACATCATCTGTGAAAATTTCAACTGTCTAGCTGTCACGGTTCATGAGATACAACCTGGTGACATACAGACGGACAGACGGACAGACAGCGAAGTCTTAGTAATAGGGTTCCGTTTTTACCCTTTGGGTACGGAACCCTAAAAATGAACCTTTTACTAAGAATTCAATAATAGAAGTTAATTGTCATATTTATAGCTAAAGTCACATTCTTCACAAAAGCGTTTGAGAATTCTACAATTTGTGCAGTCATATAAACTTTTACCCTTTAACAAATCATTGTTACAATCGAACAATTCATTTTCGACCTTATCTTTCCAAAGCTAAAGTTCAAACTCCTTTGCTTTTCGATGAAATATTCCATTCATACCAAATTCAAGTTCATGCGGGAAGGTCAACTAAATAACATTGAGTTGAACGGTAATAATAAAGCATTTGGTGTACTAGTGTAATAATTCATAATAAGTAGTAACTAGGAGAAATATGATTACAGTTTATTATTTCTTGGTACTAATAATGCTCGTAGGTGTAATAAAATACTTCGGCGCCTGTATACGGTACTGTTTCTAATTTGTGGTAATAGTGTACAAGTTGGGGACCTAAATGTAATAAGTTATACTGTCTAATGTTGGTGTATTATGTACGGTCTAAGTGATGTAATCTAGTTATTTTGCTTTAGTGCTAATATTCTTGTCAAAGAATAATTTCTTGTTGTCGACATATTTTTTTGCCAGTAGGTAATTTATTCTGCCCGCGTAGCATGACCACCGAAGAAACGAAAGAGAATCGACAAATCTTTTGTTCATCTGCCTGCTTAGCATGACCACCGAAGAAACGAAAGAGAAACGACAAATCTTTTATTCATTTGCCCGCGTAGCATGACCAGCGTAGAAACGAAAGAGAATCGACAAATCTTTTGTTCATCTGCCCGCGTAGCATGACCACCGTAGAAACGAAAGAGAATCGACAAATCTTTTGTTCATCTGCCTGCTTAGCATGACCACCGAAGAAACGAAAGAGAAACGACAAATCTTTTATTCATTTGCCCGCGTAGCATGACCAGCGTAGAAACGAAAGAGAATCGACAAATCGTTTGCTCATCTGCCCGCGTAGCATGACCACCGTAGAAACGAAAGAGAAACGACAAATCTTTTATTCATTTGCCCGCGTAGCATGACCACCGTAGAAACGAAAGAGAATCGACAAATCTTTTGTTCATCTGCCTGCTTAGCATGACCACCGAAGAAACGAAAGAGAAACGACAAATCTTTTATTCATTTGCCCGCGTAGCATGACCACCGTAGAAACGAAAGAGAATCGACAAATCGTTTGCTCATCTGCCTGCTTAGCATGACCACCGAAAAAACGAAAGAGAAACGACAAATCTTTTATTCATTTGCCCGCGTAGCATGACCACCGTAGAAACGAAAGAGAATCGACAAATCTTTTGTTCATCTACCCGCTTAGGACCACCGAAGAAACGAAAGAGAAACGACAAATCTTTTATTCATTTGCCCGCTTAGGACCACCGAAGAAACAAAAGAGAAACGACAAATCTTTTATTCATTTGCCCGCGTAGCATGACCACCGTAGAAAAGAAAGAGAATCGACAAATCTTTTGTTCATCTGCCCGCTTAGGACCACCGAAGAAACGAAAGAGAAACGACAAATCTTTTGTTCATCTGCCCGCTTAGGACCACCGAAGAAACGAAAGAGAATCGACAAATCTTTTGTTCATCCGTCATTTTGTCGATTCAATGACAGCAAAATGACAGATGAACAAAAGATTGCATGATTGCATTGCATGCTACGCGGGTTGCAAACATTTAAGTTGCTAGCATAAACATAACGCTTGTTATCCCCGAAGAGTTAGGCAGAGGTATTACCCACCCACATTTTGCCAGTTAATTTTTAAGTCCCATTGTAATAGGGGGCAAGCCTATTGCCATAAATAGGGCACAAATGCAGAGTTCGTGGCTGCTATTGAGATATTCCTAATACAAAAACCTATTACCTAACATTTTACCCGACCCGCGAATCTCACGCAAGTTAGAGTCATGTTTGTTTCTTTAATAAATATCCAAGTTTTACCTGGAGTTTGGATATGATTGTGTTGTGCACAAACTAAACTTAATTTAGGCTATTGCTATCTTTTACTAAAAGGCAGTGCGAGAAAAGGACGGCTATAGCTATGAACTAAGTTAGAGATGTCAAACTAGTTTATGCCTTGAGCTGCACCGTGTTTTTAGTCGACATGTTTTTACGTGCACCCATCATTTGTATAGAAACTTTAGTTCCAAAACAAATTTACCGCTCTAAATATTTACGTCCGTCTCTTTCTCGTTTTATTAGGGGGAAAAAGATAGAAATAACCTAAATTAAGTTTAGTTTGTGCACAACAGAATCGACACCATTATAAATTTTAGAAAAAATCTAAAATTTAAATTGTTAATACTGCATTTTAAGTTAATTTGTAACAATGAAAGTGGCATAATCTATCCCTCCATAAAACTCTCTGTAAATAAATAATTTCAAAATTGTGTTGTATTAATCATAGAACAATTAAATTTGTCAAACGAGAAAAGTGTAAACAGGGATGAACTGTTCAAAACTAAATTTAAATTCCAAGTCTTTAAAAATTGTCTTAATATTTTTTATTATTTAGGCATTTAAAATCACGAGCGTACTTATTTACATTACGTTTACACCGCACGTTTGTGCTAGGTATTTAGAACACCACAAAGTAATTTTCACCACATTTACCACAAACTATTGGACCAACTATTCAATAGAAAACCCGACTCACAAATAACAATGACACAACAAGTCTTGAACACGATCCTATTCATAAGATTCGGATCATTAGTTATTATTTCAGGAACTACCAGTTTTAACCTTATTGTTCAAGCCATAAGTGTGAAAATTCGTCGACCGTCAGCGAACGCGGTAGTACGCACAACGACAAATCAAACATATATATTATATCAGTTTATGCGGATCTCTAATTGTACAGGAAGTCTAAAAAAAGCGAGGCCATGTTATACTGGACATGTATAGCGTGATGTGTCGCCATGTGTACCAACTTCAGGTCATGGTCAACGGGGTCTTTGAACTTGACTTTACACATGTAGCTTTTTACATTAACCCTCAAAAAGCTATCGATAATTACCTCACCTTATTGAATTTTTTATTGGTATTCTTGAAGACACTGTATTTTTTTGTTTGTGTAGGTAGATAATTATTTTTCTCTTTATTTTTACTACTTTTTACTCATTTATTTTTACTGAGGAGCTCGTAACAAAATAATAACAGCCGCGCGGGTCGAACTTTAGGTTCAGCCGTGCTTGCCTAGGTTTGTCTGTTGATGGGTGACCACCCAGTACATACCAAGTTTCCTCCGTGCCTCGGAAACAACGTTAAGCCGTTGGTCCCGGCTGTCATTTGTAAATCTTTGACAGTCGTTAGGTAGCCAGTGGCCCAAAAAGTCTGCTGACAACCAGTCTTGCCAAGGAGTATCGTATTACCCGGTACTAACCGGGTTGTGGAGGTCAGATAGGCAGTCACTTCATGTAAGCTCGTGTTCAGCTGTATCTGGTTAGACTGGAAGCCGACCCCAATATAGTTAGGTAAAGGCTAGGCAGATGATGTCTCTTCATTTATGTCGGAATAGGGATTCGATACGAAATTTAAATGACTTCTGAATTTATCCAATTATTTCATCGTGTGAAAATATTTTGATGTGTTACTTAACGCGTTTGCTCTCAAACGTCAAGGTAAATACATCGACGCGTCTTTTGAAGTTGGTAAGTAAAATACTGGTATTCAGCTGCATCTGGTTAGATTGAAGCCGACCCGAACATAGTTAGGAAAAGGCAAGGCAGATTATGATTTTTCTCTTTATTTTTAGAGACTTCATCATTACTATAAGAGTAGAGGAAAACCAAAGAAACCATGGATCGACTTAGTGAAGAATGGTATGGCTAGAAAGGAGGTGACTGCTGAAATTATGCACATCAGTCACTGCGCCTACGTGCCATCCAAAATATCATGAATGACTGAAAATGCTAGTTAAATGAACTACCAAATCAGAAAATGATTACACTATTTGATTGATAAACTGTTAATAAACGATCAATCTAAAACGACATTAAAATCAAATACTAAAACCAAACAAACAAACCAAATAAAATCAAGTTAAAAAAAAAAACACAAGCACAATTTCGATCAAAACATTTGATTCAGAAACTCTCGCCAAGCAACGGCACTGGATATTTCAAGCCACAACAAAAGGATTTGGAACAAAAAGAAAAATACAGACTATCCTCCAATGGCCGTGGGCAAGACCCATTGTAAATCTGTTGAGACACTGAAGATATTTATTTCATAGTATTTTAAAGAAACTGTGGCTGTTGCTGATGTGCTTATATCTTGTGAGTTTAGTAATTTTTGGAGTAACTTTGATAAGAGTTAGTATTAAACTAAACGTATACATTTTTTTGCATGATAAGGCAATTCGGGTGGTACAATCGAGTACGGCATAAATGTACAACGGTTACGTATCGTAATACCTAAGTTTATCCCAACTATTTTCATTTTAACTACGGTTGATTCACTTAAGTTCATAACGTATATTGGTCGACTCACTCACTACTGTTTGACTTACCACATTAACAATGTACTTACATTGTATACATTCGGAAAAAAACTGGTCGGCTTAGCTCAAATCATGCCACACCAACCTGACTATGATGCCGAATGTAGTTTGCCAATATTATGTGCAGTAATAGTAACGGCTTTGTTCTTCAATAAATACAGAAAAACAGTCGACTCAAATAAAAAGCCTAAACCACTGTAACTCCTGAAAGCCAACAGTGCCGACCACCAGAAAACCGCCGAGACAGTGAAGCTCGACGAAGTCCCAGAGAATGAATTTAACTGTCTTGGATCCCGCAACTAAATTAATCAGAAAAGCATAACGGAGGAGTAGGAAAAACCATAACTTCCACTTCGAGTCGAGTAAGTGTTTAGCGACTCTAAACGCATGCATACGATTTGACGTCACGTCGATCGTCGCGTGCATCGTAGCAAGTTTTGACGTTGCATACCGCAGTTATTTCGCTTTTTTGAGCCTATCAAATGCACTTTTTGCAGTTTATTGAAATAACCTAGGTACATGATAAGGATATATATTATGTACATCCTGATTCCATAGACAAACTGCTGTAACATTTTTATGTACTGTTTTTTATGTATGTGGTAACCCATTTATCGCACTCACGACGTGCAATGAATGTTTGTTATGTTTATTGTTTCTGTTTTAATTTTTTTTATGCATGTCATGTCCATGTGATAAATAAATATTTTTCTTTCTTTCTTTCTTTCTTTCTAACTACGTATGGTTAGATTGTAAGGATGTAAACAAATAAAATAAAAAAACCGTTGATAGTGAGTAAGTAGCATATAAGATAGATGAATCCCTGAGCAAAGCGTAGTTTTACTCAAATGTCTTATTAATTAAATCTATTTTTATGCTAATTGAAGTAGGTATCATATTTTCACAAACATTACTAGCACTCTGAATCTGCTGCTCTGGTCTTGACAGCTTCATTTGTCTAAATTAATCTCTAGCGCTATTTAATTAAAATCTAATGACGCTAATACTCTTGGTCCGATTTATTATTATAAATACCTAGATCTACTTCTTCTACTTTACTAGTTGAGAGACAGAGTATGGTACAAACATAAGAAATGTATTTTTAAAGTACTGACAATCGGTACGGGTCAATACCTATCAGTACGGGTAAAATATCCCTAAACAATCTAATGCGCTCGTTCATAAAAATCGGTACTGATCCGTACCGATTTATCAGTACTTTAAAAATGCATTCTTTATGTTTGTACTCTTTAGATTGCATAGGCTAGTTTACCCGTATTGATAGGTACTGGCCCATACCGATTGTCAGTACTTTAAAAATGCTTTCTTTATATTTCTATTTTACCCGTACTGATAGGTACTGACCCGTACCGATTGTCAGTACTTTAAAAATGCATTATTTATATTTGTACCCTTTAGATTGCATAGGGCTATTTTACCCGTACTGATAGGTACTGACCCGTACCAATTGTCAGTACTTTCAAAATGCATTATTTATATTTGTACCCTTTAGATTGCTTATGGCTATTTTATCAGTACCGATTGTCAGTATACCAGGAGGTTACTATGAAATTCTTGGTCAAAGTACCTGTCCCGGGAACCAAATCTAGAAAATCAAGCATAACAGTAGAGCTTGCGCACACTATCCTAACGACGCAGTAAATAATTTCCAAGTTTATATTTCAATCGTAAAATAACAATAGGTAAGATTTATGAAGTTTTAGTCAGTGTATAACAATATCGAGGCCAGTAAAACATTCGCCTATTAACTGAATCTATGTATTGTGTACCAAATTATGATCGAAATCTAGTAGGCATATCATATTATAATTGTACATTCCTCGCCACGCAATAGTCACACGCTAACTTCTGTCACGACATAGTTTATGAAACAAAAGAATTAGGTACTAGAAAATGTACTTGAAATCTTTCGCCTCTACCGGGGCTGGAGGACTGTTCGAAAGAATTACTGCAGCCCTGGAACACAAAGGGCGATGAAGGAACATGGATAGGTTTTAGTCAGTAAGTCTGACACTCCCTTCCGCTCCGCCCAGTGGGCTGGCAGTCTCGACAGAGATAACGACAACATCGCTAACTTTCAATCGCTGATTACTAACGAATAAATTGGGTTGCAATAACGATGCTGGCGAGTAACGTAAGTCTCTAAATTTAAGATGCGATTCTTGCAAAAATCGTTATTGCAACTGAATTTATTTCGTTAGAAGTATTCGTTAGTAATCAGCGATCGAAAGTTAGCGACGTTGTCTTTAACTCTGTCGAGACTGCCAGCCCTGAGCGGGAGGGGTCATTTGATGATTTCCCATCTGAAAAAAAGCCTTCCACCCGCTCATTAGACCCCGCCATCCCCTTTAAAGCTAACCTGTCCGAGTCGGGGGTCTTTTTAAAATGTAACTAGATTGATAAATATAAAAAAAACCCGTAACTAGCTTATGCTCGTGGCTTCTCCTGCAGTTCAGTTATTGTCCCACGGGGTCGTAATACCAGGGATAAAAAGTATCCTACATTTATTATTCTAGGTTATAAACTATGAATTTGTGTGCTAAATTCGAAATCACCGGGGAGATCCGATAGAACGCTTGGCGACATTACGGCAGACTAAGTACGTGGAGGGAAGCACTTTAGTTCTACCAAAAGAACTGATCACGATGTGTGTTTCGTGATCAGTTCTTGTTCGGTCAGAAGTGTTTGGAAGGCTTTCGTCCTCAGTGGCAAATCTAGACTAAATATAAACATAGTGTGTGCCTTTGACTGCCTGTGTAAATTCACAGACCGGTAGTATGCAGCAAAGGCGAGCTTAGGCGATACAAACCAATACGACGTGAGATCCGTTTCACCGTCCAACCACGCGGACGGGCGGTAACTTAACATAACATCACGCCTATAATCCCCAAACGGTTAGGCAGAGGTGTACACCCCCTACCTTTAATGACCCGAATGGCGCAGCGGTAGTGAGGCTGCCTTACGTGCTTAAGGTCCCGGGTTCGAATCCCGGTCGGAGCAAATGTTAGTGTGATGAGCATTGACATTTGTTTCTGAGTCATGGATGTTTATATGTACATTCGAACAAGCTATTTTGTTTACAGTTTAACCCACAAATTACATTATAAACTGTAAACCAAATAGCTTGTTCGACCGTACAATACGTATGTATTTACAAGCAAAAATTATCTATGTAGTATATCAACCGTCTGGTGTCCACGACACAAGCCTCGTTGCTTAATGTGGCACTAGATAGCGTTGTGTGTAATGTCCAGCAATATTTATTTATTTACCTAACAGTTCGCCAGTTACGTTCAAGTCCCATAGGACTTGAACTCGTCTATTACCATGTAATAGGAGGCGAGCCTATTGCCGTCACAGGGCACAATTCCAGAGTCTTTAGCTGCTACTGAAAAAACGTCGTCCAGTCGAGGTAGAAAATAATATTAAAGAGTGTATAAAGGTTCTGGATAAATCAGTCCTCAAGTCTATCTACTGGAATGGGGTTAATGGTTTGTTACATGCATACATACATAAAATTATGTACCGTTGTGAACCGAGCGGAGTTGCGCCGAGAATTAATGCTAGGACACTACTTGGACACGCTTCTGTTTCGTGTTCTCTTTGTTCAATTTGTTGTGGTAAGTAGCGGCTTGCATTCGTATCAGGTTTATTGTGGCTTATTGGTAATAATTTCGTAGTTTTTAGGGTTCCGTACCCAAAGGGTAAAAACGGAACCCTATTACTAAGACTTCGCTGTCTGTCCGTCTGTCCGTCTGTCTGTCTGTCTGTCACCAGGCTGTATCTCATGAACCGTGACAGCTAGACAGTTGAAATTTTCACAGATTATGTATTTCTGTTGCCGCTATAACAACAAATACTAAAAATAGAATTAAATAAATATTTAAGGGGGGCTCCCATACAACAAACGTGATTTTTTTGCAGTTTTGTCTAATGTTTTTAAATAATGGTACGGAACCCTTCGTGCGCGAGTCCGACTCGCACTTGGCCGGTTTTTTTTTTAAACAACTGCCTCTATTGATCCGAGCTTGAGATTCTGGGTTCGATTCCCCGGTCGGGCAAAGTGTTATTGGGTTTTTTCCCATCAGGAATCTCTCAGTAGCAGCCACGGAGCCTACATTTGTGCCTGGTGATGGAAATAGGCTCGCTCCCTATTACATAGGACTCAAACATAAGTGGCAAAATGTGGATGTTCATTAGGTATACCTCTGCCTTACACTTCGAGGATTACTAGCGTGATGTTAAGAGATGTAGAAACGTTTTTAGCCGTCTATTTTGATCGGCAAATAACTGCGCAAAGGCTAAAACATTTGCTCTATCAACATTAACAACGAAATCTAAAAGTCATGATTTGTGTGTGATCTGTTTTGTTATGTATCTAGCGTATCCTACTTGATGACAATAACAACAACAGCCCATAACGTCCACTGCAGCTGGACATAAGCCTCTCCCATGATGGGAGGAATTTGCCGTAATCTCCACGCTTGGCAGGCGGATTGGAGATCGCAGTGATGAAAGACTAACAGAAAACGCTGCTGCCCATTCTCAGGTCTACGGAGGCGCAAAGTATTCTGCCTCAGACATTAGTCACCTTATACGACACCCGTGAGTGTAATGGGTTTATTCTATTCTACTCTGCCGGATACCACATGGCTACTACTTGATAATGTACCGCTAATTAAATAAAAAAGTCTCTTGGGCATCTATTGGGTTTTCCCATCAGGAGTTTTTTAGAAGCAACCTGGATTCCGGATTAATTCGTGGTTGTTTCGGCAGTCCAAAATGTTGGAAACCCACCTTATTTATTTACAAGTGCAAACTTACTAACAACATACTGGTTACAAAGTATGCGTCACAAGTAACAAGTTGGCTACGAGTTCCGTTTAAACCGAATGGAACTTGCGTTCATCCTTCTGAACTATAATAATAGATGCTGCCAAGACCAAGAAATGTTTGCTACACGAGTTCAACGTCCTGAGATTGTGTTATCATTGTTTTATGGATACAGGAATAGATTTGAAGGTAGTATGATGATCCTTGAAATCTCCAGTTTTGTAAAGGAAAACTAATTCTGTATTGATAAATGTACACCACAATGGTGATGGCAACTGTAGAACTAATGGCACTAGCATCGCTTGAACCAAACATCGTCATTGGTTGAAAATCTGTCAATGTCATTTTATATTTCAAAATAGTTTTCAAATGGGGTCTAAGCTATGGACGCGCCATCTACAATCAGATTGAGCAGCCTTCCCCATTGTTCCTAAGCTCTTTGTACTGGAATATATCTTTACTAATATTATAAAGCTGAAGAGTTTGTTTGTTTGTTTGAACGCGCTAATCTCTGGAACTACTGGTCCGATTTGAATGATTCTTTCAGTGTTGGGTAGTCCATTTATCAAGGAAGGCTATAGGCTATATAAAATCACGCTGCGACCAAAAAGAGCGGAGCATAAATGAAAAATATTGCAAAAACGGGGAAAAATGTATTCCTTTTGTGAGCTGTTTCTCTTTTATGTGACGCAGACGAAGTTGCGTGGGTCAGCTAGTAAGGTATATAGTTGTGTCCATTTCAAGTCAGATGAGATAGAGACATTATAAGACACACGTTATAAAAGGACAGCATAATATTGTCAACGAAAGAACAGAATTTAGGTGAACTAGTTTCTGCCAGCGGCGTCGCCGCCGTTAAGTTTGAAAATTGTCACATGGGATCTTACTATCGGAATAAAAAGCTTATGTGTTAATCCAGGTTATAAACTATCTGTGTGCAAAATTTCATCCAAATCCGTTTAGTAGTTTTTATTCAAAATAATAAAACTATAATATAAGATGACAATAGCGGTCATTGCCCTTTCCCTAATATCTCTTCGTCATCATCTGCCTTGCCTTTTCCCAACTATGTTGGGGTCGGCTTCCAGTTTTACCGGATGCAGCTGAATATTACATGGATTTATTATTGTATTTTACATGGAGATGGAGCGACTGCCTATCTGATCTCCACAACCCAGATAATACCTGGTAATACGATACCCCTTGGTAAGACTGGTTGTCAGACTTTTTGGGCCTCTGAGAGCTGTAACGACTGTCAAAGATCTACTTCACGTGCTTTCCGAGGCACGGAGGAAACTCGATATGTTATGGGTGGTCACCCATCCACAGACCAACCTAGGCAAGCACGGCTTAACCTAACGATCGACCCGAGTGGCTGTTATTATTTAGCCACGAGCTCCTCCTTCGCACGAAACAAAATAAATGAACCATGTATCGTTTTTATTAGATAAAAAGTTTTTAGAAGATCACGATAGATTACGATTCAAGAGTTGAACATGCTTATTTTTAGTTTTCAAAGTTAAGAACTTTAATAAAAGTAGGTGGGTCAATGACCGCTATTGTCTTCTTAAATGGCAGCAACTTTAATGCTAGTAAAAACTTTTGAATCTCAAATATCTGAAGAGTGACTTAACAAGAACTCTAATCAGGTTCAAAAGCTTATTATGTATAGCTAGAATCGCCTACTCAGAATATTCTGTTTTATTCGTATTAGAATGTTATAAAGGATAGTAGCAAGGTAATGGATTATAATATAATTTTCTCTTGTGAACAAATTCTCAGTACCCAACCCGGAGTTTGGAATTAAGCTCGGTAGTCAGTAATAGGGTCACCCTTTACGCTGAAAGATACGTATACCTTACCGGTACATAATTCCGAGGTATCTTTTAGGAAATTTTGATAAGGTAAGCTATAATGTTGGGTTTATTTTTTCATTCTTGTGATGAGCTTTCAAAGAGATACCAATACATAAAATAAAATTATCTGTACATTACTACTTACTTAGATTAAAGAGATAAAGTTGGTAAGATTGGATGTAGGGGTAATCTTTGTGACTACTTATCCGATTTGGAATATTCTTGTATTAAGTTATTGTTAAGCTACATTACATTCGAATGTTATATGCTATATCTTAAAGGTCCCTGTGGGTTAATTTCTGACCATAACGCAAGTGAAGTCGTGGGAAAAATCTAGTGTTTCATAATCAAAATGTTGGCAAAAAGAAGTCTCAAAATATAATGAGAATTAACGCAACGGGTTCCTGAAAACCATCAGAAGGCTTAAAGTCACCCAAGGGTCAATGGAGAGGGCTATGCTTGGAGTTTCCTTGCGCGATCGAATAAAAAATGAAGACATCTGCAAGAGAACCAAGGTTACCGACGTAGCCCGAAGAATTGCCAAACTTAAGTGGCAGTGGGCAGGGCACATTGCTCGCAGAACGGATGGCCGATGGGGCCGAAAAGTTTCGGAGTGACGATCGCGAACCGGAAGACGTTGCGTTGGAAGGCCTCCCACTAGGTGGACCGATGACCTGGTGAAGGTTGCGGGAATCCGCTAGATGCGAGTCGCACGAGACCGGTCAATGTGGCGACACTTGGGGGAGGCCCATGTCCAGCAGTGGACGTCTTTCGGCTGAAATGATGATGATGTTTTTGAAAATGGAAAAATCTGTCGAGACCTGCCCAGACACAGGCGGCAAGATGATTTGGAAGTGTATGATGAGGTTTTATTCGAAACTGCGCGGTATCTGTTCGCCTGAGATAATCTGGGAGAAGTCTTCGCCCAGCGGTGGGAAGTAAAACCTAAATGCAAAAATGGTACCTACGGGTGAACCAAATATTTTTATTTTTTTACTAAATTGGTAGTCAGTGGCCCAAAAAGTCTGACAACCAGTATTACCAAGGGGTATCGTGTTACCCAGTACTAACTGGGTCGTGGAAGTCAGATAGGCAGTCGCTCCATGTAAAATACTGGTATTCAGCTGCATTCGGAAGCCGACCCCAACATAGTTGGGAAAAGGCTAGGCTAATAATGGATGATACTGAATGAGCTTGTTGCAAACAATTTAACTTAAATGCCATAGCATAATTGTATTTTTGATTCAACAATCGACGTATTTACGTTACGTTAAATAGTTCGAAAAAGGATAGGCAGATGTTGAACAGATTGGTTGCGGTTCAAATTTCTTCTAAATACAAGAAAGTCCTTATCCTGGTACAACAACAACAACAACAACAGCCCTTAAAGTCCACTGCTGGACATAAGCCTCTCCCATGATGGGAGGAATTTGCCGTAATCTCCACGCTTGGCAGGCGGATTGGAGATCGCAGTGATGAAAGACTAACAGAAAACGCTGCTGCCCATTCTCTGGTCTACGGAGGCGCAAGGTGTTCTGCCTCAGACATTAGTCGCCTTATACGACACCCGTGAGTGTAAGGGGTTGGTACTATTCTACTCTGCCAGATACCACACGGCTAAGCTAACCGTGCAACCGGCTAGCTATCCTGGTAAGCTAACAGTTAAAGCTATAACGTGAAAATAAACTGTTAGTCTAACAATCCTCCATAGCTTGCTATATGATAGCCCTTACTTTCCCTCGCGTTTACAATAATACTCATTCAAAATAATAACTTAAGACACGAAGACTCCAAGAACTTTCTAGGCCACTGTTATCGTAGTCATTACTTATCTAGCAATTTGTATGAACAAATATTAATTTTGGTAAAAGAGCAAATAGCTTGACTATGTACTTTGAATATTATCTTGATTCTTATAAAACGAGGGTCGAATTAGAACAAGAAAAACAAATGAGTAAGTTTGGGAAATTACGTCTTTATTGAGGAACAGAAGTTACTGTGGAGCAGCTATTGTGTTCAAATAGGTAATAGATATTATATATATTATTTGGTTATTGAATATTTAGTTATTTTATGTAGAATGACACATTTGAACAATAAAAAATAAGAAATGATGAAATGCAAAAACAAACACACGTGGTAGGACTTACGGCAGTATAACTAAACGCGAACTGAACAAAAATATATTGTTTTGTTCAATGTTAAAATTGGTACAATACAATATAATGTGGCTTAGATGTGTTATTGAGCTTTATTATTGTTGAAACCTAATATACACATACATTCTTCTCACAAAACATCGTTATATAAAATACGCGACACAATGATTAACCATAGAACCATGACGTTTTGTTAATCAACTAAAAACAGACATCCATTTCAGTTCAGTTCCAATCGAGTTTTTACTAATGGTTTACCAATAACGCCGATGAACTATGTTCCGATACTTCTAATAGACTGATGTCGAATAATTGGTACGTTTTACTGTCATGTTTTGTAATCACTTCATTGATAAGATAATATGCATTATAACATAACCATCACGTCTATTTTTCTAGGAGGGTTAGGCAGAGGTGGTTTATCCATATTTAAGCAGTAATTTTTAAGTCTCATGTAATAATGAAATGAACAAAAAATAAATAGAATAAATCATCGCCAAGAATCCATTTTTTCTCCTATAAATTCTCAAAAAACTAGCCAAATGCGAGTCGGACTCGCGCAGGAATGGTTCCAACATCGAAGTAGGGGAGCCAATTTAGTTTTTAATTTATTTTTATTATTTGTTGTTATAGCAACAACAAAAATACACATTCTGTGAAAATTTTAATTATCTACCTATTACGAAACATGAGATTACCGCTGACAGACAGACGCATAGCGGAGGCTTAGTAATAGGGTCCCATTGGCTACCCATCGGGTACGGAACCCTAGGATGTAGGGCAGACGGTTTGTCAGACTCTTACTGACTAAAACCATAAGGTGTTCTTCAAAATTTTGTCACCCAACCCTAGCCAGGTATTGGCCCGTATGATTTCTATGTGGATCCTGTGACTATCTGCAGCTAATGCCGTGGTTTTGTGAATGCTCTGAGGAAGATACGCTATTATACCATAGTATACTCAAGGTCGAATCAGAAATGAAGACATCCGCAAGAAAACCAAGGTTACCGACGTAGCCCGAAGAATTGCCAAACTTATGTGTCAATGGGCAGAGCACATTGCTTGCACAACGTATGGCCAATGGGGCCGAAAAGATCTGAAGTGGCGACCGCGAACTGGAAGACGTTGCGTTGGAGGGCCTCCCACTAAGTGGATCGATGACCTGGTGAAGGTTGCGGGGATCTGCTGGATGCGAGATGCATGGGATCGATCAATGTGGCGACGTCTACGGAGGCATATGTTCAGCAGTAGACGTCTTAGGACTGAAATTATGATGAAACTCAAGGTGTAGGGGGTTCAAAAATTGTAATTTGCCGCACAGGGTCACAGGGTGTATATTATGAGTACAAACACTCGCTTATTACTTGAATAAAGCAAAATACTTCAAATAATAATAACGATTCAAACGAACCTTGACCTCAGCCATAAGCAAAGCTAAAAAGAAATCTAAATTACCCTCATTTTTTTTGTTCTTTGTAAATATGTAAATGATGTCTCGGGGTCGCCGTTATCTGTTTAAAGATTTATTATTTAAGAATAAAGTGAGAGGGGTCACTGCTGTCAACAATCGCTTTTTTTCGACGAATTAATTCAACGACGTTAACGGGGTTTTTGTTGGCCTACGATAAAGAAAGGGTTGGTCAATATAATTCCTTTGTATATTTTAGTAGGTATTGCTTTTTTTCTGAATTATTAGTTTGTTCGTGGAATTATGAGTCTTAAAGTCCCATTGTGGAAAAAAGGATCTTGTCCTAGCATTTCCTTATATTTGATAATGTTACACAAAGGACCACTTTTTCGAAGAAATTGAACTCATCCCGTTTCTCAAGTCTTCTAATAGTCCTTTCATTTCTTGAAAAAAAAACTATGATATTATTCTGTCAATTCCTTGTTCTCATGATATGTCTAAGCAACATTAATTACTGGGTATAACCCGAACGACCACGTGGTATAAGGTTATACGTCCGTAGTCCCAAAGTTTTGCAGACAAATGGCGATGCTCTTTATCCTTAATCCCTCAATCCTCTTTTCAACATCCACGTGAACAACAACCAACAACGGATACTTAGATTTACCTATATATAAAACAAAGTTTTTTCAGAAACCTACTAATCTTAATAAATATAAATTACGTGTCACGTTGTTTATCCGCGATGGACTCCTAGAAACTACTTAACCGATTTTAATCAAATTTGCACAACGGTGCAGTTAGATCCAACTTGAAAGATAGGATAGAATAGAAAAAAATAAAATGTCCACCCGTGCGAAGCCGGGACGGGCAGCTAGTTGAATTATAGATTTTAACTTTCCGTCAAAGTAACGTAATATGCCAATCAAAATGACGTGTTTCAATATTTAACAGATCGGTACGAAATTATTTTAGTGATGATGAAAAATTTCGATTCCAAGAATAAAAAATTGTCTGCAATCGGTCCGGCTGGTAATAATTATCAGAATTTTTCATCACTCTGTAATAATTTCGTTTCGCTGGACTATTAAGTATTAAAGTCTTCATTTAAATTGGAACACGTTACATTGAAGTCCTTTTAAACTTTGCCGACTGATACTGAAATAGCCGCAGACCGATATATTTTTCAATATAAAAACCTGAAACTTGGCAATAACTAATGCCTACGCTTCCAAGTTTGTCTATTAACTTCATCGCTTTGCAAAAGGGGCTATTTATATAGGCTACTTTGGGGCTATGCAAGGCTTCCAAACTTAGTCGTTTCGCCCCGGACTAGTGAAGCAAAAAATGCTATCTGCTCTGAAATAATTAGTGTGTGTTTGTGACTCTTCTGTTTTAGTTTTCCCCGAAAATTGAGTTTTGATGCTCTAGTTTTAAAGTTTTTTATTCAGCTGCTGTATTCATTAGTTTGGAGCTAATTAGCTCTATTGAATTCACGAAATTAGTTTAATTAAGAGGATTTGATTAAACCTTTTTAATGCTGTATTTTTATAAAGAATCGAGAGAAGGTTTACTCGTTTAGCTTCTTTTCCATAGTTTTTTTTCCTATTAAAGAATTAGTTGGCTGCAGCTAAGCTTATATTGTATTATTAGCTTTCTAAGTAAAGCTCTTTTCCTCGACGGAACAACAACAAAAGAGCAGCACCAGGAGGGATTTTCTACAAAGTATTTAATTGGTCCTTTTGTACGCTTCCTATAAAATCTGGACAGCCATAATTTTTATATTGTTCAATACCCTCAGGAAGCAAAAGCGCATTACAATAACTTAATAGGGGCACAAAGTGAACTGGTTTAAAGAAACTGCACTTGGAATAAACAAAGTGGCTTTCTAAACGCTTATTTTTAGGTCGTTCTGGAAACGAAAGCCATAAGCTCGATCATCGAACTCGGAACGATTGGGACTGTTTTTTTTACAAAAAAAAGAACGAATTTTAAATTTTTCGTGTTTTTTTTTAAATAAAAAAAATAAAATATAAAAAAAAATCACGAAAAATTAAATTTATAGTAATTTTGTTTTTTTTTTGTTATTTGAAAAAAAAAAACAGTCTTATGGCTTTCGGTTCCAGAACGACCTAAAATTAACGGTGTATAATCGATAACGATGTTGGGAAAGTCTAAAATATATTGAATTGATAAAAGTAACTGTTGTTCACGTCCTGTCTTAAGCAGTGATAGCCTAGTGGTGTGACCGTCGGACCGCCAAGTCATAGGTCTCAAGTTCAAACCCAAGGCACGCACCTCTGATTTTTCGGATTCATGTGCGTATTGTATACCTAATTATCACTTGCTTCGGTGAAGGAAAACATCGTGAAGAAACCAGCATGTCTGAGAGATATTTCTCGACGGCATGTTAAGCCTAGTCAGAGGTCCATAGGCGGCTTAAAAACTCTGACACCAGGTTAGAAACTAACCACACGATAAAGAAAGAACGTCCTGTCTTGTAAATCGTTGTAAGATATCACTTTGACCACTTAATTAGGCCCTGTCAAGTGGCACAAAGTGGTACATAAATCATTTCGCTTACCACTTTCTGTAGGTATTCAGGCATTATGATCATCTGTCTAGCCTTTGCCTAACTATATTGGATCGGCATCCAGTCTAACCAAATGCAGTACAATACCAGTATGATGAACAAAGTGACTGCCTATCTGACCTCCACAACACACTGAGTTGTGATCCCAGCAGAGAAAAGCACGCTATGCTGTCCAAAGCACGGAAGTGCATGCACTCGAGGTATATGATTCTGTAATATCTTCTTCTGAGCACTGGGTCTAATAACACAGGTATATCACCTAGCACAGGAGTCAGGGACTTCAAACAATTTTGTACCACTTCCTTGTGTAGTAAAGAGTATTATTGATTTAATGGAAAACCAATCGACGAACTGAGCACAACAAGATTTGCTGATTCTTGTAGATCGATTCTTGCGACTGTTAGTATTTAGTTATGGGCCTTTCTAGAATTCAGTCAATCAAAACCAAGCGCCTTGTCTCTAAACAAATGGAACACAAGCGTAGTGGTTACAATGTCAAGACCTTTTAGCGCCTACGTGTCCGACAGTTGGTGTAATTTAGCTCACCTGTGGTTCAATGGAGCGGAATTCGGTCTCACGAAGGTCGGTCAATGGCTTCGAATATTCTCGATTACAGTTTATATAAAAACTGTTGCTTTTGATTTATGACTCTGCACTCATTCCCAGCTTTGACAGGTCGAATGTAAGTTGATCGCGCTTGGCAAAGTTTTCTGGTATTTTTGGTAGAAGTACCTCAGAGTTCTGAATTTCACAGTATTTTTGGTGTTGATTGGTACGGTGGGCTGCATCAATTGGGTACCCCAGTACCCCGGGTTCGAATGTAGGTGCTTTCAAGGTGTTACCTATACGTACATTGTGAAGCTGGCTGTACCATGATAGATAAGTACGTTTTTAATTAGTAAATTAAATCAATTTGTAAGTCTTATTTACAACAATGATTTTAGAAGATTCCTTTTCCAGAATAAGTACAGGACCATAAAATTCTAGAAAGACATTACAGTAGCGTATTCTGCCTTGAAACGCTTACGCAATTTTCAAGGTAAAGTTCAAGTATACATGCGTACATTTTATGTAGCTGAGGGTGACAAACTTACAACCTCGAGTATGTTATTAGGCACATGTAGTACAGGTAGAACAAAAGTCTTAACAAAGTTCCAGGTACGAGCGAACACAACGCCCCCTACATCTAATTACTGAAGACTGTAAACAGCGAACACATAAAACCGGAAAGTCGATAATGAAAACGACTTGGTTCCTTTTATTTCTATCTCTTTCCTTTTATTGGACATTAAGGGTCGTACATCGAGTTTGGCCCTTATCTGTCTGCTAGAGATTTATTTAGGAACCACCCCTTCCAATTTTACAGGCTTTTTGCGCGAAAAGAAAATTACTGTTGAGAGAGGGATTTTTTAAAGTTAATCTTATCTGTCTTATGTCTAAAATAATTTGCTTTGAAGCTAAAGGGATTCTGTGGGAGTATTTATTTCTGTTTACTTTCAAGCCGAATTAGAATGGAAATAAATAGTTTTAATGGGATTAAGGTTTAGAAGGTTAGTAGAACAGGGTTATTGCGAAAAACGATGCCGTCATCGACGTATTTGATAGAGAAAACGAGACTAGAAAATTTTTCGTACGCCTTGTCGAGTCGAGAGCACCAAGCTACAGTTCAATTCAAGTCATTCACCAAGAATTGCATTGAACCGTAGCTTAGTGCACTCACATCTCCTAATCAACTCACTCCGTACGTACCATACAAAGCCGTGTTTGACGGCAAGAAACGGAACTAAGCCTAACGCATAGAAAACGTTCACGTTAGTGACCTATTGTTCTCCAACGAACTGTGGGCCGCACCTTGTGGGACCGTCGACGGCTACGCTTTTGAGGGACCCAGGTCGATGGGCCCGTAGCCCCAGGCTCGGCAATAACCCGATTGCATGCGTTAGTAAAGGCGCTTATGCTGTTTATTAGTGCGATGTTTCACCGTCATATTAACTTTAAATGTTGGCTACTGAATTTGGGGGCTTCCTATTAGGAGTTTTACACACGGAAGGTTTGTTGTGTGGTCAGGCCGCACCTTTATTTGACGTGTTTTCGATACTTTATTCATGCATAATATAACATTACGCTTTTTAATCCCTGAAGGGTTATGTAGAGGTGTACTTAATAAGTACACCCACATTTTGCCAGTTATTTTTAACTCCCATGTAATAGGGGGCGAGCCAATTGCCATCCACTATGCACAAATCTAAAGTCCGTGTCTGTTACTCAAAAATGTCTGATGGAAAAACCCAAAAACACTTTGCCCGACCCGGGAATCGAACCCAGGACCACACCACTAGACCAAAGACGCTGACCAAGTAAATTTATTAATTACCTATCATATTGGAGTAATAACCACAGCTAGCAATCGTTTGGTTATCTCAGTAACGGTATTGTAATTTCGTGCTGTACCAGAGTATTTCCCTATTCCCTTAAACTCGTAAAAAGAACATAACGGAAGACAGTACAACCTATCCTTCCATCTTTTTCTATCATAGCAGGTAGACAAGATTTTATACCGGTAATTTGGCTCTTTTCCGTCGTATCTAATATGTAGGACCTACGATCGGAGTAAAACTTTTTGCTGAATATTTTCAGCCGGTATTTTAGACAGTCTTGATCGATTTTCAAAAACTCTCTGGAAGTTGTCAACTGTTTTTATTCATGAAAGAGTTTGGTCCTGTGACATAAGACAGATGTCGCGCGTCCCGGCGAATATTTTTTGTTCGACCTACATAATATTAAATAATTCGCAAATGGAGTAGTAAAAATCTTGTTTACATAAATTTATTATGTTGGCGCATATTGTAAATAGTTATTGGAAATACAGAAAATCTTGATACAGAATGATTCCAATATGCTTGTAAAACCAATATGATAGCTACAATTTACTTATGTAAGTTAATTTTCCGCAAGGTTGATTTCTAGTAATTTCGCCAATCAAAGCTAAATAAAACTAATCCCAAGAAGTCACCTAACGAATGTAGGTTCTAAGGAATTCATGCCTTCTGCGAATATCGCAAAAAACACTTTATAGAACTAACAAAACCTCACTGAAATTCCTGTCATCAATGATTGATAGATACGTAGACTTAAGACGCTTAAGGTAGTGCCCACACTAATCGAGTAAGCCGTGTGGTATCCGACAGAGTAGAATAGAACCAACCAATGTCTAAACCAAATGTCTGATGCAGAACACCTTGCGCCTCCGTAGACCAGAGAATGGGCAGCAGCGTTTTCTGTTAGTCTTTCATCACTGCGATCTCCAATCCACCTGCCAAGCGTGGAGATTACGGCAAATACCTCCCATCGTGGGAGAGGCTTATATCCAGCAGTGGACGTTATGGGCTGTTGTTGTTGTTTGTAATCGACGAGATATCGGCTTCAGCCGATCAGAGAGAGCTTCGTTTTTGGAATAAAAGCGAACAGTCCGACACGGTGTCAAGTCGTCCGATTCTTCTTCTTCCTTCTTTCTCTGTTAATGAGACGGTTTCTTTGGTCCTGCACGGAGCGGGAGGCGGTTACAGTTATATCTCGTTGCACTTGACATAATAAAAATAATAAAAAAATCGGTAGATTTTTTCTGACGATATAATATTGTATTACAAAATATTTATTGTCGATGAAAACAAAACGAAGTCAGCCGCCCCCATTTTGTAAACGCCAGATCAAGTTCTTGGTCCGTAAATACACTGTCAAAGCCAATGTTAGCAATTGTTTTTATGTGGTTGACATAAGTGACAGCACGCAATCATAACTCGACATAAAATTAAATCAAGCTGTCTTTACGGAAGGCGTACCAAGTATGTGATATGTCGGAAGATAGTAATAAACTGCCAAAATAATAGAAAAGAAACGATATTTCTTTCTTTTAAAAAATATTTTTTCTATGTTTTTGCCCTTCAGTTTCTTAGCTGCTTGTTAACCAGTCAAAATCGTTATCATCGGCCTTTTTCCAACTATGCTGGGGTCGGCTTCCAGTTTAACTGGATTTAGTAGAACAGTGTGGTACATGAAGCGACTATATATTTGACCCCTTCAATACAGGTAGGTAGGTACTTGGTAATACTGGATAAACCCATCACAAAATGTAGTGCACAAATAAGTCATCGAAACATCAGGAAAACTTCACGAAGTCCTTCAAAAACCGTTCTAAAATCCGTCATTTCATATAAAACGCGCCCGACCATTTTCTATCAACCGATACGGACAAATTGTGGACACATGCGACTCTGTACACTGACAGATACTGTGCTGGAGTATCTGTCAGAGTTCGATGTCCGCAGCCAATCAGCAACTTGTCCGTACGATTCGACTGCCAACCACTGCTGAACCATTACTGTCTTTTAGGGTTCCGTAGCCAAATGGCAAAAAACGGAACCCTTATGGATTCGTCATGTCAGTCTGTCTGTCACCTCCACCAGCCACTTTTTTCCTAAACTATAAGAACTATGCTGTTGAAACTTGGTAAGTAGATGTATTCTGTAAACCGCATTAAAATTTTCATACAAAAATAGAAAAAAAAAAACAATACATTTTGGGGGTACTCCCTAATACTTAGAACTGAAACTCATTTTTTTTTCATCAAACCCATACGTGTGGGGTATCTTTGGATAGGACTTTAAAAATTATATTGAGGTTGCTAATATCATTTTTTTCTAAATTGAATAGTTTGCGCGAGAGACTCTTCGAAAGTGGTAAAATGTGCCGCCCCCCCCCCCCCCCTGGAACTTCCAAAATAAGAAAATGATAAAACTAAAAAAAAATATATGCTGTACATTACCATGTAAACTGCCACCGAAAATTGGTTTGAACGAGATCTAGTAAGTAGTTTTTGAATACGTCATAAATCGTAAACCTCAATTATTATTAAAACATCGATCAAAGTTACAACGAACTACAAGAACTTTTATAGTATGTTACTTTCTGCTACGGAAGCCTTCATGGGCTACTCCGACTCGTACTTGGCCGCTTTTTTAACTTTCAGGTTGATCATCATCATCATCATCATATCAGCCTGGGATTACCCACTGCTGGGTATAATAGGCCTCCTCTTTCTTCTGCCACACTTCCCGGTTCTGTGCGTCCCTTATCCATATGTTTCCCGCGATTTTGACGATGTCGTCGACCCAACGAGATTTAGGACGGCCCTGGTTTCTTTGGTTTTACCTTGGCCATGACTCAGTTAAAGCCTTGCTCCATCGGCCATCTCCGCGACTAGCCAGATGTACTGCCCAGGTCCACTTGAGGCGTACCACCGCTCCCCAACGTCTTAGAGTTTCTTTTTTTTTTCCTTTATTTACCTGATGTTGGCCTTACAGCTGCTAGGTTGAAGTGGAACTGGGCTGGTCACATCTGCCGCATGTCGGAGGAGCAATGGGCAAAAATTACCACTCAGTGGATACCAAATAGCAGGAAACGACAACGCGGCAGGCCCAGAAGGAGATGGCGGGATGAGCTGGACGCTTTCGCAAAGGATTAGCCTACAATCGCACTAGATCGCGAAATGTGGACGGAGGGAAGGGAGGCCTTTGCCTTGCAGTGGGACAATACAGGCTTATAATAATAATATAATAATATTGGCCAACCAACAATTGTTAACACTGTACCTAAATATTTCGAGTAATTATCTACCATTATCTAAGGTTAGTGTAACAATTTCTTACAGGTTAGCCGTGTGGTATCCGACAGAGTAGAATAGAACCAACCCATTACACTCACGGGTGTCGCATAAGGCGACTAATGTCTGAGGCAGAACACCTTGCGCCTCCGTAGACCAAAGAATGGGCAGCAGCGTCTTCTGTTAGTCTTTCATCACTGCGATCTCCAATCCGCCTGCCAAGCGTGGAGATTACGGCAATTTCCTCCCAACATGGGAGAGGCTTATGTCCAGCAGTGGACGTTATGGGCTGTTGTTGTTGTTGTTGTTGTTAGCAGCGCATGCCCCATAAACATATTAGATGTGCCACAAGCACTGTACACTGTACTATAAAGTTGATGTCTAATTAACTAAAATTAACAAGTTTAAATTTCCATTATGTGAAGGAATATAATACTAATATTAACAGTAAAAGTAAAATTCAATAAAAATAACAGATTAAACAGAGACACCACAAAACAGAAAAAAAATGAAATAAAATTAAAAATATTTATTATAATATTAATCAAATTCAAAATTCAATTCTTTCAGGGTCACTGCTAGTAATTAATAGTAAACTCTACAAATAACCTAGTATAACTACTATATTGTATTAGAAACCTAATCTTGTAATATTAGCTGTATGTATTTTTTTAAATAAATAAATGGTTTACGTTCAGAATCCATCTAAAAATCAGAGCTATTTCAGGATTTTCCTAAAATCCCAGTTCATCTAAAGCCGAAGCCATATTATGGATTAATGAACCGCCGCGCTACTCGCCTCTGGGCGACTGTTAATGAGCAGCCGACCATTTTCTATTAAGCTGAGCGGACACTGGCAATTAAGAGGGAAACGCTTAGATGAGGAAGTATAAAGTATCAGTTTACCTATCGGGGTGCCTAAGTTTTTGTTTTGGATCGTAATTGGTCTTGGAAATCGTGTGAAACTGATTGACGAATACCTAGGTCCTGCCTTTTTTAATATGGCAATATTTTACCGTTTAAAGAATACGGCTCAGGACACCGTATTTAATTAGGGTACAGTAATTTTCATTATTTATAAGCAACAAAAAAAAAAACTTTACGTGATAACGCCATTTTTCATGATATTAGTGATTTTAACTTACAAAACAAAATTTTATCCCCCTTTTTACCACCTTAAGGATTGAAATTCTAACAACACCATTGCGTTAGCTTCCAACCGTACGACTAGATAATAAATTATGTAATTTTAACTTCGAAAATTAAAGACTTTCCATACACAACTTTATCACCTTTTTTAACTATTTGGGGGTGGAATATTAAAAACGCTGACACACTTATAAATTAATTTTCAATCATCCTAAACAGAAAATTTTAAGATACTAACTTAAAACTTTCATCCCCTACTTAATCCCTTAATTAATTCATACGACACGTGTTTCAGCGTTTTTGATAATTCTACCAATTATCAAAAACGCTGAAACACGTGTCGTATGAATTCATTTTCAATCGTCAGCCTAAACACAAAATTTTAAGATATTTAAAACTGACGAATTTTTATACAAACTTTCATCCCCTATTTAACTTCCTTATGGATTCAATTTCGAAAAATCCTTCCTTATTCCTTGTTTACATTATAAAGGGAACCACTGTGCAATATTTCAGTTTTCTAGGTTTGGCGTTGGTCGCGTTGGTCGTCTTAGGCTGGGCGTTGGTCGCGGCGCGCGTAACGGTGTGACAATTTTTCGTGCGTGCAACCGGTGTTCATCGATTTATAAGACGTTGTCACGTCAAAAAAATACTAGTAGGTACAGCAAAAACATCACAGGCACGACAAAGCATGGTTTTAGCCTAGGTACTTCTTTTATTTGGTAGCTACGTTTTCAAAAACGTAGATTCCATAAACATACTCCATAGATTTCTCAGCAAAGTATTTCGCAGTCTTTGACAAGATCTCAAAGACCGATAACACTAAACACAACGCTAACTCAGTGCTCCAAAAATACACAGAAAGATTACGAATAATAAATATTTATCTAAAGCTTTTGCTGACAAGCCAAGGGAAAAAATATAAGCGTACACATACATGCAATAAAAATAGGTCAGCGAATAAATTTCGTGACATAAAAAGATTGACAAGGCCGGCCAAAGTTTCGCGGGTCCGGGTTCTTCGATATTAAGGTATAAGAAACTCAGAAAACCCAGTCCTCACAAATTTCATCAGGAAATTGAAATAGCCACACGAGTACCTAGGTAAAAGTGGTATCTTTGCTTGGATGCTAGAGATTGAAAGTTTACTTAGAACTTTACAAATTACAAAATGCCATGTTTTTCTTTTTGTAGGTATGGCCACGACACAAAACCGCCAAAAATGGAGAGGAAGACAGAAAGAAAGAAAAAGCATTTATTTGTTAGCCCGAACAGGACAAAACACACACAATAAAATGGTTTAATTCTTTGAGAAGACCTACACTCAGGATTGGGTGGCTAAAGGTAGAAGATGAGACGGAAAAGAGATGTATTACGGTACTGCAAAGTGACAATCATTTATTCAGCAATGCAGCATGCAGCATGTATCTTGTTATCGCCTATCACAGACTTTTGCTGTACATTGGAAATAGTCCTTTCCCGTTTTGTGGCTAAGTTTAACCGCAGCATGCCGCATTGAATTAACCTTTTACGTCACTTTTATTTACAGTGATCATGCGTACACATGTCGTATAAACTTCATTACGATTCAGGGCATGTTCCAACATGTCCTTTCTAGCGGTCACAATGAAGCAAATCTTCAGATATTTACTTTGTAAATCTTTCGGCTAATTGGCAAAAACGTCCCTTTTGGTCCTAACTTATTTGTGTGAGAAATCTCGAGACACGTGTAACTATATGTAGGCGAATAGAATATGTGGGGATACCGCCAATTTTAATCTTTTTTACAAGCTGCGTTGTGCTGTTTTAGGCTGCTTCCTACGTTGAAAACTGATCATCACTTCGTAACTTAAGCTAGATAATTTGAAGCTGTTTATAAGTGGCAGCCGTGACTGAAAAGTTGCATGGTAATCGGTTGGCTTGGTATGGGGACGTGATGCGAAGGAATTAGGAAAATGTCGTGAGGAAAGTTTTGAGTATGAATGTGGATGGGTGTAAGAATAAAGGAAGACCAAAGAAGCAATGGATGGACTGTGTGAAGGATAAAGTGGCAAGAAAGAAGGTGACTGATGAAATGACGAATAATAGAGAAGTATGGTTAAAGACAACAACAACAACACAAACAACAGCATTGGATAGGGATAAGTGGAAAGAGGGAAGGGAGGCCTTTGCCCTGCAGTGGGACACAAATGGCAAACAACAACAACAGCCCATAACGTCCACTGCTGGACATAAGCCTCTCCCATGATGGGAGGAATTTGCCGTAATCTCCACGCTTGGCAGGTGCATTGGAGATCGCAGTGATGAAAGACTAACAGAAAACGCTGCTGCCCATTCTCTGGTCTACGGAGGCGTAAGGTGTTCTGCCTCAGATATTAGTCGCCTTTTACGACACCCTTGAGTGTAATGGGTTGGTTCTATTCTACTCTGCCGGATACCACACGGCTAATCTAAATATATAAAAGAAGAAACTGACTGACTGACTGACTGACTGATTGACTGACTGACTGACTGACTGACTGACTGACTGACTGACTGACTGACTGACTCATCTATCAACGCACAGCCCAAACCGCTGGGTCTACAGATTCCAAATTTGGCAAGTAGGTTCCTTATGTGGTCTAGGGGTGCACTAAGAAAGGATTTTTCAAAATTCATCCCCTAAAGGGGTTAAACGGGGCTCCAAAGTTTGTATGGGGAAACAAGATTAGTTCGACTATTTTATTCGAAACTTCACAGGAGTGCTCCTATTGATAAAGGAGTAGAAACGGGTTTCAGGTTTTTTCAGAATTCAACCCCTAAGAGGGGGAAATGGGGTGGAAAAGTATAAAAATCAATGCACAGCCCAAACCGCTGAGTCTAGAGATTCCAAATTTGGCAAGTAGGTTCCTTATGTGGTCTAGGAGTGCACTAAGAAAGGATTTTTCAAAATTCAACCCCTAAGGGGGTTAAACGGGAATCCAAAGTTTGTATGGGTAAAACAAGATTAGTTAGACTATTTTATTCGAAACTTCACAGGAGTGCTCCTATTGATAAAGGAGTAGAAACGGGTTTCAGGTTTTTTCAGAATTCAACCCCTAAGAGGGGGAAATGGGGTGGCAAAGTATGAAAATCATTGCACAGCCCAAACCGCCGAGTCTAGAGATTTCAAATTTGGCACAAAGGTTCTTTATGAGGTTTAGGGGTGCATTAAGAAAGGATTTTTCAAAATTCACCCCCTTAGGGGTTGGAACGGGAGTCCAAAGATTACGTGGGGAAATAAGATTAGTTAGACTACTTTATTCGAAACTTAACAGGAGTACTCCTATCGATAAATGAGTTAACGCTTGTGTTTCAGTTTTTTTTCAGAATTCAACCCCTAAAGGGGGAAATGGGGTAACAAAGCCTGAAATTCAACATAGGTATTGTTTTTATGGTGAATTGGGTCGGGTGTATTACAAAACCAACGATTTTAAGATTGAATGTGGCAGACCTGAAATACTACCATTCCCTGTTGGGGTGCGATGGGGTTGAAATGACTAAAAATCAATATGGGTGTCGATACCGAGATTATCAGGGGTGCTGATTACGAAAATGGCATTTATTTTGAGATCCAGATGATAATGATTGTGATTACGATGATGATGATTGTGATAATTACGACGATGATTGTGATGATGATGATTTTGATTACGATGATAATGATTGTGATTACAATGATAATAAGTGTGTTTGGGATTTTGGTTTCAGGTCGTCGGCGTCGTGGATTTGAAATTAGACCCAGATATGCTCGTAAATGTGTATTGACTTTTTGAGTTTTACAATGGTTTTTTTTTTTGATGTAGTCGTCGCTGCGTCACAAAGATCAAGAAGAACGCGCGCGCCGCTGTCCTCGCAATGTCCGTGCCCGCCCCTCCTCGTCCCGTTCCGCCACCCGCGTTATTTGTTGCTGCCGTGCTGGATAGATGGCGCCGTGGTCATCAACATGCCCCCGGCCTTGGAAGCACCAGGTTCCAATGAAGCTGAGCTGCTGCGGTCATCATCTGGGTGCAGGAGTGGGCAGATTTTCGGGAATGATCGCCGAATTATGCCCGTCGCTGTTTTGATGGTAGCCACGCGTGATATACCATCCTTGCCGGTGAATGTTTGCAGCACTCGTCCGAGGCGCCACTTCAGAGGTGGTAGGTGGTCGTCTTTGATTACGACTAGGGTGTCTGGAGTGAGTGTGTCCTGGTTGAGCTGCCACTTCGTCCTCTTCTGAAGCTCAGAGATATACTCGGTTGACCAGCGATGCCAGAAGTTCTGTCTCATCTGTTCCACGCGATCGTATCGAGGCAAGCGCTGCGTAGCCGTTGCGGTGAGGTCAGGGCTGGCTGGCGCGGTGAGCGGTCGGCCAATCAGGAAATGAGCAGGACTTAAAGGAAGCAGGTCATTCGGGTCTGTGGACATTGGGTACATAGGTCGGGAGTTGAGAACAGCTTCAATTTGTGCCAATATCGTTGTCAACTCCTCAAAAGTAAAATGGGCGTTGCCCACAATGCGACATAAATGAAACTTGCAGGACTTGACCCCTGCCTCCCACAAACCACCAAAATGAGGCGAGTATGGAGGTACAAATGTGAATTTAATACCATTTTCAGTTGTAAAATCTATAATATCGGATTGTGATGAATCTAAAAATTTTGAAAATTCTTTTAGAGCTCCAACAAAAGTAGTGCCATTGTCAGAATAAATCTGCATTGGTTTGCCACGTCGAGAGATGAAACGTTTCAATGCCAGCAGGTATGCTTTAGTAGTAAGACTTGTAACCAATTCTAAATGTATTGCGCGTGTAGCAAAACACACAAAAAGACAGATGTAACATTTTGTCAGTTTGGCCCCTCTACCTTCGCGGTTCAACATGAACAATGGCCCAGCGTAGTCCACGCCACTACGTATGAATGGATACCCTGGCTCCAATCGTTCAGTCGGTAAGTTACCCATTTGTATGTTCAACGGTTTAGCTCGCATGCGCTTGCATTTCATACAGGTGTGAACCACTTGCTTAGCCAAGTTACGCCCTCTAGTAGGCCACCATGTGTCACGAATTGTGGCCAGTAATAACTGAGCCCCTGCGTGTAACAATTCTTTATGCTGATGCTCAAATATAAGACGAGTGAGTTTATGTTTACCGCACAATAACAAAGGATGTTTTTTATCATAAGAAAATATGTCCGAATATGATAATCTGCCACCTACTCTAATTAGATCTTGTTCATCTAAGAATACGTTTAAACTTGATATACTACGTGGGCTTGTTACTTGACGGTTATGTTTTAATGTATCATAAACATCTAAAAAAGCTTGTTGTTGTGCAAGTCGAGTTAGAATTCTAACAGAAATATTCAATTCATCAATGGATAGGCAACCTGTGAGACGTTGTGGTTTTAGTTTTGTACGAGTATTATTAACAAAACGCATAATATACGCCACTACACGTCGCAAGCGATTAAAACGTGAGAACCTATCGAATATAAACGAATCTGATTTTGTTTGGACAAGCATTGAAGTTTTAATTGTTTTCAATTCAGGTAATTCATCGTGATGAATATTACTAGAATTAATATCATGTTCCCATTGTGAGTTAGGAATATTTAGAAATGATGGGCCGCGCCACCATAAGTCATTAGTTATAAGTGAATCCAAATGTACACCGCGCGATAATAAATCAGCTGGGTTTTGTTTACCGGCTACGTGAAGCCAAGGCTTGTCACCCGTGAGCTCATTAATTTGCACAACTCGGTTCTGTACAAATGTCTTCAATAAGTTAGGTGACATCTTAAGCCACCCTAAAACAATTGTTGAGTCTGACCAAAAATATACTTTATGAAAACTCAACCGTAATGAGTTACATATTTTAATGAATAACTTTGCAGCTACTACCGCGCCACATAGTTCTAAGCGTGGCACGCTAACCGGTTTGACGGGTGCGACCTTACTCTTCGCACATAGCAACTTGACCGATATCAGCTGTGCATCTGTATAGCTACGTATATATGCGCAGGCGCCATATGCGTCTTGCGAGGCGTCACAAAAAATATGTAATTCAATAAGTTGCGAGTTTTCTCTAATGACATAACGAGGAATACGTATATGTTTTAAATTGGATAATTTTGTTATGAAATTATGCCAATTCAAAAGTACATTTGTTGGAACTGCATCATCCCACCCTATCTTACATAACCATAGTTTTTGCAAAATGATTTTAGCTATAATAATAGTTGGTGTAAGTAAACCCAAGGGATCATATATCTGTGCGATTACGGAAAGAATATTGCGTTTAGTAGCGTGAGTTACGTCATGGTTACATTTAGTGGTAAAATACAATTCATCAGATGAATGGAACCACCCCATGCCTAGTGTTTTGGTATGACAGTGTTCGCCTTGTGTAAATTCTTTAGACGTAGCCAGTGGTTCAATTTGCGGAGATGGTGAATGAAATACCCACTTTCTAAGGGAAAAACAACCCGATTCTAATACTTCAGAAACGTCTTTACATATTTGTAACAACTTTTGTTGATCCTGATGTCCCGTTATCAGATCATCGACGTAGAAGTCGTCATTAATTACTTGTGCGATGACGTCATCCTTACATTCTAACGCAAGTTGCTTCAAACATCTGATACTGAGATATGGTGCGGAAGCCGTCCCGTAAGTGACGGTGTTAAGCTGAAATACACCGAGCGGCTCAGATGGATCTTCCCTCCAAAGTATTAATTGCAGATTTCTCTGGTCTGGCTGAATTAATATTTGCCGATACATCTTTTCGATGTCCGCACATGCAACATATTTAAATTGCCTAAAACGAAGTAAGATCGAAAACAAATCATTTTGCAACGTAGGTCCAATGTGTTGTATGTCGTTTAATGATTTGCCCGAAGTGGACTTTGCACTTGCGTCAAAGACAACTCTAAGTTTGGTTGTTGAACTGTGTTCCCTATAAACACCGTGATGCGGTAAGAAAAAACAAGGCGAAAAATATTCCGTTATGTGACTCACATGAGTCACATAACGGAATATTTTTCGCCTTGTTTCCCAGACCTAAATATTCGTTCATAAAATCTTTGTACATTTGTCTATAGCTAGGTGCGCTCCTAATGAGTTTGCGTTCGAGTGCGAGAAACCTGTTTTTTACCATAGAAAATGTATCATGCAAAACATCGGCCGATTGACTGAGCGGAATGCGTACAGAGAAACGGCCCTTATCGTCGCGTAAAGTAGTATCTCTGAATAAATTTTCGCATGCAGTTTCATCCTCAGTGAAAATTTTATTTGTTTGAGGTATTTCTTCCAGTTCCCAAAATCGTTTGAGTTCTGAATCTAATGTTTGCGTGTGATTACAATGAGTTAGGTTAACGTGTGAAACCTTTTCATGAACAATTCCCGATATGACCCAACCCAGTTGAGTGTTTTGCAGGTATGGACCATTCGGCAACCGTATGAGACCATCTCTAAGCAGGTCCCAGAACCTATCTGCTCCTATCAATAAGTTAATGTCGCTAGACAGATAGAATTCGGGATCGGCAAGTTGAACATGGTCCGGTATAGATATACTATTGTGTGTTTTTAGTGAAGGTAATTGTGCTGTTATACGATTTAAAACCAAACAGTTAAAGCGCGTGTTATACGTGTTCGTTTTGGATCGTATTTGGATACAACATGATTGTGTGGATTGAGAGATAGTGTTACCTACTCCTATAACTTGAACAGTGGACTGTATCAATGGAAGGTTAAGTTTTTTACAAAGCGATTCAGATATGAAGCAATGTTGGCTCCCGTTGTCGAGGAGAGCTCGCGTTGTGTGATATTTGTTTTTTGCGTCCGCTATTTCCACTAATGCGGTCGATAATAATACTGTATTTGGAAAATCATGCTCCATGATATTATTATCTTCCGTGCGAATTGTGTGAGACTTGCACGACGACGTGGTTAGCGGCATCTGTGTGTGTGAAGCACTCGTATTACATAAATCAGACTGTGGCACTATTTGCGTGATTTGAGCAACAGCTGATGATGTACGAGAGTCCGCTATAGCATCAGTGTGAATTAACGAATTATGTTTTTTGTTGCAAAGCCTGCACGGTCCATACCAACAATCGTTTAACGCGTGATCTGATCGTAGGCAATTACGACATAACTTTTTGTTCTCAATGAAGTCTATCTTATCTTTAAGAGATAGATTTAGGAAATCTTCACAAGAGTACACTGGATGGTTGGAACCGCACTGAGCGCATTTGTAACGAGGTGAATGAGATGATTTTTTGTTATTGTTATCTTTGTGTGTTATAACATGACTGTGTGATTTTGTGACCGACTGTTTCTTTGAGTGCGAGTCTGACGATTGTTTGCTTTGAGGCCTAATCGATTCTAAAAAATCAGCACGATCCGTGAGGAACTTCATCAATTCAGACAGTTTTAATTTTCCTACTTTCGGGAGGGTACTTTTGTGGCTTTCCCACTCGCGATCGGTTGAAGAATCTAACTTCGACGTTATTATGTGGATAATTAATGTGTCCCACGTATCTGTAGGTTCTCCTAACGTTTTTAATGCCCGAATGTTTCTCAAAACTGTATCTATTAGCCTACGGATTTGAGCAGCTGATTCTTTATTCATTGATTGAGCATAGAATAAAGCGTTGACGTGATTACTAACCAGCAAATTGTCATTATTATATCTATTCTCTAAGAGACTCCAAGCAACTAAATAATTGTCAGATGAAAACTCGAGTGCCTTTACTACTTGTAATGCATCACCTGTAAGAACTGACCGTAGGTAGTGGAACTTCTGAACGTTGTCTAGATTGTCACTATTGTGTATCATAGATAAGTAAGTGTCGCGAAACTCGAGCCATTGGTCATATGAACCGTCGAATTTCGGTAACGAAATTGTGGGTAACTTCATATAGTTAGAAGTTCGACTTTGACCCACAGAATCTTGCTTGAAATTATCTTTAAGAATACATTTAGCCTTGCCCACAATACCATAAAACTGATTTTGAAACGTTTCTCGCTCTAGCAATTCATGATCCAGATCACTATCTGACACATAGGAGTCTAATTCATCTTGTAAAATAGAAAATTGATCGATTAGTAATTTAAAGGAAAGATAACGCTCTTCTAATTCCGCTTTCTGAGCGCCCGTTATTTGCGAATCATCCAATGTCAGAAGGTATTTTGAAAACAAAGTTAATTTTCGTTTAACGGTACCTCTTTTCTTAACTAAATCGCGAATAATATCTTCATTAGTTTCTATTTCTACTATTGAGTGTCTTTTGTTATTGCTCATATTGGTGGTTTGCAAGAGAAAAGAATCAAGTACTTACAGTTAACCGGTATGTTTGAGTCCGATGTAGGTAGACGCACAATGTTACACCGTACACTGGAATTTGCGAAAAAATAACGATATTAGCACAAATTGAACTGAGCCCTGGGTTTGGGTAGTAAAATGGATGGATTGACCTGACCGCTGCACGTTGCCGTTGCTCCAGGTGTTGATCCAGGCTCCAGCACCAGGAATCCAGGGGCTCGTCCAGATGATTATCCGGCTCGAAGGACCAAATTATGTTTGGGATTTTGGTTTCAGGTCGTCGGCGTCGTGGATTTGAAATTAGACCCAGATATGCTCGTAAATGTGTATTGACTTTTTGAGTTTTACAATGGTTTTTTTTTTGATGTAGTCGTCGCCGCGTCACAAAGATCAAGAAGAACGCGCGCGCCGCTGTCCTCGCAATGTCCGTGCCCGCCCCTCCTCGTGTGTCAAAGTGTGATAACGATGATGATGATTGTGATAGTGATTGTGATTGTAATGGTGATTGTGACAGTGACGGTGATTGTGATAGTGTCGGTGATTGTGATGGTGATAGCGATGGTTGTGATAACGAGGACGGAGATTGTGATGATGATGATTGTGATTAAGATGATAATGATTGTGATTACGATGATAATGATTGTGATAGCGATGATGGTGATTGTGACAGTGATTTTGATGGTGATTGTGATGGTGATGGTGATTGTGATGGTGATTGTGAAAGTGGCAGTGATTGTGATGGTGATAGCGATGGTGATGGTGATTGTGATTTTGATTGTGATAGTGTTGGTGATTGTGATAATGATGGTGATTGTGATAATGATTGTGGTTGAGATAGTGATGGCGATTGTGATCATGATGATTGTGATTAAGATGATAGTGATTGTGATTACGATGATAATGATTGTGATTACGATTATAATGATTGTGATGACGAGGATGGAGATTGTGATGATGATGATTGTGAATACGATGATAATGGTTGTGATTACGATGATAGTGATTGTGAAAATGATGATAGCGATTGTGATTACGATGATAATGATTGTGATAACGATGATGGTGATTGTGATACTGATTTTGATGGTGATTGTGATGGTGATGATAATTGTGATAGTTATTCTGAGAGTGGTGGTGATTGTGATGGTGATTGTGATGGTGATTGTGATGGTGATTATGATGGTGATTGTGATGGTGATTGTGATGGTGATTGTGATGGTGATGGTGATTGTGATAGTGATTGTGATGGTGATTGTGATGGTGATTGTGATGGTGATTGTGATGGTGATTGTGATTGTGATGGTGATTGTGATGGTGATTGTGATTGTGATGGTGATTGTGATGGTGATTGTGATAATGATTGTGGTAATTATGGTGGTTGTGTTAATGATGATAATTGGTGATAATGATGGTGACTGTGATAGTGATGGTGATGGGGATTGTGGTAATTATGGTGGTTGTGTTAATGATGATAATTGGTGATAATGATGGTGACTGTGATAGTGATGGGGATTGTGGTGGTGATTGTGATAGTGATTTTGATGGTGATTGTGATAATGATGGCGGTTGTGATAGTGATGGTGATTGTGATAATAATAATTGTGATGATTATGAAATGTGGCCCATAGATAGTTTATAACCTGGATTAACATGGAGGACAATATTATCCCTTTAGTATGATCCAGTGGGACAGTTACCGAAATTCACGCGGGCGAAGCCGCGGGCAACAGCTAGTCTAAATATATAAAAGAAGAAACTGACTGACTGATTGACTGACTGACTGACTGACTGACTGACTGACTGACTGACTGACTGACTGACTGACTCATCTATCAACGCACAGCCCAAACCGCTGGGTCTACAGACTCCAAATTTGGCAAGTAGGTTCCTTATGTGGTCTAGGGGTGCACTAAGAAAGGATTTTTCAAAATTCATCCCCTAAAGGGGTTAAACGGGGCTCCAAAGTTTGTATGGGAAAACAAGATTAGTTAGACTATTTTATTCGAAACTTCACAGGAGTGCTCCTATTGATAAATGAGTAGAAACGGGTTTCAGGTTTTTTCAGAATTCAACCCCTAAGAGGGGGAAATGGGATGGCAAAGTATAAAAATCAATGCACAGCCCAAACCGCTGAGTCTAGAGATTCCAAATTTGGCAAGTAGGTTCCTTATGTGGTCTAGGGGTGCACTAAGAAAGGATTTACAAAATTCACCCCCTTAGGGGTTGGAACGGGAGTCCAAAGATTACGTGGGGAAATAAGATTAGTTATACTACTTTATTCGAAACTTAACAGGAGTACTCCTATCGATAAATGAATTAACGTTTGTGTTTCAGTTTTTTTTTCAGAATTCAACCCCTAAAGGGGGAAATGGGGTAACAAAGCCTGAAATTCAACATAGTTATTATTTTTATGGTGAATTGGGTCGGGTGTATTACAAAAACAACGATTTTAAGATTTAATGTGGCAGACCTGAAATACTACCATTCCCTGTTGGGGTGCGATGGGGTTGAAATGTCTAAAAATCAATATGGGTGTCGATACCGAGATTATCAGGGGTGCTGATTACGAAAATGGCATTTATTTTGAGATCCAGATGATAATGATTGTGGTTACGATGATGATGATTGTGATAATGATGACGATGATTGTGATGATGATGATTTTAAATACGATGATAATGATTGTGATTACGATGATGATGATTGTGATAATGATGATTGTGATAACGATGATAATAAGTGTGATAACGATGATGGTGATTGTGATTGTGATTGTAATGGTGATTGTGACAGTGACGGTGATTGTGATAGTGTCGGTGATTGTGATGGTGATAGCGACGGTTGTGATAACGAGGACGAAGATTGTGATGATGATGATTGTGATTAAGATGATAATGATTGTGATAATGATGATTGTGATTACAATGATAATAAGTGTGATAACGATGATGGTGATTGTGATTGTGACAGTGACGGTGATTGTGATAGTGTCGGTGATTGTGATGGTGATAGCGATGGTTGTGATAACGAGAACGAAGATTGTGATGATGATGATTGTGATTAAGATGATAATGATTGTGATTACGATGATAATGATTGTGATAACGATGATGGTGATTGTGATAGTGATTTTGATGGTGATTGTGATGGTGATGGTGATTGTGATGGTGATTGTGAAAGTGGCAGTGATTGTGATGGTGATAGCGACGGTTGTGATAACGAGGACGAAGATTAAGATGATAATGATTGTGATAATGATGATTGTGATTACAATGATAATAAGTGTGATAACGATGATGGTGATTGTGATTGTGATTGTAATGGTGATTGTGACAGTGACGGTGATTGTGATAGTGTCGGTGATTGTGATGGTGATAGCGATAGTTGTGATAACGAGGACGAAGATTGTGATGATGATGATTGTGATTAAGATGATAATGATTGTGATTACGATGATAATGATTGTGATAACGATGATGGTGATTGTGATAGTGATTTTGATGGTGATTGTGATGGTGATGGTGATTGTGAAAGTGGCAGTGATTGTGATGGTGATAGCGATGGTGATTGTGATTGTGATTGTGACAGTGATGGTGATTGTTATAATGATGTAGATTATTGTGATTACTATGATAATGATTGTGATAACGAGGGTAGTGATTGTGATGGTGATTGTGATGGATCACCATCACAATCACCATCACAATCACTACCCTCGTCACACAACCACCATCACAATCACCATCAGGTGATTGTGATTTTGATTGTGATAGTGTTGGTGATTGTGATAATGATGGTGATCGTGATAATGATTGTGGTTGAGATAGTGATGGCGATTGTGATCATGATGATTGTGATTAAGATGATAGTGATTGGGATTACGATGATAATGATTGTGATTACGATTATAATGATTGTGATGACGAGGATGGAGATTGTGATGATGATGATTGTGAATACGATGATAATGGTTGTGATTACGATGATAGTGACTGTGATAATGATGATAGCGATTGTGATTACGATGATAATGATTGTGCTAACGATGATGGTGATTGTGATACTAATTTTGATGATGATTGTGATGGTGATGATGATTGTGATAGTTATTCTGAGAGTGGTGGTGATTGTGATGGTGATAGCGACGGTGATTGTGATGGTGATTGTGATAGTGATTGTGATGGTCATTGGGATGGTGATTGTGATGGTGATTGTGATGGTGATTGTGAGGGTGATGGTGATTGTGATTGTTATGGTGGTTGTGATGGTGATTGTGATAATGATTGTGGTAATTATGGTGGTTGTGTTAATGATGATAATTGGTGATAATGATGGTGACTGTGATAGTGATGGTGATGGGGATTGTGATGGTGATTGTGATTGTGATAGTGATTGTGATGGTAATTGTGACGGTGATTGTGATGGCGATTGTTATGGTCATTGTGATGGTGATTGTGGTGGTGATTGTGATGGTGATTGTGATGGTGATTGTGATGGTGATTGTGATGGTGATTGTGATGGTGATTGTGATGGTGATTGTGATGGTGATTGTGATGGTGATTGTGATGGTGATTGTGATGGTGATTGTGATGGTGATTGAGATAGTGATGGTGATGGTGAGTGTGATAATGACTGTGATTACGATGATAATTATTGTGATAACGATGATGGTGTTGATAGTTATTTTGATGGTGATTGTGATGGTGATGGTGATGTTGATTGTGATAGTAATTGTGATAGCGATAGTGATGGGGATTGTGATGGTGATTGTGATTGTGATAGTGATGGGGATTGTGATGGTGATTGTGATTCTGATAGTGATTGTGATGGTAATTGTGACGGTGATTGTGATGGCGATTGTCATGGTCATTGTGATGGTGATTGTGGTGGTGATTGTGATGGTGATTGTGATGGTGATTGTGATGGTGATTGTGATGGTGATTGTGATGGTGATTGTGATGGTGATTGTGATGGTGATTGTGATGGTGATTGTGATGGTGATTGTGATGGTGATTGTGATGGTGATTGTGATGGTGATTGAGATAGTGATGGTGATGGTGAGTGTGATAATGACTGTGATTACGATGATAATTATTGTGATAACGATGATGGTGTTGATAGTTATTTTGATGGTGATTGTGATGGTGATGGTGATGTTGATTGTGATAGTAATTGTGATAGCGATAGTGATGGGGATTGTGATGGTGATTGTGATTGTGATAGTGATGGTGATTGTGATTGTTATGGTGGTTGTGATGGTGATTGTGACAGTGATGGTGATTGTGACGTTGATGGTGATTGTGATAGTGACGGTAATTGTGATGGTGATAGCGATGGTTGTGATAACGACGATGGAGATTGTGATGATGATGATTATGATTAAGATGATAATGATTGTGATTACGATGATAATGATTGTGATAGGTAACGATGATGGTGATTGTGATAATGATTTTGATGGTGATTGTGATAGTGATCGTGATTGTGATAATGATTGTGATAATGATGGTCGTTTTGATAGTGATAGCGATGATGATGGGGATTGTGATTGTGACAGTGATGGTGATAATGATGAAGGTGATTGTGATTACGATGATAATGATTGTGATAGTGATTGTGATTGTGATGGTGATGGTAAAGGTGATTGTGATGGTGATTGTGATTGTGATAGTGATAGTGATAGGGATATCGATAGTGATGGTGATTGTGATAGTGATAGTGATGGTGATTGTGATTATGATTGTGGTTGTGATAGTGATGGCGATTGTGATCATGATGTTTGTGATTATGAAAATGATTGAGATTACGATGATAATGATTGTGATTACGAGGATGGAGATTGTGATGATGATGATTGACATTATGATGATAATGATTGTTAAAATGATGATAGTGATTGTGATAGTGATTGTGATTGTGATCGAGATTGTGATGGTGATTGTGATGGTGATTGTGATGGTGATTGTGATGGTGATTGTGATGGTGATTGTGATAGTGATTGTGATGGTGATTGTTATTACGATGATAATGATTGTGATAACGATGATGGTGATTGTGGTAGTGATTTTGATGGTAATTGTGATGGTGATGGTGATTGTGATAGTGACAGTGACGTTGATTGTGATGGTGATAGCGATGGTGATGGGGATTGTGATGGTGATGGTGATTGTGATGATGATTGTGATAATGATTGTGATTAATGATGGTGGTTGTGATAGTGATGGTGATTGTGATAATGTTGGTGACTGTGATAGTGATCGTGATTGTGATAATGATTGTGATAATGATGGTGGTTTTGATAGTGATGGTGATTGTTATAATGATGGTGGTTGTGATAGTGATGGTGGTGGTGATAGTGATGGTGATTGTGATGATAATAATAAATTGTGATGATTAGGAAATTTGGCACATAGATAGTTTATAACCTGGATTAACATGTAGGATACTATTTATCCCTTTAGTATGATTCAGTGGGACAGTTACCGAACTGCACGCGGGCGAAGCCGCGGGCAACAGGTAGTAATAAATAATAATAAATGGTTAAAGACGACATGCTGTGCCGACCCCAGATAAATTTGGATAAGGGCAAGAAATTGATAATGATAGGTTACTGGCAATGTATATATTGAAACGTTACTTATAAGTGACATGACGAGAGTTATGATAACTGGGTCAGGCAAATCTATAATAATATTATAAAGCTGAAGAGTTTGTTTGTTTGTTTGTTTGAACGCGCTAATCTCAGGGAATACTGGTTGGAATTGGAAAATTCTTTTAGTGTTGGATAGTCCATTTCTTGAGGAAGGCTATAGGCTATATAACTTCACGCTACGACTAACAGGTCCTGAGCAGCGAGGGTGAAACCGCGGGGAACAGCTATAGTTTATAACCTAGATTAAAACATAAGATTTTTTTTTTCTTTTTATCCCGGTAGTGAGATGCCACGGGACAATTATCAACTTTCACGCGGGCGAAGCCGCTGGCAGAAGCTAGTAGGGTATATGCATGATTTTTTTTATCACTCTAAACAAAGCGTGTTACCATCAGAAATAGCAAAGTGAAATTATTTTTTTAAATCTATAAAAACTACTAAGTTATAAGCATTTGATACTGCTGATTAGACAGAGAGATCCGATAAAGCGAATGACGTCATTCTCTGCATCGACGTACGAACTCCATACTAAATTCCGTTTATCTAGAAAGAGATAGAAACTAAAGTTTAAATGGTTATAACTTTTGTGTTGTTTGTCCGATTTATGTCTTGTTTTCGCTTTTTGACATTATTTTTATAGTACTTTAACATTCCCTATAAGAAGTACCTATCCTTTCCATTCTAAATACCTGAAAGAAAAGCTACTTTTCCTCATAAACCTCATATTCTTTTCAATCTATTCACAACACAGCTAGATTATAGTTATAATTAACTCTTATACAACGTTTATAAGGGTTATCGCACTTAATAAGTCTCATTGTTATATCTATTGTGAGAGACTGGATCCGAGGGAGTGACGTAATTCATTCTAATCTTCAAAGCTTTCTTTTGTCTGGCAAAATCTTTTGTTTGACTTTTTCTTGGCACCCCAGTGATTAGAAGACAAAAGTAATGTGTATATAGTGACATAGTTAATTGTTTTTCTTGAACTGTGATGGGATTTATTTATTAAATGTGGGTTAATTAATGAGAGACGGATTTTGGGAAGATAATAAGGAATAAGTTTTGTTGGGAAATTAATTAGGTAAATAAACTAGCTGGCTGTTTGAGTTTGTGACTTAAAATGTTTTGAAATACGTGCGTTTCATTGTGGCGTGTGTTTCGTTTCGTTAGGTGTGGGCCAAATCTCATTTACATAGTATTACGTTAAAAAAAAAACCGGCCAAGTGCGAGTCGGACTCGCGCACGAAGGGTTCCGTACCATTATCTATACATTAGACAAAACGGCAAAAAAATCACGTTTGTTGTATGGGAGCCCCCTTAAATATTAATTTTATTCTGTTTTTAGTATTTGTTGTTATAGCGGCAACAGAAATACATCATCTGTGAAAATTTCAACTGTCTAGCTGTCACGGTTCATGAGATACAGCCTGGTGACAGACAGACGGACAGACGGACAGACGGACAGACGGACAGACAGCGAAGTCTTAGTAATAGGGTTCCGTTTTTACCCTTTGGGTACGGAACCCTAAAAACTTTAAAAGCATTTTGGTGACAGGATCACTGGCTGATACGATTTATTTGTATTTCTTTAAAAAAAAATTCATAATGAAAACTTTTTTTTGCAGGATTAATAAAAAACCTTAAAAATGGGATATTCCAATACAATTGTATCACAAGGTTGGCGTTTTGTAATTAAGTATCCACGTCAAGGTTAAATAAACTTGTTAAATTAATGGGAATTTGTAACACGATATTTTTGAGATGTTCAGAATTGATTCGAGCTTTGTTAAAGCTACAAAGATAATGCGCAGATAGACTTATTCTTGGAAAAACTGACGATAATGTTTGCACTTAAACCATTATCGAAATATATTTTTTACCATAGTCAGAGCTGAATTAGCTCATTACGACAAGAGTATAACAAACAGATGAACCATCATTTTTGCTATCCTATTATGAGTCCCACTGCTGGGCAAACGCCTCCCCTTTCGTCTTCTAAATCTCTCTATCTTGTGCGATATCTGACCATGTTCGCACCGCAAACAAGATCAGACCGTCACACTACCTTCGCCACAGTCTACCGCGACAAAACACCTTAAGAAAACCAAAAAACATTACACTCACACGCATGAACCTAAAAAATAAACACCGTCACCACAAAAAATAAAGCAATTACTACAATCACGAACGTTACTGAATAATTACCAACCTGAAATAACAGTGTTTTGCGTCGCCGTCGGAGCATTTGTCACGGCCAGCAGGAAGAAAACGATCAGTGTCCTTTCTAAACACACTACACTGCACATTTTGTTATATTTTCTAGCTAATATTATCACTAACATTAATGGTAATTTACATAAGGACTATGGATATCTTTTACTAATATATTAGAACTATCAATTCGGTTAGTCGCGTTTGGCGCCGTGATCTGTAACAAAGAGAAATTTGGATTAGTTTTATGGTTTCAGTTGATGAGACTATGACACAAATAGAAGTCAAGAAGGGTTTCATATTACGAACATGACTTAGTCACTTGTGGGACATACATTTTCTTGTTTCATTCCCTTGTAATACACGTGTTTTTATGTCGTTCGGCTTTTCCTAACCACAGCGATCGTTGCACGTAGACGTGATCGCCTCGATTTGTTCAGCGATAGTGGACGTGTAGTCCCGCTGACATAATTACTATTGCACGAGATCGCTTTGGTTAGTACGCGGGGTTTTAGACATAGACAATTATACGTTACTTTGTCCAAGCTATTATGGCAGCCGATACTTGGCATATACATTAAATCGACACTGAAAAAGTACATTAATTATGTTACTGAAAAAATCAGTTACACAATAATACACTAATGATTTTGTAGCACGATGCCTGCTTTCGCACTTTGAATACTTTATAGTATTTTCAAGTAATCGGTATAACACAATATCAACATTTCGAAACCACCATACATGATGCCTAGAATCGTTACAAAACACAGTTCCCGTAAAATCATTACAAAACGTTACCATCAAAAATAATTAATGACATTTATTTGATGTTCTGGGACTAACGCTAGATGGCGTGTCTGTCACTTAAGGCATTATCTACATTCGGTACAGACACGTTTGGGTGCCTCCATGCCCCCTGACACACAATTAATTATTTGTACGTGTGTTTTCGGTCGGTACATTTCTTACGAGGCGTGAAATTTGATATACAGGCGTGTCGTGTGTTGTTGTTAGGCTTGTAATGAAGATATTGAAAGAAATTTTGGGGTAATTTAATGGAATTTAACATTAAACATTGACAACATAAGTGCTTTTTTGTTTCGGGATAAAGAAGGCGGTGCTGCATTCTGCATCCAAGCCTGAAACTTAACGTTATGTTTGTGTTTTTATTCGTACTTAGGACTTAATAATAAATAATAAAACGTTTATTTCAGTTATACAATCCATAAAAACTTACTTAACATGTTCGCAAAACATTTTACTGTCATGGAGTACCGCAAAGTAACGCCTGATTAGATAACTTAAAAAGGAGACATTTTTTTTTGTTTGGAGAACAGGCCACCCACATAAAATTGTAACAGACATACAGATATTAATGAAACGTATATAGATTTCTTCCTTATAATTTCGAGATTACAGTGGTAATATTAGCTAAGCCATGTCTAACCGGAATGATGAGAAATTCGAAAATGAAAACGTGAATCTAACAATAAACAATAACAATAACACGTCAAATGAAGTTGTCAGTCAACCACCAAAAAGAGGAATTTACAACGTTCCGTGCCATGATGATTTTCTATACCATCTACAAGATTTTAGCGGAAACCTCTAAAATAGCATTAGAAAGCTCACAGTTTAATATTATTTCTTTTTATATTATACTAGCGGACGTCACGCGGTTTCACCCGCGTAGTTCCCGTTCCCGTGAGAGTACGGTGATAAAATATAGCCTATACGGATTCGGAAGAATCCCTCTAAGTAATGGTAAAAGAAATTTTGAAATCGGTCCAGTAGTTTTTGAGCCTATTCAATACAAACATACACAAATACAAAAATACAAAGGTTTCCTCTTTATAATAATAGTATAGATTATATTTTAATTAAAGCAGATATTAGTACCAATGGATACCGTACTTTTTTTTTTTAAACGGAAAAAACGCCCCTATTTACGTAAGTATTTTCCGTCAAATGGCATTGACCACAACAGGAATGATTTGACTCGCAAAAAATATCATAATACAACTTATTTGTTATGATTTTAAGATTCCGGTTTCGTTTCTATGTAATCTTTCGTTTATTATTAGAATAAAATGGTTACTTTTTTTGGTGTAAGTAATATGAATATCCGCAACATCGAAGAGGGCCTAAAAAAAACTGTCTCCTTTGTCATCCTTGCCTCAGTCAGTCTGTGAATCAATACTTTTCATTTCTAAAATCATTCCATCCTACAACAACTCGCTTTCTTGGCCGTCTTGTCACGAAGAAGTGTCATATGTCGGGGCTGTCCTCAACATACGATGTTTCAGTTATGACGGTTGAAAGAGAAGCCAGAAGCCCGCATGACTGACAACTGAGCTAACCTTAAAATGTCAGTGCTACTGAATTATTCATTTGTAAGCATTTAAAAGTTTTAAGCCAAACGGATATAGTAAACTTAAATTAGATTTGGCATATTATATACATTACTAGCTTCTGCAGCCGTGTGTGAAGCCATGTGGTACCCGGCAGAGTAGAATAGAACCACCCCATTACACTCACGGGTGTCGTACAAGGCGACTAATGTCTGAGGCAGAACACCTTGCGCCTCCGTAGACCAGAGAATGGGCAGCAGCGTTTTCTGTTAGTCTGTCATCACTGCGATCTCCAATCCGCCTGCCAAGCGTGGAGATTACGGCAAATTCCTCCCATCATGGCAGAGGCTTATGTCCAGCAGTGGACGTTATGGGCTGTTGTTGTTGTTGTAGCTTCTGCCAGCGGCTTCGCCCGCGTGTAGTTTGATAATTGTCCCATGGTATCTTACTACCGGGATAAAAAATATACTATGTTTTAATTTAGGTTATAAACTATCTGTGTGCAAAATTTCATCAACCCAACGGGGGTTGATGAAATTTTGTTTTTATTAGTTTTTGCGTGAAAGAGTAACAAACATCCGTACAGCCATACATCTATACATCCACACTCACACATTTTCGCATTTATAATATACTAGCGGACGTCACACGGTTTCACCCGCGTAGTTTTAGTTCCCGTGGGAGTACGGCGATAAAATATAGCCTATGCTACTCAGGGTGAATGTAGCTTTCTAATAGTGAAATAATTTTTGAAATCGGCGCAGTAGTTTATGAGTTTATTCATTACAAACATACACACAAAAATACAAATCTTTCCTCTTTATAATATTAGTTTAGACCACTTAAAAAAGAAAAAAAGAAAGAAAGAAGAAAGAAAGTAGGAAGTTGGATGGATGCATTTTGATCAAAATATTTATCTCTAGTCTTCTTTTAATCTTTTGCCAAGTCAGTTATCTTTACTGATAAGAAGTGTACCCACTACACCGTATCATTTTTATGGTTCCGTACGAAGTTATGGAACACGGGTCACGATTGATCAAATTCGGCTTTATAGCGACTGCAATGCAATAAAATGAAATTGGTTCCGATGATGCAAAAGAGATTTCTGGAATGTCGTTTCCATAAGTATTTGACATCATAAAAGTCGTCACATAAAGGCCGTGCTTTATACAGGATACATTTTTCAAATGGGCATGGATGGACAAATCTGACACTTTATAGAATAGCAAAAGATGCTCAAAAGAGTTTCGGGCCCTGTTTTAATTTAAATTAAAACTGCATCATCGGATTAAAAAAAAATCAATAGTACTAGCTTGAAATTGAACTCATTGATTTTTGAAAAAGAAACACACTGTATTAATGCATCATTCGATGGTGGCACTAATAAAGAGTAAATAGGCTAGTTTCCATCATCAATAAATTGCAAATCGTCAGAGTATTGGAAAATAATGGACATGTATTTTTTGTTTTTGTAAATCAATGAATATTGACAAAGATAAAACGCATCAAAACTCGGGAGTGGGGGCTCGTGAAGTCACAACGCACTAAAAATTATAGCACGGGCGTGACGTATCGAGAATTTTAAAAGCGTCGTATCTTCGTCAATTTTGATTTACGTACTTAACAAAAGAAAAAATACGTGTCAAATATTTTTTGATAATCTAACTGATGGACTAATTAGAAATTTTTTCGGGACACAAGCCTATTGTAGGAAGTACGGTAAACTTAAGGAAAATGTTAAATTTTAGTAAACTGATTCATGTTTTAAATGAATGTCCTTGATTGATGACGAGGGTGTCATCAATCAAGGACAGCGCAGTCATCTTGTGAAAATGAGAAATAGTAAACATTAGAACATAATGATGTTCTTATTTTTACTATTTCTTCCCGGTTAAAAAAAACATTCCGTAGACTCCAGTTTTATTACACACGAGCATTTTTAACCAGCTAGGTACCTACACGTTATTTCATTCAATTTCATCAACGAAACGTAATATAATTCAGAACTTTACGACCCCGATTTATTACAACCCAATCATTCTTGCAACCTTGTTGGCAACTTGCAAGCATGATCATAAGTTCTAAGCTAGCTCTAAATGATCAAGCAGACGTAATACTGGAATCCTTCGAATAGTTCTCGCGTGTTTCTCGAACGTTACGTGTATAGTAATAAAACTAGTTCGAGTAACTTGCTGAAGCTTTTAGTACCGCATCGAAAACATTAGAGATAAATGAAATTGGATATTTCGGGGAATGGACTGTTTAAAGTAGATGTATTAGGGTTATACGTTGGAATGGTTGGTTATTCAAAATTGGAACTAGATTTTTTTCTTTTGTTTGTTTTTTGCCATGTCTGTGGTTATATAGACATTCGTTATATATTATGACATTAGTTACGGGGATACATTTGATAGCCATGATCAAGTACTTAACGTGCTTTTCGAGGCATGGAGGGAATTTGGCATGAATATGATGAACCCATCCGAGGCCAGACTTGGTCAAGCGAAGCTTAACCTGATCGTTCAACTCATGAGGCTGTTATTTTGTCACGAGTTTTTATTATGTCACATGAAAACACTGACTAAAATCAAGATATACGTATATGTATAATCCAATCAACTAATCACAATTTAATCGATTTTAATTAGTAATTTTACGTCCCAATGTCTTTCTCTTTTAGTTTTTGTACAACATTTAATGAATGATTTGATAGTTTTCTTTATTATTGTTTTAATTATTCTTTGTATGTATAAGTTTTCTAATGTTAATATTTTATAAATTTTTATGTTAGACCGTTTTTTCTGCATGTGGTGTTAACCTGTTATTAATTGTTGCACTTGTAAATGTTACTCTAGTCATTAAGTCATAATATGTACAGTGTAAACAATTGTTGGTTAACCTAAATAAATAAATAAATATATGTGATCAAAATGAAATATATTACTAAGAAGTCACCAATTTGACTTAAACTCAGAACAATATGACTAATTGATTACCATATTGAGCAAAACTTTGGTAACCTTGGCACTGTTCATTTTACTTTTACAGCGGAAAGTTAAGAAAATATATTCAAATCTGACAATCATCTATCACGAGTAGAGGGAATGGAGGCAAAATATATATTAATTTTATTCAAAGTGTTGACTTTAGGCGTCTTGTAGCAAGCTAGAAATTTCTATTTTAATATTCAAAGTGATAAATATATGTAGGAATTTTGTAAATGGTTTTCAATAAATAATAGTTCAAATAAATATCAAAGCATATACAATTGTATGTATAAGATTGGTATTGGGTAGGGATTTACTATATAAAAATACTATATGAAAAGTTCGTCAAAAAAGGTGCATGACACAATAACATTCGTTGAACGTATCACATTTACCAAATAAATATACTAATGCGATGATAAACTTTTCACTTGTAAAGGGCATTCTAACGAATATTACAAAACAGGTAGAAGCACACAACAAAAAAAAACATACACAAAAACGATGAATTGTCTATGATTTGGTACAAGTGAATATATTATGTCTTTTCTTTTTTTTCGGATGAGTAATCATCAAATGACTCCTTCCGCCCTGGGCGGAGCAGGAGGGAGTGTCAGACTTTTACTGACTAAAACCCATCCATGTTCTTTCGTCGCCCTTTGTGTTTCGGGGCCACGGTATCTCTTTCGAACAGTCCCGCAACCCCGGAAGTGAATATTATGTCTGCCAGTGACTTTAGATGAACATCGTGTGGAAGAAGTATAGTGTAGTTCTAGTCAGTGTGTATACTTCTTCGCTCGTGCGCTCGCACATTTCATATGAAACGATCGATACGATATTTAGTAAGAGTGAGCAAGACAACACTTTTTAAATATTGTCAACCCAGAAACGTGACCAACATACGGTAAGGCTTATCAAACGATTTTGGTCTTTAACGAAAAAGAAACGATAGTAATCCTTCGGTGAAAGACCGACATGACCTTGTACGGGCGTATAGATTATCTTCGAGAATCAACCTACGCTAAAAATAGGACTCAAATCTAAAATATTCTTACTAAACCATCTGCAAGTCACTTTTCAACTTCAAGACAGACATCTTATTTGTACTGTCATAACATTAATATCAGCGTAATATTTCAACAGAAAAAAAAAATCGGCCAAGTGCGAGTCGGACTCGCGCACGAAGGGTTCCGTACCATACAACAAACGTGATTTTTTTGCCCTTTTTAGGGTTCCGTACCCAAAGGATAAAAACGGAACCCTATTACTAAGACTTCGCTGTCTGTCCGTCTGTCCGTCTGTCCGTCTGTCCGTCTGTCTGTCACCAGGCTGTATCTCATGAACCGTGACAGCTAGACAGTTGAAATTTTCACAGATGATGTATTTCTGTTGCCGCTATTACAACAAATACTAAATATAGTCAACGGTACGGAACCCTTCGTGTGCGAGTCCGACTCGCACTTGGCCGGTTTTTTTTGATAATAATGATTATCAAAAAAAGGGGAAAAAAAATCACGTTTGTTGTATGGGAGCCCCCCTTAAATATTAATTTTATTCTGTTTTTAGTATTTGTTGTTATAGCGGCAACATAAATACATCATCTGTGAAAATTTCAACTGTCTAGCTGTCACGGTTCATGAGATACAGCCTGGTGACAGACAGACGGACAGACGGACAGACGGACAGACAGCGAAGTCTTAGTAATAGGGTTCCGTTTTTACCCTTTGGGTACGGAACCCTAAAATCAAGTATTTTACTTTCAAAAACTTTTTTTTTAGGGCTCCGTACCTCAGTTGGCAAAAACAGAACCCTTATAGGATCACTGTCTTTGTTGTCCGTCTATCCGTTCGTCTATGAAGACCCATTTTCTTAGGAACGCGTGGAGAGATCAAGCATAAATTAATATCAAATACTCAGGATTGCAATGAAAAATCAAATCGAATCATTTATTTTTGCCGAAAACACAGTGACAATGGTCTTCTCAAAATTATAAGTCAACGCGATCCAAAGATATGACCGTTTATGTGGCATATTTTGTGATTTCACAAGGAAATCAAAACCAATAGGGTACTCCCGTTGACCTAGAATCATGAAATTTGACAAGAAGCAATGTCATAAAGCAGAATGTAAATAAAAAAATAACGAATACCGTAAATAATTATGTAGTTATTTGGCGGTTACTAAATAAAAGAGCCAGTATTGGTGGCCCAGTGGTGGCCGCCCCGACTTACGAACAGTAAGTCGTGGGTTTGAACCCAGGCAAGGCGCATTACTTTGTGTAATTTATTTCATCACCGCTGTTCTCAAAACGGTGAAGGAAAACATCGTGAAGAAACTGGCATGTCCAAGAACCAAAAAATTCGAAGACATGTGACATCTACCAACCCGCACTGGGCCCGCGTGGTGAATTACAGCCCATTCCCTGTCACAGAGAGGAGGCCTGTGTCCCAGCAGTGGGAACATTAATAGGCTGATGATGATGATATTAATAACAAAATACCTACAAGTTTATACGTAACTCTCGATGCGCTAGTCTAACTCGTACTTTACCGGTTTTTTAACATGAAGTAATGCTTTAGTTTCCAGATGCCTAGACAATTTAAGCGTCTGGACTGTTTTTCTTCCAAGATTACTTCCTAGGTCGTGATTAAAGTAAATTAAATACACGTCTTTGCACTTTGAAAGTAATGCAGTGTCTAAAATGTCTGGAGGTGGAAATGTGGTGTAAACTCCTGGAATAATTTACTTAAGTTGCAACGTGCATGTTTCCATAAGATGCGACGGAGGTATTTTAACTGAAATGTTGGGTATCCGTAGCTACAAGTTTATAAACTCAGGTAAAACCTATATAATGCGTGGCACCACGAATATTCAGATTATTTCATTTTTGCGTATAGTTCGTGATGATTGCATGGAAGACTTACTGAAAAATTTATTGTTTAAAATCATTACATTTTGTTTGTTCATATTTGTACGCTTCACGGCAAAACATAGAGAATCTAAGTTCTACATTGTAATATCTCACACACCGTGTAACTACCTATGTTTAAAAATAAATAAAAGTTTCTTATTTTTTTTTCGTAGTACCTATCTCTTATTATAATTATTAGTGTCTCAAATCACAGATATTTTTTTTACTGTTTGCTTATTTGACAAATTGACTGGCTTAAATTGTCCTTACGTTATTTTTTTTTGTCGACCATTAATGAGTGCGGTAGAACATAAAACCCTCGTAAAGTGGACTTATTAGTCCAATCGTTTAGCTCAAAGAGTACACAAATTACGTATTTAGTTAGAATCTTACTTACAAAGCTCAAATATTAAACGGGTACCTGACATTTGGACGAAGCAGGTTCTTAAATAAATAGAGAGTTAATATTTCATGAAATATTCTATTTCATAGGGTTGAAAGATTTGCCCGATGACCTTTGAAATTGACGAGGAAACATGAAAGGGTTTTTTTTTTAGTTACGAAGAAAAATACCCTTTGGTACTACTAAGGATGAAAACTAATATCTTTGGCCGCTTAGGCCACGTGTAAGCATAAAAATAACTTTAGAAAGACTAATAATAAAATACATATCGAAAGTTATGAAATGATCTATAAAACAACAGACACACTTTTGTGTGTATGTAGTTTAATTTGAATTATCATAAATGTAAACATTTTTTGTAACAGTGTTAATTAAAATACAAGCCATAGTGTTTTGTTTACTATATTATTTTACTATATGATGCCCGCGGCTTCGCCCGTTTGAAAAATTATATACTTAAACCTTTCTCTTGAATCACTCTATCTATTATAAAAACCCGTATCAAAACCCGTGGCATAGTTTTAAAGATCTAAGCATACATAGGGACAGACAGACGCGGTAGGGGACTTTGTTTTATAATATGTAGTGATAGAAATATATAATATGTAGTGTTTGAACAAAAATAAATGTCCGTCAAAGCTAAGTTGGTAAGTACGTAGTAAACAATAAACATAAATTATCCGTAAATACTAATCACTACTGAAATTCTTTGTCGGTCTTATGAAATGGACACAGCTGATTATAGTTTTAACAATCTGCTCCAAATTAAATTATGTGACGATGAAACCCCAGTAGTAGAAAGTAGTAGTAGTTTCATTAGTAGACATCTTAATTGCAGTCAGTAGATAATTGTATCACATCACTACATAGTATAAAACAAAGTCCCCCGCCGCGTCTGGCTGTCAATATGTATGCTTAGATCTTTAAAACTATACTCAAAGGATTTTTATGCGGGTTTTTTGAATAGGTAGAGTGATTCAAGAATAAGGTTTTAGTATATAATTTGCTAAGCGGGCGAAGCCGCGGGCATCAGCTAGTTTTAGATAAATCGAATTCGGTAACCAATACCTATATCACAATTAATAGTTCCACATGAGACATAAATTATTTTACTACCGATACTACTCGACTATCGAAATCACAGCCTTAGGTACTACAAAGTTACACAATATAGTTAATGTGGTAAAGTTTTGACTTCGAATATTGACTCATTAAACTGGTGAGACCGCCCTAAGGGCCAATTCCAAGCCCGTCGTCCACAACGCTTCTTAAAAGTAACCAATTACAAACGTGAAAACCAAAAATCGAAGAATAAATAACGCAACTTAGCATGTTGTTAACTAATTCTCATGTTTTAATACGCTATTACAATGAGTAACTTTCCTAAGTACCAGATTTCATTTTCTTTTGAATGCTTACACCGAAAAACACTATTAATAATTCAGAGTCCCTAGCACGAACTCGTAGAGTAAACGTAACGTAAATAACTCGTTTTTTTAATCGAAACACAGTTATCGGAATTTTATTTAAATTGTTTGTAACAAGAACATTAAGTAGGTATCATCCACAGACTGCCTACTGAAAACCAGCGCTGAGTGTTTTACACCCAGCATATGCTGAGTTGGTGACCCTTTCGTTATGGGCATGCTTAGCGCAGTTGAGCTGTTTAATTAATTGTTAAGCTGTTTGTTGTTATGTATATGTATGTGCTGCTCTATTGTGTTGCTACTGTCCACTAAGGAATAAATTATTGTTCTATTCTATTATTTTATATGTTTTAAAATCTACATAATTACGTTACGTTTGCACCGCATACTCGTGCTAGGACCTCAAAATCAATATTTTTCTATCAAAAGATTCAACAATGTGGTTTCATCGGGTTTATTGCCATGATTGACTGTGCTGCGATCGGTTTGTTTTTACACCTGTCAAGGTTGACGTATTCTATTATTATTTTTATAGTAACTTGTTCTTGGTTGTATGAGATATGAAACGCCATTGAAATGCTAGTGCTGACACATTTCCGCTACTCATTAGTAATTTAATCAATCAATCAATCAATAATTTTATTATCAGGCAACTAAAGCCCATAGATAAAATACACAAAATTACATTTAACAAAAATAATAAACTAATACATATTTTAAACCCTATGAAACTATAATACTAGACACGCAACGTTGTCGGCGTCGTGTTTTGCTGCGTGGTGTCGCGTAACCGTCCTCATGCAAGTCCTCCTTCATGCAGGTCTATAGATGGTGGGATGAAACTCGTACCACGAATGAAAAGTAAGTAAGGTATGTTAAGTTGAAACTGTTTAGTTCTGAGTAGCATAGTGGACGATGGTCCTAATAGTTGTGTTTAATAGTCAAAATGTCAATTTAAGGCCCGTAACTCGATGGAATACGTTTTAGGCAGATGATTCTTGACTTTGTCGAACTCTCTAGAATGTTATTTACTTTGTAGCGGCTTTAAATCGTTTCAATAAACTTCAGATAAATAGAACTTTGATAAGTTTAGTTTAGATTGATACGAGGGTTGAATGGGTGATGATTTGATTTTGGTATTTGGAGTAACTGCTTAAATATTTGTGGTGTTGTTGAACAGTAAGGACATTTTTGAGTTTTAAGCCTAGAGCCCTGCGAATTTTACTAAGCGTGTTCTTTACCTAAGATATGCTCCCGTCTATATAATGGATGTACAAATACCCATAATGAAGCCGAAAGACACGTGTTGTCAACGTCATTGCCATCATTCGTTTGTTCTAGCAACGGAGATATTGGTGGTCAAAGTTCCGACTTTTTTTTAATACAAGTATTTTGAGTGCGTTACATTGAGTTCTAGCGTAAAACGTGACTTTTCACCACAAAAAAGAATGTCGTTTCCCAGCAATAACTTTTGCGTAGTTACTACTTAGTTTGATATTTAGAATACTTATTGCAATTGTAGTTTGTGAGCGACAGGAACAAAGCCTAGCTATGGTACGTATTAAGAAGCGTTTACAGAACTAATCTAAAATAGGAAAAAAAAAGAATAAAAAAGAATAGGTAAATCACACCTATCCCTTTTTTATATAACATAAAAGCCTTTTTTTTAAACCCCACACAAATACTATTAACCATTCACAAAATCAAAGAAGAAGATATAGATATTGAGTGAGGTAGTAAATGACACGAGTTTATTACAGACGGGTTCCAATAATGACAATATACTGTTATTGATATCTCTGAGCTTAATTAATCATCATTAACGTAATTATTTCCGCTCGTCATTTAAGGTGATTGTTATAAATAGCCCATTACGCCATTACACGTTGAGAAATATTTATTTCGACGAGGTTATATTGAGTGTTTTACGAACTGCGACTATTTTCGTTCATAGATGCGGTATAAACTTGCTACGCGTAGGCTTAGTGATTGCGTAGCGCTACGAACAACTGCTACGAGTGTAGCGGTTGTGTAGCAGCTCGTAGCATGAGCCTCGTTCCCTCTCGATATTCGTACACGTTTATCTCCGAGACCAGCTTGAAAGATAGGATAGTTTGTATCTGATAGGTAGGTGGCACCGCGCGAGCAAGGTCGGGTTGCTTGTTATTTTACAATAATCTGTAATATTGGCGGTATCACATGACAAATAGCTTTACCTACATACAGGAGTATAATAATAATAATAATAACAGGTTGTCGACATGTGGGACGTGGGTACAGCAGTCATCGTGCCGATACTCGTGTCGGCCAATGGCTTAATAGCCAAGAGCCTCGACCAACATCTTAGGAGGCTCTCGCTTGGCAGCTGGATCAAGGGCTTGATTCAGAAAGCAGTACTTCTGGACACGGCACGTATCGTTAGGAGGTTCCTCTCTCAAGAGCCCTGACCACCGGCAGCTCGGACCCTGTTCCCAGCGCTGGTGGGCTACTGTTTTTTTTATATTTTAATGTTGTTTTATTAAGAAATATTTAAAAATGTTAAAAATATGTATATAGATGAATAAATGAAATAATAATAATAATTTCTTTATAGGTTACAGAAAAATGTGAGACCCTGGCTCCAGAGCTAGGTTAGAATACCTGTATTTCAGGAGCCAGTGACTTCTTCCATTTATGTTACAATTGGGCAAGTTTTTAAGGTGACAAAATTAAATTACTTAAAATTAAGTTCAATAATTATCATTTTACATTTAGGTAATTACTTATGCACTAAAAATAGAATTAGAATAAAATCAGGATTAGAAATGTAGATTAATAATTGAATTAAAAAACAATAATTAAAAAAAAATATGACAGCAGTAAAAAAAATGAAAATAAATAAAAGCTTGTAATAAATTGAGTATGGAAGTATTAAATCACCCTTCCGACAAGAACTCAAAAAATAACTGGGTTTCAGGTCAACTATGTAGCATCAAAGTTGGGCCATTAGTTGTGACTGTTGCGGCACTCGATACAAATGACACGTCACATAGTACAACTTGAACGTAAAAGCAGATTGCGAGTTTTGTGAAATAATTTATCTGTATCTAGCAGTGCTTGTCCAAAATACACTTATATTAGAATACTACAAAGATACTACTAAATGATACTTACAAATATTTTAATATTACTAACTTTTTTTTGCTTATCACAGTGAACATTAAAATTTGTTATCCAGAGAGTACATTGCAATATTATTATTACATTTTAAATCACATATTTTATGTAATTAAGAACCCATTATTTTTTTAGAGTCACAAAATTAATATAAAAAAATGTCTATTTGCACCTTGATGAAAAAAATATGATTAACAATTTAAAAGTCTTATAAATTAGTCAGCATTTCATTTGATATAAATTAGAACCACTTATTTTATTTTAACAATAGCGCACAAAATTATAGCTTATTAAAAAAACATCTAGCTCACTCTTGAATACCGCGATCTTCAAGTCAATATTGCCAAGTCTTTCTTAACGTCAATCGTCAGTTATTGTTTTCCCGTTCGTCCAGCACCATTACATTAAATCTAAATCGACTATTTTCAGTATCAACCTACCTTATCAGAAAATTCTAAAGGCAGAAAATGACAGTGAATGAGATAACAGAAATAAACGTTTATATAAGTTGGTAAGGAGACTGGGACTTAAAATAGCCATTTACAGTCGGAATTCCGAAAATTTCGCTTGTTCTCTTTCTTAGAAAATAAAAGACAAGTACAAGTACATTGTATATGATTTTTTGTTTGATGTTATTATGTTGTAGGACAAAAATATAAAAATCAGTGGGTTGCAATTTTAGAACTTGACATTTAAGTGTAACAAACAACTTTTATTGTATCATTTTTGTATTTTATTAAACCAAAAAATGTCTTAAGAATGTATTGTCTGCTTACTACCTACGTCTAAGTTAAGCTGTATGAACATATCCAGACTAATGACATGCTTATTTTTTTATGAAATGATTCTCTACGACCTTTATCAATTTGGTATTCATTCTTGGTCTTTGTGTTTTTTGACAGCTTTCCCAGTTAGGTGAATTTATTGATCTATGTTTTTTGTTACATTGTCGTATTGGGTCACATTTCCAGGACAAATGGGCCAGAATCGTCACACAGTAGGTGGTTGGGGCTCTAAATTCGGATCTATCCGTCTCTCTCGCGCACGTCTGCAGATGAGTGCGAGTGAGAGAAACGGGTAGATCCAAATATACGGACGAAACGTTAGAGAGTAGGGCCTCTGAAGACGGTCACCGTAGCAGGCCCGAGCAACGTTGGCGTGACGATTTGGACTCGTTCCTGATTGGTCAAAGAAGGTAAAACACCAATAGAGTTAAAAAAAAATGGAGGAGACTTTTGCCTAATAGTGGGACAGAATAGGATAAAGAATATATAGATAAGAGATCCAGAATGTTCTGGTTATTTGTTCCTTAGGCCCGTTCACGACATCGGGCGAAGTGAGCATGCGTCAAGAGACACCCGCGCTCGTCTCTTGTTACCACAGAGCAGGTTATCTGCTTTCGTCGCATCATTTAGGCGAAAACCCACCGCAGTGCACGCTGTGCGTAGGCACACGGTGCATTTTAAATGCGAGGATCCATTTGTTTGACAACGTGGGTGTACGTTTCCACTGTAGTACACACTACACGCCCCCGACTATGTACAACTGTAGCGCGCGCACGCACAGCGTGCATAGCGTTGACAGTGTTGAGCTATGTGAGCGCCTTATTCGAGCAAGACACGCGCATGCGCGCATTAGTACATATACTAATGACGAAAATTCATGCATAACGTGTCTGTGGTTTGCAGTGGACACAATCACATACATTTTCTTGCACAGTGAAGCTTAACATACGTGCGTAGCTTCTCCGTGCACGGGACTGCTCCGTGCGTCCCCTACAATTTATTTTCACTATCGTCACTATCGCAAGATGAATGTGGCTTTATCGGGAAGCTCATAGCTAAGAGTTTAGATTCAATACATCGAGAACATAACAATAATCACGAAATATCTTCAAACTCCATTTCGGATGTTCCCAGTTTCATGTCTTACGTCACGCGAGGTCACGGTTATACACTAGGGTTGGAAAAGGTCTTAAATAGTTCTGTCTCACTATATTTCCAGACCCACTATAAACTTTTAAAAAGGCTTTTAGTGCCTCCTTCAAATCGGACCGCAGTAAACATTTTTATATAGGGTACGTTTTATTCACATCAGTCTGCTACGATTACTTCGTACAGTTCTGAGCAACCAATTTTTTAATTCGTCTTCGTCTTTTTGTTCAGAGCAGTCGGGTTATTCTGGACACTGAGTGTATCACTAGGTTTTAGTCACTAATCAAGCCAAGGAAGTAATTAGTCAGCTTACGGAAGCAGTCCTTCTAAGTGATAAGCTTGGATTCCATCTGTATCGTAAATAACTATATGTTGTCTAATATTCAACCAAGACACTTTTCATCTGTCCGTGTGACAACATTGAATTTTATTTTTTGTTTATTTTAACTTCATGTTCAAGAGAGGTAGGCCGATGACCTGGTAAAGGTTGCGGGGGGCCGCTGGATGCAAATCGCACGGGACTGGTCAATGTGGCGGCATTTGGGGGAGGTCTATGTCCAGCAGTGGACGTCTATTAGCTGAAATGATGAATGATGAAAACAAGATTGGTACATAAATAAATAATATAAATAATAAATATCGCTGGACATTAACACACAGCGCCATCTAGTACCACACTAAGCAACGAGGCTTGAGTCGTGGACACCAGATAGTTGATATACTACATAGATACTTTTTCAAATGTCCATGCTCATCACACAAACATTTGCTCCAACCGGGATTCGAAACCGGGACCCTAAGAACGTAAGGCAGTCTCACCACCGCTGCGCCATTCGGGTCGTCTCGGGTCTGTACATAGGCGGAATGAATGGCACAAAGCATTCTCTACCAGTCAAGAATTAAGTAAATAGGACAGCATTCTGACAGAGCACAATATACGTAAACAACCACCATCATTTTGATTTTTTACTTAGAAAGTTGATTTTTTTAAATATTTTTATGTATTATCTAAGATTCACCATACAAATGTTGATGATTTGGTGGCCGTGTGAAGCAGGGGCGTACTTATATACACACCTACTACAAAATCTTCAACAAAAATAATTCTTCGTCGCTAAAAACTTCCATCAGCCTTAATAAACCTCTAGTAACTTCAGCCTTTATTAGAAGAGAGTTTAACCTCTAAAGGCATTAAGGATAAAAGTTTCAGCTGTAAGGTTCAGGTTGATGCAACACTCTTGACATAATCTCTTTGTTGCACCGCACGAGATAGGTTGGCTGGCGGTAACTTAAGCTGTTAGGTCCCGACTATGAATATGGCAGTCTTTGATCAGGTTGTAAAGGAATTCCGCGAGGCTATTAGATAAAATCTGTTCCGATAGTACCTATTTGGTGAAAGACTAAACAAAATCCAGTTCCGGAAAATATTTATTACACAAGTCAAAAAATGAATTATTCACACACTCATCAATATTTAAGGTTTAAATTTTAGGTATATTTCCCCACTTTTTCAAAAAAAACATTTTTTAACTGAAAGTGTAGTAACAATTATTAAAGTTTTAATTTTAAGGACTATTTAAAAATGTGTGTTATGTGTATAGAAATAAAGGAAATAATAATTGGTAATGGTGGTTAATAATGGCTTACGAAGAAAAATGAGGTTACAAAAATAACCTTAATTGTTGAATGAAAATGATGACTAAAAAAAATTAAATGTACATACATGAATATTTAAATATTCAAACCAAGGCTATTTATTTAAACAAGTTCTACATATCCAGGTATCCACAGGTACGTTTTGTGACCCATTTTTTTACATCTACATCCATACATTTTCAGACCCAAATGTACATAGACTTGCATGCTTATACTCGCGTGTGTCGTAAAAATGTAAGAACATTTCGTGTTCGCGAACGAGCTGACAATGTGCCACTGCTTATTATTATCCGTGTATACTCGCACTTGAGAGCAGGTCCTCAAGCGGCGCCAATATAATATACTGTTTCAGTCACGTATAGAGAACACGTAATATACAAAGTTATTCGGCTTCGGTTCTGAACAGCAATTGAAGGGCAGCGATTTATGTCCTACCCGTTGAGCGTGGCGACATTCTGGGCTGATAAAATAGCTACAATACGTGCTGCCGATATGAGATAAGAAGAAAATGGAACGATTTTGGGTGTTAGACATGAGGAATAAGAGAAAACATTATTTTATAGAATAGAAAGAGTATAAACGTTCACACGAGCAAGTAAAAAATAAAAAATAAAGAACTGTTTCAGCACTTGCGATTAAGTTTCCGTTAACTTACTTGGCAGATAATTTCATCCTGATTCTGTTCCATTTTTTAATTTATTCGGTAAGTAGTGTGGCTAATCGGACATCGTGAAATAGGCCCTAACTGTAAAAACTAAAGTACAAATTAACTAGATAAAACAAAAATCGCACACGTAATCACCACTTCGAAAATTTCACGCCGAATGAAATTAGAACCGAATTTAAGATTTTTTGTGTTCCCTCCCCCGAGTACCCACCTTGTATAAATCATTCTTATCTAAATGCTACACCAAATGATACATTTAATACCAATACTAAAGCCAAAAGATTACGGACAAAACGACTTGTGACATGCCAAGACTAAACGACCTCTCCTCATAGATTTGGGTTAACGACGAAATGATTTTACGAATCGCTACCTTCTACAATAATCGAATATTTCCCCGGAATAGGCAATTAGATCGTCATCTCCATTCCATTGCGGGGATTATGTTGTACGAAATTTGAATAATTTTGCATTGTGATTTGACATTTTGATGAAATAAACAGCAGTTCCGTAATACGCAGGCAATATGCTGGGGATTTCATTTTCTGACTATTTTCGTCGATGGATTACGCTGGTGAAATTTTGATACGTAATTAAATGCTGGATCACCGTCACTTTGTTTCCATTCCGATAACTTTGTGCCTACATAGACAGTTGTTGTCGCATCAATAAACACAACATCTCTCAGCTCAAATATACAACAGGATTAATAAAAACATATATGTTCACAACAAAAACAATCACGACTGTAAAAAAATGATAACAAACTGGAGTAAGATTATCTTAGATATGAGGATACGGAAGCTCTTCTGGTTTATCATGAGTAATATAATCACACACCATAACGATACACACCTCACTCTACTCCACACACTACACTACTCTATACACCTCATCACACCACGCTACACTACACCACACACCACACCAACCACCACACCGCACCACACCGCACCACACACCACACTGCACATCACATCTGATCACATCAAACCACACTCACACACGCGCCACACCTACCTTAAGCACACCATGCTTCACATGATACATACTTAAGATGTTAGATTAAATAATAACTATATGCTGTAATATTATGTAACATAATGCTGTCTTAGATATGGAGGAGCGGAGTCTCCTAATATAGGCATTGGTGTCGATTCTGTTGTGCACAAACTAAACTTAATTTAGGCTATTGCTATCTTTTTCTCTCTAACAAAACAAGAAAGAGACAGACGTAATTTAGAGCTGTCAAATTTAGTTGGAACTAATATTTCCATACAAATGAAGGGTGCACGTAAAAACATGTGAACTAAAAAGAAGGTGAAGCGCAAGGCATAAACCAGTTTGACATCTCTAACTTAGTTCATAGCTATAGCCGTCCTTTTCTTGCACTGCCTTTTAGTAAAAGATAGCAATAACCTAAATTAAGTTTAGTCTGTGCACAACAGAATTGACACCTTTGTTTGCCTAAAAGGAGGCTCCAAACACAATTCATTGTATATGAAGCATTTTGTTTGAATAATAAATATTGTTTCATTTTCATTTTTTTCAAACAACAACTGCCAAGCCGTTACAAACACTGAAAATTGTATTTAGAGTCGGCTTAACACACATTTCTCTCCCATACTTCTATATTAATAGTCATCACAGTAAGCATCCCGATTCTAGCCATACCACACAGTCCATACATCGCTTCTTTGGTCTTCCTACTCTTACAGTCATCCAAATTTATCCTCAAAACTTTCCTCACATTATCCTGAATATTAATGCAATGTGATAACAAGTGCAGCAACTAAACTAAGCTGCACTGCAAACAGCTTAGCGATCGTGTGACGCGTGGAACAAATCCGATTGTGGACTTTACTCTAATGTTACTAGGAAACGTGGCATTAGATGTTACACGACTCTAATACCCTACGTTTTGATTCAAGTGTTAACATTAGACTGTTGGCAAATCTCCTTTATGGTTAAAATAGTTAATTCTGGTCCTTTGAGGCGCGTCAACAGCACTAAATCAAAGACAGAACCGCGCTAACCGCGCATGCTTGCGAAAAATTTGCACGTAATTTGACACTTTATATAAAAACATTTGTCGATCGCAAACAGCAAGAGTTAGAGCTCTAAAAAAATTACAGTGAATAGCAGAATAGATAAGGAAACTGCTTAACTAAAAATCAAGATATACAATTATCATTTGATACTTCAAAAACTATGTAGAACTTGAAAAACAGTGATAAAAACCGGCCAAGTGCGAGTCGGACTCGCGCACGAATTGTTCCGTACCATTATTTAAAAACATTAGACAAAACTGCAAAAAAATCACGTTTGTTGTATGGGAGCCCCCCTCAAATATTGATTTAATTCTGTTTTTAGTATTTGTTGTTATAGCGGCAACAGAAATACATCATCTGTGAAAATGTCAACTGTCTAGCTGTCACGGTTCATGAGATACAGCCTGGTGACAGACAGACGGACAGACGGACAGACAGCGAAGTCTCAGTAATAGGGTTCCGTCTTTACCCTTTGGGTACGGAACCCTAAAAACGGATATGTTGCTAATAAAATATTAATTTGATCAAAAACTATTAACTTTTTTACTATTATTTTTTTTTACTATAAAATAAACTAGATTAAATTACCTTTCCAATAAGACCTTAATCTCATTAATATCTCATTAGCATCATATCAAAATAATTATATGAAACTAGATACTCACTGTTTGTTTACATCTGGAACTAATTATTGTCAGTCGCTGTTTGGACGAAAAAACACACAAAACTACTTGTTTTTTGGTGTAGATAGTGGAGCAATCTAATCTCCTCACTAATTAAGTACTATTTTTCCCATTTCACACACGTTTTAATCACTAAATCACTTATTTCTTCACACTTCACAATCAAAATAGGTAATTATACCTACGTCATTTTCACAGGCGTAATACTGCAACTTTGCGATTCGAAACCTAATTTGCGTTATCACAATACGATAGTACAACTTCTCACAAACATTTAAAGGTATTACCACGGTAATATTATGATACAGTACTTTAACTCGGCCGCATGATAGAAATAAATGCCTACAGCCGCGCGCTACGTAAACATGCGTTAGGGCTGCCCGTCTCCAGCATTTTAATTACATTTGCCTACTTTCTGTTTCTATTTAGTTTTGTGATTGTAAATATCCTTTTTATATAAATAAATGAAATACTTTGTATATTGAATAGGAAGTGCTCAATAAAAATGCGTGTCGTTTTTTGATTGGTAGATTTAAAAAAAAACATGTTTTTGTTTGAAAAAGAAATCGGGCTTATAAATTTGCGACCGAAAAATATTATACCGAAGTTTTAACACAAGCGTAATTAAGTAAGTACTTACCGTATCATGATTCATTCAGAACCGCATATAACTACCTATTTCACTCGTCTCAATAACTTTCCGTTACTCTATTCGCTTTATTTATTAATCCAAACACCTTTTTTTTCGTGAGATAAAAGGAAATACTTATCCATTAAAAATATACACATTATGTACCTACCTACTAGTAAGTAAAATTATGTTATAGTCTTACCTTTCAGAGTTTCCAGGTAATTAAAAAAAACTTATGTCTGGATGCGTTATTGACGAATTCATACAACCAAAAACAGCACAATATTTCCTACTCGTCATATTAACTGATTTTTAGAGAAAAAATCGCGCGGTTATTGTTAAAAAAAACAACACACCGTCCGTTCGACACTGCGGTACAGCCGTGACTGTCAGCGCCCCAAGCGCACCCCAAGATCGAGGCGCGTAGGTATAGCTCGCGTTTCGTCCGTTTCTATGAAGTTGGAGTACTGTATCATAATATTACTGTGGTATTACACTATAGCACAATAAAAAATACGTAGCTCGTAGCTTGAAATGTGACACTAACGCTAACACGATGACGCAAAAAATGGCGCGGTCTGTTGACGTAACTTTGTTTATGTTATTTGACAACTTGTCAATGGAGTAGAGCTGTGATTTTTGGTACGGCGTTTGGAAATGTTATAGAGATGTGAAATAAACTATTGAAAACATGAACAGTGCAAGTTTTAGTCGATTTAAAATATCTTCATAAAGCCGCGTGCAACACATGTAGCATGCCGCGGTTAAGCTGATAACGGGAGTGTAACAAGTGTGACAAAACGCGCTTCAAAGGGAAAAATTAAAAGATGAGTTGAAAATTAAATTATAATTTTTAATCGGTATTGGATATTTCTTGTGAATTTGAACATTTTCTTTAAAAAAGACGAAAGTAAAAATTGGTTAATCTGGACGCGACTCTAAACACCGAAATATCACAGATGTCCACCGCTGATCCGCAATCAGTCCGTACCGGTTTGATTGATCCTATTTGCCTAAGTGTTTCCTACTATCATCTGCCTAGCGGTTTCCTAGTTAGGAAACCGCTAGGCAGATGATAGTAGGAAACACCCCCGGCCCCAACATAGTTATGTTGGGGCCGGCTTCCAGTCTAACCGGATGCAGCTGAAAACCAGTACTTTATATAGAGCGCCCTTTCCTACCATTGCACAATATTGCCTTGAAACTTGAAGAATTCACAAATTAAACTGTTAATATCTATTTGCTCATTTCATCAACCGATCCAAAATAAAATATAAAGAAATATCCTTCACAAGCATTGCTCTGAATTGATATTAATTGCTGGATGCTGTCAGCGAGAATAACTGCTATTAAACCCGTCTGCTATAGCCGGATATTCTGAAATTACTTGTTAGTTAGAAATGCGATCATGCATTCTTTAAGTTAGTTAAGACTTGACAAGTTGACCATGAAACTAAACGCTCCGGTTTTTGCGACAGCGGATAAAACAAATGAAAAAAAATTGCCAAGAGCTGGCCACGAGTCACTGCGATGCGACTAGAACTTAGAAGAAGGAAAAAGCGACGTGCGTATGTGGCTTGACGCAAGTCGCATTCTTTTAAGTCGTGAAGCTGAAGACAGACTGATCAAATTCCTGTTTCCCGATTATTATGATACGGATATCTTCAAAGTTCGAGTTAATCGGTTTCTTCTTTACCAATGTGCTCTACCCTAGGCCGCATTATCGCTTCACATTAGGCAAGTGCAATGCACTTAGCAATGTCTGTATGGTGTCGGACGTAAAGAATAGCACCATCCCATATCTTCCCGTGGGTGTCGTAAGAGGCGACTAAGGGACTTACCAGAGAATGGGCAGCAGCGTACTCTGTGCTTTTGTAACAACCGTACTGCGATCGCCAACCCGCCTGCCAAGCGTGGCGATTAAGGCAAAACCTCCCCTTGGGGGAGGCCTATGTCTAGCAGTGGACGTCTTTCGGCTGAAATGATGATGATGATGATGATTAGGCAAGTTACTGCCAAACTCAAGCTTATTTAATCTAAAAAAAGCCTCTCATAATCAAACAAGAAGCTGATTAAAAACATATTCAAATCATAATATTAACTATCTAATAATCTAGGAATGAATGTGTGATATCTTATGTAGTAACATTGATTACATAACTTCGAATATAACCATTAACCAAATTGAAAACTTTTCCAATATTGAAGTTGACGGCAAATATTACCTACTTTTACTATCTGCCTAGCTTTTCTATATCATTATATTGGGCTCGACTTATAGTCCAATCATAAGATTGCTGAGTATATAATATCACCATTCTATACGTAACAGACTGTTATACGATCTTCAGAACCCAATTACTGGTGAAAACTGAGAACGCAAGGGCCGAAGTCAAATTGAGTGTTATATACTAGTGGCTAGTTTAATAATAGCAGAGTTTTAGTTTAGGAAGAGCTTACTGGAATTTAGTTAGGTTAGAGCGAAATGTTCGAATAGCTTTGAATAGTACATAATCTGTGCTAGCCTTAAGAATAAATCTAAGTTCAAAAGGTAAGCTTCTTTCTATCTGGCCCTAATTAATGAAACCATGATTTACTTTTAGCCCGTCTAAAGATTGATCAGCTTCCACAGCATCATCATCATTTCAGCCGAAAGACTGCTGGACATAGGCCTCCCCCAAAGGGGGGGTTTGCCATAATCGCCACGCTTGGCAGGCGGGTTGGCGATCGCAGTACGGTTGTTACAAAAGCACAGAGAACGCTGCTGCCCATTCTCCGGTAAGTCCCTTAGTCACCTCTTACGACACCCACGGGAAGATATAGGATGGTGCTATTCTTTACGTCCGACAACATACAGACTCCACAGCATATTATTTAAATAACAAGCTGACCTTCGCAACTCGTCTGAGTTTCATAAGAGATAGAGAGGGTTAGAGAGAGTGGACCGTAGGCCCTATAATATAATTCTAAAGAATCAGAAACTTTCTTTGATACATCCACGAACCACTTGAGAACCACTGAACATTTGGCACCTACAGTGCGAACCAGTAAGTAGTTCCTGAGATTAGCGCGTTCAACAGACAAAATCTTCAACTTTATAATATTAGTATAGATTAACAGCATATTACGTACGAACACATCAACATACAAACAGAAAACTTTCTTATGGGTTCTTTCTTTTGTTGAAAAATAAAAACCTACTGCAGCAAAGTTGTTGTTATTTGAGTTTAACGAAATTGTGGTGGGAAAATTTCCCTGTGGTGCTCTTATGGGTTACCAGATCTTGTTTTTGCGAAGTTTTCAGAACAACTATTTAGCAAAAATAAAAGTTTAGGTTTATTTATTCTGTTGAAAAAAAAAAAATACCTACAGCAGCAAATTTGTTGTTATTTGAGTTTAACGATATTGTGATGGGAAAATTTTCCTGTGGTGCTCGTAGGGGTTACCAGATCTTGTTTTTGCGAACTTTTCAGGACAAATATTACCTAGAGACCTTTGAAGAATGTGTATAAGCACGGCTAATTTAATCCAGCAGCTCCAACATCTTTTCAATTCAATAATTTCAATATTCTCCCTAGAGGATCGGTCAATCGGATACATAGGAATTGACGCTCGGGTTCCGAACATGTTTTCATGTTTTCGTGTCCGTACCGGTTCGATTATCACTCTTTTCAATCAAATACCTATCGGATATCAACATAAATAAAAGTCGTAAATAATCAACGAGGAAAAAATATACATTTTTGGTATAACACCAGTCTGTCCTTTCGGTTTTATCGTGGTCGGGTAAAATGTAATATTACCTAACTTTTTCATCCCGAAGCGGTCACCGGGACAGCCTATTTCATTTGCGAGGCACAAGCTTTCAGCGAACTTTTTAATATTTTGTAATAATTTAGTTTAATAGAACGTTATTATTATAGGTCTGGCCTTCAAATGTCCGAGAGATTACTTAGATCTGGAAATATAGTCATAGTAGGCCGTTAACTTGAATTGGCTTAAAGTTTAAGTATTTTTGCTGAAAAATAATAATTAGAAGGGCTCTCGCTATAAATTTATAATTAATTACGAATTTATGCTTTAAATAATTTAATTTTTGTAGGCTTACGGAAAATAATGTTCGTTTTGAGAATATCTTTTAACGAAATTAAATTAAATTGCTATTAAACACTGTGAAATAATTGTTTGCTAGCAGACAAGGTTTAATTAGTTAAACAACCAGATTATCTTAGTCTGTACAGGGTTAGTTTTCAATAACCGGTCAAATTTTCAGAGATGGTTCAGAGTCAATAATATTTTCGATGTATGAAAAAAAAACTTTTTGTTTTTTTAATAAAGTTGAATTCCCGTCCACTACTAAAAAGCGAACGTGTGGTTATTGCAACAGCACAGTTCAGTTCAACAACCTAGATAGGTAGCAGTTAGCACACACATAAATTTGGCGGTGCGTGCACGCACACAAGTGCATTGATTCCCACTAGGTTTATGATTTAGGAAATTTTTAGGACATTTTCAAATGAATGCTATTATTTTACTTTAATTTTTTTGACAATAATATTTAACACTTCAATACCCGCAATTACAGACACAATTAAAATAACAATGCACTGTGCCTCAGGAGGCACGGCCGGGAGCATACGGGTTAAAATACACTTTTGGTTTGGTAGTTCTACGATACCCGCAGTTACAGACAAAATTAAGATAACAATGCACCGTGCCCGATCGGGCACGGCTGGGGACATAAGGGATCTATTCTATATTCTATCACACTAGATCTTAATTTGAAATGTTCAAATGTTGTAGTGTTAATTGAAAACTAACCTATAATAATTAATACTGTTTCATGATTGACTAACACTAAAATTAATATAATAATATGCTCACTAATATTTTTGATTTTGATGCCCAAAAGGACCTATACAGGGTCGACATTCAGTGGACCAGTAAGGGATCTAAGGAGACCATTCATATTTTTATGTGAAATTTTGATCCCCCATCACAGATTAAAAAAAAATACATTTCGCAAGAAAATGGTAATTTTACACAAAACATTTTAATGATGTCAGTCGATCCTGTTTCTAATACTGATCAAAAACTTCTATCGACCAACCCAAGTTCACGTAGATACCTACTAAAAAAGTCAGAAATTCCTTAGTTATTTTTACGATTTAAAAAATTTAAGCTGGAAAGTAAGTATCTAGTTCTATCCTGGACAAACTATTTCACATAAATCTCTAAAACTAAAACTTACATTCAAGATGAAATCATATTCCATTCACTAAAACTCTTTACAACTCCAACTATATGTTTCAAATCGAATAAATCAAAAGCATTTAAATTCTGCTCAATATTTCAGCAGTCGATTCATCCATATTGTACTTGATTTTGCAGTTTCTCGTCTCGTATCGGGGAGAGTGTAGAGAATATTTAATTATTATACGGATTGGTTTACAATATTCATCGAAGCTGTGGGTTTTAGTTGAGAGTTAGTTAACTTGTACATGTGGAATAATCAAAACATTAGTCTGAATAAATTTATTGAACTATCCTCCTTAATAACTAAGGTATTGATTGCAATAAGGCTTTTCTTAGTCGTGAAAAACAGTGGTAGTTTAACCTTAATACAGACATTTATTTTATAAAATTGTTTTGAATAGATGCAGTGCACGCTCTCAAAACGGTGAAAGAAAACATCAAAAACTTTTTCTTGAACCTCAAATTCTTAGACAATGTGATGATGATGATCCCAGATAGCCGATTTCGGCCACAGCCATTACCTTTAATACCGAGAGCCTTGTCCCAGCAATGGGGTTTCTTATAAATAAGTGCACTATCAACTTGATAAAATGCACAGTCATACAAAGAAAAAGCCATTTCGCAAAAGTAAATTTACGCAATGAAAGTACGCCACACAAAACCGCGTACAAATAAAAAGCAATGCTCTGAAGGTCTTGTTATCTGTTTTATAAGTTTGTGTCGTTACGCTTTAACAATTCCTTTGTAAGACACTTAGATTCTATCTAGGCTATTGTGGGCAAAGCCAACAATTTGGCCTCGATACTAAAATTTTATCTCCAAATATCGTGCGTAGAAGAGCTAAAGTTTTCTCCGTTTGAGAACTATAATCATTTTATTTGGTTACGCACCGATATTCCAAGTTTCGGCAGTCGGTGACATGAATTCAAACAGAAGTTTATGTTTGAATTGAAACATAGATTTATTATTTCAGGTACATCTGCTTAGCCTTTTCCCAACAATGTTGGGGTCGGCTTCCAGTCTAACCGGATGCAGCTGAATACCTGTATTTTACATGGAGCGACTGCCTATCTGACCTCCACAACCCAGTTAGTACTGGGTAATACGATATCCCTTGGTAAGACTGGTTGTCAGACTTTTTGGGTCACTGACTACCTGTAACGACTGTCAAAGATCTACAAATGACAACCGGGACCAACGGCTTAACGTGCTTTCCGAGGCACGGAGGAAACCCGGTATGTGGTCACCCATCCACAGACCAACCTAGGCAAGCACGGCTTAACCTAAAGATCGACCCGAGTGGCTGTTATTATTTAGCCACGGGCTCCTCTATTATTTCAGGTACATACTACGTGTATTGATTATTAAATTTGTACCACCAGTTCTCAGTTGACCGAGAAAAAATTACAGGAACTATTTAATTGTTAATTATAGTAGTATTAACAATACTGACTACCTGATTCTAAGGTGGAGCCAAGTGGCATTAGGTTTTTCCATCAGGAACTATAACAGTAGCAGCCACTGAGTCTGGATTTGTGCCCGGTTGATGGCAACAGGCTCGGCCCTTATTGCATGAGACTTAAACATAACTGGTGAAATGTGGGTGTACTGGTAAGGCAGTGTTTTTCAACCTGTGGGTGTGTGAAAGAAAGAAAGAAAAGTATTTATTGAACCCACACAGGATAAACAGAAAAAAAAGATACAATAGAAATGACAATTATATATAAAAATTAAACAAGAGAAAAAAAACAATCAAAATGGTCCTGTGCAAGGCCAAAAGGCTCCTATCTCAGCAAGGTGCTGCGACATTTAAAAAAAAAGTCACAGCGCTGGTATTCTGATAGGGCCCAGAGTGATGCCACGGGCATAAACGAATATAAATTTATAATACAAAATAATAATAAACAAATATAAATATTTAATGTGTATTAAATATAGGTTACAGAATAAAAATATAATTTTATGTACACCCCACGTCACCACGGTTTGTCTATGCATGGTTGCATGGCAACACTGGCAAAGACGCGGACGCAGACATTTGTTCATAGAGTATTATAGTAATATATCATCTGTGTCAGCGAAGAAAAACAAAAAAAATAAATCAATCAATACCATTAAGTTTAAATTATGTGTGTGTGTGGTGAAGCCTTCATAGGAGGGTCGCAAGAGGTTGCGAAAACTACTTCAGTAAAAAAAAAACAATAAAGTTTAAAAAGGAAGATTTAATAAGAAACGTGTTAAGTATAGGAGTATCGGTGACAAGTGAAACAACCGCCTGCTGAATGCACACTGATTTATTCGTAGACGAGGCTACTTATACTGACCGTGGACGCAGCCACGCACACATATACAACAAAATGCATATAAACATTTGTATGCATACAAATTAACATAATAATAATACTCGTTTATTGGATTCAGTAAAAATATAGCCTAATACAATGTCATCCATTAGGGGGTGTACAAAGAAGGCTGCAAAAAAAAACTTAAAAGGACGCCTGACTTCCAAACTAAGTAAAGAACCTGTATCTTGGAAATCAGTACACTTCCATGGACAAAATTTCGTTATTAAAATTATAGAATTAATTGATGACAATTCCAACACTATTATACTACAAAATTGAGATATATAAACATTACACAATAATTATATGAAAACTGACTAAGAAATAAACAAAATAAATTCTATGAGAACTCGTCCATCATAATGCGAAGGTTGCGTTTGTTTTTAATTAAATAATTTCTCTAATAATAATCATCGAATAAATCGTTTTCCAAATTTAATAAAAGGTGTTAATTATGTATTAATCCCAATTGTAATTATTCAAATGCATAAAATATTGTATGGATTGAATATTTGTAACAAAATAAAATACATGAAAAAAAGCGAAGGGTCCGGGTCGCGAAATATTTTTTCATACTATGGGCGTCGTGAAATGAAAAAGGATGAAAAACACTGTTATAAGGTACACCTCTGCCTTACCCTTATAGGATTACAGGCGTTATGTTTACACTGAAAAACAGACACTCTTTCTCTTTTTGGAACTTTAGTCGTATCTTCTAACGCTCTATTGGTAAATAGTCACTTTGAGAGTTAAAAATAATATATTTATGAAGCACACAACGTTATAAAACCTTTTCGCAATATAATCACTGGATTCAGCCTTGTCCTGAATTATATAAATAAATAATAAATAAATATTGCTGGACATTACACACAGCACCATCTAGTGCCACACTAAGCAACGAGGCTTGTGTCGTGGACACCAGATAGTTGATATACTACATAGATACTTTTTTTGTTTGTAAATACATACTTAATATACATATAAACAACCATGACTCGGAAACAAATGTCCATGCTCATCACACAAACATTTGCACCGACCGGGATTCGAACCCGGGACCCTAAGAACGTAAGGCAGCCTTACTTAATCTTAATCTGTAAAATTTACCTGAACGGACTTCAGTCTGTAAATATTATTCACTAAAATATTCGAAATGTACGCTTTGAGGTCCCTTTAATCTTTAGTACTTGGTACATGTATGTGGCCGTAGGCGGATTATTAATATGACTGAATTCAGAACGACGTCACGAAACTTCTTGTTTCCAAGTAACTGAACTGATTAAGGCTGCGGTTCCACTGAAGCGGAGCGGAGTGGAACGCGATTCACTAATCACATGGATTGAAATTCACATCTCTTCTACACTCCTGCCATGTGATTGGTGAATTGCGCTCCACTCCGCTCCGGTCCGCTCCGCTTCAGTGGAACTGCAGCCTTAAGGTGCCAAAAGCATTATGCCAATCCTGGGGAGAAATTAAAAAAAAAAATTAGAATGCGATTGTTTAGGCTCTAGGATTTGCGATACTTGTATGGTATCGAGAACGCCTCCAAATTAACGCTTGTTTTTTTCCTTTGTTTTATGAAAAAATATGTGATTATTCAATATTGAATTTAGTTTTTTTTTTTGTAAGCTTATTCAGTCCCACAATTGGGCAAAGGCCTCCCCCATTCCTTTCCAACTCTCCCGATATTTTCCCTTCTCTGATCAATCAGTCAGGAGGGAGTCTAAATCGTCAAGCGTTTCTTGGGGACGTATACGACAGCCTTGTGGAATCGTATTTCATATTTTGAGACGCAGGAGAAGGGGAACGCAGTACTTAACTATGTCCTCAACTCCTCACCTACCTACTACATAACCCATCGTATGTAATGTCCGGAGACCGGCGATATGCAGACACGTGTCGGGAGCAATGTGACGTAATCGTACTTACGGAAAATTCATAGCTTGTGACGTTGGCTTCGCCCGCGAGAAAGAAAAAACAGTAAACTATGTCATACAAAACAAAATTATGTAGGTACAAACTAACAAAAATATCGACCTTATTGACATACCTAAATCATTTTGGTCTGATATATGACAAACATTGTTTTTTTCCGTAAAACTTGAAATATGTTTTATTTTAAACACTGTTCTATGCTATCACGGTTGATAACTAAACTTAAAATGTCACCCGCGATCATGGCGCTTGCAACAGCGTCAAAATATCGGGTGCTCAAAATAAGTAAAAATCACGGAAGATATCCCGTAAGTGATATTTTAAATTTATGTTTTATTTTTTCTGTAAGATCCCAATAATTAATTTATCTTCGTCAATAACATCTGCCTAACCTTTTCCCAACTATATGTATATTATAAATAGTTATATATAATATCACTGTTTCACATGGATACCAGTATTTTTCCTGTCTATCTAACTTCCACCATTGGTATACAGTGTGAAAAATCAGCTGTTCCATATTTTGACCTTGTTTTTAAAATTACTAATGATAAATGTCTGTGTGGTTCCGAATGATATACCGAATACGTGGTAACCATATATTCGTTTGGTGTCCCTTCCATGTATTATATTTAAAAACATAACGCTCCTTCTGGCGCAGTCGGGTAAAATGATCCATTTATTACAGCAACAAGGCAAGGCAAAGTCGGAACAATTCTGAAAGGCGTAGAAATTGTTTCGACTTTCAAACCATTCAGTAACTTATCGTAAAAATAAGTAGGCTCTTCTATAACGAGCTAATTAATAATGTAAGAGTAAAAACGAACTAAAAGATAGCTCAAGTCATATCAAGAGGCACATAAATCTAATTACCCTCAATATTTACAAAGAAAACCTCTTCGAGCGAGCAATTTCTAAGAAATCTAAACAACTTGTGACGTTAACGGGCAATTTTTTGCGCCTGCCTTGTAAATTGCTTTTTAAAACCTGAATAACTCGAACGATTTCAACAAATTAGGCTTTGTTCGCTTTTTCTGAGTCACGCAAGCTTACAGAGCTTTTTTGAAACGAAAATAAGTATTTTTTGACGTGTGAGTTGGTTGCTTTGACAAGCGTAAGGATTTGGTTGTGAATGACAGAATAAAAGTTACTAAAAGTAAAATTAATAAGTATATTTTACGATCGCAGATCAGTCGTTCTAGTGTAATTATTGTTATTTTTAATTTTATTTTTTTACATATTTTGCCAATACACTCGACATTGGCAGAATATCTGTCGACATCGGCTTTACTTGCCATTAAATAAAAATAGAATAGAATAAATATAAGTATATTTCCCGCGGTTAGATAAATTACTTGTAGATGTAACCGACTAACAACAACACTGTACTAAGAAATCACCTTATTCTATGTCAACTTCGGTTAAGGTTTTTAAGCGTGATTGGGTAACAAAATCAAAAATCAACAAATTCTCCCAGTGGGAGAAACGATTAATACTCACAATAATCGGCTTAGCCTTTTTCTATCTATGCTGGGGTAGACTTCCTGTATGACCGGATGCAGCCAGTATAATAATACCAGTATGTCACATGGATATCAGTATTTCACCTATCTGACTTACACAACTGGTATACAGATTGGAAGGGGCATCCGGGGACAAAGAAATGTTTAATCAGGAATTTTAAAAAAAGTTTCCAACAAAATTGCAATCTTTACCTGGTATTAGTAGTAAAAAGCATTAATTTTCACCATCACCTGCTTAGCCTTTTTCCATTTTATTTTTATTTTCGGGTAGATTTCCAGTTTGATCAGATGCGATGAGGGATTTTCTTTTTAGCTCTTCCCTAGTCGCTGGATAGATGGCGCTAGGAGTCAGTATGATAATGCATGGAACGGAACCTAAAAAAACTGATTTTAACAAAGCACGAGAAAACTAGGTTATATTCGGAAGGTTAAGCAAATGAAAGTGTCAGTCAACGAGAGTATATGACGTGACACAATGTTTTTTTTTTCCAAGCGTTTTCGCTTTGGCACCAACTATCATAGTAAGTTCAACGCCATCTATAGAGTACTTGGAAACTAAGTTTTTTTTTAATACCTCAAAAAGAAAACCTCTTATTGAATACCAATATTTTACATAAAGCAAAATGCATATCTGACCTTCACAACCAAGTAAAACACGGTACCAAACGGAAACATACCAGGAAAGAAAATATATTCTTAACTGTACATAGAGAGTAAAAAAAAATGTAATAAAAGAAACCCTTGAGAAAATAGAACTCGTGTATATCTGACAAGTATGAATGTTTGGCTCGTGTACGACCATGCAGACAATACCTCTGACTGAGCAAGGTGAAACCTATTGTGTTGTATGTTGTTACTGAAGGCTCATAGAAGCTCTGAATATAATAACAAAATGTTTCAGGCTATCTCTATACTGCGTATGATTCCAGACAAAACCCTCACCTACGCCATCCATACGCTTATCAAAGAAACTAGGTATTGTTAAAATAATTGCTACGAAATGACTTATTTTTGGTATGAGAAATCCTTGCTGATGTAGCGCGCAATGTAACGTACAGAAGACTGTCATGTGTCTGCGGGTGCAACCACGGTAATATAATCGTGGGAGTATTTAAAGTTAATCTACATAATTAAACAATTTAAAATTTGTTTTCATAAAAAAACGCCAAAAATTGTTAGGACTTTGACCTTTAATAATTCAGAAACCAGAAAACATGGTTAAAAACTTGTGTGTATTTTCATATCAGTTATATTTTTTACAATTAATTATTAAAATATCTTCAGCAAATTATATCTTTGACAAATAAAAATCATCTAACACGTCAGTTTGGCTTTTACATAAAAATTGTAAAAGTAGAATATAGAATAATTTTCTGTCAATTTAAAACATTAAAGAACAATGTTTTGTAATAACATGCTTTTGCTGACCGTGAACCCACGCCTTAGTCACATTGTTAAACGTACATTGACATCCTAATTATGTATGAAAATATCCACCCTCACTACAGAATATGTTTTCGATAATACATGTTGTTTAATGTATGAACTAATAACAATTCATTTATTTATTCAGTACTAAAATGCCTTTAGCCCTGATAATACTTAGTTCTAGAAGTTTTTATGCTATCACTCAAAACTTTAGCGAAGCTATTTAAAATATCATGTCATGGACAGAAAGATGTTCACTTTTGTATCTTAATTTATATCTGATACATTTTATTAGAATCAGAAGTTTTGTATCTTATAAAATCTGCAAAAAAAAAACATATTTTCCTTAGAAAATATTGCTTTGTGACTGCTTGTCAAACGAAGTAACTTTATAAAAAATTTCACTAGGACCGCTTACACACTCAACTTACACTGTACGTTTGAGCTAGTCCTAAATGTAAGAATAAATAAGTTTGTTTTGCTAAGTCAACAGCGGGCGCATTTGATGTGAATGTGACCTTATACTACGACTTTATCATACTCGTATGTATACATACTTGTACTTACGCGTTTTTCCCATGGACCCCCATGGGAAAAAACACAGAACGCCACTTCCACCATCCTGATACACATCCTTGCCTTTCACTCATTCTCTCAACATGACCAAACCGTTTAAGTTCTATCTCATTTAGTCTTATAAATTTTCGTCATAAAAAGAAGGAGATACTACGACTCAATTCTAGTAAAAACGTAGTCAGCATTACCCAGCATAGCGAGAAAACCGACCAAAAATATTCTAATAAGACCATCAATCTACCATAAAAATTGATGCTATCAAAATTATTATACAAAAATGTATTGAAAACATGAATTATTTCACGTTTTCCGATAAAAATCCGATTCTTAGTCACACTCCGGTTTCGATGGATAATACATTGACGCAGACTTTGATGAATGCTTAGATACGATAAATACGACCCGACGCGATATCTCACAGACTACAAAAACTAAAAAAAGGTGATTTATTTCCACCGTATTCATGGGTTGTATGAAAGGTATTGAGATTGCAAAATTAAACTAGTTATAATGCAAGAGCGTCAACATTTACAACTGCTTTTATGTAAGTCAACGCGCAACCTAACGAGCAATGAACCGCATTTGCACTTAAGGCCTTTCTAACCCTAAAATTAGCAACTCTATTTGTGGTGGTTCAAACTTCGTTTGAAATACTGTTACAATAAAGTTCTAATCAGCTTTCACTACAAAGCGGTTGTTACGTCAGTCACTGCGGCCGAATAGTGCGAAATGAGTGTTTTTTTTGCGATTTATAAAAAATCTGCTGATTGAACTAAAAAAATAAAACACATAAGACCTGCTTTATAGTTAGTTCTTAGTATACAAAGTTTCATGTTCTAATTTGAAGTAATTTTGGAATACCAGCGGTTTATTGTTCGGTTTGGAGGTAATTTTGTTTTTTTTTTTTTATCGAGAAAAGTTTAAGGAATCGTGTTTTCGTGACACATAAGACTTAGCATTAATCCTCAACTTTACCATTATATTTATTTCAAAATGAATGCTGCAGTATTTTAGATGTAACGGAGGATCATGCTAAGTCGTTGGAGGGATATATAGCCCTTCACGTATAGCTGTTATCCAAAAACACATTAAATTATTTCGAATTTTAACCTGATGTGGCATCGGTTGTCATAAGTATTGGCACAAGCTATTATTACGAGAGGTCACGAAATTTTTTAATAACGATATCCTAAATGGCCTACTATAAGTTGATGATCTCTGCCCACTAGTTTAAAAACGAAACTAGCAACCAAGCAAAGTAAAGTCAGGCTGCGGATGATGCTGACGTAAATTTCGAAACTTCCAGCTTTTCAAACACATGTTTTCATATAGCCTGCAAAGTCTGAATTAAAGAGAGGCGCACTAAAATAACATTATCCAAGTCATTCAAATCCCAGAAAATCTACATACCACAATAACGTTAGATTACAACACCCTATTACCAAAACCGTCCACACACAAAAAATCGAATAAAAACAAATTGAATATCCAAATCGTCCGGCCTCTTAAGTCTTGTACATGACACGTTATTTTCTCCGATTCTGTCCTCAAAGTTTCAAGGGCCGAACGACAGGATTTGCGGGACCCATATCTACCCTATATGACTCTCAACAATTTTGTTCCCTTTTCAAATAGAAACAACCGAAATGCGGCTGACGGCGGTATGTGGGTTTCTGGTGACCGTTTTTTTTCTTCTTAAATCTGACGTGTATGAATATGAATTGGGGATGATTGTATGGATTGGAAGTGGCTGAAGACTTCCTATTGTAAAAGTGATTTGGTGACCAGGGGGTCTAAAATGGCCGCTTTAGGCAGAATCGAAATATGAATCAGGTTAAAAATTTAAAATTCCTAAAATGGACTTTATTTTCACGAAGATAAAGTTCATTTTTAGAATTTTAAACTTTTAACGTGATTCATACTAAGATTCTGCGTGAATTCTGCTATAGCGGCAATTTTAGACCCCTAGGTTGTTGTTATTTAGTGTCATGATGAAGTCTCTGAACTCGTGGCGAAATCATAACAGCCGCTCGGATCAATCTTCACGTTGAGCCGTGCTTGTCTAGGTTGGTCTGTGGATGGGTGATCACCCATTACATACCGAGTTTCCTCCGTGCCTCGGAAAGCACGTTAAGCCGTTGGTCTCGGCTGTCATTTGTAGATCTTTGACAGCCTTTACAGGCAGTCAGTGGCCCGAAAGTCTGACAAACAGTCTTACCAAGGGGTATCGTATCGGTATTACCCAGTACTAGTTAGGTTGTGGAGGGCAGTTATGTAGTCGCTCCATGTTAAATACAGGTATAAAGCTGCATCCTTTTAGACTGGCCGTGTGGTATCCGGCAGAGTAGAATAGAACCAACCCATTACACTCACGGGTGTCGTATAAGGCGACTAATGTCTGAGACAGAACACCTTGCGCCTCCGTAGACCAGAGAATGGGCAGCAGCGTTTTTCTGTTAGTCTTTCATCACTGCGATCTCCAATCCGCCTGCCAAGCGTGGAGATTATGGCAAATTCCTCCCATCATGGGAGAGGCTTATGTCCAGCAACTATGGGCTGTTGTTGTTGTTGTTTTAGACTGGACAGACCCCAACATAGTTGGGAAAAGGCTAGGCAGATGATGATGATGAAGTCTCTGAGTTTTGAAAATAACGTGCTGTTTAGACTGTGACTAAGTTTTCTAACACAATCTATTTTGGTTTGAGGAATTATGTGTCATGTCCAATGTTACTTGGGGTCGGCGCAACCCTTTTTTTATTCCATTCTCCTCTGTCAACCGTCACTCTATCATTTACTCCTTTTTCTTGCATATCATTCTTCACACAATCCATCCATCGTCGCGTTGGTCTTGCTCTCCCTCTCAATCCATCAACATTTATAGTCAACACTAGAACACACACAAGAACAAAATTCTTTTCTGCTAATTAAAATGATAACAAATTTTTCAAGTTATCTGATAAACGAACGAATTGAAAAAAAACAGATGTACCTACTAATGATGACGATGAATTGTAAACAACGAACAACAAAGTACGAAAAAGCTAAATTAACGTAACATATTTCTCAAATTCAATATATGCTATGCAACCGTCCGTCTGTCTGTGTTTATCTTCATTCCATTTTAGAGAGCACAATCCCTACTAAACCTTACTGCCAAAGACTTTTACGATACCCACAGGTGAATCCACAATCAAACTTGATCGTACTCTAATTAACTTGATTGGTACTTGGTACTAAGTACTACACTAAAAGATAAGGTTTCCTTATTGTTATCCATCGCGAACTCCGTTCAATTCTCGGGTTCGAATATTCATTTTGTCAGCTACATGGCTTCTTTTGACTTTTTAATTGATTTACTAGATTCTGACTGTTGACTTGTTTCTGAACAGAGCGCTGACCCCGTCTTTACAGAAGTTTCACTTAGGTTTAGGCAATACTTGGCATTGACGTTTTGATTTCTAGTCAGCATGATCATAAAGGATAAATTCATGTAAACAATTACAATCACAATATTATTTCAGCTTAATGTTCTCTAACTTTTTTTTTCTTGTGGTCCCAAAATACCACTCAAAAATATTTAGGGGGAATCCGGGATCGCGGTCCTGGTCCCAGAAGCCTCCCGACCCAATTTTTCAAAGCTTTTTTAGGGTTCCGTAGTCAACTAGGAACCCTTATAGTTTCGCCATGTCTGTCCGTCCGTCCTCGCTTAATCTCTGTGACCGTTAGCACTAGAAAGCTGAAATTTGGTACCAATATACATATCAATCACGCCGACAAAGTGGTAAAATAAAAATTGCAAATAAATGTTTTATTAGGGTAGCCCCCCTATATGTAAAGAGGGAAGTGTTTTTTTTTTTAATTTCAACCCTAACGTGTGATATATTGTTGGAAAGGTATTTAAAAATGAATAGGGGTTTTGTAAAATCATTTTTTGATAATGTCAATAATTTCGGAAATAATCGCTCCAAAAGTAAAAAACAATGTGTCCCCCCCTCTAACTTTTGAACCATAAGTTTAGAAAATATGAAAAAAATCTGAAAAGTAGAACTTTATAAGAACTTTCTAGGAAAATTATTTTGAACTTGATGGAAACAACAGTTTTTGTACAAAAAAGACAAAAAGTTGTACAAAATAATTTTCCAGAAATTATTTTGTACAACTTTTTATATGATTTCTGTTTCTTTTTGTCTGATTCTTTAAACTCATAAGTGGGAACACTTATTGTGACGGACGGGAAACTACGGAACCCTACACTGAGCGTGGCCTGACACGCTCTTGGCCAGTTTTTAAAGTTTGCGAGTTGAATATGGATTTCCTATTTACCGCGTGAAATTAATGTACAAAAATAACCACTTTTTTACAAACTTTTTAAATTATTAAATAATTTATTTATTAGCATCATCATCATCATCAGCCTATTAATGTTCCCACTGCTGGGACACAGGCATCCTCTCTATGAGAGGGAATGGGCTATAATCCACCACGCGGGCCCAGTGCGGGTTGGTAGATGGCACATGTCTTTGATTTTTTTGGTTCTAGGACATGCCGGTTTCCTCATGATGTTTTCCTTCACCGTTTTGAGAGCAGTGGTGATGAAATAAATTACACAAGGTAATGAGCCTGTCTGGGTTTGAACCCACGACTTACTGTTCGTAAGTCGGGGCCGCCACCACTGGGCCACCGCTGCTCCCACCACTGGGCCACCTGGGTTTATTTAATAAATTTTAAGTAATTAATTTTAATGTTGAGATTACGATTGTTGATATTATACTACTAGTAGTAATATTATACGGTTCCCTATCCATTTGCATAAAATTTTAAGACCTAATATAACTTGACATACTTTTGTTACTACTAATTATATTTTCGCATAACATTATTTACGCATAACAGCTTACGCATAATTTTTTTAAGCATAATTTATTTAATCATAATAATGATTAAGCATACCATTGTTAGGCATAAATTGATTTACGCATAATGATACTAAAACATATTTTTTATAGGCATAACAAAGAAGCATAATCCTAAAATGTTAGACATATCCTAATTGGATATACCAATTTATTTTGACGAATGTAAAAAACCATCTCTCCGAAGCAGGTAATACATAACATATTTGTTTTGAGCATAGTTGATTGTGAACATATGTGTGTTTTTTCCCTGTAAGAAGCATGCAAACAAGCATACCCCATGCATGCAGCATACGTGCAGCTTGCAAACATTTAAACAAGCATACACCATGCATGCAGCAAACATAAAGAAAGCATGCATGCAGCAAGCATGCAGCAAGCATGCGTTCATTAAGCATGCAGCATGCAAGCAAGCATGCAGTATGCAACATGCAGCAGGCAAGGTTTCTGTCACGGCTCCGGCGCTGCAGGGCTCCGGCGGTCCCACGCGAGCTTATCGTCGCAGATGTGTTTTACGCTCACCACCACAGCTTCGGCTGCCTCAGCTGCGGCGGCGAGCGTTAAAACCACCTGCTCCTCAACTCGCAGGCCGCCTCGCCCCTCCGCGCCTACGCGGGCTTAGATTACACTCTAGGGGTAGGGCAGACAAGACTACGTGGAGTCGGTTTTGCAGCGATTCGATTCTGTCACTAACTTTTGTAGCAGGACTTAATGAATTTTTAATTCAAAATAAATACGTGAAAATAACTCATATTTGATTCCGGTATTTATATTATTTGTATGCCTAAATACTATTATGCTTATAGTAATTATGCCTAGTAACATTATGCAAAATTCGATTTATGCCAAAACAAATTAGCCTTCAAGATGATTATTCCAACATAAACAGTATGCCAAAAAAAAATTTGGCAAATTATGCCAAAACAGTTATGCCAAAGTTTATTAGGAAAAAGAAGATTATGCAAAAAAAAAAGGGATCCACGGGACCACGGGTATTAAATGAGTGTTCGCAAGCACGACTGCTGAGCTCAGGTCCGGGATTCGATTCCCAGGTCGGGCAAAATATTATTGGGTTTTTCCATAAGGAATTTCTCAGGCACAGAGTCTGGATTTGTGCTTAGTTGATAGCAATAGGTTCACTCCCTATTACATGGGACTTCGAACATAACTGGCAGAATGTGTATACTACAAGGTAAACCTCTGCCTATCCCATCGGGGATTACGGCGTGATTTTATGTTATTAGTTTCTGACTTTCAATCGTAGAAAGAGCACTGTTAATGAATTATTTAAAGCTTTTTAAAGCTTGCGGGTTGATAATCTGGATTATTTATTAACCGCGCTAAAATTAATCCCACTAAAAACATTTTCATGTAAAATTTTGCCAAGACGAGATCATATGACTCGCTCTGTCAAAAAGTTATTAGATCTCATGTAGAGCTAAGCTTCTAACTCTACACGCCCTAACTCTACAAGGTCTAACTTCACAAACTCTACACTCGGCCATTTGGTGTGTTAGTGACGAAATCAGGGTTTTTAGGGATCCGTACCCAAAGGGTAAAAACGGAACCCTATTACTAAGACTTCGCTGTCTGTCCGTCTGTCTGTCACCAGGCTGTATCTCATGAACCGTGACAGCTAGACAGTTGAAATTTTCATAGCTGATGTATTTCTGTTGCCGCTATAACAACAAACACTAAATAATTATAGTCAATGGTACGGAACCCTTCGTGTGCGAGTCCGACTCGCACTTGGCCGGTTTTTGTTTGGATACCAATACAATCTAAAGTATATAGCTATACAATTAAAACTTTATATGTTTAATAAATCCGCTATTGACAACATATCCCGAGAATTTTGTTTATTAGGTATAATCCAAACCCAAGTTATAAGGGTTCAAAAAGACGACAAAGCGCTTCGATAAAAAGGTAGGTAGTGCCCTTACGCTTCACTTGACTCGTCTTGGCGGGGCCACTATCGTGCCCCCAGATGTGCAGTAGTAACTTGTTAATGGTGTCAATTCTGTTGTGCACAAACTAAACTTAATTTAGGCTATTACTATCTTTTATTAAAAGGCAGTGCGAGAAAAGGACGGCTATAGCTATGAACTAAGTTAGATATGTCAAACTAGTTTATGCCTTGCTCTTCACCGTGTTTTTATTCGACATGTTTTTACGTGCACCCTTCATTTCTATGGAAATATTAGTTCCAACTAAATTTGACAGCTTTACATTACGTCCGTCTCTTTCTCGTTTTATTAGAGAGAAAAAGATACCTAGCAATAGCCTAAATTAAGTTTAGTTTGCGCTAAACAGAATCGACACCAATAATAATTGTTATTCAACTAAATAGCAATGCAAATAGAACACAGTTTAAACTGCTTGTTAGTAACAATCTGAAATTAATTTAATTTTCATTAATCGAATCTTTCTGGGAACCATTTGCGTAAACTTATTACTTACGTCATTAAAAATATCATTAATATTAACTGCCATACCGGATAACTGGGAAAAGGGAAATCGACTGCAGCATCAAATAAAACTTGAATGAGGGTTTAAAGCGTGATATTAATTATTGAAATCGGGCTTTAATTGTGTCATTGCCAATTTAAGCCATCTTTTCATATAAAGTTTTAACTCACTGTACTCGAGTTGGTATTTCATTAACGATTGTTATGGGACAGCCGGTTTTTTTTTAACCCAACCAAAAAAGAGGGGAGGTCTGTCTGTGTATCTGTCTGTGGTATCGTAGCTCCAAAACGGATGAACCGATTTTCGTTTAGTTTTTTCTGAATAACACGCTTGGAAAATAATTATAATTTGAACTTACACAATATAAGTGTCGATAATAATTATAATAGGTTTAAAATATTATTTGTTAGTTTTTAGAGTTCAATTTTTGTGGCGGGGGTTATTAAAATTATTAATTTAACTTTTTTGCGACTACGATCTTGGTTTCATAGAGGTGTTCTGTATCAGACCCACAAATAATGGGTATAAAAAGACCGTTCACGAAGCAGAAAGGCACTTGTTCTTCCCACCACTACGTTTTTTTTACGGACTATTCCTGGGCACTTTCTAGATACTGTGACTGCATGTCTCATGCCTTTAATTATCAAGCAAATATCTTAGGGTTGATTCTTATTTTAAAAACAACACGCATCTGCCACTTAAAAATCCATTAAATTTCTATTTTATGGTTTGACGACGGGACCATAATTATAACGAGGCGTTCCGTCCTCTTGTAAACACACGATAAGAACCGGCCAAAAGAAATATTTCAAAGAATTCTTTAGAAACGTTAAAATATCCTATTTTTACGAGCGGCTCTGAATGGCAGAGCAACACGTGTTCGCAATATACTCTGGTTTTTACTAGACAGACCCTTAAAACAATTGAAAGATTCACAAAAAGCTTTAACCAGCGAAGCGCGGGATTTCTGAGAAAGGTTCAGGCAAAAAGAGGCTGAGATACCGATGGTGAGGAGAAATCGCGGAGAAGGGTGGTTTGCTCAAGGAGTCGGTGTAACACCGCTATAGGGACCGGACGATATCTAGTCTAGTTAAGTTAGGAGGTGGACTTGATCCACGAGTCTAGGTTTAAGTGGGTTGGCGCAAGAGTGTGATAGTGATTGAATAAGTTAATATAGTTGGGTGGAGAGTCCAGACTAATCTAGTATGTGTGAGTGTTGTTTGTCGGTGACTGGGTGAGTCCTTTATATTACAATAATTATCCTAGGCTGATGGTGTAATTAAAGTTCTTCAAACTAAATAGACAGAAACGTGTTGCTGGGGAGTTTGTTTTACCATTTCTTCTCCTCAGCTCCAACACTAGGAAGTGGTGAAGGGTTGGGCGTTTTTGGGGCTGTCTATAGGGTTTCAATAGAGTTGATTCCCAGCTCTATTGCAAAATGGTTATTGAGTTTTGATTTATCAACTCTATCATCTGGTAATTCTTGAATTATGTATTCATTAGTTCTAACCATCACTTCAACCAACTTGCCTTTTGAGATTTGATTCTCAATTCTATTATGGACAACCATATAGTGATTCTAGAATAATAATTATGTTCTTATCTCCGACAAATGATTCGGTCAGGCTGACACAAGCACGTGTCTTGCAGAAGCACTAGTTGTACGAAACGAGCGCATGATCCATGGGGTGGGATTGGAATGGTTTGATACCACATCTATTTTATAACCAGTCTTAGGACTGTTAGGGCCCATGACTACTGGATAGCATGGTGATTGACGTTCTGCCGCTGAAAAGCCGCCTTGTCACGTTCACCAGTTCGAAAGAACTGCTAGGGACAATGTTCAATAGGAGCATGATGTTGACGTTTTGCCGCTGAAAAGCCGCCTACGTCACTTATGGAAGTGTTGCTCTGAGTGCACCAGGTGTTGATGTGGAATATCGTGTGAGTCACGAATGACCAATTACCTATTGCGCTAGCGTAAGGGTTATTAACAAAGACTATTAGTTGCCATATGAATATACTTAGCATCTCCCAGTTATGTTTTACACTTTTGAAACCACTTTCAATATATTTCAATAACTATGAATCCCATAGTCTGAATTACTATATCTTTCAATCCTTTCCTTGATCTAATAATGATACGAGGCATTGGACTGCTGTATGTTAAGGGATTCATTTATCATTGTCAGTGGGGAGGTGACCAGTCTGGGACGAGCCTCACAGGGTCGTGCGGATGGCGGAGCACGACCTTTTCCCCTTCGGGGGAAACTGACCAAAATACTAATACTAGCATGAATTAGGAAAAACGAAAATTTTATCAGCCTAGGGTAATTTAGGAACAGTCACAATACGGAGATATTGAAGTTGAAAGTTCCAACTTTTTCACAAGTTTTTTTTTAATACAAGTTTTCAATGTTATAACTTTACTTCAAATACTTCCATGACCCCGGTACTATTCAATGCATCTATCAGCACAATGTTCTGAGAGCGTAACATTGAGTTCTACCGAATACTGTGTGAATTTTTAACCCCAAACAACCACTCAATTAGTTAACTGAATTAATCATCAATTTTTCATGTTTAACTTAGTAGAAGTAAACTTATATTGTCACTTACGGGATATCTACCGTGATTGTTATTTATTTTTAGTTCCCGATATTTCGACGCTTTCCGTCGCTCTGTTGTCAACCCGCGCTCATGACGCTTGCAACAGCGTCGAAATATCGGGAACTCAAAATAAATAACAATCACTGAAGATATTCCGTAATAAACCGTGAAAGCTTAAAACAGTGTCTAATAGAAGTATTAAAAAAAAACAACTGAAAATATAAAAGCAGGCTCACTGACTTCATGCATTCTCTACAAGTCAACCAAGAACGCAAACCTCGTAATGATTGTATAGTACATTGCAGCAGTGGCCAGCGACGCAGAAGCATTGATGGACAAAAGCGCCTCGGCACACACGTGAGTCCATCAATGCCTAGTTGTGGCCAAGGCTTGTATAGTACTTTTCTCAAATAATGCGAGGATATTAAATCTCTCGCGTTGAAGAGTTCATTTGTTGTTTTTTTTTCAATTAACCGCTTTCTATTTGCAAGCCAATTCGAAATTTAAATAAAACCTTTGAAAAGTAACCTCCTTAGTTGCCATGTTTCAGAGTAAAAAAAATGTTCCATTTTTAAATATCATGACAGATGAGTTTACTATGTAATTTATTTGGTCGCTAAACCCGACAGATTTTGCCGGCTGATGGTCGCATGTATCTTTCTGGCCAGTACAGCAATTTCGATTTATCTCAAAGAAGGTTGTCAAAATAATGCTCAAATTTCCAAGCATGTTTGAGAAAAATAACAAAGCTCTCTTTTCTACCTTTTTAATACGAAACCAAAACCCACACGTAAACATCATTCATGCGATAAAACCACATTGACCCTTCTAATCCGCTTTATTTCGTTTTCGCAATTAAAAAAGTAAATACGCACCCGACCATTGGGCCCGGACATAATTAGAGCTATCGAGCATCGTTAAGTCTGTACAAGTTGCCTGAGGATAATCTCCACTTGGTTTAAACATGTCACGTTTTGATGCTTAGATGTCCAGATGTCGGGGAACGAGTGTTTACTTGACAAAACAATGCTTTCTGATTCTTGACAGTAATTCATTTGTAAAAATATTATTTTGTACAACAAACTACAACGAAGTAGCTTGTGGGTATATAATACAAGCCACACGGGTCGATCTTTATGGTTACCGATGCTTGCAGAGGTCAGTCTGTGGATGGGTGACCATCCATTACAAATATCAAGACCCCTCCGTTCATAATACACATGTAAACGGGTGTTTATCGCGAATTTTACCTTTAATATAAGCCCGACGTTTCAACCGGATTGCACCAGCCGTGGTCGCGGGAAGACTGAAGTATTGAAGGTACCGCCACAGCAAAGCGAAACTGTTTATTCAACTTGATCTTCATAAATGTTAATTAGGGCCGGTTCACACTAGGACAGCACACTACACTAAAAGGAAATAAGGTAAAATTCGCGATAAGTACCCGTTTACATGTGTATTATAATGTGTTCTGATCGTGAAAGTTTAAAAAAGACAACCCCTCCGTTCTTTGAAAAATACGTTACGCCGTTGGTCCTGGCTATCATTTGCAAATCTTTTGCAATCGTTACGGGTGGTCATAAGTTTTTTTAGCACGGTGTTTCTAATTTAAATTAGTACTTTTTTACACTTTCCTGTAAATAGGTACTAAAATTTATAAACAAGCTTGAATTGACAAATTTTGACAAATGCCTCTTTTTCTCTTTTTATTTATATTATGATATAAATCAGCATAAGACGACTAAGGTAATGGGCCCTTTTTCATGAATTAATTACCGCTGAATTAATTTACTTATTTCCATTTCAAAACAAAAGATTTATATTCACCACTATAAACAAATAAACTGTATACTTTCTTCATCCAATTACGGATGATTGAGTTAAGTCTGTGCGAGTTGGCAGCGGATAATCCCCTCTTGATATAAACACGTCACGTATAGCGGTCTGCTTAACGTGACTGGCCGTCACGGGCGATAGTAGACGCGTAGTCCCGCTTTCACGCTCCGTCTCGTCCACGACCTCTGGCGATACGATGATGTGGTGTTAAGCGATATGTGCGTGTATCACTTGATTCGTTAACGTGAATACCGTCGCGGCGCACCGACTCATGCCATGCTCTAATGTTGATATCAGACGCTTACATGAGTGAGTGGTTCAATCGAGTGACTGTTCATTTTTATTTTATTCCATGATATATGATTATATTGATAAAAGTGTATAGGAATGAAGAGATTGAAAGATGTGGATGCCGAAATCTAGAATCGTTGGATCGGTTCAATAATGAATTAATTATTCTCTTAAGATTATTTTTTTGTAAGAAGTGATACTACACTTAAAACACGATCTTCTGAGTTTTGGGATTCATGTGCGTATTGTATTGTAGTTGCAAGATAATACAATTATTACTATTATAATAATATCCACTTGCTTCGGTGAAGGAAGGTGTTCAGCCTGTGTTCAGCCTTTTCTCTTCGAATTAAAGACACTGAATGAAAAGCAAAAATGAACAAAAATGTTGTATTTGATATTGGTAACTATAGTCAATTAGTTTCCACTGCAGTTGCAGATGCAACACGCATGTCGCTTGAACGTGTATCTTGTGGCCAAGAAGTAACGTGACTGGCGTCACGGTGGCAGTAGTGTACGCCTATTCCCGTAGTCCCGCTCTTAGGCGATATGTCACGGCGACCGCATAAAAATATACGTTCCATGTGGATTGTCCCTTTTTGCCGTTTGAAATGTTGCGAGAAAATATGCTGTCGCATTTCGATGGGAAAGGTTTGATATAGGTAGTGTTTATTTGGTGCTAAATCTCTTCCGTGTAGATTTTCTTTCTAAAAAACATTGCGCGATGGGTGTCATTTGTGGTCGGTGGGCTACATGGATGGGTTTTAGTCAGTAAAAGTCTGACACTCCCTCCTGTTGCTCCTGCTGAGCCATTTGATGATTTCCCATCCGAAAAAAAAAACCGGCCAAGTGCGAGTCGGACTCGCGCACGAAGGGTTCCGTACCAATTATTATAAAAAATCACGTTTGTTGTATGGGAGCCCCCCTTAAATATTAATTTTATTCTGTTTTTAGTATTTGTTGTTATAGTGGCAACAGAAATACATCATCTGTGAAAATTTCTACTGTCTAGCTGTCACGGTTCATGAGATACAGCCTGGTGACAGACAGACGGACAGACGGACAGACGGACAGATGGACAGACGGACAGACGGACAGACGGACAGACAGCGAAGTCTTAGTAATAGGGTTCCGTTTTTACCCTTTGGGTACGGAACCCTAAAAACATGTAGCGGCACTACAATAAAATACTTCGCTACATGGAACAAAAAGTACTACAGCGCCATCTATGACACAGATGATGCTAATTTATTTTTATTATTTTAACATGACCTCACTAGACAGCCGTAGACACTTAATGGATGCAATGTTTGCTTACAAAATTTTTAAGCATAAAATAGACAGTCCCAGTTTACTTGCCCTTTTTAGTTTTCGTGCACCCTCTAGAATCCCGCGTAGTGCAATAACACCTCTTTGTACGCCATTTAGAAGAACAGTTTTGGGATCCAATTCGCCTGTTGCAAGAATGTGTAAGGCCGTAAACGGCTACAGTGATGTTATTGATCTCCACTTTGACTCTCTTGCTAAACAAAAAGCCATCCTTAATCGTTTACCAAGCAACTCCTAGTCATACTCAATTATTATTTAATTCTGTCAATTTTACCGTAATCAATTGTCATTGTATCAATTTTACCACTGTTATTATTATCATTATTTTTTCTCTTTAATGTTTAATAATTTACCAATCTATCAATTATATTCAATACTAGCTGTTGCCCGCGGCTTCGCCCACGTAAATTTCGGTAACTGTCCCACTGAATCATACTAAAGGGATAAATAGTGTCCTACATGTGAATCCAGGTTATAAACTATCGATGTGCCAAATTTCATAATCATCACAACCACCATCACTGTCACAACCACCATTATTATCACAATCACCATCACTATCAAAACCAACATCAATATCACAATCATTATCACAATCACCATCACTATTTCAGTCACCATCACCATCACAAACACCAACACAATCACCATCACAATCACAGTCACCATCAATATCACCATCATTATCACAATCACCATCACAATCACCATCACAATCACCATCACAATCACCATCACAATCACCATCACAATCACCATCACAATCACAGTCACCATCAATATCACCATCATTATCACAATCACCATCACAATCACCATCACAATCACAATCACCATCACAATCACCATCACAATCACCATCATAATCACCATCACAATCACCATCACCATCACAATCACTATCAAAATCACAATCACCATCACTATCAAAACCAACATCAATATCACAATCATTATCACAATCACCATCACTATTTCAGTCACCATCACCATCACAAACACCAACACAATCACCATCACAATCACAGTCACCATCAATATCACCATCATTATCACAATCACCATCACAATCACCATCACAATCACCATCACAATCACCATCACAATCACCATCACAATCACCATCACAATCACCATCACAATCACAGTCACCATCAATATCACCATCATTATCACAATCACCATCACAATCACCATCACAATCACCATCACAATCACCATCACAATCACCATCACAATCACCATCATAATCACCATCACAATCACCATCACCATCACAATCACTATCAAAATCACCATCACAATCACAATCACCATCACAATCACCATCACAATCACCATCACAATCACAGTCACCATCAATATCACCATCATTATCACAATCACCATCACAATCACCATCACAATCACCATCACAATCACCATCACAATCACCATCACAATCACCATCATAATCACCATCACAATCACCATCACCATCACAATCACTATCAAAATCACAATCACCATCACTATCAAAACCAACATCAATATCACAATCATTATCACAATCACCATCACTATTTCAGTCACCATCACCATCACAAACACCAACACAATCACCATCACAATCACAGTCACCATCAATATCACCATCATTATCACAATCACCATCACAATCACCATCACAATCACCATCACAATCACCATCACAATCACCATCACAATCACAGTCACCATCAATATCACCATCATTATCACAATCACCATCACAATCACCATCACAATCACCATCACAATCACCATCACAATCACCATCACAATCACCATCACAATCACCATCACAATCACCATCACAATCACCATCACAATCACCATCACAATCACCATCACAATCACCATCACAATCACCATCACAATCACAGTCACCATCAATATCACCATCATTATCACAATCACCATCACAATCACCATCACAATCACCATCACAATCACCATCACAATCACCATCACAATCACCATCACAATCACCATCACAATCACCATCACAATCACCATCACAATCACCATCATAATCACACTATCACAATCACCATCACCATCACCATCACAATCACCATCACAATCACCATCACAATCACCATCACGATCACCATCACGATCACCATCACGATCACCATCACAATCACCATCAATGTTGAATGATCACAACCGTTTCAAGGTTCCATCTATCTCTATACCAAAATTCATTTAGTAGGGATATACGATACACAACTGCACTCTGCGTTTCCACCCGTATAATTCCGGGATCGGGATCGGGATCTGGATAAAAAGTACCCTATGTCCTTTCCCAAGGTTCCATCTATCTCTATACCAAAATTCATCAAAATCGGTTCAGCGGTTTAGGCGTGAAAAGGTAACAGACAGACAGACAGAGTTACTTTCACCATCACGATCACCATCACGATCACCATCACGATCACCATCACAATCACCATCAATGTTGAATGATCACAACCGTTTCAAGGTTCCATCTATCTCTATACCAAAATTCATTTAGTAGGGATATACGATACACAACTGCACTCTGCGTTTCCACCCGTATAATTCCGGGATCGGGATCGGGATCTGGATAAAAAGTACCCTATGTCCTTTCCCAAGGTTCCATCTATCTCTATACCAAAATTCATCAAAATCGGTTCAGCGGTTTAGGCGTGAAAAGGTAACAGACAGACAGACAGACAGACAGACAGAGTTACTTTCGCATTTATAATATTATATAATAATATAATAATATAATATATAATAATAATATAATATATTATATAATATATATAATATATAATATAATAAATATAATAAATAATAAATATAATAAATAATAAATAATAAATATAATATTATTAATAATTAATATATTAATATTAATATAATAATTAATAATTAATAATTAATAATATTAATAATTAATATATTAATATATTAATATATAGTAGGGATATATAAATATATATAGTAGGGATTATTCCATGTTATTCAATTTTAATCAATTTATTCAATGGATTTTAATTTTATTTTATTTTTGTGTCGATCTTTATTTATAACTTTTCAATTTTATCAATTCACCTATTTTAATATAATTTTAGTATGTATATTTTTTACCTATGTTGTCATTTTGAAAGGTTAATCGATTTTGTCATAATTCTGTTTTTACTGTTTCGAGTTTAATTTCATTTAATTGAATGTTGGCGCTTAGTAATTACTAAGTTAGCTTATCTTCCGAATTTATTGTTTTGTGCATGTGGTGTTTTTCTATAAGTAATTGTTGCACTGTTATTTAATTTTAAGAATGAATTATGTCGCTGTATCCAGTGTGAATAATTGTTGGTAGACCTATAATAAATAAATAAATAAAATAAATAATGCTAACCGCGAAACACGTCAGAATCTATCCTACATCGCGCAAACAACTTTATCCGCGACTTGAGACTATATACGAGAACCCGACAACAACTGTCGGGCAGTGGCCCACCAGACATAACACCCGTCTGGTCGGAGGATCCTCCCTTTTCTATGGGGAATGAAGAGCTTTACACCCTGTTCTTCATACCCCTAAAAACAAAATGGGTGGCATTCAACTTATTGGTGTGACCGTCGGACTGCCAAGTCATACATCTCAAGTTCAAACCCAAAACACGCACTTCTGATTTTTCAGATTCATGTGCGTTTTGTATAATTATCACTTGCTTCGGTGAATAAAAACATCGTGAGGAAACCAAACCAGCATGCCTTAGAGATATTTTCTGACATGCAAAGCCAAGTCAGGGGTTCATGGGCGGCATAAAAACTGACAAAAGGTTAGGCAAAAGAAGTGGCATTAGGTATTATGGACGGAGATGACAGTAATTCTCGGGACAAACAGCGTTTAGGTAATAATTCTGAGTAAGACAGAGACTGAATTTGTGGCTAATTGTTGACAATAAGATAGAACTTTTAACGAATCTAAAACGTTAAAAGGCGTTTTAAGGCGAACTGCCAGTCCTTTCACTCGAGTGGCATGTGGGTGAAACGTATGCAGCAAACCTACACAGCCCTGCGCACACAGTATAATAACGCTTTTTAGATGCTGTTGGGGCTGCCGTGGCGCTGCAGTGCGTCCGGTATGTTTGCTGAAGCGCGTACGGATGGTTTTCAAGCCATCATGCGCAAGAAAGCAAACTCCTTGCTGCACCGTCTACGAAGCAGCAGCAACAGCATTCTAAATATGATTGCCGCCCGTTTTGACTGTCCTTTCCAGAATCAGTGGGTAAGGACATAAGTTAGATATAGGTACTAAAAATACTAACATATTATTGTAGGTGTTACGTACCGTTCTCTTTAATATTAGGTATTACCTACTATACCTATTTATTCTTAGGAATTTTGAATTTTCCCCCACAACTAGTACTCAGGCCTTTGTGTGTAGTAAAAAGGATGTGATTTGATTAATTTGTCGGCTTGCTCATCGCCTATTCGCTAAGCAATCCGATTGGTCTACGAAGGGCGACAGTGGCGCCACTCACAGAGCGTGGTACTGCTGAACTTGTGCCGATCGTGTCTACTCGTAAAATAACGTGCTCCGCGCAAGAAAAACTTTTCTTCTAATAAGAAGTGGTCCTTCAATTATTTTCTCCTACAACCCCTCCAAGACACGAACAATAGCATTGACCAACACCTGTGGAAATATATTATGTGAAGTGTGAGTTATAGCTGGATTTAGGACGACTGTACACGCCGCCTGGCCCATGAGGTGCGCGAGGCAGTGGACGGGAGTTCGCTGGTAAGTTTTTCGAATTCACACCCACTAACTCCTACACATAACTGTTTGGCCCATCGAACCGGATTTGAGTGCTTGGTGTGGGGTTAATTTTCCTTTTTCATTGTTCATTTTGCGTCGTTACGCGTCCAAAATGGCGGACTTAGTTCAACAAGATATTTTCGAACGCGAGATCATTCTTGATGATCTCCAACGTACATTACAGTTCATAGATTCAGACGAACAACAGTTTAGGTCACGCTCAAAAGAGTTAACTTCGCAACAAAGAAAGTTCTTCAAACTGCAGGCAAAAATAGAAAAAGTTTTGATGAAGTCCAATAGTTTCGACAAGGAGGAACAACTACAGATTCGTAACAATTTTAATGACTGTTATTACGCAATTAGTGTTCACTTAGACAAACTTAAAGAAGATGATAATGAGCGTAAACGAAGAATGTCGTCTAGTACGCCGATGAATAATTCAGCAGTTACACATATTCCATTTCATTCTAATATTAATTGTGCAAGCAGATTACCTATTCTTCCAATGCCTACCTTCTCCGGGGAGACCACGGATTGGCCCCCATTTTACGATTTGTTTCGTTCATTAGTACACGGCAAAAATACTTACACGGATACAGAGAAGTTTCGTTATCTATTACTGTCATTAAAGAATGAACCTTATAACCTTATTAAATCGATACCAATTACAGACGAAAACTATAGTGTTGCGTGGGATATTTTAGTTTCTCGGTATAACAACAAACGGGCTATCGCCACGAAACATCTCGAAAAAATATTAGAAATTGAACCTAGTACCGAGAGAATGACTCAAAGTCTAAGAAATTTACTCAATGTTTATCAAGAAAACATCAAGGCATTGCAGGCGATGCAGTTTCCGATAGATCAATGGAGTTTCATATTAGTGACGATTTTATTACGTAAAATTCCGGCTAGTATTCGAAAACGTTTCGAATTATCATTATTCAAACCATCTGATATACCCGACATAAATACATTGATAAATTTCTTGGAACGCGAGTTAGCCGCAAACGAATTCACCTCTTACCCACAAAATAAAAATAATAATCTTGAAAAGGTAGGTACTTCTCGAAATTTGGCGACGACACCATCGCGCGGTTACGAAAGCCAGCGTCGCGCGCTCGCAGCCAACGTCACGTCATCGAGTTCGAATGTAACAGACTTTCAGTCTAACAAACTAAATCATTTAAAAAATAATTGTTTATGTTGTGATGCTCAACATACGTTGACAAAATGTTCTAAATTCCTTAATTTATCTCCTCGTGATAGGTATGCTTTTATTCAAAACAAAAACGTTTGTTTCAATTGTTTACATGTCGGTCATGATTTAAAACAATGCAAATCCAACTTTGTGTGTCGTTCATGTCATAAAAGACATCATTCATTAATTCATTTCGAAAAGTCTCACAGTTTATCAGTTATTAATGAAGTCGGTATTAGTGATAATGCTTTTTCACTTTCTGTGAACGGAACGACAGAGACAGCGGTTCCCAGTACTTCGCAGGCCGCCGCATTGACTGCGGTAAATCATGCGTGGCACGGTCGCACGAACGATTCGCGATCCATTGCTCCGTCGGTTAGTGCGAGTACGGTGCTCTTATGTACGGCACTCATCAATGTTCATGTTGGCCCACAAAAACACACAGTTCGGTGTATTATTGACACAGGGAGTCAAGCGACTTTTATTACCGAGGCTTGTGTGCAGCGGTTAGGTTTACACCGTAGGCAAGCGCACGTTCCAGTGTTCGGTATCGGCGGGTCCGAAGTCTCAGCTGTTTTACCAAAGGGTGTAGTCTCGTGTCATATCACTCCTACGCACGGGGAGCAACCTTCAATTTCAGTTGATGCATTAATTTTGTCTAATCTTATTTCACGTATGCCATGCGTGACGTTACCATATACGGGATGGTCACACATTCAGAATTTAAATTTAGCTGATCCTAAGTTTTATCTTCCACAATCAGTGGAAATGCTTCTAGGTGCGGATATACTATCCCAAGTCCTGTTAGGTCACGTGATCAAGGGTCCACCCGGTTCACCGATGGCTATGAACAGTATCTTTGGTTATTTATTGATGGGTGATGTTTCTTGCAACCAAAATACACCTCCTACTTCACTTCAAGTGTGTCTCAGTAGTTTTAGCTCATCATACGATGACGGCATCAATCTGAGACGATTCTGGGAATTGGAGTCTCTTCCGGAAAAGAGAATCCTAAGTCCCGACGAAGCGTTGTGTGAATCTATCTACGTAAATTCACATACTCGCGATGAAGCTGGGCGATATGTGGTTCCACTTCCTTTCAAACCTAATGCTCCCGCCCTCGGCGAATCACGGGATACGGCGGTCTCCAGGTTTAGAAAATTAGAGTATCGTTTAGAACATAATCCTCGGCTTAAGGTAGAGTATCATGCGTGCCTCCAGGAGTACTTAGAACTCGGTCACATGGAGCCAGTTGATATACCTACTTCGTTAGCTACTAGCTATTACATTCCGCACCACTGCGTGGTCAAGGAATCTAGTGAAACTACTCGCACTCGCGTCGTCTTTGACGCGGGTTGTAAAACTTCTAATGGAATATCACTTAATGATGTTCTACTGACTGGTCCAAAATTGCACCAGGATATAGTAGACGTTTTATTAGGTTTTCGTATCCATGCTATTGCTGTCACTGCCGACATCAAGCAGATGTACAGAAATATTAAATTACAACAATCCGATTGGGATTTTCAACGCATTGTGTGGCGTAAATCACCAACTGAACCGTTGCTTGATTATCGATTGCGAACCGTCACCTTTGGTGTCAGCTCGTCACCGTACTTAGCCCTTCGTACTATTCAACAGTTGGCTCAGGACGAAGCCGCTAACTTCGCGCTAGGTTCTAAGGTTCTCCAGGACCAGGTTTTCGTGGATGACATCGTCACCGGAGCAGGCAACGTAAAAGAGGCATTGGTTCTACAGCGTGAGTTAGTAGGTATTTGTTCGTCAGCTGGTTTCGAGCTACGGAAGTGGCAGAGCAATTCGCCAGCGTTACTCGCTGCTTTACAAACGTCAGTCTGTCAGGGCGAGCGGCATGGTAACGTTTCTTTCGCTCTGATGGAGAATGACAAACAAATAAAGGTTTTAGGACTTCAGTGGAATCCTAAATCTGATACGTTCACTTTCAGCGTTCAAGCAACTACGGGTAAAATTACAAAACGGTCTATACTATCACAAATAGCCAAAATTTATGACCCTATGGGTTGGTTATCTCCTGTAACTATTTACGCGAAACATCTTATTCAGTTGTTATGGATGTCAGGGGTCGACTGGGATGAGTCACCTCCTGTAGATATTATAAATGCTTGGTCTAATTTTCTTAACGAGTTACCGTTATTATCAAATTTTCAAATTCCACGTTTCGTTTTTGAAAACGTAAATGTCATTCAAATTCACGGGTTTTCCGATGCTTCTGAACGCGCTTATGCCGCGTGTGTTTACGCCCGTATATCCGATAATAGTCACAACGTTAAAACATTTCTTCTTCTCGCAAAAACGCGTGTAGCACCTATAAAACCGGTTCTTACGATCCCGCGACTTGAGTTGTGCGCGGCTGTCTTGTTATCACAGTTGATTGATAAAGTTAAAAGTGTGTATGACAAGCACATAAACTGTGAACATGTTTATGCATGGACCGATTCATCCATCGTGTTAGCGTGGCTTCGCTCTCCACCACACGAGTGGAAAACATTCGTTTCTAATCGCACTAGTGAAATCATATCCCGGCTTCCGGCCAGTAGGTGGAGGCATGTTCCCTCTGCTGACAATCCAGCTGACGCACCTTCTCGAGGAATGCTTCCTACAAGTTTTATACAAAATGAGATGTGGCTCCATGGGCCATGGTGGGTCGCGCGTGATTCTAGTTCTTGGCCAAGCCCCAAGAAAATACCAGAAGTCACTGAAGACAAACGTAATCTACCATTGTCTTTAGTATCAAACTCCTCCACCTCAGCATCACCTGATGTGGTCGAGTACATTACAAGATTTTCTACTCTAGGCAAACTTGTTCGAATAACAGCATTGTTATTTCGATTCTATAATAAATGTAAGAAGATTCACAATTCCTATCCAAAATACATAACCGTATCCGAGTTTAATTTTTGTTTAAATCGACTTATCCATTTAGTTCAACATTCATGTTTTTCCGAAGACATTAAAAATATTTCACATGGAAAATATCCATCAATTAGATTACGTCGACTTAACCCTTTTATGGATAATAAAAATAATCTGCGTGTAGGTGGGCGGATTCATAAATCACTTTTGCCATTTGTTTCCAAACACCAATTGATTCTGCCTAAGAAACATCATCTTACAAATTTAATCATTGATCATACACATATCACGCATCTACATGCTGGTCCACAATCCGTGCAATACCTTCTACTTCAAAATTATTGGATAATGTCTAGTCGTGACGCTATACGTACGCGCATACATCGCTGCGTTCGATGTTTTCGTGCTCGCCCCGTGAATCCGCAACCATGCATGGGTCCGCTACCGGCCGTCAGAGTGCGCCCCGAGCGGCCATTTCTAAAAACATCTGTTGATTTCGCGGGTCCGTTCTACGTTCGGGCAAATAAAGTTCGAAATGCGAAAATTATTAAATGTTATGTAGCTGTCTTTGTGTGTATGTCCGTCAAAGCCATACATCTCGAACTCGTGTCCGAATTGTCAACTGAAGCATTTTTGGCAGCCTTGCGACGCTTCACGTCCCGTAGAGGTTTATGCACTGACATTTACTCTGATTGTGGAAGGAACTTTGTTGGTTGTAATAATTATTTACAAGAATTGTATACTTTTTTACGTAATGATTCTGTTCAAGCCACTCTTAATGGTAAGGTTTTGGAACAGGGCATCACTTGGCATTTTCAACCACCTTATGCCTCACATTTTGGTGGCCTTTTCGAATCCGGTGTTAGAAGTTTCAAACATCATTTACATCGAGTCCTCGGTACGCAAACTCAAACTTATGATGAGATGCACACCCTTCTTTGTCAAATTGAAGCGGTACTGAATTCACGTCCACTTTGTTTATTAAGTGCAGACCCATTAGATCCGTTACCTTTAACGCCATCGCATTTCTTAATAGGAGGTCCGTTGACGACCCTACCAGATATTTCACTATTCGATGATGTTCCTAATCGACTCACTAGATGGCGTAGGGTACAACAATGTGTGCAACACTTTTGGAAACGTTGGAGTCGTGAATATTTACATGAAATTCAACAGCGTAATAAATGGTTCCGAGATCGCGGCTCGCAACTCCGTGAAGGTATTATTGTCGTTGTACGTGATGATAATTTGCCACCCTTACAGTGGAGACTGGCTCGTGTCCATGCTCTTCATCCGGGTTCCGACAATGTTACTCGTGTCGTAACTTTACAAATGGGCAAATCTTTTGTGAAACGCTCAGTAGTTAAAATATGTCCTTTGCCCTTAGAATAATTATTTTGTAAGTTCTAGTTACTTAATATTGTTACGAATCTTAGTTAAGGAATCTAGAGTAAGAGTAAATTTAACTTTTCATTTTTTTATTTCCTTGGTGCTTCATGCTTTCTTAGCACTTTTCATTCGTCTTTCGAGTGAAACATTCTTATAATGTAACTTAAGGTTAAAAGAAACTCATTCTTTTAAGGCGAGCGGTATGTTACGTACCGTTCTCTTTAATATTAGGTATTACCTACTATACCTATTTATTCTTAGGAATTTTGAATTTTCCCCCACAACTAGTACTCAGGCCTTTGTGTGTAGTAAAAAGGATGTGATTTGATTAATTTGTCGGCTTGCTCATCGCCTATTCGCTAAGCAATCCGATTGGTCTACGAAGGGCGACAGTGGCGCCACTCACAGAGCGTGGTACTGCTGAACTTGTGCCGATCGTGTCTACTCGTAAAATAACGTGCTCCGCGCAAGAAAAACTTTTCTTCTAATAAGAAGTGGTCCTTCAATTATTTTCTCCTACAACCCCTCCAAGACACGAACAATAGCATTGACCAACACCTGTGGAAATATATTATGTGAAGTGTGAGTTATAGCTGGATTTAGGACGACTGTACACGCCGCCTGGCCCATGAGGTGCGCGAGGCAGTGGACGGGAGTTCGCTGGTAAGTTTTTCGAATTCACACCCACTAACTCCTACACAGTAGGTATACATTTTTTAACCGACTTCCAAAAGGAGGAGGTTCTCAATTCGATTGGTTTTTTTTTTTTTTTTATGTACACCGATTACGCTGAGATTTATGATCCGATTTACGTGATTCTTTTTTAGTTTGATGCGAAAGAGTTGCCATTTGGTCCCATAAAAATTTAATATAGTTTGGCCCAGTAGTTTTCATTTTATGAACATTTTTACTTCAGTCGTGTGGTATAATTTCGTGTATGTTCACTGATTTCTCCTCCATTTGTGAAGCGATTCTCAAAATTCATTTTTTGTTTGAAAGAAAATACTCCTGAAATGGTAGCATTTAAATTTGGTGAAGATCTGATGCTGATCTTCGGAGATATACAATGGAACTCTTCAAAACTAGACGGTAAATTTGTCGTGATTGCTGCAATAGCTTGGATGTTTATTGTTTATACAACATCATGACGTAACATCACGCCTGTATGCTCTGAGGGGTACGCAGATGTGTACAATACATCCAAATTTCGACAGTTTAGGTATGTTAAGTTCCATTTATTGAGGATAAGTAAAACAATGTTAAATAAATGCATAGCACATATTTGTATAGGATATTACAACTAAAAATAGAAAAATAAAAAAAAACTTTTTTACAAAAAAATAAAACCGACTTCAAAAAACACAAAAAAGTGAAAAATGACTTTAGCTTCAGAAGTCGGTGACAAAAAAAACTAAATGATTCAAACAAAGGTCACCGACTTCTGAAGCTAAAGTTATTTTTCACTTTTTTGTGTTTTTTGAAGTCGGTTTTATTTTTTTGTAAAAAAGTTTTTTTTTGTGTTACTAACATACTAACATTCTATGTTTTTTATTATGTTTTATGTTTTGTGATTTATAATAATACAACCTAAATGGAGATTTCTCTGAAATAAATAAATAATAATAATAATAAAACGTTTTACTGTCCACCTTGGCCTACCCAAAGAGGAAAACAGGAGTGGATACTGTGATGTTGATGGTGTGATATGTGTGATGATGTGTGCTGTGTAACATTTTGCAACAGTAACCTTACCCATTCTAAAGTAGTGTAGAATGCAATATCTCATTTCCCGTTCATAATAGTCATGTGTAATTAACTCATCAATTTGCTATTTCTGCATTTGTTCATGAGCTGCAGTGTTGTGGTACTTGCTGCGGTTTGTTTCGGTAGCTATAACTACATGAATCGATGTTGATTTACGATGTATTTTAATTGGATACTAAATAACACGCGGAAATGATTTTTAAAGGTATGAGCAACAGAGTGCCTTTTTGTCTAGTGGCCGCAAGCGACTGCTGGGCTTGAAGTCCTTAGTTCGATTCCCAGGTAGGGCAAAGTGTTATTGAGTTTTTTCATGGATTTCGTGGAGCAGCCACGGAGTTTGGATTTGTGCCCGTTTGACAGCAATAGGCTCACCCCCTATTACAAGGGACTTAAATACAACAAAATTTTGGTGCACTATAAGGTTCACTTTTGCCTAACCCTTCGGGGTTTACAGGCGTGATGATGTCATAAACAAAGTACAAAGTTTTTCATGCTCCATTAAACAGGAGATTCTTTCGGTTATTATTGAGCTGATGTATCTATCCCCAATACATTTTTAGTGGCAATGCAATTTGAACTTAGTCAAGATGATTTCTGAATTCAAATTTGACTGAGAGTCCTTGAGACATGTTATTTATTTACCTATACACTATTTATCTAATATAGGCTTTTCAGGTTTAATAACTCATCACACCATGTCTGGAACTCTGGAAATCCGACCACACAAGTTTGCCCGTTCTCCTTTAACACAGGTAAATGGGAATCATTAATAATAATTAACCGAACTTCGATGTTTGTATTGTGCTAATATTTTGGCTATTAATAAATCAAGTACATAATATTAATAACTCACCTTAACATGTTTTATTTTTAGGCGATATTATGTTCTAGTTTGCGTAAAATATATGTAAATTCCTATACTAAAATTTAAAAGTGGGGTAAATTGCTTGCTGAAATGTATGCATTATTTTCGGGTGATATAATAGTTATTTATGCAACTGTTGTATAATAAGGGGTATTGACATTTTACATGAGTGTTTTAATACCTAATTATGTACTTAATTAAACTTATTAACGCCATTTTTGTTCGATATTAGTATTGCATTATGTACTTTGTTGTTTACAAAAATGAGTGATACAAGCTTTGTGCATTTTAATAATTGTACAAATCAAAATGTAAATAATAATATTATTACCTATACATGGTTTGTTTGTATTAAATACTCAGCAATTAAACTTTCCATGAATTTACATAGACTTCTTACAACACTACAACACCCTATGGTTTCAGAACCTTTTATATGGAAGATTCATATCATGGATGTAGATAAAGTCTTGTATGAAACTGTACATAATTAGGTATTAAAACACTCATGTGATACTATTATCATACTCGGCTCCGCCTCGTATGATAACCCACACTCGTGTTTTAATACCCCTCATTAAACAACAGTTGCTTATATAACTACTAGCTGTTGCCCGCGGCTTAGCCCGCGTGAAGTTCGGTAACTGTCTCACTGGATCGTACTAAAGGGATAATAGTGTCCTCCATGTTAATCCAGGTTATAAACTATGTATGTGCCAAATTTCATAATCTTTACACTTATTATCATCACAATCACTATCACAACCACCATCATTATCACAATCACCATCACTATCACAGTTACCATCATTATCACCAATCACCATCACTATCACAACCACCATAATTACCACAATCATTATCACAATCACCATCACAATCACCATTACAATCACCATCACAATCACCATCACAATTACCATCACAATCACCATCACAATCACCATCACCATCACAATCACCATCACAATCACCATCACAATCAACATCACAATCACCATTACAATCACCATCACAATCACCATCACAATCACCATCACAATCACCATCACATACACTATCACAATCACCATCAAAATCGCCATCACAATCACCATCGCTATCACCATCACAATCACCGCCACCATCAAAATCACTATCACAATCACCATCATCGTTATCACAATAATTATCATCGTAATCACAATCATTATCATCTTAATCATAAACATCATCATCACAATATCCATCCTCGTTATCACAACCATCGCTATCACCATCACCGTCACTATCACAACACAATCACCATCACTGTCACAATCACCATTACAATCACAATCACTATCACAACACCATCATCGTTATCACACTTATTATCATCGTAATCAAAATCATCATCTTCACAATCAACGTCATCATTATCACAATCATTATCATCGTAATCACAATCATTATCATCTGGATCTCAAAATAAATGCCATTTTCGTAATCAGCACCCCTGAAAATCTCGGTATCGACACCCATAATGATTTTTAGACATTTCAACCCCATCGCACCCCAACAGGAAATGGTACTATTTCAGGTCTACCACATTAAATCTTAAAATCGTTGTTTTTGTAATACACCCGACCCAATTCACCATAAAAACAATACCAATGTTGAATTTCAGGCTTTGTTACCCCATTTCCCCCTTTAGGGGTTAAATTCCGAAAAAACCTGAAACACAAATGTGAACTCATTTATCGTTAGTACTCCCGTTAAGTTTCGAATAAAGTAGTATAACTAATCCTAATTCCCCATGTAATCTTTGGACCCCCGTTTCAACCCCTTAGGGGGTGAATTTTGAAAAATCCTTTCTTAATGCACCCCTAAACCTTATAAAAAATCTATATGCCAAATTTGGAATCCTTAGACTCAGCGGTTTGGGCTGTGCATTGATTTTAATACTTTTCCACCCCATTTCCCCCTCTTTGGGGTTGAATTCTGAAAAAACCTGATACCCGTTTCTACTCATTTATCCATAGGAGCACTCCTGTGAAGGTTCGAATAAAATAGTCTAATTAATCTTGTTTCCCCATACAAACTTTGGATCCCCGTTTAACCCCCTTAAGGGGTGAATTTTGGAAAATCCTTTCTTAATGCACCCTTGCTGCTACATGAGGAACCAGTGTGCCAAAGTTGGAATCTCTAGACTCAGCGGTTTGGGCTGTGCGTTGATAGATGAGTCAGTCAGTTTCTTCTTTTATATATTTAGATAACAGAATTACTACGCTAGCATTGTCTAACAAGAGTGTTTATTTAGAACTCTCTAACTGGGCAACTGGTAACACAGACTACAAGGTGTCAATGAAACTTGAACCTTTCACGAAGCCGGTTAACAAGCATTCCGTATATAACACTACGCATAAAATATTCCTCGGAAACAACTTTTTTTGGGGTGAAAATTCACGTTTTACAGTAGGACTCAATGTAACGCACTCAAATACTGTGTTAATGGATGCATTAAATAGTAAGGGGGTCGTGGATGTATTTATAGTATACCATAACATTAAAAAAGTGTATAATAACAAAAAAAAACAATTAAAAAGTTGCAACTGACAAATATTTCCGTAACTAGAAGTCGCCCAGTTATTATTATAATCTAGCGAGAACAAAAAAAAAAATCGCAATGATGGGGAGAATAAATAGTTTCCGGTTTTGATAAGCGTATTTTTACACTCATTAGGGAAAATATGGCCGTCATCGCAAACAGTAATACAAAATATGTCCGAACCAAAAAGGCCCTTGGTGTCGTAACTTAAAATAAAGCGCATATTTTAAAAGTTTATGTGTCTGCTCTTTATGGAATATGCAAATGCTAAACAATGTCAACATATTCCAATTACCTAATCTATTGTTTAGCAGACTTGTAATGGAAGGTACAGAACCACTGGGTGATTCCAATTTGTAGCATGCCAGTTTTATTTGAGTAAAATATTACGTTTCGTTTGACGAATTTTAGAAAATAGAGATTGACAGCTATACGTTTATTTTTGTATCCATATTCAAACCTGCAAAAGGCAAAATACTATTTTGGTTACTGAAAAATAGCTTTGCAATTTAATAACGAAAATTCCTGGCAACTTTTTTTTTGTTCCTGAAAATAGACGTGGAGCTGCAAAAAAATCGCCAGCGTTTTAGTTTAGTTTATATTGAAACTTCACCTGTACGTACAATAACATTGTATGCTTGTGAAACTATGCAAGAATGCTTTGACGCTCCTACCAATAGAAGTGTGCGTACATACTAGACTATCAATTTAGACTGTGGAAACTGTAGTGATAAATAACCTAGGAGTAACGTGTTTTTATTTCAATTTTTTTTAGTAAGTATTTCTTTATTAAGTTCCTCGCTTGCGACTTCTTCCGCAAAATTTGTGATAGCTTGGCTAATATGCATGCTATAAATATAATTAATTTATAGTCTAAAGCACCCACGAATGATGTAGCTTTCTGTCAGTGAAATAATTTTGAGAATTAATTCATAAGTTCCGGAGAAAAGATAAAAAAATGTACCTCTATAAAATAGATTTTGAGATTTTGTTAACAGGCAAAATAAACGAGACCAAAACAGGATATTTTTGTTTTATCGTAAGGCATAATACAGAGTGTTTCGGCATAACTTGGTTCAGCAGTGTACTTCGATAAGCTAATAAGCTTGTGTCCTGAAAAAATCTAATTAGTCCGTCAGTTAGATTCTCAAAAAATATTTGACACGTATTTTTTCTTTTGTTACGTAAACCCAAATTGTCGAAGATACGACGCTTTTTAAATTCTGAATACGTCACATCGTGCTATAATATTTAGTGAACGCACTGGAGTGGGGGCACGTGACGTCACAACGGTGACGTCACGTGCCGCCACTCCTGAGTTAAGATGTGTTTTGTCTTTGTCAATATTCATTGATTTCCAAAAACAAAAAAATACGTGTCCATTGTTTTCCAATACTCTAACTGACGGACTTAATAGATTTGAAATTTATTGATGGTGGAAACTAGCCTATTTGGCTGTGTTGATTACTTCGATTGAATTTCATGAAAATTGCAAAATTCCGCCAATATGATCTGAAGTACTGGATAGAGGTGGGCCATAGGAGACAAACCCAGACTTCGAGCTGATAAATTCTTTGAAATATACGTTATCATGTATTATGTAAAAGCGTGTTAATAATGACAGAGCCTAAGTATGTATACAGGGTGTCCGGCAACGAATGGATAACCTTGAAATGGCCCATAGCAGAACCCATGGTCATCCAGACAAAAATACGAAAAAAATCTATCTTATAAAAAATTTCATCCGCAGATTTAGGGCCTGCATAAGAATGGGGAGCAACATTAAATTGTTTTGCTACAGTAATTTTTTCTCCTTGTCTACATTAATAACAATAATTCACTATTTAAGGCAGTTACAATTATTAATTGTACCATTATTTTATTTCAACCGACATTATTTTAAAATTATTCGTCACTCATGCATACATTTTTTTCCCCAAGATGTTTAAACTTTGTTTAAAAATTAATTAATACTAATATTCTAAAATAAATGAACTAATTGCTTACAGGTACTACTACTTAAGATGTTTTTCCTATTTTTTTCTAAATGGCCATGGGTTCTGCTATGGGCCATTTCAAGGTTATCCATTCGTTGCCGGACACCCTGTATACATAGGCTCTATCATCGACAACGACGTAAAAACAATACAAGTGACATACAAGGTCATTTATTTCTGTAAGATATTACACAATTAACACAATGTTAGTAATTACATACTAAATACGTAATTATATTGTGTACTAAGTCTACGACTATAGTCCAAACACATGCTCTTTTCTTTTGCGGTGCTTATAGTTGGAGATTTATATTATTTTTTTCCTATCGGCTTACACTATTAAAATGAAAAACATATAACTCAAAAACCAAGGTAGTAAAGGAATCCAATTAATTTAGGTTTACAATTAAAAGCCTACCTACACTTTCTATTTTTCTATCACAAACCTATATTTTTTAAATCTCAAATAGCAGATTTGCTATTATGAATTTATTTATAAATTCACCGAATAGCAAAAATAAGGTATACAATAACGAGCAAGTCAGAAGCACTTGATGAGTTTTCATTACTGTCTCCTCAAAATACTTTCAACGATATCGTCTAATTTTGCATAAATGCTTATCTTTTATACTACTAATCTTAAAACGCCGCATTGGTGCATTTCTCAAAAATTAAACCAAAACATTTCAAATTAACTAACGAAGGTTCCAATCTAATTTGCATTGAAAATTTCAAATACGTTTTTGCAAATTTTCAATTCATTCGACAGCTAGGAAACTTGGTTAGTAAGTAAACGAGGCTTTTACCAACATCATTAATTAAATTGTCGAGTTTGAACGCAGCTCCTTAGTCAAATTACTGGAATCAAATAATGTACTACGGTAATTTATTGACTATGGTTAAAATATTTATTGCCTCTAACTAGAATCGCCCTTGGAATAGGTCATAACTTAATGTAATTACGTCAAATAATTTAAATAAAATGTTCTTAGAAAATCTGAAAAACTGCCATTAGTATTTATTTATTTTAATAATATATTTTCATGTGTATGTTCAGCTATCCTCCCGTCCGTTACTAAATCTCCAGGAGATTTATGTCAATTGTTAAACTATTGTGTCTACTAATTAGTCGTATATAGGTTTAAGAGATAATGTTTAATTTAGGCTATGTTACATCAGTAGTGTGTGTTCAAAATAATTAGATACCCTACTAAGTCTATCGGATTGTGGACTGCTTTCCGTTAAAAAGTTATACATCATTATATACCGTTCTAAAAAACCATAAGAATCTACCATATGATCAAACTTCAATAACAAGAAGACGGAAAGATCTCATAATACAGGTTACTCAAAGTAAAACAAAATTTGCTGCCATTCAGTACAATAAACTATCATGTCAAATTTATAACAGAATAAATAAATAGTACATTTTGATACAATTGGAGAAAGTTTGTTATTGCATTCGACGCGGAATTATAAAACCCGAGCCGTAGGCGAGGGTGTTTTTGAGCCGAGAACTGCAATAAAAAATGTCCACGTGTATCAAACGACGTTTTTCAATACACTTTTGAAGAAATAAAATAAAATATAACGAAATATATTTTTGTCACGAACTAAGAAACTTTGATTTTTTTTTTCGCGCTCTGCTTTCGCCAGGTTGAAGGAGAGGAAAAGGTATGAAGCCATTAACCAGCCTAATATAAAAAAAATGATTTATTTTATGTTTTGAATTCAGAACACAAATAAGTGTTAATTTGTGTATAAAAATAACTGTTAGTTTTTAATAATAATGTTTATCTATGATATTCTATTTATGAACACAGTTTTAATATTCAAAAACTATTTATGCCGTAAAGACGCATAGTGCTTTGCCGAAATAAAAAATAATATGATATGATAATAAAAAACAATTTGGACCTATACTTTTATAGGTATAGTTATCTGTGGTAATTTTCATTCCCGCACAGTACACGTGCGGGAAAATGGAAAAAACGCAAGCGTGTGAAATACATTGCATGTTGTACCTAATCGTAGTGCGTTATGGACCAGTTTTCGAGGAAGTGTATTATATACGTACACAATAAACAATTAAACGAGTGCAAAAAAAAAAATCGGAGCAGTCTGTGGAGACTGCCGATAGAAATGAAAACAAAAAGTACACAGGCCCCACCCCAGTCGTAGCACTGATTATGCCCCGCGCATGCCTATGTGGTGCTACGCCGTAGCGGATGCTACGAGTGCTTCGAACGGCTACGGAGCGTGACCGCACGTTACGTTACGTGACGATGAGTTCAATGTTTTTCCTTCACCCAAAAAGTGCTCAACGCGCCTACAGAAGTTTTCACTTCAAAAATTATAAATAACACAACACAATATACAATCCATATTTATAAATCATCAATATATTCTAAACGTCCAGAATTACACGAGACAGCCCCCTAAAACGCCCACCCATCAGATCTAGTGTTTTGGCTGGGAAGAAAAGTGGGGCAAGTCAACAACAACAAAAACAAATAACTATTCTCATATTACACGTGCCTAAATTGTGAAAATATTGAACTAATTTTATTAATTCTATTAATGAAAACAGCTTGAGTTGGCTATCGTTAGGCATTTGGATCAAAGGTATGACAAAAAAAAATCAAAATTTTATAAACCCCCGACACAAAAATTGAACTCTAAAAACTAAAAAATAATATTTTAAACCTATTATAATTATTATCGTCACATATACTATGAAAGTTAAAATATTTCGAGCGTCGTCGCAACGGCTAAATTTATTACGAATTACATTTAGATACGAGCGATCTTAAGTTTCATGCATAATCTACGTTCTAGTAATGCCGGGCGCCGCGTCACCAAGTGCGGCGACCCGAACGGGCAGACGACGTTGACGGTTGTGTCGATTTTGCGACAAAACAAAACAAATTTTTCGGGGTAAATTCTTTTGTTGCAATCTGTGACTACACCTGTTTTTCTCACTTAGCGAAAAACTTAACAACAACAGAAAAAAAAAAAAACGGATGGATTATGTTTGTTTAAAGCTAGCAGCGGTGGCCCAGTGGTGGCAGCCGGGCGGCCCCGACTTACGAACAGTCAGTCGTGGGTTCGAACTCAGACAGGCACATTACTTTGTGTAATTTATTTCATCACCGCTGCTCTCAAAACGGTGAAGGAAAACATCGTGAGGAAACCGGCATGTCCTAGAACCAAAAAATTCGATGACATGTGACTTCTACCAATTCGCACTGGGCCCGCGTGGTGGATTATAGCCCTTCTCATAGAGAGGAGGCCTGTGTCCCAACAGTGGGAACATTAATAGGCTGATGATGATGAAAGCTAGCTTTTACTCGCGGCTTTGCTCCCGTTATGTAAGGAAATTAACCCATGTGTACTATCGTGGTTTTTCCGCCTGTCCACTTTATTTTTTTTCGCTTAAATCATGCGGAGGCGCCGAGCCACGCCCCTTTAAAGTTTGGGCCTAATAAGAAAGCGTCAACTTTGGCGCGCAAAATAACAATAACTCTCGTTTGGCGTGCGTCGTCAGTGCGCTCGGCCGATTCGGTATCTTTTCATTCATTATTTCTATACAAAGTCAACGTGGCGGGGCTAGAGAGCGTTTCTATGTTGCGAGTGCAAGCAAAAATTAGCTTAGTGGTGGTCAGGCGGAAGTGTCCTCGATAGTACGTTTTAAATGCAGCCTATGATACTCGGCTATAATAAAACTTCCCGTTAGTAAATGAATAGGGAATATGCATGATCTTTTTTTATCATTCTAAACAAACCGTATTAACATCAGAAATAGCAAAGTGAAATTATTTTTTTAATATCTATAAAAAATACTAAGTTATAAGCATTTGAAACTGCTGATTAGACAGAGAGATCCGATACAGCGAATGACGTCATTCGCTGCATCAACGTACAAAATCCATACTAAATTCCGTTTATCTAGAAAGAGATAGAAACAAAAGTTTAAATGGTTATAACTTTTGTGTTGTTTGGCCGATTTATGTCTTGTTTTCGCTTTTTGTCATTATTTTTATAGTACTTTAACATTCCGTATCGAAATAAAAAAAAGAAAATTTATGCATATTCCCTAATGGCCGATCTGTAGTTTCGAAGATAACCCCTTTCATACAAACAAACCTCTCTATAATATTGGTGTAGACTAACCAAACAAGGCAGCGGTGGCCCAGTGGTAGCGGCCCCGACTTACCAACAGTAAGTCGTGAGCTCGAACCCAGGCAGGCGCATTACTTTGTGTAATTTATTTCATGCTCTCAAACCGGTGAAGGAAAACATCGTGAGGAAACCGGCATGTCCTAGAACCAAATAATTCGATGACATTTGTGACATCTACCAATCCGCACTGGGCCCGCGTGGTGAGTTATAGCCCACTCCCTCTCATAGAGAGGAGGCCTGTGTCCCAGCAGTGGGAACATTAATAGGCTGATGATGATGATGATGATGATGAGATTAATCAAACATGACATTTTATCAAGTCATAAAACCGCACAAAGCAAGACTCGTTTAACTAAAAGAAATGAACACGAAATGGTTCAATGAAATTATAATAGCTATTCAAATTGAGTTGAAGTTACTACCAATCAACGCTTATAAATTCAAACTCAACACAAGCACATTATTAATTAACAGACTAATTTAATTTTGAGGTTGCCTCAAGTTTCATATTTCATAGTTCCCAATTGGTTTCCATTTCAGTATCGTACTTTCTAATACCCTTCAGACAAAGAAAATGCTGTCAGATTATGGTTTTAACTACTTTGTAATATTTGGTGTTGTGTTTCTTGTGAACACGAAGTTAATTATTTATAATATTACAGTCGCCATCTGCCTTGCCTTTTCTCAATTATCTTGGAGTCGACTTCCAGTCTAACCGATGCAGTTATACAGGTATTTTATAGGACTGGACAGGTCCACTCAAATCTGTGCGGTTCTTTCTTCAAAAGATCATCTCAGACACTAATCTGCATAGTCCTCATGCGAATTGAGCAAGATTATGTTTGGACTTCAAAAGAGACTATGACCTCTGAGTTTGTTTCGGCTGTTTCTTCACAGAGTAGTCAGGTACGAAACACCAGCCCCATCTAGTTTTAAAAAATGACGTGTAAAAGTGTTTGTAAAAACCTACGTGCTAAATAAACATCATTTATCATTTACATGGAGGGACTGCCTATCTGACCTCCACAACCCAGTTAGTACTGGGTAATACTATACCCCTTGGTAAGACATGTTGTCAGACTGTTGGGCCACTACTACCTGTGACGACTGTCAAAGATCTGCAAATGTCAGCCGGGACCGTCCACTTGAGCACTTTGGCCACGAGCTCCTATTGCTGAAGTATATTTGATTAATATTTTCAACCCAGACATTGTTTTAAATGGCTAAAACTAAAAGTATGTCACCAAGTCTATAATACAGGGTGTAAACTACCTCATCACGAAGCCGTCAACCAAGCATTCTGTACATCAAACTAAGTAACTTTACGCAAAAATTATTGCTGAGAAACTACTTTTTTTTGGGGTGAAAAATCATGTTTTGAGGTCGAACTCAATGTAACGCACTCAAAACGTGCTGATGGATGGATTGAATAGTACGAGGGTCGTGGAGGAAAAAAAAAAATTTGTCAAAAAGTTGGAACTTTGAGGACAAACAATATCTCCGTAACTAGAAGGTTCCTAGGTAAGGTGTAGAACAAAAAAAAATGATCGCAATGACGAGGAGAACAAGTGCCTTTCGGCTTCGATAAGAGGTTTTTTACACCCTTTATAATTAGGGATCTACCTAAGTATTACGTTTCGTAGTGTTATGACATAAAATTACAAATTTATTGGTTACCTTCTGTTCAGTTCCAGTTCCTTAGAACCAGTACCCAAACGAAACAATTTTTTTTTTCTTAACAAACCCCCCTTGCCCTTTTCTTCGGATGGGAAATCATCAAATGTCCCCCGCTCTGGGCGCAGGGGAAGGCGGAGGGGGGGGTGTTGACTTACTAAAACCAAACAATAATAAATATCCCTTGCCGACTACTTATTCATAATGCAGAAATTCCAAAAACAACTCAAAATAAAACGGTACTTAAAAATTATTTTCCCGAGGGACCAAACCAGGGACCTTGCTCACAAAGCGGTCACCGTTCCCTGTCATTTGTCAAATATTTTGATAAGAATGTCAACCGAAATTCTCGGAAACAATTCTGTGACACTCGACAGTACCTACGGGAAATGTTATGAAAATTCTATGTATTTAACTCCATTAGAAGCTGAAATGTTTATGAAATGATAAGATAATTAGAACAAAGTCCGAAATCAACAAGGAGTTGATTAAGATTAACGGATTAAAGCCCCAAAGTCTTCGCAAGACCTGGGGCTGACATTGTTAGGGATTATTATTAATGGACCAACTAAACGGCTATCTGACGGGCCTAGTGTACCCGACACTTCGTGTAACTCGTTTGGAACGGGTTAAAACGGGGCGAGGTCTAAAACCTTTTTGCTATCTAGTTTTTCGTTCAAGGATTTCTACGTTTGAATTTTGTTAAGTCGGGGATAGTTCATCCAAATCACAACTGTCATCGTTTGACAGTTGTATGTAATTACTGTAATAAGGAAAGAGACGCAGGGTGACGTAAGATGTCAATTTCCTTAGCAATTAATTTTCTTAACGGTACTTATGAAATAGTAATAACAAAATGTTATCTTATCATTCATCCATTTAAATTAAACGTCCTACTTAAGTTTCAAATAAAGAAGTTTCCTTTCATCAAAAGAATTAAAATTGTTTTTGTTATTGTAATTAGTTAGAAATAATATCACAATACCTAGAAACAATTATATAATCCTACTAATATTATAAAATGTGAAAGTTTGTGAAGATGTATGTATACTGGATGTTTGAATGTTCGTTACTCTTTTACGCAAAAACTACCAAACCGATTTAAATGAAATTTTGCAGACAGATAGTTTAGTACCTAGATTAACACATAGAATACTATTTATCCCGATGGTATGATCCCGTGGGACAATTATCGAACTCCACGCGGGTGAAGCCGCGAGCATAAGCTAGTGTATAAAAAATATCAGAACAGTGATATTGACTTGATAATTACAACTTAGATATGTGGCCAACACTAGCATCGGTTTATCCATGCATTTTCATTTTCTATTCTTCGTAATAAAAGTATTCCAATTAAAAAAAACACACACAAAAGTTTCCAAAGCACAATAATTCCACAAGAATATTTCCGTGTCTATTTGCTAGGAACCAACACTCCAATCTAATGGGAACGTTCAATGAAATATGAGTAAAAGATAATGAAGGCAAACAGGACCAAACCATTTACGGAGGGTAACGTACTCAAACCTGAATCTTTGATAATGGCGAGATGAGATCCCGATAAATCTCACTCTATACGTCAGGGTCCGTGTGACCAGAATAGCAAATACTGTATCACGGGTTCGATCTTGGATGAAATATTTGATTTACATACTTAGGGATTTTTGTGGAGGTATTGGTACAATGTTGTTGAAGCTGTGTAAAATCTTTGTGGTCTTACAATAGAGCAGTGTTTTTCAACCTACCGGTCGCGAATTCCTGGGGGGTTGCGAAGCCTTTCTAAGGTCACGAGAGGTCGCGAAAACTACCTCGATAAACAAAACAATGAAGCCTAGAAAGATAAATTTAATAAGAAAATGTTTACTCCCATTGTGGATCCGTTTTTGCTACATCATCATCTGATTAGCCTTTTCCCAACTATGTTGGGGTCGGCTTCCAGTTTTACCGGATGCAGCTGAATACCAGTATTTTACATGGAGCGACTGCCTATCTGACCTCCACAACCCAGTTAGTACCGGGTAATACGATACCCCTTGGTAAGACTGGTTGTCAGCCTTATTGGGCCTCTGACTACCTAACGACTGTCAAAGATCTACAAATGACAGCCGGGACCAACGGCTTAACGTGCTTTCCGTGGCACGGAGGAAACTCGGTATGTAATGGGGGTCACCCACCACAGACCAACCTAGACAAGCACGGCTTAACCTAACGATCGACCCGAGTGGCTGTTATTATTTAGCCACGAGCTCCTCTTTTTTCTACATTGAGAATTTAATCGAATCCGTTTTTGCTTCATTGAGAATTAAATCAAAGTCCAAATTAAAAAAAAAAATGTGTCAAAAATCAAAAAAAATCTACATAATTATATTTATCCGAATCCTAATTACGCAAATGTATAAAATGATGTATGGATTTAATATTTGTAACATAATACAATTAATAAAAAAAAGCGAAGGGTAGGGGGGTCGCCAAATAATATGTTTTCATACTATGGGGGTCGTGTCATGGAAAAGGTTGAAAAACACTGCAATAGAGTATACTCCATCTTTGCAGGGGTTTTACAAACTTGAAATCCGAGATTTAGTCAAAGAAAATTTTACAAGAGAAGAAAACTACAAGATGCGTGATGCCGGAGTCGGTACAAAGTCAAACTGTAAACAATAAAATAATACTGTAATTTCTGAAAAAACTCAGAAAGTTGCCACCATATTTCATTACTTCCCACAAAAAATATAGTGCTTGCGCTCAACGCTGGGGGTTGCAAATGGAAGACTTTTAGAAAATATCTTCAATTACTTTTTCTTTACGCCCACAAAAACCAATTAAAGATCACAGCATTAATTAACTGTTTTCGTAACCAGTGGTAAGGTCAAACATGTGATTAAGTTTGGGGCTACGCTAAGAAGAAGATTCAAATCTCATCTGCCTAGCCTTTTTCCAACTATCTTGGGGTCGGCTTCCAGTCTAACCGGATGCAGCTGAATACCTGTATTTTACATGGAGCGACTGCTTATCTAACATCCACAACCCAGTTAGTACCGGGTAATACGATATCCCTTGGTAAGACTGGTTGTCAGACATTTTGGGTCACTGACTACCTGCTGTAACGACAGTCAAAGATTTGCAAATGACAGCCGGGACGAAGGGCTTAACGTGCTTTCCGAGGCACGGAGGAAACCCGGTATGTAATGGGTGGTCACCCATCCACAGACTAACCTAGGCAAGCAGGGGTTAACCTAAAGATCGACCCGAGCGGCTGTTATGATTTAGCCACGAGCTTCTCGAAGAAGAAGATTAATGTACTATTGAAAATTATCATTCTCCTACCCTTACATCATTTTGGGGTCAGCGCAGCACATCTTCTTCTTCCATACTTCTCGGCATTTCATCAGAGACCTCCTTTATTGCCGTATCATCCTTAACACAGTCTACCCATCATTTCTTTGGTTTTTCTCTACTCTACCCATCCACATTAAATACTCCAAACATTCCTCACGACATATTCCGCATTCATCTGCATGACATGCATAAACCAAGCCAACCGATTACCTCACAAGTCGTCACTCACCGGCGCCATTTTCAGCCTTATTCCTGAAAACCTTTTTTTTTATATTTTACGTTTTTTTTTCAGGCACTAGTACACTTATACCTACTTCTTCTACACTGTAAATACATTAGCACTTTTTGTTCCATCACTGTATCTAAAATGTTGAACAATAAACAAAAAAAAATACAAAAATAATTTTGTAAAAGCCAAAGATGGTGCAAAAGCGCGGACATTGTAAATGTTAGCGGCTCTTTCCCCTCGTTCACCGCAGGGGATCGACGAAGTAAATAAGGAAAGAAAAAAGTTTTCAAGCTACATTTGCAGTTATTGAGTTGTTCGTGTTTGAATTTGCGGAAAGTCTGCATTGAAAAAGAAAAATGAAAATATTGTGAATAAAAAGTTAGAAGCCATCTTGATTTTTTTTTTAATTATAATTAATTTTCTGTTATTTTAAAGCAAAGACATAGCGTCATATATCATGTACGTAATAATCATTAAATATTCAAAACAATAATATAAAAACTTCGTCATTTATCCAATTTAAGTAGATATTTTAAAAAATATCAAGGTTGTAGAACGTATGTTATTATATATCTTCCAGAAAACCAAAAGCAATACGATACAACATGTATCAAATAACACAATAAGACAGTTACTTAGCCAATCATAAAATAAACAATACAAAACAAACATTACAGAAAACTCCGTGATTTTATATGCCTTCGTTTATTTATCAATACAATGTTTAACTTTCCAATTTCAAACACAGGAATCAATTAAAAGGTATCAAATCTCACACCAAAATCTTTCTCGGAATTCTTTTAATGATTTTGATTAAATCTTTCAGTTATTTTGATTAAATCAGCCCTCTTTTTACTAAAACTTAATCAGGAAATTGGAAAAATTGTTACACGTAAATGATAAAGAATAATGGTTTTCAGTCCGTCCCGTTATAAATCCCTGTCTTTATTAATAAAATACAGGGTGATTTATTCCGAAAATTTTAACATTGTTGGCTCAATTTCAAGTAAAATGTAGCGCAAACTAATAAATTAGAAATTTATAGCTATATTTTATTAGGTGCTTTCTATTTTATATAAATTCTGCGTTCATATTGGTAATAGCTGAATATATTTTTTCCATATTACTCAAGGATTTACGAATTAAATAAATGTAGTCAAAAAGAGAATAATGGCCTGTTTTACAGTCTCCAGATAGAAACTACAAGAACGGAAAAGTATTTGCAATAAATTAACTTTCACATAATGAATGTAAATAAAAACGACGAAATTTTGGAGGTCAAATATAAGCGATTTCCGAATTTTAGTCATTTGATTTCACAAAAGTGTATGTGATTGTACATACCTACAACGTATCAGCATAACATACATAGGAATGGGTCATTTTCAAAATATGTACACAGAAACTAAATAAATGACACCCACACAATCCGATCCAACGTTACCGAAAAGTGGAAATAAAAACTTTGACTACAAATCGTACAATATTTTACCAAATGAAATAAAACTAGTTTCCTAAATAAAATATTCACGTGTCGTTCAAACTCTTAAAGTAACTTTACTCACCGTAATGCGGAAGAAATATCCCACTTTTACAATCGAACACATCGCTCACAAGCACAACTATAAACACAACCGAGAAAAGAATAAACTCTTCAAATTTCCTAATAGTTTGCGGTACACTCACAAAGTTTCTACCGACTCGGAAACCTTGGCTCATCATTAATTCAAGTTCACAAAAACTTTTTTACTTATCAACATTTACGTCATTGGCTACATTTTATTTCGTTTGTAGGTTAATGAAACATCGTCTGTTAGGGGCTTAGATGATATTCGTGTGCACTCTCCGAATGCCGCGTTCGCACTACGTAAGGGCGTAACTTGACGGCTCCTCACTGCGCTTGCGTGAAACAGAGTGACTCTTCTCCCTGACGGACTTATTCACGAGTTAATTAATATATCAACTTTTCTCCGTCCCCCCTATATTAACTGTCACCTTTAATAAAATATTTTGGCTTAGTGTCTTTTCCGTCTGCTGGGAGGAACTTTGACCGTCGAAATTTTGATATAAAATTAGCACTGGCACTGCAGAGTAACCAATTAAAGGGCTAATAAATTAATCTACAGTGTCCGTTGTCTTGACAGGACACTTCAGACTTCCGCGCTAATTACAGTTTCTTAGGTATTTTGTTAATCTGTTCGTTTATTTAAATAAGTTTTCGTTGAAGAGAATCTATTACAGAGAAGCATGATCGATTACATTAATGAATATAAACAAATTAGAGCCTTAAAGCTGTTCTCTATGCCTATCCGAGTGAGGACGTGACTCGAAATGGTAATACAACCACTCAGTCCTGGGTAAGGCAACTATTCAGTAGAATTCGTTTAGCGACTGGTTTTTTCTGTCCGCCACACGTTTTTCTAGCTCCAACTGAGAATAATATTAAGTTTTTATACAACTCCTGTACCCAAAATGTGGTAGTCTAGACTACGAAAGAAATTTATAAAATTACAGTGTTGAAAATGATACCAATAATATCAGGAACTTTTACATATCGTACTGTTCCAGTAATAATATTGTTACTATCAATCCGTCTACAAATCAATTTATATCAAGCACTGTAATTATACCACTAATTACATTGATTGCTCGGAAGGCTTACGTTCAACCACAGACATTAAAGGCTATTAGGAACTTTTTACAGAAATGCGAATGAAAATTGTGTACAACATAGCTATTGTTGTAAAAGTCAATTGACCGGCCATTTTATAGATAGTAGTGGCCATTTTCTGCTCCGGTGCAAGCGTTAAACGCGTATGTCGGTGCTTCTGTTTCTTCGATACAATATACGTCTGACCTCTTACCTCTAGGGGATTAAAGTCGAACGTTTAAAAGGTATTTGAGGAATCGATAAAAACGTTTGTGTTTTCATGGAACACTTCTAATGACCAAGTAAGATGTGGTGAGACTCATTCGGCTTTAAGAATTACAGTCCTGTTGAAAAAATTACATAAAAAGTTATACAGTATTTTTTTGTGGAATTCGTTGTATGTTGTATTTAAATATTGTACGGTATTTCAGGCTTCTGTCAAAAAAGGGAGTAACTTATAATTTATAGTTTCTATGAGAAGCTTATAATGAGATGGCATCATAAACGTTTTTGCATTTCGAAAACGTCTTAATCCAATTTCGAAAACAGAAACGTAGATTACCAAAAACGTGTAAACTTCCAAGAAAAACCATTTCAATATTTTCTCAAAATTAAATTTGTTTTTTCTTTTAACGTCGGTACCATTTAACCGCCTACATTGTTGTCTACACCTACAATCTACATGATGACCTATCTTTTAACTTTTTTTTTTCGTTTGTAGACTGACACTTGTTTCTTTTCTCATGCCTTTATTCCTTTTTGCTTTCATGCGTACTCTTTGATGCATCAAAATGTTACGTCTTATTTTCCAGTTTCTGTACTCGACAATAAATCCTTTTTTTTTTCTTAAAAAATATACGGAGTAATGCTTTGATCGCTGACTGAGATTAAAAGCAATGTTGTAAGGTTTGATATGAATATATTAAATAATTTTTGTTTCATAATAACGGTTTGACTAATTTTTCGCGTCCATAATTACTGCCGATTAATAAAAACCGACCAAATGCGAGTCGGAATCGCGCTTGGAGGGTTCTGTACCATCGTAGTAGGTGAGTTCCCTTTAATTTTTGATTTATTTTTATTATTCGTTGATAGAGCAGCAACAGGAGGAGCTCGTGGCTAAATAATAACAGCCGCTCGGGTCGATCGTTAGGTTAAGCCGTGCTTGCCTAGGTTGGTCCGTGGATAGGTGACCACCCATTACATACCGAGTTTCTTCCGTGCCTACCTACCTAAATACACTACAATACAAAATCAGATGACGGAAGCCGGATAAGTGCGTAAACTACCATAGAAATAGTTCTATTGACTACTCCGGACCGGGTTCGAATCGGATTCGGATCGAACGTAGTGCGAAACCGCTCTAAGCCGTTGGTCTCGGTTGTCAATTGAAAATCTTTGACAGGCGTTACAGATAGTCAGTGGCCCGAAAGTCTGACAACCAGTCTTACCAAGGGAAATCGTATTACCCAGTACTAACTGGGTTGTGGAGGTCAGATAGGCAGTCGCTCCATATAAAATACTGGTATTCAGCTGCATCCGGTAAAACATAGCTGGGAGAAGGCTAGGCTGATGATGATGAGAGCGGCAACAGCAATATTATTAAATATATTCTGGTAAAATTTCAACTGTTTGATCATAAGATACAGCCAGCTGACAGACCGACAGAGGGACGGACAGTAGAGGCTTAGTAATAGGGTCCCGTTGGTTACTTTTCGAGCACGGAACTCTAAACAACATGACTTTTCATAAAAACATGCTGATGAAAAGGTTCCGCAAAAAATGAACCACTTGTAACGAACCCATTCAGCTCTTTGCTAACATTTTGTTCAGAATGATGAGCGGATACGTTTTGTATTACTCCTCGCCTAGATAAGCGTCTATTCAGTTTTAGACAATACAAACGAGTGCTTTATTGTTTTGCATAGTCTGCATTTATTTGCATGTCAATTGAGAACGTGACAACACTCATGAACTATATTTTTTAAACGTTGACACTATATTCGAGATTATTCCAAAAAACGTAGTAGGAATTATTTCTGTATCGTGGATGTGTAGACAGATACACACTAATCGACTCGCAACAATACATGCATTATTAAATATACTACTGTAATATACTACTAGGACATTACACAGAGCGTCATCTAGTGCCACACTAAGCAATGAGGCTTGTGTCGTGGACACCAGATAGTTGATATACTACATAGATACTTTTTGTTTGTAAATACATACTATACATATAAACATCCATGACTTGGAAACAAATGTCCATGCTCATCACACAAACATAACCCTAAGAACGTAAGGCAGCCTCAGTACCGCTGCGCCATTCAGGTCGTCAATTACATGTTCATCGGTGCGGCCTCGGCCTTCGGTCGTCGATTTTATATTGTTTGGTCCGGGTTTGGTGGTGGCAGTGATCACTGAGAGCAGCGGTGGCCTAGAGGTAGTGGCTAACTCAGACAGACGCATTACTGTGTCTCATTTATTTCATCACCACTGCTCTCAAAACACTAATGGAAAAAATCGTGAGAAAATCAGTATGTTCTACAAACAAATTTGGAAGACATTTGACTTCAACCAACCTGCACTTCGCCATTGTGGTGGATTATAGCCCATTCCCTCTCATAGAGAGGAGCCCTGTGTCTCAGCAGTAGGAACAGTATAGGCTGATTGTGCTTATGCAGTGACCACTGCCCCAACTGACGATTTGTATGTAGCTGGTTCATACCCAGTCAGGTTCTATACTCTGAGTAACGTCATCATTCATCATCATTACAGCCATGAGACGTCCACTGCTGGACATGGGCCTCCCCCAAAGGAGGGTTTTGCCATAATCACCACGCTTGGCAGGCGGATTGGCGATCGCAGTACGGTTGTTACAAAAGCATAGAGAACGCTGCTGCCCATTCCCTGGTAAGTCCACGGGAAGACATGGGATGGTGCTATTCTTTACGTTCGACACCATATAGACCTGAATAACGTATTTCTAACGAATTTCGTCACCACTGCTCTTGGCATAGTGAAAGAAGACATCGTAAGGAAATTGGCATGTTCTAGAACCATGAATTCAAAGATTTATGAGATCCACTAACACATCGGGCCTACGTGGATTCCAGTCCATTGCCATAGGTAAAAGAATTGTGTCCCAGCTATGGGAAAGTGAACGCTAATTAATTGATCATGCTAATGTATTTGCCAAGAAGCCTTGGGTTTAAAGACATACAGCTCTGTACCTTGGAATGTACTATGAAACATCTTTCATCAATGAACATTTACTACTATTCAATTAAGTTTATTGAACAAGCTCGTGGCTAAATAATAACAGCCACTCGGGTCGATCTTTAGGTTAAGCCGTACTTGCTTATGTTGGTCTGTGACCACACTGACTATACATACCGAGGTTCCTCCGTGCCTTGGAAAGCACGTTAAGCAGTTGGTCCTGTCTGTCATTTTTGATCTTTGACAGTCGTTACAGGTAGTCAGTGGCCCAAAAAGTCTGACAACCAGTCTTACCAAGGGGTATCGTATTACCCAGTACTAACTGGGTTGTGGAGGTCAGATAGGCCGTCGCTCCGTGTAAAATACTGGTATTCAGTTACATCCGGTTAGACTGGAAGCCGACCCCAACATAGTTGGGAATTAAGTTTTTTGAACCCGCTGTAAAGGGGCTTGTCCACAGTACAGAAATAGAGCTCCAAGATTAATCTACTTAAGCTTCAAAATTCTAGGAACTTACTATTCGCAGTTTTGCACCATAATATCGACTTTTGCAAGAGAACTTTACAAGAATTGTGACCTTAATACTATTGTAACCTAAATTCTTTTAGCGGAAAATCTTTTAATTCTTCTTTTGCAACGGCAACACTAAGACAGAGCTTTTAAAATCTTTAAGTCTGAAGGAAATGACCAAGGAAACACTGAATTTCCTTAGATAAACTTTGAGTTATAAATCTCGGAAATACTATAGTTCCGAGATTTATTAAATTACTAAATTAATAATGATAGAGGAGTATGAAAGCAATTTACTAATTTAGTCATAATAAATAATTTTCGTCCCACCCGCATACCTCTTCAGTATTCCCGCGATCATGATGCTTGCAACAGCGTCGAAATATCGGGAGCTCATAAAACCAAAATAAAATCACGGATATTATCCCGTAAGTACTTTAACCTGCTTTTTTTTCTTTAGAAGCTTTGATTTTTGATGTTAGGTCCGTTAAAATAAAGATACTTATTAGGTATTTTTAGGTTTTTCTAGTAGATGGTATTTTTAAACTAAGTCCTGACTACCTTTCTAGAATTAAGGGTAATTCTTCCATTTCGTGCAAATTTGGCGAAAATGACAGAATTTTTTTTACTTCAAAACTAGACCTGTATTTCTAAAATATGCATAATTCTTTATGTATTTGCCAATTAATAGCCAATTGCACACATAAACTTAGAAGTTATAAGGGTTTTAATTATATTTCGAACTGGTAATGACTTTGATAGTGATGGTAATGAAAACAGGGAAGATGGTAGTTAGCTAGTCTATTGTTTCATCATCGCTGGTAGGTGGAGAATTATCAACAAGCATTTGCTCTATTGCTTTTTCTTTTTTCTTCTTTTCTATGTATCGTTGACGATTTTCTCTCCATTGTTTTCTTTTTTCTTCTTTTCTATGTATCGTTGACGATTTTCTCTCCATTGTTTTCTTTTCTGTCTTTGTTGTCGTGGCGTTAAGTCTTTAACTGACTTTATTTTATTCTGTTCTTTGCATTTCAAATATCGTAACCTTTCTTTTTCTTTTTGAGCAGCATATTTTTCTGGATCTTTTTTTGTTTCTTCATACTTTTGTTTTTTATGAAGACTTTGTTGAGCTAACTTTTCCTCAGTAGTTTTCTTTTTTTTCGCCTTCGGTTTCGCCATGATTCTTGTTTCTGTAAATAAAACACTGTAATTAATGATCTATTTAACTAAAGACTACTTAGCTTACTTTATGTTCACTCTGCCGTGACAGTGAACCTTTATAAATATATATATTTTCTATAGAAGTTATAAAGTATGTGTATAACAAAAAAAAGTACACGATAATATCCTTAAATTTGATAACACCAGGTGTTCTTAAGAAAAATCCAACCCAAGACAGCATCGAACGTGTTAAAAATAACACTATACTATACCTATATACTACATTAACGTACCGAGTAATTGAAACGATTTAAGTACCTACTCAGAGCTTTAAAATATAAAAATAAGATTTAAAAAGATTTTTTTTTTAATAATTTCATCACCACCTTCTGTTTAGGATCATTACCTTCAGTTTCAAAGCTGAAGGTAAAAGAAGGTGATGATGCTGAAGGTAATGACATTTTAGGACATTTTAGACTGTAACCCTATATCCGTAAATATGACAATTATCAAACCAACAAGAACATTAATAATCCTAGTGAGCTTCCTTTTTAAAGATCAAACATAAATAAAATCTTATTACTTACCCCACAATTTAGGCGATGGTAAACACAAATATTTCGTGACAAAGTAAAATTTCGAGTATTCAATGTTCGATAATTCTCCAACCCAGACGCGCAGCCTTCCTCTCCCGTGCCTGTGGCTCAACTGGCTGGCGAGCGAAATGCGGGGCGAGGGGAGTAAAACCACAGAGTAAAATATGCTGATATTTTGTACTTACAAATTTTGCCGCTGGTAATGATCAATTTTGCGTGACAAAAGTTTGTTTTTTTCTTTTCAAATTAATTATACAGTTTAAGTTTGTAAAAAACATTCTACAGATTCTTTGTAATGTATGTAATAATATTTATTCACTTAGTGATTGATTGTAGCAACGCAGCATTAGAATTGAAACACCTATTCGGCAATACTCACGATGGGACACTGAAGGTAGATGATTTTTAGCATATTTTTGTAAAATATTTATTAAACCCATTGGAAATAGCAATTCACGTTACCGTATGGCTATAGTTTAATATTATACTATTTCGTTATGATAGAAAGCACACACTCAAAATGATTTTTATTTTTTTTATGACAACAAATAGCGAATTTGCACGAACTCGTAGAAGTACCCTTAAGTACATTATCAGTATTTATTTTGAACTTGTTGGTAAACTATAATACTAACAGAGTACACGATCAAAAACTGTATAATTTTAAGTTTATTCATTATCTGCCTTTTCCCAACTATGGTGGGGTCGGATTCCAGTTTAACTGGATGCAGCTAATTACCAGTATTTTACATGGAGCGACTGCCTATTTGACATCCACAACCCAGTTAGTAATGGGTAAGGCGACACCTTGATAAGACTGGTTCTCAGACTTTCAGGCTATCTGTAACGACTGTCAAAGATTTACAATTGACAACCGAGACCAACGGCTTCGCACTAGTGCGATTTCGCACTACGTCCGATCCGAACCCAGTCCGGAGTAGTCATAGAACTATTTCTATGGTAGTTTACGCACTAGATCCGGCTTCCGTCATCCGATTTTGTATTGTAGTGTATTTTCACGGGTACGGATCTGACTCGGATTGGACCTAGGCACGGAAGAAACTCGGTATGTAATGGGTGGTCATCGTGGATGATCACCATTGTCCGTGGACCTATCCACGGACCAACCTAGGCTAGGCAAGCGCGGCTTAACTTGAAGATCGATCCGAGTTACTGTTATTATTTAACCACGATATTAAGTTAATTATCGCATAATATTTTCTAAAAGTGAAAATTCTTGATGTTATTTCAGCAAAAACACATTAAGCAAATAATTTCACGGATCAAGACTGCTTACAATGTGCTGAGTCAATATTGACTGCAATAGAACCGTGTAAGAGGGTCATTATCACTTAGTCTGAAAGCTAAGTAGAATAAATAACGAGAACCTACAGGCCATTCGGGATTAGTTTCTTTATGAACGTGCTTGTTATAAAATTACTACAATAGAAATAAAACGTAGTTTTACTAAGCTTAGTAAAACTAATAAGATAATTAAAAACGATTTTAATGTTTTTACTAGATATTCTATTGTTAAATTTATGAGAGCTTTGATGCTTATTAATTACAGCTTTTTAAGGCGCAGATAGCGTGGAATTCAATCGGCAGTATCAATGATGGAATGTACAAATTATAATTCGGCATAAGCTACCAAAAACAGAGTCAGGTGCCGCTCTCTGCATGTGATAATTCTACAATATGAATCCGAAAAATCGGAGGTTCGTGTCTTTTTTTTTTCGGATGGGAAATCATCAAATGACTCCTCCCGCTCTGGGCGGAGCAGGAGGGAGTGTCAGACTTTTACTGACTAAAACCCATCTATGTTCCTTCATCGCCCTTTGTGTTCCGAGGCCACGGTATCTCGTTCGAACAGAGGCCCTACTCTCTAACGTCCGTTCGTCCGTCCGTCTCTATCCGTCTCTCAGATGAGTGCGAGTGAGAAAGACAGATAGAGACGGATGGACGGACGGACGTACGTGAGTAGAGGCACACTCCCGTAACCCCGGACAGAGGTGCGTGTCATGGATTCGGATTTGAAACCTGTTCGATGTTCACACCACTAGGAAAAAAGTTAAAAGTTTTGAATGTTATTGCCGCATGTTTAGACCGTTTTCTTTGTGGATTCATTTACCGATAAACACACAACTTTCAAATATTTCACTAAATTAAAAACACAGTTTTACTCTGTTTAACAAAACATTACCAAAAATTAAATAGCTAACATCGAAAACCAAAACAAAATAACAATTAAGTCTGCACACAACACCGGCCACGTTCATAACCATTTACTAACTCAACAAAATTATAATATTATCAACAAATATTTGATACATCTACCGTTATATGCCTTTGTCGAATGAATATTAAATGCTAATTTCATTACGTGGTGGAACCGGCAACGGAGTCAGGCTTAATTCAATTAATAATGTTTCCCTTAGAATAGATAATAGATGGATTATTACAGCTTGGACACGTCATTGCGAGGCCAGTTGTCTATGTTATGACATTGTTATTTGGTGTTGCCAATACAATTAATGTGTGAAATTGTGATATAGGTATACGTATTGCGATATTATAATATTTTTTTAATGCCAAATTAAAAGTTTTTTTTTTTTCTTTTTACAAGTTTAGGTTACAAGTTTCTTAATTCAATATTTATTTATAAACATTTTTGTAATATCTTTATACGTTAAGAGAGGCAATCTAACTATGAATATTATGTTTTTTCAATTTTATATAAAAAAAATATTAATACTCCAAAATTGATATGCTAAAAAATTGTTTGTATGCTCGTAGTGTGTAGGTAGGTAAATAATTAGTTACCTATTTTGAAAATATTAATATGCTTTTATTACCGAAGTACAGTGTGTAAACTTATAAAAGATTAATAAAACGGCAAAAAGTAATAAGAAATAAAACACCAGCCCATTCAAAAGATCGAACAAAGAAAAAAAACTAGTATGTATTACTTTCTACAACATTCATATTCTTGTAATATTCTCATATCTATAAAATTCACAGAATGGCTCTCGAGAGTTAGATAAAATTATATTTATGGTGTTACCATCAAGAAAAAAACTGCAAGCAGGCTTGTGTTATACAGTATGTATAATATAAATAATTACGAAGGAGTCACAAGTCTCGAGGGAGATCGATGGTTTTGACGGAACACACCCGCATGACTAATAAATTATTAGTACATTAATTTGACTCGTATTACTTTGGTTATAAATGGCGTTGGTCAGCCCTGTGTGTTCTTTTTAAATTCGGAATTGTTTATATCCTGTCTATGGAACATGAAGTATTTATTTATGGAGATACTGGCCACCTAGTATTACAGTGGCATAAAATGTTGGCAAAAATAGAACAAAGGTCTTACCTACGACATTTGTTCTATTTTTGAATGCTGTGTTCAATAAGTTTAACATTTGAAGGTATTTTTTATAATACCAGCCTGTTACTGTCCCATTGCTGGGCCTCTTCTTATATAGATCCTCTTCTCATATTATATCTCTTCTCATATCATCATACCTATCTTATTATTAAGATTAAAAAAAAAATATGTTGTAGAGTTTTTTTTTTTTCGGATGGGAAATCATTAAATGACTTCTCCCGCTCTGGGCGGAGCAGGAGGGAGTGTCAGACTTTTACTGACTAAAACCCATCCATGTTCCTTCATCGCCCTTTGTGTTCCGGGGTTACGGTATCTATTTCGAACAGTCCCACAACCCATCAACATCACATTTTATGGGAGTGCAGTCTTTGGCAGAATGAACGCAATATTATGTTGGATAGTGTACAGGTTACATCCGGAGTTATTTACTACACAGACCTTGTGGAAACTAGAACAAATTTCCGTGCGTTCAAGCGTTTTTGTCATACCTATTATTGGAATCAAATATAACAGCTCACAACTTAGGACCCATTAATGTTAATATTTTTACCCGTGGTGCTAGGCAACTGGGCCTATCCCAGTTGTAAACGTCCCTTTGCGCCTATTGGCCTTGTTCCGTTCTGTCTCCTGCTGATATGGAGGGAAGTGGAAATTACGGTTTTTTCCTACTCCTCCGCTTTACTTTTCTGATTAATTTCGTTGCGGGATCCAAGACAGCTAAATTCATTCTCTGGGACTTCGTCGAGCTTCATTGTCTCGGCGCTTTTCTGGTGGTCGCCACTGTTGATTCTGGCTTTCAGGAGTTACAGTGGTTTGGGAATAGTGTGGCGGGCTTGTCCCATAAAAAAAAAAAAAAAAAGTCCCACAACCCCGGATATGTTGTTGCCTTATGGTGAATGCTGCGTATAACTTTTATGTTATTTTCATTGTTCCACATTAATTCTTAGTATGTATTGCTGTTGATGTACCAAAAAAATAAATAGAGAAGTCACGAGTTTTGATCACCAGGCTTCTTCAAGACGGGTTGACGATTTTAGATTTATCTACATGTACACTAATATTATAAAGAGGAAAGATTTGTATTTTTGTGTGTGTATGTTTGTAATGAATAAATTCAAAAACTACTACGCCGATTTCAAAAATTCTTTCACCTTTAAAAAGCTACATTCACCCTGAGTAACATAGGCTATATTTTATCCCCGTACTCCCACGGGAACGGGAACTATAGGGTGAAACCGCGTGACGTCCGCTAGTTAGTTATATAGATTCAACTTTCTATGTTATACTTCACCGAAGTCAGTGTTACCCAAGATAAACTTAGAAAGTGTATATGAATATAAATGTCACATAGCTACTTTCCTGGATTTGAACCCACGACCTCGCGCATGAGCAGCGAGGACCTTATCCTCTGAGCCATCACGAAATCTTCGTTTCAATAAATTGTTTTTATTATTTACAAAACAAATCCTGGGGATTGTGAAAACCGCATCAAAATCTATTGTGTAATTAGAAAACCGGCCAAGAGCGTGTCGGGCCACGCTCAGTGTAGGGTTCCGTAGTTTCTTGTCCGTCACAATAAGTGTTCCCACTTATGAGTTTATAGGTGGGTATCCATTATGTAAAAATGCTTGCATATACGAATATACTACAAATTTAGTCCAGAAATTATTTTGTACAACTTTTTGTCTTTTTTGTACAAAAACTGTTGTTTCCATCAAGTTCAAAATAATTTTTCTAGAAAGTCCTTATAAAGTTCTACTTTTCAGATTTTTTTCATATTTTCTAAACTTATGGTTCAAAAGTTAGAGGGGGGGGATACATTCTTTTTTACTTTTGGAGCGATTATTTTCGAAATTATTGACATTATCAAAAAATGATTTTAGGAAACCCCTATTCATTTTTAAATACCTTTCCAACAATATATCACACGTTAGGGGTAGGGTTGAAATTAAAAAAAAAATCACTTCCCACTTTACATATAGGGGGGCTACCCTAATAAAACATTTTTTTCCAATTTTTATTTTACCACTTTGTCGGCGTGATTGATATACATACAGATTAAGCGAGGACGGACGGACAGACATGGCGAAACTATAAGGGTTCCTAGTTGACTACGGAACCCTAAAAACTAAGCAGTTACACAGACAGACATGAAAAGTGATTTTATATTATTTATAATTAGGTATATTACGTCTTGTTACCTCATTGTCTAAGGTAAATTGCCCAAACACAGTATTGGATTATCTTTGTTTGCATTGTACACGTGTTTAAACACTGGAACCGCAGAAAAAGGATAACAACATTCATACGGTTTTAGAGTAATCTCCAAGATCTTTAAAACTGTTTGCAAAGTGCAACAAGGCGTTAAAAGAAACTGGTTAAATATGTACATTGATTCTTTTATACCAATGTATATAATAAGTACCTAACCTATTAATGCACTTTACGCATTAGGTACACATTTACACAATATACCTAACCTACATCCCTGCTAACACCTTCCAGGAATCGGGTGGGGTAGGAAATTGCACTCACATGTAGGTATTATAGAACTAATGTATGTTTTTTTATTTAGACCTTTCTACAATATCCGGCAGATATTTTTTTTCATTTTTTATAAATTATGCAACGAAATCCTTTATATAGGTACGTAATTATTTCAAATTGCGATAGAAATAAGTTCCACAATTTATTGGAGTGAAAGCGCTGTGGTCAGTTAGAGTGGCTTACTTCAAGACCCTTTTCAGATCGGAGAATTGCATTCCAGCATTGAGAAAATGAAGGCTGGTCATCTCTTAGCTGCCACGGTTAATTTTAATTACATGATTTTTAAATTGTTGATCTAATCTTTTACTCTAGACGCTCTTAATGTGCACGTCTTTCTACATCGTTCTCACATATACTTATGTATAATATCAAAATTAATTATGTAACCAAGATTTTGTAACAAATTTTGATTTACAAGTGTCCATGGAGTTTCTTGCCCGTTCTTCTCCATAGAGATATACGCTAGGGAATGGGCAAGTACAGAACTTTCTCTAGTTATTATGCCTTGTGACTGGGACTGTAGCTACATTTAATTTTCATCTTTGTTTCGACAGTTCAATTCTACAATATTCAAAAGTGCCTGTAACTGGCCTACTTGAAATAAATGCTTTGATTTTGATTTTGATGGTAGAAAGTGAGTGACGCAGTTGCAGTGAGAGCAGAACCGTATTCCATACGTCTTCTACTCTATTATAGTATCCAGTGTCCAGTAGTGGGACATTTACGTCAACCCTCTTACATACAGAGTGTAAAAGACCTCATCACGAAGCCGTCAACCAAGCATTCTGTACATCAAACTAAGTAACTTCACTCAAAAATTATTGCCGGGAAACGACTATTTTTTTTGGGGTGAAAAATCATGTTTTGTGGTAAAACTCAATGTAACGCACTCAAAACATTGTGCTGATGGATGGATAGATTAGTACGGGGGTCGTGGAGGTGTTAAAATTAAAAATCTTACATTAAAAACTTGTATTAAAAAAAAACTTGTCAAAAAGTTGGAACTTTGACCCCCAATATCTCCGTAACTAGAAGGTTCCCAGGTATGGTGTAGAACAAAAAAATGATCGCAATGACGGGGAGAACAAGTACCTTTCGTTTTAGTTAAGAGGTGTTTTACACCCTTTATAGGAGACCTGCGTTTAAGCATTGAGGAAATTATTCGTCATTGGTAAGTTTTTTTTAATGTTCAATGAACTTTGTCAACTTGACCAATAAGTCTCACTATAGGGATTAAATGGTTCATTAATCATTACTACTTTTATTAATGTTTGTTTTCGCCGACTTGAATAAAATAATGATGCTAACATCAATTTCGACAAATGGTACTTATAAATTTATATGAACTCAAAGTCAGTAATTAAAATCCATTTAGTATTTCATTTCGTTTTTATTCTACTCGCGCAACTATTGTGAATTCATTGGAAAAGGCTTTCTGAGTAATGACTCATTCCACTCGATGTTTTTAATGGTCGATTTTATTAATAGACTGTTGTTTTACTGTGGGCTATAAACATTTCGCTCTAACATTATTGTGCTTACATAAAATATGGTAAGTATTTTTTATAGCTCATTATTTTAAATGCTTATATTTTCAAGACACCGAAATTCACTTGTTTATCAATCTTATAATTTTTTTTATGATGTTATAAAATTGTGGCTTTAATTTGAGCTTACATTTTTAAAATACGATGACTGGTACATATTTACTAGTATTTCTGTAGTAAACCTCGTACAATAGACAGGTAACATGCTTGAGCTAGGTCTCGAATCAGTCTATGTCAATCTTGCTATCACGGCAAAGGCTTTTCACTCGTAACTTTTCGCTGATATCTAAACTGTAGCGAAACTACAAAAGTAACCACAGCAACTCAATACAAAAAGTACTACAGCGCCATCTGTGACACAAATGCAGAACTAACATTAAAATTTTAAATCGCGCTATTAAAGCTATGGGTATTTTTTTAGGGTAGCTCCGATACATTTAAAGTGGGAATGAATTTTTTTTTTCGTCGTCTAGTCCATCGTGTGGGGTATAGTTGAATAGGTCTTTTAAAATGACTTAGAAATTTGCTACTATTTTGCGATTTAATGCTCAATTTACGAAATATTAAACTTTAAAGAGCTATATTTTGTTCCAGTAGAGTGTCCCCCCCTCTAAAAGCAAACCGGCTAGCTTGAAAAATTTTGAAAAAATCATGATGATAGTGTATTTAATGAACTTTGAAGGAAATCTATAGCGGTTAAGTTAAGTTTATTGGTTTAGCAGCAATAATCGTTGAACTTGGGTGTTAAATAATTTTGTACCAAACACAAAATCCTTAGAATAAATCCTTTACAGTGATCAAAGATAAAGTAGTAGCTTGTTTATAACTGGTAAAGACTTGCATTGAAAAACAAAATCTAAAAAATAACAGGCTACTACGGAACGTCGCAAGTGCGACGCGCACCCGGCCGGTTTTCTTTTTTATAAGAAAGACCCTTGTAACGCACCGCATCGTTTAGTGTGTGTTTGGTGGTTCTTCGCCTAAATGCTATAAAACTACGTTGCAGAACACGTCATGAGTTTGACAAAATGTCAATTTGAAAATAACAGTTTTTTTTATTTGTCTCCTTTATTAAAGTGATTAACTTGATAATTAAGTGCGTCGTTGTATTAGGATCTCTATTTATTCAAAATAATCTTTAATATTATACTAGCCTCTTGTTTCAAACACGGAACATCGAGTGCAAAATATTCATTCCTCACCACAAGACTGAACTCAATTATAAAACTGTATCCGTCCTTCATCGAGAACTTTCTCAGCTCCTTTGTGAAGACGAAATTTTAAAACGTAAACCTAATCATATTACGGCCATCTGCATATTCTTTGAAGACCTAAACCCAATGAAAAGTTGTTCTCACTCCCCACTTATCAAATGGTCAAAGTCGCCCTAATATCTCCAAGGGAATAAAGTTACACTAATTTACATACATTACCTCCTATCCTTAAGAAAGTTAGCCCGAGATGTATTCCGCTTGCCGCTGACTTGAATCGCTACTGAAATTTTAATAATACGAATTGTCTAATTGCTGAGTTGAGGAAACTTTCAAAGAAAATTAAAATGTTAGTGTCTAGTGATAAAATTCTATGAGCTTTGCGTTTTGAATAGTTTAGAATTTTGTATTTTTTTTTTGTTGTAAAACGTGGTTTGATATTCCGAAGGTTACGGCTTAGCGCATCGTATAGTGGCAAAGTCGCCTGACTGCAATAGTAGGCCGCAGCGACACTACGGGTCTGTCGCCGTAGATGGTGATATTGCCGCCTGTCGAGTAGCAACAGCAGATGACATACCAGTTGTGTGGTCAGTGATTATCACAGAGTGAAGCGCTGTAGCGACAGTGTCGCTTGCGGTTAATTTCGACCGCAACGCCGCTGCGCATTATTTGATGATTTGCGATCGTTCCAAAAAGGAACATTTAATATATAAAGTTTCGTCATGTCTTAGTATCTTTAAAAGTGTAATTTAACCTATAACTCAAAGCAATTAAACATCAAATTTGGTATTATTTAGTGGAGTCAAAACACAAACCAAATTAGACGGTATAATAGTTTTGTTTGAAATTTCAAGGCGTTAGGTCTGCGGTAAACTATCTACCGCTGAACGGGTGTTACGGCATTGTTACGATATTTACTTCCCTCCTCCTGTTTCAAGTTATAAGCGACGTAAGCTGAAACCTCAAAATGCTGGCTTTATATTACTCATTTCATTTGTTAATATAAATTTTGTGTCTGGCTGGATTTATTTAACATTCGCTATGAGAAGGTTGACGTGTATCAAACATTAATAATAATTATATAATTTGCATAATTATGATGAAAGCAAAGACATTTTAATGCTTTGACCATCATGTCTCCATTGAAGGTTAAGCAGTGCTTTCCAAGGTTGGTTCGTGTCACCATCCATAACACACCAAGTCTTCTCCGTGTCTCGGAAAGTAATTTAAGCCGTTGGTCCGGCTTCCATTTGTAGACCTTTGACAGTCGTTACAGGTAGACAGTGGCCCAAAAGACATTACAGTCATACGAAACAGATGCATGTTGCTACTTAGGTTAGTATTGGTTTAAATTATGTGATAGGTAGCATGGCGTTAATTTAACATATCATTACGCCTGTAATACCTGTAGGGTTTCGCAGAGGTGTGTGAGAGGTACACCCATATTTCACCAGTCATGTTTAACTCCCATGTTATCACATGGATGCCAGCTTATTGCCATAAATTTGGCACAGATCCAGAACCGTGGCTGATTCTGATGAAAAAACCCAATTACGCGTCCCGACCAGGGAATCGACCCCAGGATCTCATACGCGCTATATACCACGAGACCAACATATTATCAGTCTAAAAACTACTAGTTTCAGTTCAACAAATTTAATTTTATATCCAAATTAAGTCACAAACAGACACGAAAAATACAATTTTTAATTAAAATTCGACATTTCACTACAGTTATTATTGAGCCATGTCATTTCGGTTGACATAGAGGGATTTGTAACGATTAATATTAACGAAGCAAGAATGTAAATTCTATGTTGACTACGATGTGTATGACTAATGTCATAATGTAATTTCATGATAATGCATGTACTAGAAATATTTGCACGACTGATAAGTCAAATATAGTGAGACTAAAATTTTACCGTGTTGTTATGTAAGCACCTCGAATCTAGCAAATAAATAAATTTCATTTCATTTTGAAGTAACGGAAGTCAATATCGGTTTTTAGAGATAAATGTATGTTATTAAATTAAATGTATGCAGTTCAATCCAGTTTCTAGGAATGGCTTAAATGGTGCACTGAAACTGTCAGAAGGGTAACTGAATATTAACAAACCAATATTTATGTATCCAGAATTTAAATTTACAACGTACAGATTATTTTTGAAATCATCAAAATATTGAATGGTTTCGAAAACCAAGGATCGTCTGCTTTCTATAACATTATGATGAAGTGCATAAGCTGTTGTTATTTAAACTTTTATTTCGCATGTTGAAAATCAGCCAGATTCAATCAGCCAGATTCAATGAAATACATTTTACTGTTTACCTATATACTTACTTTTAAAGATCACTCCACGAGAGTGTGTGTGTCAGACCACTTTTCTTTATGTTACTTTCTAAGAGTTAAAGGTCTCGTCATATGGGAGTCCTATTAAGAAAAAAAGCGAAATATTTTTAAATAGCTAATTAAAAGTAGAAACCAGTCACTAGAAAAGTATTTGACAGAAAGATAAATATAGCAAGCCACACGATCATTCTCATTTGTTCGATTTTTATCATCAGAAAATTTTTAAATAAATATTTTGTACATTACAGTACGAACCTTCAATACATAAATACTTTCCTACAGAAGAATTTCAATAACTTAGTTAATCATAATTAAAAAAAAAATGTAACTAACCTTTTTTTTACAGTTTTTTTTTTCTAAATTTCATTCTAAATTACTTTCTCGTTCTCATGGAAGAATGTTAAAAAGCACACTTTACAAAATGCTTCTTTAAAAGTTGCAGTAATTCCCAAGTTTCCATTTTCAGGATTCCCACAAAGTTGTGGTCGTGTTATTCCCCAAGAAGCAAAGGAAGGTGAACAAACATTTTCATCCTCTGATTGGAAAGTCCCAAAGTAAACGCATACATAGGCCGAACTTTACTTACTTGGGGGAATTTAATTTTTGCAATTACTTACATTGATTGATGCGACAGTACTTTGTAATCCCATTGTGGATTTTCTTTACTTACGTACTTTGCAAAGACGAACTTCGAAATTGAATTTGAGGACCCTCCCATGATCTTTTCATTTAAGACATTTTTTTCCTTGGACATCATCATCTCATTGATTTAATATTTCTTTTTACCTCTTTATTTATGTTAAAACAGGGATTCGATTCGATATTGAAATGGCTTCTGAATTCATCCAATTATTTCAACGTGTGTGAATAATTTGATGTGTTACTTAACGCGTTTGCTCTCAAACGTCAAGGTAAATACATCAACGTGTCTTTTGAAGTTACACTCAACGAATTTTGGTATTTTGATGCCCAATCATATTATATCCTTGTTACTTAATATTTACACTAATTTATTTTTCACCTTAGAGAATAACTCGTTCCACGCATTCTGTTGTCAAAATAAAACTTATGATATTTTGTAAATTTTAACACTAACGATATCTAATAAATACACTATAACAAAGTCAAAGCAAGAACAAAACAAAAATACACATAGTAAGTACCTTTAAAACAGATAAATCGAAACAAAAATAACCTTACCTTTCACTCAAAAAGACGACACGAAAAAGAAATCCAAAGCGCCCCCACACACGGTCACTTTTTAAATTCACACACTGAGGACTGACCAGGAATATCTAATGATGACACACTGGCAACTAAGAATGAGCTTAATGACACCCGCCCTCCGACCAATTACATGTAATTGTATTGACCTAAGCTAACCCGGGTGATCTAATTCCGTCGCATGATGCATGCCCTGCCTTATGGCTAATGTAAGGGATTAAACTGATCTATGAATTGATTATTTCGAGAGTAATCTAGTTTAATGAAGCGAGAGTGTTTTCATTGGTGAGTGGTCTAAAGTAAGACTGTGTATGAAACTGTTTGTATGGCATCCTTAACGATGTATGAAGTTAGTGACGATGATGTAACTGAAAGCCTGGACAAAGTAGTAACGATAACGATCACGAGAAAGTCAAAAATGTATTGATTGTCTTTTTTTTTGTTAGCCTGCTTGAGTGTCCCACTGCTGGACAAAGGCCTCCCCGTTCTCCTTCTAAACCTCTCTGTCCTATGCGATATCTGTTCATGTTCGCCCCGCAAATGAGATCAGATTGTCACACCACCTGATTGATATTAGCTACTGAAAAACCTATGACAATCCTGTTGATCGAAATACCAAGCGAAAACCGATTGCTGCTTGTCCCGGGGCCTCTGAAAGCGATTTTGGTCTATGATTATGAAACAGTTCGGGAATGAGCACATTCAGCCTTTTCTTGCACTGCATTTCAAAATGGCAAGCTAAAAATAATCCTAATGGTGTGGTTTGGTGTAAAAGCAAATTCCAATGCGGTTGTTCAATTACAGACTGGCTGATTTAAGTATCAAAGTCTTGGTAACATAGTCGTTTGCAGAAGAAGGTTACCAAGGAGATAGAGCTATACAGGACATCTCGCTCGGTCTCTTTCCCGCACTAAGGTTTAAAACAATATTTCTATAAAACGTTCAGTCAAAGCAACATTGTGTTTTGGTTATCAAATACTCTCATAGCAGATATTCAAGCAAGAAAAGACGACCACAAAGTCAAACGAAATTCATTAAAAAAATAACCATAAAATGCAAACAGACCTGAAAATACACCAGGAATTACGCATATCTTTCAGCTACTCATAATAATCTCTCCCAGAGGTCACCAAAGTCAACCGAGGGAGGGTTATCGTGGCATCAGAAGGCGAGAAGCTTGCAACTCGGTAGTTATTTATGCGCGGTTGCCGTCTTTCATTACCCTTTTGCGTTTGCTTTGAGAGTGCCGACAAACTAGTGTTGATGCCGCTTCAAGTGCTCCAGAAATGGAACGGAGAAATTAAGTGACGCATGTTTAAAGCTGGGTTTGCATTTTCGGTTGTGGCTTTCAGATGTAAAGGAGCAGTAGATTTTTTTTAACGTAAAACCAGAAGCAAATCTTGAGGATTCAAACTAAATGTCTATATTTTCGTACTACACTACTACATCAGCCCATAACGTCCACTGCTGGACATAAGCCTCTCCCATGATGGGAGGAATTTGCCATACATAATATCCACGCTTGGCAGGCGGATTGGAGATCGCAGTGATGAAAGACTAACAGAAAACGCTGCTGCCCATTCTCTGGTCTACGGAGGCGCAAGGTGTTCTGCCTCAGACATTAGTCGCCTTATACGACACCCGTGAGTGTGATGGGTTGGTTCTATTCTACTCTGCCGGATACCACACGGCTAATTGCTGTATTATTGTTGTCGCTATATTTTCGTAAATAAACTAATTTGAGGCTTATCTCGTGATCGCCACTGTTGATTTTGGCCTTCAGGAATTGCAATGGTTGAGAATTGTTTGGAGAGCTGGGCTCGTACTTAACTGGTGACAAAACCGCGTTGCATATCGATTCTGTTTTCGGGATCTACAAATTACATACATAACATAACATCACGCCTGTAATCCCCGATGGGTTAGGCAGAGGTTTACATAATAGTACACCCACATTTCACCAGTTATGTTTAAGTCTCATGTAAAAGGGGGCGAGCCTATTGCCATCAACCTGGCGCAAATCCAGACTCCGTGGCTGCTACTGAGAAATTGCTGATGGAAAAACCTGATGACACAAATTACATATTTAAGCTGAATGCTCCAACCAGCCCGCGAAATTCAAATTTTCTTATGTTTTTTCGCAATTTGCAGGCCAGTCCTAGGTTGTATGTTGATTAGAATATTATTTGCGGCTGTAAGACGTATGTAGTTACAGAATTATAATCATCAAAATAATCAATAAGACCCTCTAAGTTCATAAAGGTGCAGGAATGACTTTGACCTTGAAAAAGTTATTTTTCCACCTTTATGAACTTGGAGGGTTGTATTGATGATTAAGATAATTCCGCGGGCTACCCTGGAGCAAAATAATTGTCACAGATATCCGTCTAATATTTCAGTTTTCATTTAGCAATAAAATATGAATATATTTTGAAATTATATAATTATATTATATGAAATTTCATACTTTTGTTTAGTAATATAGAGTAAGTAAAAAAGTTGCCAAATTTCAGAACAAACAGCCGAAAGTCCCGACAGTCTTTTAAAGATGATTGGTTTATTTCTAAAATTATGAGAGAAGGTTGTCTGTGTAAATGAACGCCAAGGACCGTTTCAGAAGCAAACTCTGTTACACTAACTAAAACTTTGTGTAAGGAACAAAGTTCTAAGTGTATTCCATTTTGTGAATTCATCTTCTTTGGACTTTTAAAAATCGAGGATGGCTTCAAACTGTCAAGTACCTACCTAGGAGTTTATTCGCGAGAAGTTTCATAAATCATAAATTTTTATTTGTATTTTGACTAAAGCAATTAAAAAAAGCTTTCCGCAGTGTTTCCCATTATATAGAAAGTGATAAATCTATACTAATATTATAAAGAGGTAACATTTGTTTGTAAGTTTGTATGTAGGGGGTAATCTCCGGAAGTAATGAACCGATTTCAAAAATTCTTTCACCATTCGAAAGCTACATTCCACCCTGAGTGACATAGGCTATATTTTATCCCCGTACTCCCACGCGAACGGGAACTACGCAGGTGAAACCGCGTGACGTCCGCTAGTTATTTATATAAACATCAGGAGCTTTAGGGCTCAGCAGCCAAATGGTTCAAAAACCATTTTAGTATTTTATCATTCAACAATAATTTTCCTCTTGTAATCTGTCCGTTTGTCACACAACCATTTTATTTGGAGATCATATTTTGTACTATGAAAATTGGAAAGAAGCTGTAAGTGCGCATTGTTGTATCTCACTCAGAAACAACATAATATTTTTAATTCTAATAAATACTCGTAAAAACATTAGGAAGTTTTAGAATAATTTTTCTATTTCGGTTTTGAGAAAAGCGATATTTTTGTAATATACTAAAATCGCTGAAATAATTTTGATTTTCATAATTTTGCGATCGACATATTAATCAATATTGTGCATGTGTGTGCGTAAACATGCCAACTATATGGCGTTAATATGCATGAAATATGCGTTAATATGTTTGAACAATAAATTCGTCATAATTATTATTAATTCCTGTTCTAAAAACTTCCTCAACTGAATTCGGAGAATCCAGCCCATTTCATTCGTAAATAAAACTGTTAACTGCTGAAACTGAAAATCTCCAAAATAAATATTACATTGTGTACTCGTACATACAAACACGGACAGAGAATTAAATTAAATAAATCGAGTGACCTATTATGTAAATAAGAAGTGATTTAATCAATTGTAAATGTAAATAATAGGGATGATGACTGTTTAGATTATCGTAAAATATTGGATACATGTTTTTTTGTTTTTTCAAATGAATAAAAATTAACGAAGATAAAACGTGTCAAAGATCATGAAAAAATGCACTCAATGTGTCGTCACACGAGTTTTTGACGCACTGTATCGTCCTCATTTTTAACCGACTTCAAAAAAGGAGGAGGTTATATTATGTTCGTGTGTATGTATTTTCTTTATTTTTTATTTTATGTATCCGTTTGTTACCTGATTTTTCCCCCATTTGTGGACCGATTCTCAAAATTCTTATTTTATTTGAAAGAATATACTTCTGAGGTGGTCCCATTTAAATTTGGTGAAGATTTGATGCTGATCTTCGGAGATATACAATGGAACTCTTCAAAAATAGACGCAAATCTGTCATGATTTCTGCAATCGCTTGGATGTCTATTGTTTATACAACATCATGACGTAACATCACGCCTGTATGCTTTGTGTACGCAGACGTGTACATACAGATTTTGAAAGCTTATGTTTGCGGATGAATGGACAAAGATTTTTTTAGCATGTCAGAAGTATTGTGAGAGGAATTTATGAATGTGATGTGTGAACCTTTACTTTGTTATTTTGTATATTTTAATTTTATGTTATCTCTTACTCTTTTAGTTCTAGTTTTAGTTACAGTAATTGGTTTAAATACAACCGTTGTAATTAAATAAATGTTAAGTTCCATTTATTGGGGATACATGGAAGTGTGTGTAAGAAGCGTTTAAATTCGTTTTACAATGGAAAATATTAGATTTTTCTGGCAGCCGAACAAAACTAGCTAAATTACTAACCCCATAGATGATACTAAAGAAAACTTGCCAACTATATTACAGAGACTGTAAGTTGAGTATTTTGTTCTACATTCCAATAAAGGAGGACGAAGGCAGTCAGTTCCCGTCACAAACAATGCAATTTCTAACAAGGAAACCTAGGCTATGTGGGTCTCACACGATCGTTCGTATATAAACGTATAATTTCACATTGTATAACGAATGCCTTTCGGTTCTGCGAGCCTAGTACGAACGCGGCACAAAAATGTTACTAAAAATCTTTAACACTTATTTTTACCCGACTGCGCCAGAAGGAGGGTTATGTTTTTCGAGTGAATGTATGTATGTGGGTATATATTTCTTTGGCACGCTCTGCAGCCTAAACGGCTTGATGGATTTTAACTTGAGAGGTGTCGTTAGATTCGTCTTAAACGTGAGAGTGTCACTGGGTACATAAAACAGGCCAAGTGCGAGTCGAACTCGCGTGCAAAGGGTTCCAAACTAAAAATATTTTTTTTAAATCTCTCACATTCTGTCAAGTGGGGTATCAAAATAAAGAATTTTAAAAATGGTTTACCAAAATATATATAACTTATATGTTTCAATTTAAATCACTATCACAACCACCATCATTATCACAATCACCATCACTATCAAAACCACCATCATTATCACAATCATTATCACAGTCACGATCACTATCACAGTCACCAACATTATCAGAATCACCATCACTATCACAAGTACCATCATTATCACAATCATTATCACAATCATCATCACAATCACCATCACAACCACCATCACCATAACAATCCCCATCACCATCGCTATCATTATCACAATCACCGTCACTATCATAATCATTATCATCGTAATCACAATCACCTTCATCATTATCACCATCACAGTCACAATCACAATCACCATCACCATCGCTATCACCATCACAATCACCGTCACTATCACAATCACTGTCACAATCACCATCACCATCAAAAGCACAATCACCATCACAATTACCATTAAAATCACCATCACAATCACCATCACAATTACCATCACAATCATCATCACAATCACAATCACCATCACGATCACAATCACTATCATCATTTTAACAATCATTATCATCGTAATCACAATCGTTACCATCGTAATCTCAATCATTATCATCTTAATCACAATAATCATGATCACAATCGCCATCACTATCACAACCACAATCATTATCACAATCACCATCATTATCACTATCACAATCACCATTAATATCACGATCACAATCACTATCTTCATTTTAACAATCATTATCATCGTAATCACAATCGTTACCATCGTAATCTCAATCATTATCATGTTAATCACAATAATCATGATCACAATCGCCATCACTATCACAACCACAATCATTATCACAATCACCATCATTATCACTATCACAATCACCATTAATATCACTATCACAATCACTAGCACCATCAAAATCACCATCACAATCATTATTACAATCACTAACCTCGTTATCACTATCATTATCATCGTAATCACAATCATCTTCATCATTATCACAATCACCATCACTATCACAATCACCATCATCGTTACCTTTCACAATCATTATCATCGTAATCACAATAATTATCATCTTAATCATAATCATCATCATCACAATCTCCATCCTCGTATCATCATAACAACCATCGCTATCACCATCACAATCACCTTTACCATCACCATTACAATCACCATCACAATCACTATCACAATCATTATCATCGTAATCACAATCACCTTCATCATTATCACCATCACAGTCACAATCACAATCACCATCACCATCGCTATCACCATCACAATCACCGTCACTATCACCATCACTGTCACAATCACCATCACCATCAAAAGCACAATCACCATCACAATCACCATTACAATCACCATCACAATCACCATCACAATTACCATCACAATCATCATCACAATCACAATCACCATCACTATCACCATCAAAATCACTATCCCAATCACCATCATCGTTACCTATCACAATCATTATCATCGTAATCACAATCATTATCATCCTAATCATAATCATCATCATCACAATCTCCATGTGATGACTCGTTATAACAACCATCGCTATCACCATCATAATCACCATCACAATCACCGTCACTATCACAATCACCATCACTATCACAATCACTATCACAATCACAATCACCATCATCGTTATCAAACTCATTATCATCGTAATCAAAATCATCTTCACAATCATCATGATCATTATCACAATGATCACGTAATCACAATCATTATCATCGTAATCAGAATCATCATCATTACAATCATCATCATCATTATAACAATAATCATCATCGTTATCACAATCATCACAAAAAATCAACAATAACCCAGAATAGAAGTTGAGTCCGCCATCTTCTGGATCTCAAAATAAATGCCATTTTCGACATCAGCGCCCCTGATAATCTCGGTTTCGACACCCATATTGATTTTTAGACATTTCAACCCCATCGCACCCCAACAGGGAATAATGGTAATTCAGGTCCGCCACATTAAATCTTAAAATCGTTGTTTTTGTATTACACCCCACCCAATTCACCGTACAAACAATACCTATGTTGAATTTCAGGCTTTGTTACCCCATTTCCCCCTTTAGGGGTTGAATTCTGAAAAAACCTGAAACACAAATGTTAACTCATTTATCGATAGGAGCACTCCTGTGAAGTTTCGAATAAAATAGTCTTAACTAATCTTGTTTCCCCATACAAACTTTGGAGCCCCGTTTAACCCCTTTAGGGGATGAATTTTGAAAAATCCTTTCTTAGTGCACCTTTAGACCACATAAGGAACCAATGTGCCAAATTTGAAATCTCTAGACTCAGCGGTTTGGGCTGTGCATTGATTTTTAGACTTTGTCACCCCTTTTCCCCCTCTTAGGGGTTGAATTCTGAAAAATCCTGAAACCCGTTTCTACTCATTTATTAATAGGAGCACTCCTGTGAAGTTTCGAATAAAATAGTCTAACTAATCTTGCTTCCCCATACAAACTTTGGAGCCCCGTTTAACGCCCTTAGGGGGTGAATTTTGAAAAATCCTTTCTTAGTGCACCCCTAGACTACATAAGAAACCTACTTGCCAAATTTGGAATCTGTAGACCCAGCGGTTTGGGCTGTGCGTTGATAGATGAGTCAGTCAGTCAGTTAGTCAGTCAGTTTCTTCTTTTATATATTTAGATAATTGATACATCCAGTGACACTTTGCCCATCCTGGAAACCGAAGTCAAAACCTTATTCACAGCAGAAGCGCGTCACTAGACCAACGAGACAGTCGGCGCAGTATTTTATTAAAAAGTCAGTAGGTACTAAATCGCATATGACCTAGGATCCTACAATACTTACAAAGTCATCTGAATGAGGGAAGTACAGAACCGGGAAACGGCAATAAAATTAGAATGTGTAGGCAATCCAGGCTGCCCTGGCTTGCACCAGACGAACACTTAGTACCATATCCATCATGCAGGCTCTCTCCGTATGCAAAAGCAATCTCACATCATCATCATTTCAGCCGAAAGACGACCACTGCTGGAAATAGGGCTCCCCCAAGTGTCACTACATTGACCGGTCCCGTGCTACTCGCATCCAGTAGATCCCCGCAATACGAAGTAAATTCTCATGGAATTAAATTTTCTTCTAATTCCCAACACTATGAGAGGTAACCGGGTATAAATCACCCGAAATTGGAGTACACGTCACAGTTTGCTACTTTACCGCCATCTGGGAATTCTCAGTATGTACAGAATGTTTTGTTTGAGTATGATGTTTGCACAGCTTTCTGCACATGAGAGGAGACCGGCTTTTACGTAGAAAAACATACTCTACTCACTTTTATATAGGGGTGTGTAGAACGGCGGTTGATCTTTTTGAAAGTCGAATGTCTTTAGGAAAAGTCGTATTTTATATCGTCGTATGTAGGCACTACTTTTTTTTATTTTACCTTTTGATAATTGGAAGAAAACCAACCAGTATTTGTCTAGCCAATGAATATCAAATTACCTCTAACTGGGCTTTTCAGATCAGATAAGCAGCCGCTACATGTATTTAGCAGAATCTGGATAGATTGGAAGCTGACCACAACATAGTTGGAAAAAGATTAGGCAGATCATCATCATCATTTCAGCCAAAAGACGTCCACTGCTAGACATAGGCCTCCCCCAAGGGGGGTTTTTGCCATAATCGCCACGCTTGACAGGCGGGTTGGCGATCGCAGTACGGTTGTTACAAAAGCACAGAGAGCGCTGCTGCCCATTCTCTGGTAAGTCCCTTAGTCGCCTCTTACGACACTCACGGGAAGATATGAGATGAATATTTAATGAAATCGTATTTGAATGATAGACAGCAGCAGGTACAAATAAATGGAGTCAACTCAATGGGTTTAAAAGTAAAAATGGGTGTACCACTACGTTCGATATACTAGCTGACCCGCGCAACTTCGTCTGCGTCACATGAGCTTCCTACCTACTACCTACCTACTACCTACCTACTACCTACCTACTACCTACCTACTACCTACCTACTACCTACCTACTACCTACCTACTACCTACCTACTACCTACCTACTACCTACCTACTACCTACCTACTACCTACCTACTACCTACCTACTACCTACCTACTACCTACCTACTACCTACCTACTACCTACCTACTACCTACCTACTACCTACCTACTACCTACCTACTACCTACCTACTACCTACCTACTACCTACCTACTACCTACCTACTACCTACCTACTACCTACCTACTACCTACCTACTACCTACCTACTACCTACCTACTACCTACCTACTACCTACCTACTACCTACCTACTACCTACCTACTACCTACCTACTACCTACCTACTACCTACCTACTACCTACCTACTACCTACCTACTACCTACCTACTACCTACCTACTACCTACCTACTACCTACCTACTACTTACCTACTACCTACCTACTACCTACCTACTACCTACCTACTACCTACGTAATTGATAAAAAAAAAATACAGACAAAAGTTTATTCACCCTTTTTAAATAGTCTACACAAAATACATTTCTGAATGCATCCATAGATGTCAATCACAGTATTTGACAGGATGACAGGAGGAAAACAAATGTTTGACAGGTACGAAACAAAAGGACATAATTAAATGGAAAATGATTCATTTTCATAATTATGTATTCGTCAAGTATTCATTGTTTTTAAAATGTATTCTGCTATGTTACGTTGTTTTTTTTGTACCTAACATTGAGCAACCTGTGAGCATACGTTGTAAATTGTGAGGTTTCCAATATTGATCTCCATGATTTCCAAGTGAAATGTTCATTGTGGTTTATGCAAATGACTTTGGGTTGCGATTTGAAGAAAGAGTCATCTCTGCATCCGTACTTCGTCACTGGACTATTTAGTAAAAACTTCCTGACGATAAATCACTTTTCAAAACCATAATAAACAGGTTTTCATAATAAATTAGGTCCATCATATCTTAGTTAAGCTGCGGTTGTTTACATTCCAAATGTCATTCGGTTAAACGTCAGTTTCTGACAGTTAGAGGCAACATCTAGCGGCTGCGACATGCAGTTGTAGTTTTAATCGATACATTTTAACATTTTCATTGGAAATCATCGAACTAATATCGTATAGACCAATCCTTAATAATTTCCAGCTTTTGGTTGAAATACTTAATTGTTTTTTTTTAACCGTAAACGGAAGTGAAATTATTTTTTTATTATGGAGATTTTTCTAAAAGCATCGCGGACCTCACAATTCATATTTAATCTGTGGTATATCAATGGCTTAGTGTGGCCAGGTGATACATTCTCAATTCGCCGAAGGAGTAAGGCGAAAAGTTACCCCACTTAGGACAAACTTTAGTGTAGTTCTAAATAATTAGTTTGTCAGCTTGGATCCTGAAAATTGTTATTGTTTCAGAGTATAAACGTCATGTTGGACAGTTGTTAGGGATTTTCAAGAATTAAATATCTTGAGGTAGTGATTCGGTCATCAGTGCTCTTATAAGTTTTACCTGAAACAGGGGAGATTTTCTAGGTGCTCCGCCTAATTCCGGTTGGGAGGCATGACAGGACAATGGAAGGTCACGGGCGTCAATTTGCTATTGGTCAAGCCTGAGGCAAGTTACAAACTTTATCTCATGTTTTACAAGGTAAGGATTTTGGTGAATTAGTGTTTGGAAGTGATCTCTGAGTCCTTCCCAGGTCGTTAAAAGGATATTGACGTGATCCCTGGATATTTATTACAGGATTCCATGCGTTGAAAGGATTTTATTTTTTATTTTTATTTTATTTAATATGGGATAATAAACAACTACAACATATATAATTTATAAGGTTAACAATGTGTAAGTAATAGCGTTACAGTCAACTGCATTATCCGCAGATAGACATATTTAGGGATAAATATTATGGTTGCCACTAGATGGGCATTACAAAAATTAATTATAAAATTAAGTATTTAAAAAACACATATATGTAAGTTACTATAAAGCAAGCAATAGTTAAAAAACCAAATCAGATAAAATCACAAACAATTCCATTTACTTAAATTAAATTATGCACTAAATAAATATTAATAATAGAATTATTATAATTACAATATTTTTTTTATAATATTAGATTTAAATTTATTTTTCGAGCATGCAAATATATCAATATCAATGAAATTTGAATTATAGGATTCCAACATTCTATGAATAGGGCAGTGTAAGCCAGAGTTTGTTCGACAAGAATTGAGCGCGAACAGAGTACGAGCACGAACCTGGCGCACATGAACTGTTCGGGGAATAGAATAACATAGCATACTCGTTAGATCAATGGCGTCAAAATGATTGTGAACAATATCATGAAGCACGTTGGCCTCCAGGTATTTGCGCCGGTTTTCCAGGCTGATAAGCTTGTACTTATCAAGAAGTTGGGAGTATGACAGATAAGTTTTAGTCCCATGACATCTGTAGCACATAGCATGTAAGTACTTGCGTTGGACCCTTTCTATTGCAACTACGTACTTTTGGTAGAAGGGGTTCCAAATAGGGACCGCATATTCTAACTGAGACCTAATGAGCGTCTTATACAGATAAAGATAGGTAGAGGTACGCTTAAATTCGGTTGACGATCTCATTACGAATCCATACATTTTAAAAGCGCTATTGACTATGGCTTCGATATGCTGGTTCAAGGATAGTTTGCCATCAAAGAGAACACCAAGATCCTTCACTATTTGAATATTGTATAGGGGGATACAGTTAAGGCTGTAATTGAATTTGAAGATTAAGTTATTCTTAGTAAATTGTATATAGTTACACTTGGGGATACTAAGATGCAGCTTATTTTCAATACAGTAGGTAGTTAGTCTGTCTAGGTCCTCCTGAAATAACAGGCAGTCATCAATAGTGCGGATCGCTTGAAACGCCTTCAAGTCATCAGTGTACATTAGGAATTTGGACTTTTTAAAACATTTCTTAATATCGTTGATGTAAATAATGAATAATAGCGGTCCCAGAATAGACCCCTGTGGAACGCCGGAAGTAATATTGACAGAGACAGACTGATGGCCATTAACCACTACCCTTTGTGACCGATTTTCGAGGTACGACACAAACCAACGCAATAGATTTCCGCGTATTCCATTGTAAGCAATTTTACTTAGGAGAATTTCATGATCGACCTTGTCAAAAGCTTTTTTAAAATCAGTGTAGACCGCATCTATTTGCAATCGCCTATCAATATTTTCAAAAAGGTAATTAGCAAATATTAACAAATTAGATGTCGTCGATCGGCGCTTAACAAACCCATGTTGTTCAGGAATGATAATATTATGCAGAAGAGGGTAAATCTCGTTGTGAACAAGTCTTTCAAAAAGCTTTGACAAGGTTGGCAGAATCGAAATGGGTCTATATTGCTTGATGCTTGCAGGATTCGCAGATGAAATAGGCGGACTCCGTTCTACAGCCGGTCGAATCAAGCAGCCAAGTGTTTTCATCATTACAGAACTGTGAGTATTACTATTGTTATCCAACCACGCAGGGTTAGGCAAGCAGAAGTCGTAGCTCATTCAATTGTGTTTTCTAAAGGCCACGTAGGCCACGTTGACCGGCTAATGGTTTAGCCTTTAGATCTCCTAGCTCCTCTCCTCTATTCATTCTCAAGGAAAGTACCATGGTTTCCCCTTATATAATAGGGTCCCCGTATTGTCAATTCCAGGTGAGGCAACTCGAGCGATTCGTCTCGCCGCCAGGATCTAGACGAGCCTCTGGGACCTGGACGCGAGACCCGTTCCTCGAGTCCACTAAAGGCCTCCTGTGGAGACGGTCGTGCGGTAGCAGAGTCCGCCTAGCGATTTAGCGCCTACGTGGACGGTTTTTTTTTATATAAATTGACACCTTTTAAATTTATTTTCTACTGGTTCATATACGAACCCGTGTATCACCTGCCCGGTTTTCCAAATTAGAAGCCGGTCTTCAACTTAATTAAATTAAAGGACCCCGGGTTCCACACCTACGTTTAACTGGAAATATATTGGACATCTTCGTCGGCTCCGGGAACCGGGACTGTTCAAGTCCCTGGCGCCCATATAATATCTATTAGTATTCACTAAACTGGAAGGTTGTATCTTGATACTTTACTAAGAACTAATTTAATTTAAACTTTTGAAAAAGGAACAGTACTGGGTTTATCTCCAACCCCCCATGACCATAGTTCGAAACCGACCGAATTTAAGGCTGGCTGGCATTACCTTTTTTATATTTAAGTTTATATAGTTTATATAAATAAACTTATGTTGTTTGAGATAATTTGTTGTTTCTTTGCATTTTAATACCAACCCACCTTGTATCTGGGCTTTTGTTCCATTACCACTAGAGGGACAAAATCTCAAATGTAACAGCTATTCAGGGCGGAGACAAATCCAACGAAACAAAAACCATGAAAATTGATCCAGCAGATCTCGAGTTATAAGTGTTGTAACAAACCCGTCTTTGTTTTATATATATATAGATTAATGACCTACCCCATCTATTTAACAACCATCCGCATATGGTGTTGTTTGCTGACGATACTTCTTTAATATTTAAAATAAACAGACGTGCCACTAATCTTGATGACGTAAATAACGCCCTACTGCAGGTCCACAATTGGTTTACCGCCAATAATTTAATTTAGTACTAAATGCATTAGATTTGCTCTACCGAATGTCAAAAGTAGTGATTGTGACATAATATTGAATCAAGAGATACTAGAATTTGTCGATAAAACGGTTTTCTTGGGAATCACGCTCGACTCAAGGTTACAATGGGGGACCCCATCACTTAACATCTCTTGCAGGACGGCTAAGCTCAGCAGCATATACTGTTAGAAAAATCCGTCAATTTACTGATGTTGATACCGCGAGGCTGGTCTATTTTAGTTATTTTCATAGTATTATGTCATACGGTATTTTACTATGGGGACGGGCTGCAGACATCGAGTCTATATTTATTCTGCAGAAAAGAGCCATCAGAGCCATTTATGAATTACGTAGACGCGATTCTCTAAGAGAACTGTTGAAGGAAATTAATATCATGACAGTACAGTACAGTTACCTTGTCAATACATCTATGAAAACATCATGTACGTTAGAAAAAATCGGCATTTATTCAGTAAGAGAGGGGACAGACACCACTATAACACTAGAAATAGGGACCAACTAGTTCAGCCAGGTTTCAGGCTTGCTAAAGTGGATTCATCTTTCATGGGGTACTGTTTGAAATGTTACAATAAAATAACCCCCCCACATTCTTCAACTGAATGAGACGAAATTTAAATCTTGTATAAAACGCACACTATGTAGGCAAGCATATTATAAGTTGGGGGATTACATTGATGATAAAAATGCTTGGCTAAATGCTGGTCCTGCTCCACAACCATAGGTGGGAGGGGGAAACTAATTGTTTGTACTGGTCGGGCATTATTTGAGTCCATAGTCACGTAAAGAAGAAGATGAAGAATTGATTCCCATGTTAATGTATTGTGGAAGCTGCAGAAGATTGTAAAAATATACTTGCATTGTATAGATTCCAGTTCTTAGTATTATATAATTGCATAGCACATGTGTGAGTACTTTGTACTGTTAAGCCACCATTTACATTTATTTATCTTTCATTGACTTAAATAAGCCTTGGTGGCTGAGAGAATGTCATGCTCACTTAAATGTCTCGCTGATGGTGGCGGGTGTGTCGGGTCATTTAGTTCCCTTCAATATGGTTGAGTTGAATGGCGCCGGTACATGCGTCATGTCTGTGAACGGGCGCTGTCAGTTGGGACTGGTCATCTCTTAGCTGCCAAGGTTCATTTTAATTACTTTATTCATACATTTTTGATCTAATCTTTTACTCTGGATGCTCTTAGTGTGCACGTCTTTCTACATCGTTCTCACATATATGTATAATCTCAAAATTAATGATGTAACCAAGATTTTGTAACAATATTTTGATTTTACAAGAGTGTCCATGGAGTTTCTTGCCCGTTCTTCTCCATAGAGATCGCGAGATCGCGATACGCTAGGGAATGGGCAACTACAGTACTTTCTCAAGTTATTATGCCTTGTGACTGGGACTGTACCTTTGATTTCCTTTTTTGTATTTTTGACTTTCAAAAGTGCCGTAATGGTCTAATTGAAATAAATGCTTTGAGTTTGAGTTTGAGTTTGATGGTGCTATTCTTTACGTCCGACAACATACAGACAATCAATTAGGCAGATGATGAAGAAGAATTAAAATCATTACTGAAATGGACCATCTTGACTTAAGAGTATCGTGACCAACTGGGGAATGACCAGTTTTATTACACATTTAATATTTAAAAGTCAAAAAGAAATCCTCTTATCTTTTTTTCAGAATTGAAATTAAACTCGAAGCAGGCGCCAGAATTCTATCAACGAAAACAAAACTTATTCACAATAAAATACCCTTAATAGGGACACATTATCTAAAATTACTTTCATTAACGCGCAATCTAAACGTAAATCCTAATCTCCTTGACATTCAGTCTTTATCGGCTCAGACTGAGATCTGGGCCAAATTCTCATTAAGCGATAATTAGGTAACCTATTTATTGTCGAAAAACAATTGCTTTTGTGCCCTTTGATGCATTATACTGACTTTAGTTACCCTTATCTGGTTATAAAGAAGATCATATCGGGTTTGCTGAAGGGCTAAAAATTAAGTGGACCAAGATTTTGGTATTCTGTTTAGGTTTTGGGGAGTAATGGAGTAATCTTCGTTTAAGTTATGCTAACGTAATTGTGTAACTGTTTAGTTTATGGTGTGAAAATAATGATAGAAGTATGGTCGAAAACAATGGAAGTCTATACCCATCAGTAAGTGCCTCCGCACGGGTCGTGGGGCTTTTAGGACTGGGACCGCGGTCCCGGATTCCACCTATAAATACAATTATTATTTTTGAGTATTATTTTGGGACCACAAGGAAAAAGAAGTTAAAGTACAATTAACAAAAAAGCTGAAATAATATTTTATTCAACAATTACATGAATAATCAGTACCGATACAAAATAAAGAATAATATTATTTAGTAGCACTTATAAAATGATACTTGTAGCTATAAAATAAAATAACAATTATATCAATCACTAGCGGACGTCCCGCGGTTTCACCCGCGTAGTTCCTGTTCCCGTGGGAGTACGGGGATAAATTAATATAGCCTATGTTACTCAAGGTGAATGTAGCTTTCTAATGGTGAAAGAATATTTGAAATCGGTTCATTACTTCCGGAGATTACCCCCTACATACAAACTTACAAACAAATATTACCTCTGTAGAATATTATTAGTATTAGTATATTAGTATTAGTATTATTAGTATAGATGTATACGAGAAGAGAGAGAGAAAAGTATAAATAATATGATTTGCGCGCACGTAGTGCAATCTCTCTTCCGTACATCGATCGGCCAATCCTTTACCGCGATACGAGATTGGAACAACCGCCCCCTACATATACGGTGGCAGTCCTACTACATGCCGATTACCTATAGTCCGTTATTGCTTCTGGGGTGCGTGTGTTGGTATGTTATGGGAATGTTCTATATTTATGGTAGTGTTCAGTGTATGTTTAGTACGCTATCTATGTATTAACGAGCACACTCCCGCCTGACCACCACTAAGCTAATTTTTGCTTGCACTTACAACATAGAAACGCTCTGTAGCCCCGCCCCGTTGGCTTTGTATAGAAATAATGAATGAAAAGATACCTATTGACCGAGTGCACTGACAACGCACGCCAAACGAGAGTTACTGTTATTTTGCGCACCAAAATTAACGCTTTCCTATTATAAAGGGCCTAAATTTTAAGGGGGCGTGGCTCGACGCCTCCGCATGATTTAAGCGAAAAAAAAACATATATACGCATTTATTGAAAATTGTATGTGGATTTATATCTGGACAGTATAAAGATTTCATCTCATCTCATTTTATTTCGGGCTCAAATTTTGCTGATGGCGCTTGTTTTAGCGCCTCTCTGAAGCATAGGAACCTTAGTCTACCACACATACATCCAGCGAGAGTGTGGTGGGTGTCAGACGAATACATCGAAAAAAAATTCACCAGTTGTTTTTCTTCGTGAGAAAAGCTAATATTTCGCAATGAACTAAGAAAAAGTAAGTTGATTAATTTTAAGGGTAAAATTGATTAACAAAAAGGTTAAAATTACTCAACAGAATGATCCTACGACGAAATAAATAAGCATTCTAGGATAGGCTTTAAATCTGGATTCCTTAAAGGTCCTATTTTATTGCTATAAATATGGTAAACTACTTCATGTTGACGCAATCGATTCTTAACTCTACACCAGGTGGCGTAAAGTTGATATTTGAGTGGTGAAACTTCAGTCGTTTCAAACTCACCTTGACGAGGCACGTTTAAATAAAGCACGGATGAATTCAGTGGACCGGTCAGGCCCGCGGGAGCCGGTTGAAGTTTCCGAACTAATTTGCATACATCGCCCGGGATTTTGAGATGATTCTGGCTCAGTATTGTTTTTTTTTATGATAACATTGTTGTTGGATTAGTGACGTGAGTGAGTTTTGATTTGTTATTTCTGTATTTCGACTGTATTCGTGGTTTTATTGTTTGTTTTGTTTTAGCATACGTATCCGTGTTATTTATTTGTTTAACGAAAGCAACAGTCAAGTCGAGGAGCTCGTGGCTAAATAATAACAGGCGCTCGGGTCGATCGTTAGGTTAAGCCGTGCTTGCCTAGGTTGGTCTGTGGATGGGTGACCACCCATTACATACCGAGTTTCCTCCGTGCCTCGGAAAGCACGTTAAGCAGTTGGTCCCGGCTGTTATTTGTAGATCTTTGACAGTCGTTAGGTAGTCAGAGGCCCAAAAAGTCTGACAACCAGTCTTACCAAAGGGTATCGTATTACCCGGTACTAACTGGGTTGTGGAGGTCAGATAGGCAGTCGCTCCATGTAAAATACTGGTATTCAGCTGCATCCGGTAAAACTGGAAGCCGACCCCAATAAAGTTAGGAAAAGGCTAGGCAGATGATGAACGAAAGCAAAAGTCAAGTTTAGGTACCTAATTACGATTCATTGTTGGATTAGGTCCCTTTTTGTCTGAATTAATTAGCATAAAATGAATAAAACTAAAATCGTTCGTTCATCGGGAACTTATCTTCAGCTGGTAAATGTCACAGTATATTACATATTATTATCACTCATTTATATGACGCTCTACCCAATCACCAATTTCCTTATATTCTTAGTCAATGATAAAAATCTCCCTTCATTACATAATAGGTTTGGACAAAATTAATTTCCTGTACAAAACAAAAACTGGAAGTCCTTGAGCGTCGACAATTCACAATGTGCTAATAATTTTCTAACATTTTGAGTTGTGTTTTAGTACCTACAGTAACTGTATACTAAATTGCAAACTTGAGTCTCAATCGAAAGTTATTTACGGATAAACCTGTCCAACGTTAATAATAAATTGGACTTTCGTTGTGAATAATTTGGTGTGCGCTAACCTTGGGTAGGTACACAGAGCAGAAATAAGCAGTAGGATTTTTGCGGAGCTCTCTCGCATTATGTATCTTGTAAACCGAGTTAATCCTTAATGTATATTAACTCTAAAAGCATTATTCTTATCATAATTTAATGTGAAAAACTTTTAAGTTACGTAAGTACATTTAGTAAGGTTTGTAATTACTGTGAGTCCGATGTGTTACTGTTAGAAAAGACTCTCCTTAGGACTTCCCAAAATCAAAATATTTTATTTCACTTAACCTACATGGGCACTTATAAAACGTCAAAAAGGTACAAGGTTCGGGTTTGTCGTTTCCATGGAGAAGAACCGGCAAGAAACTCCATTGTTACTCTTTTCAAATTATTTGGTATTACAATAATAATGTGTGTCAGCAATTAAGTATGGGGGAGAGCGTAGGCCCGACAATATGTCGTTGCTTATTAAACAAAAAACGTAAAACAATATAATTACAGGGTGTAAAAGACCTCATCACGAAGCCGTCAACCAAGCATTCTGTACATCAAAATAAGTAACTTTACGCAAAAATTATTGCTGGGAAACGAGTAAAAATCATGTTTCGTGGTAGAACTCAATGTAACGCACTCAAAACATTGTGCTGATGGATGGATTGAATAGTACGGGGGTGGTGGAGGTGTTTAAAGTAAAAATCTTAAATTAAAAACTTGTATTTAAAAAAAAACTTGTCAAAAAGTTGGGACTTTGACGCCCAATATCTTCGTAACTAGAAGGTATGGTGTAGAACAAAAAAACCGGCCAAGTGCGAGTCGGACTCGCACACGAAGGGTTCCGTACCATTGACTATATTTAGTATTTGTTGTTATAGCGGCAACAGAAATACATCATCTGTGAAATTTTCAACTGTCTAGCTGTCACGGTTCATGAGATACAGCCTGGTGACAGACAGACGGACAGATGGACAGACGGACAGACAGACGGACAGACGGAAAGACAGCGAAGTCTTAGTAATAGGGTTCCGTTTTTACCCTTTGGGTACGGAACCCTAAAAAATGATCCCAATGACGAGGAGAACAAGTGCCTTTCGGCTTCGTTAAGAGGTGTTTTACACCCTTTATATTAAAACAAAAATAGTATCCTAATGGCGCAATTACACTTAATCTTTTACCCGTATTCGTGTCTTCGAATCGTACTCGAAGTCGGGCAGCCAATGCATTTATTACACTAGTCATCGCAATGGAATACAAGCTAAGAAATGCGAAAAACAAACGATGAAACCGAACGAGTTTGACCGATATTACCGTATCCGACCACGTTAATTCGTTTATTTACACTTGGTCGTTTGCCCGAATTCTATAGGCAATAGTGATATTTTTTTATCACTCTAAACAAAGCGTATTAACATCAGAAATAGCAAAGTGAAATTATTTTTTTAATATCTATAAAAAAAAGTTATAAGCATTTGAAACTGCTGATTAGACAGAGAGATCCGATAAACCGCATGACGTGATTATCTGCATCGACGTACAAACTGCACACTGAATTCCGTTAATCTAGAAAGAGATAGAAACGAAAAAAGTTTAAATGGTTATAACTTTTGTGTTGTTTGGCCGATTTATGTCTTGTTTTCGCTTTTTGTCATTATTTTTATAGTAGTTTACATTCCCGAAAAAAAAAAAAAATGCATTTTCCCTATTGAATTGGTGAATTGAATTCAAACGACCGACGGCATTTGTGACATGAAACTCGCAAAAAGTGCACAAGCTATTTACTACCTTAATTTTAGTTAACATAAAATATTTTTCCACCGCATTTCCCTGTCCTATGGCTCGCTGCTAGTTGCTTGACTTAATAATTACTTAGCCACCGCAAAGCACGTACCATAGACTCTCACTCCACTACACAAGATCAATCCATACATCACCCGGCCCGTGGTTTCGTCTGCCTTGAAACAGGTATTTAAACCTGGCATGGTGCTTACAATTTATGGACCGTGGTGTACTAAGATATGTTACCGGAAAAAATGGGATGTACCGTGTAGATATTAAGGGGTGAATAAGTATTAAAAACGACGTTACTGGCTTAGACAATCATCTGCCTAGCCTTTTTCCCAAATTAATTGGGGTCGGTTTTTAGTGTTACCGGATGTAGCCGAATACCAGTGTAATTTACATGGAGCGACTATCTGACCTCGACAACCCAGTTGAGTGAATCTCAAAAAAAATGTACATCACACAAAAGAAACACAAGGGAATATTGCAATATCTGTAACACAACGGAATATTTGTCACACAAAAGAATGTAAAGGTGCATTTATATAAACACACATTAGACGCATTAATATGAAGTTTAATTTAATTAACATGTAAAATACTTAGGGTAGATATTTATTATTGAGGGTTGGTTGTAGGTAGTTATTTAAAAAAATAAGTAAAACAAAAAAAAAACTTTATTTATTAATCACTCAAAAAACAAACTTTTTACTCACAAAATCAACATGAAGAGCAAAATTAAACAAAACTAATTTAATCACATTAATCAGTCGAACAACTATTTGGTGGCGGTTCCAACAGACACGAACCATTTTAACAAAATATCAAAATCAGATATTTTATCGTAAAATTAAACAAAAATAACAAAACTTACTATGGCACTTACTTATTAGCACAAAAAAAACATCTTTAATAAAAAATGAGTTTAAAAAAACAGCTTTTTTAGATAAAAAAAAAATTGTTATTCTAAAAAGAAAATAAATCCCGTAATAATCCGTAAATTAAATAAAAAATACTGAATCACCTTCTTCGCAAAGCACGTAATCCTTTGACTCTAACTTTAATTCTATTTTTTTTACCACATTAATACTAGGAACTGTATCTTTGTCATCTTTCTTAGGAAAAATAAATTTGAGTTTGGGTTTTCTAATAATCTTTAAAAATCTTATATTATAATAATTATTTTGCACGCTCTCTATGAATCCAACATAATAAACCCACTTATTTTTTTCAAAATACCTAACAAGGACACTCTCATTTACAGTAAAATTACATAAGTCTGAATCATCACAGCCCTGTTTTTTTGTTTCTTCTATTTTGTCCTGTAACTCTACATTATCAATGTTCATTTTCTGTTCTTCAACCCCATCACTTTTCTCAGTCTCTATCTCTCCCATTTTTGTCTTTTGGTCATTTCCGGTGTCAGTTAAAGCCAGGTTGAAATTGTATTTTATTTTGTCTTCCATGTTTTTCTTTACTGCACCACTGTTTCTTACCTGTCCGATTATTTCAATCTTTTTCTCTTTTGTTTCATTTTTTTCCTGTCCTGTTTTTTGTTCAAGTTCGATATCATTAGTTTCATTCTTTTCTTTATTTTTTTTAAGTGTTTCTTGTGTTACATCTGTGTTATGACTTTGAGTTCCTTTTTTTCTCAATTCACTGTCAAAATCCTTTGTTTGCTTTTGTTTCATTCCCGACGTAGACGGAACAGGATCGTCGTAAATATTTTTTACATTTTCTTTAAGACAATTAATATAAAATAAATCACTATTTTTGTCGATTTTCGTGAATGGACCGTATGCTCGTAAGTTTGGAAAAGCTTGATTTTCCATTGAAAATGTTATGTCCGATAGTAGCGTAACTTTATTGGCACCTTTTATTTTTGTTTTATCCTTAACTATCTTGTCTTCTTGTGTAACATCCATAGCGCCATCACCTCTGCATTTGTTGTCGACTGTTTTGTCTTCCATTAACATTATTGATTCTTCATTGTCTTCGATGTTGTCACTATCTAACATTTCAATCTCGTACATGCTGTCGTCTGATTCGGCATACGTTATGTCGATAACCGTATCGGTGGTATCACTATCTTCAGATTGTACTTGCTTTTTTGAAGAATTCAAACGTCTTCTTTTAATAGTTTTTGCTTCTTTGTTAATCATTTTTCTTTTCTGATTTAAATTATGTTCAGTCAAATCGAAGCAAGCACAAAACCCAAAATCTTCTCCACAAAAGCAGCTTAATTTTCTAAATTTTATAATATCAACATTTGGCGTCGAAGCAACTTGATGAATAGACATGGTTTCTGGAACGGCAATCAGGTTTTTTGATAAAGCATCTAACATTTTTATTGAATTATCTACGTCTTTATCAGGCACTAGAAAATATTTGATCTTCGACGTGTTATTCATCACAAGTGCGTTATAAGCTGCTTCAGCATCTGGAATATCCTGGCCGTGTACGACATATCGGTCTAAATTTCTCTTCGTTGCTCCGCCAACACCGTCAGCGGCTCCTTTCCCGTGGGAAGCTTCAAAGAAAGACCAAGTCGCTCTGTCAAAACCTAACTGAGAAATAGCTGTGTTCATCATATAAAAATTTTTTTTTTGGCGGTATTGGCTTGTAGGCCCATCTGTAAAAAAGTGTATGGTCATAACAGCTGGAAATTTTTCTTTTACGAATTTTAATACAGGGGTAAGATGGGCCCAAATAGCACCAGGTGTATGATTGGTATTTTGCGATATCGTACAAAAAGATATAGTTTGTGGTCCATTTTCGCTATTGGCATAAATAACACCGGTGTGTAAAGTTATCTGTCTTTTGGAAGCACCAAAGTGCATTGCCTGTACTTCTTCTGTGAACTTACAGATATAATTCTCAGAGAAGTCACAATGTACAACAATGTCTCTTTCAGTGAGTTTATTCTTACAAGTTGTGTACATCTTAAACTGGTGCAATATGTTAAAATGATGCTTCTTAAACAGCCGTAACTGAGCACAAAATGTCTGCCGAAGTGTTTGTAATGATCCCGTAGTTTCTTCCTTAACTGTCCTTTTTGTAATTTTTTCTTCACTTTGTTGATTGACGGTATTTTTTGAATATTTGAATTGTTTTGTAACCCACATATTCCATGACACTGTATCTGCTAGATTCGATTGTGACAAATCAAATTCAAAACTTTTGGAAGAGCAAGTGTGACATTCATTGTACATGCATTTCTTGTCATTTATGTTACACGCTATTGTTGACACCAGCTCAGTTAAGTTATCCGTTTTTAACAAACGTAATTGCTTCAATTTGGTGACCATGAAACTTAGATTCGCATGTTTTACGCATGCACAAGTATTTCTGTCTACTATTTTTGGGCTTAATACATAAAACGGCTTGTAGCGACTAAATGTGGCATAGGATAACTTGCCCCCTTCATTTTTATATTTTTTGTGTAAATTTTTTAAAGTATCTAATAAATACCTTACTTGTTTTCTTGTTTTATGTAATGTTCTGTACTCGCTTTTTCCGGCTGTAGCGCGGCTATTATCGTCTCTTTCATAAAATGATGTGAGTTCTTGCAAACGTTTCATTTTGTATTTATATAATTTTTGTCGAACTCTTAATCTTCCTTTTAGCCCCACGCATGCACTTAACTTGGTTTTCATTTTATATTTTGCTGTCATATCATTGTTCACTACTTTCTTTAGTACGTGTCGTTCGGAATTATTCGTTGCTTGGGAATATTGGTTTTGTAACGATTCCTTTATGATAAGATTTTCAAACAATATCTTCTTTACTATATTCTTCTCCGGGGTTGAAATTTTGGGAACCGTTTCCTTCATAATTTTTTCAGCTTTAGAATTAGGAGTATCTTTGTTCACTTCAACATGTATTATCTGTTCTTTATGTTCACTGCTATTCAAGACTATTATTTTTTGTGTCAACTGTTCTATTTTCTTTTTATATCTGTTATTTTTCCTGTTCAGCGTCTTGATTTTTTTCACTAATAGAGCCACAGTAGATTTTAAATTTAAATTTTCTTTTTGTAATTTACGAGAATACATGCGCTGTTTTGCTTTTTCTGTATTGTTTTCTGACGTATTATTATAATTTTTTTTATCTTTATTTTGTTTTTCTTTTCTCCACTTTTCTCGCTGTATGTTCTGTTGGATTTCGGTTAGTTCGCTTACTTTTTTATATTTGTTCTTTGTTCTTACTAAATTTTCTCTTTTTTGCTGCAGCAGTTTCTCCGGATTTTCTTGACTCAACTTTTGTCGATATCGTCGTTGTCTTTCTGCTCCAGTTAAAGGCATTTTGTACCATTATCTGAAAGCACAAATTGTAACAATGCAAATATACCAACAGGCATAATTATGTTTTTTTTTTGCCTAAAAATAATGACTATTTTTATAAACGCGAAAAAATACAGAATTATGATTATTAAAAATGAAAAAAATTGCTTAGGTACGTAATGGCAGAGTAGAGCGCCCTCTAGAATTAGTTTTACGTAACATTCCCTATTTTCCCGGATTTTTCCTATGAGATACATATAGTTGGAATAGTTGGGATTACTCACAATTGATCAAGAATTTGATCAGATTTAATGTTGTATACAATTTGCCTAGGTAATAAAGTGCACAAACGAAAGGATGTGAAACCAGGCTCAAATTTATCGTAAAAAAAATGTTTTGTTACAGTTATTTTTATTAATCAATGTATTGGAAATAACTTAAGCTATCAGGGTTATTGAGTTGAAATAAAAAAAAGTGATTTTTCTCCGAAAAAGCGTTCCCGTAACCTCAATATTTTTTTTTGATAGAAAAGTTTTTTTATTCAAGTTTCATGTCCTTCCTTTGTTTACTTTATGATAGGGCACGTATATTATTGCATATTTTGTTTTGTTTTTTGGCATGAAAAAGTTATCAGGAAATAAGAATAGTCTTAAGCTCATACAAAAATACTCATAGAAAATCAACGTTAACTTTTCCCTAAACAGAACATTTTTCGGAAACCATCTATCGTTTTTTCCAGAAAACATAATTTGGACTACTTATTACGAACATTTTAAAACAAAAAAGTAGCCATTATGTATGCACCCTGATCTTTTGTGTGACGTCACCCAATGTCACACAATAGAAGCAAAATATAACATAACAAAACAAGAAACCACGCGCATCAAACAAAGTAAAAATATTTTCACAATTCTTGTCTATTGCACGATTTACTCATTACAAATAATGTCTTATGATAATATGTCTGTAGTAAAAGCATTAAACTTACCTGAAATTTTGCGTCACACAAGTCTATATTTTTTATAGCGACAAAACGGTAAACACAGGTTTCTTACTGCAATACATCAAAAGTAAGATGGCTGACGTTTTGTTTTGTAAGGTTGGTAGTAGATCGAATGTTGCCAGATGTAATAAAATACGGATACGTTCAGAAACTGTAATAACAAGGACACATAACTTCGTCACACAAGCCTAGTCACACAAAGAAACGAAATACGGAGACATCATTTTAACTTAAATTTTCTCATTTATAACATCGTTTTTACAGAAATAAAAAGATTTCTCAAGCACAGTGGTCGTTTTTCAGGTGTACTGTATCAAAGAAATCGGTGTTAGTTCGATTATTAAAAAGTAATAATTTTTTCTTTTAAAGTTGGCGCGTGGAGACAACTCTTTTTTTGTACGACAAAAAAACTCCACATCATTAGATTTAGTTTTTATTTTATTTCTTTAGCCTAATTCAGTTGATCTGGTGTTTATATACGAAAGCATGAATATTAAAGCGTCTTATAAAAAAATACCGCTGATTTTTATTCACTACAGAATTTTTTACGTGCGTGTTTGTAATGAGGACACCGAGCTTTTTTCTTATGTACAATTTTTTTGAGATTCACTCAGTTAGAACTGGGTAATACGGTACTTGGTAAGACTGGTTGTCAGAGTTCTGGCACACTGACTACTGTAACGACTGTCAAAGATCAACAAATGAGTTAGACAATAAAAATACAATACATAATTAATGTCTCAAAGAATTTCTCTTCCAAACTAAACTCTGCTAACAAGAAGTCCAAACCCAACCCATCCACAAATCCGAACCCATTGTGCCCATTCCTTTCAAGCAGCTAAGAAGCTGGTTAAAGGATCACACTCGAATACAAGCGGAGAAATGGTGGACCTCGACACCAGGATGCAGGCAATCCAAGAAAGCCATACTATCCCTGGATACAAAGCTGACCAGGTGCCTTCTGCGTCCGGGGGCGGGGACCATCACTGAATACTGTTCACTGAGTAAACACTTCCACACCCTAGGAATCACTGACAGTCCCCTGTGTAGAGCGTGCATGAAGGAGGAGGAGGAAACGGTGGCACATGTGCTCCTTGAGTGCACAAGCGTCACCAAGATTCGCGAGGAGACCCTGGGAACACCAAGATCCCTTGCGGATGCTCTGAGGAGACCGGGAAGTTTGATCAGCTTCTGGAGGGGTGGTGGAAAGTAAGTTGGAGTAATCGGCCACCATGGCTCACGCACAATGGTCCACATTAAGGACTAAGTGCGGTAACCTAAACCCCATGATAGATAGATAGATAGAAGTCCAAACATGCACATCAGACATTCTGCGAATCCGCGTTTTGTGTTCTTTTATATTTTCTTTCTACCTTTGAGAAGTGCCTGCTATCCTTATTCCTAGAAAACTTAAATTGATGCAGAATCTTGACGGCTGTACCGTACCGCTTTGCAAACATCCTTCTCTTTCATATCACTTTCGTATGTTTTGAATGAACCATCGTGTCTTTTATAGTATCATTAACACTGAAAACGGGCTATTTACCATGTTATTCGAACTGAAGTTATTGCGGGTGGGTGTTCAGTTTATCCGTGATCATGCTGCTTGCAACAGCGTCGAAATATCGGAAATCAAAACAAAGAGTAAACATTGTAAATATCTCGATTTCAGTGTTAATGTTAGTCTAAAAAGTTATATTTTGATATGGATGTAATGAGCGATATGCTTTAAACAGACAAAATTATCCCATCAGAGCAAATTGGATGGATTTTGTTTTAAAATGCAGTAATTAAACCCTGCACTATTACAAACAATTTAAATGCTAAGAAGAGCATTGCTCACGACGCACACACTTTTCGGTTAGCAGCAACCTCTATGTTATAATTAAACGTAATATAAATAAAATTAATTACATTTTATTTACTTGAAGCAATTCTGAAGTCTGTATAGTCCTATTTTGTCAGACGCACTTGCTGGCATACAAAACAGAACTATTTTAGCCAAATATTCATGCATATTGTTATCAAGAAGATCTCACAGATTCATTATACGCATTCCCTAAATTTGTCGGAATTTACTTTCACAGTCGACCACACAGGATGTTGAACCTATCAAATACATCCACAAGAGTATCAGCTTTATTTTCAGGAAGGTAACGTCTATAATTCTGTGAAGGTTTCAGGGTTAAGTCGCAACTCCATTCAGTAGTTGTTTAGCGTAATCCACAATGAAATAGAGCTGTGTGGCTACGTGTAACGGAAATTGAATTTATTAAAGCGAAGTGCTGTATCTAGGTCCTGAGCCTGTGTAATAAGCCTGAAGTGCGTTTTGCTGTTAACTAGATAATCTGCCGTTCTTTGTAGTGAACGTTCAAGAGCAGGTAGGATTAAAACCTGGAACTTTAGTGGTGGCTTTGTTTAAACTGAATTTCGAAGAAACCTATATTATGTATACTAATACCTAGATTATTATAAGTGGTTGGTATCTTTGTGATAATTTACTTGATGTAAGAATTAATTTTGTTTTTATCCCGTGGGTGTCGTAAGAGGCGACTAAGGGACTTACCAGAGAGTGGGCAGCAGCGTTCTCTGTGTGTTTGTAACAACCGTACTGCGATCACCAACCCGCCTGCCAAGCGTGGCGATTATGGCAAAAAACCCCCTTTGGGGGAGGCCGATGTCCAGCAGTGGACGTCTTTCGGCTGAAATCATGATGGTGATCATAATGAAGAATTAATCAATTTATTACTTTACTAGTGGACGTCACGCGGTTTCACCCGCGTTCCCGTTCCCGTGGGAGTACGGGGATAAAATATAGCCTATGTTACTCAAGGTGAATGTAGCTTTCTATTGGTGAAAGAAGTTCTGAAATCGGCGCAATTGTTTTTGAGTTTATTCATTACAAACTTACACACACAAAAATACAAATCTTTCCTCTATAAAATATTAGTGTAGATTGTATTCAATTAATATTCGTCCACTTCAATATCAAATTGATACCTACTTATGTTGTGGGTTCCTATCCAAATACTTTTAAACCTATTTTGACGACAAACAGTTAAATTTTCACTAAACAAAAACCTCTATATCCATAACATACCCTGAAAGTACAAACATAAAAGTTAAACTATTTGAAGCGACATATTATGGGTAAAATGTGTTAAAAGGCTGTCATAGGAAAATGTCAATGTCATGTCAAAGGATGTCAAAAGTTACTTTCAAATAAAGTTAAGTGACAAAGCTAGTTCCAATGCTTGTTCACAAACTTACCTTTACAACTTGCGAGTGAAACTTTGCCCAATTTCTATAGTTATTGAACTAATCGAGTCTCGAATGTTTAAGGGGTTTAAATTCCGGGTACGGAGTGATTCAGAAGTTGGACCATGGTGTAAATACAACCTGGTAATGGATGGATAAGAGTGGCAGAAGATGGAGGATATTGGCGTGCCACTTGAGATAGGGTTAAGTCCAACAGTGGACTGTACGAATAGGTTATTGATCTCTACTAAATCCGAACTAATATTATAAATACAACTTAACATACTTAGCTACACTTAACTTACTTATACTTCTTTACTTAATACGACTTGACATACTTAGTATACTATCGCAACATATATGTTTACATTGTAATTACTTTACTTACTTAAATCGCTGTAACTGGTTAACGCATGTAACTCATACCTAATTAGATATAATACATGTGGAAGCTTGTAATTAGCAAATGTCACTACTTATGCATGATATTTATAATTGTTATTAGTCTATAAGCTTTCTTTAAAATTAAATAAATAAATGCGAAAGTAAGTTTCTTCGTTACTTGGTTACCTTTTAACCTAAATCACTGAATCGATAATCCTGAAATTTTGAATTATACGTTGACTTGTTATTCTTATAATGACAGCGCCACGTGTCTTTTGAATCATGATTGAATTATGAAACTTTAGTATTGTGTTAAGAGTTAATTTTCTAATTCTAAATTAATGCAAGCAACGCCGGGGGCAAAAGCTAGTGTATAATAATACCTAAATCTGCAAACAATACCATATGGAATCAATTCAAACAAAATCGACATAATAAACATCAACAATCCGCTTGCATATAATATGTTTGCTGCCGCTATCGACAGTAAAATATTAACATGACTGGACGGTGACCATGCACCAGTCATGTTATTATTTTACTTTTGAGTTTCTTCATCAATCTGTTTTGACTTCCCAGTTCCACAAATTAGTGGGGCCATGATGTTGATTAATATTTCCCAATCTACACTATTATCTATTTCAATTAGGTATTAAAATGGTGTCTGCACAAGAACAGGTAGAACCAATTATCTTCCTTTAATCATTGTTCTATAAAAAGAACATTACACTTCGCATCGGTATTTTAAGCCAGTCGGTCCTGTCTGGACCAGTCTTCGCGGCAATTCCACAAATTGCTCGGTTAAAAGCATTTGACACTTCAATTGGTGTTAATTCGTAAAGACATAGGTCGAAGCAATAAAAGGCTAACGGTTAGATAATCTTTCGTAATTAAAGCCACCTTGCAGTCGAAGGATCTCCATATTTAATGCCTGTTAAGTTCAGTTTATATCCTGTTAAGCGGATTATTCGAAGATTGACAACTTGATTGTCTGTAGTAGTCTTTACCTTTATTATTGTTAGTCATGTAGAATCCGCATTATGTACTTCATGCAGGTCACAGAAATTCGTTCGACCAGTGATTTTTACTACACTAACCTATAGACTCATCATCATCATCATCATTTCAGCCAAAAGACGTCCACTGGGACATAGGCCTCCCCCAAGTGTTTCCACATTGACCGGTCCCGTGCGACTCGCACCCAGCTGATCCCCTCTATCTTCACCAAGTCATCGGTCCACCTAGAGTCCGCCTTCCAACGCAACGTCTTCCGGTTTGCGGTCGCCACTTCAGAACTTTTCGGCCCCATCGGCCATCCGTATCTATAGACTATTTATTTTTTATTGATGCTTTAGTTTTAAGGGGTTTACTGCGTCGTTAGTCTAGACGTCGCAAGCGCAACTGTTGAGCCCTGGTCCTGATTTTGGGTTCGATTCCCAGGTCGAGTAAAGTGTTATTTGGTATTTCTCAGTAGCAGCCGCGGAGTCTGGATTTGTACCAGGTTGATGGTAATCGCCTCTACCCATATTACATGAGACTAAAGCCATAACTAGGCGAAATGCCCTATCGGGTATTACTTACAGACGCGATGTTATGTTAGTTTGAAAAATTTATTTCGTGTCAAAAATACCTAACTATTATTTTTGCCAAATAGTTTATAGATACCTATCACAAGCTTCATTTAATTTTTTGCAGCTGCTTGAGCTTGCTAAGCAGGAACGATGCTCCCAGGTCTTGTGCAAGGGATTCGCTCACTCTCACAATCACAGTTTATAGTAAATACTGTACTAAAACCGGAATCTAATTACCCTAATTGAAATGCCCCCATTCTAAGGTTCCTTTCACGTTTGAACAACAGCTTTACTCAACAAAAGGATTAGTCCGAAGTAATTGACACTAATGTCCAGAGTTACGATGTCATAAAATGAAGTAACAGCTTGTACACGTTCGAGTAGATGTCAACACACTGTTTCTATCATCTTGAGCTAAATTAATGCTTACGTATGCAGCACACGTCAGCTTACCCTAAACATGTAAGTATTGATTATTTGAAAACTGGTGATGTTGAGTATCTGTATTGGTGTAGATTAAAGCAATCTTGATTTTGTCTCAGAACTGTTTTGTGCCTCGACAGAGTATCAACAGGGTAATGAACAAAGAAAAACTTTTCAAGGAAAATTAAGAATATGGCACGCGTGACAAACATTGTTTATTTCTGACATATTGCTAGCCGATAGTTAAATAAATGACGCCATCTATTGCCTCATTAAGCAACGAGGGCTTGTGTCGTGGACGCCAGATAGTTGATATACTACATACAGGGTTTAAAAGACCTCATCACGAAGCCATCAACCAAGCATTCTGTACATCAAACTTATAAGTAACTTTACGCAAAAAACAAGTGCCTTTCGGCTTCGTTAAGAGGTGTTTTACACCCTTTAGATTCTTTTTTTGTTGTAAATGCAGTCATACTTACACCAACGACTCGGAAACAAATGTCCGTGCTCATCACTCAAACATTAAGTTTAAGTTTTCAAAGAGATTATAATATTTTTATCCTCCTAATGCATTTTTACACTTCATAGATGGAATGGAGCAGACACAACACCCAATTGATCGGTGGATCCACCCTTTTCTTTGGGGGACGAAGAACTTTTCGATTACTCAACCTATAGGTATGTCGCATGTTAACCTACGGGATTCAATTGAAAGAAATTAATGGTCAATCACGTAGAGCAATCCAGTTATATTGGTTCAGATTAAAATACTAGTTTTAAGACTATTCTGGCAAAATCAGAAACCGACCCCATTTTTTTTTTTTTTTTTACAGATGGGAAATCATCAAATGACTCCTCCCGCTCTGGGCGGAGCAGGAGGGAGTGTCAGACTTTTACTGACTAAAACCCATCCATGTTCCTTCATCGACCTTTGTGTTCCGGGGCCACGGTATCTCTTTCGAACAGTCCCGCAACCCCGGAGAAACCGACCCCTGCTGTTACAAAATGTTTTTGAACACCGCTCGCCAATATTCATGTAGGTAGTAATGAATATGCTTCGTAATCAACAATGTAGCTTTGTCAGTGTATACCTAATATCAATATCATATAATCTGTGGAACAGGACGACGGACGCGATACATTCGTCAAGTACACATGTTCAATTATTAATAAGTCCGCTCAACGTTTGTGATACGGGCACCAGCACTTTTTAATGACGTTTAAAAATTCAAAACAATTTCAGTAACATTTTCATACAGACTAGTTTACTAAAAGTTACCCAAAACAGCTGTATATACATTTATGGAGCAGGAAAATGGGATTGCAGATACAAAAATGAATAAAATATCAGATTGGATTCGTTTGACATAAAAATGTGTGTGTAAAAACTTTTATATGCTTATCAATTGGGTTATCGCTTGCATAGTGCGTACGGAATGTTATGTGATTATGTTTGTGTGTGTGTGTGTGAGTCGCATAAATTGGCGAATTTATGTGTTAGGGGACAGTTTGTGTTATTGAGTGACCTCAACTGCAGATATAGCATGTCAACGCTCGTAAATGTATAGTGAGGATTATTATAATGTCTGTCATCTTGTTTCAGTTTATTATTCCTGACATGCACTTTGCAATAATAATTAAAATGTACTGTTTTAAGCTTTCACGGTTCATAACTATACTTAAAATCTCAAAAAAGAAAAAATGAATGAATGAGATTGTTAAAATATCAATGTGTAAAATGTATTTGGACTTTTTGATAAAATAAATTAGTTCTTTTCTATTTTTATGACTTATTTAAATTGACATGCTTAAATTGTATCCATTGACATGTTTAATATTGTAACTAGTGAATGTAATATTATGACATTTTTTTCTATTTATTGTGATTGAAATGATTTGACTTTAATTTGTGAAATGGAATTATATTAATATTATAATTGTCATTTAAAATTATATTAATTGATTATGATTTGCATGCCCATGTGACGGCAGAACATGGAGAACTAACTTCTAAGACAACATCTACGTACCACTTAAAGTAATTACGGGATAACATCCGTGATTTTCTTTATTAATGAAGTGCCGATATTTCGACGCTGTTGCAAGCATCATGGTCGCGGGAATACTAAGAAGAAAGAAAAAGAATACTTTAAGTCTAGTGAAAAACCGTGAAAGTCAAAAACAGCACATTTATTTACCAATTTGTATACCCATGTTTGCAAAGAAATAAATTATTTGATTTGATTTGTGAGACTAAAAACTAAAATAATAAAGTGTTTTAGTGTTCTCGGGTTTTTATTGTACAGTACTCCAAAAGAAGACGGCTTATACATACCACTCCACACAGGATTTTGTTGGTGGTTAGTTCAGATGTTTACCCAAGTTATTTTAGTTTATTCAAAACCTACATGGACCCGAAAGACGTTAGGTGAGCCAGTTCGTAAAGGTCGTTTTATCTAGAGGCAGAAAACTCTCTGGTTAATCTTTTACAAATATCTGTCTTTTACAATGTTGTAATGTTACCGTGTCAATACTCATAGTTGGTGCCAGTTAAGATGAGAATAGCGGTCATTGATCCACTTACATTAATTATTAAACTTCTTAACTTTAAAAACCAAAAATAAGCCTGTTCAAGTCTTGAATCGTCATCTATCGTGATCTTCAACATTTTTTGTAACGAAAAACGATACATGGTTTATTTGTTTTGGTTGGTACGAAGAAATATTAGGGAAAGGGCAATGACCGCTATTCTCACCTTAACTGGCACCAACTATAGGAAGGTATGAATGAGGTGCAGTATAGTTGGATATTAGAATCTTGGTGTTTAGCATTTTGTGGTTTAATTGCCTCACCTACTAGGGTAGAGAAGAAACAACTTTAACTTTGAACGGGCCTCACATATGCATGCCAAACGTGGTCTTTAACAAAAGAATCGTTAGAAAAGATAAGAGTTTGTCAGAGAGCTATAGAAAGGAGCTACATGGGAATAAAACTAAGGGATAAAGTTAAAAACACATTAATTAGAGAGAAGACCAAAGCCAAGGACGTAGTTAAACAAGCTCTTAAGCTAAAATGGAAATGGGCAGGACACATCCAAAGAATGAGTGACGAGAGGTGGACAAAAATAACCACAAACTGGTACCCGATCAACAAAAAACGCCGCCGAGGTAGACCATGCAAGAGGTGGAACGATGACATAGCCAAAGTAGCAGGAAAAATATGGAGCAGGCTGGCCAGAGACAGAGCGAGATGGAAAATAATGGAGGATGCTTTTACCGCTATAGGCGGTCCTTACATTTAAATGAATAATAATATTAAAATAGTATCCATGATAATAAATAATATAATAATTTTGAATGATGAATCTTATTAAATAATGTCAATTGTTAATAATGATAAATAACATTAAAATTAGCATGACGAAATTCTAATAAAATAATGTTTTTTGTTAAAAAAAAAAATGCACGAAGAAAATATGGTATTTTAATCGTTAATAAAATAATAAGAAATTCTATTTATTGTAAAGCATGATGGAATAAAATATCTAATTTAATGTAAATTGCTAACAGCCAATTGGGCCTAATAATAATTCAATTGAATAACCAATAACAATTAATGTAATAATTGATTTATGTACATACAGTGTAAGTCTACTTTATATTGTCAGTTTGACAGTATACAAAATAACTTTTCATTCATCTCCATTCACCACTTTTCATTTACAATAGAAAAAAAAACCACAACATTTTCGCTTGCAATTTCAACAGTTTATTACAGCGAAGCAGGCGAACATAATGATCATATCATTGCTTACCTGTTATTTAGAACTTTCGAACTCCATTAATAAGCGTGGCTGTAAAACTTCCATAATAGTTTGCCCAACAACTTTGTTTAAACATAGTTTCCCCTCGTGGATAATGGAATTGTGTTACAACCTTTATATTACGTCGCACCTACGTTAATTCTAATAACTGTTTGCCTCGCGTTTATGGGGGAATCGGGGTATAAACCTTAGGACATGTGGATATAAATAGAACGCCCCACTTTTCCCCACGAGTGTCGTAATAAGGGTTATGATGTGGATGGGAGGTTGTTGTTGTGGAGGCCTTTAAATAACCCATCCCACATTCTTGATGGTGTCTCGTAAATGGTGACAAAAGGTAGATAGAACTGGCTTTTCTCTATGTCATATGAGCAGCGTACTGAAATCGAATACGTTTGTCGAACGCTCGTTCAATTATATCACAATCAGTCTTTCCAGAAATCCATGGTAAGCACCCATTGTTTACGGAGTGCATTTTCTCCGAAGTAGAAAAAGTAAAGTTGTGTAGTAATCGGTTGTCGTGGTATGAGCATGTGAAGCGGAGGAATGAAGGAAATGTCGTGAGGAAAGTTTTGAGTATGAATGTGAATGGGTTTAAGAGTAGAGGAAGACCAGAACCGATGGATGGACTGTGTATAAGAAGATATGGCAAGAAAGGAAGTGTGCGATGAGATGATAGGTAATGGAGAAGTATGGAAGAAGATAATATGCTGCGCCGGCCCCAAATAATTTGGGATGAGGGTAAGAGAATGGTGATGATTTTCTCCGAAGTCGCAGCCTTAAGACACCCTCGCTTGACTGAGAAGCTCGTGGGTCAAATGGTAAACTAACAATATTTGACTATAGTCTGCGCCATTTAAGTAGGGAATAAAGGTCATTAAACCGCATACATTTATTCAAATACATAATTCCGAAAACAGAAATAATGACATAAACTTGTCCCGAAACTACCTCTAACGTGATCCTTGACTTTTTCTAGTAATCAAAAACGATGCATAATGTATTGTCGGGGTACCTACGCGGAGAAATTAAAGAGGAATGACCTTTATTCCATACTTAAATGGTTCAGACTATAAGTTTATTTATTATTTAATTTTAACTTATAACTTATTAACTTAACTTATAACTTATTTTTATTTTATTTTAAATTTTTGACATTTTAAATTTTATTTGACATATCAAATTATTGTGTTAATTTTATATTATTTTGTTTTTGTTGGTAAAATTAGTATTCATAGTAGTATGTAGTGTGTATTTATGTGTCTCTGATTTCTTATTACTAACATTATGTTTTTTAGTGTACCTACTAACAAAATTATGGATCATTGTGTCTGAATTAAATTAAATTAAATTATATTAAATAAGTAGGATGATATGAAATATTTTTAGTTTACATACCTTTGCATAGGAACTTTTCTGGCGCTGTCTTTAACCAAAAAACTACGGTCAAACAGCAGAGTACCTGGAACAAAAAAAAAACAAGATCGGCAAACAATACGGCAGCAATAACTTCACAGCTTTTAATTACCAATGCACAATATTGAACGCTGAAAGATATCCAGCTTCCAACTTTATTTTAATTAGTAAAGTTGAACAATTAGCTATTTTGCTACCTCACCCAACTAGCTGGTATTCGAGCCAGATAAATTGGAATTGTTTAATTCGCTTCCCCTGCATTGTACAGCAATGTCGTTAATCTTTGTCGTTTGAGCGTGCTAATGAATTAGAAGAAAAAACTAGTGGCTCAAAGCTTTGTTCTAGATGTACAATTAGTATCAAAGCAGTGAAGGGTGCTACACTCAGCGGGAAAATCCAATATGTGTACTTGTGTATTAAATTATAAAAGGTGTCGCTTTGCATCCTAGTTAAATTCAAGGAGGTATCCCATGCTAATGATTCTCAACCCGAATCAATAATAAAATGGGTAGGTTTTTTTTACGGAAATCGGTAAGTGTAACCACCCGTATTTAAACGCAGCCCATCTGTTACTAGCCCCATAACCGCGCCTTGACACACACAAATAAACGCACACAGTTACATGTCGCGCGATGGGTGTTTTTGTTTATTACTTTCGTGTTATTCTGAAATACTGTCAAACAATTGTTGAAACAATTTAAAATAGCAGCTTTATTAATTATTGACCAGGTATCGTAATTTAAATTGATTATTTAAGTATTTTGTGACAAACTCCTGAATTTTGACTAGGATGCAAAACTACACCTTGTATATTCCGGAAAAAGTCGAAGGCATCTCAGAGGCTCTCTTTTTTATAGTTATATTAGGACATCTGGCAAGTTGTCCGAAGAACTTGTCGTCTGCTTAACTGGACTATCCTGTGGGTACCTTGAGTGTATCTCTTCCAGCTGGGGATGAAGGGTCCTCTGACTTTAAAATTAATAAGTACTTAATTATACCGTGCAGTTCAGTTATAGGTGAGTTCCAGTTTTAGACGTGTCACACAAATAATTAGGTATTTTGTTTGGGAAACTCAGCTTTTCTTGAAGTGTGCAGAGCCGAAGAGAACACGATTCTGTGATGGGAGATGCCAACCGGAGTTTTACAGGCACGAGCCGGATGAAAGACGAATAATGTGTTGTGATTGCTTCGGACCCGTTTTGTTTCACAAATATTAACGAATCAAATGTACCGGCCGGAACCAGTGTGAAACTTCGCCTCACAATCATAGCCATAAAGTGCAAATTGCAATGGTGGTAAGTGTAAGAACTGTAGTAGATTTGATAATAGTTGCTGAATGGGTTTTGTAGGACCTCGAGTAATCATGTTATCGAAGTAATTTCGGGCTAGGAGCTAGCTTTGTGATTGTGCTTGAATGTACATTGCAGTTACTGTGCAAAACACTGCAAGGGGCTTGATTGCAATTGCAATTACTGTTGCGAAATAGAGGGTATCTTGATTATAATTTGCGTTGAGTCTATTAACGATGATAATGTTACATGAGAAAAGACGAAGATGGGATAACGGAGAAGAAAATAAAATTTGTAATAAGAACTTGAGTACAAAGGTAACGATTATTTCTTAAGACATTTCTTCCAAAAAAAACGCAATAGAAGAAATATAGACAAGTGTTAGAAAAGGCAGAGATAAAAGTGTTTACGTAGATGCACAAGAGTTCCGTTGTATATCTCTGAAGATCAGCATCAGAATTTTAAGAATCAGTCCACAAATGGGGTAGAAATCAGGTAACTTATATTAAAAAAATAAAAAATACATACACACGAACATATAACCTCCTTTTTTTAAGTCGGTTAAAAATAGGACCTTTCGAGAATGGGATATTTGCGCGAATGGGACCTTTTGAGAATGGGACTTTTTGAGAATGGGACATTGTGCGAATGGGACATTTTGCAAATAGGACGTTTCGCGAATATGACATTTGTTTTCACGGTGATATTTTGCGAATGGGACATTCTGCATCAGATCCCATTAGAGGATAGAAGAGTATTTTCTTATAAATTCTAATCTTAAGAAATGACTATCTGCATGCCAAATTTCATCCAAATGAAGTGTCAAAGTGAAAGAGAAGCATAGCAAAAAGGAGAGTAGGCCTATAGTCAGCTATGTGGGTTAAATAAAACTGCCAATTGAATCTACACTAATATTACAAAGAAGAAAGATTTTTATTTTTGTGTGTATGTTTGTAATGAATAAACTCAAAAACTACTGCGCCGATTTCAAAAATTCTTTCACCATTAGAAAGCTACATTCACCTTGAGTAACATAAGCTATATTTTATCCCCGTACTCTCACGGAAACTGGAACTACGCGGGTGAAACCGCGTGACGTCCGCTAGTAATTTATAAATCACAAAAAAAAAACTTAATTTTATGAGGAAAAAACGGGTTTGTTTAAAAAACATGTTACGTAACATTCTATCCACGTGTTAATGCCAGGCCCAAGGGCCTTTTGAGGTGAACAGTCCGAAACATGAAAGCTGTAATTGACAAGAATCTAGTAATTAAGTACTCATTAATTACCATGGTACTTAACAGTTAATTGCTACAATAATAGGTAAGAACGTATGCTTGAAGAAATCGTAATTATAACTCCGGTTTGATAAAGTAACATTACGAAGAACCTTTAACAAGAAACACTGTCTTTGGCATCAAACATGAGTAGGAATTTACGTAAAACCTTACGAGAAGGTTTCTTAGAAATATATTCTGATAACTAGTCCCGTTGTATAAGTTCGCAGTAATTTTTCATGCAATATAATCTTGTACGACTACGAATTATAGAAGATAACTAACAATGTGTCTTGGGTTTGAAATAAATGTATTCATGAATTCCAGTAACTTCTAAATTAGTGTTGCCACAGGTATGTACAATTATTACGAGCAATGATATGTAGTAAGTTTTTTGTCTACGTCTGAACGGACCAAAATGAATTGACAGCGGTCCGTTGAGACTAAACACCCTTATAAACATGGATTTCTGCTACTTAGTCTAAGATCCCTTACAGAACGATCTTCACCGAGCTGGTGAATGGATGAAAAGTATTTTAATATCAAATTAAATATGTCACTAAATATTGCAAATGGGTTGACTAAAAAAAATCAGTCCAGAATATGATTAATTAGCAATTTAAAAATAACGTATTTTTTTAAACATTTCTCTGGTTTGGTTAATAGACAAATTCCATACCACTATAGAATATGCAAAGGATATGAATCCGAATATGCAAACGTTAGGTTAACCTAACGTTTGCATATTCTACAGGTTTCATACTTTCGATTGGTATGGAATTTGTCTATTACCCAAACCAGTGACATGTTGAAAAAAAAAAACATTGTATTCTGGACTGAATTTTTTTAGGCAACCCATTTGCAATATATTTTTTGACATATTTAATTTGATATAAAATACTTTTCATCCATTAACCAGCACGGTGAAGGTCGTTTTTTATACTAACTGTAATCATCTTCTGCATACGATATCTCTTTGTTGGGGTCAGATTCCCATCTAATCAGATTCAGATGAATATCGCTATTTTATATAGAGCGAGTTGCTATCTGACCTCCAAAACCCAGTTACTGGATACTACGATATACCTTGGTAAGACTTTTGTCAGACTTTTGGGCTTCTGACTAAAGATCTACAGATGACAGAGGTTTTCTCTTACAGTTTTGCTTGTATTTTTTTCTGTTACAAACATAGTACTTATTTTGATACTAAAATGGCAAAAGTCTCAAATCAAAGTTGCAATCTATGTTCCATTAGAAAATTTTTGTTTAGTGTATCTTCATTACATAGAGCGAATGCTTATCTGACCTCCACAACCCATTAGTACTAGGTAGACAGGTTGTCAAACTTTCAGGTCATTGACTACAAATGACAAAATCTACAAATGACAGCCGGGACCAACGGCCTAGGCACGGAGGAAACTCGGTATGTCATGTAGTGGGTGGTTACCCATCCACAGACATTTATAGGTATGTCTGTGGATGGGTGACCACCCCAGGCCGTGGGCAAGCGGTGAAGATTGACCCGAGCGGCTGTTGTTGTTTAGCCACGAGCACCTCTTTAAAACTTTGTTAAGTGTATACGTTATACTTAGTAGTACGTATGACTACTCCACGACTGTCAAAGATCTACAAATGACAGCCAGGACCAACGGCCTAGGCACGGAGAAAACTCGGTATTTCATGTAGTGGGTGGTCACCTATTCACAGACATACCTAATGTCTCTGGATGGGTGACCACCCACTACATGACATACCAAGTTTCCTCCGTGCCTAGGCTGTGGGCAAGCGGTGAAGATTGACCTGAGCGGCTATTGTTGTTTAGCCACGAGCACCTCTTTAAAACTTTGTTAAATGTATACGTTATACTTAGTAGTGCGTATAACAGGACAGTACCGCTTAATTTGCGTGGGATGTAAGTACCTACCTACGAACAAACCTACGTTCCATTACAGTTTATAATCCAACTACCCACACTAGAAATTGTTTGTCAGCTCTGTGTAAACTTTGCCAGCTATTATTTTTTACAGAGTGATGCGTAGGTTTTGAGTCATCTTTAATTAACTTCAGAATTTATTTAAGACGAGATGCATGACGATCCTTTGTCTAAGTTTCCCTTAATAAATAAAATATGTAATAAACGTGAGTCATTATTTGAATTCGTGGTGAATGGTCCATCGTAAGTTAAGGATAACCTCTAATGGGGTATACACGTAATTAAATCTAGGAAAAGGCTAGGCAGATGACCTAGCCCCAAACATAGTTATGTTAGGTCGGCTTCCAGTCTAACTGGATGCAGCTGAATACCAGTAATTTACATGACCTCCACAATACTGGGTAATCCGATACCCCTTGGTAAGACTGCTTATCAGATTTTCAGGCCATTGACTACCCGTACCGACAGTAAAAGATCTACAAATGACAGCCGGGACCAACGGTTTAGCGTGCTTTCCGAGGCACGGAGAAAACTCGGCATATAAATGGTCACCCACCCACAGACCGACCTTGGAAAGCGCAGCTTAACCTTGAAGATTGACCCATGCATCTGTTAATAGTTAGCCACGAGCTTCTTCTTCTTCTTGACTACAGAAGATCAAATTATGGATATTACGGATGGTTGACCGGTAGGTGGGTGACCGGGTGGTTGACTTTTGCGATGACATCAATCTACGTACCACGTGTAGCGACTCGTGTGTGGGAGGGCCTATTCACAATGTTGTATGGATATACTGTATGTGGTATTTCCCTCTATATTATCGGCTCTCAGACGCGCGCACGTCCGTTCATTACCGCAGCTCAACGCTAACTGACCGCACGCGCAGACAGACGACATAATGCTTCCCTCTCTTTCACTCACAGACACTACACTGTAGCTAATAGTTCATGAAACGCGTACATTCTTCCTATTTTTGGGGTTCCGTATACAAAGGGTGCTAACGGGATTTGATTACGGAGCTTATGGTTTCTATCTGTGTTTCTTCCAAATCTGACTAATGAACAAATTAGCACGTACATGACAACATATAAAGAGAAAACAAGGTAAACTATTATAGGTATTCCATAGTAACTTTTTGGTAATTGTTCTTTTTTGAAACCTTTAGTGCGTAACACCAACAAATAAACAAGATTCTAATCTTACTCTTAGCATTTCCACGACAACTAAATCGGATTTATTTCCGTTTTCAGCAACTAGTAGAATACAATTTAGCACTTTCCGTGTATCGCATTACTTCCCAGTCATGCTTACATCATCATCATCATCATCATTTCAGCCGAAAGACGTCCACTGCTGGACATGGGCCTCCCCCAAAGGGGGGTTTTTGCCATAATCGCCACGCTTGGCAGGCGGGTTGGCGATCGCAGTGCGGTTGTTACAAAAGCACAGAGAACGCTGCTGCCCATTCTCTGGTAAGTCCCTTAGTCGCCTCTTACGACACCCACGGGAAGATATGGGATGGTGCTATTCTTTACGTCCGACACCATACAGAACATGCTTGCATGCTTGCATGCATGCTTACATAATAATATAAAATACCAACATTACTAACGGTCAATTTACAACCGAATAAAACACGCTTTTATCCAATTTAATGTTTTTAAATTTCCTGTAACGCAGAACATATTTAATTTATTAAATACTTAAATCACTGCGAAATACGTTCTGTCTCATTAAAATTGATGTTAATGGAGTTTAACTTGATAATTTTTGGAATAAAATTATTTCGTAAATGATGGGTCTTGTTTAAAATGTTTTTTGCTTTTTTTAGTGTTATTAATAGTCTCGGGAGAATAATATTGCCACAATGATGTACAGTTAGCGGACAGATAGTAGATCCTATCTGAAAATAATATTTCTATAGGTACGAAAATTATTCGAATCGCAATTGCCAATTTTTTGACGATTGTAAAATCTTATCTTTATTTTCAGATAAACAAGTACCTATTTCTTGCAGAACATGAACTACTACCACCGTGACCTGTGCCCCGCAGTTTTACCCACCTTTCGGCATATCAATGAAAAAAGTTTTATTTAAATCCGACTGAGACCAGCGCGTTCTTACAGCGTTGCCAGAATGTTACTTTTGTAACATTTTACGTTACTTATGACCCTCTCATGTTACCTCCATGTTACACGACTCAATATGTTACTTTTGTGTCACTTTTACGTCAGACAAAAAAATATCATGAAACGGAACGCATCCAAGAATGTTTGTATACGAACGTAACTCACATACTAAAGAGAAGAATTTGACTGTTTGACATAAAATCAGTGTTGCCAACTCACGTGAGGCATAAATATTGGAACAGGTGCTTAGGTGTGTATTAGGTATTTCTCGATGCGAGTCCGTACCTAATCCAAAGCGTCGAGGATTATGTATGCCACAAAGTATTCGTACACAATCTACACAGAAGATATTCCGTAACTTAAAATGTGGGGGTTAAGTTTCAAGTTTAATTAGCACTGCCGCCAGCGCCATCTATGTAGAATTCTACTGGGCTAGTTAGTGCTCTAGAGATTAAAGTTGTAACAATTTTAAGTCGTCGTTATATTTACGCTACCGTTATTGATGATACTCTCGAAGAAAAATAAAAGTTTTACGTCTTATAATGAAAAAAAAAAACAAATGTGTAAAAAGCAGAAACTCACGTGTTATTATGGGTAAAATGAATGTGAATATAATAATGCTCTGGTTTCTATACTTAGTACCTACACCAGTTTTTACCTAAACACACATCATTGATTGTATGTTTTTTCTTTTTCAGCATCGTCAGTCGATTATTTCATCAACCATTAGTACGATTTTTTCGAAGTGTATGAAATGGGACAGGAAGGAAACTTATTTTATTTTTTGTGTAATTAAGTGCCATAATATGGTATTGTGTCGTTTTCCACTTAATAAGGTAATGTTACTTTTCTCGTGAAAATGTTACTTTTTGAGCTGTCTCATGTTATATTTGACTACCTGCCACTGGCAACACTTAACAAACAAACATACTCTTCAGCGTTATGATGGACATAGATGGTATATAGTAAGATATCTTGATTAGAAACGTTTCAGAACAGGTTCAAACTAGCCAATCACGAGAAACTGTTTCTAGCTAACTTTATAAAGCTTTAAAAGTTGACATGTTTTTGCACTCTTTCTAGAAAATAATAAATGTCCGAGTTCCTCGAAGTCTTGTGAACGTATTTACGCTTTTACCTCGCTCCAAAGGATTGAGATAATCGCTGGAAAATACAAGGTTTTTAAATGTGGTTAAATAACCACTTTACAATAATAGCAATACAGTTTCAATCGGGAAACAGTATGTTTTAAAGGTACGTATTTAGTGAAGATAAAGTAGTCCTAGTCAATAGTCGGGGAACGGGCATGTGATACGGAGTAATGAGGAAAATGTCGTGAGGAAAGTTTTGAGTATGAATGTGGATGGGTATAAGAGTAGAGGAAGACCAAAGAAACGATGGATGGACGGTTTGAAGGATGGTATGACAATAAAGGAGGTCTCTGAAGTCGGCCAAGAACTTTGCTAAGATTTACAAGCTACTAAGCTATTTTTAAAACACAAAAAAGATTATAAGGTTATGATATGTTTTCGAAATGATGTATCACACCCGTTCCGGGGTTGCGGGACTGTTCGAAAGAGATACCGTGGCCCCGGAACACAAAGGGCGATGAAGGAACATGGATGGGTTTTAGTCAGTAAAAGTCTGACACTCCCTCTTGCTCCGCCCAGAGCGGGAGGAGTCATTTGATGATTTCCCATCCGAAAAAAAAAGAAAGGTTGTGATATGTTGTTAGGATATGTTTGTGCATCCTCACTTCCCAGCTAGATTTCCACTGAACAAAAATGTAAAATATAAAATACTAACGGATGTCCCGCGGTTTCACCCGCGTAGTTCCCGTTCCCGTGGGAGTACGGGGATAAAATATAGCCTATGTTACTCAAGGTGAATGTAGCTTTCTAATGGTGAAATAATTTTTGAAATCGGTTCATTACTTCCGGAGTTTACCCCCTACATACAAACTTACAAACAAATGTTACCTCTCTTTATAATATTAGTATAGATATAGATTGATCTCAGTTATAATTAGTACCTATTGCGATAATGATGTCACTTTATGTTATTACTATGTCTATAATTGTTATCCTGTAGTTGTACCTAGTATGTTACTCTGATAAATGTGTTACATACCCTCTATTTGTAAATAATATTTATTATTAACCACTTAAAATTTAATGCTAATCTTATTTATTGCTGTGCCCTAACAGGGTCCATCATTGTTCTTAGCTGTAGGTAAGCCTATTGTAACATCTTTTTAAACTTATGGTATGCAAAATAAAATGAATGTATATGCTTCGTGGATTCTGTAACTCATTCCAAACCCTTGCTCACATGGTGGTTTCACTGAAACTCTTACCAAATCAACAACCAGAACAACTTCATCAACACCATCAGCAAATTAATTGAATTCTCAACTTGTTGCTATCAACTATACCCACCATACCCACCTACTGGTTATCGCTGAGTGGAAATTAAAACGGTTTTAAAGGGTTTCGCGGGTTCGCGTGATGTCGGCAAATGTAACGAAGTGTCTATTAAAGTTGGCGTGGGGTCATTAAGTGCTCTAGTTGCTTCCTACCTTCTCTTTTGTTACGCATTGTGATGTTTATGTTAGTTTGACACGAGTTCTGATGGGTAATGCGATTATGGTAGGAAGTTCTGTTTTTTGTTGCATGTTTAGTAATGCATGGGGCTGTAGAACTTTTGCTCAGGGTTGTTTCAAAAGATGGTGCTGTGAAAATTGCTTTATCTGCCATGAGGTTTTTCTAGAACGCCTGTGATTAATTTAGGAAAATCTTTTATGATGACCACCTATACCTACCTACTACCACAATGATACTACCAACACAGACATCATCATGTTAGCCTTAACTTATTTAGGGTTCGTGCGGCGTTTCGCCTTCTTTATCCATACTTTTCTAATACACGCCATGCAAAAAGCCTTCACAGCCATCTTTAGCCATCTTCCACATACTTAGTGCATCACCACAAATATTTAATAAATATTATTAGTAAGTATACAATCATGTCATATTCGTTTCTGTCAAACTAGATAGTTTCTCTCGTTGAACGCAACGCTGTTTCGACTGTTTTGCAAATCCATGTCTTTCATATTGCACCTTTCACAGTTTCACAGAGTTTAATTATAAATTTGCCACGAGAACCCAGTTCAACTAGAATTTAAAACAGAATTTGCACTAAATGCAGGTCATCAGTGGGTCAACGCTAGTACACAAGGAACTATTATGGAATCTGACATCTCCAACGCGATCTAATGCGAGCGCAAGTCGTTTGCGGTGTGGGTTGTTGTCGGGTCCGCACTCGGGTCGTGGTATGTTGTGTTTAGCTGTGTTGCAGTTATTGTTAGCAGCATGTACTTTAACATTGTTAAAAGGAGTATACTATGTATCCGTACTATTCGTACTCTTGTTCTTAACATAACATCACTTTTTATCTCTTTTCTATATCTGTTTAATCTCTGAAGGGTTAGGCGGAGGTGTACCTAAAAATACACCCACATTTCGCCAGTTATGATGTCCCAGCATTTAATAGGGGGCGAGCCTATTGCCATCAACCGGGCAAAAATACAAACTCCGACATTCTCGAGACTCTTGTCCTTCGTCGTGTTTAATAAGCTTCGGCCAGAAATTTGCTACCTCGAAGGCGTTACTAGGTTTCGAACAAGGTGCAGTTATTCAAGGAGCGGCACAGGAGCTGGGTCATAGTTTACGATGTGGGTCCGCTGTTACATTTTTAGGGTTCCGTACCCAAAGGGTAAAAACGGAACCCTATTACTAAGACTTCGCTGTCTGTCCGTCTGTCCGTCTGTCTGTCACCAGGCTGTATCTCATGAACCGTGACAGCTAGACAGTTGAAATTTTCACAGATGATGTATTTCTGTTGCCGCTATAACAACAAATACTAAATATAGTCAATGGTACGGAACCCTTCGTGTGCGAGTCCGACTCGCACTTGGCCGGTTTTTTTTTTTATAACTATCCTCTATGGGTGTGCATGAAAAATGTATACTTATGACGCGAAGGGTAACTATAAAAACGACAACAGCACCCCTAGCCAAGTTGACAATCTACAATCGTTAACGCTAGTAGAAAACAATTGAAATGAATGGGAATGACATCCTCTCAACGTTAAATCACGTGATCAACACAAACGAATAGAAAATTCGTAGACAAGTTTACATCGTTCAAAATGATAGAATAGAATGTTATCGTTTTTACATTGTTGATCACTTAACTCTTTGGTAGGAACGCTCCCCATAGACTAAAGTGTAGGTTTTGTCTTTTTGTCATGAGAGAACGAGCGATCGACTGAGTCGTGTCAACTTGGCTACCAATTTAGCGCTTTCTACAATCGCGTACGCCGAGGCGTTTACGATTGTAGAAAGAGAATCGATACGAAATATTTGTAACTTTGCTAGGGGTGCAGTTTCGCCATCTATGTCGGCGTTTCTATAGCTTTATGTAGTTTGTGTCAATACAATAGAAAAAGCTGTACGAACAAGCTGTGTACGCAAACTTTGAACGGATTTAACTTCCATGCTATTTATTTGCATTTGACATTGCTTTTTAAAAAACGGAACTTTGTGTTTCATGGCATGTGCTTTTGAACGTTAAACAATAATGTTTGATACGTTCATTTTTCACAAATTTGTACTCTGGGAACCCCTGTAAAACATGTTTTTGATTTGAAACGTTCCTCATGAAAGTCGCAAATGAATTCTGATAAATAACGCAGTACATTTCATTTGCAAACAAATAAAAGTTACGGAAATAGAGACACACAAGCGGGAACTGAATAGTTAAACAGTACGCTCGCTGTTTGATGAACAAACTAACTTTATTGAAACTAAGCTCTAACTTAATCAGTCATTGTAATTATAAGTCAAACTCGAATAAATAATGTTTAATCTAATGGAAATGAATTGTAAATTCAGTGGTGTCCACGTGGACGACGCGGCGTTGGAAGGCCTCCCACAAGGTGATGACCTGGATGCAGGCCACGAGAATTCGCTGGATGCAAAAAGTACAGGACTGGGCGATGTAGTGCTTGGGAGAGGTATATGTACTCCTCTAATTCATCCAAAGGTTGCCTTGAAAAGATTGCTTTTAGCGATAAGACCGCCCATTGTGTCACCCGATCTGAAATGTTTTCTTTCATATAAATTAAAATTTGAATGGTGAGGCTTGGCAACGAAAAAATCTAAGTAGTCCGTCAGTTAGATTTCAAAAAATATTTGACTATATTTTTTCTTTTGTTACCCACGACGGAACGGAGACGGTATATGCGTTTGGGGTGAGAGGATGTTTTTTTGTGTGTTTGTTTGTTTGTGTTGGATATGAGAATTGTCTGTGGTCCAGCCCCTCCCTCATAATCTGTTGGCTTTGACTGTGCTTTGTGTCAGCGATCCAATAAATCTATAAGTTAATTAATTATAGTGTTTAATTTCAAGATACAATAGTTGGCGACGAGGATTAAGGACCTGTGCAGCAAATAAATATAAAGAAACATCAAAATAAAACGAGAACAAACAAATAAATACGAAATACGTACAACAGACACGCGGTACAGAGTGAAGTACGCGCGTGTTGCTAACGAATTCCTAAGTTCGCCATATTTGTTAGAAAATTAATTGTGTGTTTAAATTGTCTCAAGAAGATGTTAAATAAAAAACATAATGCCAAGTTCATCAGAATATTCGGATGCTGAAGATGAATTAGAATTCGCGCCATGGTATAATTTTTAGTGCGTTCAGACGTCACGAGCCCCCACTCCCGAGTTTTGATGCGTTTTATCTTTGTCAATATTCATTGATTCATAATTCTCCAATACTCTAACTGACGAACTAAATAGATTTGCACTTTATTGATGGTGGAAACTAGCCCACAGAAAGTTCTGTCTATCTATCTATGTCCAACAGTGGACGAATTTTGGCTGATTATAATGATGATGAAGATGATGACTGCCTACTTTGTGAATGTTCTTGTTAAATCTTACCATAAAGAATTTATAAAAGCCAGCATCTTTCAGCCCACAACAGAATATTGTTGAATCCGGGAAGTACTTACCTCGAATAATAAGCTTTGCAAGAATCGCAAGTGACACTGCCTAGGGGTGACAGCGATCGACAGTTTGCGTTCACACCCTACCTGTTGAACCACTATTGTGGAGAACTTCTACGATCATAAATATTGTCAGCTTCGGTTATTTAACATAATACCTTCTCTGAATAGACTGAAAGTTTGTTTTACACTTAGGACCAACGTTAAATTCATACACCTGTGTCATTAATTTAGTTTAGGACTTTTAGGCCTATTAGGCGTTTTAGGCATTTGTTTGTGGAAAAGTCATAGGAAATAAAAGGAAATAAATAGGAACCGTCAAACTCATGTTTGACGGTTCCTATTACGTCATTGAAATATAGGCAGTCTATATTTCAATATTTACAAGTCTTGTCGGGAGTTCAAACGTGGCTTTAGCATTTAATATTCCCATATAATATGTATGTAGTATGCTAGTTGTATGTTTACATAACATGTAAATTATAGGTACTAAACAGGGTTTTCTTCAATATTTGTTGAAAGCGTGTCTCATTTAGACACGTGTTCAATACTATGACCTTGTAAAATATATTGTTTTATTTACATTTCTTACGCCTATAACATATTAATGTAAGACCTGAGGAGTTAGGCACAGTGACATATTATAAGCAATAAAGTACGGAAAAGTTTTTGTCAAATCCGAAGTCAGTCATTGAATCTATTTCAAAGCGTATGTGTTTAAGGAAACACCTTTAAAGCACTTGTCTAAGTAAGACCCTTGAAGTCTTATATTCTTTCTCTTAGGACTGCTTGAAATCAGCTGGAGCATTTAGTCAAACCACGTCTAGCTAAATCTGAGAGCAGAAAAGCGAATTCGTGAGCCCACATTCAGCAAAAGTTGCCAACATGGTTCATTGATCATCAAAGCTGCAGGCAATTCATTACCCAGTGCAAAAGAGAAGTCACCAAACTCAGAAGTTTATTCATAAAGTTTACCGTTTCCAAATAAACACAAAACAATGTTCCATTCCCACAAACTATAAAGCCGTAACTTTTTCAATGAACCGCCGAAGTTTTTACGTATTTCGGCATAGCTATTTAGAGTTCCTTAGCTAATCTATTAAATCTCACCAAACTACTGCTTTCAACACTCAATTCTTATCATTCAGGTCATCGGTGATACGTAAGCTGGTTTTTATAGTGGGTTTGGGTCAAGGGCGAAGACTTAACTACGCGCAATTTTTACCTTTTCCTCGGTTTTCCTCGTGAGTATAAATCTACTCCGTTCGGTTGAACGAATGTTGTTTGGAATAGCATTAAGTAATTAGTCATGCACTCACGCCTGTTTTTGATGGGAGTTGGCAGAAAGGCGCAAGCTAATAGTTATTAACTTTAAGGAATGATACTTCGAGCCGGAACTTTTATTGAAAGCCTGTTGCCAAACAAGCTGACCTAGTCAGAACTCGATCAATGCACTTTTCATTCGGTCTGTTTATCAAAGGATTATTTCGTACCTTCGTACTGTTATCGTCGGGTTTAATGTAAATTACTCAAGGTCTGCCATAAGGTCCCGAAAAGACTGCTGCGATAACAATACTCCTTTATAGTAGAAAGTTTGTTGTTGGAGCTCGTGGCTAAATAATAACAGCCACTCGGGTCGATCGTTAGGTTAAGCCATGCTTGCCTAGGTTGGTCTGTGGATGGGTGACCACCCATTACATACCGTGTTTCCTCCGCGCCTCGGAAAGCACTTTAAGCCGTTGGTCCCGCCTGTCATTTGTAATAATAATAATAATAACTCTATATATTCTCGTCTAGCTAACGGAGAGTACCTGCATAGACACAACCTTGTAGCCAGGATTATCCATCAGCAACTTGCTCTAAAATACAACCTTGTGGAATCGGAAGTGCCTTACTATAGGTATGTGCCTGACCCAGTTCTCGATAATGGCTGTATCACGTTGTACTGGGATCAATCCATCATCACTGACAGGACTATTGTAGCCAATAAGCCTGATATAGTGGTGGTGGATCGATCAGAGCGGCGCGCAATGATTGTTGACATAACGGTCCCACATGATGAGAACCTCGTGAAAGCAGAGAAAGATAAACAAATCAAGTATCTTGACTTGGCTCGCGAGGTTGTTGACATGTGGGAAGTGGACTCAGCAATCATTGTGCCGATAGTCGTATCAGCCCATGGCTTAATTGCCAAGAGCCTCGATCAATACCTGAGGAGGCTCTCGTTAGGCAGCTGGATCAAGGGTTTGATTCAGAAAGTGGTACTCCTGGACACGGCTCGTATTGTTAGGAGGTTCCTCTCTCTGGAGCCCTGACCGCCGGTAGCTTGGACCCTGTTCCCGATACCGGTAGGCTACAATTTTTTATATTTTTAAATGTTTTTCATATATTTTTTAATTAATATTTAAAAATGTAACAAATTTGTTTATAAATGAATAAAGGAAAATAATAATAATAAAGTTTATTTGGAACAACTTAAGTTTACAGAGTACACAGGAAAAACGAAGATAACTACAAAAGTAAAGTACTGTAGCGTAGCTATCAACGCCCAATTCAAAACACATACAATCATAGACATTGTTCCAGATTAACCTAAAAGAAGTTAAATTGAGGTGACAAAATAAATTAAAAATAGAAAAAAAAAAGAAAAAATATAAAGAACACTATGTTGTATAGAGTGGAGGTGGGGATGAGGTGTGTATTTGTGTGTGTGTATGTGTGTGTGTGTTTGTGTTTGTGTGTGTGTTTCTACCGCGTTTATGACACCATAAGTTGCTCAGTCTCATCATAGGACAAGCACTTAAGCCAGTGGGACACATTTCTCTTCAGTTCATTCCTAGTCATAGGGTATATTTTAATTTTTATATTTATGGCATTATAAAGTTTGGAGCTGGTGTGAGTGAAGTGGCGACTGACCATCGCTAACCTGCAGCGTTCAGTCTTACAGACTCTGTCGGCACGACGCTTCTTTGTAAGGGACTGAGGTTCGTAAGGGAGAAGTAGGTGCTTCCTAAGAACTGTTTGCAGCACGAACAATTGTCTCACAGAGAGGACCTGACAAAGTGAGTAAAGCTCAGATGTGAGAAATCTAATAGGTTTCTTAGCTAGTATTTGTATTTGTAGATCTTTGACAGTCGTCAGGTAGTCAGAGGCCCAAAAAGTCTGACAACCAGTCTTACCAAGGGGTATCGTATTACCCGGTACTAACTGGGTTGTTGAGGTCAGATAGGCAGTCGCTCCATGTGAAATACTGGTAGTCAGCTGCAGCTGATATGCTATATGATATATGATAGGGTCGGCTTCCAGTTTTACTGGATGCATCCAGTAAAACTGGAAGCCGACCCTATCATAGTTGGGAAAAGGCTAGGCAGATGATGAGTAGAAAGTTTGTTGTTGTTGTAGCAGCAGTAGAAATATTGCATTCTAATTAAGCTATAGACTTAAACAAAACTCTGTTTTAAGCTGTCACGGTTCATAACTTTACTTCAAATGTCACTTACGGGATATCTTCCGCTTCTTCTTTCTTCCCGCGATCATAGCGCTTGCAACAGCGTCGAAATATCGGGAGCTCAAAAATAAATAATAATCACGGAAGATATCCCTTAAACAAAACTGCCGAAATTTGGGGTCTAATATAGGTAGACCTGTGCCCAGCAGTGGACGTCTTTCGGCTGAAATGATGATGATGATAAGATAGACCTCTGCCTAGTCATTCGGGGATTACATGGGTATTGTTATGTTAAGCTTTGTCAAACTTAATATTGAACTCAGGAAGCTACACTCTATCTTCAACAATCAGGTTTTGGAAGAAAACTTGGCGCCAAAACGTGTGTGCTCAGACGTCACGTTGAAATGCTTGTCACGTCCATCAGTACAGAGGAATACTAAACTAGAGGATAGTATGCTTCGCTGGGAAAATCGAATCTTATAGGTTCAGGTGTAGACTTTTTGCTGAATACTTATTTTTCTTTTGGAAAAAGGCAAAATTGAATATGGGGATCTAAGTCAGAAGCCGTTATAAATACAGAAGAAAGAAAAAAGAAATGGTGTTTTTTTTTTAAATTGCCAGTAAATTATTTGATGTATTTTGAATATAAAAATAGCTCATAAATCATCCCCCTCTTTAACTTAAGTTTCATTTAAACACTAACATTAGAACCGTTTACCTCAATTTTCTTGGAAATAAATTCCGAATGCCTTCAGTAATCGGTCTTTAATGGCAGCATACACCTCATGTAAATATTCACACGCGTTCGAAGTTTACCCTACTTTAAAAGCGACAATCCAGAAAGGTACAACCTAACAACCCCAGCTTTCAAAGAGTTGCTAATTATTTAAATTCGTTTACCCCAACGAGTACACTTCTTGCCTCCGGATTTGCCATTTAACAATTCTGAATCAATTAATTTGAACTTAATCGCTGAGGTGGGCTAACTTCGGATTTTCGAATCTTCGGATCTTCCCCCGACCACACTGCGTTGACAATGGAGTTGCTCAAAGTCACCTGATTCGATCAATTTGTAATAATTTGGGTCACTTTTATGTCAATCAACAGGTTCTACGTCGTTTGCACCTGAGACTTTTATAATAGCTTTTTAATTTTGTTTTGTGAGAAGTGATTACTTGGATGAAAACGACTTTACCTTGCAGAGAAAAAAAAATATGCCGAGTCCTTGCATTTAGACCCACCGGTTCAGGCCGTGTGTTCTCAATTAGTGCATAGTTTTGAGATCAAAGTAAAACACTACTATAGCATAAACAACCTATAGGTAACGTTCAAAAAGCTTGGAAAAAGGTGTTGCCTCTGCAAGAGGGAGTCCAAAATCCACTGCGTGGGTCCTGTACAGATTGGTCGATGACACAAGTCCTTGATTTTATTTTTAAAGGATAAGCCAGTTACCTCATGATGGCTGATTGCCGATTTCTTCACGATATTTCTCTTCACCGTTTTGAATTATGATGACGTAAATTCTCCAAAAATATTCAGTCTGCTATCTCTTTTACTACCCGCCTACCTACCATATAAACCAACTTACTCTCAAAATAAGACATTTTCTCGTACATAACCGAGTCGTACTCCAAGTTCCCTTACTTGATGCCGTTATGTAAATAAGGGCTGACGTTAAATTAATTTATCTTCATTCCGTAGTATGCGGCGCGTTGTTTAGTTTTGTCTTATGAAGCTATTTTAGGGGGTGCTGGCAACTCTGTATAATTCATTATCATTATATTCTCGTTCTGTTTTGTGAATGCAGTATGAAGATGGATCTTTGCTGGGAAGTTTGTTTTTTTGACTGCTTCGTTGGTCTAATGGTTACATGCGACTGCTGAGAATGACGAATTCGATTCCTGGGCTCACTTTGATGGACCTGTGAATTGAACTTAGGATCTTATAACCAGCAAACCTCATCTGTGCAATACACGAAATTTGGGTCAAAATATTGGGGTGTGTTGCATTCGGCAACCATTCGCGGAAATGTTTTAATATACTCGTAGTTCAAACCTTTACATCCATTTACTTCCAAGAAAATCCGTACTTACTCCTATTCGGCTATTTCCGCATAATGTATATTTTAGCAAGTTCTACACCAATTCTAGGACCATAACAGTATTTGCCTGAAATTCTCTTAGGAAAATTTCTCGCACACGCAAGCAAAGCTTGGGCTAATATTCTACCGCAGCAATATTTACGTACAACGTTTGTGCTTTGACTGTATACTGTATATTCGTAGTCACGTAAATTTCACGACAAAACAATGAGCCATCGTCAAGACATGCACCCTCTAATATACCAACGAAAACACCACGTAATGTTTACCACGCTGGCAAAATAAACCAAGCTTATAAATACATTGAGCAACTACGAGAGATACTATTTACAGTAAAGTATTTGAGCAGAAGGTTTACATATTAGTGTTGAAAATTCTGGTAGGAAAACATGGTGAAAAATTCCCTAAACTACCGCAAACTCTTTGAAGCAAACTCTTTGAATACGGCAATACGGGGCAATGTCCATAACCACGGAAGCAATTGTGACCAGTGTTTGGTCACGTGATTTGTACTGTTGAATGGATAGAGACCAGTTATATTCTAAATTATTTGCATTTTTTTGTGTTTACAGATCTTAAAGGGCCTAAAAGCTAGGGTCCAAATACGGACCCTGTAGCCTAGTGGTGTGACCACCGGACAGCCAAGTCATAGGTCACGAGTTCGAACCAAAGACCTCAGATTTTCCGGATTCATGTGCGTATTGTATAATTATCACTTGCTGTGGTGAAGGAAATCATCGTAAGGAAACCAATATGCCTGAAATATATTTCTCGACGACATGAAGAAGCTCATGGGCGGCATAAAAACTCTGACACCAGGTTAGGCACTAACCACGCAATAAAGAAAGAAGAAGAGAAAGAGAGAGGGAAAGAAAAAAGAGAAAGAATGAGAGAGAGAATAGAAAAAGAAAGAAAAAAGAGAGAAAAGAAGAGAGAAGAGGGAGAGAATTGAATTGAAAATTGAAGAAGGGCATAACAAAAAGTCTAGTCTTAAGTCTTGTCCACATAAAAGAAAGAAAGAAAGAAAAAATATTTATTTGCCGCAGGCACATGACGTGCAAAACATAGGTATTAGGTACAAAACTTATTAGACGTTTAAAATATAACATACGTATGGAACAGAAACAAGAAAAAAACAAAAAAGTTGACATCTAGCACGTCGTGAGTGCGACAAACAGGTTAAACCACTCAGCATGATGCTGTGCTATGGGGAGCCCACAGCACAGCGCTGGTTTTCAGTGGTCACACACACACATAGGATCAGTCAATGCGATCGGGCGATTTTGCTGCTACATTTTCTGGTTGCAGCCTTATGAAGAAGCACCTTTACCGGGATCCTGCCGTTTTGCCGAAAAGATTTTGACAAAATTTCATTACCCAAACAAATTTTAGCAACCTTTTTTTATACCATTGCAATATTTTGAATGATTATAGTACGCATATTTTTATATGGTCAAATTTTTACTTGGCAAAATATTACCAAGTATAATGACATTATGGAATTTGGTCTTTAATCAAATGATTTATTACAGCAAACAATCCTCAGACAATAAACGTTTGGTGAAATGATTTGATAAGACAAAAAAGATTAAGGCAAAAATAAGATTTTTTGGGAATTATATAATTTAAAAATGCAATTATATTTTAATATAATCATTTGTTTAATGCAAAATATTTTGACATTACAATTTTGATTTTTTTGGAATAGACATTAGCAATTATTTAGATTAGGTTAATTTCTTCTTTAAAAAAATGGGTAGGTTAGGTTAGGTTAAAACCGTGACCTCCAGAAACGACTTGCATTGAGAAAAAAGAGATTGTTTTTAGTAGGTTACCCGGAACTGAACTATTAGGATTAGGATTAGGATAATTACTTATTTAAAAAAAAAATGGTTAGGTTAGGTTAAAACTGTGACCTCCTACACACTTAGCAGTTCACTTTTTTGTCATTGAAGCATTAATTGACTGAATAGGAAAGGGTGAATTGAAAACTGACGATACTAAATATTTGGCTTATTTGATTTTGCGTAAAAACTGTTATTCCAACTGAAATATTTGACTAAATAAAAAATGTTAAAAGTACTAGTTGGTAAACAAGTTATAGTTTAAACGTTCATTTCCCAAACATTAGGTTTACGTTACAATTTTTTGGGAATAGACTTTGTTCTATGTAATAATTTGGCAAATGAAATTATGGGAAAAAATTTTTGGGAAGTGAAAATTTGTCAAATTCCTTTCGGTCAAACAAGGGAGACCCACCTTTACCTTCTGATTTCGGAACAGGGTTCAAAATACTGGTCGTCAGGTGAATTTAGATTTTTACGAACACCGTAAATAGATAATCTCTCTGTATCTCGTTCGCAATGTTTTTAAGTACTTATACTTAATGCCGTGTGGATGTTATTGACTAAGCCGTTAGGTACACATATTCGCAAAATACACATTCCATAATGATCATAGCGCAATTTTATTTGGTCTTTAATCCGCATTCGGGTACTCGATTCACATACGGTAGTTTAAATGAATTCGAACCATAAAACTGAACAAGATTGCCCGAAGACGGGCATAATACACTTGATCGTGTGTCCAAACTCCAGAGGCAATCGAATTCGGGGAAACGACCAAGATGTAATTCCGCCAAAGTTTGTCAATAACCGTATGCCTAGAGCCGTCGTTGAATTTCTTCATGTTTTGTTTAGTGGTACTTCTCTAGTTGATTTCGATTACAGCAGTACTATTGGGGGAATTAGAGACGTGTATCTAGTTTTGTTTTGAAATATGGCGTGTTTACTTCCCCAGTTTGTGTTACTATTTTGTTTACAATATGGAGACTGATTGCTTGCTAACCGTTGATATGGAATAGCTGTAAAATGTACATATTTTAGTATTCTAAGTATTTGAAGTTTTACTTTATTGTGAACCTTGCGACTGCTTACAAAACGGAGGAAACTGGTATGATCTAAAAACGATAATTCCAAGATATGCAGCAACTGACATTGGGCTTGCTTGGTGGATTGTGGCACTACCCTCTGAGAAATGAGGCCTGCGCTGAAAATGCTAACTTAAGATACATTTATGGACAAAACTTGCCGAAAATTTAGTAAACTAGCAAATAATTGAAGAGACCTATGTCCAACAGTGGACTGCTGTGGGCTGATTATTGCGATGATGTCGGCTTCCACTCTAACTAGATGCAGCTGAATTTAAATAAAACTAAGAAAACATTACCTCAGCAAAATCATTTTATACGAAAACTTGCCACATCCTTACCAACCAATATCTCCTAATGCATGTTGCAATAAAAAACTACTTCCTTCCCTTTAATACGAAAGGGATCGCCGTAAGGCTTATATATTACAGCCTCTCCACCCTACACATAAATGGGATGCACACCATATGTTTAAATATTCCCCGTCTGAAAGAAAAGCTCCCCTTAGTGCCATTAGCGCCGCATATAAAAGTGCTTGAAAGATCGGGAAATATAATATGAGGAACATTAGAAACACACTATGATGTAAAATATAGTTTTATGGTTAGGTATATTTCACTCGGCATTAAAAGAGACTTTAGTGACATACGATCGAAATTATTCACGAGTTGTAGTTAAAAGATGCATGGGTAACTAACGGCTAGACTAACACCCGATCTATACAAGTCAAAGTGATAACTTGAGCAAAAGTTATTACTTAAAGATACAATTTTTATTCTGTAGTTTAGTAATTAATTGCTTAAAGTTAGAACTGACAAAAGTTGGAATTCTTAGCTTTACTTTCTTTAGCGATTCTTACTTGTTTTGCAAGACACAATATTCTTATTGAATAAATGAAATGATTGCGAAAATTCTTATTTTCGAGTGTCATAGTTTACATTCAAAATGTTTTCGCGATTTTTTCCGTACATAACGAGAGCAGAACCGCGAGCAAAATCTAGTACCAAGATATTTTGGTATCCCTTTGGCAGTAAGCATCTACTGGCAAATTTATTAACCAAGTAAAACGCGAAAGTCAGTTTTCTCTTGCTCTCAAGTCGTAATACTCAATGAATAGGTTAATACGAAATGGTACCAGTATTCTGAACACTCAGTAATAGTAATATTCTCTCACTAGTGCCGTTATGTCAAGTACTTGAATGTCTGACTTATTATGTATTTGCTTTCGTACAAAATGAATGCATGTTGCATAATGCTGTCAGTTATTCGAAGCTTGCCGCGCAAGTATTTTATTAGTTTCCGCTCTAAGGATAATATTGCTGAGGATTTGTTGATATTTATGGTTGTAGTTTTTCATGTTGTTTAGAAAACAAAGTTATTAGCAAGGGATCTGCTCAAACGAATTAGTGAATTTAGTAGTTATTAGTTTGATGCAGCGTACATGATATATTTTTGCTGCTGATCAGTTTAACAGTTTTTGTTTTATTAAGTTAATGTGTTATGGTAATGCAGCAATGAGGGATTTTCTTTTTAGCTCTTCCCTAGTTGCTGGATAGATGGCGCTGAACTTAATACGTTAATGCAAGGAACGTACCTAACCTAAAAAACTGATTTTAACAAAGCGCGAAATAACTAGGTTATATTCGGAAGCTTAAGCAAACGAAAGTGTCAGTCAACGAGCGTATGTGACGTGACGCAATGTTTTTTTTTTCAAGTGTTTTGGCTTTGGCACCAACTATCGTTGTCAGTTCAACGCCATCTATAGAGTTCTAGGAATCTAAGTTTTTTTTTAATGGTGTCGATTCTGTTGTGCACAAACTAAACTTAATTTAGACTATTGCTACCTTTTACTAAAAGGAAGTGCGAGGAAAGGACGGCTATAGCTATGAACTAATTTAGAGATGTCGAACTAGTTTATGCCTTGCGCTTCACCGTGTTTTTAGTCGACATGTTTTTACGTGCACCCTTCATTTGTATAGAAATATTAGTTCCAACTAAATTTGACAGCTCTAAATTACGTCCGTCTCTTTCTTTTTTTATTAGAGAGAAAAAGATAGCAATAGCCTAAATTAAGTTTAGTTTGTGCACAACAGAATCGGCACCAGTACCTCAAAAAGAAAACCTCTCATTCATTTCATTTTCATTATCATACTATAAAAAAAAAAATCTTGTTGAGTGTAAATTGACATTTGAATGAGCGTTAAAATATTGTTATTATATTTTTTAGAGCTACGGAACCCCTTGTGCGTAATTTTTAACAGTATAATGCTACTAGGTTTTCCTCCAAGTTTCTATTTAACTGTACCCAAGGTTAGCGAAATGTTGACTTTTAACAAGGCAGAAAACAAGCCTTACTAAAATATTGTACCTACTTATTATATTCTCAAGTATGAGTCTGTAATGTTGTTTTTTCATGACAGTCTTATCTTGTTTTAATCTACAACCAACATAAAGCAATTACGGTAGGGCTAAAAGTCCTAACAAAAGATTGCTTCTTCTCAACTTAGTTGAATAATGTCATGAAACCTTGTTTGTTCCGACTTTTAAGTCTGATTAGCTGAGTTAGGGAAAGCTGGTTGAACCAAAAATATTTGAACGATTTTCAGTTAAAAGTTTTGTTGGCGTTGTGGTTTAGTAATTGGCTGTTGTTGTATGGGTAGCGGGATTGTTTCTCGTACGGTACAAATGTTTTCTGGGATTTTTGCTGTACGGCGGTAAGATGGGCAGACGATATTGTTGCCATTGCCGGAATATCCTGGATGAGGCACAAGAATGTGCAGCTTGGCACTAGCAAGAGAGGCCTATTCCCAGCAGTGGGTGAAGTCAGACTGTGAATGATGATGATGATGATGATGACAAATGTTTCTACAGCCTACTGGTTTGAGGGTTTATGCATGTGCAACTTTTTGTCTATAATTTGTGTAATATATCTATCTCTCTATAATTTTTTGTAATATATCTCAGAGTTAATCTATAAGCAGCGTTGTGGGCTACAATATTGTCTTTAAGTTTTGAATATATTTCTTATAATATTATAAAGAGGAAAGATTTGTATTTTTGTGTATGTGTATGTTTGTAATGAATAAACTCAAAAACTACTGCGCCGATTTCAACAATTCTTTCACTATAAGAAAGCTACATTTATCCTGAGTAACATAGGCTATATTTTATCCCCGAAATCCCACGGGATCGGGAACTACGCGGGTGAAACGTCCGCTAGTGTTTTACATAGCAGCTGTTTGTTGTTCCTTTTCAATAAATATCAAATAAAAATAAATAAAATAAAGTAAACACGTTAAGAAGAAATAACTAAAGTAAAGCAACGTTCTTTAGTTTAAAAAAAATGGAATTTTCAAATTTTGTATTATTCCAATCGTAAGAAAATAAGTTTGCTTTTTTTTTTCTAACAAACCAATAACAACGTAATAAAACATGAAAGGCAATTTTGAAACCGATTAATTAACTATATTAACCAATTAATTTTATATGTTCATCTTTCACAAAGATAAATGACACAGATTACTTGAGAAGATAAAACGGGGTAAAAAAAGATTAAGAACACCGAAAAAGATATTCTCCGGAAAACAGTAGGAGAACGACCGTAATTACGGCAAAAAGCCTCCTTAAAAATAATTGTAAGGGGATCTTTTTATCATCCCTCAGAATTTAAGACGACTGTAAAATTCATACAAATTGAATTTTGTAGACACATTTAATTCTACTAAGTGTTATATGAAAATTTCAAAGCGGTTTTAACTGCAGTGCAAAATTAGAGTATTAATGAGTGGTCGTAAAAATTGGCTCAGAATCTTCTCGAGTCGTAATTTGATGCCGGTGAATGATGATCTTTTATGTCCTTGCATATTTATGGGTGAAAATTTCGGTGAAATTTTATGTTGATGAGGTTTATGATTGGCAGACCGTACAAGGAATAAATTGATCTTAAAAAAAATTACGGAATCCTTCAAAATTTAATTTAGTATATAAGGATAACATAATACAAGAAATAGAAACAGCCCGATTTTTGGGATTGATCATTGACAAGCAATTAAATTGGAAAACACACATCAATGAACTTTGTAAAAAAAATTGTTCTTCGTCATATGCTCTTTACAAGTTAGCACCGACTGTCAACGCAGATACTTTACTTACAGCATATTACGGGCTCGCTGAATCAGTATTACGACTTGGAATAATTTTCTAGGGCAATTCAACTTTTTATTTATTTTTATTTGATATTTATTGAAAAGGAACAACAAACAGCTGCTATGTAAAACACTAGCGGACGTTTCACCCGCGTAGTTCCCGATCCCGTGGGATTTCGGGGATAAAATATAGCCTATGTTACTCAGGATAAATGTAGCTTTCTTATAGTGAAAGAATTGTTGAAATCGGCGCAGTAGTTTTTGAGTTTATTCATTACAAACATACACATACACAAAAATACAAATCTTTCCTCTTTATAATATTAGTGTAGATAGATGACTTGATATTTTCATATCAGGTGGCATTCTATAGTTTCTGTCTATCTCGATGGAAAAAGGCGATAGTTTATACATATATTGTATGTTTGTACTTGACTTTTGCAAGTATACAGAGTAGGTAAAGTGAAATGTGATGCTGTTCTTGTTGTGTGTGTAAACAATAGCAAAACAGCATTTCTAAAAAAAAGTGTAATATGCATGGCCCCATTAATATACAATAAAATTCCTAATTCCATTAAGATATTGACTATTAATTCATTCAAGAGAGAGAGTTTTTGATAATTTAATAAGTAATTTTAATTTTATTGTTGTTTTAATTATTATTTTATGACTATAATTTTTGTATTGAATGTAATTATGTAATTACTACTATACTACTACTATTTCAGCCGAAAGACGTCCACTGCTGGACATGGGCCTCCCCCGAAGGAGGGTTTTTGCCATAATCGCCACGCTTGGCAGGCGGGTTGGCGATCGCAGTACGGGTTACGGTTTTATTATGTAATTAGATTGATTGAATTTTGACTATTATCCAATTTAATTATTTCTTAATTTCTAGTAAAGTATTGAAAACTATTTTGTACGCCGAATATGGCAAAACATGTTGAACCGGCAATCTTTTGTTCTCCATCCATATGTGCATATTTATGTATCATGTCACACAAATGTTTAAACAAATAAATGCATCTTTATCTTTATCTTTTTCAAATATGTATTAAATAATAAGATCTGCTGTGATCTATCTAAACTAATATTATGTAGGATTCTACAGATTTTAATAATTAGTTTTATATTTGAGAAATGACAACACTGCCTAACCGTCAATGTTGTAGCGGGAAGGGGCAGTTAATAAAACATGACACTCGACCGAGAGAGCTCTATTCATTGGAAGAAATTGTGGTGTTAAGACAAATAGTCGAATCTATGTCCGATAACTGATAAGTGTTGTAATTATTGCATTTTGTATAAAACGTGAAGTAATCTAGAATTGCATAAAATACTTTGAAAAGAGTAACCATGGAGTTTCTTGTTGGTTCTTCTCCATGGAAGCAACCAACCCGAACCGTGCACCCTTGTCGACGTTCGTAAGTGCCCATCCAGGCCTATGTGGAATGAAATACTTGGATTTGAATATACTCAAGAGTTAATTGGAGCTACAGTGGTTTTTACACGCTTTATATTATTACAGGATTTCAACATAACTAGTAAAATTACGCCCTGTAACCCTTTTTGATAGTTGTAAATATTTTTATTTCTATTTTAGATTTAGTATGTAAATAATGTAAATATTATATGAAATAAATTTTCCTTTTCATTTGTTGGAAACTAGTAAAATGTGAGGTGTACTATTAGGTAAATTATGTAAGCTGGAGCCGGAGGATGCAGAGAAAGCCAATTTGCTTAAAATAATTTTAATTATAAAAGAATTACATTATGGACTACATTCTAAAGAGGTGATAATTGGTCGATGTATGTACCAAGAATGAATATTTCTATGAGATGATTAACTACGCGGATACATGAAAACTATTGCGAAATTAGGGTGGCATGATTTAGTGACGCATTTGCTGAGTCGCATCTCATGTCGGCGAAGGTTGCGGTGCGCGGAATGGAGGTCAGTTGCAGTCAGCGTTTCTGCTATTTCCTTCTATTACACCGATGCGTAATAAGCGATCACCCTGTTACACCAATATGTAACAGGTACATCTCTGCCTAACCCTTCGGGGATTACAGGCGTGATGTTATGTTATGCGTGAGCGTTGACCTTAAGGGTCATTTCAGTGGTCGTTTCGCTCCGGCTAGAAACTAAAGTTGTTATTATTTTGGACCACCCACAGTTTAATGTCCTCAACGATGTCATGAAAAGTTCTAGTGCAATAAAGTAAATGGAAAATGTTAAGAGGCTGCACTATTTATGCGCTTTAAAGCGATGTTTACTCAAACTATTTCATGCTGCAGCGCTATGTGGGATCGGAGGTAAATATTGCACATTCGTGTTTGATTTTACCAACGCTGTTTACGAATATTTGGCGATTACATCAATGAAACATTTCGACTATTCAATTTTTACCGGGTTTTTGGTTTTTGCATACGTGTTTGTATTTGTATTAGTATACACAAATTACTGGATTATTGGGATTTATATGTATGGTTTGTTGTGCATTTAGTATTCATTCACTATAAATACATTGAATATTGTCAAAATTTTTTATGACTTATTCATAAGAAATTAATTAATTACAAAGTTTATTGATAATATGCAATTTATTCATAGTGAATGAATAATAGATGCACCTAGAATTATAATATTTTATTTTATTTGGCTTGGCTATCCATCATCGAATTTTTGGATCTAGGAACAATACCAACATTCTTAAAGCCTAGACTAGCGCGATTCTTTTCGGTAGGACACCGTGTGCGCGTTTCTCACACATCACTCTCTCTTATGAGACCTTGGAATTCATACTTTATGCCTCTTTTTATAACGTCCCTATTCTAATAGTTAAGCCCATCACAAGACGTTTGCTTTTCGCTCGTACTTGATTATAAAGAATCTCATAAGCTTTTTCTCTAAGCTAAAAAAAATTACAAAGCGAATTACTCAAATGATCACATAAAAACCTAACTTCAAAGCCGCAACTTGCAGCCTGTCGTCTAAACAAACTCAACGGGCGTCGGTATCAACACGAACGAAGCTAAACTTCAAGCGTTTCTAACACTAATTGTAAATACTATTACAAAGTTGAAGATCACCACTGAACAACAGGTAGAGTGGGAGCAACTTTGTTGTAACTTGTAACTTAAGCGAGCAAACGCCTGTGTAAGTGGAGCTTAATGTCTAAAATACGTGATAAAGCGGTCTGTTGAGTAGTTGGAAATGGATAATGATAAGTTTTGTTGGACTAAAGAATCAGTCAAACTGGTAGGCGATACATTGCGGGCCTGTGGACAATGGGCTAGCTGGCGATGGGATGGCTGGCAGTCCGTCTCATGACGACAGGCCGTGTCGCCGGCGCGGTCGTGTTCCACGCGCGCCTCAAAGAGAGTCAGCAAAAGGAAGGGACCCCTTCCTTTTGCTGACTCTCTTTGAGGCGAGGCAAGGACCGATGCCTGCCGGGGTTGCGGGACTGTTCGAAAGAGATACCGTGGCCCCGGAACACAAAGGGCGATGAAGGAATATGGATGGGTTTTAGTCAGTAAAAGTCTGACACTCCCTGCTGCTCCACCCAGACGGGAGGAGTCATTTGATGATTTCCCAACCGAAAAAAAAAAGGTGAAACATTGCAGACCTGCTATGGGCTCTGGACATTTACTGATGACTAGTATTTGCCATTGTGCAGTGTCTTGAGCCAAGAACGTGATTTGTCCATACCGGAGTGCCCGAAGCTTCAGAAGGATAGTCGATTAGTAAATACATACTTCTGACTAGAGTACGTCTTGTTTTTTTTTCCACTGCACTGTCTTCACATTAATAGCAAATTTCTTTCTCATTCCAAAAACTTTAACTGACGTCAAATAAATATTTTTTCTTTATTTCTTTCCTTAAATAGATTCCGTGTATTTATTATTAAATTTAATCTGAACGAAAATTAATTGCATTCTGAAAACAAAGATGATGATTGAGAGGATTAAATAAAATATTCTGAAAATACAAAAATGCAAATCAATTATAATAAAAATTTAAAAAATATCGCAGAGAGCCTATTTTCAACGAGTGTGAGGATACTTGAAAAAATACTATATTCCAATTGTAAAACGAAATTGAATTATTGTTAACAAATCAAGTACATCTATTTGAAGACCAATATAAACAGAAAAAATGCAACCTCTTAAAAAAATACGTTATTCAACTGTTTCTTTTAAAAGCCAGATTATCCGGAAAACACAGCAAACAGCCGAGTCAAAGAAAAAAGATAGAGCAAGAAAAAGTTTTTAGTTTACTCTATGGCAAAGCGGCGGGTAGAAAGAACTACCAAAGAAGCAACTTCCAGAAAAAAGAAGAAAAACTTTCTTCGACTGTTAAAAGTAAAAAAAGTGTTTACTTTTAGTTTCCAGTCTATTTTTTTTTAACTGTAACTCGATATTGTCTTTTGATTAACAATTTCGTTTTTGTTCAATTTATGTTGTGTTATGATTGCTTATTTTGTGCCAAAAAACTACTAATACTAATAAATTTGATTTCTGGAATATTATAGGCCTTCTTGAGATTTGAATAATGCTTGTTTCACCTTATTTCACAAGGCCACGGAACCGTGCATTTTGGACGGATCAATAGAAGCTTCTAAGAGCCTATACTAACAATATAATTGGAAAAGTAACTCAGTTTAACGAAACGTTTCCCACGAAACGAATGCTGATACAAAAGTCAGCTTAAAGCGTTGAAAACAAATTGAACCTACTTTACACAAGGATAACGTTGATATTGTATAAATGAACACACATCTATTTTTGACGCCTTGGCAATATTTTCGTGGCCCAGGCATAAGGAGTAAGAGGATATCAGACTTTTGGGTGGAGGTGAAACGGGGGGCCAAACAAAATATTTCATCGCAGTCGAACAGTTGCCTATCGAACAATCGAACAGTTGTTTATGGTCATCATTTTTCTGCTCTCATCCCAATTCATTTGGAGCCGCCGAAATGAAGCAGTGGTATCTTAACGTTTATTCTTTTATGCACTCTTCACTCATGTCAGTGCCTCCCACTGTTTTAATCTATTGCTAGAAAGGCAGTGGTTTTTGTATCGGCGCATATAGTCAGAGCGCCATACCTGAATTTGGAACACATCGGGCCAAAATTAAAAAGCAGCCCTAAGAAATAGTCGCTTCTATTGTTAAGAGGACATAAATAATTTCGGCATGCAAACGAAGCGTTTCAGGAGTTATTCATTCAAAAATTGTTACTTGAAGAAAGCAGGCCGCCTTTGTAAAACATTTGTCATTATAATCACCAAAGCTTGCCGTCTGCGGTAATAAAATTATTTTACAGTAAACATTTTGAAAATTAAATTTTAAAGACTTCTCACTTGGAGTAATGGCTCGTTTTAAGTACGGACGTGACGTAATAAGTTAGCGCCCTGAAAACTTTGTATAGGTGCTTTCTTTTTTTTTTCGTTTTTGTCGCCAGGTCGTGAGATTAGTGTAACTGGAACGATTTTGTAACCTAATTATTTTGTTTAAAACTTTATGCAGAATAACTGTAACCTACATCCCATCAGACACAAACATTCTGTCTGGTCTTTAAAAGTGTCAGTAATCCTCCGAGTTAGTAATTCTTCTTCTTGGGTTGTCGATGGCAAAAAGTTCAATTGTGTTTATCCCAAAATTCAGCCACGCCAACTCTGCTCACTGATGCAGGAAATAGATCATCGATATGCGGTGTAAGATGATGAAAAGATTTTCTGCAGCGAGACCATACGCACTTAAGATTTGAGCCGTCCGTCATGAACCTCCATCTGTAGAGATTGTCTTTGCTCCGGCCGAGTTAGGTTCAAAGTCTGTTTAGAGATTTCCAAGTTGGCCACGGTAACGCGTGCACAGGTAGAAAGTTTTCTGCTACATTATTGTAACATCTCATACTTATTCACAGCTACCTACATCTCCTTTCTTTTACTTTCTTAGAAATCACTGAAACTATTTCTGACTGTTTTATTATGAACTTATTCCATTACTTTTCCATACACATGACGGCTAAGCCATCTGATTTAGTTATACCTCTGAAACTAAGATGTAGATTTTACGGTTGAATCTAATGTGAATTAGTGTTAATTACCTTTGCAATTTTCTACGAAGCAAACTATTCGTTTACTTTTTTGTTTCAGCTGTTTCTTCTCAGAATAGTCAGGTACGAAACACCGGCCCCATCTTTATTTTTTTTTAAATGTCGTGTAAAAGTGTTTGTAAAAACCTATTTGCAAAATAAACACATTTACCTATCATTCAATTTAAATATTTTGGAGCAGAAATACATAATTAAATTTATTTATTTACAGCAGCCACTGTCGACAATTTTAGTATTAAAGGCAAAACTTATCTAGAGAATTTAAAGTATTATAATATTCCTTACATTTCCAAGAATTTCGGAGCAAAACAGTTTACAGAAAATAATTATTAGTCTACAGGGCAACAAGACTTGTGTACTCTGGAATTACTTAAGCATTCTGAGATGCCTGCGGATTCGTCCAAGCAAAAACCGCTTAGCTTTTACTTGACTTACAATGTTTGTCTGCTTCAATTAAAAATGTTTTTTTTTTCCGGCTGGGAAATTATCAAATGACTCCTCGCACTCTAGGCGGAGCAGGAGGGACTGTCAGGCTTTTACAGACTAAAACCAATCATATTCCTTCATCGTTCTTTGTGTTCAGGGGCCACGGTATCTCTTTCGAACAGTTCCACAGCCCCGGCAGGCATCGGCCCTTCCAGACCCCTTCCTTTTGCTGACATCTCTTTAAGGCGCGCGTGGAACACGATCGCACCGTCGACACGGCCTGTCGTCATAAGATGGACGGACGGCGAGCTAGCCCATAACTCTTCGTCCACAGGCCCGCGCCTACGGTGGCCGGGGGCCACCACGTGGCATCGACGCCCAGTGCGTCTCCCGTGGCGGCTGTGACGTGAACTAAATCAGCCCCTGGAAAAAAGAACTGCACAATAAGGACAACTTCGAAGATGGCTCAACCGCAGTGATGAAGTCGTCCAATCACTTTATGATTTTTCAGGTACCTCACTAACGGAAAAGCCTTGGCCTTATATTTGCTATAAACTATGGGCTCTACTGTAAAGTTTATAAAATCCATTTTGCCCAAAGCATAATAAAATAAAACTACCAATAAACTACTTTCCAAATATCCAGGCATTATTTTAGACCCACGTTTTAATAGAGAATTAAAGTTCCTCCCTGGTATAAACTCACAACTATGCCTTTATACAACGACGCTACTAAAAAACAAAATTAAAATGAACTACCACGGCAATTCGTTCCCATCTCTAAACTCGAGTAATAAAATGTTAGAAACACAAAACCTCACTTCATTTTGCTACCCAATCCGTTTTACCTGCTAACGTGAAAATATATTTGTGCGTAGGGTTGGTACGTTCACGTATTTTGAGCTAATTCAGGAAAACAGTAAAGTCAGATCTTTTTTATTTAATTGTAACAAGAACTCGGCAAGCATTGCACATGCTTACTGGTTGGTTTTATCCTTTTATTAGGATTCCTTCAAGTGTGTATTAAACCAAAATAAAACAACAATAAATCTACATATAAGTCCGTTTTAGAAAAATGTATACAATAATAAATTTTGGTGGACAAAGCGCCTGCTTGTTGTGTGTGTTGATTACCTAACTGTACTTACAACCAACTGCCATGGCCCACCTGGAAGACTCTGAACCGACTTCGAAACCAGGTGAACCGCTGCACGTACAACTTAGTCCGGTGGGGGTATTCCGATAAATCTGAGTGCTACTGCAGAGCCACATCCCAAACTAAAGCCCACGCGACCAGTGCGCGCACACTGACTAATTTCATACAAATTGGCGTGTCTCGTTAGCCGCGTGTGTGTCGCGATGTTTTTCGTTGGCCGCTGGCCGCCGGTCGCGTAATGCGCGCATTTACATATACCGTGGAAGAATTAGTTGGCCGCAGCGACGTGGTCGCGCGGCCTGGCCGCCTAATGCGGGGGGGCACAAAGGGACCTGTCCGAAGCTACCATCAACGCCGTCGACGAGCAGTTCTGGTCGAAACAAATTTAAATAAACATGGGAATCATTGACACAAAGAAGACGAACTATGCTTGCGGGAAAGAACATAACTTTGTGGTTTGCTCACGTTTTCTTAGACACCAAAAAAAAAAAAAACAAAATAATTTCCCCATTGCGTGGCAACCATACCAAGGTAAAGTCAAAGTTCGCCTAATACGTTCTTATTTATTACCTGTTTCTATCTATACAAGCAAGCCATGTCGAAAATGTAATGATTCAAAGGGCCTTACAAATTGCAACGAAGCACCATTACTATACTAGCTTGCCCCGGGGCGATGTCCGTGAAAAACAAATTCTACCCCTTTTTACCCCATTAGGTGTCGTGAAGAATCCCTTCTTGACAGGTGCTTACGTAAAGGAAACTAGTTGTGTGAATGTGTTTTTCCTTTTGAGATCTTGCTGTTTTTAGGTTTATTGTAATGGGTGTTTTATTTCGTATCTCTGTTACATGCTTTTAATAACTGTAATAGGTAGCTATAGTCCCCGATGTCCCGATGGGTAATCATCAAATGACTCCTCCCGCTCTGGGCGGAGCAGAAGGGAGTGTCAGACTTTTACTGACTAATACCCATCCATGTTCCTTCATCGCCCTTTGTGTTCCGGGGCCCACAAGAAACTATAAATTTTGTAAAACACATTCGGGTTCGCAACCTTTGTATCAAAAAAAAATACAACACTGACAGCGTCACCGTAAACTTACTTTAAAATGGCGGCCCAAATGTTTACGTTCCATGACTTCAGACGCGTTCCAGTACCACAAATCATTAGATTGTGCTTTATGTCGCTAATATATAACTCGACCAAGTGAAGAAATTGCTCGTTAGTTTCGTATTACACATAATAATTATGATTGTTTGAGTTGATTGAATTTGGTATTATTTGTTCTTGATTGAATTTTATTGTCACTACGTAACTTGGTAGAAATTCCTTGTTTCCAAAAATTATAGCTTCTCGTGGACATAGTTTAATTTATGTCACACAGAATTCGTGTTCCTATATCGACTACTAGTGGACGTCACGCGGTTTCACCCGCGTAGATCCCGTTCCCGTGGGAGTACGGGGATAAAATATAGCCTCTGTAAAGACGTGGCTTTCTAATGGTGAAAGAATTTTTGAAATGGGCGTAGTAGTTTTTGAGTTTATTCATTACAAACATACACAAATACAAAAATACAAATCTTTCCTCTTTATAATATTAGTGTAGATTAGTATAGATAACTTATGAAAAAAGGAAAAACTATGATATTTCTATAACGTGTCAGTGCCTGACCTGGTGAGAGTTGTTATGCCACCCAAGGGCCTCTGCTAATTCAGCTTTACATGCCGTCAAGAAATATCTCTCAGACGTGCTGGTTTCCTCGCCATGTTTTCCATCACCGAAGCATCTGATATTATACGCACATGAATCCGAATAATCAGAAGTGTGTCTCTTGGGTTCGAACTCGAAACGACTATGAAACGGAACCGTTACCGCACGATTCCATCTCGCATTTTTTTTTTTTTTCATAACTAGCGGACGTCACGCGGTTTCACCCACGTAGTTCCTGTTTCCGTGGGAGTACGGGGATAAAATATAACTTATATTATTCAGGGTAAATGTAGCTTTCTAATGGTGAAAGAATTTTTTAAATCGGCGCACTAGTTTTTCAGTTTTTTCATCACAAACATACACACACACAAAAATACAAATCTTTCCTTTTTATAATATTAGTGTAGATTTATGCTTCTTTCTGCTTTTTTTTAGCACGTTAAGCAATTAGTCCCGGCTGTCATTTGTAGATCTTTGACAGTCGTTATAGGTCGTCAGTAGCCCAAAATAGTCTAACAACCAGTCTTACCAAGGGGTATCGTATTACCCAAGACTAACTAGGTTGTAGAGGTCAGATAGGCAGTCGCTCCATGTAAAATATTGGTATGCAGCTGCACCCGGGTAGACTGGAAACCGACTCCAACATAGTTGGGAAAAGGCTGGGCAGATGATGATGAATTTATGCTTCTTCAGAATGCCACTGAAAGGGCAAAATTAAATTATATTATATTACAGTTCTGCCAGACGCAAAGGTGTTGTGATAGATTTAAACATTTCTGTTAAGAGTAACAGAAATGTTTAAATCTATCACAACACCTTTGCGTCTGGCCTTTGCTTTGGTCTATAAAACATTTTAGCTGATAATTTTAACGTCAAATTAATCCGACTTCTAATAAAGACTACTCCGGGAAAATTTTATTAAGAAATCCTTTACAGACTCTTGAAAACAATAAAGCATTCAGGTGGAAGGATTAGTAATTAATTATATTGTTGAGATTGAGTTAAGACTTTTCGTTCGTTGTTCTCAATAATATTTTAATCATTTTAATTAGAATGTCATGAATTTGCTCAGTTCTAAATAAGACAGACTTTAGATGGAACTATTGTCCCTTAAAAACAATGGTAGGGCGCCCCACAGAGTATAGAATCACGGTCGGCAGTGACTGGAGATGCTAGGATTAATAAAATTCCGACATGCGACATCGCATTATTTATTTATTATAATGGCACTTCGACGACTTACTCACCAAAAAATACATAAATATAAATCAGAAACAATGTTAGCTGTACTGAATTCGTCACTTATAGAAGTGCACAGCACTCGCAGAATAATAAAAGGGCAAGTAAGATTATATCTAATACAACAGAAAGATAATAAAAAAATAAAAATAATAAAACTAAAGATGGGCTGTGTACAAAATTAAGCTGGTGGGAAATACTGAATTATTTAACAACAAAAAAAAAAGAATATGTAGTAAATTATGAACAAAAAAATAAAAGGCTGTTAAAGAAGAGAGTGGAAGTGGATGCATTTTTTACCCGGTGATATTATGCGCACAACTACTGTAACCGTGTTTTTATCAGGGTTCCTTAACCAAATGGCTAAAACGGAACCCTTATAGATTCACCCTGTCCGTCTGTCATCTCTGTCTGTCCATCCGCAAGTCACAGCCATTTTACTACGAGACTGTTGGCTGCACACAGTTGAAACTTTGATAGTAGGTGTCTTCTATGAACTGCTGTACAAAAATGATGTGAAAGTATTTATTGACAGCCCTTAAAAAATAATATCGAGGTTCCTCAAAGAGAGATACCGTGACCCCGGAAAACAAAGGGCAATGAAGGAACATGGATGGGTTTTAATCAGTAAAAGTTTGACACTCCCTCCTGCTGCGCTCAGGCGTTCTAAAATGGCCGCTTTAGCAGAATCGAAATATGAATCAGGTTAAAAATTTAAAATTCTTAAAATGGACTTTATGGTCATGAAGATAAAGTCCATTTTTAGAATTTTAAATTTTTAACGTGATTCATACTAAGATTCTGCGTGGATTCTGCTAAAGCGGCCATTTTAGACCCCCTGAGCGGGAGGAGTCATTTGATGATTTCCCACCCGAAATAAAAAAAAAAGGTTCTTAGAAGACATTTTTCTTTAGTCAATGGTTAATGAGGTATTTATATTGTTTGGTGCTAGGGTACCATGTGTGTGCGAGTTCAACTTCCACTTGGCTAGATTTTTTCAAACTCTCTTGGTTTGGATGGAAAGTGCTGAGAGTGCCGCCTCCAGCAGTGGTCGCCAAGTTGCTTTCGTCTGTTGCGATGCAAAACTGGCAATTTTTTTTTCAATCAAAGTTATAGGTAACTATTAAAACCTCTGTGTATGAAAAAACTATTCGCACCAATGATATTCTAACAAACAGATATGTTATACACCTACAAAACCACCGAAAAAAGTGTGCCGCGGGGGAGAGCCAGCTCACATACACGCAGTGACGCAGAATAAAGGAAAAACAGGCCAATTGACACGTTTTCGAGTCTTCACGATTGCGCGCTCATAACATATCTGTTTAATTAAATATCATTGATTCGCACTAAACATATGGTCACGCCTGAAATCCCAGAAGAGATAAGCAGACTAGAGGTGTACCCAATAGTATACCAACTATTTTTCGTTTTTTTTTATTAAAGGGCTTTGTCGCTTAGCGACCACATCGCCCAATGCAGGAAAGCAAATTACTTACAATCTATTTAACACTATCTTACGATCTTCTTAATACTAGCTCATACAATTCTTTTGTTTTCTCGGACACTGGAAAAGCAAGGATGGGAGGTGACTGTACAGTACAAAAAACAGTTCAAATTAATGGTTGACGAAATGGGATTCAATGTATGAAGATTAAAATAGTTACGAGTTGGCACACTTTGTCACTTGTTTCGCACGTCTTTTGTTTAGTTGTCGAAATGGGAAAGTTACGAGATGGGCCGGAGCCGTTATTACAAGTGCCAATATTATACGATTTATTTCGGCCAAAAACGTCGTCGTCGTATTCTACTATTTTCATTCCGGACATACTCCATCAGGATATGAAAAACATCATCAATTACTCCACAGTCATCACAATTTGGAGACAAAACTTTCTTCATTAAATGATAGAATTTATTCGAAGGAGTAATAATGAATATATTTTTTTATTATTATATTTCAATAATAATCCCCGTAACACATAATTGTCTCCAATTGTGTGCACAACTCCATGGCTGTTATTGAGAAACTCAGGACCTCTGAGAACCTCGGAAGCAGAGTTTCACCATAACTGTTTAGACTCTTAAGTACGTATAAGCCATCATTCTCAATTCTGTCATGCTCTTCGCAAAATTTAAATCAAGGACCATCCACTGAACAAATTTCCGCCATAATGATTTGTTACCGCATGATTTTCCTGATAACAAGAGTGATGTGTGCAATCAATTATACGCCGTATTTCTTACAATATAAACACGAAATTGGCATGTTAAATAATGGGGCTGTTAATTGTTGTTTTGAACGTGAATTAGGTAACGTATTCATAGCTTCGGTGATGGATTTTAGGTACTTAATACAATATTGAAGTATGGGGATGTTTTGTGTACGATATTTTCATTGGTCGTAAAAGTGAACAGCCTTTTAAATTAAATATTACCATAGGTAGAAACATCTTTTAAAAAAAAAATCGAAGACATGTGACATCTACCAATCCGCACTGGACCCGCGTGGTGTATTATAGCCCATTCCCTCTCATAGAGAGGAGGTCTGTGTCCCAGCAGTGGGAACATGAATAGGCTGATGATGATGATAATGAACTGGGTTGTGGAGGTCAAATAGGCAGTCGCTCCATAAAATACTGGTATTCAGCTGCATCCGGTTAGACTGGAAGCTGACCCCAACATAGTTGGGAAAAGGCTAGGCAGATGTTGAAACCAGAAACCGGTTACTGTTTAACTTACTTGTAGTTCACAGCATCTTTTTAGGGGAATACCAAGAAGAGAAGTTAAAGATATATAATCTATTGCAGAGGAATTTTGCGAATTGACGTTTAAACACAACGATTCAGGGATATTTCAATGGGACATTTCTGGGAGAAATGTATCGTTTTCATTCTGGAATATTCCAATCCTAGCTGGCTAACGCTATCTGAACTAGATTGATTTCAGGTCAGGAAGTAGTCGCGTCGTGTAAAGTATCGGTTTGTTACCAGAAACGCTGCTATTTGAGAGCCGTTTCCAACTTAAGACTTAGATTGGGATTAAATCAGATTTTAGTCAAAACAGATAGAAACATTAAACCTTTTTTGAAAAAAATTAAACCGACTTCAAAAAGTGAAAAATAACTTTAGCTTCAGAAGTCGGTGACCTTTGTTTGATTGATTTAGTTTTTTGTACCGACTTCTGAAGCTAAAGTTATTTTTAACTTTTTTGTGTTTTTCGATGTCGGTTTTATTTTTTGCAAAAAAGTTTTTATTTTTCACTTTTTAGTTGTTCACATGTGATTACCCCTTCACAGCGTTCCGGCGTGATGTTATGTTATGAACTGGTGTAAATAATAGACAGACATGAGATTTCAGCAATCCCAGTCCATTTACTATCATTTATTGAGGAGTTCCGTTGCCGATCTTCGAAGTTCTACATCAGATCTTCACCAAATTGAAATGGGCCAATGCGAAAAAGTACTTTTTCAAAAACTACCCAAATCGCTTCAAGTGTGCCTATAAAATTTGAAGAGTTCTCTCTATTTCTCCAGGATCCCATGATGAGATCCTGACTCGATGATCATGGGACCACCCTCTTGAACAAACAATACATCCAAATCGGTCCAGCCATCTTCGAATAATCGGGGAACATACATAAAAAAAAGGTTCCGACGAATTGAGAACCTCCTCCCTTTTGAAGTCGGTTGAAAATGCTATAGGTACTTATGCGTTTATAGTTATTCTGTATGTCTATAGCCTTTTCACCTAGATTATGACAAGATATTTTTTTGTTGTGGGACAATTTCCTACCACAACGGGTGACGCCGCGAGCAAAAGCTAACTTTGTTATAACATTGAAGACTTGTTTTCTATAAATAAAATCATAGAAATAAATCAATTTGTTTAAAACTTTGTTAAAAATTGGAGTCACATTATGTTATTACCATTTTAAAAATAAATCGTTTCGCCAAACAATGTTGTATTTTCAAAATAAACGGATTTTATGCAGCGATTTTATTTTGTGTGCGCATCAAATTAAGAACCCATTTCAACTCTGTGAACAATTCATCAATTACACTCAACCATAGACAAACAAGGCACTCATCACCCGAATGAAGCCCAAAAAAAAAGGGTTTAAAAAACGAAGCGATATTAATTCCCTTGTACTAAACGCTATAGATACGATATTTGTTCACGAAGATATATGAGACAAGGAACAATATACGTTCGGTCATATTCATTTAAAGTCGTATATCATAACAATATGTTTTAGCAAACGTTGACTTTTGAGTGTGGATGGCCATTATTGTACGTGACATTTAAATTTCGAACAAGGGTCTGTGCCATTTAAAAAAAATAGGAGCATCGTTTTTTTAGTGTCGTAACGATACTCTACTCTCAAAGTTGTTGTAAGCAATGATAGCCTTTTTTTTCGGATGGGAAATCATCAAATGACTCCTCCCGCTCTGGGCGGAGCAGGAGGGAGTGTCAGACTTTTACTGACTAAAATCCATCCATGTTCCTTCATCGCCCTTTGTGTTCCAGGGCCACGGTATCTCTTTCGAACAGTCCCGCAACCCCGGCAGGCTGATGCCTGAGTCAGCGAACAGGAAGGGGTCCGCAAAGACCGATGTCCTCTGTCTGTGACTCTCTTTGAGGTGCGCGTGGAACACGAACGTGCCGTCGACACGGCCTGTTGTCATGAGACGGACGGACGGCGAGCTAGCCCATAGCCCACCGTCCACAGGCCCGCTCCTACGGTGGCCACGTGGTGGCCTCCGACACCCGGGGTGTCTCCCGCGGTGGCCGGGACGCTGAGACGCTTTCTCCTTCTCCCGTTCCGCCACCTCCTTCTCTAGCATTAGGTACTGCTTTGCAGAAGGAGGTGACGGCGTCCCATTCCGCCTCACTCCGGACCATGGCTTGCCCCAGGGCCAGACGCGAGAGGTCGCCGCCGCCAATCGCCGTTTCGAGGACACGGCGGTGCTCCGCCCACGCGGGGAGCAATGATAGCCTAGTGGTGTGCCCGTCGGACAGTCAAGTCATAGGTCTCAAGTTCGAACCCAAGACACGCACCTCTGACTTTTTGGATTCATGTGCGTATTGTATAATTAACATTCGCTTCGGTGAAGGAAAACATCGTGAGGAAACCAGCATGCCTGAGAAATAATTTTCGAGGGCATGTAAAGCCAAGTCAGAGGTTCTAAAAAATAAAACCGACTTCAAAAAACACAAAAAAGTGAAAAATAACTTTAGCTTCAGAAGTCGGTGACCTTTGTTTGATTGATTTAGTGTTTTTGTCACAGACTTCTAAAGCTAAAGTTATTTTTCACTTTTTTGTGTTTTTTGAAGTCGGTATTATTTTTTTGCAAAAAAGTTTTTTATTTTTCCATTTTTAGTTGTTTCCAAACAAATATTTGCCATGAATTTATTTGACATTGTTAACAATACATGTCATGGTATATGCGTAATAGGCGTATCCCCGATATATGAAACTTAACATACCATGTTTTTTTTTCGGATGGGAAAACAAATTACGGGTCCCGCTCTGGGCGGAGCGGAAGGGAGTGTCAGACTTTTACTGACTAACCATGTTCCTACTTAGCCCTTTGTGTTCCAGGGCCGCAGTATCTCTTTACAACAGTCCCTTTTACTGACATCTCTTTGAGGCGCGCGCGGAACACGAACGCGCTAACCTAACATACCTAACTGTCGAAATCTGGGTTTATTGTACACATCTGCGTACCCCCTCAGAGCATACAGGCGTGATGTTACGTCATGATATTGGATAAACAATAAATATCTAAGCAATTGCAACATTTACGGCAGATTTGCCGTCTATTTTTGAAGAGTTCCATTGTATATCTCCGAATACCAGCATCAGATGTTAACAAAATTTAAATGGGACCACACGGGAAGCACCATTTTCCAAATAAAAAAAGAATCATCAAAATCGGTTCACCCAGTCAAAAGTTCTGAGGTAACAAACACAAAAAAAAAAAAAGATACAGTCGAATTGAGAACCTCCTTTTTTTGGAACTCGGTTGAAAATCTACAATCGTTAACGCTAGTAGAAAACTAATCAAATGTATGGGTTTTACATCATCTCAACGTTAAATCATGTGATCAACACAACCGAATAAAAAATTCGTAGATACGTTTACATCGTTCAACATGATAGAACAGAATGTTATCGTTTCTACAATGTTGATCGCTATAATCTTTATAGAAACGCTCACCATAGACTAAACAACAACAACAGCCCATAACGTCCACTGCTGGGCATAAGCCTCTCCCATGATGGGAGGAATTGGCCGTAATCTCCACGCTTGGCAGGCGGATTGGAGATCGCAGTGATGAAAGACTAACAGAAAACGCTACTGCCCATTCTCAGGTCTACGGAGGCGCAAGGTGTTCTGCCTCAGACATAGCCATAGACTGTAGACTAAAGTGTAGGTTTTTTCTACAGACATTAGCGAACGAGTGATCTACTCTATTGTGTCAACTTGGGTACTAATTTAGCGCTTTATACAATCTCTTACGCCGAGGCGTTTACGATTGTAGAAAGAGAATCGATATTAAATGTTTGTAACTTGGCTAGACCTGAGGTGTAGCTAATCGAACACCCACACTTCGCCAGTTATATTTAAGTCTGTGGACATGCTTTTTATTAATAAACAAAATTAATAAAATTATTGCTTGAAGTTTAAAACCGCCGTTTAGTTTACAGAAGAGGTTGCAAATGAAAAGTGGTCAAAGTACTATTTTTAATTAAGGAAGATGCTCATCAACAAGATGAAAAACCATTTAGAATAAGATGATATACACACATCAAAAGTGTCTAGGGATCAAGCATTTTTATGCGGATTTCTTGAGATTGAGATGTGGCTTTGTAATAAATTTATGATTTTATAAATTTATATGGATCCTTTTTGGTGCATTTCATAATTTGAATCAGGAACTCTCAATCAAATTCGAGTAAAAGATGAAAATAAGCTGTCAATATTTTCCCTATAAAAACATACAACGCATTGAAGACATTATTAGTGCTACTGTTTCCCTACTACTGATTAAAACCAACGTTATTATGGAGCGGCGACGTCATTTAAGCAGGGAAGAAATGCTCAGAGCCGTGGGAATGATAGAAGCTGGTTCCCGGCAACGTACTGTAGCTTTAGCTCTGAATACAAGTCGAGAGTGTTATCAGTCGACTTTGGACACGTTACCGAAGCACTGGTACCGTGGCTGAGCGCCATGGAGGACGGTATCGCTGCACACACGGAGACAAGACCGATACATTCAAATCTTAACTCGAAGAGCTCCAACAATAACCGCCATGATGTTAGCCGTGAGGCTTCATCACTCTTCAGGGAACTTAATTAGCGACCAAACAGTCAGAAACCGCTTGCATGAAGTGAACCTTCATTCCCGAAGACCGCTACGGGTACCACCTATAGCAATGCACAATCGTAGGATTCGATATCAATGGGCTCTTGAACACAGAAATTGGGCAGAAGAACAATGGCGTTTCGTGTGCTTTTCTGATGAGTCTCGTTTTGGTATGAGACCGGATACAAGACGTATACGACACTGGAGAACCCCTGGACGCCAACAGCGATTAAAATCCTGCCAGGAAGTCCATCCTTATAGTGGTGGAACCATCATGGTATGGGCGGGTATTTGGATCGGCGGAAGAACTGAGTTGATTTGGATCAGAGGCAACCTCAACGCTCAAATTTATGCTGAGACGATTGTATCAGACGTCATCGTTCCTCTACAAGTGCAAATCGGTCCCTTATTTCAGTTAATGCATGATAATGCACGACCGCACACCGCAAGAGTTGTAAGACAGACTCTCGCCGCAGCTAACATCAATGTCCTGCCCTGGCCTGCTCAGTCGCCAGACTTGAACCCGATTGAGCATGCATGGGATATGCTACAGAGAAGAGCTCTGCCGAATATGGAGGGTATCCAGTCGCAAGAAGACCTTTTTTTGTTGTTGCAACGAACATGGGCGGCCATTCCACAGCGTGATTTGGATGAACTCATTTTGAGTATGCCAAACCGATGTTCTTGTGTTGTTAGTGTTCGCGGTAGAAACACGGATTATTAATTGTTTAAGTTACCCAATAAAATTTTAAAGAAAACTGCGTTTTCAGTCATTTTTTCGAACTTTAATGTTAGTGGTTCAAATGTCAAAAATCCCTTTATTAGGAAAATGGCAAATTTCTTTATTAATGCAAAGGTGACTTGGTTTATCGTTACTGTGACAAACGAAAACACTTTATTTGATGAATCCTTAAAGAAAATTTTAATTAATATCAATCAGGAGAAAAGTTATTGCAAAAATATATGTTGATCCCTAGATACTTTTGATGTGTGTATTTTTGCCCACAATTATCACAGTGACCAGTACAAATTGGCTGGAATTTCCCACCTACCTTTTCCAAAGCAAAAGCATTTACAGTTTCACCAACAATCTTACAATTATTTCTTTTATTTCGCTTCATTTAGTTCAACACCGTAAACACAATATAGAAGGTGCTCCCTTGGAACTTAGGATTAAGTATTACTTTTTGATTGATTCCGTGACCGAATTTGTGAAATTTTTAATCATGACAAGTCAGTGCCCAAACTGTCGCGTTTTAATAAACGAACTCCTAGCTTTTGTCCAGTGCAAAAGTGATGTGATGGACGAATTAAGTTTGATACAAATCTGTGATAGCCATTTTTCGGAGGTGGACATAGAAATTTCAAGATCGATTTTGTGCAATATATTGAATTTAAGAACGACGCGCAAAGGAGAGGGAAAAAGCAAGAGAAACCTTCAGGATATAATCAAAGCAGTGAAAGAGGAACCTGACAAGTTACCGATTTTCGCAGCCCGTGATTTGAACAACCTACCGCCCATAACGTTTGACCATATTGATGCGTCTTCGTTACTTCGTGACTTACTTCTTATGAAAGAAGATATCAAGAAAATTAAGAACAACCCGAACCTACTAACCTCCACGTCTGACCAGCAACAGGAAATAAAAGAGCTAAAAGAACAGGTTAACTCGCTCAGATTATCAATTGATAAACTAAGTCAGGACCAGCTTATTAGTGTTGGGGGCGATTCTCAATCGTATTTTGGATCCCCGAACAGTACTGTTGTTGAGCGAAATCATCTAGAAAAATCCAGAACAACAACAAGTGTGAAAGAGGGTAGTAGTGAAAAGGACTGTAACGGACGCAAAGCCGGGCGATCGCGTCGGAAGCGGCAGCAGCGCAAGCGACAAAATAACGGCACAATTACACCCAACTGTAATTTAAATAATATTACCGGCCATAACGCCTTATCTGACACACAGACGGCAAGAGTGGCGCTAAAGACTAGCAGTCCCAAGCTTAAAATTGACCAGGAAGGCTACTCTAAAGTAGTCAACAAGAAAAGTAACCTGTATCGTAAGACATACAGACAAGGAAAAGCTACACTACTTTCTGACAAAATAAAAGTTGCACCTAGACACTCGTATATATACGTATCACGATTTGACCTTTGTACTACAGAGAAGAACATCTTAGACTTCATAGAGGAGAGCGGAGAGACGGTCACAAAGGTTGAGCTGCTTAAACAGTATAACATCACCAATTATTCTTCATTTAAAATCACCGTGCTAAAAGAAAAAGAAGAAAAACTTTTAAGTCCAAATTTTTGGCCCGTCGGTATAATTTATAGATACTATAAATTTAAGAAAACGCCACAGTGTGCGGGTTCCGCCTTGACGCAAAATGGCTAGTAACATTGTCAAGATAGTGAGTTTTAATTGCAGATCTATAAAGAAGTCATTGGAAGAAGTAAGAGAATTATGTAAAAATCATGACATTGTTACACTGCAAGAACATTGGTTGCTGCCAGATGATATTGATTTCCTCGGACAAATCAGTACGGACTTCGAGTACTTTGGGGTCTCAGCGGTAGACACCACGGCGGGAACCCTAAAAGGGCGACCATATGGAGGTGTGGCAGTTTTATGGCGTAAATCTCTGTTCCCGTGTGTCGCGCGGATCAGCTGTGAGTCATCGCGCATCGTCGGCGCCCGTATTCAACTAGCCGAGCGTTCATTGATAGTGCTATCCGTGTACATGCCCACGGAGTGTGCGGATAATCTTCCTCTGTTTACCCAGTGTTTAAGTAAAATCAGTGCCATTATCGAAGATAACGATGTTGAGTGCGTTTTAGCGTTCGGAGATTACAATGCGGACCAGAATAGACTGTTCGGTGACGAATTATTTAATTATTGTAATGAGTACGGATTGAAGTGCGCGGACTATGACATTCTCGGTAAGTCGTCCAATACTTATACGTACATTAGTGACGCGCACGGTACGAGAAGCTGGCTCGATCATTGTGTGGCGACGTCTGCGGCGTGCGATATATTGACTGATGTATATGTACTGTATGGTGTTTACTCGTCCGATCATCTTCCATTAGCTACAATTTGTAATCTTGAACTTTTGCAGCCAAAAGTACCTTGCGAATCTAAGAACTCTAATAAAATAATATGGGGTGAAAGAAATAATAAACAAATTTCACTTTACTTTAGTTTGTGTCAACAGTACTTAATGTCGGAACTGTGGCCGGAAATAGGTACTGAGGTTACTAATAACTGTAGTAATGAGATAAATTGTAGTAAAATTGACTTGTATTACAATAATATTGTAAATGTTCTTACCAAAGCTTCAAGTAACTCATATCAATGTAGACATAGTCATAAAAAGAGGATTATAGGATGGAATTACCATGTTCGGACCGCCCATATGCTGGCAAGGCAGGCTTTTCAAACCTGGCATCTGTATGGGTGTCCCAATAGTGGTTTTTATTATGAAGAAATGTTTAACAGTAGAAAAATGTTTAAAAATAAACTTAAATGGTGTAAACAAAACCAGGAAAATATAAAAATGGACATAATAGCTACTTGTAGGTATAAAAAAGAGTTTGGAAAGTTTTGGAAAGAAACTAATAAATTGCAGTTCAAACGAAACCTACCGGTCTCTGTAAATGGTAGTCAGGACCACCTACAGATAGCTGGTATGTTCGCTGACCAGTTCAAGGTAAAAACAAATGATGTCAATGTATGTCCTGGTGCTCGCTGTGCCCATGATAGCTCGGAGACGAGGCAGCAGTCACTCCCGCCACTCACCTTTGATGCGAAGCAAATTTTTGAGTGTGTTCGTGAAATGAAGCGAGGTAAGTCTCCGGGCTATGATGGGCTCAGTATTGAGCACGTTCTTTATGGGGGTCCTCTATTGTTTGAAAAACTGTCTATTTTGTATAATGCGTGCATCTCGTGCGGATATCTACCACATAACTTAATGAGAACTACTGTTGTTCCTATTATCAAAGATAGAACAGGTGATGTGTCTAATTTGTCGAATTACAGGCCTATCTCGCTGGCTACTGTACTCTCTAAGATTCTTGAGCGTTTGATATATCCAAATTTAACACAAAATATAACTTTGTGCAGTGGACAGTTTGGTTTTAGAGAGGGTTTGTCAACAGATCTTGCTATTTTTGCGCTTAAAAATACAGTTGACAGTTACACTAAAAATAACACATCCGTTTTTGCCTGCTTCCTTGATATAAGTAAAGCATTTGATGCGATAAATTATAGCATCCTGTGGGACAAACTTGGAAACACTAATGTGCATGGTAGTATCATAAAACTATTAGAATTCTGGTATGGTAATCAACATAATCAGGTACGATGGGGCGGCGCGCTGTCTGACTCATACAAACTGGAGTGTGGAGTTAGGCAGGGCGGATTAACGTCCACAGTACTTTTCAACCTTTATATTAATGACCTGATCGAGGAGCTCAGCGGCACCAGAGTTGGCTGTCATATTGGTGGCGAATGCCTTAATAATATCAGTTATGCCGATGACATGGTGCTGCTGAGCCCTTCGGCCAGTGGATTAAGAAAACTAATTAAAATATGTGAAAATTATTCTCTAAAGCATTGTCTTAAATATAATGTAAAGAAAACTGAATTAATGATATTTAGGAAAGGTAAAGGTCCTGACCAAATTCCACCTATTACCTTGCTAGGTGAACATATAAATATTGTGAGTGAATTTAAGTATTTAGGTCACATGCTTACTGAAACATTAAATGATCACCAGGATCTTGAAAGACAGAGAAGATCTCTGGCGGCAAAAAGCAACATGCTTGCAAGACGCTTCTCAAGAAGCTCTAACCAAGTTAAAATAACATTATTTAAAGCCTACTGCCAGGCGTTCTACACCGCCGCCCTCTGGTATAGCTATAATAAAGCTAATTATAACACTTTGCGGGTTCAATACAATAACGCGTTCCGCGCCTTGCTAGGGTTACCGTGGCGGTGTAGTGCGACTGGTATGTTTGAGGAACATAAAGTAGACGGCTTTCATACATATATGCACAATATAAAGGTGTCCTTCCATAAAAGACTACAAAAATGTACAAATAGTATTGTAATTGCTGTATTTAGGACTTTGTATATCTATAACAATAAAATTGTATAGCTACGAGTGTCTGGGTTGTATTGTGCGACTGTATTTACTGTATTTAATGAATTAACATTTTGAATGATTATTGTTATTATTATTATTCCATTTATTCATTTAGATACATATTTTTAACATTTTTAAATATTTCTTAATAAAACAACATAAAAAAAAACATTTAAAAATATAAAAAACAGTAGCCCACCAGCGCTGGGAACAGGATCTGAGCTGCCGGTGGTCAGGGCTCTTGAGAGAGGAACCTCCTAACGATACGTGCCGTGTCCAGAAGTACTGCTTTCTGAATCAAGCCCTTGATCCAGCTGCCAAGCGAGAGCCTCCTAAGATGTTGGTCGAGGCTCTTGGCTATTAAGCCATTGGCCGACACGACTATCGGCACAATGACTGCTGTACCCACGTCCCACATGTCGACAACCTCGCGAGCCAGATCTAGATATTTGAATTGTTTATCTTTCTCTGCTTTCACGAGGTTCTCGTCATGCGGGATCGTTATATCAACAATCATTGTGCGACGCTCCAATCGATCTATCACCACAATGTCAGGCCTATTGGCAACAACAGTCCTGTCAGTGGTGATAGGTCGATCCCAATACAACGTGATATGACCATTGTCAAGAACTGGGTTATTATTATTATTATACTTTATCACTTGACGAAGCCCTATTGGTGGATTTAACATTGTTTAGGCTAATATATGGGACTGTAAAATTGTAAAATTGTGCAATGCCTGAAATAAAAGACATTTATTTATTATTATTATTATTATTATTACAGTTTACACTAATGAACTAGAACACTGAAACATCATTTTAATGTTCGTAACGAACAGAACCACTCAACTTGATAGCCCCTTTACGAGGATTCTGAAACAATATGGCTAAACTATAATTACAAATATTTTGAAGTAACAACCTTTATGTGTATTAGGTTAAAGCCTCGGTTCACACATAAGTCCTTAAACTTGCCAGGTGAGACTAAAAGTGTCAAAGTTGCTAGGTCAAAATAAAGTCGAACTTGGAAGTCAATGCAATGTTTTTTTTTTTACGAAGACTGTTTAGTTACCTATTTAAACATTTGTTTACAGGCCGATATTGGTGTCGATTCTGTTGTCCACAAACTAAACTTAATTTAGGCTATTGCTATCTTTTTCTCTCTAATAAAACGAGAAAGAGACGGACGTAATTTAGAGCTGTCAAATTTAATGTCGACTAAAAACACGGTGAAGCGCAAAGCATAAACTAGTTTGATATCTCTAACTTAGTTCATAGCTATAGCCGTTCTTTTCTCGCACTGCCTTTTAGTAAAATATAGCAATAGCCTAAATTAAGTTTAGTTTGTGCACAACAGAATCGACACCATTGAAGTACAAGGCATGCTGTTCGGGTCGATGATCGTAATCGGCTTAACCAGCGTATAATGTTGGTTACCTACTTAAAATGAGTTGAGGAATATTTGGCCAATTTCAGTTAGGCTCAAAGTGAGCCTATGCAAAGTGAGTAGGTTGCGATGAAAAACACAATATGGTAAGCAACTGAATTACCGTTTACACTCAAGCGACACGCTTTTTGCGACAGTGACTGTGACAAACAGATTTTGAAAGACAAATTACAGTTTTTTTTTTAAAGCACGGTACCGCGATGGTGACGAGACGGACCTATGGTCTGAAACAGGGCGTTAAAGGGACTGTCCTGACCCCGACTCACTTTGAGCGACACCACAGTTTAAATGTGGACAGTACCGAAACTAAGCCTAGTTGATGCAATAATTGCCTACGCTCCATTGAAGCCATAAGATTGTTCCTTATAATGTTGTTGTTATTTTTTTTTATTAATACATTTTTGTTTGTTGTGATCAATTAATCGAATTGAAATAACTACGTATAGTTTACAATTTAAATAGGTTATCTTATGGCGTCGGTTAATCTCAACAAAAGACGATAGTTTAAACACGGAAAACAGTTTAATATTAACACACAACAATTGTAGAACTATAGATCTTTAACTTTTTAATTACGGTGTAACATTTTACAAGTTATGGCGGGAGCGAGCCGCGGTAGGACGCGCGTGCGAGCGCGCGCTAGCCGCCGCGCCGCCGTAGCGCAACTAATACTTGACCACTCGTCTCGGCATGACACGCAATACTGACAGCACCGCTAGAGTGCCTAAGGGCCCCGTCGATGCGCATGTTTGTGTGAGTGTGCGGTTTCGAGCGTTTGTAGGTAGTTTCCGTACTGTCCATATTTACACTGTGGCGACACCAACGCCATTAAGTTACGCCCTTCTGTACTGCACCCCTCATCCCTCAGGTAATGCCTCACTTAAAACACTAGTTGATGGGTCACTCAGTTCAGTTCATTACTCTGAAAGTAATGTTATTAATTTTATATGAGATATAAATGTATTTAGTTGGCATATTGTCCTCAGAACTTTACTTCATTAAATATCTGCTCGTTTGTGAAATTGTCGCTCATAAAATTTGATGAGCCTTTAAAATTTTGTGCAACACAAGTGAATATTTTAACGGTTTTGACTTATAGAGTATCGTTGACCTGTTGTCTGACCTCACTGTTCAAATGTATAAGAGAATTATTTGAAATAGTTGAACAATACTTTCAAGGGTTTAATATTGTAAAGTGCGTTTTTATTATTTTTGGTTGGACTACCAGATGTTTAATGTAGCGGCTGGAAAGTTTTTAATAATGCCAGATGGCAAGTTGTAGTATTTTGAACTGTTTAGTTGAAGGTTTATTTGGCTTCTGCGGTTTGGGGTTGCGTGTTCATTTACAATTTTTATTCGATCGAAAATCATCTAACAATCATAGGAATGACTAGCTTAAGCCCGTGGCTTCGGCGGCGTTAAGTTAGATAATTATCCCACTGGATCATACTACCAGGACACAAAGTCCTATGATGAGGATAAAAAAACATACGTGTTAATCTGGGTTATAAACGTGTGTGATACGTGATTTCGAAAAGTGAAATACCGAAGATCACGTCCCCGTAAGTTCACGAATACGAAACACTTAACAACGAATGCACGCTACTACTATTATTTTATGAATAGAAACTTTTTACGATGACTTTTCGCGGTCTAGTTATTTGAGATCGCATGGCTACGGCGCGGGCGTTCTGTTTTTCTTGGTAGGGTGCATTCGTTGTTAAGTGTTTAGAATAGGTGAAATTAGAGATCTAGTTATTCGAGATCCCATGGCTACGGCGGGCGTTGGGTTTTTCGGGGTAGCGTGCATTCGTTGTTAAGTGTTTCGTATTCGTGAACTTACGGGGACGTGATCTACGGTGTTTCACTTTTCGAAATCACGTAGGTATCACACTCGTTATACACTATCTGTGTGCAGAATTTCATTTAAATACGTTCAATAGTTTTTGCGAGAGAGAGTAACAAACGTCCAAACCAAAATCAAAGCAAGGCCAGTTACAGGCACTTTTGAATTGTCGATACAAAGATGAAAATTAAATGTAGCTACAGTCTCAGTCACAAGACATAAAAACTGTGAAAGTACTGTAGTTGCCCATTCCCTAGCATAGATCGCTATAAAGAAGAACGGGCAAGAAACTCCATGGACACTCTTTTAAATCTGAATATTTTTACAAAACCTTGGATACATCATTAATGTTGAGATGGTACATTATGTGAGAATAATGTAGTAAGATGTGCACGTTAAAAGTTTCCATAGTAAAAACAATTCAAAATTAAATTAATTAATTCAAATCTGTCCATCCATCCATCCATGCACTTGTCCTCACAAACTTTCACGTTTATAATCATAGGAATGATTTAAAGTCTGCCGTCTGTAGTCACCGTAATAGTTACGAAACCTCTCTGTTTTATGTTTATTGTCATAGTAAAGTGCGCAGGTGCACTTCTCGTCATAGGACGAGAGGTTTCTAGTACCCACTTATAAGAAAAGTTGCAGTAATGTTCGTCGAGGAAATGTGTCACTACTTAACTGAATCAATATAGAAACGTTGCGAGCACAAGTATACATTTAGTTAATACCTACTTTGATCAGTCTCTGTATTATGAACATTCCATTACCTTATTGGAATTTCATTTTACAATATAATTAAATGTCATGGAAATAATGTAGAAGTACTTTACGAAGATTTAGACGCTAGCGTTCCCCCAACTGACCCTAAAAAAAGGAAGAAACTACCACTAAGTACCCCTCACAAAACCGCCTTCGCTCAACACCAATACTACACATTGAGTACATACATATACAAACAAGTTCACAAAAACCTAAACATTGTCGATCTAAATAAATATGAAATAAAATCAAAATTAACGGAATGGCTATTAAAACAGGATTATCTACAAACAGAATCCTTACTTAAATACGTCTCCTAAATACCTACATATCCCCAATCACACACAACACACCAACACACACACACACACACACTCACGCGCACACACACACACTCACGCGCACACACACGCAAACAGACACACACATCACATATAAAATATAAACTACTACTTAAATTAGCTTTGTATTCATAATCGCTCAGGTAGATCGACACAGTCTACTATTATACCTATAGCATCACTTTTTACGCTGAATCACTGTCTCTCAAGATACAGGTTACCTACCTAGTTTGAGAGGCAGGGTTTTCCATATTGTGTACAGATTTCAGTTCCTAGATTGTATTACATTGTGTTACTACCTAAGCCCATTTAAATTGTGTTTACTTAAAACATGTTAAATCTGTGTTTTTATGCAATAAAGTTTTATTATTATTATTATTATTTCGTTGCATTGAAACTTTTAATAACTACAGTGAATGATCGAAAATACCGTGCCATCAAGCGTGGATGAAACATACTTTATCTGCGGTTAGGTAATCAGAGTCAGAACTGACCTATAGAACTGGTAATGTTTTTTTCTGGAACCATTGTAAAACGCAGAATAGATACCAAATACTGAAAAGGTTGATACTAAAACATAAATTTTCGAAAATGTGCGAACATTTTTAGTATAACGTAACGTTTTCGTCAACAGGCGTTTCGTAAACGAGTCCCACGAAACATTTTAGACGACGACGGGTGCATGCAGTCTTTTTGACGCCTACGCCGTGTATGTAAGAAATAAAGTAAATTTGAGCAACATGGGACACGCGGGGCAGAGTGATATACAGTGGTTTTTGATAGAAAAGCAGGCTACTTGAAACAAGAAAAAGTTTTGACGGAAATAATCAAAATTATAAACAAAAGAGTGAATTTCCCGGGACTGAAAATTGCGTGGCATCAATGAAATCGGTACTAAAAAACATAGTTATAATGTTCTCACATTTTTTTCCGGTTAGGTGAAATAGTAATCTATGTGTAGCACTAAATATTTTATTTAATTGAATTAATGGATACTCCAAAAAATAAATTAAACCTCGAAATCTTTCATTGCCGTGTTTGTCCACACTTCACCTTGTTGTTGTTTCCTCATTGATAAAAATCTATTGGTTATTTATATTAAAACCTAGTTTTATTTGATACATGAATAGTTAAAGTATTGTTACGGAATACATTTATTCAAATATTTAAACAATACAACGAATGGTTAATAAAAAATCATTTGTCCCAGAACTACCGTTCATCGCCGTGTCCTAATCATGTTCAAGCATATTGTTTTACCTACGACTTGCGTCCCCCCTCCCGGTATGCCAAACGTTGCATATTAGTGCTGCCTAAGTGCTCAACGTAGAAGGACGTACACATGTGCCTGCGTTTTCGTGCCATAAATGTAAGTATTCAATTTTTAGGTTACTGGACATTTTTTCTTTCATCGCCGTGGATAGGTATAACTATATTTGAATAAGTTTGTCTTCATGAGTAAGCATTCGATAGAACACCCATTTCTCATAATAATAATATGTTAATTTGTGAAGTGTTTATTTCTTCGAATACTTAATAGGTTTTTTGTTATTTATATTTTTTGCCTTGATTTTCATCGCCGTGCTGTCATTGCCGTGGTTTTCGTGGCCAAAATTTGCTATGGAAATGAAAAAAAAGACACGGCAATGAAAAAAATTTCATTGCCATGCCTTGTAAAACAATTTAGTTTCATTGCCGTGGCCAGGTATTTCATTTCCGTGACTTGTGTTTTCATCGCCATGGTATGATTAGGCAAAGAAAACATCTTTTGTCACCTGTAATACAGGTAATACCGATTACTAACAGTACAGGGAGTATGTATAAGAAAAGAAAGACTGTAGTATTAAAGTCTCTAAGTAGTGTTGCCAGTGTAATTCAACAGTCTTTGTTTACTTATTGTACTCTCATTCTTTTTTTGTAATATCTCCTTACCCAAATTTTACTCCCATACAAGTGTTGGAATCAAGACCTCTTATAAACAGTCATTTTTATTCTATCTATCTGTCTATCTCATTAAATAAAATATTTTTTAATTTCCGTGGATTGATTCTTTCATTGCCATGGCACAGTTCTTTCATTGCCGTGGACGCTTGTTTCATTGTCGTGCACGCATGTTTCATCGCCGTGGCACGAAATTTTTAATCCTGATATGTCGTTAGTTTTTTAAGTTATCTGCTAGACATTATGCAAGAATATATACATTATCAAGGTTCACCCTTGTTTGGTATAACAACGTTTTGTCGAAAATCGCTTCGGCTAATTTTAGTTACAATAAAGTCATTTCGTATAATTATTCATTTGACCGAATAATTAATTGGTAGATTTTTATTTAGCATATTTATTTCTTTGAAATAATGTCGTTTGACCGAATGAAATGCACTAATTTTATTTAAACTAATGTTTCACTAGACTAATAATGATTTAGTAGAAAGATCGTATCGAATATTCAGTTCATTAATAATTCGTTTCCTTTCATTGTCAATAGACAAACATTGTTCCTTCACCTACTGAATTCATTAATAATTATTTATTAAGAAACGGCAAAAAAAATCACTTTTGATTGCCAAAATTAGTACTACTACTACTACAACAGCCCATAACGTCCACTGCTGGACATAAGCCTCTCCCATGATGGGAGGAAAAAAAAAAAAAAATAGTAAATGATCACCAAAATTAATCCCCATTTTATCGTAAAATTAGAACCAAAAATATATTTATGACCACCAGATACTGAACTGTTATGCTCTTGCATCCGAGTCGAGGGAGACCCGGTCGACGGAGCCCCGCTTCGCGGGGCTCCTACTCCTGAATGGTTTATAAAAAAATAACCACGAAGGGTATGGCGGGGTCTATTCGCTCGCTTCGCTCGCTCATTTGACCCCGCCATACCCTTCTAACCTAATCTATCCGTGTCGGGGTGCCCCAAGTCGGCCTAGGCAAAATTAGTTTGTCATCAACCACCTCATTAAAATTTGATCGCATTTAATTCCAGATTAGTCTAAGTGTTTTCTTTTTCAAAATAAAAAAATTGCAAATATTTACGATGTTTTCTTTTCTGCGTAACAGTACACCAATTGAGTATTCGATAAAATAAATGTTATACCACCTGAACATTACATCAAATAAACATTATACCTTTTGATCAATAGCGCAAATGTTGTTACCGCAAATAAATATTCGATGAAATGAAAATTATGTTAATCGATATTATACAAATTGATTACTTTCTTAAACGTTGTTCGAATTTGTAACATTCCATCAAAAGTTGTTATACCAAACAAGGGTGAACCCATTATCAAACACTTTAATAAAAGCGTTTCTTTTTTTAAAAAAAACTTAAGATGGAAAAAAACACGGAAATTAAGATTTTATAGGACCTGTTGAAATTCACTAAAAACTGCATCATCTTTTTTTAACTTTCACATTATAAAACACATGTAAACGGGTATTTATCGCGAATTTTACCTTTAATATAAGCCCGACGTTTCGACCGGATTGCACCAGCCGTGGTCGCAGGAAGACTGAAGTATTGGAGGTCCCGCCACAGCAAAGCGAAGGTGTTTATTCACCAGGTGTTTTTTTTACTACGTTAATTCGCGATAAATACCCGTTTAAATGGTGTTTTATCATGAAAACTGCATCATGTTTCTCCCATTGTTTCACGTGCAAATAACTAAGTTTTTACCCAACAGACAGCCCAGAGACATGGCTCATTTAAATCACTTTTACTAAGTTCCTTTGCTAAGTAACTTGATGATTTATTTCGTCCTCCCAAAAGACTACATAGAACATAAGTAACTACTCTAAACTTGGAACAAAAATAGCTAATCTCGTTGCACTCACCTATTCTCTTGTTTATACTAGTAAAGAGTTTACGGCCTTGTCCGTTCCATTACCGTAAATTCTAATTTATTGAGTCCCTCATGACTGCGTAGCGGCTATTAGCTGTTATATAAAAGTGAGTGTTTGTTTCGAGAAAATTATGTAGACGTGTCTTAAGAAGTATTAAAGGTTTTCAAGGTAAAGGCGTACTTACTTTTGGGGCAGATAAAAGTGGAATTTTGGGTAGGTAAATACATAATTTAGTAGCTAAACAACGATAAGAGGGCATAACACAGTTTTTCTTGTATTTGAGTGTTTTAAGAGTTTAGTTAGAAAAATTGTAATAGCCCTCTTAATAAGGTTGAAGATTTATTAATTTATGAACAGCATGACTTTAAGATAAGGCGTAAGTGGCTCCATTCTTCTGTCATCTGAAGATCTTTGACAGTCGTTACAGACAGTCAGTGGCCCCCGAAAGTCTGACAACTTGTCTTACCACAGGGTGTCGTATTACCCAGTGTGGAGGTCTGATAGGCATATTTTCATGGATAGTCTATCCAGTATACTGCTGCACCCAGTGAGACTGGAAGTCGACCCCAACATAGTTGGGAAGGGGCTAGGCAGATGATGAAGTGGCTCCATCATTCTCCGTTGATTTACACAACATAGCATTTAGCATTTTAGCATTTCATTGATTACGCTGATGCCTGCTATTTGGATGCCACCGAAGAGCTGTTGAATAAGCTAGAGCGTTTGCAAAATCTTTGCATTCGTTTTGTGTTTGGACTGAGAAAATATGACCATGTCTCTCACTACCGCAAGGAACTGAAGTGGCTCCCTATCCGTCTTCTCTACTCCGTCTACTCCTTCTCTGTTCACGCAGTACGTTTGTGGAACTCACTTCCGCCTAACATTCGAGACTCTAAAACTTTATTTATCTTCAAAAAGCAAGTCAAAGAGCACTGCCTTTCTTCTATACAGTAATATTCTACATATATATGTATGTATATTATAGGTAAATATTTACTATACGAGTATTTTTTTTATATGTGTATGCATTTGTATGTATGTTTATTTCATATACCTAGATATATTTTGTTTTAAGTTTTATTTTACATTTCCTGTTTTGTCTTTTCTACACACTGTGTCTACATTTCTAATCCAACTTTCCTCTCGCAGGTCTGCTGGAACAGATTTCGTATGAAATAAGCAGTACCTTTGTGCTCTTCTATCTTAATGTAATGTTCTGTTAAGTATTTTGTGTGTACATAAATAAATAAATAAATAAATAGCATCACTACACTATCCCCGTTAGGCTGAGGTATACCCTATAGTACATACATTCGCATTTCACAAGCTATTATTTAAGTATCACATAGTAGAGTGTGAGCCCATTGGCATAAGTGCAATTCCGAGTTCATTGTTTGTCATTGGAAATTAAATACAAAATCCTGACTAGGGATCTAAAATTCTTCTAACGTTAACACTCTGATTGTTACAATTTACAAAAAAAAAACCGGCCAAGTGCGAGTCGGACTCGCGCACGAAGGGTTCCGTACCAATTATTATAAAAAAATCACGTTTGTTGTATGGGAGCCCCCCTTAAATATTAATTTTATTCTGTTTTTAGTATTTGTTGTTATAGCGGCAACAGAAATACATCATCTGTGAAAATTTCAACTGTCTAGCTATCACGGTTCATGAGATACAGCCTGGTGACAGACAGACGGACAGACGGACAGACGGACAGACAGCGAAGTCTTAGTAATAGGGTTCCGTTTTTACCCTTTGGGTACGGAACCCTAAAAACGTTTCAAGTTACTCGTTGATCGCTGCTGACCAAGTGGCCCTGGGTTCGATTCCCGGGTTGGGCTAACTGTTATCGGGATTTCCATCAAGAATTTCTCAGTAGGTAGTTGCAACAATAGGCTCGCTGTCTATTACATGGGAGTTTAACATAACTGGCGAAATGTGGGTGTTCATTAGTAACCGTTCGGGATAACTGCAGACGTGATGAAGTATTTCAATAATGTGTAAAAACATCTACATTAAAATGACCTCCAAACGACCTCCAGCAACAAAACACCGAACACGAAAATACAAAACAGCAAAAGGTCCCCACAATATTGCAATAGAAACGAAAGAAAACCCAACGCTTTGCTTCATCAGATATCTCTAGGTGAAGTTTGAATCGAGTTTCCTCCACGCAAGAGGTCAAAGGAATACTTTCCTTGTAAAATGCAACTGTTACCGATCGTAAGGTCGCGAACTGTTCGGTTTGTATCTATATGGCATTTATTGCGTTTTATTTTATGTGGAAACTTGTTTGTTTGTTTTTGATGTGAGTTTTTGAGTGTGTGATCTGTTTTATTGTAGGTTTTTGTTTTGGATTTTAAAATTGCCCTATGAATTTAAAAATTGGTTAACTGTGAGTCGGAGTCGTGCATGAAAGTTTTCGTAACAGTAGGGGAGCTCCCTTTAAATTTTAATTTATTTTTAGTTGTTATAGCGTCAGCAGAAATACACATTCTGTGAAAATCTCAACCGTCTACCTACCTATCATGACATACAGCCCGCTGACAAACAGACGGACGGGCGAACGGATAGTGGAGGCTTAGTAATAGAGCCCCATTGGTCACCTATCGGCTAAGGAACCCTAAAAATATAATTCAAAAGTATGTCGGGCAGATGTTGGTCAGAACCCACACGCCCCGATCAGGAACAAAGGCGATGCGACGGCGATTTGCGTGAAAAGACACACGCGTATGTCATTTGTTTCCTTCGCGTCGCAAGTCGTATCTTTGTTTTGTTTTCTTGTGGTCCCAAAATACCACTAAAAAATATTTAGGGGGAATCCGGGACCGTGGTCCTGGTCCCGAAAGCCCCCCGACCCGTGTCATTTAGGTGACTCTTGGAAAGTTGTTTGGATGGTTTTAATTTTTTGATGTGACACATCTACAGGCGCGGGTAAAACCAAAAAATGGCGTGGCGACGCATGCCGTGGCGTCGCGTCACTAGTTGTCAACCCGGGCCGAACAATCCCGAACATTACCGACCTGTTGAAGCAGCATAAGATCTACATATTCGCCACGGTTTACAACAAACCCAGCTGGTCTCGGGGCACAGCGCCGGGTTACAATCTCGAGACTTCGAGTTTGATCCCAGCTTAGGGATATTAAATAAAATAAAAAAATATTGCTGGACATTACACACAGCGCCATCTAGTGCCACACTAAGCAACGAGGCTTGTGTCGTGGACACCAGATAGTTGATATACTACATAGATACTTTTTGTTTGTAAATACATACTTATTATACATATAAACATCCAACACTCGGAAACAAATGTCCATGCTCATCACACAAACATTTGCACCGACCGGGATTCGAACCCGGGACCTTATGATCGTAAGGCAGCCTCACTACCGCTGCGCCAATCGGGTCGTCAAATATATAATAATATTCTTTTTGTGAATCGAGTCTTTATGTTTTTATTATTTTCTTTTATTTTATTATGTGTTTCTTTTTTTATATCGACTTTTTTTAAGCATAGTACTTGTACAAAATAATTTCAATGTTTCACATCTGCCAGGCATCCCGTAACGGCTTACTTTTTTTTTTCACGTAGTATTTGGTGTTGCTTTCGCTGAGTAGCTTTAGTCCTTACGGCATTAGGAATCTTATTACCTATGCAAACACTTCAACTAAATGTGGAAGTCGTCTGGGCACGTTTCTGGATGACATGCAATGTGGAGGAGCACTTTGACGTCTAAGCGTCCTATTGCTTTTGTTGTTTATATTATGTAGTGACGAATTAGCAAACCAAAAAAGACGAAAATTAAATAAACAGAAAAATATAAACATTAATTATTCAGAGATATGCAACTGGCACCAGTAACATCAAACAGAAACAGTCACAGTCAACAAAATGTCTCCATAGCTGTATAAAAAGCCGCTTGGAGCATAACTGCATTGCTCATAATGCCCGTAAAAGGTCTCAAAACGGGAACGCGAACGAGCGCGCCTTTTGGTGTAAGTAACTACGGCTCTTTCAGTGATACTGCTTTTTTTTTTGAGAAAGTTCACATTCACATACTCTTTCATATCTCAATCAAATTCAGTATTCTTATGAGTTGGTACTCAATTACACTGCCTTAAAGTGTTATTGATCGTTTGACAAGTTTAAGGTGAATGCTCCAACCAGCCCGCGAAGTTCAAATTTTCTTACGTTTTTAGGGTTCCGTACCCATAGGGTAAAAACGGAACCCTATTACTAAGACTTCGCTGTCTGTCCGTCTGTCCGTCTGTCCGTCTGTCTGTCACCAGGTTGTATCTCATGAACCGTGACAGCTAGACAGTTGAAATTTTCACAGATGATGTATTTCTGTTGCCGCTATAACAACAAATGCTAAAAACAGAATTAAATTAATATTTAAGGGAGGCTCCCATACAACAAACGTGATTTTTTTCACAGTTTTGTCTAAAGTTTTTAAATAATGGTACGGAACCCTTCGTGCGCGAGTCCGAATCGCACTTGGCCGGTTTTTTGCAATTTGCAGGCCAGTGCTAGGTTGTGCGTTGATTGGAATATTATTCCCGGCTGTAGGCCATATGTAGTTACAGAACTATAATCATCAAATCAATCAATATTTATGGAACATTCACCTTAGCATTAGCCAATGAAGCGTTGGAGTTATCGAACCTACTTGGAAGTAACAAAAACTCACCAACATTTTCAATAAAATTTTAATTTAGGGCGTAGATTTACAAAAAGCCCGTCATAATTTTTCTGTCTACGGAGGTAGGCGCGACAAGTACTGCTCTGGCTTGCGCGTAGCTGTACGGATGCTGGTGCCGAGAAGCAGGATGCAGGACCCGCAGGGTAGGCGGTAGTGGAGCCAGATGCCCGATGCCGGTAGGGGCGACAGATGCCGGAGAAGGTGACTCGTCGGTATCAGTGTGTCGCCACCAGGTTACGCGTTAACGGTTCTCACGGGATTTAACCCGGACAAGCAAAACCTGAACTTTGGTCCCAGATATGGGGAATTAAAACACAGAAGTTATTGTTCCATAATTGAAACTTTTAGATAAAATAAAATTAGTATAAAAAGTTTTGGAAATTATAAGTCGAAGTGCAAAAGTCTAATAGGCGAGGCGCGTGTATCGTCTCGCACAAGTGAAATGTACTGGAGCGCGGAACTCGACTCAAGGTAGCAAGGTAGGTGGAGCATTCACCTTAACATTTACACGTAATTTTAAAACCTATGTAAAATTAGTTTAATTCTCGAGTTTCTTGCAGATTTTCAACTGTCCCAAAGTAAGAAAAAGTGCCACACATATTTGGGTATTTTGAATGATTCTTCGTAGTCAAGCCGTATGGCCGCCCGGCCGGTGTGATTTCGACAAAATTGACGATTCATTCGTACTAACACACACATTTTAAGCTCCTAGTCAACCCACTGGTCTAGTTTGTGCGCAGTCTCAGTGAATTTCAGCTTTTTATTGAGTAAAAAGTAAAAAAAAACTAAGCCCACCAAAAATTATAACAAAAAAGCTACGCAATCCGAATGTGTGGCCCGTAAACAGTCGTGTACGATCGTCACGTGACCGCGCTTGTCCCCTGAGGGACGTAACTGGAACTGCCAGTTTGTCACTTATGTATGACAGAAATTAAAGTAGAAGATCCAGTACATTCGTTTATCATTATTTTATGTATGTTGATATTATGTTGTCAGAGGTTAAATGGCTGAGGACGGAATAGTACATTGTTACCCTAGGGGCTAAAGTAACTTATTTAGTCCCGAGACGGGGTTTGGCGCCCGAACGTAGCGAGGGCGCCAATAGTTCAAGGGACTAAATAAGTCTTTAACGCGAGGTAATCACTCTGCTTTTCATTACGAATCCGAAGAAAGTAAAAATAAATACACGAATTAACTCGAAAAAACAATTGAAGATCGGATTTCCGCTTTCCCGCCTATTGTGTTTTTTTTTTCTGTGACCGGCCAGCTATTCAGCCTTACTTTTCATTTTCATCATTGAATTAATGGTAAATATTTTGCCCAAATCTATGTTATTTTATAGAAATAGTTTAAACTAAATTAGTATTAAGTTATTTAAAAAAATATATTCTTTAATGAATACATAACTTTATGTTATTTCAATTTTACATCGCGCTGTAATTGCGTGGATGTACAGAAAGTTGAAACATGGTTCAATAGAAACGTGAAAATAGAACTAGTTTTTTTTATAATTTGACAGCTGTCAGTTGAAAACTATTCTCCCTAGGGCTGAAAAGTATTACTTTCAACCCACTCCTGACGCAACTTCACAACTATTTTTGGAGTGTGAGTAGTGAAAAAGACACTTTTATTTAATGTTACGATACCATTACGATGACACTCCTGGTTAAAATGATATGAAGCCAAAAAGCCAAGCCAAGCCCTTTATGTACTTACTTCATTTCACCACCACTCTCAAAACGGTTAAGGTAAAACATCGTGAAGAAACCGGAATGTCCAAGAACCGAATATTCTGAGACATGTCGTGACTTCAGCTGAACAACATTAGGCCCAAGTGTTGGATAATTTCATATGTCATTGCTACAACTATATCTAAGAAAACTATGTATCTACCTTTGTGAAGAGAAAAAATAAAGACATTGTATTGTATTGTAAATTTCTGTTCAATGCATCCATCAGCGCAATGTTTTGAGGGCTTTGCATTGAGGGTAGCACTCAATGCAAAGCCCTCAAAACATTGCGCTGTAAACCGTGATTATTCACACAAAAAAAGACGTTACACAGCAAAAAAAAATGTGTAGAGCTACTTAGTCTGACGTACGGCTTCGTGAAAGGTTCCAGGCTTTGTAATACTATAATAACAGAGCGAATTTCAAAATTGACCTTCTGAATTACTTTTTTGTTTTCCCAACGCAGGTGGACACCATGTCATGACCCAAAAACAATTACGTGACGTAACTAGAAAGATAATTTTGATGGTGACAAAACACAAGGGCGATGTCCTTTGTGTATTGGTGTTAAAAATTACACGTTCTCTTGTCTATTAAAATAAATAACTGTAATTTCTTAGCAACGCCTGCCATGGTTTTTTAAATACAGAACGTCATAATTTTTATTTGAAGTTATCTTGTATTTCCACCTAGAATTAAATGGATTTTATGTTTTCTATGTTATTGGTGCCGATTCCCTTATTCACAAACTAAACTAAATTTAAGTTGAATGCATCTTTTTCTTTCTATTTCATTATGAAAAGGACAGAAGATAAATATTAGTTTAATCCTGTCAAATTAGTCAGCACCTGACGTAATTTGATGTAATTTTAGTAGTCAACTTTTTAATCGCGTCTAAAACTTGTATGGCGCTGATTAATTTGACAGAACGTAACTAAAATTTATCTTCTGTCCTTTTCTTAATGAAATAGAAAGAAAAAGATGGACTGAACTTAAATTTGGTTTAGTTTAGTTTAGTTTACAACAAGGGAATCGGCACCAATATGTTTTATTTTTTTATGGTTTTTCTAAGTTCTGAAGTGGCGACCGCGAACCGGAAGACGTTGCGTTGGAAGGCCTTCCACTAGGTGGACCGATGATTTGGTAGAGGTTGCGGAGATGCGTTGGATGTGAGACGCACATGACCAGTCAATGTGACGACACTTGAGGGAGGCCTATGTCCAGCAGTGGCCGTCTTTTATCTGAAAAGATGATGTTATTTATGTGTGTGTATGTGTGGAATTAGATGCCCAAAATCTCGGTAATTATTACAATGAAATGCAACTCACTGTCCTCAGCAAAGGACATACATAAGACAAGGGATAAGGGTAAGCAGAAACTGCAGAACGCTTTCCACGCTCTTATATTGTCTAAGTTTTCATGACAGTTACTCAGCAAAGATTCCACTAAATCACATCTCAGTCTTCCCTCTTCCTTACAAACGCGTGACATTACACTACACTAAATAACCATTCCGTTAAATTATTCCGTGAGAGTACATTCCCGTCGTGGCCTCTTCGCCAAATATGCACACGAGTGCAGCTTAAGGCGAGGCGACATAAAGAAAACATAAATTCCAAGCTTAAAGATTGCAACACTGCAGGCACGGAGGAAATGGACCTTTATGGAAATTTACAATAGTAACCCATTTACTTAAACTTGCTAGAAACAACTTGTGGAAAGTTGTGAAGGTGATATGTTTTAAGTTGAGATTCTGAAATGAAAACTCGGTGAATGTCTATTTTACGTAGATATTTTAGAAGAGGTTGGGTTTAGGAATCCGCTCTAACCAGTGACTGTTTTATAGGGTTCATAGGTTAACCGCTTTGATCGATAACTAATATGTTTGATTAACCACTATACGAGTTAACCCTTATTATTTATGGGTTAACCATTTGAAATTGTTGATTACTTAGAATTAAAAATACAAAATACCAAGCGCGGGCTATCTCCGTCACTTTCTTGCATATTTTTTATGTACAAAAATGAACTGTGCGTGCACCGGGTCTAATAGGTTGATTAGCCCTATTATTAACCCATACTCTGGGTTAACTTTTACTCTAGCGTTTCCACCTAAACCTAAAAAATAACCCGATTTAAACCGAAACCGACCGTTTTAAGAAGCTATAATAATTATACTTACGAATATGGACAATGTGAAAATTGCTCCGTCTATCGTTACCATTAATTACCTCTAAGCCTTACCCACAGAATCGATGATTAAGAAAAATAGATAGGAAGACTGAGAGCTACAGAATGACATTAAGGTGCAAGTTGGCAGCGGGCGACACAAAACCGCCGCAGACGACGTGTCGTCGCTTCATGTCGCTGCAGTCATGATTTTGAACACGGCATTTCGGCGTCAGCGACACTACTGATCTACGGTCGGGCGACACTTGCGTCTGCCGCTCGACAACGCTTCGCTAGCTTCATGTCGCTTGCTTGGGGGGGAATTTCATAAAAATATATATAAACCAGTAGTGTCGCTGCGACATGTCGTCTGCGTCGGCTTCGTGTCGCCCGCCCGCCCGCCAACTTGCACCTTTAGTCACATAGGCTACTTTTTTATCCTAGATGGTATTTTTTAAATAAAAATTATACGCAGACGAAGTTGCAGGCATCAGTTTGTTTTTTTAAGCGCAAAGTTCGTCAAACTTGGGCATTAACTGCTAGACTAGGTAGGCACATAGTTTTAAAAATAAATGTCAATTCTAACAGACTATTGATAAAACATTTTGCTTTGAAACTTTCGCAATAAAATTTCAATTGTGTCAACTGGGACAGCAACACTAACTTTTGCAAAAAGTTAAAGTGACTTTTATATCTCACGAAGATGAAAAACAAATATTGAAAGACATAAATTTAAAATAATATTTTTACAACTAGTGCGCCAAATCATCTACCTAGCCTTTTCTCAAATTATGTTGGAGTCGGCTTCCAGTCTTACCAGGTGCGTACCAGTATTAACGACTGTCAAAGATCTGCGAATGGTAGTCAGGATCAGATTGGTAGTTGGACTGAGTGCCCAAGATCCAGCATATCTTGAATTGTAATTCATAAAGGCTCTATTATAAAAACTAAACGGAAACACATTGATCTACATTAAGTCACATTCTCCCCATATCCTAGAAATGCATGCAGTAGTAAGTAATTGATATCCAGTATTTCGCAATACTTTCCAATAAACAGAATTTAAAACACTACCACGGCGAGCGGTTTCGGTATCGCCAGAATTCACCTATTGCAATAAGATATCGCGTTTAATGGCACCGCGTGAATTATAGCAAGCCATTGCCAACGAATACCACATACGTTTCTCACTTTATGTTTCGTGCTTTTAACTTGCACGATACGGTAAGAAATTTTTCGGATACCAGCCTGGTACTTATAATAATACCGATGTATATTTGCCATAGAAGTATGAAATAGAACTAAAAAAAGAACTTGTACCTACTATCACATACGTGATATCTAGAAAGAAAGAAAGAAAAACATTTATTAGACTCACACAGGACAAAACAAAAAATTAAAGCTATATAAGGGTATAGCTTAGTTACTGTTTTAAACACGTGAAAGCTTAAAACAGTGATATAAATAAATCAAAATCAAAATCAAAGCATTTATTTCAAGTAGGCCAGTTACAGGCACTTTTGAATTGTCGAAACAAAAATGAAAATTAAATGTAGCTACAGTCACAGTCACAAGACATAAAAACTGTGAAAGTACTGTAGTTGCCCATTCCCTAGCGTAGATCTCTATGGAGAAGAACGGGCAAGAAACTCCATGGACACTCTTTTAAATCAAAATGTTGTTACAAAATCTTGGTTACATCATTCATGTTAAGATAGTATATTATGTGAGAACAATGTAGCAAGATGTGCACGTTAAAAGTGTCCATAGTAAAAACAAAAAATACAATTAATAAATAAACATTCAAATAAGCCATGGCAACTAAGAGATGACCAGTCGCAACTGACAGCGCCCGTTCACGAACATGACGCATGGATCAGCACCATTCAGCTCAACCATTTCGAAGGGAACTAAATGATCCAACACACGCGCCACCATCAGCGAGACATTAGAGTGAGCATGACTTACTCTCAACCGCCAGGGCACATTCAAGTCAAGAAATAAAAATAAAAACGTAGGATTTCAGTGAATGATAGCTTTCTAGTACATAGTACTCACACAATATGGGCTATGCGATTATATAATACTAGAGATTGATTCTATACAATTCAAAGATAGTTGTACAATCTTCAGCAGCTCCAACAATTCTATGTAATGCTATCAATTTATGCGCCCCTGTCCATGTGGAGCAGGACCAGCATTGAGCCACGCATTTTTATCAGCGATATAATCGCCCAACTTGTAATAAGCTTGCTTACATAGTGTGCGTTTGATACATGTTTTAAATTTCGTCTCATTCAGTTCAAGAATACTTTGTGGAATTTTATTATAGCATCTCAAACAGTACCCCATGAAAGATGAGTCTACTTTAGCGAGTCTGAAGCCTGGCTGAACGAGTTGGTCCCTATTTCTAGTACTGTAATTATGTCTATCACCTCTTTTACCAAAAAGGTGCAGATTTTTTCTGACGTACATTATGTTTTCGTAGATGTACTGACAATGTACCGTCATGATGCCAATATCCTTAAACAGTTCCCTTAGAGAATCGCGCCTACAAAGATTATATATGGCTCTGATGGCTCTTTTTTGCAGAATAAATATAGACTCAATATCTGCAGCCCGTCCCCATAGCAAAATGCCATAAGACATTATACTATGAAAGTAACTAAAATAGACCAGTCTAGCGGTATCTACATCAGTAAATTGACGAATTTTTCTAATAGCATATGCCGCTGAACTTAGCCGCGCCGCAAGGGATGTTAAATGAGAACCCCATTGTAGCCTTGAATCAAGCGTAATCCCCAGGAAAACCGTTTTATCTACGAATTCAAGTTTCTCTTTATTCAATATTATTTCACAATCACTACTTCTAACATTGGGTAAAGCAAATCTTATGCATTTAGTTTTTTTTTCATTTAATACTAAATTGTTTGCTGTGAACCAATTATGGACCTGAAGTAGGGCGTTATTCACGTCATCTAGATTTTGGGCCCGTCTATTTATCTTAAAAATTAGGGAATTGTCATCAGCAAACAACACAATATTTTGAGGTTGGTTTTTCAATAAATAGGGTAGATCATTTATATACACGAGAAAGAGGAAAGGACCCAATATTGAGCCTTGCGGAACCCCCATTACTACTTTTAAACCCTGTGAGTTAACACCATTTATTTGAACATGTTGTTTCTATCACTCAAATATGATTTTACCAAACTAAGTGCAAGTTGACCTAATCCGTAATGCTCAAGCTTCAAAAGTAATGTGTCATGATTTACGCAATCAAATGCTTTGGAAAGGTCACAAAATATTCCTATGGCATCTTGAGACTCTTCCCACGCAGTAAATATGTGCTTTAATAAGGTTACACCGGCGTCAGCCGTACAACGTCTCTTGGTGAAACCATACTGTTGATCGGTTAAAATTTTGTTGGTGTTAAAATGATTGAGCATTTGATTCAGCATTACTTTTTCAAACACCTTGCTAAAAACCGGCAACACGGATACAGGTCTATAATTATTAGTATCTTTACTGTCCCCGGATTTGAAAAGAGGTATGACTTTACTGTATTTCATTAGATCAGGGAAAACTCCTTGGTCTACACACAAATTAAAAATTAAAGCTAAGTATGGGGCTATAGTCTCAAGTATGGATGTACAAACTTTGATAGACATTCCCCATAGATCTTCGGTCAGTTTTATTTTTATTTGCCGGAAAGCTTTAATAACTATCATAGGGTTTATGTGTTTAAATTGAAATTCAACCGCGCAGCCAGATACATTCGCCTTTAATAAACCAATTGAGACTTCAGGTGAGGAATTAAGAGCCTCTGTAGTTTTAATGGTATATCGGTAAAGAAATTTACAAATTCTTGAGCTACTTCCAGATTAGAGCTTTTAGGACCACATGCTGAATCTAATGTGTAGCTAGTGTTACGTATTTTATTCCTGTTAGTCTCATTATTTATGACCTTCCAAACTGTCTTTATTTTGTTTTCTGCTGTTTTGATCTTGTTGCTAATGTGCAGGGCTTTAGCAACCTTGCACGTATTTCTAAAAATTTTTGAATACTTAGCAACATACTTGTTAAAAGTTTCAGTGTTTATAAAAGGCTTAAGGCCATAAAGCTCAAATAGTCTTTCCCTACTTTTTCTGATACCTCTAGTTGCCCAATCACTAAATATGAATTTAGGGCTAATACTTTTTGTCTTCTTTTCAAAAGTTTTGTTGAATTCCGTGTGAACTATTGAAAAGAAACGATCATACAATTGATTTATATTAATATCGTCATGGCTCATAACACCTAACTTGTTCTGTAGGGAAATATTATACCTATTTAATTTGCTAGAAGTTATAGGTCTAAAAATAAATGCTTTGATTTTGATTTTGGTATGTTTAAGTTGTGAAAAATATTTGTAAACATGTTTATTGATTAATAATAGTAAGAAAAACCTACATTTGACAAGTTTTTGACATTAATTGTATCGTTTAGACAAGTTACGTGTAAATACGGTAAATAGCTTTCAGTTATTCGCCAAAATTGGTACCAAAATTGCGATTTCAAAGTCACTATTCGACTTTGATGTAGTCAATTAGTCATCAAATTCTTAAACAAAATTATCACACTCTTCCGACCGTCCCACTTCAGTACACCCGGTCCTCATATTAAGTCCTCAAACATAAGTACCAAAGTTCGAAACAAAAGCCTACACACAATATATCATTCTCTTATTCTCCCCCACACGTGATGCGTTATCAGTCAAATTCCCTAACTAGGATGTTCGGTCGAGTAGACGCATTAGAGGCAGCCGCGTTCTTGGCACGTTCGCGTATCGTACGACACCCTTACGTGACGAAGAGCTCCCTAGCGGATAGCTGTCTCAAATAAAACCCCTTTTTTTCGACGAAATCTCGCATTGCCTGCATATGAAAACATTTCTAATAATGTTTGAAAAGGGACTGAAATGATTCTGCTGTGTTTTTACTTTTCCGTAATTAACTGTTTCCTTTTCGTTTTGCGTTGACGGATTTTTGTATGATCTTTAATATTGTTTCTTTTTGCGTTGATTTGTGATTAGACATTAAATACATTTTTTTTTTTGAAGAATGGAGAAATTGTTTTATCTTATAAAAGATTTCTGACGATTTAATAAATTGTCCGCGTATATTCATTTTATATTATTTTATTGGTTATTTTTTGGCCGTTAAAACTGCGAAATTTTGAGAATGTGAAGGAAATTGCGACAGTGAGACACTTTCAGTGCAATTTGCTTTATGCTGTTTTCACTTGCTGAAACACCTACACAGGTATTTTGTAGTAAGTTATTCTTTTAGCGTGTGATATTTACACGGAAATTTTAGCGTTTTTAGCAAATTACAGAAACACTTGTACCTGGTTTTAGAAGTCCTCAGACAAACTCTCAATACTAAACCATTCAAGGAAGTTATAAGTTATAGTTAAAGAGTTTAGATCTGCACTCAGTTGATGTCAATAAGCTCACTCCCTATTATGAGACTTAAGTGGTGAAACGACGTTGTACCAAAGGTCTGCCCTAAAGGTTTTAGTACTTCGAGGATAATGTTACTAAAACGTTGTAGTTTTTATAGGCGGGTTCCTGTTTACTTTCCTCATATTTATCTCAACAGAACTTTTAATTAGGATTGTGATAATTCTTCTTCGTTTTCGTGTGGTGCCTTACCTGGTGAGAGTTTTAAGCCGCCCATAGAGCCTCTGACTTAGTTTACATGCCGAATTGAATTGAGAATTGTGATGATCACCGAATATTAAGAGTAAAAAAAAACATTAGCCGTCACACCTGTCTCAAATCTTCATAATCCACCACTATAAATTCACGCCTCATTCCATAACTAAAACATTTGTAAAAGTTTTAAAAATAAGACAATTTTAAATTGTTTTCGCGTCCACATCCGCGCGTTGGAACGAAACAAAAGGGATTTCTGTTGTACCGTGTTACTGAAATAGAGGTATTTTTCTTTGTTATGTAAAAGAAAACAGTGTTTGGTACGCGAGCTGGGAAATGTGATTACATTGGTACACGATACATGTTTTAGAGCTGCGGAGAAATGGGCTGACGTTAATTTATTTGACACTTGCTTTTGGGACCATTATACAAAAAGTGAAGATGATTTTGTTGAGGGTGATTTGATTCAATCATAATGTAATAGTTTTATAGTTTCACTTATCCAGTATTTTATTTCTTAAAACATTACATGACAACTGAAGAATGCCTGGAAGAGCTATTGGTCGATGAAACAAATAATCAAGGGACCTCTCCCTCTCTCACTGAAGATAAAACTTATGGCCACGTGCATTCTTCCTACCCTCACCTATGGAGCGCAGACGTGGTCATTAACCAAGCGTCAAAAGTCCGCACTCGGGGTATGTCAGCGAGCAACGGAGCGTAGTATCCTTGAAGTTAAGCTTACTGATCGTTTATGGAACTCGATACGGCGTTCCAAAACTGCGTTCAAATTGTCGATGTAGGTCACACGGCTGCCAAGCTCGAGTAGAACTGGCCACATCTGTCGCATGCCGGAGGAGCTATGGGCTAAAATTACCACACAATGGGTCCCAAACAGCAGCAAATGGCAACGCGGCAGGCCCAGAAGGAGATGGCGGGACGAACTCGACTCTTTCCACAACGATTGGCGAAGAACAGTAGTGGATAGGGATAAGTGGAAAGACTTATGACTGCATCAGCGAGTGGAGTTCGCATTGCTGAATTTTGGGCCAAACACATTTAATAAATATTTGCCATCGACACGCTAAGAAGAAGAAGTGGAAAGAAGGAAGGGAGGCCTTTACCCTGCAGTAGGACACAAATGGTTAATATTACATGACAACCGCTTTTGTTGCCTACATTTAAACTTATAAATCAGACATAATCAATCACACTATAAAAAACCAACTTGACAGTGAAGCCTAAACACTGACAACCATATTATTATCTTACCAAGAGGTATCCCGTTACCGAGTGTTAGTGGCAGCCAGATAAGCAGTCGTTTCACTTAAAATACTAATATTCAGCTGCATCAGGCAAAATTGGAAGCCGACTCCAACACAGTTGAAAAAAAGCTATACAAATGATGATAAAAACGAAGCTAAAAAGGTAATTTGATGTATAGTTACCATTACATTCATGAACCTTTTAACCTAGATACTAGACGTTCCAAGCATTACTCATAATACTCGTCCTACTTTAGCGTACTTTAGTGTGCATCAGTACCCTACAATTCTAAAAATTCTCTTCAGGACCACTCATAGAGCGTAACTAACGCGCATGTCACTTGCAACTCATTTTGCATTTCTCTGCCGCAGTCGCAATATGTACTGACGAGGGTATAGATGTGCTGGATGAGGTAGAAATTGTAGAGCAGTGTAAGTTTTAATGTAACTTTCAGTGTTAAACTTAACAGTTATTGAGAAAGATCTTTTTTAAACTGCTAACTTAAGTAGGTTTCCAGAATGGAAGGGACAACGCGCCAACCGTGTATGCAGTACATTATTCTGAAACCCTTACATAGTAATTATTGTCCGTCGACTATTATAAAAAGTGGAGAGTTAGCAAAAAGGAAGGGGTCCCGCAAGGACCGATGCCCGCCGGGGTTGCGGGACTGTTCGAAAGAGATACCGTGATAGATATCGATATACAAAGGGCGATGAAGGAACATGGATGGGTTTTAATCAGTAAAAGTCTGACACTCCTTCCTGCTCCGCCCAGAGCGGGAAGAGCCATTTGATGATTTCCCAGCCGAAAAAAAAAAACAAATCCCCTCGCGGGACGCCTGGCAGATGTGAAACATCGAAATTATTTTGTACAAGTAATGAGCTTAAAAAAGTCAATATTAAAAATAAACAGAAAAAATAAAATAATTACAAACAAAATGACTCAATTCACGAAAATAAAATCATTACGCTGGATTCGAACTCGAGTCACGAGACTGTAATCCAGCGATCTGTGCCCCTAGACCAGCTGACTTGTTGAAAACCGTGTCGAATATGTAGATATTATGCTGCTCCAACAGGTCGGTAATGTTCGAGATTGTTCGGGACGGCCGACAATCGCCACGGCAAAAGCGTCGCGACACTTTTCATTTGTTTTTTTTTTCGTTTACCCACGCCTATAGATGTTTCACATCAAAATAAACAGCTGTTTACCGTTTTAGTCCCCACGGAATTGCACCTTTAAATAGGGTTTAAAACAGTAATCGAGCATATTATACCTCAAAACTCAACATCGAAGATCATGCTTGAGCATTTTACTTGCCTATCTGCACTGACTTTAAGACTTGTGCGCATGAATCACTCGCGACAACCACTAGATACATATTGCTTAGCCACCCAACCATTTTTTATTCCTGATTTAATAATTGGACGCCGCTTAGGACAGGGGCCTGTCAGACGTGTCGGTTTGATATTGCCTTCGAAGGATCTAACCGATTCCCTAAACGTATTTGTAAGTCATCTTAATATACGCTGTATACACACCTGTGAACGCCCACACTAGCTACGTGCCTGGCCTTTTGGTGTGAATCCTTCTATTTCGAAACTGTGATAATTATTTCGTTTCTATCTGTGACTTAGTAATGTTATTTAGTGTATTTGTTTTATATTTTTAGACAGTCAATTGGATGATATTATTAATTGTTGTATTTGATCTATTGTTCAGTCATTAAAGGAAGTCAGAAATCTACCTGACCTTATTGAGAGGTATCACCTAGGGAGTTGGGGGTCAAATACGATCGTCAGAAATACGATCGTCGAAATGCGATCTTCTGTCTTAGTTATGTAGTTTTAAGACTGAAGATCGCATCAATTATAATTGTAAGGAGGCTAAGTAGATGATAATGAATTGACTAGGAATATATTTATGTATGTACAGAGGGCAAAGCAAATAAGTAACCACGGTCGAAATATATAGTTGAAGTTTTCTTAGAAACCGATGGATGTTTTCGAATGAAATTAAATTAAATTAATAGAAATATTCAAATCTGTTAATATAATGAAATTTTATCTGACGACGTGATTTAGTTTCTAAAAAAACTGTAACTATATCTGACGACCCTGGTTACTTATTTGCTTTGGCCTCTCTACTATATAACTGTTGCGGCCTGCTCCACGTAGGCCCACGAATCCTATCCCATATCACCAATACGTATCTTGGACCTAGTAGACGTGTCTTCTTAGCGAGTCAATAGCAATCTAAATTGAGTCAGCCCATAATTTGGCTACCAGCCCCTTCAATAGCGTCCATCAGTTCCTGTAACGTGCAGACAACAGGACACACAGACACATGTACTGCGTAGAATAATAGCAATAAAATAGCATGAATTAAGTCCTATTGTTTACACACACAACAAGAACAGCATCACATTTCACTTTACCTACTCTGTATACTTGCAAAAGTCAAGTACAAACATACAATATATGTATAAACTATCGCCTTTTTCCATCGAGATAGACAGAAACTATAGAATGCCACCTGATATGAAAATATCAAGTCATCTATCTACACTAATATTATAAAGAGGAAAGATTTGTATTTTTGTGTATGTGTATGTTTGTAATGAATAAACTCAAAAACCACTGCGCCGATTTCAAAAATTCTTTCACCATTAGAAAGCTACATTCACTTTGAGTAACATAGGCTATATTATATCCCCGAAATCCCACGGTAACGGGAACTACGCAGGTGAAACCGTGTGACGTTCGCTAGTAGCATATAAAATAACAGTGATTATACTAATCGGAGCCCAAAATCCTTTTAATGATGGTTTGAGTGGGGTTCATGTTCAGTAGGGTACTCTCAAGAGTTCGTGCAAACTATTGAGACTAGTTTTATTTAAGTATAACGGCCTAAAATCAGATTTTACGACTTTCGTTTTGTTATAAAAACTAAAGTCTGAAATGGCTGAAAATGTGCTTCATAAAATTTTAAGTAGACATAATTTTTTATTGCAAACAAAAAATTACATAAAACTTTTATTAAGATATTTGCGATTATAGAACACGCTCTCTAAAACGTAGCTTTTCTTATTTATCGCAAAACTTAAGCTCAATATAAACTAATATTAGGTAGGTACTATAAAAGAACATTCAAAACATTTTATTTCACAAATACGTGAAACGTGAAAAGCTAGGTGCACAGTGCACCTAGCTAACAAAAACTTTATTGTTGCTCTTTTTGAAATTGAATCCAATACAATAAGTTCACGTTACATTGTTAATGGATTTCTATGCCTGGCCACTGCCTACTGGCTATCATAGTAAAGCCTCTCTTCATAATACCTATAGAGACAGAACTAATCCTCCTCCTCCTGCACTATTTGGCCAGATGATGGATCGCATTGACACCAAACTCTAGACATAATCGATCACCGTCGACATATCTATAAAGAAAAAACTTCCTGTAATGTTATTCCTTATCCCGTTTATTGAAAGAAAACCGAATTCTCGAATTTTTCCTCGTGTGTACTGGAAACAAAAGAGGTTGGTTAACAGGCAGAAATATCATCTTTTTTTAAAAATACCTCCTTTCTGCCAAACCTTTTTTTAACCAGCTATATTTTTTTTTAACTTTCGGTAATACCAGATACAGCTGATTACCGGTTGGTATTGTACACGGAGCAACTGTCTATCTGACCTCCACAACCCAGTTACCAAGTAATATGACACCCATCAGTAAGACTGGTTGCATATTTTCAGGCTAATTCTGATAAATATAATTTTATTGTAGTTATTTATAAATTCTTAGACACACAGATATTTAAAAAAAAAACTCAACCTATTAGCACACCTTTTTACATTGTTGGTACGTAGTTGTAAGTTTTATACTTGTACACAAAGCTCTTTCTTTGACTGTACCTCGTACTGGTTCGAGTTCGATTTGTCAAAACAATGTCGGAAGTGAGTGCTGTAAGATATACGAGGTAAAATTGGATAGGAAAATGTCAGGGTGAAGGGAGGGGATTATAAAATGCATGCATTCAGGACCTGTTGACATTATTCTACATTCTGTTTCATAAAAACCAAATGGACTTCACTTTCACTGAAAGAAACCTGATTATAATATTTGTTCAGTAAAGCATAGAAAACACCAATCGCAAAAAAGGTGTTCTTTACAGTTCTGGTCTAAAGCTATGATTAAAAAACTGAGTCATAATAAATCTTATTCTTATTCTTTATTGCACACAAAAAATCAAATATACATAAAACATTGCAATTAAATAGCTTATGTACAAAGGCGAGCTTAACCCAGAATTGGGTTTACAGCAAACCTAATTTTGATAGCGAGATTTGCAGAAGAGGATCTTATCTCCTAAGTTCAAAAAATAATTTTACCTTTTGCTCCGAACAAAACAAACATCCTTTCCATTAAACCAAAATTTCCAAACAGAAATCTCTCCATTATTCGTTCAGCTCCATCCATTAGTTCAACATCTATGTACATAGCACATCCCGTTTCTAACTCTTTTCGAATGCAGCTCGCTACAGAATCGCTCTGAATGTGACGTTTGAGCGGAACGCTCGAGCGACGATTAAAAGCGCGCTTAGCTATACCGTATGACGTTTTCAGACGGACTTTATGTCGACGGAAATTGAATCGGATTGAAAAACACACAGCGACCCGTTAATTGCCGTGCTACATGACGTCTGCTTCATTTTTTTCTGGTCTTTTGAGCTGTTAACCGTTTGGTCCTTTGAGATTTTGGTCCTTTGGCTTTATCTGGTGTGTCGTTAGCTTTAGGATTTGCTTGACTATAGTAAATGATTTTTATTTTGCAAGTAGGATTTTACAAACACTTTTACACGTCATTTTTCAAAACTAGATGGGGCCGGTGTGTTTCGTACCTGACTACTCTGAGAAGAAACAGCCGAAACAAACTCAGAGGTCATAGTCTCTTTTGAAGTCCAGACAAAATATTACACAATTCACAAGAGGACTATGCAGATTAGTGTCTGAGATGTCGTTTGAAGAAAGAACCATACAGATTTGAGTGGACCTGTCCAGTCAGTGCAAGTATTTGTCAGTTAACGTGTAGCTCGACTTATAACTCAAGGAGCTCAACGAAACGACGAACAATACCAAAGAAAGGACATTTGGGTAGGTCGCTTAGAGGTACTCAAACTGCCAGACAGTTGTGGGAAAAAACAACAAAAAATTAGAATGTGACCCACATGGTCCCCACATTCACAATAATCAAATAAAATTAATAACAAGTTCTTTTCAAAATGAATGTAAATAAAAATCACAAAAATCATTAAATGTCACAATGATGATAAAAAAGTAAAATGCTTAATGCAATAAGTAGGTATTCATGTCAAATCAGTAAATGTCACATAAAATAATAAAAAAAAGTAAAAAATAATAAAATACAGGTTTACACATTAAGTAGGTTTTGTTCATAGTTTCCCTAATTCACAATAGTGTGTATTTGGAAAAATAAAATATTCTAACTTCAAAACAGGAAAATGCAGTCAAGACGCAATTTGCCTACACAATGTATTGTCCTTTAACAAAATATTTTATGATAGCAATGTTGCTTGCTTTAGACGGGTGCCGCCTTGCAGCTGTCATGAAGTTTCTTTAGTAAACACAGATAGGTTATGCAAACGCAAGAAACAATTTGCTTGCAGTCATTTTTGGTCTTTTTATCCTTCTTTTTTTTCCTGTGGTTACTACTTAACCTGGTGTTAGAGTTTTTATACCACCCATGGGCCTCTGACCTGGCTTACGTACCATTGAGAAATATCTCTCAGGCATGCTGGTTTGGTTTCCTCACGATGTTATCTTTCACCGAAGCAAGTGATAATTGTACAATAGTCACATGAATCCGAAAATTCGAGACCTATGACTTGACAGTCCGATGGCCGCTTCACCAGACTATAACTGCTTACAACAACAACAGCCCATAACGTCCACAGCTGGACATAAGCCTCTCCCATGATGGGAGGAATTTGCCGTAATCTCCACGCTTGGCAGGCGGATTGGAGATCGCAGTAATGAAAAACTAACATAAAACTCTGCTGCCCATTCTCTGGTCTATGGAGGCGCAAGGTGTTCTGCCTTAGACATTAGTGGCCTTATACGACACCGTGAGTGTAATGGGTTGGTTCTATTCTACTCTGCCAGATACCACAAGGCATTACTGCATAATTCCCAGAAAAACACAATTAATATTATGCTTATAAACAAAATTCCAATTCATAAAGGTTAGTAGCGTCCGTTTGTTAATAGAAAATAAAATAGGAAGAAGTTAATTGACGTGAAATTAAAACAGTCAGAGTTTAATCTAAAAGCCGTGTTTAACGCCGAGAAAATCTCGTCTCTTCAACAAATTAGTTGATTTTACTTCTTAACTAACGAAAGTTGAATCTAATAAAAATGTTTTGCATAAAGATATAAGAATATTTTTTAAACAACAGTTTTTCTTGTAATTACCTTGTTTTTAAACAGATTGAGTCTAATAAGGCGACCGGTGTTTCATGGAATAATAAGAGGTTCCTCTTAGTGAGGTTAAATAAATTGTTTTGCAGCATTAGTGAAAGTTCAGTGACTTGAAAGCGTTGTGGGGTTCTGCGAAAGGTGCTCAAAATCTCTATTTGGACATTTCAAAGGTGTCTGTTTTTTGGTCTCCTTTTGTCTCAGAGCTAAAGAAACATAACAACACGCCTGTTAGCCCCGAAGGGTTAGGCAGAGGTGTACCTACTACAACTACTACAACAGCCCATAACGCCCACTGCTGGACATAAACCTCTCCCATGATGGGAGGAATTTGCCGTAATCTCCACGCTTGGCAGGCGGATTGGAGATCGCAGTGATGAAAGACTAACAGAAAACGCTGCTGCCCATTATCTGGTCTACGGAGGCGCAAGGTGTTCTGCCTCAGACATTAGTCGCCTTATACGACACCCGTGAGTGTAATGGGTTGGTTCTTTTCTACTCTGCCGGATACCACTTGGCAACAGTGTACCTAATAGGACACAACTAGGAGAGCCTGTTGTTATTAGCACAAATTCAGACTCCGTGGCTGCTACTGAAAAAATCCTGAAGGAAAAACCCAATAACATTTTGCCCGATCTGAGAATCGAACCTAGGACCTCATGCTCAGCAATCGCGGCCACTAGACTAACGACGCAGTGAAAAATATAAAAAACAAAAAAAAATGGTGTCTATTCTGTTGTGCATTGTGCACAAACTAAACTTAATTTAGGGTATTGCTATCTTTTTCTCTCTAATAAAACGAGAAAGAGACGGACGTAGTTTAGAGCTGTCAAATTTAATTGTAACTAATATTTCCATACAAATGAAGGGTGCACGTAAAACATGTCGACTAAAAATACGGTGAAGCGCAAGGCATAAACTAGTTTGACATCTCTAACTTAGTTCATAGCTATAGCCATCCTTTTAGTAAAAGTTTCGCACTGCCTTTTAGTAAAATATAGCAATAGCCTAATTAAGTTTAGTTTTTGTGCACAACAGAATCGACACCAATATCGAATTACAGAGAGATTCTAGAATTATGACGATTGTAATGAGTTTCCAGGTCATTTAATATTGTTGGAAGTTCACAAGTCCGGACAGAACCCTTACCGACTCAAACCTGACTGGTTATTTTTCTCGCTTTTATTCTTTAGCTTAGCGAATCAGCACTCACGACGCTTCTCCAATCTTGAATGCTTCGCAACCACTATAGTTTTTCTACTTTATTTTTATAAAACTAGGATAAAATTATACGCTTCGTTAAACTTGTATTGTATGGTACTATTTTCTGAAAAGATACACTATCCAAGTACCTATTGTGTATATTTTTTTCGCAACTTACACATTTTGTTCTTGCTGCCAAGTTCTAGTTTTTATGATGTGTAAGTATCTGGCAATGCTGGTGTCGAAAGTTAGTGTAGTCAGTATCTACACTCCACAAGTGTGTACCGAAATACTTGATAAACACATCCTTGCAGTAATTTCAACATACACTGGCCTGCAAAACTAAGTACTACACTTTTAAAATTTATTTTTTTTAACTATAGAAGTTAGAGATTTACAATAAAAAACGTTTCATAGCAATTTTTATCAGCTTTATTAGTTTTTATGCACAAAATTAAACTCTTTTTTGAGTACTTCTTGTTTCGAAAGTATGATAAATTATCTTGTGTACCTAAAAAGTTATTGCAATTTAAAGTTTTTTTTTAAACTTATGTTTGCAGGCCAGTGTAGTTGATTGATTGAATTTAAGCAGAAAAAGAACAATTTATTGTCTCTCTCTTTATATATTGTTTTCAAAAGATTGCCATATAAAAAATACTGCACTCCCGAAACAGCACCAAAAAAAATCCACTCAAAACAATCTAAGATCTGACGTCCAAATATTGCGCCTGAGGGAAATGCGAATAAAGCAACAACAGAATTTAAATACAAACATTTACATGCCCTCGACATATTTGGCCTGAAAAGATGGCATAAAATGATACGTACGAAAGAGCAAGGGTTCCGTATCGGTTGATTTCCATAAGCGGTGTTTACAACAACGTAACTTAGGATCAAGGAGTTGAAATCTCTGCCGGGATACCATATCTTAAAGGTTCCGACGTGATCGGATTTCCATAATAGGGGACCAGTCGGCTTTCTCCTATGTAAATGTTGAGTTTTTCCTACGTTTCTAGAGCGGTATTAAGTGTAAAGGCTACGGATGATTGATACGAAACGGATGTGTTCCCGCATGATTTATGTGTCTTCGGAACATGTGCATAAAGGCTGACAATTCCATGTTAGATAGTGGATGATAGTATGTCACTGTGTATACGATGGTATCTTAACTAAACGGCCTCTTTGGTATTTGTTTGTAGGCCGAATTTACTAAGTTGTCAAAATAAATGTTTTTAATTATTATTTTACTAGCTGACCCGCGCAACTCCGTCTGCGTCACATAATATAGCTTGTAACATGTCATTTTGTGCTTTCAATTACGAACAAAAACCTTTTAAAATTAATATTGCATACCTCCCATATCCCTCGGCGTGATAATATGTAGCCTAAAGCCTTCCTTGAAGAATATTTTTGCTGAATTTCAATTCAATCTATCCAGTAGTTTTGGCGTGAAGCCGTACCATACACACAGACAAACAGAAAAAAATTCTAAAAAGTCACTTTTTGTCATCAGTTACGTTTTTCTAACAAAAGCCACTTATTTTTTCTCGAAAATTTCTCAATGTACAGTTTTTCTTTCGTGACTGTTTTATTATATGTATAAATAAATAACTTTATGTTTATAAACTATCACTGTTTGTCTGTCTTCAGTTTATCCGTAATCATGGTGCTTGCAACAGCGCCGAAATATCAAACAGTAAACTTGGTAAATATCCCGTGTTTAGTGTCTATGATAATATTTTATCCAGTGAATTGACATAAGCTTTGACGGACGTGCCATAGAGCATAATGGTGGTCTAACTATACTAATGCATTATTTAACACGGATAAATATTTTCATTGATCTGATTCCAAAAAAAGGCGTGGTGTTATAGTATGTTATTAAAGCATCTATTATTCCCAGTTAGCCATGTGGTGTCCGGCAGAGTAGAATAGAACCAACCTATTACTCACGGGTGTCGTATAAGGCGACTAATGTCTGAGGCAGAACACCTTGCGCCTCCGTAGACCAGAGAATGGGCAGCAGCGTTTTCTATTAGTCTTTCATCACTGCGTGTGTCCAGCAGTGGACGTTATGGGCTGTTGTTGTTGTTGTTATTCCCAGTTATAATTTGTTTCCTAAGCAATTTCCTGCTCATGTTGGATATCACTAGATATGCTACATTTTTCGCTAAACAAACTTGTACAAACATTGAAACGGCGAGCAGCGAAGCAATCCTATGTTCACGGACGACAGCAGACTGTATGATGAATACATAAAAGTGGATACTCGCAGCGGCTGTATACTTGTATAGGGGTAAGTAAACGCGTTTTACGCATTCTGGAATGCAGTAACCATTTTGGAGTTACTGATACTTGAGCTTCTTATGTTACTGAATCATCATCATCTGCCTAGCCTTTTCCCAACTGTGTTGGGGTCGGCTTCCAGTTTTACCGGATGCAGCTGAATACCAGTATTTTACATGGAGCGACTGCCTATCTGACCTCCACAACCCAGTTAGTACCGGGTAATACGATACCCCTTGGTAAGACTGGTTGTCAGACTTTTCGGGCCATCTTCATCTTATGTTACTGAATCGTGAAATGTTTTAAGTTTCGAGTAAATAGAACCATTCTAGTTTAGTTTCTGCAAAGTAACAACAGTACCTGGGCGACCGAGCTGCTCTGCTCGGGTGAAAATAGAGAAAACGATTTCTTCCAGATATGAGATGTAGGTAGATTGATTTTTGCACCGTAAACACCCACATTGCAACTTTCATCGGAATTGTTTAGAGCCGTTTTTGAGAACGTGATTATACAACAATACGACTGTTCCTTAATTACCCTACGCTGAAAAAAAATTCGTTTTCCCAATCATGTAAATATTAGTATTACGTCGGTTTCCCCTAAATACAAATATTGCTCATCTAATAGTATAAGATTTAGACACCTTCGTGCCTCGGAAAGCACATTACGAAGTTGGTTCTGATCGCCTTTCATAGATCTTTTCAAGTGGATTGTATCGAGTCAACTGTAGTATGGAGGTCAGATAGAAGGTTGCTTCATGTAAATTATTGGCATTCGATAAACTGGAAGTCGATCTCAACATGTTGCAAAAGGATAATCTGCCACTGTCTTTAATCTTTTCTATAGTGTCCAAAATACATTCTAATATCAAATAAAGAAAGAGCAGCGGTGGCCCAGTGGTGGCGGCCCCGACTTACGAACAGTAGGTCGTGGGTTCGAACCCAGACAGGCGCATTACTTTGTGTAATTTATTTCATCATCACTGCTCTCAAAACGGTGAAGGAAAAACATCGTGAGGAAACCGGCATGTCCTAGAACCAAAAATTCGAAGACATGTGACATCTACCAATCCGCACTGGGCCCGCGTGGTGGATTATAGCCCATTCCCCTCTCATTGAGAGGAGGCCGTGTCCCAGCAGTGGGAACATTATAGGCTGATGATGATGATGATGATGATCAAATAAAACTTATGAAAAATCAGTTTTCAGGAGATAAGGATATCGTCAATGTGTGAAATAGGAATCACTGCAACAAAGTTATATAAGTCAAAGCAAACAAAGATGTCTGCCAAATCCACAATACGAAAAGCCATAACAAACATAATGAAAATAGACATCAAATTACCTATCTTAATTTCCAAGAAGAGTGTTTATAATTTGTTTAATAGTTCACCATAAAATAACAGTGAAACACGATCGCATCTCGTAATTATGATGAATTAGACCTCAGAAGACTCCTCCCGCACTCCCCCCCTAACCGATAACGTCAAGTAATTAATCAACTTCATTAAACTTCCATTTTGCGTCGGGGTTAAGTTACATTTTATTTGTGGCACAAATAAAATTGTTTATGACATTTATCCATTTCGCGAATCACGGAGGACCGATACACATCCGTCCTCCATACCTTGGAAAGCACGTTAAGCCGTTGGACCCGGCAGTCATTTGTAGATCTTTGGCAGTCGTTACAGATGCAGTGGCCCGAAAGTTTGACAACCATGGTGTATCGTATCACGCAGAACCTACTAACTGGGTTGTGGAAGTCAGATAGACCATCGCTCCATGTAAAATACTGGTATTCAGCTGCATTTGGTTAGACTGGAAGCCGATCCCAACATAGTTGGGGAAAGGCTAGGCTTAAGATGATATCGGGAATGTGTACCCGAATTGACCAATTTTAAAACCTACCGACATTTTTTTTAAATTCAATAAGCATTGTTACAAACTATTTTGAAAATATATAAAGCATAAACATACCAACACAAACCATCGCGGGTTAACAGTGGTATGCCACACACTCCTAGTAGGTATGTTTGCTAGTTGCAATAAGTAAATAAGCAAGTGGTCTAATGCTGATTTATGCTACCGCCTATCCCTAACTGCCATCTGTTTCTACTTTCAATGATCGCAGGCAAATTGCAATACAGGATTATCAAGTACTAGGGAAATTAATGACGATTAGCAACTGTCGTTCACTCCAGGTTGTTGTTTCATCTTAAGTAGGCTAAATATACGCGAACTCTACTTTTTCTAAATATAACAAGGCTACCCAATTAAAGTTCAGCCCTCTTAATGAAAAGCAGTGACCATATTTGTAAGACATTATTCCTAATGCCTAAGAATATGGAACCCAAAGAGACCTCACTCAAAGTTCAAATCTCACGTCTAATCATTTCGACTGATTCAACGCAGAAATCGTGTACACTTCTTTTCATGTTGGGAAAAAAATGGTGTTACTATTAGACAAGCGTTTTCACAAGGACTTTAACCAGACACATTTACACAATGTAACTCCCAGCAACACTACACCACATTTTTCTTTCACCGCAGCAAACAATTTAGAAGCATAATTTTTATAATTTCAAACGTGTTGTGACATGTCTCTACAACAGTATCCCGCTTAGTCCGCGGATTTTATACTCAGCTAAATTTATGCCACGTCACAGTATATACTCCTGAATATTCATATTATTCATATCATGCTGTTGTACTCGCTGCGTAAGCGAGAATTATAATACGCACAAGTATGCATAGGTATTTGTTTATGAAGTCGTATGGAACTTAGGCGAAGATTTAACGGATGGAAATGGAATTGAGAGATACAAGATGGAGGTGAGTTTGGAGCAGTTCAATTACTGTGGTAATTTACGACAATTCTGAAGTATGATACAGGCAAGTGGGAACTTTAGACTTACGGATACCGATCAGTTCAAATCTATGTGGTTCTTTTCTCAAAATGCCATCTCACACACTAATCTGAATGATCCACTTACGACTTGACCAATATTATGTATTCACTTTAAAAGAGATTGTGGCCTCTGGAGTTTGTTTCGGTGTTTCTTCTCAGAGTCGAAGTCGCATAAGAAATACCGATTCCATCTAGTTTTATAACATGATTCATTTTTCACGTGTATAAATGTTTTTGACAACCAATTTATAAAGTTAATAAAAATAATAATTTGTCCCACTACAGTCAAGTGTGTTATCAAATTCGGTCAGAAATTTATTAAGAGCTTCAAGAGGCTAACTGCTAACAAAAACTAACTACAGTTAAAATTTCGCCTGCGAAGCGTCACGACTTCTGGTGCGAATCATTTAGCGAAGTATTATCAATCTTCATAACGCTCATTGAGACGCCTACGTCCGATTTTCTTGGATGAACATGATATAAGCCACATAGCATAATAATGCTGTTAGTTTTCACCGTTTCTTTCCTTATTGTTTTTTCGCCTTTTATTCCCTTTGTATACCATCCCTCATTTCGGTTATAATGCTTATGGCAATCGTACCTATATAGATCGTATAACACGAATACTAACGTATTTAAGCCGTGTGGTATCCGGCAGAGTAGAATAGAACCAACCCATTACACGCACGGGTGTCGTATAAGGCGACTAATGTCTGAGGCAGAACACCTTGCGCCTCCGTAGACCAGAGAATGGGCAGCAGCGTTTTCTGTTAGTTTGTCATCTCTGCGATCTCCAATCCACCTGCCAAGCGTGGAGATTACGGCAAATTCCTCCCATCATTACTCGCATGTATCGTAAACGCTGACTTTTACGTGACTTTGTACTGAAGGTGTAACATTCCAGCTGTCAACATTATTTTCTCGTACAAGAATGTGGAGCTTGGCACAAGCAAATTGGCAAATTGTTGGTTATAGGCCTCTCGCCTGTAGGTGAAGTCGGACTGTAGATGATAAATGATATTTATTTTGCAAGTAGGTTTTTACAAACACTTTTAAACGTTTATTTTTTTTTAAACTAGATGGTGCGGTATTTCGTACCATTACTACTCTGAGAAGAAACAGCCGAAAACCTCAAATGTCATAGTGACTATTTTGAAGTTCAGACATAATCTTGCTCAATTCACATGAGGACAATGCAGATTAGTGTCTGAGATGGTCTTTTCAAAAAAGAACCAAACAAATTTGAGTGGACCTGTCCAGTCAGTGCAAGCATTTGTCAGTTATCGTGTAGCTCGACTTATAACTCAAGGAGCTCAACGAAACGACGAACAATACCAAAGAAAGGACATTTGGGTCGGTCGCTTATATTAATCAAACTGCCAGACAGTTTTGGGAAAAAACAATAAAAAAATAAAATTGTGACCCACATGGTCCCCAAATTCACAATAATCAAATAAAATTAATAATAAGTACTTTTCAAAATAAATGTCATGATGATGGTGATGACGTATGGAAGAGGAGCTTTTTGAATTCGAATACAAAACTTACGTTGAAGTCAGCAATTCTATCAAATTTGTGCTAGGGCGTCGGATGTCGGTTTGCGGGTAGTGGCTCTGAAGTGGAGGTAGGCAAAACACTTGGCGAGACATGGTGATGGCAAGTACAGTAGAGAAATCACTGCATGTTTGTCAAAAGACAGTAGATGAACTGTTGACAAAATTCACTATTAATACTGTCTATTGGACTATTCATTAAATAAAAACAACATAGTGAATTCAATCAATTAAAACATATAATATTAAAATATATATTATAAATAAAATTTTAGAATATTCCGCTAAAAAAGTTAAAGCGAATCCCCCTCTTCACAGTGTACAAATAATGTGTTCTATTCATTTCATGTAAAAAACATATGATTTTTTTCTGCAAAATATATCATGAAATATGAATATATTGGCATAATATTTGTTAAAATAAAAACGAAACAAAAGGAATATAATGACACAGTTTTTTATTTCAAAACCAGATTAATACGTTACACAGTATTGAACTATCTCCGAAAATATGTGAAGCGTATTTATTACAAATTTGTGGTACCGAACAGAATTCGTATACAATTTTTATATTTTTATGAAATAATTGTAATTGGCTGACAGACACATCTGTTCATGTTGGCAATACAATATGTTTTGTTACCAAAAAATATTGTATGATCGTCTATTGTGTGTTCTCTATTGTTATACATTGCTAATGTTGGTGCCATGAGAATAGCGGTCATTGCCCTTTCCCTAATATCTCATCGTACGAACTAAAACAAATAAACCATGTACCTATCATTTTTCATTACAAAAAATGTTGAAGATCACGATAGATGACGATTCTAGACTTGAACAGGCTTATTTTTGATTTTCAAAGTTAAGAAATTTAATAATTGTAGGTGGGTCAATGACCGCTATTCTCATCTTAACTGGCTCCAACTATAGAACATGTTTATTTAATATGGATATACAGGCACGATAAAGAAGAGCAAACTTGTGTCGATTAGATTAATTACCAGCTAAACTATTTTGAGATTCGATTCACGCACGGAACAAAATCCTACTAATATTAATTAAAGATTATTAAAGTAAATAATAAAATCGTGACAAACCCTTACGACATATCAAATGCATTTAATGATCATTTTGTAGATAAGATAACGCCCATTAATACTAGACACAAAGATCAGCATAGGCAATTTCTAACATCTAGACTTAACTCAATGTTTATGAAGCCATGTCTGCCAGAAGATGTAAAACAAATCATAAAAGGGTTAAAAAACACAAATAGTGTAGGTTATGACGGTATATGCACTAAAGTCATTAAGCTAGTAACAGAATGTATCTCGCAACCTCTGAGTTACATTCTAAACCTCTCTATTGAAACTGGTGTATACGCTGAAAAATTAAAAGTTGCAGTTATTAAACCGATTCATAAAAAAGAGAGTAAAGAAGACATGAATAATTATAGACCTGTTGCCCTACTGTCGATCATCTCAAATTTTTTTGAAAAATATATATGTCGGCGTCACATTGTAAACAACACGTGCATCAGGCCACGCGGTAGCGCGCTACGTCATTCGAGCCGGAGCTAAGTGAACGCTACGTCGGCGTCGTAGCATGCTACGTTGTTCTCCCACCTCCTCGCTGCGGGGCGGAGTTAATGCAAGCTACGTCGTAGCGCGCTACGCTGTTACCCCACCTCCAAAACTAGCGTATAAAAGGGGCCGCACAGCGGCGAATGGGCATTCTGACTTCAGGCGTGGCCCGGTGCACAGGTTGTATTACTCTTAATTATTGTTACTCTGCTTTTCTTTATATTGTTGCTCTTTTGTCTGAACTAATGTGTTACCTGTATTATTGGGTGTCATTGCTATTGTGTGAAAGTGTAATGTCAAGTAATTTGTTAGACTCAGTGTATCTGTTTGAAAAGAGTAACCATGGAGTTTCTTGCCGGTTCTTCTCCATGGAACCTACCATACCGAACCGTGCAATGCGAAATAAAATAGTGTATCGCATCCAGTGTGTTTTCATTAGCACGAAACCCGTCTACAGCCCACATAAGCTCGAGCCTAGCGAAATAAAATCCTGACCATCCCGACATCAGAAGTGGGATAAGACCCACTCCCACCTTTATCTGGGACTGCCGGCAATTTAATACAGGCACAAATGTCATTTGTTTTTGGCTAGTAGTATAGAATCGATTAAAAAAAAAATAGCAGATAGTATGACACCCCGTCACATGACACCCAGTATGCAGTCGATGTTGGTTCCTTTCGATTCTGATGCACCTGTGGCTTACATTATCAACTGTTGTGCGTTATGTAAGATCGTAATTGAAAGCTAAAGGAACAATACTTGTTCGGCCTAGCTAAGTCCGGTCCAGTTTAACTGAAGGGACACACCTGAAGGGCAAAAAAAAGAATTGCCGGACCAAATGGTTGATCTTGTAGGGTCACAGGTTGACTGGATCAAGAAACAAGTCTTGTAGAGTCATAGCTGACTGGCCCAAGTGTTCAAATATCTGAAGGGTCTATGTAGATCGGTCCAGGAATAAAATCAGGATGACCAAACGATACTTGATCAGTTTTTCGTGTTTCAGATGTAACATTGTAAGCTGACCGAACGAGGACGTCCGCACGTCAGAATGGCCGTGTCGGCGTCACATTGTAAACAACACGTGCATCAGGCCACGCGGTAGCGCGCTACGTCATTCGAGCCGGAGCTAAGTGAACGCTACGTCGGCGTCGTAGCATGCTACGTTGTTCTCCCACCTCCTCGCTGCGGGGCGGAGTTAATGCAAGCTACGTCGTAGCGCGCTACGCTGTTACCCCACCTCCAAAACTAGCGTATAAAAGGGGCCGCACAGCGGCGAATGGGCATTCTGACTTCAGGCGTGGCCCGGTGCACAGGTTGTATTACTCTTAATTATTGTTACTCTGCTTTTCTTTATATTGTTGCTCTTTTGTCTGAACTAATGTGTTACCTGTATTATTGGGTGTCATTGCTATTGTGTGAAAGTGTAATGTCAAGTAATTTGTTAGACTCAGTGTATCTGTTTGAAAAGAGTAACCATGGAGTTTCTTGCCGGTTCTTCTCCATGGAACCTACCATACCGAACCGTGCAATGCGAAATAAAATAGTGTATCGCATCCAGTGTGTTTTCATAGACCCAAACCCGTATTCTGCCCACATAAGCTCGAGCCTAGCGAAATAAAATCCTGACCATTCCGACATATACATAATGAACAAGTTCATTCAAAATAATCAACAAGTTGATTATTTTGAAACCCATGACATTTTAGCTAAGGAACAAAGAGGATTTAGACAGAACAAAAGTATTAACCTTGCTATATATGAATTCTTGGAAATCATAACGTCCAATGTCGACAGGCGAATACCGATCTGCGGCATCTTTATGTATATGACACAGGCTTTTGATCAGGTGGTACATGACATCTTATTAGATAAGCTTGAGACTTATGGCATAAGAGGCAACATCTCAGCATTAATTGAAACTTACCTCAAAAACCGCACTCAGTATACACAAATTAATAGACTTAATGTTAGAACTAAGATGGAGGAGGCATACCTATCAAAGGAACGTAAAATACAATATGGTGTCCCACAAGGAGGTATATTGAGTTCACTACTATTTATAATTTACATTAATGACCTTCCAAATGCGAACTCAAACCCAATGACACTCTTTGCTGACGACAGCACTGTTGCAATTAAGTGTAATGACAGAATATCTTATGAGCATGATATAAGCAGAACCTAAACGCAATCATTCAATGGCTAGACAGCAATAATCTGAAGGCAAACATTGCAAAAACTAAAATAATCCATTTTAATCAGCGTATGAACGCAATTATGCCTCAGATTAACTATAAGGGTGAACCTGTATCTGAAGTGCAAACAACAAAATTTCTTGGTCTTACCGTGGATAACAAATTAAAATGGAAATCCCAGATTGAAACACTATCCAAACGAATTAATAAATCAGTGTATGCGCTGCATGAGTTAAAGCAGATTGCAAATATTAATACCTTGTTAACTGCATACCATGGTTTGGTTGCTTCAGTTCTGAGGTGTGGTGTGATCTTTTGGAAAAATTCGACTGATGTTGATTTAATTTTTAACGCACAAAAACTGTGCATAAGGGCTATGTTTGGGCTTCAAATGATCGAAACCTGTAAACCGTTTTTCCAGGAGTACAAAATTTTAACTCTTCCAAGCCTCTATATTTATGAGGTCTCAGTATTTGTTAAGACCAATAAAAAATTATTTACATTAGCCTCAGAAATGAATAATAGGCAACAACGTGACGAATTTCGCCTCTATGTCCGCCGAACATATACCGCTTTAATGCACAAAAGTGTGTTTCACATGGCTCCTGTAATTTTCAATAAATTACCCAAAGAAATAAGGGCAATGAATACTGCATTATTTAAGAAAAGCCTAAAGAGCCTTTTAGTTAATAAATGTTACTATAACTTGAATAATAAGGGCAATGAATACTGCATTATTTAAGAAAAGCCTAAAGAGCCTTTTAGTTAATAAATGTTACTATAACTTGAGTAATTTTTCCATACTTAAGACCTCACAGTGACATCAATTAATAACAATTATTATATATCTTTAAATAATGTAATAATTTTAGATCTCTATGACATTGAATTAATTGAAATATTACTATTATTAAATAAATAACTAATCAGTATGACATTGCATTAATTTAATATGTTAAAATATTTTATGATTGTTTTTATTTATTTTTATTTATTGTACATTTAATTAGCTGATCTTATATTTGTTATTAATTCGTATTTCATGACTGTATAGATTTTGCATGCCTTACGGTAGAAACACTTGAAACATGTTAATTTGTAATAAGACCATCGTAACAGTGTTTTCGGCAAAAATAAATGATTTGTTTTGTTTTGATTATAAATGCGAAAGTTTGTGAGGATGTATGAATGTTTGTTGCTCTTGCACGCAAAAACTGCTGAACGGATTTGGATGAAATTTTGCACACAAATAGTTTATAACCGGGATTAAAATATAGAATACTTTCTATGAAATTGGGCAAGATTATGGCTGGACTTCAAAACGGACAAACCTCTGAGTTTGTTTCGGCTGTTTCTTCTCAGAGTAGTCAGGTACGAAACACCCCATCTAGTTAAAAAAAATGACGTATAAAAGTGTTTGTAAAAACCTACTTCCAAAATATACATCGTTTATCACTTTACTTAAAAATAACCAACACAGGGCATCAACCACTAAAATCCATCTACTATAATAAAATCAGGAGCAACAAAAAACTATAATAAATTAATTACTCGTATATTACGTCACTAAACTTGCTACCGGCCAAAATAATTGGGTCAGTATTAATACCCTCATCAGACTGTTAATTAACAATTATTAAATACGGTGACGATACTTTTTTTAAGGTTTCCATAAATTATGGACTGTGGTAATGACATTTCAAGTTTCAAATTTCTCTTTCATAATGTTCTGAAGTACCGAGGGAATTTAAGAATTAAAATGAAATTGTAGATGCCAGGATTATAAAAGATGATTTAGCTATAGTTGTTGCAAGTTAAGATGAACATAGTGATTTCAAGAAAGAATATTACTCTCCACATTAGCCACTAACAATCTTCGAAATCAATATCCAACGACAGCTGACATCAGAAAAGAAACAAAAATGGACGGTAAGCGCAGTGGTTTTTAATCAAAACTTAAACAATACAAAAAGAGAGGCTCGGTCCGGTTCTAGCTGACACTTCTATCAAGTAGGCCGTGTAGTGCACATGCTGCCGAATTAATATGCACAGCGTTTCTTGTTGCTTGAATATTAATTTAGGATAGTGCGATGTGTAGGAAGTTTAACAATGTGTAATCTGATCCTGCGATACTGTTTTTTTTTATACAGGGCTTAAAAAACTGAAGTTTCTTTACAGAGGAGTAGTCAAATAGGTAAGATTGATCTCATGTAGTTGATAAACAAAGTTTTATTTTTGTAAATAGGTTACATACAAAAACAAATAGGTAACGTTCTAATTTACTGTCTTGCAAACATTAGTGCGGGACATGATCCTATTTTTTTTTCTTAGCAGCTGATTTTCTTTTAACCTACATTTAATTTGCGGCAGGCTTAAAATTATAATATGAATTCATGGTAATACGCGTCGATTTTCCGTATACCCAGTTTTATTTTAATAATATAGGTACCTATTCTAGGTATAATAAGAGGATTGGGGATATGATAATATGTCAGTACCTAAGTTAATATCTTTGAATCTACAAAAGAGCGTGCAAAAAAACAACAGCCACGCCTACGCAACTGTTGAAGCCCTGAATAAACACATTTCCCACAGTACGTCCACGTGCCTACCCATAAAGGCATAGGAATATTCAATTGAGGAAAAATGTATATTTTATTAATTTCATTCTCAAAATTTGCCATAAGGAAGCAAGATTTCTAGTACTGCAACCCCGCCAATGGAATCATATCTAAAAGGTGTAAAAAGTCCCTTAATGAAAGCGAGAGGCACTTGTTCTCTCCGTCATTGCGATTTTTTTTTTTTTGTTTTGGACCATAGGTACCTGGGAACCTTATAGTTACGGAGATATTGGAGGCCAAAATTCCAATTTTTTCTCAAGTTTTTTTTTAACTACTTTTCAAAGTTATAACTTTACTTTAATTACCTCCATGACCTGTTTAATATTCAAAGCATCCACCAGCACAATGTTTTGAGTGCATTACATTGAGTTTTCTAAAAGGTGTCCATTGTTCTATTCTTAGAATTTACCTTCGAGCAATACAGACGTAGGACTGGTACAAAAATTCTGACGGCCAGTGTACAAAGCTCAGTCCGTTGCAACGGACGCATTATGTACAATACAGAATGGCACGTCTCTCTGAGAATGAAAAACAAAAGAAAATCCACTCGGCTTCGCTTTTAGCGTGTATTGTGGCAATACAACGCGATTAATATTGCTTTGAGACCTACTTACCCAATGGGAAATATTAGAAGGTATTTCAATGCACTGAGCGTGAGAGCATCAATAGATTAGAAAAAATTCTAACTGTGTAGTTGGAGTAAATTATGTTGCGAGTTAAGTGAAGTTTAATGAAGTAATTAATTGAATGATATTTATGTCGGATATCCGGTTGATTTTTGATTAAAAGTTGTTTGTTTGAATTGTAACGGTAGTTGGTGAAGCACGTGGGATCACGTGGGCAGAGTCATAGTAAGCGGGACGCCATTTCGGACGAACAGTCTTGGACGAACCGTCAAAGTGAGAGGACCACTCGGAAACTGTCTCTTCGCCTACTTCCGCCTTAACGTATTTTGTACAAGTGTTAATATGTGAAAGTGTAATGTCAAGTAATTTGTTAGACTCAGTGTATCTGTTTGAAAAAAGTAACCATGGAGTTTCTTGCCGGTTTTTCTCCATGGAAACGACCAACCCGAACCGTGCAATCTATACTGAATATTATAAAGAGGTATCATTTGTTTGTAAGTTTGTAACTTTGTATGTAGGGGGTAATCTCCGGAAGTAATGAACCGATTTCAAAAAATCTTTCACAATAAGAAAGCTACATTCACCCTGAGTAACATAGGCTATTATTTATCCCCGTACTCCCAAGGAAACGGGAACTACGCGGGTGAAACCGCGTGACGTCCGCTAGTGTGAAATAAAATAGTGTATCGCATCCAGTGTGTTTTCATAGCACGAAACCCGTCTTCTGCCCACATAAGCTCGAGCCTAGCGAAATAAATCTTGACAACCCGACATGTATGTATATTGAAGAAAAAGACATGCTGCGGCGACCGCAAATAAATAATTTACATAAGGGCAGGAGAAAGATGATATTGTATTATATAAGATTAATTTTCAATGACCAGCCAAAATTTAAAATTAAGATCTAGATATCAAATCAAAAGTGCATTTTAAATATTAGTGTCGAAAAATATAAAATAAAATAATAGCATTCATTTGAAAATGTCCTCAAAAATTTCTAAATTATAAACCTAGTGGGAATCAATGCAGTTGTGTCCGTGCATGCACCGCCAAATTTATGTGTGTGCTATAGTTGGTGCCAGTTAACATCGGAATAGAGGTCATTGCTCCGACTTTCATCCCGATATCTAAATATTAGCGATACTGTCGCTCCATCCGTACAAACCTGTCGCAAAACAGATATCGCTTGAGTCTCATAATACATCCACAGTGTCCCACATACTTAACGCAGTGCACAACCCAAAAAAATAAGAAATCGAGCAAACGTACCCTACGAAATTAATTGATTTAAATACTTTATTTTCGTTTTTAACACTATTTTATTTTAACTTACTGAGACAATTTTAATAAAGTAAATATATTATTATACATCTTAAAATTAGGATCTGAGACTTTTGCGCGAAAGACATTTGCGCAAAGAACACTTATTGCGCGCACCCACTAGCGCGAAAAGACATATGGACTTTTGCGCGAACGAACTTTTGCGCGAATGGACTTATGCGCGTAAGGAATCTTGCGCGAATGGACACTTGCACGATTGGACTCTTGCGCGACTTAATGGCCACTGAGGTTTACTCTGTAGAGTAAACATAACATCACGCCTATTATTACTTGAATATGTTTTTTTTTTGGGTTTTCCGTCATGAGTGTCGTTTTCATGGTTTTCGGGGTCGCTAATAATGAAAATGAAAATGATTTGTTGAAATCAGATTTAACCAAAGGCAAGGTAAATCATTGAATCCATTTCACTATTCGTCATTCAAAAGTGCCTTTGAATGACCTAATTGAAATAAATAATTATTGACCTCATTTTCTTTATCCTTTAACCATGAAAACGACAGCCATAACGGAAAAACCAAAAAAATCTTGGACGCCATCTTGGATTTTAATTTTGAGCTCATTTTCGTAATCAACGACCCCGAAAACCATGAAAACGACATCCATGACGGAAAAACCAAAAAATCTTGGACGCCATCTTGGATTTTCATTTTGAGCTCATTTTCGTAATCAACGACCCCGAAAACCATGAAAACGACATCCATGACGGAAAAACCAAAAAATCTTGGACGCCATCTTGGATTTTCATTTTGAGCTCATTTTCGTAATCAACGACCCCGAAAACCATGAAAACGACATCCATGACGGAAAAACCAAAAAAATCTTGGACGCCATCTTGGATTTTCATTTTGAGCTCATTTTCGTAATCAACGACCCCGAAAACCATGAAAACGACATCCATGACGGAAAAACCAAAAAATCTTGGACGCCATCTTGGATTTTCATTTTGAGCTCATTTTCGTAATCAACGACCCCGAAAACCATGAAAACGACATCCATGACGGAAAAACCAAAAAATCTTGGACGCCATCTTGGATTTTCATTTTGAGCTCATTTTCGTAATCAACGACCCCGAAAACCATGAAAACGACACCCATGACGGAAAAACTATAAGTATCTAAATATTATTATAATTATGACATCACAAAAACTATTTCATCACAAAAAAATATAATTCTAATCTTATGCCGTTTTCATTTTACGAGGTCATCGCGTCAGGTGTGCAGCACATTATGGTCACGGTGCGGGGGCGTTTACGTCACGCGTAAATGTATGAGCATAAAATTAGTTTTCTAGCAAAAATAATAATAAATTCGAATTGGAACAACACAAGATTCTCAACCCCTGTATGTCTAGCCGACTGGTATTATGATACTCTAGCGATGTAGCAAAGTATCGCTTATTGGTCGATTTAGGTAACTAGTAAGTGTCGTTATCGCTTTGTGATCAAAAACTTGGTAGGTGGGTGTTAATGACCTCTATTCCGATGTTAACTGGCACCAACTATAGCTGCTACCTATCTGGTTGTTGAACTGAATTGTGCTGTCAGTTGCAATATCCACACGTTCGCTTTTTAGTGGTGGAAAGGAATTAAATTTTATTTAAAAAATAAAGTTTTTTTTTTTCATTAAATTGAAAATATTATCGATTCTAACCCATCTCTGAAAATTTGGCCCCTCATCGAAAACTAACCCTGTATGTGCCAGGTATTTTCTCTGGTAAACAGTAGTCTCGGCAAAAAACGAGGACGAGACTGTCAAATGACTGCCCCAAATTATTATCACGAGGAGTCTCATCTGCGGTCATCATCTTCTGCCTAGCCTTTTCCCAACTATGTTGGGGTCGGCTTCTTGTCTAACCGGATGCAGCTGAATACCAGTATTTTACATGGAGTGACTTCATATCTGACCTCCACAACCCGGTTAGTACTGGGTAAAACGATTCCCCTTCGTAAGACTGGTTGTCAGACTTTTTGGGCCACCTGTAACGACTGTCAAAGACCGACAAATGACAGCCGGGACCTACAGCTTAACGTGCTTTCCGAGGCACGAGTCTTATCTGCGTTATGGTTTAAGAAAAAAATGCGTAGATTTCTCAGATCTTTTCTTTTTTTACATCGGTTAAAAAGAGACTGTGCTCCGAGTTTATTTTCTTCTCAGAGTAACATGACGTAATATCACGCCTGTAATCATTGCAGGGTTAGGTAGAGGTGTACTTAATAGTCCACAAAAAATAAAATTGGTTAAATTCAATTGTTAAATCTTCAGCCTTCTGGGCACTTTTCCTGTTGACAGCGATGTGGACGAATTTTTCGACGCCCTGTAACCCTTTTTGATACTTTATTTGTTTTTTTTTATTATAGAGTAATAACACTATTAGTCTACACTCTCTTTACATTTAGTTTTTTATTTATATAACACAGAATAATAAAAAAAACACACAATACACATACACATACACAGAATAATAAAAATTGTTAAATGTATAACTTGACACTTAATGTTTTTTGAAAACTATTTACACAATCAATGTCATATTGTAAGGAAAAGCAGATGGCTTCTCCCTATGACGCATATGCTTGAACAAATTCAAAATGTCGTGAGATGGAATCTAACTCATGAGTTCACGACCCAATTTAATTACCCTCTAAATTAGGCGTGAAATTGAGGTGTCTGTTAATATGCACCTTATGTTTTACACGTACTATATTTTATAATGAAATTCAGCAACTTAGATAATTTACTTTCAGGTTGGTACTCAACTATAAACTTTAGACTGTAGTAAAGTAAGTTGATTATGAAAAGGTTAGGTTAGTTGCAAGTTGAACTATGTCATGTAAGTATGTCGTTATGACAATTTTATTAAGTTATATTTTCGTGCGTTCACGTGCTTCGGTCGTGACATTCATGTTCGCCTTGCATTTTGTGCAACAGTGACAGGAAAAACGTTGTGCCAAATTAGGTGCTAAGTAGCGTTTGTTAATCTCGACCTAAGATTCTGAATTCAAATTTAAACTATAATTTTATATTAATATGCTATAATATAATTAGCTTTTCTATAGCCAGTTTTCAGCCTTTTACGACATTGAGGACCTATAACAAAAGTATGTTAATCCCAAGACTCGGTTCATTGACTCTTGACCCACTTATTATTCCGTACGAGCATAATTTACCAGGTAAAATTGTAAACGGATATTCCCATATAGGCAGCCATTTTCTCAAGTGACTATTAAAGTAAAGTAACACCGTATGAACGTTATACGTCAAAAATACTTATGAAATTGCCCCTTTACGTTAAACCGCTGGAGCTAAAACAAGATGGCTGAACGGGTAAAATATTTTTACGTTTAAAATGTGAATTTATGTAATAACATAACATCATGCCTGTAATCCCCGAAGAGTTGGGCAGAGGTGTACAATAATAATAATAGTACACCCATATTTCACCATTTATCTATGTACAAGTCCCATGTAATATGAAAACCCAGTGACACTTTGCCCAACCCGGGAATCGAACCCAGGACCTTATGCTTAGCAGTTGTGCTTGCGACCACGGGCAGTCAGTAAATGTGTGTGATATTATTTTGGTTACAAAAATAAGATTTTCTTACAAAAATAAAGGTTACTGTTGATTGATTAAAATTAAATTACTTTAAGCGTAGCATGGCAATCAAGTCTATAACGGTAAAAATTATTACAATTTTTTAAGGAAAATTTATTTTTTTGAGGTTATTTTTACGTTTCATTCAATCATTTTGTTTCAAAGGATCGGTCAAACCTTATAAATTCATCGACAGATATTTTGGAAATAATTTCTATGGAGGTATATCACTGTGCCCGGGGCTGGTGGCAGTCTCGACAGAATAACGACAGAATTGCTAACTTTTGATTGCTAATTAAGTACTAACAAATAAATTCGGTTTCAATAATTTTATGCTTGCGAGAAACTCATCTTGGATGTAGAGACAAATATTACTTCATTTAAATAAATATGCAGTCAATACATATTTCCTGCAAATAAACAAAATGCATAAACGATAACTAAACGCAACACAGATTTTGAGATATTATAACTATAGTTTTATCGTAAGTGACAAGCGTTACTTAGGATGAGTTGGTTACGATAATTCTGATCGTTCTACTATTTGAAACTTTAACTTTTGTCGTTTGCGATATGTTTGCGATTATGCAAATGTTTGCGATTATGTTTGCGATTATGCAAATATGAGTTTAGGGTTCTTTGCGTTAGGGTAACTTGACGTTACGATAAAAAAGTGAAATACCTATATTTTGTCGCTTACGATGTTTTTCCATGACAGGCTCGCATTGTTATTGCAACCAAATTTATTTGTTAGTTATTAGCAATCAAAAGTTAGCGATTTTGTCGTTTACTCTGTCGAGACTGGCCCAGGGCAGCATCAAGTACAATTTGTTCGTAACTTATGTATATTTTCTAGAAAAAATACTGAAGCAACGCAATAAGCTTTACCTACTCAAAATGTGAGATTTGAAAATATCCCAACATGTTACGTAAAAAAGTGTGTATTCAATTCTAAATAAAACCCAGTCATTACTATATTTATCACGTAACCTAAAAGCAGATCCCTCCATACAAGCACAAATAAAATGGAGGCAAAAAATACGAGTAATCAATGGTACGATCTGGAACATAACAAGGCAAATAACTAAGTCGTTCAGTGGACATCTGGTGATATTCGAGGTTATATTGCTTTTTGTCCGAATAAGAGGCTACGAAAGCCCGTTACGGCTTTTTTATTGCTGTACTTCATAACGCTGTATTGCGTCGTGAGTTCAGAGGATTATATTTATTAAGTTAGGCTTGTATTGGTATGTGTTAGTTTTATTTTGTGGTCCTTTACAGCTGTAAACGAAGTTTATAATTGTGTGTAGCAAAACTGCTTGAAACGACGAATACCACAAACGGTAAAGTTGTACAGGATGACTTTTTTAACACTTTCCAAAAAAATGGGTATACAAATTTGGTTTTCATTACGAAAAAAAAAATAAATAAAAAAAAAACGAAAATTGAAATCGTATGCGTGTTGCGTATGATTTGAAATTCGATTTTTTTTTTTGTTCTTTTTTCTAATATGAAAAGTTTACTTGAAATTTGCGGCGTTTTTTTAATGGTAGTTCAATTTTTTTCTAAGCTGTGGAAAAAAGAAAAAAACTAGGTATGCCATAAGCTTCTACTCCGTTCACCTAAAATGCCCAATTTTTTTAAAGTGATAAAAAAGTCATTCGGTATATATTCGATATTTATTATACTGGGTGGTGCTAATAGTGATGAAAACCATCCGAAATCGCAAAAAATACATGGGATATTTTCGGATAACCCTGGACATGAACAATGTTTTTTTTTATGAGGACACTACTTAGACCTTTGATTTTGAATATGAATCGGAATGTCCGATGCATTAAAACCACATCAAAATGTATTTGCAGGCTTAGTAAGAAAAATGTTAAAATATGCAACACAAAACTCAGTAGATTGAAATAACAAAACCTACAATTCGCCGTATCCTGACTCACTAGCTTGTTAGTCTCAAAATTGTTAAATCGATTCCCTTGGTGCCGCAAACGTCATTATTCGATTTTTCGAACAGCGAGTCTGAGTCAAAATGTGTACCCGGAAAAGTCCCGAAAGCCCCATGCAATTACGCTCACAAATATCCGCAAAACGTGGACACTCTAACGCTTTCCCAATTTGGACTTCTCAAACACTATCTTTCAATAACCTTAAACACACAGCAGGATTTCGCATTTCACCTCTGATCCCAATAGTACTCAATGCTCCAGAATTCTGAATTGCAGATACCTTGTTCGGGTTCACAGCACAAATGTTTATACGAAAACTTTTGATTACGGAACCAGCAGTTATGGAAACGAACTGGACCGATATTTTGTCATCTAACACGCTGAGGCGAACCCTAATAATATATAGCGAACCCCTTTTTATTGGAAATCAAAACTTTCCGCTTCGACGCATTTTGATGAGAAAAATTTTCAACGTTTTTTCTAAAAATTGTAAACGATATTTATTTGGTGTTTTTTGCTTTATCGTGTTGTTTTTTATTATATCTGTTGTTTTTGTGGATTAAAATTCATGGTGTTTTTTTTTCGCCAAATTGTTTTACATACCGTAGCATCACTACATATCAATAATATAAATCAAAGTCGCCCGACGCGTCTGTCCTTAGGTATGCTTAGATCTTTAAAACTACGCAACGGATTTTGATGCGGTTTTTTCATAGATAGACTTATTCAAGAGGAAGGTTTTAGTATATAATTTGCGGGCGGGCGAAACCGCGGGCATCAGCTAGTAAAAGGATAAAATGTTATTAAAGATAAGTCTCCTAGAGCAGTCTCATTACTACTTACAAATTCAAAGCTGACCCCTATAAGTCGTCTAATTGACTTAGGAAACAGAAAATGATCTCACTGAGCTAGCAAATTGTTATTGTTAAGGCATTGCAGAGCCAAAGTGCTGCTTCAGATATTTTAAACGTCTACTCCATTTTGATCTTATAAAAACACAAAATTGTGGTCGAAAATTCTCATACAATTTTCTCAAACGACTTTACCCTTTAAAATTTCCCCTACCAAAGTAACTTTAGAAGAACAATTATTTAACCAAACGGTTGTACATACTAAATTACACAACATAGTTGTACGCAGCCGAGTTTGTGTTTAATGGATGGAAAATGGATATCGCAAGTAGCTCCGGCTTCATCACGCGACCTCAAAAGTATCGTTAAGCTACGTCTTAGGGGATAGAAAAGATATGGAGCGCGTATCTTAGGATCTACTTCGTTGTGTGCACTGACGTCTTCATTCTTGTACTGATTCGGACTTACGTTTAATTGGTGGACGTTTAATCAGTTGATGTCATTGGATGTAATAACAACAACAACCAATGATGGCTAAGTGCTCAAATGATGTCATGTTTAAACCTAGTACAACGGTAAAGCGAAAAATGAAGATGTCCATTTGCAAATAAAATCTGACAGATTATGAACCTTGTCTGTAAGTTTAGGTCCATTAACAATTTGACTATTTAACATTGATAGATTATAAACTGTTGAAAATTATACGTTCTATTTTAACAGATCACAAGTTCCGATACTTATAACCTTGTTATATAAATTATAAACTACCGTGAAATAAGTATCTTCTTGAGACATTCTGAGGGTCATCAGTGAAAAGCCATGTTGGACCAGTGCCGGTGCGTCAGTTGAGTGCAGCTGATCAGGAATTAAAATCTTTTATTCCAGCAGTGTCCCAGCAGTGGGAACATTAATAGGCTGATGATGATGATGATGATCATATGGATCAACATCTAAATAAAGTATATTTTTATTTTTTTGGGACAAGCCCGCCACACTATTCCCAAACCACTGTAACTCCTGAAAGCCAGAATCAACAGTGGCGACCACCAGAAAAGCACCGAGACAATGAAGCTCGACGAAGTCCCAGAGAATGAATTTAACTGTCTTGGATCCCGCAACGAAATTAATCAGAAAAGTATAGCGGAGGAGTAGGAAATACCGTAATTTCCACTTCCCTCCATATCAGCAGGAGACAGAACGAAACAAGGCCAATAGGCACAAAGGGACGTTTACAACTGGGATAGGCCCAGTTGCCTAGCACCACGGATAAAAATATTAACATTAATGGGTCCTAAGTTGTAAGCTGTTATATTTGATTCCAATAATAGGTATGGCAAAAACGCTTGAACGCACGGAAATTTGTTATAGTTTCTACAAGGTCTGTGTAGTAAATAACTCCGGATGTAACCTGTACACTATCCAACATAATATTGCGTTCATTCTGCCAAAGACTGCACTCCCATAAAATGTGATGTGCTGATTGCTCGCAGTCAGATGTGGAACACTGACAAAAAGGCGAGTCAAGAAGCTTGAAGGAAAATAATTTACTCTTAAAGTTACCATGACCGGTGAGAAATTGAGCAACACAGTGATCAATCTCCAGCCATGTCCTAGCCAGCCGTTCAAGAACTGATGGAAAGAACTGGTGGAGGTGTCTGCCCTTGATGGAATTATCCCACCTACATTGCCATTCAGACAAAAGTTCCTCCCAGACGTCGGTCTGTGGTTTGATATGTTGTGTGTTTGGTTAGGTTAGGGTTTATATTTTTATTACTGTGTTCACAAAGTTACGGTGACATAAATATGCACACCGTAAAAAAATGCTGCTAAAGAGACTTGGGGCACTACTTAGAAAGAAAGAAAGAAAGAAAAAAGTTTATTTGACGTCAGATAAAAGCACACACACATATAAAAAAAAGATACAAAATAAGGAGGAAAAACAGCTGTGTGCCTCACGGCTGCGCCAAAAAGGTCCATTTCAGCATTCGTGCCAGACAGGTGATGGTGATTCTGTCTGACGCTGGTCTTCCAATGTACCTTGAGGGGTATGAAAGTAACGGAAAACAGTTTCAAACAAAATGTATAGATAAATGGTTACTAATAAATATAATATATAACGAGTAAATTAGCTAGAAGAATGTAAGTAGGTATATTAAGTATTGTATTTTGTTATAAAGTAACACTGGTAACAATAAATAAAAACAGAGATAAGTTCTTTTGGCTTAGAAACACAAAACAAGAGAAAAAAAAAAGGTAGGCATCCCGTATTTTAGTTTTAACATAAAACCTGCATGAAATATAATATAAGTAAACTACAAAGAAAATAAATACGTGCACCTATGAGTGCAGGCTAAACAAAAACAAAATGAACCTATATAAGTAGGTACAAATTAGGACATGGCTGGCGTGTTTCTGTCTCGCTTCCACCCCACCCTCCCGCCACCGTGCGCCCTCGCCTGCGCGCGCGCCGATGAATTACGATACGATACGACCATCACCACATTTCTCCAGTGCACCTGATAACGCGGTGACGTACTATGCGTCAAAAAGTCAGAGCGGTGCCGGTGGTGGCTCGGCGCCTCACGAGGCGACCCGTCCCGCTCCCGCGTTACCTACGTAGTTTCCTACCTACTTAGAAGGTACCAACACCTAAAAAGCGCTCTACATCCATCAATACTCCTCCAAGTCCTCCAACCCTTAACTCCGCTTCGCAAAATGTTCGTTTACACCACATTCGTGATTCCAACACTCAAGGTAGGTAGCACAAGTAGGCTGTAACCCATTTAAATTAAAATTACTAACTCCGCACACCCAGCGAAGAGTCGTGTTTACTCAGGGAAACTTTTGCCGCAGATTTCGTTTAGCGAGCTATTAGAAGGAAAGGCGAGAACTCAAATTTTAATTCCCCTAATGTTTGCGGTAGTGTGATTGTGTAAGGGTGAAATGTTGCGAATACTGATAACATGACAAATATAGGGTGGAAGGAAACCCGACGGTATTAAACGGAAATTTCTATGTGGGGGGGGAAAATTACACATAGAAAATTTAGTAATTTAAAAAAAAATCTGGATATTTCCTACATTGTGACCTCAATCTTCAAAGTTTAGTTAAGGCCTTATTACACATTACACGATTTATCGGATACATTTATTTTATTTATGTATTTGTCGGGTTGTCAGGAATTTTTTTGCTAGGCTCGAGCTTATGTGGGCTGTAAACGGGTTTCGTGCTATGAAAACACATTGGATGCGATACACTATTTTATTTCGCATTGCTCGGTTCGGGTTGGTAGTTTCCATGGAGAAGAACCGGCAAGAAACTCCATGGTTACTCTTTTCACACAGATACACTGAGTCTAACAAATAACTTGACATTACACTTTCACACAATAACACTAGGCACAATGAATCGGGTACAGTTTCAAGACGTCTTAACTCCGCTGCGATCAGACTCAGAATGTCCGCCTCGCCGCGAGGTGTCAACATCAAGACTCTGTAAAAGCCGCCATGGTGGGGAGTAGGTCACGTGATGTCACCACTGGCGCGCTTTCGATTCATTCGCCCGTCCGTACTCATGACCGGATCCGACATATTTATATATATATATTTTTTATTATTATTACACTTGCCGATGTTGGTCGGTGGATGAGTGACCACGCCTAGCATTTGACGGGTATTCAAAAGCCCAAATAACAGTATTTGCAAGGTTTGGGCAGTGGACGTCAGATAAGCAGTGGCATCAGATGAAATTCTGGTATTCAGCTGCACCATGATAGACTGGATGCTGTCCCCAATACAGTTGGAAAAATCCCACGCATGACATGAGCATTATGATGGTTCATTATAAAGCTAAAACATGTTTTGCCGGTAGTCATAATATTATTAACTCAATGCAAATTAGGGGTAGGAAGGGATGCGTATCCCAATGCTGCCTAAACGTTTGATAATTAGGGGTAAAGATTTTCCTCCAAAAATTATACACAGAAAAAATATTTTTATTATTTTGAGCTCGAAGGATAAGTACTTACCCGTTTTTTCATTGTTATTTCAACAACAATCTTTGTTCACAAAATCATTTAACGACGAAGAAGTTTCCTTGATTATGATGCTGTTTAGTCAATTATGATTATATTTACCCAAACAGATGAAGAGGAAAATAAACGATAAAAATCTAAAATTCTTACAAAAGATAATTTTCCGAAAGAAAATTGTTATTTTTGGTCTATAAATATTTCTTGGGCTAACGTTAAAATTACGGGCACGTTTATCTCATTACCTAGAAGCATCAGCATATGCCAATATTAGTCAGACAATATGTGAAAATGAAATCCCGCATATTATATTGTAAGGGATCCAATAACGGCCCACAGGAACATCTGCGAAAAAGAAATTTATTACATACAGTGTTACGCCCGCGGCGCCACCCACGTGCGGTTTTAAGGGTAGATCACACTTTATTTGTTTGCGGGACCAATATGATGGTATTGACGAAATATTTAATTTGGAATGTTCTATTTCTGGAAATAGTGAAGCTATGGATTATTTTCCTGGAGCTATTTTAAATAGGCTTTATGTAATGACTTGTTGTTATAAATTGTTGACCTTTATAACTCTTTTGGTTTTGTGAGAAGAACTTAAGATATTTCTTGCCAACGACCTATAAGTTTTCTTCTAAAATTAAGTTTTATGGTCAATAGAACTTAGTAATTGAGTGAGAATTATGTTTTTTTTTTTTTTTTGTGTTAATGTATTTTGTGTCCGTAGGTGTGACCGTGACATAACAGTGGGCCCTATCCACCTACCAGCGCTGCGGTATTTGTTTTTCATCTATCGCAGCATCATGCTGAGATAGGAGCCTTTTTGGCCTCGCACAGGTCTTTTTAGGGTTCCGTAGTCAACTAGGAACCCTTATAGTTTCGCCATGTCTGTCCGTCCGTCCGTCCGTCTGTCCGTCCTCACTTAATCTCTGTGACCGTTAGCACTAGAAAGCTGAAATTTGGTAACAATATGTATATTATCAATCACGCCGCCAAAGTGGTAAAATAAAAATTCTTTTATTAGGGTAGCCCCCCTATACCTATGTAAAGTGGGAAATGATTTTTTTTTTTTAATTTCAACCCTAACGTGTGATATATTGTTGGAAAGGTATTTAAAAATGAATAGGGGTTTCCTAAAATCATTTTTTGATAATGTCAATAATTTTGGAAATAATCGCTCCAAAAGTAAAAAACAATGTGTCCCCCTCCTCTAACTTTTGAACCATAAGTTTAGAAAATATGAAAAAAATCTGAAAAGTAGAACTTTATAAGGACTTTCTAGGAAAATAATTTTGAACTTGATGGAAACAACAGTTTTTGTACAAAAAAGACAAAAAGTTGTACAAAATAATTTCTGGACTAAGTTTGTAGTATATTCGTATATGCAAGCATTTTTACATAATGGATACCCACCTTTACACCATACCACAAAATAATACCAATAACAACTTTTTTGTCTGATTTCTGTTTCTTTTTGTCTGATTCTTTAAACTCATAAGTGGGAACACTTATTGTGACGAACGGGAAACTACGGAACCCTACACTGAGCGTGGCCCGACACGCTCTTGGCCGGTTTGTTATTATTTAGTTTTAGATTTTTTTTTTTATTATTCTTTTTGTAGTTCCTGTTCTTGTCCCAAATAAATATTTTTCTTTCTTTTTTATTGTTTTTCTTTCTAATTCATGTCTTTTTTTAATAAACGCCTTGTTGGTATGGTCGCAAGCGCGACTGCTGAGAGTGAGGTTCGATTCCGAGGTCGGGCAAAGTGTTATTGGGTTTTTCAATCAGGAATTTCTCAGTAGCAGCCACGGAGTCTGGATTTATGATAGGTTGATGGCAATAGGCTCGCCTCTTATTACGTGGGACTTAAACATAACTGATGAAATGTGAATGTAGTAATAAAGAGAAAAATTGGGAAAGATTTGAATAATAAGATAAGTCCTCACTTCAACATTGTGAAGCATAAGTTCATAATATCAAGCAAAAAATTACCATTACAATTAAAAAGCTTAATTTATACATCCACATTCAAATCAAAGTTACAAGATTTCTACTGGCTAAGTGTCTACTCCATTGACGACGTGTAATATTAGGGATCCCTTTTTTTTGCATAATCTTCTTTTTCCTAATATACTTTGGCATAAGTAACTGTTTTGGCATAATTTGTTTTGCCATAATAATACTTTGCCATTTTTTTTTGGCATACTGTTTTTGTTGGCATAATCATCTTGAAGGCTAATTTGTTTTGGCATAATTTGAATTTTGCATAATGTTACTAGGAATAATGACTATTAGCATAATTTTGAATTAAAAATTCATTAAGTCGTGCTACAAAAGTTAGTGACAGAAACGAATCGCTGCAAAACCGACTCCACGTAGTCTTGTCTGCCCTACCCCTAGAGTGTAAACTAAGCCCGCGTAGGCGCGGAGGGGCGAGGCGGCCTGCGAGTTGAGGAGCAGGTGGTTTTAACGTTCGCCGCCGAAGCTGTGGTGGTGAACGTAAAACACATCTGCGACGATAAGCTCGCGTGGGACCGCTGGTGCCCCGCAGCGCCGGAGCCGTGACAGAAACCTTGCCTGCTGCATGTTGTATACTGCATGCTTGCTTGCATGCTGCATGCTTGCTGAACGCATGCTTGCTGCATGCTTGCTGCACGCATGCTTGCTTTATGCTTGCTGCATGCATGGTGTATGCTTGTGTAAATGTTTGCAAGCTGCATGTTTGCTGCATGCATGGTGTATGCTTGTTTGCATGCTTCTTACAGGCAAAAAACTCACATATATTCACAATCGACTATGCTCAAAACAAATATGTTATGTATTACCTGCTTCGGAGAGATGTTTTTTTTCCAATCGTCAAAATAAATTGGTATATCCAATTAGGGTATGTCTAACATTTTAGGATTATGCTTCTTTGTTATGACTATAAAAATTATGTTTTAGTATCATTATGCGTAAATCAATTTATGCCTAACAATGGTATGCTTAATCATTATTATGATTAGATAAATTATGCTTAAAAAAAATTATGCGTAAGTTATGCGAAAATATAATTAGTAGTAACAAAAGTATGCCAAGTTATATTAGGTCTTAAAATTTTATGCAAATGGATAGGGAACCGTAATATTATAACCATGTTACTGAACCGACCGATATTTTTCTCTTTTTGCATTACATGTTGTAGACTTTAATTTTAAAAAACCGGCCAAGAGCGTGTCGGGCTACGCTCAGTGTAGGGTTCCGTAGTTTCCCGTCCGTCACAATAAGTGTTCCCACTTATGAGTTTAAAGGTGGGTATCCATTATGTAAAAATGCTTGCATATACGAATATACTACAAACTTAGTCCAGAAATTATTTTGTACAACTTTTTGTCTTTTTTGTACAAAAACTGTTGTTTCCATCAAGTTCAAAATGATTTTCCTAGAAAGTCCTTATAAAGTTCTACTTTTCAGATTTTTTTCATATTTTCTAAACTTATGACACATTGTTTTTTACTTTTGGAGCGATTATTTCCGAAATTATTGACATTATCAAAAAAAAAATTCAGGAAACCCATATTCATTTTTAAATACCTTTCCAACAATATATCACACGTTAGGGTTGAAATTAAAAAAAAAATCACTTCCCACGTTACATATAGGGGGTTACCCGAATAAAACATTTTTTTCCAATTTTTATTTTACCACTTTGTCGGCGTGATTGATATACATATTGGTACCAAATTTCAGCTTTCTAGTGCTAACGGTCACAGAGATTAAGCGAGGATGGACGGACGGACAGACATGGCGAAACTATAAGGGTTGCTAGTTGACTACGGAACCCTAAAAATGACTATTGTACTATTATTTATATTAAGCTGATATTGAACAATTTTAATTTTTTGACTTGTTAGTTGACATTAAATAATTTTATTGTATTTTTAACTTTTTTTTATTTTTTATTATGATAATTATTTTTTTTGGATTGATGTGAAATAATAATTATGTTGTTAATATTTAATTGTGTTGCTTGCATGATGAATGTGTTTCTTTTTAATTTTTTGTTATTATTATTTTGTTATTTCAAACACAATGTAAATTGTTTGTGAATAAATTGAATTGAATTGAATGGGTACACCTATGACAAACCCTTTGGAGATTACAAGCGTGATGTTACGGGTTCTTGCTTTTTAATAAAACCCATACATTCTTAAAGGACGGACGAGCACACAGACCCTTTATATTAGTAGGTATATACTCTAGATATCCCAGCCGTTGTTCGAAGCAAGCATCTAAGAGCGGTTTTACATAAAAAGTCACTTACGAAAAGTCGACTTATAGTAAAATCTTCGCGTTACATTTCGACAGCTACAGCAAAATTTGTGTTGATGGTAATGTCGTGAAACTTGTTGTACTTAAGGTCCTAGGCCAGCAGTCACAACAGAGATAACGACAAAATCGCTAACTTTTGATCGCTAATTAACGCAACTCTACATCCAAGATGCGTTTCTCGCAAGCATCGTTATTGCAACCGAATTTATTCGTTAGTAATTAGCTATCGAGCAGCGGTGGCCCAGTGGTGGCGGCCCCGACTTACGAACAGTAAGTCGTGGGTTCAAACCCAGACAGGCACATTACTAGAAAACATCGTGAGGAAACCGGCATGTCCTAGAACCAAAAAATTCGAAGACATCTACCAATCTGCACTGAGCCTGCGTGGTGGATTATAACCCACTCCCTTTCATAGAGAGGAGGCCTGTGTCCCAGCAGTGGGAACATTAATAGGCTGATGATGATGATGATGAATTAGCTATCAAAAGTTAGCGATTTGACGTTATCTCTGTTGAGACTGCCGGGCCCAGGGTGCGATTCCCGCGTTGCCGCGTTGGGTTAAATGCTGTTGGGTTTTTTCGTCTGGTACTTCTTAGTAGCAGCCATGGAGTCTGGATTTATGCCCGGTTGTTGGCAATAGGCTCGTCCCTTTTCTACACGTGACTTAAACATAACTGTCAAAATGTGGGTCCACTATTAAGTACACCTCTGCCTAACCCTGCAACGAATACAGGCGTGAGATTATATAAGATGTAATTATTTTTGTTATCGTGGAATAAATGGGAACCTAAAATAATAAAGGGTGTAAAAAAACTTTTAACGAAGCTGAAAGGCACTTGTTTTCCCCGTCATTGCGATCATTTTTTTGTTCTACACTATACCTGGGAACCTTCCAGTTACTTTTTTTGGGGTTCAAAGTTCCAACTTTTTGACAATTTTTTTTTTGAATACAACTTTTTACTTTAAAAACCTCCGCGACCCCCGTACAAATTGAATCCATCATTCCATCAGCATGTTTTGAGTGCGTTACATTGAGTTTTACCACAAAACATGATTTTTTACGGCAAAAAAAAGTCGTTTCCCAGCAATAATTTTTGCGTAAAGTTACTTAGTTTGATGTACAGAATGCTTGGTTGACGGCTTCGTTATGAGGTTGTTTACACTCTGTATAGCTACACAATTAGGTAAGTCTCATAATTTATTGAAATTCCATACTCGGCTAGCTCAAGGCCAAGGCCAACGTGTTACCACAGATATGCGGTTGACGGTACCTACATATGGTACAGTATTAAATTTCCGGCTGGTGTTCACAACTCTACGCCCAAGACGTGTAATACAAGCCAATATGGGGTATATTGGCTTGTATTACACGTCTTGGGCATATACCTGCTGGTAGTATTTATTGGAATAAAGACAAGACCAGCAGTGGGATGGTAGAGTATAATATTCGTTCGTGGTACAATATTTTTACACGTAAGTTACAACTGTATTAGAACATCAACAAACCGTAACTAAGCTAATTTAAAACCAGTGACAGACATGTGAATACGATTATTCTCACAGGCCAGTGCATACATAAATATGCGACCTCCAATACGCCCCCTTAATCTATTACACATGCGTATGATTACTTCTGTACTTGTCAATACTCGGTACATAAAACTAAATAAATCACTAACACTTCTGTGTTCGACTGTACTACGCTGTATCCAAAAGTATAGTACAAAAACAGAAGAAATCTAACAAAATAAAGTATGCATAACAAAATCTAAATTATCTATTACACAAAGCACTTCTACAAAACCTAAAACATCAAAACATTTAACTACTCGTCGCCCCCTTAATAGAATAATTTGACAGGGATAAATCCTTTAAAAAATCTCTAAGCTTCGGGCTGTGAACGCTTTTAGTTAAAATGTCCGCTATCATCTTATCAGTTGACATGTACCTTATTTCAATTTTGTTTGCCAGTACACACTCACGAATAAAATGATACTTAATGTCTATATGCTTTGTCCTATTATGCATCATTTTGTTAGCTGCAATTTTATGCGCCGACTGATTGTCATTGTAAATTACTACCGCTTTACTATCCACAGCTGTCAAACTGTTTAGTAAACTACGTAAATAAAGAGCTTCCTTCGAAGCTTGACTCAATCCTACGTACTCTGCCTCTGTTGTAGACAAGGATACTGTCGCTTGCTTCCTACTCTCCCATGACACTATATTTTTACCTATCTTGAAAATTAATCCTGTGAAAGACTTTCTATCAAGTGCCCCTCCCCAATCTGCATCAACGTAGCCTCGTAAGTCTAAATCTCCCGACTTCCTAAAAATAAGACAAAGGTTAGACGTACCTTTTAAATACCTTAGGACCCGTTTCGCACATTTAAAGTGTATTTCATCATAGCACGAATTGAATTGTGAAAGTACACTTACCGCATGTGCTATGTCTGGTCGCGTATTACAGGCCAAATAGTTTAGACACCCTATCAAGCTTTGATATGGCAGATCACTATGGGAATTTGTCGATCTTTCTAATTTGATACCGACTTCCATTGGGGTTAAAACTGGCTTAGCGTCTGTCATGTTAAAGTCATTCAAAATGTCCGAAATGAACTGTTGCTGATCTAGACAAATAACATCTTTGTCTCTCCTCAGCCTCATGCCTAAAACATGCCTAGCCGGCCCTAAATCTTTCACTTTAAACTTGTCAAGCAAATTGGTTTTTAATTTTTGCTTTTCTTGTTCACAATTTCCAAAAATAAACAGGTCATCTACGTAAATAACGACAATCAACTTCTTATTGTTTTTAAGCTGCTTTTGATACAAACACGGTTCTATTTTTGATTGTACAAAGCCTAAATTCAACATTTCTTTATCTAATTCCTTGAACCAAGCATTTGAAGCTTGTTTCAATCCATACAAAGAACGCTGCAGTTTGCATACTTTGGTTTCTTGACCTTTGACTACTGCTCCTTTTGGTTGGAGCATGTAAATGTCCTCTTTAATTTTGCCGTACAAAAAGGCAGTCGTGACATCCCACTGATCAATAAACCAACCGTATTCAACAGCTAGCGAGAACAACAATCTTAGAGTAGAGCTTCTAACTACAGGAGAATAAGTCTCAGTATAATCTACACCACATACCTGTGTGAAGCCTTTTGCTACAAGTCTAGCCTTGTACTTCGTTACCTTGCCATCGCTATCTTTCTTTATTTTGAACACCCATTTGCATTGGATAGGCTTCTTATCAGCTGGAAGATCCACCAACGTCCAAGTCTGGTTCTCCTTTAGTGACATAAGTTCATTATCTATCGCTTTTTGCCATAAATCACCATCTGGTCTCGCCAAAGCTTCATTAATAGTCAATGGATCACCATCAAGATTGCTCTCCTTGGCATATATAACATTGCATCCGTACCGATCGACTTGTCTACGTTCTCTTACAGGATACCTTCTTTCTGATTCAGGTCTCACTTCTTCTTCAGTGAATACGTCATCAGGTACTTGCTCTGGTACTACAGGTTCAGGTGCTATCTCCTCCGATACTTCTATGTTCTCGTCTACAGTATCACAATACATATCATCGTTTGTCTCCAAGCGTTCAGATCTGCTTGTAGACCCGTTGGGTAAACTGGAAGGAACAGAATCTTTATTCAGGTTTATGATTACTTCCGATTTTTGTCCGTTTTCCTTTTGGAGAAAGACGTTTTCCAGAAATTTGACATCTCTCGCAGTCGTCACTTCACCTGTCTTAGGATTCATCAGACGATAACCCTTCTGATTATCTGGATATCCAATAAAAATCATCGGTTCCGTCTTCATGTCCAGTTTGCGTCTCTTTTGTTTTGGTATCAATCTATATGCCAAACAACCAAAGATTTTCAGATGACTCACATCCACATCTTTTCCAGTCCAAAGCTTCTCTGGTACCGCATTATTCAATGCTTTCGTGGGACTTCTGTTCTTTAAGTAAACAACAGTATTTACAGCCTCGGCCCAATACTTTTTGCTCAGGTTCGATTCTGAGAGTAATGTTCTTGCCTTTTCTATTATAGTCCGATTCGCTCTTTCTGCGACAGAATTTTGTTCCAGCGTGTACGGTACAGTCGTCTGGTGTTTTATGCCTGCAGACTTCAAAAATGATTTAAATTTACCATTACAGTACTCTGCGCCGTTGTCAGATCTCAGACATTTAATAGATTTACATGTCTCATTCTCAACTTCCGCCTTGTATTCACGGAACTTATCGAAAGTTTCACTTTTGTTCTTCAAAAAATAAACATGAGTCTTTCGAGTATAATCGTCGATAAATAGAAGAACATACCTCAAACCACCGAACGACGGCTCCTCGATTGGTCCACAAACGTCGCTAAAAACCAACTGTAAGACCTCGTTTGCTCTCGTACCTTGCTTTTTAAAGGGACTTTTGCATGTCTTTCCTTCAATACATGGAATACACGGCTCGCATAAATCGGTACTCTTAAATTCCATACCGCTTACTAAAACTTTCATTTTATTCATATAATTACGCGATAAATGAGCTAATCTTTTATGCCAAATGTTCGAAATATTTTCATTTTGTTTTGACAATGTCACATTGACGACGTTATTTTGATTTTCTGTCAACTCATAAATTCCGCGGACCTCTTGACACCATTTTTATTTTGAATCATGCAACCTCCTTTGTCAAAATTCATGCAATAATTCTTCTTAGTCAAATCGCTTACCGAAATTAGGTTCATGGATAAATCAGGAACATGTAAAACGTTTTCTAAAATTAATTTTTCGTTTTCGCCGACTCGTGGCTCAGCATTTCCTCGTCCTTTCACCAATAACTTCTCTCCGTTTGCTACTGCGATCTTCATGTTGCCCTTTACTTGTGTGTAAGACAACAATTTGTTTTTATCATGTGTCATATGATTTGAGCACCCACTGTCTAAATACCACTTATCTTTGTTTATCGCCCCTTTCGTATTAAGGCAGATATTCGCGGTTTTGATCCGCTCCTTGCATTCGGACGCCTTGTGTCCTTGCTTGTGGCACTTAAAACACTTGTAGATAAACTTCTGCTTACGATCATTAGTTTTAGTGTTAGATCTTGCATCGTTCTGCACTTTACGTGTAACTAAAACTTTTTCGTTCTCTGTGTTCAACTTACTCTGTCTACTTCCTTCTTGTAACAATTTCATTTTAATCTGCTCTAACGTGATTTCTTGTCCACTATTATCTACAGCCATAATGAGAGGGCTGTACTCAGCGGTCAATCCACCCAGCAAAATCGATATGATCCAATCATCAGGGATTTGAGCATCAATATCGGACAATTGTTGTGTCAGGAATGTAATTTTGGATATGTAGCTTTCCATAGAATCAAAATTTTCTAACTTACAGTTGAAAAGCTCTCGCTGAATATGTATACGTCTTCCCCAACCTTTGTCTTCATACGCTTTCCGTAAGTTATTCCAGGCTTCTTTCGCAGTCTTCGCATTGTAGACGTGGGTAAAGCACTCTGGTTCTAACAACAAGCATATTGTCGTTCGTGCCTGCCGGTCTACGTCAGCATTTACTACATCTGTAGAAATTACTCCCCACCAGTTTTTATTCTCCAAGTAATTTCGCACCAGGAATTTCCAGTTTGGGTAGTCGGACGAATTTTTCAGCTTCTTAATACTACTTACGCCAACTTCAGCTGACATAATAGAGATTTCGTAAGTTTCACAAGTACACAATTTTATTAATATTTAAAACCACTCAACTTATTAATTATGCTCTAGCATTTGTGCTTCTGGGTTCTGGGCCCATAACCTATTGGAATAAAGACAAGACCAGCAGTGGGATGGTAGAGTATAATATTCGTTCGTGGTACAATATTTTTACACGCAAGTTACAACTGTATTAGAACATCAACAAACCGTAACTAAGCTAATTTAAAACCAGTGACAGACATGTGAATACGATTATTCTCACAGGCCAGTGCATACATAAATATGCGACCTCCAATAGTATTTACCTTCATTGAAGGCTTAGGGCTAACGCAGACCGGGACAGCATGGCAAGGGATTAAATTTTTTGCCAAGGGACATTCAAACGTATCGATAAGGAAATACGACCGTGGCGCGTCTTTCAATACAAATCCCTTTCGATGCCACGGGATCATTTTAAAGCCTAGCAATTTATGTCTTATTTCTATATCAATACGTTTGAATGTCCATTGGTAAAAAAATAAATCCCTTGCCATGCCGTCCCGGTCTGCATTGGCCTTTACTATTTCCATTTTAGAGTAGCTTGATTAATTTGACGGATCGATTTGGAAGTGATTATTTACAGGATAGATGTAAAATTATTTTGTCACGTCGCCGTCGGCGTTGACGATGATGTCAACGCATCATCGTTAACGACGGCTATCGCTGAAAATTAACGCTGTGCCACTGTCTCGTGGGTTGTTACAACAATATGCTAAACCCAATCAGAATACCAGTGCTGTGATATTTTTTTAATGTTACAGCACCATCCCTTTTAGCCTCGTACAGGACCAATTTCGTTTTTTTTTTCTCTATGTATATTTTTTATTAGTTGTACTGTTAATTTAACAATTTTTATTTTGTGTGTTTTATCCTGTGCGGGCTAATAAAAGTTTTTTCTTTCTTTCTAAGCAATGGCTATATGAAGAACAGGGTGTGAAGTAAAGAAATAAATAAATAAATAATTGTCCCATGGGATCTAACTACTGGGATAAAAAGTATCCTATGTTTTAATCCAGGTTATAAAATATCTGTGTGCAAAATTTCATCCAAATCTGTTCAGTAGTTTTTATGTGAAAGAGTAACAAACATCTTTACATACATCCATACTCACAAATTTTCGCATTTATATTAAATAGGAAGTCGTGGATAATTTTAACAGCGTTATTTTTCATTTGTGACATGAATATAATACACTGGCCTGCAAAACTAAGTTTCACACTTTTAAAATTGCAATAACTTTTTAAGTACACAAGACATAGTACTTTCGAAACAAAAAGGACTCGAAAAAGAGTTTAATTTTATACATAAATACTAATAAAGCTGATAAAAATTGCTATAAAACATTTTTTATTTTAAATCTCTAATTTCTATAGTTTAGAAAAATTTGAAGTTTTAAAAGTATAGTACTTAGTTTTGCAGGCCAGTGTAGATCGCGCTATTGTACTCTTGTTGTACTCTTTGGCAGTAGTACATTTTAAATTGCTGCCACATAGTCAAAAGCCAGTCTTGACTTTATCACATAGATATTCATCAAATCCTCACCTGATGAATAAAACGAACATTCCTTATAATACAAAATTATTTCCGTCAAGTAAAGATAAAAATAATACATAACGTAAGCAGGCGGAAACCCAAGGGACATATTACTAAGACTGATTACATGAGGCTGGTACGAATAAATGGAATTTCTTTGGTGCCTACTGCCTCTTTTCTAGTATTCTGCTAACAATATTATTTTTTTGCTTTAACAAAGTAAATAAGGAGTTAATGCACGTTGTGGCTGGGTTGTGTCAATACTAAGATGCCCGTAAGAATTTGTCACACCAACTACTGTCTAAAAATAGTTAACTTGAGAAAAAAGTATCTGTTTTTAGGGTTCCGTAGTCAACTAGGAACCCTTATAGTTTCGCCATGTCTGTCCGTCCGTCCGTCCGTCTGTCCGTCCTCGCTTAATCTCTGTGACCATTAGCACTAGAAAGCTGAAATTTGGTACCAATATGTATATCAATCACGCCGACAAAGTGGTAAAATAAAAATTTGAAAAAAATGTTTTATTAGGGTAGCCCCCCTATATGTAAAGTGGGAAGTGATTTTTTTTTAAATTTCAACCTTAATGTGTTATATATTGTTGGAAAGGTATTTAAAAATGAATAGGGGTTTTCTAAAATCATTTTTTGATAATGTCAATAATTTCAGAAATAATCGCACCAAAAGTAAAAAACAATGTGTCCCCCCCCTCTTACTTTTGAACCATAAGTTAAGAAAATATGAAAAAAATCTGAAAAGTAGAACTTTATAAGGACTTTCTAGGAAAATCATTTTAAACTTGATGGAAACAACAGTTTTTGTACAAAAAAGACAAAAAGTTCTACAATATAATTTCTGGACTGTTTGTAGTATATTCGTATATGCAAGCATTTTTACATACCTTTAAACTCATAAGTGGGAACACTTATTGTGACGGACGGGAAACTACGGAACCCTACACTGAGCGTGGCCCGACACGCTCTTGGCCGGTTTTTTTTTTCCCATCTTCAAAAATGACTGAGGTAAGTACGGCCTCCGCGGCAAAATCCGACTAAGCGACAGCGCTAACATGTGACGTCAAGGGGCGCACTGCGAATAATTTTAATTAATTGATTTAATAAATGGCCAATAATAATAATAAGTTTGACACATATTAAAGTACACAACAGTCACTAGGGTACAGAAAAAATAGCAAACAGAAGTTGTGTGCAAGAGATGAATACAGTACAGTCAATACAAAATTTGAGCCTCAGGGCTCAAATTTTCCTCCTAAACTAGGAAGATCCTGTATCTTAGGAGGCAGTGTCTTCGCATAAATAGTGGACGAGCAATTTATGAGCGTACTAGCATAATCTCGTAGAACATACAATATATAGACTGAAAGGTAAGAGACAATCTTTAAAAATTTTGACGACCTGATTGGCGCAGCGGTAGTGAGGCTGCCTTACGTTCTTAGGGTCCCGGGTTCGAATCCCGGTCGGAGCAAATGTTTGTGTGATGAGCACGGACATTTGTTTCCGAGTCATGGATGTTTATATGTATATTAAGTATGTATTTACAAAACAAAAAGTATCTATGTAGTATATCAACTATCTGGTGTCCACGACACAAGCGTTGCTTAGTGTGGCACTAGATGGCGCTGTGTGTAATGTCCAGCAATATTTATTATTATTATTATTAAAAATATATTTAGTATTAATTTAATTAGGTGAGCAATAATATGTGTGAATAGTATTGTGTGAAGTGTATTTGTGTGGGAAGTCATGTCATGTGCAAGTGTTGTGTGTATTAATGTGTAATAAGTGCAAACCACTTTACAAATCAAATTTTGTAAACGTAAACACTCCGCATCACCCGCAATCGGACATGACACTGAGACGTGACGTCATCGCAGTAGCTCGTGAAAGAACGCAAAGTTAAAAAAGTGGTGAAACGCTGCGCTGTGCTGTGGTGAGTGTGGTGGTGGCGCTGTAACTATGGGAATCCTGACCTAATTTCGATGAAACAAAAACTATTATAATTTGCACGAGTATGCGCATTGAATGCACTTTTTTAGTAATATTTTGATTTCTTAGTGTGACTCATTTTCGGTGCCGTTTAGTCTTCTTTCATGTAGCCTTTACTCGCGGGTTCGCTTGCGTTACAGCCAGAAATTAACACTGGGCGATGATGTAGCTTCGGCCCAGTAGTTCCAAACATTATCCCTTCATCCAAACTAAAGAGTACAAAGTTACCTCTTTGTAATAATAGTATAAGACTGGCTTTTCCCGCGACTTATTTATTTATTTATTTAACACTTCAAGCACAAAGTACAGAGGCGGACTTAATGCCATAGGCATTTTCTACCAGTCAACCTTTGGGTGATGCAGAGACAAGCAGTGGTAGGTGTACATCTGAAAATAATTTAATTAATAATAAGGTAAAATAGAAGGATATATAAAATACTATAAATATATATAAATACTATAAATATATATCAAACTATTTATTACTGTAAATAGACTTCACCCGCCGTTGGTCGGAAATCATCCTATGGGAATTATAATACCGGCGGTATAAAACGTACACGTCCAAAAAATATGTTTTTCAGTATTATACCTATAGTGTACAGACAAGTGTTTGTCGTCATAGTTATTTTCAGCTTTTTTCATTTATGTTAGGCATTTATTCAGTCAGTCTCTTTGGCTTATTTGAACACTATTTAGCTTTACTTTTTACACTAACACCCCGAAATAATCCTTTTTAGCTACACTGTTGGTTGGCAAGTCCAAATTAAATAATTTCGTACCAACTTTGCATAACATTTCAAAATATTCTCTCAAAATTGTCAAGAAGATTTGTACTTGGCAATACAGAATAAGATAAGTATGTTAATTTTAGTAAACAAAGCACACGTCTCATTAATGTCTTAAAATGGCAATTTATTACATCCTTTTTTTAAATTTCGCCTGAAAATTCTGCTTTTTTAGGTTTGTTGAGGTTCGTTTCCTTTTTGCGAATTTGCATGCATCGAAAAGTAGCCTTTGTAGGTCGCTACGTTAACCTAGGTAATACAATAATAGAAACAAACAGCCTTTTGTGACTAGGGATCCTTACCAAATTCTAATAAGCTATGTCTATTTTCAACATTATAATAATCGTAAAACGAATTTCAAGCGAGTTATTTATGAAACATGAATTTGTGTGTTATACTACGACTACTAAAAAATCACGTTCTAATTAGTTTCGGGGTTTACAAGGTAAAATTGAAGTCGGTTAAAATGTACCCTATGTTATCCGGGCTATAATATCGAATCGATTGACACCTTATTCACCAAAATTGGATGAATAGTTTAGACGCTATGACGGAACATACACACATCAATAAAAGTTTGTGATCACTAACTTAAGCTGATATAATTATTTAAATTGAACTTTATCAAGAAAAAACTTTTTTGTGTGTTTTCCTTAAATAGAAATACCCTGTTTGAAATTAAAAAATAAAACTATTTTTATCTACACTTCTACACTAATATTATAAAGAGGAAAGATTTGTATTTTTGTGTGTATGTTTGTAATGAATAAACTCAAAAACTACTGCGCCGATTTCAAAAATTCTTTCACCATTAGAAAGCTACATTCACTCTGAGTAACATAGGCTATATTTTATCCCCGTACTACCACGGAAACGGGAATTACGCGGGTGAAACCGCGTGACGTCCGCTAGTTTTTTTTTTTTATGAAAACGTAACAAAAAGATTTCGAATTTTCAAAGTGATCACAAACTTTTTTTGATGTGTGGACGAAAATACAAACAAACATAGACTGCTAAAATCATAACCCTTTCTTTTGGCTTCGGCGTAGTCGGGTAAAAAGAGTACTTGCTAGAACAGGTTGTTTACCCAAAACAACTTTAATTCCCAGAACAGAAAACACATTCCGTTGTCTAGTGTTGTTTTATAAACAATTAACACCAGACAGACTTCTAACTAAAAGGAGTTTCGGCAAACACAAAGGGTGTAAAACACTTCTTAACGAAGCGAAAACGCACTTGTTCTCCTCGTCATTGTAATCATTTTTTTGTTCTACATCATACCTGGAAACCTTCTAGTTACGGAGATATTGGGGGTCAAAGTTCCAACTTTTTGACAAGTTTTTTTTTTAATACAAGTTTTTAATGTAAGATTTTTACTTTTAACACCTCCACGACCCCCGTACTATTCAATCCATCTATCAGCACAATGTTTTGAGTGCGTTACATTTGAGTTCTACCACAAAACATGATTTTCACTCAAAAAAAAAAGTCGTTTACCAGCAATAATTTTTGCGTAAAGTTACTTAGTTTGATGTACAGAATGCTAGGTTGACGGCTTCGTGATAAGGTCTTTTACACCCTGTATACCAGGACTACATAAAGCTACAAGACACTATCAAAGTGAAGTGTCGCCAAAAATGCGGCAGGATTTTAATTAGCCCCAACAAGAGGCATACATTCCCGACGCAATCTCTTAAAAGGCTGTTAAAAAGATTAATAGAAGGGTCGAAGAGGTCATTGGTTCGTATTTAGTGCCCTCAAGGGTTGCATATAGCAAGCCCTTTTGTCTGCCCCGTGAAGTTAACAGTCTCGCACGATTAGATATTGTGTAGCTAATGGGGACCCGTGATGAGGGCTTATGCCGGTTCACTAACAGTAGGCCACACGGAAACGAATGCCTAACTTAGGTGATGCCATTGGACTATCAACGTTGGGATCAACACTTAGAGTTTAATTTCCAAATGTGTGATAATAATTAGGCATTCATTTATGTGATGCTTTGTGCGAGTGAAATCGGGCATTAGTCCTTTCAGGATAACGATAAACTACGGAGGAAGGTACCGTTTTTATCTAGGACAAAGTTGGGTGTTGCGTATAACATAAAGTTGGTAGTTTTGCAAACACTTAAGTAGTTTGTACAGCATTTTCTTCGTCGAGGTAACTTGGGAAAGTTCTTGTGACAGAAACTTGTAACTTAGATAAATAACATGATTACAATCTTAATAAAAATTGTTCACACTGGTGTTGGCTAAATCAGGGTTTACACACAAGCATTTTGAAAATGTGATAATATTGTAATGTTGTTTTCAACAGGTAAAATACTTGTCAAAAGCATAATACTCATGCATTGAAGTTGTTTCAGACGTGTCATTTTAACTGTTTTGTTCACATTTTGACAAGTTGCAAAATAATATAAACAAGACTCCAATTCAATGCTCAAAAACTTTTTTGCCAAAAATAAAACCGACTTCAAAAAAAAACACTAAAACAAAACCACAAAAAAGTGAAAAATAACTTTAGCTTCAGAAGCCGGTGAGAAAAACACCAAATCAATCAAAGGTCAAGCTTCAGAAGTCGGTGACCTTGTTTAATTGATTTAGTGTTTTTGACACCAACTTCTGAAACTATTTATTTATTTTATTTTTCCATTTTTAGTTGTAATATCCTATACTTACAAATATTTGCTATGCATTCATTGTACATGGTTAACAATACATGGTGGTAATAGGCTTATCCCCAATAAATGGAACATAACATGCCATAACTGTCGAAATCTGGGTGTACTGTACACATCTATGTACCCCTCAGAGCAAACAGGTGTAATGTTACGTCATGATGTTGTTACAATGAACATCCAACCGATTGGAGCTATCACAACAGATTTGCCGTCTATTTTTGAAGAGTTCCATTGTATATCTCCGAAGATCAGCATCAGATCTTCACCAAATTAAAATGGGACCACCTCAGGAGTATACTTTTTCAAATAAAAAAAGAATTTTGAGAATCGGTCCACAAATGGGAGAGAAATCAGGTAAATTGTACACTTCTGCGTACCCCCTCAGAGCATACAGGCGTGATGTTTCGTCATGATATTGTATAAACAATGAACATCCAACCAATTGGAGTTATCACAACAGATTTGCCATCTCTTTTTGAAGAGTTCCATTGTATATCTCCAAAGGTCAGCATCAGATCTTCACCAAATTAAAATTGGACCACTTCAGGAGTATACTCTATCAAATGAAAAAATAATTTTGAAAATCGGTCCACAAATGGGAGAGAAATCAGGTAACATACATAAAAAAAAAAAAAAAAAATACATACACACGAACATATAACCTCCGCCTTTTTTGAAGTCGGTTAAAAACAGTAGCACACGGTCAAATGTTTGGAACAGCTATTCTTTTTAAAGTCGTAGATGAAAAAAATTATGTGTGGTTCAGAATGATTTACTGAATATGTGGTACCCGTTCTACGTCGGTGGTCAGTCTACCATATTATTCTAGTTTTCATTTGACGCACCATTAACAGAGGAGTCATGAAATGTATGTATACTAAATAATAACAGCCGCGTGGGTCAATCTTTAGGTTAAGCCGTGCTTGCCAAGGTTGGTCTGTGGATGGGTGACCACCCTTACATGCCGAGTTTCCTCTGCCCCTCGGAAAGCAAGTTAAGCTGTTGGTCCCAGCTGTCATTTGTAGATCTTTGACAGTCGTTACAGTTAGTCAGTGGCCCAAAAAAGTCTGACAACCAGTCTTACTAAGGGGTATCGTATTACCCAGTACTAACTGGGTTGTGGAGATCAGTTTTATTTTTTATTGATATGTACCTATTATCAAGAAACATAATAATATTAACATTACAATTGACAAAATATACGTTCCAGAAAATTACAGAGGTTTGTTAGGAACGTTGATTTAGCTGGTAGGTAATAAAACAGAAAAGACAATATTTTTTATGTGATTGATCGGTATGCATATCGTGTCACCAACCTATCTATGCAGTTCATATCGGCGCGGCTCTGTCGACTGTCGGTAAGCATAATTTTAGAGTTAGTTTTGATTTTATCTGCCTGCACACATAGGTTTGTTGCACTAGTACTATTACCACAAACAGTTAGGAGTCGCTCCATGTAAAATACTGGTATTCAGCTACATCCTGGTATTCCGAAGGCTAGGCAGATGATGAGTGATAAAAATGTGTCTTCATGTTACGACTCCTGTTTTCTCCAATCTGCCCTGTGTGGATGCCCCAAAACACCCTCAATAATACTATCTCCTACTAGTATTCTATCCCTAGTAATAATAATATAATAATACCAAGCTGTTACTGTCCCACTGTTGGGCAAAGGCCTCTTCTCAACAGAGAAGGCACGAGCATTGATCACCACGCTTGCTCCAGATGGGTTGGCGATTTCAGACTTATATTAATTACTAGCGGACGTCACGCGGTTTCATCCCCATAGTTTCCGTTCCCGTAAGATTATGGGAATAAAATATAGCTTATGTCACTCAAGGTAAATGTAGCTTTCTAATGGTGAAAGAATTTTGGAAATCGGTGCAGTAGTTTTTGAGTTTATTCATTACAAACATACACACAAAAATACAAATATTTCCTCTTTATAATATTAGTGTAGATAAGTCCAGGTTTCCCCACGATGTCTGTGATGTCCAAGATAAAGAAGACAGTACATAAATGAATAGAAAAAGTCACATTGGTACTTGCCCGGTCTTAACCTCTTGGCCATCACGACCTTATCCCTAGTAATTATGCCTATTTCCCGAGAGACCATTAATTAGGCTTCCTATGTTCAGAACAGAACATTGCCGACCTGATATACGAGGATATAATAACCGAATTATAATATAATAGCTGCTCTAATGAAACGGTTAGCCTGAGCACTATATTGTTGGCTAAATATTATTTTGAACATAACTCCATTACTATAATTATACTTAACTATAGCCTATAGCTTATTAGCCGTGTGTTCTCCGGCAGAGTAGAATAGAACCAACCCATTACACTCATGGCTGTCGTATAAGGCGACTAATATCTGAGGCAGAACACCTTGCGCCTCCGTAGACCAGATAATGGGCAGCAGCGTTTTCTGTAAGTCTTTCATCCGCCTTCGCCTGCCAAGCGTGAAGATTACGGCAAATTCCTCTCATCATGGGAGAGGCTTATGTCCAGCAGTGGACGTTATGGGCTGTTGTTGTTGTTATTAAAACTATGCATGCGGAGTTTTCCTATTAGTGATTGTTGCACTGTTGCATTTTTATATTTGCAAGTTACTTTTAGCATACAACCTGTGTAAATAATTATTGTTGGAGAAACAATAAATAAATAAAAAATAAAAAAATACTAAGAATATAACATTATGATCCTCAGAAATTGTAATCATTATAGAGTTCTTTACTAAATGTGGATAATTTCTTAGAAAAAAATTATATGGTTTCACGATTAGCGTCAGTAACGTAATAAAATACCTATTTCTAGATGACTATGGTAGAAATTAGAATAATTATAAAAAAAGATCTAAAAAATATTACATCATAGCTGTAAAATAAACTCAAACGACTTACAGTACTGTCACCGCTAAATATCCTTTGGCCACCATTAATTTAACATCAATGATGAGTCACTGCATCACACACCAAGCGAAACTGTCACCAATCACCACAGCGCAAGATCTAATTTCATTTACACGCTTTAAATTGCAAAGGCACGCACTCGTTAGTCACTGAATCAGTGGACACAATTTTAAAACAAAAATTATTATAGTAATACACTTTTTGATGATCAAACTATAAGTCAACACTGTTTGTGCACAAACTAGGAACGATTCTTGTTACTTTTTTGACTGAATTTTGCTCACAAAAGACGCGAAAACACAATATTTGTATGGAGCGTGTTCGTTTGCTCAATTAATTGTTTGAATTGAACATCCAAAGACGAGACGCAGTAAATAGACAGACAGATGTCACAGTAAAAAGATAACCAGTAGGTCGGCTCGGAAGTGGCCTTTTATATTCAATCCTTACTGTCGATCAGAGGGCTAGGGTTGCTACTATCAGTTATACTGCGTGGAAAATAAAAGCATGTAATATTCAAATCAATATTTATTATAACATAAAATTCTTCTTAATTATGTACTGGCTTGAATTTATATGTTTATTAGAAACTGAAAATTTTTTCCGTCTGTTTCGACACGTTTGGAATTCCTTAATGTTGAATTTTATTATTTAGAATATTCTCATTCTTAGGAAAAGTTTTAACAAATACCGTTTTTTATTTATTTGTTACGCTAACACCACATTAAAATAAACACCTACGACACACGGCAAATTCCAGACACGCGGCGCGCGCGACTGCATGTGATAGCCAGTCTGTTCGCACCTTGAAGTATCCTTACGGGCAGGGGAAGGGGCGTGCGGTAAATTACGTCAGCGTTTCCGGCGTTTCATTGAAGCCGACCTACTGGTTATCTTTATACTGTGCAGATGTAGTCGAACTAAGTAAGGAGGAATGACAGTGGCTAGTTTGATAATACCTAGTTATAGAGCGTTAGGTTCGCCTTGATGATCCCGATGGCTCCATAAAGATAATTAATGAATTGTCATTTACTGCATCTTTGGCTAGACCAAAGATGCTAGTGATTGCAAGCGTTGGTACTACTACTATGAGGTCTTTCAAAATAAAAAAAAATAAAAAATAATTTATATGCGTAAATAAGGTTCAGAAAGCTGGTGAAATACATGAAATTGTTCTCCTATTCTGCCTTTAATTTCGGCGTGCAAATATAAGCTTAAATTTACACATTTCTTATGAATTTAAATTAATTATATATCACAATCATGCAGACATTAAGCAGATAATCCCATTAAAATTGTATTACTGATTTAAATAAATGTCAAAATAATAATAAAAGAATTTAAAAAGTTATAATCATAAATGTCAATAGTATAATCATTTCAATAATGGGAGAGATTCGCCATCCAATAATATAACAAAAATAATTCAAAATGACCGTGCAGTTTATAAAACTTACAATTTATAACCCAAAAGCTCATGTACACTGTATTTTTATTTAAATTAATTTATTGATCATAATCATGCAGTCATTAAACAGATAATCCCATTAAATTTGTATTATAGACTTAAATAAATGTCAATAATGAAAAACTAATAAGCATTAATGTCAATAATAATAATGTCGGTAATGGGAGAGATTCACCACAATAATTATTTAAAATGACTTTGGTTGCGATTCTCCGGTCGGGCATAGTGCTTATGAGTTATTTCATCAGGAATTATTTCATTAGCAGCCACGGAGTCCGGATTTGTGCTTGCTATTACATTAGACTTAAACTTACCTGGCGAAATGTGGGTGGACTTTTAGGTACATCTCTGCCCAACCCTTCGGGGATTACTCGCGTGATGTTATGATATCATAATAAATAGAGCCTCTGACTGCCGGTAGCTTGGACCTCGATTCTGATACCCGGTGGGCCAATCTATACTTATATATTAATCTATACTAATATTATAAAGCTGCAGTGTTTGTTTGTTTGTTTGTTTGAACGCGCTAATCTCTGCAACTACTGGTCCGATTTGAATTATTCTTTCAGTGTTGGGTAGTCCATTTATTGAGGAAGGCTATAAGCTATATAACATCACGCTGCGACCAAAAGGAGCGGAGCATAAATTAAAAATATTGCAAAAACGGGGAAAAATGTATTCCTTTTGTGAGCTGTTTCTCTTTTATGTGACGCAGACGAAGTTGCGTGGGTCAGCTAGTTTTTATATATTTTTAATTGTTTTATATTTTTTTTTTTATAAATATTTAAAGAACTTACAAAAATTGATTAACAAGGACATTGTTTGTTACTTGTTCGATTCATTTTTACTTTCTGAGTTTCTTTTGGGCATTACGGAAATGAATAAAAGAAAACGTGAGGAAACCTGGAGTTATAATTTAAATCTGTAATCGCCAATCCAATTTGAGCAAGCGTAGTGATCAACGCTCATTGATTATGCCTTCTCTGTTTGAAAAGAGACCCTGTGTGTGACTGTTTATGGTTGGAATTACACTTTTTATTTTACGTTTTTTGCTTTTAATGTTTCTTATAGGGTTGCTATTATCAAAAAATCGAAAATAAAATATTAATCTCAGTAAATGTTTTAATATTATGCGTTTATAACTACGTTACTTACAAACTATAAATAGACATAATAATTATAAATATAGAGGGTACCATTACGAAATGAAAAATAATTATTACAGGGCGTCAAAAAAATCATCCGCATCGGTGTCAACGGGAATATAATAATAGTTAATACCTAATTTAATTTAAGAACTCAGATTAAGTTATTTTTACTTTATGAAGATTAAGTTATTTTTATTTTTAAGTTATTTTAAACTTATGTGTCTTTTAAAAGCACTATAAGACACTTCAAACCCAACTTCACTTCAATCCTCCCATCATGGGAGAGGCTTGTGTCCAGCAGTGGACGTTATGGGCTGTTGTAGTAAGACACTTCAGTGAATCTTGAATTTGTGCTTCAAATATAATAAGTTACCTAGTTAAATTGAAAAGAAAAACATCAAAATAACAGTAATTATTCTGGCAGATTTAATTTTATATGAGAATCAGTACAAATGTCTAATCTAAGTTCGTTGAAATGAAATACGGCACAAACTTGGGTGAAGTTTTTGACCTTGCCTCAAGTTGACTTGAGCGACCCCTGTACGCTGATATTTTGCTATCCGTAGCAAATTTTGCTAAAATATTATGATTTACAATTTATCTTGTTATTATTACACGGGGCAAATTCACTTACTAACAAATTAGGTACTTGATCTACTTGTCTAATTTTAAATACTAATAATAAACATCTATTCCGAAATCTTGATATAAGTAGCACGATCTTACGCGTAGGCGGCTGGTCTGGAATTAAAACAAGTTGAAAATTACATAGTTGCTTAGGTGTTTGTGATAAATAATTTATTGCCCGGCTTTGTCCATAGACATCTACACTTTGGAATGGGCAACTGTAGTACTTTCACAGTCATCATGTCTTGTGACTTACTGTAGCTTCATTTTATTGCCTTTGTTTCGACAATTCAAAAGGGCCTGTTACTGGTCTTCTTGAAATAATGTTTTGATTTTGAATTATATTATTATATACAACTAGCTGAACCACGCAACTTCGTCTGCGTCACATGAGAGAGAGAGAGAGAGGTTTAGAGAGAGTGTGAGTTAACCTTTAAAGATAGACATATCGCTATCGCGGATTTTATTAGAACGTTTTAGGAGGAACAATTCCCTCATACATGATTATTGCGTAACTCTACCCGTTTATGCAGCGCTCGCAACGGAAGCTCTCATTTTCCCTGTTTTTACAACATTTATTGATTTATCATTGATGCTCCGCTCCTTTTAGTTGTAGCGTGATGATAAATAAAAAAGTTAAGATATAATATATATAAGATATATTCGTCGATAAATGGACTATTCAACACTAAAAGATTTTTTTTAAATTCGAACCAGTAGTTCCTATAATTAGCGCGTTCAACCAACCAAACAAAAAAACAAACTAACTCTTGAGCTTTATAATATTATTAAAGATTCAAGTGGATAGCAATTTAATTTCTCAGATATATTTACATTTATCACTAAAATAATCTACTTAGGTTTTACCAAATAAGAGCTTCCTTCGACAGCCTTACCGTCGTTTACCGTCTTCACGCTTAGACACTCGATGACAGTCATACTCTAGCTAGGTCGAAAGTTCTCATCAAAGGTGCAGAAAATATACACTTCCTCCTTTTTGTTTCGTCGGTTAAAAAACCAAAGTTGGGGCATCGATTCAGAAAATGGAGTGAAATTAACAACGCCATCTATCGACCAAGATGTTAAACTGCTAAAATAGAATGCACGGAAATCATGCTGTGTAAATTGTTAAAGCAGCATCATGTAGACTAATCTAGAGTACCATAAGCTATAACTTTTTTTTTAAAGCCGGTCAGTCGATTTAAAAGTTATCCAGTTAGCACATTTTTAGTCATTTCTACCATATTTCGCTAATAGATGTCACTGTATGTTACATTTGATGGTTAGTTCTTCTTGAACACTTTATATTCATATATCTTTTGATAGAATTAACCGATTACGATGAAACAAAAACTAAGTAATACCTCAAGATGCGCACAATTTTTATGTATAAAAGTTATCTACATTGGTTGCGTAAATTTTACGTGATGCTTGAACATCGAAACAGACAAACAGATAAACAGACAAACAGATAAACAGACAAAAATTCCAAAAATGCTAGAAATGAGTTCTGTTGGTTATCCTTTAACACCCAGGCAATTTTTTTTTAGATATAAAAACGATTTTTCTACAAATTTATTATATGTATAGATGTGTGTATGTCGGTACAAACATTTTCTCCGTCTTTCTTATTTCAATATAAAGGGTGTAAAACACCTCTTAACGAAGCCGAAAGGCACTTGTTCTCCTTGTCATTGCGATAATTTTTTTGTTCTACACCATACCTACCTGTACAAGTTTTTTTTTTAAATACTTGTTTTTGTTGTAAGATTTTTACTTTAAACACCTCTACGATCCCCGTACTATTCAATTCATCCATCAGCACAAGGTTTGAGTGTGTTACATTGAGTTCTACCAAAAAACACAATTTTTCACCCCAAAAAGTCGTTGCCCAGCAATAATTTTTACCCGACTGCGGCGAAGCCCAAAAGGAGGGTTATGTATTTGCCCTGTATGTATGTTTGTATGTATGTTTGTATGTATGTATGTCCGTTTCTTTGTTCCCTCGTAACTCCTCAACGGATGGAGGGATTTGGATAAAATAAATGTATTTAGATTCGTCTTGATGGCGCGAGTGTCACTGGCTACATTATAACCAAAAAACAATTAAATATCGTGGATTTGGGGTGCCATATTGAGTTCGTTTTTTTTTTTTTTCTTCTTCCATTTCTACCATTTCTTTCACATTACATTTCTACCATCGAGTGGGGTATCAAAATGAAGGGTTTTAAAAGGTGATTACAAAAATATATGCAACTTATATGTTTGAATGTAATTTGAAATGGCAAATCCATATATTTATAAAATGGTAAACTGACTGACTGACTGGGTGATATATCTACGCACAGCTCACACCGCTGGGTCTACTGATTCGTAGGTTCCTTATGTGGTCTAGGAGTGCACTAACAAAGGATTTTTCAAAATTCAACCCTTAAGAGGGTTAAACGGGGCTCCAAAGTTAGTATGGGGAAACAAGAATAGTTAGACTATTTTATTCGAAACTTCACAGGAGTGCTCCTATTGGTAAATGAGTAGAAACAGGTTTCAGGTTTTCTCAGAATTCAACCCCTAAGAGGGGGAAATGGGGTGACAAAGTCTGAAAACCAACATGGTTATTGTTTGTATGGTGTATTGGGTCGGGTGTATTACAAAAACAACGATTTTAAGATTTAATGTGGTGGACCTGAAATACCATCATCCCCTATAATGTTGGGGTGCGATGGGGTTGAAATGTCTAAAAATCAATATTTGTGTGTCGATTTCGAGATTATCAGGGGTGCTGATTACGAATATGGCATTTATTTTGAGATTCAGAAGATGGCGGACTCGATTTCAATACAGGGTTATTGTTGATTTATTGTGATGATTGTGATAATGATGATGATTGTGATAACGATGATGATGATTGTGATAACGATGATGATGATTGTGATAATGATGATGATTGTGATAACGATGATAATGATTGTGATAACGATGATGGTGATTGTGATAACGATGATGGTGATTGTGATTGTGATTGCGATAGTGATTGTGATAGTGATGGTGATGTTGATTATGATGGTGATTGTGATAGTGACTGTAATAGTGATTGTGATAGTGATGGTGATAGTAATTGTGATATTGACAGTGATAATGATGGTGATTGTGATGGTGAATGTGACAGTGATGGTGATGGTGATAATGATGGTGATGGTGATTGTGATAGTGATGATGATTGTGATAGTGATGGTGACTGTGATGGTCAGTGATGGTTATTGTGATAGTGTAGGTGATTGTGATGGTGATTGTGATAGTGATGGTGATTGTGATAGTGATGGTGATGGTGATAGTGATGGTGATAGTGATGGTGACTGTGATGGTGAATGTGACAGTAATGGTGATTGTGATAGTGATGATGATGGTGATTGTGATAGTGATTGTGATAGTGATGGTGATTGTGATGATTATAATTATTGTGATAATTATGAAATTTGGCACATCATTTTATAACCATAATTATAAACTGAATCATATTTATAACCTGAATTAACATGTAGGATACTATTTATCCCTTTAGTATGATCCCATGGGACAGTTACCAAACTTCACGCGGGCGAAGCCGCGGGCAACAGCAAGTAGTATCATAAAAGTAAATAAAATACAAATATTAGGCACGCTCTGCAGCCTGTACGACTAGATGGATTTTAGCTTGAGAGGTGTCGTTAGATTCGTATTTACTGTGAAAGTGAGTTTTTAGCGCCAAATTTAAATGTTTGGCGCGCTCTGCTGCCTGGACGGCTCGATAAAGGACTCATCATGAGGATTTTAAAATGGTTTGATATGATCTAAGTAACTAAAAAGTGTAAAATAAAAAAATAATTAAAAAAATTAAGAAACCCGACTACGTAAAAAATAAATAATAACTAAAAAAGTTATTATTTATTTTTTACGCAGTCGGGTTTTTTTATTTTTTTTTTGCGTAGTTACTTAGTTTGATGTACAGAATGCTTGGTTGACGGCTTCGTGATGAAGTCTTTTAAACCTTGTATGTACAGCCTTTTGCAGTACACTGCTGGTCATAGGCTTCCTCCAACCTGTGCCACAATATACTGTCCTTCGTGTTCCACATTCAGTCCATTGTATTAAAACCGGCCAAGTGCGAGTCGGACTCGCGCACGAAGGGTTCCGTACCAATTATTATAAAAATAATTGTCAAAATCACGTTTGTTGTATGGGAGCCCCCCTTAAATATTAATTTTATTCTGTTTTTAGTATTTGTTGTTATAGCGGCAATAGAAATACATCATCTGTGAAAATTTCAACTGTCTAGCTGTCATGGTTCATGAGATACAGCCTGGTGACAGACAGACGGACAGACGGACAGACGGACAGACAGCCAAGTCTTAGTAATAGGGTTCCGTTTTTACCCTTTGGGTACGGAACCCTAAAAACAAACCCAAAATAGCAATAAACGTAAATAATGAAGGACTCGACAATTTTTACTATCATATGTTGTTATTCGATTTAATTTTACGGTAATATTTGTATTCGTTTTTCTATAAATGAACACGGAAGTAGCGAGCCACGAAGAACCAAAAGGATCTGTAGTTATTTATGTACATTACTACAAGACACCTGTCTTCGATAAAACCTACAGTTTGTTCCCCCCATCACTTTCAGAAACCCATTTCTCGAAAATAGAACGGATCTTTTAAGGAAAGGGAAGACCCATAATAGACGAACCCAAAAAAAGCTTAAAGTAATGACTTTTACGTGGATCTACCAAACTACGGTTTTTTCCCTTTTCTACTTTTTCCGTATTAACCGTAGGTAATACCTACTAAGGTTCAAATCGATGTACTGCTTGCTATTGAAACTTTTTAAATGTTTTCATCGGGTTTGTAAATGAAAACATTGACTCAAAGTAATGAACAAAGTATTACTGCGATTACAAATGGTGAATTAAATTAATTAACGTTATGAATATAACTAAGAAGTTGAAGAATAGGAATCTGAAATTCAAAAGGTCTGTTTAAAGGATTGAGTTAGAGTTGAATTTCAAACGTAGACTTAGAATCTATTACTTTTGAACTAGATTCATAGCGTAATATTTCTGAGCCATCGTGGATTACTCTTACAGAGTGTCGGCTTGTGCCCCAACAGTGAAGACGTCAGATATATATGCTGATTATGTATAGTATAATTTTAGTATTTTTTCTTGTTTTGAACATGTTATATGGAGGGATGAAACGCATGTGATTATAAGAGTGATGGACATGATTGTTGATGGATGGAGAGGAAGAAGAAGGCCAAAGCAAAGATGGATGAATTGTGTGAGGAACGATATGAAAGAAAAAGGATTAATGATGCGGTGACTTCTGACGGCAGGGGAGAATGGAAGAAAAACCCGACTGCGTAAAAAATAATTGACTGCAACAGTCGGGACCCATATTGGATGTAATGTTTTTAATCTAGATTATTTAATGGGTCCCGACTGTTGCAGTCAATATGTCCTGTTTCATGAACTTGTTTTTTCCTTTTCAGTTTTTATTTAAAGTTATTAGTTCGGTTTTTTTCAATCGGGTTTTTTAATTTTATTTTTTACACTTTTTAGTTACTTATATATAACATTGTAAAATCCTTATGATGAGCCCTGTAACGAGCCGTTCAGGCTGCAGAGCGTGCCAAACATTTGAATATGGCGCCAAAATTCGCCATTTTGTTTTTTTTTTTAGTTTGATATACCCAGTGTCACTCTCACAGTAAATATGAATCTTGACTCCTCTCAAGCTAAAATCCATAGTTCAGGCCACAAAGCGTGCCAAACAATTATACATACATACATACATACTCTCGAAAAAATAATAATTAAAAAATTTATAATTATAATAATTATAATATATTATAATATTTAAATAAAAAAATAATCGACTGTTGCAGTCAATATGTCCTGTCTCCTGTCCTCCTGAACTTTTTTTATTCTTTTTAGTTTTTATTTAAAATTATTAGTTATTTTTTACGTAGTCGTGTTTTTTATTTTTTATATATATATTTTTTTTTTTTTTACACTTTTTAGTTACTTAGATATACCATTTTAAAATCCTCATGATGAGCCCTTTATCAAGCCGTTCAGGCTGCAGAGCGTGCTAAACATTTAAATTTGGTGCCAGAAATCGGCCATTTTTTAATTTTAATTTTTTTAATTTTGATATATCGAGTGTCACTCTCATAGTAAATACGAATCTAACGACACCTCTCAAGCTAAAATCCATCAACCATTAACCATAACAGCCATTCAGGCTGCAGAGCGTCCTAAACATTTGAATTAGGCTCCGAAAATCCGCCATTTTGTTTTTTATTTTATTTTGATATAGCCAAGGTCACTCTCACAGTAAATACAAATCTAATGACACCTCTCAAGCTAAAATCCATAGAGCCTGTTCAGGCCACAGAGCGTGCCAAACAATTATACATAACCCTCCTTCTGGCGCAATCGGGTAAAAAAACGTGTTGCGCCAACCCCAAATAGAATGAGACAAGGGTAAGAAGATATTGATGCTGAGTATATTTTTAACACAGGCTTTAGAGCCAGCTTATTTATATCACGTTTTCATCGATGAGCAATAAGGTAGATATAAATTATTAACATTATCGCTCAACACAATTTTACCCATATAGGCCATATTCCGGAATTTCGGCATTAAAAGCTTATCCTTTTACTCCGTATACGAATTAATGGAACCAATCTCGCTCAAAGTCGGAGGAGATTATAACTTTACGTGAGCCAGAAATGAAAGTAAGTTCTTTTTCGGATTTTATCTTTTTGTGTATCGATGGGAATAAAAATGTAATTTGACTTTTCACATTTGTAAGGAATTAAGGTGTTTACTGTTTAGGGTTGTTTTGTGATGATTTTTATTTCTAGTAATAAGTAAGGAGCTCGTGGCTAAGTAATTACAGCCGTTCGGGTCGATCTTTAGGCTAAGCCGTGCTTGCCTAGGTTGGTCTGCGGAATATGGATGGGTGACCACTCATTACATACCGAGTTTCCTCCGTGCCTCGGAAAGAACGCTAAGCAGTTGGTCCCGGCTGTCATTTGTAGATCTTTGACAGTCGTCGACCCCAACATAGTTGGGAAAAGGCTAGGCAGATGGTGTAGAAATAAGTAATTCTTAAAAAGCGGATTTGTTCGTATCGTTGGAAAGCAAATAAGCTATGATTCACACGGTCTTACTTGTTCTTGTACAATTGAAAGTCTGTGACACTATGAGCCGATTGAAATGAAATCTCTCTATCAAATGTGACAATAGCGTCTCAATCAGCAAGTTATTTGCAATTTAAGGCTTTAGTTGTAGTGAGGTTTTGAACAGACGGAGCGTTGAATAACTTTAACTGTCATGACACGGTTATACATTGCCCTGTCTCTTTTTTACGTACAATATCTTTTCTATTCGCTCTATGCTTTCTTTGTCTTTTGCGTACCGTACGCACGGCGACCAATCAAGCTATAAAATAGCGTATGTACCTACCAGTTTATGTGTGCCGGACGGGCGTGATCCGCTGATGGCGTGGATACGTGTACCTGGTGGTCTGCCTATACCCTATTTTTACCGGGCGCACGCTTTACTATACTTCGCCGCCAGACGGCGCTGACGTCCTACACCTACTTAACTGTAGTTGATCATTCTTCGCTATCTCAGGCGTAGACCTAACGAGGGGGATAGGGGTTACTGGGAAAATGATACACTTATTTAACTTTCATGACTGTTCAGGAAGTGATTTCAGGACTATTCGCGCACTACTTTTTCACTGTTACTATTAATATATTTGCCGTACTGATGACTACGATTCTAGGAAAAGTTGAGTTTACTAAAGTACTCCAGAACTTTACTATAACCAGGACCCTGATTTCGCTTTCTGTTTTGGAAAATTATAATGAAAATTTTGATTATTAAAACTAACATCTTTTCCAACGATTACAATTTTGAGTTTATGTTTAAACACATTATATACATCACCACACTTCTACATAACGTTATTTACTTATTGACATAAAAATAACGAATATCTTTATTAACCCGGCGGGAGTGTGGTGGGGTGTGACATACCCCAGTGTTCGTTTGTATCGATATATGATTTGATTCTTTTATGCGACGCTTACACGGCTTCGTGTAGCTGGAGGTAAGGCAGTGTAGGGGGGAATAGTGACGTGATGTCAGCGTTGCGTCGGCCGGCGTTGGAGATCCACGTGCGCAAACGTAATTGGGGTAAGTGACACCCCGCCACATAGTTCGTGTGTGCTATTATATACACTATTTATACTGTTTATGTTATTTTATTTTATTATTTTTTATATTTTCGTCAAACATGGGTGAAGACAGTGGTGAAAGAACACTTAGGTCTTTGTTACGCGAAGTGTCAGAGAATTCTGAGAAGCTGTGGAGTAGCCATTTGTCTTGAACACGCAATTTTTTCCTGCAAAAATTGTGCTAATTTTGAATCTAGTTCCTAAAGTGTTCCTATATTATAACTTCATTTGTATTTTGTTTATTCCATTAAGGATCTCATGTTCTTTAAGTTTTAGGAGCTTTTTTTTCGTTAAAGGAAAATTTGTTTATTTTGTTGCGACTTTATAATGACCGTTATGATTCTGTAACCAAAAAGTGTGTGCCTTAATAAATTTTTAATTAAAATTATTAAAATGTATTAATAATATCTATTTTTTTATTAAAACAATATTGATGGTACCTAAATAAATAAAGAATACAATAATTTGACATAATTTTAATAACAACAATGATATACTGGCAGTTTTGTTTTGGGGTATATCATACCCCGCCACATACTTGATGTAATATTTTGTCACCACACTCCCGCCGGGTTAAAATGGGGAAATTATTTCCATAAAACCAGACAACTTTTCCAAAAGTGTCTGGAGGAAGGGTCTTCCAGGCTGAATTTCACGAAAACTGTTGCTGTGACTGTAAGTATATAATTTCCATATACTAGACGAGTACATGGCCCATCTGAAACTGTTACTTATTTTTTCGTGTCTGTATTTTTCAGCCTGTAACGATCCTTCAGCTGTAAATCTGTAAGACAATTTTTTTCTGTTTTTGTCGAATATAGCTGCGCTAGACCGTCATACTCTCGTCTAAGTGGTTTAACTAAAAGCTAAGTTATAAAAAAAGACTATGTCCAGGCCTAGATCGCAACCTAGGCTACCTGGACTTCACTAAAACGTTAAATTAAACTATAAAACTCCACTTGCGAGTTTATATGTGTCTAGCGCGTCTGTAAATTACTGTCTATCTATTCTAAATCACTGAAGGCACTTGTTATATACCACTATATTGCCCATACACTGACTCTACACTGTTTTTAGGGTTCCGTAGTCAACTAGGAACCCTTATAGTTTCGCCATGTCTGTCCGTCCGTCTGTCCGTCCTCGCTTAATCTCTGTGGCCGTTAGCACTAGAAAGCTGAAATTTGGTACCAATATGTATATCAATCACGCCGACAAAGTGGTAAAATAAAAATTGGAAAAAAATGTTTTGTTAGGGTAGCCCCCCTATATGTAAAGTGGGAAGTGTTTTTTTTTAATTTCAACCCTAACGTGTGATATATTGTTGAAAAGGTATTTAAAAATGAATAGGGGTTTTCTAAAATCATTTTTTGATAATGTCAATAATTTCGGAAATAATCGTTCCAAAAGTAAAAAACAATGTGTCCCCCCCCCTCTAACTTTTGAACCATAAGTTTATAAAATATGAAAAAAATCTGAAAAGTAGAACTTTATAAGGAATTTCTAGGAAAATCATTTTGAACTTAATGGAAACAACAGTTTTTGTACAAAAAAGACAAAAAGTTGTACAAAATAATTTCTGGACTAAGTTTGTAGTATATTCGTATATGCAAGCATTTTTACATAATGGATACCCATCTTTAAACTCATAAATGGGAACACTTATTGTGACGGACGGGAAACTACGGAACCCTACACTGAGCGTGGCCCGACACGCTCTTGGCCGGTTTTTTAACTATAAAGAAACACTATATGTGCTGGATTGGTGACGTTCGTCGCGAACATTATGCGTATCTGTCGTTATAATGGGCATTAATACAAAACGTGGCCATGTTATACTGGAATTGTATAGTTTTATGTGTCGCCGTGTGTACTATGTTACCCTAGTATTCAAAATAGTATTCACGTCTTATGAACTACCTCCAGCACGATTTTGAAATAAATAACGTCCACCCACGTCTGAAGCTGTGAACACCACGAAACTGCACATTGCTATTTAGGGATACATACGGTACTTAGGATGTTCTGAGTTTGCACATACCTAGGGTTGCCATAAATATAACTCAGTGCCAGGGTAATTTTGAAACGTCCGGGATTTAAGTCTAGATATTTTAAATAAAATAAAAATACCTATGAATAAACAGTGTCACATGTAAATTATCTTAAGTCATAAAAAAATAAATAAATGAACACCCGGCAGTTTTTTTCAATAAATCTTCATTTGTAATTAATTTACTTTTTAAAACCAAAATAGCAGTATAAAAGATGATAGCAAAATTCAAAGAGAAAACTCTGAAATTTTCTTCAATGGTCCAGAACTTCCATTTGAAACTTTTTAGTAGATCTGGGAACCCTACAAATATGTACCTAAGTAAGTTAGTACTCTAAGGAGCTTGAAACTAATAGATGCCGAACGAGTAAAGTTGTATCCAGCAAGAGGTTTTGACACCAATAGCGGCTTAGTAGCTGTGCTGTACTATCAAACTTTTGAGATTAACTAAGCTAAAGGTTTCTAGCTAGGGATTAGCTTGATATACAGCAAAGTTATCTCGATTTTCGCATCTTTACAACGTACTTACACATGTTACGTATTTGAATTCATTATGATTCTAGGAGATATATTTCTACTACACTACAACAGCCCATAACGTCCACTGCTGGACATAAGCCTCTCCCATGATGGGAGGAATTTGCCGTAATCTCCACGCTTGGCAGGCGGATTGGAGATCGCAGGATGAAAGACTAACAGAAAACGCTGCTGCCCATTCTCTGGTCTACGGAGGCGCAAGGTGTTCTGCCTCAGACATTAGTCGCCTTATACGACACCCGTGAGTGTAATGGGTTGGTTCTATTCTACTCTGCCGGATATCACACGGCTAGCCGGAGTCTCAAACTTTTGAGATTAACTAGGCTAAAGGTTTCTAGCTAGGAATTAGTTTGATATACAGCAAAGTTATCTCGATTTTCCCATCTTTACAACGTACGTAAACACGTTACGTATTTCAGATCATTTTAATTCTAGGAGATATTTTAGTAAACTTTCGACTCAAAATTGTATATTTTGGTTTAAGTGTGCAAAGTGTGTCATAGCACTCTAGGCGGGATTTCAATTCGACCCAAAGGTGAACCCGGTATAATGGATTCTCGAGTGCAATGCCCAATACTCACGCGTAACAAACGTTGGTTTTGCACACATTTGGAAGGAAAATAGTTACTAAAAAAACGTTTCTTTAACCTTTAAAATTCAAGCGTGGTGAAAAAATTCATGAAAATTTTGTGAAAAAAAAAAAGGAAGAGTAACAACCATTTTCTTAGAAAAAGATTCATCTTAGACAGACAGTCTAAACAGATTTAGTTGTCAATGATCAAAAATCGTCTCGATACCAAAAATTCCGATTGCATAAAATTCTCCATCCGCGATTTCTCAGTTTACACAGAATCTGACCTCTGCAAATACAAGAGTTTCTTTTTTTCGAAAGTGTATTGATGTGGAAATGGGACAAAAGACCTTCGGTTCAATTCAAAGGATAATCAAATAGTTTACGGTTGGAAAACATTTGCGTTTCGTACTTTTCGGGTAGCAGGTTTATTTATGTTCACAATACCTTCCCCAGCCGCCTTTCCTTTGACAGATCATTTTGTGGTTAATGAAATGGACCGGTTACAAAGAGAGATAAGTATCACGACGCAATTGACTCCTTCGGAAAGTTTCTTAATGAAATTCGGTCCTTCGAACGTATGTTTTATTTGTGTTACTTTCCCCAAGACTTTGTTGGGAGTTAATGATTTTGTTCTAGTGATTCGGAGTTGATATAACGTAATGATATTATCTTAGCTCCACGAGTCCCTAAAGTTTTCAGTTGACTGTGAGTTCAGTTGGAATTAGTTTAGTTTTCCTTTGGTTTTGGATCATTTTATTTGGTAAACATTGAGCTACCTACAGTAGATTCACGTTTATGGGTTAGAAACGAGCCAAAAATAAATGGGTAATGTAGCAGCTAGTTAAAAACTCCAAGTCTCGAAGTACTAAAGAAAGTCCATGAGCATTCCGGAACACACGCTCATGATTCTATTACGACAAACGAGAACGTCGGAAACTTCCAGCATCAATTCCCGCCACGGAACGGCTACAAATTCTTTAGATTTTCAACCAAAACATTCCTTTAAAGTCAGAATTTAATCTAAAACAGTAATTACACTCACATCTAAGGTTGTATGTGCAATCCGGGATAGCATCTGTTGGAACAATTATCTGTCTAATTACTAAGTCCACGAGTTGTGCGGAGTAATTGTGCAGAGTCCCTCTAAGTCCGGATTTGTTCGTATGATCCTGTAGTGTCCACAGTATGTGCTAATTGGAAATGGAAGAATGGGGATTAAATCTGGATCCAGTGGCATTAGGAGATAGGATACCCATTGCAATAAAAACTCACCACTATCCCTCTTCTATTTATTTTGTATTTTCAGTTTTGTTCAGCATATGTCGTGATGCCGCGTGAAAAATTCTGAAGTGCATTGAAGAGCAAATTCAATCGGATTGTACAATTTCATGGAGCAGGGATCTAGTCCTTGCTCTCTGTGTATGTTATTTTGTATTCAGAATACTATGTGAGGTTTTAGTATTTTTATGAAGTAGGTAAGGTTTTATGTAGTTTTACTTTTCTTCATTTTTTTTTTCTGGGCATTATAAAAAATGGGTAATTGGGTAACTTGCCAGTACCTTCCTGGGTCTCGACAGAGAAAACGACAAAAAAATCGCTACCTTTTGATTCCTAATCACTAACGAATAAATTCGGTTGCAATGATGATGCTTGCGAGTAACGCCAGTCTCTACATCCAAGATGCGTTTATTGATACATTGCAACCGAATTTATTCGTTAGTAATTAGCAATCGAAAGTTAGCGATTTTGTCGTTAACTCTGGCGAGACTGCCAGCCCTCGCTTTGTATTACACGCTCATCAAGTTAAAGACATATTTATTGCCATATATGTCATATGTATCACAGCACTATGAACTAGGAAACATTTTGGCCTCACACTGTTTTTTTTCTGGGCAATTTTTAACGGTACTTTTTATTTTATGAAATGATCCTGTTGTGGTTTGTATTTCCTGTGTGTATCGTGAACAACGTAATATTTTTTTCTTCATAAAATATTAGTTTCGACAGTAAAATATCGACTCAATTTTCGCACCTACACACGACTGTAACAGGAAAAACGCATGTGCCCGATTATGTCCGCCAGTGCACATCTGTGGCAGCCTTCATCCATCGATGCACACGCTTATGTCACACTCGCTGACTGACTGACCTTGCCTATTCAGTGTCCAGGTTTTATTTATAGCTCATAATTCTATCTAGATATGCTATCTACTGATTTGATTGTCGGTTTCCAGGTTGCTTACAATGCTTACATTATTATGTTTTTAAAACAGTTCAAATTATAATTTATTTCTTTAAATAATCCTTTGTGCTGCAATAGGCTTGTGTCCTGAACAAATCTAATTAGTCGGTCAGTTAGATTAAAAAAAAAATATTTGACACGTATTTTTTTCTTTTGTTACGTAGAGCAAAATTGACGAAGATATGACGCTTTTCAAATTCTCAATACGTCACGCCGTGCTATAATTTTTAGTGCGTTGTGACGTCACGAGCCCTCACTCCCGAGTTTTGATGCGTTCTAACTTTGTTAATATTCATTGATTTACAAAAACAAAAAATACGTGTCCATTATTTTCCAATACTCTAACTGACGGACTAAATAGATTTGCAATTTATTGATGGAAACTAGTATATTAACCAAATTGCAGGAATTATTCAATTAATGTTTTTGCTCAATATATTGGTATCTCTTCTGTTGTATCTCATGTAACAAAAACCCTCGGTACCTATGAATATTAATTTGTACATCATTGACTATCATTTGGATAGTTGGAAGCCCGCAAGTCTGACTACCAAAGTTCAGCAGCTACCCAGTTACCGTATTGTGGAGTTCAGATAGGCAGTTGCTCCATATGGAAAAATGGTGAGACTGAAAGCCGACCCAAACATTGAATGGTGGCCTTGCCAGATGCTGGATTTAAAATGCAATCGTTGGGTCAATGTTATCTCTTTACTTGAAGAAAGAATCTTTCTTCCAGCCCGCTTAGCATGAACGCCGTAGACACGAAAGAGAATCGATAAATCTTTTGTTCATCTGTCATTTTGTCGATTCAATGACAAATGAACAAAAGATTTGTCGTTTATCACAGACATTTGTCGACAAATCTTTTGGTTCATCTGTCATTTTGTCGATTCAATGACAGATGAACAAAAGATTTTTCGTTTCTCTTTCGTGTCTACGGCGTTCATGCTAAGCGTGCAGTAGACTTTTTGTAGAAGTTTCTATTAATAACTCCCAATGTCCCTAAGCCATAGAAACTCAGGAAGGTCAGCACAGTTTACAGATCAAAACCTCTCCGTGTCTAGTAGAACACGTAACGCGGTCGTTCTGCATCGTTCATGCAAATATTCAGTTGTCACAGGCATTCCGAAGCTTCTAAATTACGTGCTGAACATGAACTTTGCATGTAGATAGGAAATACAATATAACAGGAATATTATGCAACTTTGAAATGCCTCAAAGGAACTTTACTATTTCGTTATAGCTAGATTCAGAAGAGTTGTGTGTTGTGTTGTGTTGTTGTTGTTGTGTGTTGTTGATTTGAGTTGTTGTGTTGTTGTTGTGTTGTGTGTGGTGTTGTTGTTGTTGTTGTGTTGTTGTTGTTGTGGTGTTGTTGTGTTGTTGTTCTTTTGGCGTGTCTAAAAGTACCTCATGGTACACCTACAATTCACCAGTTATTTTTACATCCCATGTAATGGGAAGCGAGCCTATTGTCATCAATTGGGCACAAATATATACTCCGTGGCTGCTACTTAGACATTGCTGAAGGAAAAACCTAATAACACTGCCTGACTTGGGAATCAAACCCAGAACCTCATGCTTAGCACTAGGGCTTGCGACCACTAGACCAACGAGGCAGACTTTTTATTTTATTTATTATGGGACAATAAACAGCTACATTATGTTTACAAATAACAGTAATATACATAATTATGAAGTATTAACAACATTGCAGCCCACTACATTATCCGCATGTTAACAAAATTAAGATAAGGTAAACAGTGCCACTAGATTTAGCATTACTCAGATATTATTATAATTTTAAGAATAAAAAAAGAACATAGATAATTAAAATAAACACAATACATTTAATAAGTTGAGTACTTTAAAAATAATGGAAAAAATCCCTTCTAATACAAAGTTTTGACACTCGACACATTGTATGCACAACACCGACAGCAGAAAACGAAAAAGATTCCACCATGTACACTGATCTCATTCACTACAAAATGTACACACTTCGCTCACATACAAATGCAGCGGTGCATACAATATCGCAAGAAAACTTTCAACGGACATGTGGGGAAGGTCCTGAAGCTTTCCGACTAGCTGGCGTCGTATAATAGCTTGGTCACGAGCTACTTGCTGAAGTGGCACATGTTTTACGACAGTGACTTCGGGCTAAACAAATGAAAGAAAGCTGGACCAAGTCATGAGTCACCATGACGCAACTTGCGAAGGTATTCACACATCATCTGCCTAGCCTTTTCCCAATTATGTTGGGGTTGGCTTCCAGTTTTACCAGATGCAGCTGAATACCAGTACTTTATATGGAGCAACTGCCTATCTGAACTCCACAACACAGATAGTACCGGGTCTGATAACCAGTCTTACAAAGGGGTATTGTAATACCCCTTTGTAAGACTGGTTATCAGACTTTTTGGGCCTCTGACTACCTAACGACTGTCATAGATCTACAAATGACAACCGGGACCAACGGCTTAACGTGCTTTCCGAGGCACGGAGGAAACTCGGTATGTAATCGGTGGTCGCCCATCTACAGACTAACCCAGGCAAGCACGGCTTAACCTAAAGATTGACCCGAGCGGCTGTTATAATTTAGCTACGAGCTCCTCGCGAAGGTCACGAAGTATATAAATGCTGCGATGCGTGTCGTGGAGTGAACACCAGTCGCAACTCCCGAGACAGTGAATGGGCCCTACAACTAGCTTTCCGACTCGCTAGCTCTGTAATGCTCAGCTCTGAAATAACTATGCATGAACAGGACGCATATACAGCGCAACAACGGACAGTAACTACAAATTGTTTGGGCCAGTATTACCATCTTTATTAGTCGAGACTCTGTGTAATTTGTCCGGAAGCCGCCTCTCATATTTCCCACACGGGTTTATTTAGGCAGGCAACATTAGCATAATGCTGCATTACGGTACCCGCAGCGTCCCTTGCACGGACATTTCTGTACATTGTTCCGTGCAATTATCCAGATTTTATACCGTAAAAATATTGGCGTTAATTTTCTGTAATTAATGGGGGAACCGTTGCATGTTGCCGCGATATTGACTGACGAGAATTATTCAAATTCTTAATTTTGCTAATGAACGTGCTACTTTGTTTCGCAATTGGTTTGTGCTGAGTATCTACTTAGGTACTTTAGAGCATAATTAATTCATTAATGGCATCCCAATATTATTGTCGATTTGAATATTGTTTAGGCAGTGTTTGTTCAGTCTAGGTGCTTAATATTATGATTTGCCAATATCTTTGATACACTGCTAAAAAGTTGGATTCATTGTTTAGAAAAATAACTTTGATGACAGAACAAAATTGAAAAAATTAAAACATAGATAGACTAACTGCATCATGACAATGTACTCCACTAGAACGTTCTTAGGGTTCCGTACCCAAAGCGTAAAAACGGAACCCTATTACTTAGACTTCCCTGTCTGTCCGTCTGTCTGTCACCAGGCTGTATCTCATGAACCGTGACAGCTAGACAGTTCAAATTTTCACAAATATACCTATTTCTGTTGCCGCTATAACAACAAATACTAAAAACAGAATAAAATTAATATTTAAGGGGCTCCCATACAACAAACGTGATTTTTTTGCCGTTTTGTCTAATGTATAGATAATGGTACGGAACCCTTCGTGCGCGAGTCCGACTCGCACTTGGCCGGTTTTTTACTGTTTTTTTTTTCAATTCAAGCAAAAATTCTGTGTGTTGCGCCGACCCCAAGTAACATGATGACGATGATGATGATTCCATATATGATTTATTTTTATCCAATCCACCTTAGATAATATTGTAACACCTTTTACATAAACTTCAATAAATTGAGTAGGTACAATGTTCATTTTAGACTATTCAGCAAACATTCCACAACTCACTTACTCAATTTTCACTACTAAAACAACATTTGCTTAGTTTCAACCCGAATCAATATTAGGCCGAGCCACGAAAATGTATTTTCTCTTATAATAATTTTCGAAATCGTTCCAAGTTCAAGTATTAGTTTTATGAGATAAGAAAACTAGAAAGTTGGAAGAGATAAGGACCTTTCATCAGGCCCCAATATCCCTAATCTTTCTGTACTAAGATTTATTTATGAAACTTTGGATCACACCTGGTTTTACTTTGGTTATTATAGATTATACAGGCTGAAGTCGTGGTGTAGATGGTCCGATATTTTAAGAAGACAGTTTTTATATGTCCTTACGCCCTTCTGTTTTTGTGCTGTAAAGGAGTTGATCCCATACTGTTTTTCGATGGGGTTATGAAGTAGGAACTTTGGATTATCCCTGATTTAGTACAATTATATTTAAATCTTTAGTATTTTACCCGTGTGGTATCCGGCAGAGTAGAATAGAACCAACCCATTACACTCACGGGTGTCGTATAAGGCGACTAATGTCTGAGGCAGAACACCTTGCGCATCCGTAGACCAGATAATGAGCAGCAGTGTTTTCTGTTAGTCTTTCATCACTGCGATCTCCAATCCGCCTGCCAAGCGTGGAGATGACGGCAAATTTCTTCCATCATGGGAGAGGCTTATGCCCAGCAGTGGATGTTATGGGCTGTTGTTGTTTAGTATTTTACTACTCTCTATCTTTACTACGTTGTTATACTATTTTATCAGGTAACAAAACTAAAATTGTATTTAGTGCAGTCGATCACACCTTCGTTTTTACCAATTTTAACATTTATGTTAAAATGATCAAGACCATGTCATGCAATGATGAGTTAGTTAAAGTCATCCATAGTAGTAGTAGCATTGTAGTTAGACAATAAAGAGGTAATTACATCCACATAACGTCCACACGTATGTGTACGCCGACGCTCGTCACTAATAATTCATAAGTACACGCCCAATCTTGCGTTTAAACGTTCAAATGCAACTTGTTGAATTTGTGGTAAATCCACCCTCAATTCCAGCGTACATTCATCTTCATCAACAAGTATACTCTAAACTAGGAACTGTTTTCCCGATAACCCATAATTATGAATTCTTCAAGTCGTAAGTGAATGGTTTCAGTCAAGCGAGCAGCTGGTTCAGGTTTTGCTTCTTTCAGGGGTACAACTGTCTGTAACGACTGTCAAAAACCTACAAGTGACAGACAGGACCTTCCGAAGCACGCCTGAAAAGCGTTGCAGATCCTTAGAAGACGCAAACCTCACCTTGAAGATCCAATAGTCTGACTGTTCTTATTAGCCCATGAGCCCCTCAAAGAATAGTCTTCGTAACTTTCTAATAAATTTTAGCGCTGAAATACCTAGAATATTACCCACTCAAATTTATCATGAATTTTTCTGCTCTGAAAACAAAAACAAGAAGATTTTTTTAATCCCGATTAACTTTTCAAACTCAAATTAAACCGAACAGAACAATCAATCAGAATACAATCATCCTTACAAGCGAACAAGACAAACTCATACATGCGAAGCCATATGAAAAACCAATATACAGAGAACGAGAGAGGGGGTAAATAATCCGCCCCTAACTTTCGCAATATCGGCTCTTACGGGATTAATTCATATCCTGATACCATAAGTTACATCCGCGCATGAAAGTTTTATCCGTTCTGACGTTAACGAGTGTAGTTCGAACTGATTTGACCTTCTATAACATGTGTGTTTGATGTTAATTTTATGTGGATGAGTAACTGCTACAGTCTTTGGAGAAGTTTCGTGTTTGGCTGCGTTGTGCATCATTTTGGCTTGTAGGATATTATTTGAAGGCTCATCTCTTTTTGTTGGAGCATGATCGGGCATTCATTCATTTCAGCCGAAAGACTTCCACTGCTGGACATACTAGGCCTCCCCCAAGTGTCACCACATTGACACGTACGGGACCGCGGTCCCGTAGGTACGTCTCGCATCCAGCGGATTCCCGTAACCTTCACCAGGTCACCGGTCCACCTAGTGTGAAGCCTTTCAACGCAACATCTTCCAGTTCGCAGTCACCTCTCCAGAACTTTTCGGCCCCATCGGCCATTCGTTCTGCGAGCAAAGTGCCCTGCTCACTGTTACTTAAGTTTGGCAATTCTTCGGGCTACGTCGGTAACCTTGGTTCTCTTGCGGATGTCTTCAATTCTGATTTGATTACGCAATGAAACTCCGAGCATAGCGCTCTCTATAGCCCTTTGGGTGACTTTAAGCATTCTGATGAGGCCCATTGTGATCGGGCATTGTATTGACATAAAACTTGATGTTTGACAATTCTTTTATGTATTTGTTGAGTTAAGTGGTAGATGCAGTTTCGAGATAGGAATGTAATCCATCATAATATAACACCTATAATGCCCAAAGGGATAGGTAGAGGTGTATCATCAGAATGCTTACATTTTGTCAGTTTTGTTTTTGGTCATTTTTGTTCAGTTTAATATGGGGTGAGCCTAAAGCCGTGCTGCCGTGTGGTATCCGGCAGAGTAGAATAGAACCAACCCATTACACTCACGGGTGTCGTATAAGGCAACTAATATCTGAGGCAGAACACCTTGCGCGGATGCGCAAGGTGTTCTGCCAAAACGCAAAACGCTGCTGCCCATTCTCTGGTCTACGGATGTAGACCAGAGAATGGGCAGCAGCGTTTTCTGTTAGCCATTCATCACTGCGATCTCCAATCCGCCTGCCAAGCGTGGAGATTACGGCAAATTCCTCCCATCATGGGAGAGGTTTATGTCCAGCAGTGGACGTTATGGGCTGTTGTAGTAGTAGTCGAGTTTTGTTTTCAATTAGGCTAGGGCACGCCACGATAGTGGCGTGCCCTAGCCTAAACCCAATAACACTTGGCCCGTCTGAGCACCCGAGACCTGATGTTTAGTAGCAGCGCTTGACCAATAGATCAACGAGGCATCTAAAAATATAAAATTTTATTTGACAGCTTTAACTAAAACAAACCAAAGAAGTGCTCTTCCGAATTTTAGACGGAAAGCAGAATAAGAATAAGTAGGTATCCACCCAATTGAATCAAAACCGCACCTCCAATCTTCAAACACGCCGCCATCCCACCAAAATCAAAGCATCATTTCCCATCAACAATTCACAGCCGTTAACCAAAAATCCACCAAATTTCGGGCTCGAATGAGCACATCTAACGTTTCACGTCTCTATTTAGCCGGCGGGCCTAATTACCATAATGCAACATTGCGACGCGCGACGATTTTGATTACATTGCCGCCTCGCACGGTGAATGCTAATACACTGTGCATACAAGAGCGGCATGCCATTCGGAAACGTCTATGATTGTGGCGTAATGTAATATGCCATTTTCTTGTAATGACTAGTTGGAGTAATTGTCGGTGTTTTCATTAGGAGCTGGAGGATGGGAATGGTTTCTTTGTTTGAATGCTGTTCTGCTGCGGTGATAAAAGTGATTACTAAACAAAACTTCGTTAAGCTGAATCTAGCTCTTACGAGTAGCTGTGCACTGCCTATTATTATTGAACTAAAAATATTCTTAGACTTTAGTGCATTTTTAATGCAGGAAAGTCTTACCCTGGTATCTATAGTCAAGTTAAAATGATTACTTACGCAAACATTTTATGCAATAGACAAGAATTTAAACGAAGTAAGAACCGTCAAAGAAAGCACAGCTATGAATTCTAACTTTTGACAGTTCCAACTTAAAGCAATTACTAAACTACAGAATAAATATCTTATCTTAAATAATGACTTTAACTCAAGTCATTATTTAAGATCTATCGTAGATATGGGTGTTAGATTCGACCATGATACCGAAGTACGTCTGGTACCTTAGACAGCCTTAGCACAATATATGAGAACCGCTTAGTTCTTCTACTTCTTCGACAATTATGAGACTGGTATATTATGCTGTTCTCATAATTTATAACTCATAGGGGCCGCCTCCACGAGCGAGAGAATCGCGGCGATATTATCGTCCTTGCCACGTTTTTCTATACACTTTCTTTTGGGCCGTCTCCACGAGCGAGAGAATCGTGGCGATATTTACGTATAGAAATACGTTGAATTGCCGCAATTCTCTCGCTCGTGGAGGTGGCCCTAAGAGATCAAAGAAAGAAAATTATTGTCGTATTAAGACAGGCAGATACACGAATATGTCACTTAGTCTTGTCGTGTCCTGTCTCGCCATTGTCGTGACTATAGAATTAGTGGCTTAGAGAGATTATGTTAAGAGGATTGGCAGTGTCAGCTTCCTGGGTATCTACACTAATATTGTAAAGAGGAAAGATTTGTATTTTTGTGTGTATGTTTGTAATGAATAAACTCAAAAACTACAGCGCCGATTTCAAAAATTCTTTCACCATTAGAAAGCTACATTCACCTTGAGTAACATAAGCTATATTTTATCCCCGTAGTCCCACGGGAACGGGAACTACGTGGGTGAAACCGCGTGCCGTCCGCTACTCTGCTATGTGATCATACTGCTCACTTCAATAATATCTGAGAAGATTATGAAGAGACTGCCTCATTGGTTGAGTGGTTGCAAACGTGACTACTGAACATGAGGTCCTAGATTCGATTCCCGGGTCGGGCAGTGTTATTGGGTTTTCAATCAGGCATTTCTTCGAAGTAGCTTCAGAGGCTGGATGAAAGTTGTGTGGCTCGCTCCCTATTAATATTATATATAACTATTATATAAGCCGTTTATTCCCAAAAATACATTTTAAAACTCGTTACATAATATCTTAAATAAAATATTAATTCGATTCTTAAAACTAATAAATACATTCGTAATAATTGAACATGCATTTTAACAATAATTAAATAAACAAAAATTCTCCCTATCACATGGGACTTAAAACATATTATAACTCGCGGAATGTGTTTGTACTATTAGGTACACTTTTGCCTACGTCTTTCGCGATTACAGGCGTGATTTTATGATGTTATGTAATGACATGAAATTCAACTCTAAGTTAACGTACTGCCAATCCCATTCTAAAACGACGTTCTATCAGCAGAAAAGTCAAAAATGTAACTACTTAAGTAGGTACGGAAAAGCTTTTGAAAAACTTTTAAAAGTAATTGTAGAAATAGGAAACGTTTGCCGTTTTCCAGGCCTCATTATCAAGGCCAGTAAATCCCAAAAACACTCGTCACGCAATGGAAAATACGTCTGTACATTAATTTACTAATGAGCTCACGGCCACTCCTTCAACTTAAAAGCATCCTTAGCAGCCTGTAAAACGTTTGGCAAAGGAACGCAAAGATTGAACAAAAAAAAAAGCCACTCGAAATTCAAAAGCACTGGCGACAAATAGCAAAAATATAAAACCAGCGAAGTCTTTGTTTATTCCACGTTTACAACTAAGTTTTGAGCTCAAATGAAATTGGTAAAGCTTTATTACATTCATTCCACCTGGTGCTACATTTTGCTATGAAAATGAGTGTGCAAATGAGGTCGAAAGTTGCCGGTGACACTACGTCCACAATGAAGTGAGGCCCTTAACTGTTGCGCGAACAGAATTAAAGTGGGGCTGGATGAGGTTTGTTTTAACAAAAACTAAAGTGGTTTTTTCTGTAGAAATTCGGAAGGAAGGAATTTCTTGTTTTTAGCTAAAATCAATGAATTACCATAGACTCACAGCACAATTTTACCACCTAAATAAATGACACTAAACTTTAACACGTTCATAAAAGTATTTTTATTACTGCAAAGACAGTAATAGCAAGATAACTTTTAATTGAATTTTGTGTTAGAATTTTAGTCTTCGGTCTTCTATTTAGAGCAGTTTGTTGACTTTAAGTAATAATATTGAATTTGCAGCTGTATAGCTTCCACTTATGTAGAAAAATGAAGTACGCTTCCCCTTTAGGGGCTACTAAAGTGCACTTAGGAATTTTTGAAAGTCCTCCCTTGAAACGTTTGAACTGGGGTTTGAAATAATGGCGAATGGCGAATGAACTAGCTTCTAAGTGACCACTAATGCTTTCCGATACTGAAACAATAGCCTTTTCCCATCTTTGTTGCGAACCTATCAGAACTCAATAACCCAGGTAGTACTGGGTAATACGATACCCTTTGGTAAGACTGGTTGTCAGACTTTTGGGGCCACTGATTAACCGGTTTAAATTACAATAATGATATTTAGGCAAAAACGCTTCCATTCCCCATAAGTCTTCGGTAACGTCGACTGCATGTCACAGTACGTAATTAAATGACTCGTGCGGACAACTCGAAGCGCAAGTTTCTACAACATGCACTGTGAACTGTCACTGTGTACACTCAACACAACAGACAAGTATGCAGGCTAACTGCGACAACTTTGGGATCTAAGTTGAGCATGTTTTGAGAGTATACAGCCTAATCTTTAGTGCTAACAGTTAGCAAAAGGTATAATTTAATATACAGAGAACTTTGTTATGTCATTATGCATTTGCTGTACTGAGTAGACAAAACGGTGAAGAAAAACATCGTGCAGATAATTGTTTTAGCATAAAAAAAACAACCATTACGGCCGAATTCCTCTTAATGAAGATGAAACCAGTCTCAGTAGATTCAGATATGACTTATAATGTTTCTAAGTGGGTATAAAGCAATGTACAGACTCAGGTTAGTCCAAGAAACGTTTTTAATTTACATATTTGGGATTTGCTCAGATAAACCTAATCAGTCAACCTTTGTTTGTACTATCAGGCACCTGTATGTATCAACGGATATAACATAATGGTGGAAATTAATTTTCAATACACTTCCTCGAAAACTGGTCCTTAACGCACTACGATTAGGTACAACATGCAATGTATTTCACACGCGTGCGATTTTTTCCACTTTCCCGCACGTGTGCAGGAATGAAAATTGCCACAGATAACTATACCTATACTTAGTCCAAATTGGTTCAATGCCTATAGTCTGAGGTGAATGTTTTTTTTTTAATTTTTGCAAAGCACTACGCGTCTTTACGGCATAAATATTTTTTGAATATTCAAATTGTGTTTATAAATAGAATATCATAGATAAACATGATTTTTAAAACTAATAGTTACTTTTATACACAAATTAACATTTATTTGTGTTCTGAATTCAAAAATATAAAATAAATCTATTTTTTATGTTAGGCTGTCTAGCGACTTCATACCATTGCCTCTCTTTCAACCTGGCGAGACCAAAGCGCGAAAAAAAAAAGAAAATTTAAATCATAGTTTCATAGTTCGTGATAAAAAAAATATTCGTTATTTTATTTTATTTCTTCAAAAGTGTATTGAAAAACGTCGTTTGATACACGTGGACATTTGTTATTGCAATTCTCGGCTCAAAAACACCCTCGCCTACGGCTCGGGAGTTATAATTCCGCCTCGATTGCAATAACAAACTTTCTCCACTTGTATCAAAATGTACTATTAACATCATACTATATTCAACGAATCGGTCGTGTAAGTGTCAAAGGTACACGTACAGGTAGGTAGGTAACAAATTAACAGATACTTGCATGTAAGTACGTATTACCTAACTCTTATGCCGTGTGTACCACAAAACAATAATGTTGTTCTATGCCTACCTAGCTATTTGCATATCTGATTTGCTAATGGATTTCTATGAACGGAGTTATTTGTTGTGTAAGCCTGCACGTGTAATGTCTCTGGGGATAGTGAATTGAACGTGTACGGGCTCAACGCATTTGGACTCAACTGGGAGGTTGAAACAAATAGGGCACGGCGTAGTTAATAATTCACCTCTTTTTTTCAACTTCATGTGGTATTTTTTTTCCTGCGACTACGTCCCACTGAGGGCAAACATGTTAGAAATTGTTTACAGATACTAATTTTCTCAATTTTGTCTGTAAGTATTGGTGTAATCGTCTCAGCCGTCATTTGTAGGTCTTTGACAGTAGTTACGGGTACTCAGAGGCCCAGAGAGTTTACTCAAAAAAAAAATCAAAGCATTTATTTCAAGTAGACCAGTTACAGGCACTTTTGAATTGTCAAAACAATGACAACACATGTACAATCCAGTCACAAGGCAAAATAATTGTTAAAATACCGTAGGTGCCCATTCCAAAGTGTAGATCTCTATGGAGAAGAACGCGAAAGAAACTCCATGGACACTCTATTCAATCAGAATATTGTTACAAAAACACCTTGAAAATTACTATTTTTCAGTTTAACCCTTAAAACCAATCCTTCTACCATCCAATTTACGACCACACCTTATAAAAATGTTTCTATAATAATAATAATATATCACAACTTATAAATTTTAGATACACAACCATTTATTAACACGCCAACGTGTTTCCCGACGAAAATTTTCAACTTTCCGTCGTCTAGGGAACGATTTATCGTTTAATATAGCTTCGCATAGCTGCGGTGAACCTTCCCAGGAGATATGATCTTACCTGACATTACGATGAAAACTATACAAAACTTAATTTCGTTCATATGTGGTGGGACGTGATTTAGAAAATAAGTTCTTCTAAGTTTCGCGGTGGGCGTAATTGTATGAGTTTCGGGTTTAGTTTTAAAGTTTTGTGTCGTATGTTGTTAAGGGTAATTTAATTAAGAAGTTGGTTTTTCTTAGAGATTGGATTCAAAGAACTCTGTAAACTTTTGCGTTCAGTTGCGTTGCGTTCATCAGTTTTGAAAGAAGATATACTAGAGTGAGTGACGTCCTTGACATTGCTCAAACTACAGTTCAAGAATTAGCATACCATTATATAGATGAACCTCTAAGTGTTAAGGGTGAATGGAAAAAAAAAACTTTTTGCGCCGACTCCCAGTAACATGGGACTAGGGCAGAAAGGTGACGACGAGGTATATATTATAATTTATACAGCTGAGCCGAAATTTTACGTTTAAAAACTAAATGCAGTTTACACAAAAAGAAAGCAAGGTAAAAGTGAATCTTGAAGAAGATCAAGTTCTTGAATATCATTTAGGAGCGACCTCATTTTACATATTTAAAATTACTGTATGCCTAACGTCCTAGTTTCGATTCCCAGGTCCAACAAAATATTCTTGGATTTTACGATCATGAATTATTCAGGAACAGATTTTTGCCAGGTCGATGGCAATGGGCTCGTCCACAAACTGTCAGACAAAAACAGTACTGACTAAATGCTGGTGTACTGAAAGTACACCTCTCATGCTCTGCAATCTTACACACCCTCTCACACCCATTCACGCACATCTCCATCACACACAACGAGAGCACTGGACACACCTATAATGTTACCTCTTAAATTATGTAATCTTTTCTTTCTTTTTTTTTTCTTCTAAATGTTATTGTGATACGTACATTTATACATGGGATCATTCCATTAGAATAATCAAAATAATTAAATTGCAACCCAGGGGGATCTGCGTTGAGGGCTGAAATACAGGCTCTGCCTAGTTCGGACCCAAATGCTAATACTTTTATGTACTTTAAGTTTAGATTAAGCACTAATATTTGTAAAGAATATACTTATATTTGTGAAAAAAATATTACTATTACCTCTGCCAATCCAGTTGGGACATACTTGTGAATGGTTTTCCCATATTAACCCTGCCTGAAGCAGTATACAGGGTGTAAACAAACCCTTCACGAAGCAGTCAACCAAGCATGCTGTATATCAAACCAAGTAACTCTACGCAAAAATTATTGCTGGGAATCGACTTTTTTTTTTGGGTGTAAATCACGTTTTACGTTAAAAGTCAATGTAACGCACTCAAAACATTGTGTTTATGGACGCATTTAATAGTAAATGGGTTATGGAGGTATTTAAAGTAAAGATATGACCTTAAAAACCAGTATTTGAAAAAAAAGTTGACAAAAAAGTTGAAACTTTGACCTCCAATGTCTCTGTAACTGGTAGGTTCGGCAATTTAGTCAACTGACCCCGCTCATTTGGGTCCCGCGGGATCAGTTTACTAAATTATTATTTTTATGTCATTTCCTTTAGTAGATTGGTCCCGCTCTTAAAATTACACAACAACAACAGCACATAACGTCCACTGCTGGACATAAGCCTCTCCCATGATGGGAGAAATTTGCCGTAATCTCCACGCTTGGCAGGCGGAATGGAGATCGCAGTGATGAAATACTAATAGAAAACGCTGCTGCCCATTCTCTGGTCTACGGAGGCGCAAGGTGTTCTGCCTCAGACATTAGTCGCCTTATACGACACTCGTGAGTGTAATGGGTTGGTTCTATTCTACTCTGCCGGATACCACACGGCTACAAATTAACAAAAAATATTGGAATGACGGGAAGAACAAGTATCTTTTGGCTTCGATATAAGTCTATTTACACCCTTTATTATTACCCCTGCTAAGATCAAGTCACTGACTCACTGACAATCTTCCAGCCCTTATCCATTCTACTTGGGGTTGACGCAACATAATATTTTCTTCTTCCATTCTCCGTTGTCTGACGTCACCGCACCATTACTCCTTTCTCTTTCATATCATTCCTTACTTAATCCATCCATCTTTTCTTTGGTCTTCCTCTCCCTCTCCATCCATCAACATTCATGTCCAGCACTCTTTTAGTCACACGCGTTTCATTCCTCCTCTTCACAATCATGTCCATACCAAAACAGACTACTCCCTTTAAATTTTTATATAAAGCGATTCTCCAACTGGCAAAGCGTCTCGCTGTGGTCTGCGGAGCGACAGATAACGTGCGCGCGTTGTCAGTGTGTTGTTCTAGGCGTGTTTTCTAAACAAATTGAGATCATCATCATCAGCCTATTAATTTTCCCGTTTGCTGGATCACAGGTCTCCTCTCTATGAGAGGGAATGGGCTATAATCCACCACGCAGGCCCAGTGGGGATTGGTAGATGCCAACTTGTCTTCGATTTTTTTGGTTCTAAAACATGCTGGTTTCCTCACGATGTTTTCTTTCACTGGTTTGAGAGCAGTGGTGATGTAATAAATTACACAAAGTAATGCACCTGTCTGGGTTCGTACCCATGACTTACTGTTCGTAAGTCGGGGCTGCCAACACTGGACCACCGCTGCTCTCAAATTGAGATACTTGCTTAAAATCTGCGGCCCTACTCTACGCGTCGGAGCGTTATGCAGTGTGGTAATCGCATTACAGGCACTACTTTCAAACTCCCTCTAACGTACTCAATCCTTACTTTATCCATTTGAGTCACTAATAACATTAAAGAACAATCGATTATCCCATTACTTCTCCCAACCGGTATCAAAGAACAGCGGGTATTCAAAACATAGAAACCTCTTTACGGTTCATTTACATTGAGTTTAAGCGATCGTTACGTGGAACAAGTGCTTCCGAATGTGGGGAAACGATTAATGAAAACGTTACGCTGTTTCACCGAACCTATATAGAACGTTTTTGGTTTTACTCTGTACGTTGTTAAGTTAAAGTGAATGCATTAATTTTGGGTTATCTTACTATACGTACGTAGGTGTAGAATAATTAAGATTTAGGCTATGAAGTTACAATAATGGTGTCGATTCTGTTGTGCACAAACTAAACTTAATTTAGACTATTGCTATCTTTTTCTCTCTAGTAAAACGAGAAAGAGACACTAATATTTCCATACAAATTAAGGGTGCACGTAACAACATGTCGACTAGAAACACGATAGCGTGAGTCATAAACTACACCGGCCTGCAAAACTAAGTACTTACTCCAATTTTTTTCTTTTCTTAACTCTATAGAACTTAGAGTCAACAATTTTTATCAAAGTGTACAAAATTAAACTCTTTTCGAGTCCTTTTTGTTTCGAAAGTATATCTTGTGTACCTACTTAAAAAGTTATTGCAATTTTAAAAGTGTGATACTTATTTTTGCAGGCCAGTGTAGTTTGACATCTCTAACTTAGTATGAACTAAGTTAGAGATGTCAAACTACACTTTTTTTTGGCGAGAAAAGGACGGCTATAGCTATGAAGCTATAGCCGTCCTTTTCTCGCACTGCCTTTTAGTAAAAGATAACAATAGCCTAAATTAAGTTTAGTTTGCGCACAACAGAATCGACACCAATATCAAATACCTGCATTTTCAGAAGAGGTAGAAAGAAACACAATATTATTATTTCGTCAGTTAGGAAAGTATCATCGGCTTCCATTGAAAATGGATGCAGCTGAATGCCAGTTGTGATTTTTTTTAATTTTCTTAGCCTATCATGTGTCCCACTGCTGGTCAAAGGTCTCCGTTTTCTCTTTCTAAACTGTCTAGGACATGGCGGTTTTGACAGCTTCGGCGTGAATTTTACTGAATCATTCCCCCTGCGTCGAATCCCTTTACGTCGACTCGTGAAACAAATGACATCATCGCTGCGTTTATTATACAAAGGGTACCTAGGTAGGTAGGTACCTGAATCTTGCTGTAATGCGGGCACAACCCCAGACTAAGGGTTGTTTTCCAAAACTGGGATTCAAACTCAGCCTCCAAAATCAAACTATAGTCCATCGAGACCAGAGGTGAATTAAAAGCGTTCAGACCACAGGATATTGGTATTCTCCATTAATTGGGTTTCGAAACATAATTGGCAGTTGCATGGTGTGAGGTTATTCTCGTCGCTTCCAGTTAGGATGGAAGACGACCTCAACATAATAGGGAAGATGACAAAAAAAATCTAATTAGTCCGTCAGATAGATTTACAAAAAATATTGGACACACATTTTTTCTTTTTTCACGTAAACTAAAAATGAAGACGATAATACAGTGCGTCGAAAACTCGTGTGACGTCACAATTATTATTATTATTATTTATTCATATCGAACACAAGTGATTAATATTGTTGTTAGTAATACTAACAAACTATGTTAGCAACATTCTCATTAAAATACTATTAATATTAACCAATTATCATCAAAACAAAATAAAATAATAATCAATTCAAAAACTTATAGCTATAACTAAGTCCGCTTCCCGGTGCACCAGACCTGCAGCTGTGTATAAGGGTCCAGTGCCCCAGGAACGGACAGTCAGGTTTATCCACTATTACCTTTAAGATGCTGTTGGTGCTCCCCCGAAGCCGCCGCATCAGGGATGCTGTTCTTTTTTTTGATCTGACATTTGAGTACATTTTTTACTCAACTGTGACGTCACAAGCCCCCACTCATGATCTTTGACACGTTTTATACAAAAAACAAGTATCCAATATTTTTCAACAATCTAACTGACAGATCAAACAGAATCATATTTTTTTAGTCAGTCATCATCCCTATTGGCTTGACAGGCTGGAGAACTAGGCTGATGATTGAAGCTAGTGTGGTCTAGCTGGCTTATCTAGATATTATAAAGAAACTCATAGAAAGTATAAAAACACAAGGACTAACACAAAGGTGACTAAAGCACTATTAGTTCTATACTAGCTGACCCGCGCAACTTCGTCTGCGTCACTTAGGGAGAGAGGGTTAGAGAGAGTGTGAGTCAACTTTAAACATAGACTTAATATGCCATCGCGGACTTTTTTATATATTTGCATTAATTATGCATTGACTTGAGTTTAAACTTTATTTTTTTGTGAAGATAACAAGCACACTGCGAACACGAACCGATTTATCTATCGAATAAAATGATTTCAGATTATCACATAAACGAAGTTAGTTACATTGCTTAATTACCTAGGTAATACTGTAAACAGTGACTATACACGACTCCCCGAGTAGTAGCAAAGTGATTTTGTGTTTGGTGTGTAAATTCCCAGAGTTGAGCGCTAAGTCTTCAAAGACTGATTGAGGAATAAATTCAGACTAGACAGCGTCCATCACGTTACTTTCCTCGTTAGTTCTCAAAATGGATGTTCTAGTTTTCAGAACTAACGCCACAGACTTGTTCGTTGGTTACACAATGATTTCGAATAGGTGGCGCCACCTATGAGCCGCATACGAACTAAGCATCTTAATCTGACTTCACGCTAAATTCTGCATCTTGCAAGCAGAGTTATCTACTAGTACTACTACAACAGCCCATAACGTCCACTGCTGGACATAAGCCTCTCCCATGATGGGAGGAATTTGCCGTAATCTCCACGCTTGGCAGCCGGATTTGAGATCGCAGTGATGAAAGACTAACAGAAAACGCTACTGCCCATTCTCAGGTCTACGGAGGCGCAAGTTGTTCTACCTCAGACATTAGTCGCCCTATACGACACCCGTGAGTGTAATGGGTTGGTTCTATTCTACTCTGCCGGATACCACACGGCTTGCTCTGCCGGATACCACACGGCTTGCTCTGCCGGATACCACACGGCTTAGCAGAAGTTATCTGCAATAAACATATTATTATATACATGATCTGCCGGGTAGTAGCCCATTAGAACCAGCACCAGTCTGGTTGAAAGAGCTTCCATTTTCAATGGAAGAGGAACTTGACTGAGATATAAATGATACATTAACGGACACCATAGGTTCAAATTCGTTGTTTCTAAAAAGTATTTGAACCCGAAACCAAGCAGGTATACAAGAAATATGCAGACTAGAAAATAAACTGACCCTTATCACATGAATACATAAAATTTAACAAAACATATTTCAAACGAAATTTAATAAAAAAAATATTTATACTCAGACTCATAAACTCGCAGGAAGTAATTCCGCAAATAAACATATAAAATGCATTAACACTGGAATGAAAACAATTAGCAATCAAAAGAGTGATTATGTTTGTGAATACGGCTTTCAATAATAGAGTCGTGAATGGCCCGTTTTCGTTTACGACCGTCGTTAGCTCAATCTAGGGCATGCGGTCTGAAGTATAATGTTAATTACATTTTAAGACTAGTTTTACCATTAGTATTCAATAATAACTGTTTTGCTGTATTTCATTAATATTAAAATAATATTGCACCTGGATCAGACTGCTAAGTCCAGAGTACTATCAGTATACTGCTTCGTTGGTCTCGTGGTCTGAAGCGATTACTAAATTTTTCCACCAGGAATATCTCAGTAGCAGCTACGGTGTTAACTCACGCTACGCTGGGGCCTCATCAGAAGGCTTACAATCACCGAAAGGGCAATGGAGACGGCTATGCTCGGAGTTTCCTTGCATGATCGAATCAGAAATGAAGAAATCCGCAAGAGAACCAAGGTTACCGAAGTAGCCCGAAAAATTGCCAAACTTAAGTGGCAGTGGGCAGGGCACATGGGTCAGAGCCCATTCGTCCCCTAAGATTCGCACCCTGTGCCCACTCGTCCCCTGGAACTTTTGAGGGGCCCATTCGTCCCCTGAAGAATATTTATTTTTATTCATTCTTCTAATATAAGTACATGTATATGTGTATACTGCAGCTTGGTAGTCCTGGTACAGTCGCGCAGAAAAGGGTAAAACAAAAAATATAGTAATTCGGTAGATATCATGTTTATTTCAAATAAGATTAAGTTTAATAAAATGCCTCTAGGCTCTAGGCATTAAGTCAGTCTTCAAAATAATTAATCAACTTTTGGTTTCTTGTACATTTGTAAATATTTAGCTAAATATATGATAACTATAATATCTTTATGCAGTAAAATAAAACTGTGTAACTATTTAAATAAAATCCCAGTAATAACTGAATTTTAGATTAATTTATATCCAGTGTACAAACAAATAACCAAATATCAATACCAATATAACAAAAATAACAATTAATTGTTAGTACTTTGTACAGTCAAAGAGATCTACAAAATAATGCAATATCACAATAACTTTGTATAAAAGTAATATAAAAAGTAAAATCAGTCTTTATCAACTATGTAAAAACAACATTTTTACTAACTACAAATACACATGCAAAATCACAATGTCCTAGAAACTAACAAAATACAACTCTTTTACAAAAATCAGCCTTGATTGACCATCATATAAATCAACATTAAATATAAAATATGCAAAAAAATAGTCACAACACATATATAGTCAGTCAGAACACATATCAACAGTAAATAATCACTTCTTATTTTTTTGTATATTTACCAACTACATACATGCAAAATCATAATAACTTAAATCTAAAAAATTATAACAGTACAAAAAATACTAAAATCACAGTAATTATTGAAGACTAGATAAATCAACATATTTTTTTTTGTATATTAACCAACTACATGCAAAATCGTAATAACTTACATCTAATAAATTATAACTAGAAGTACCTACATAAAAATTGGCTATAATCACCGTATTTTTTGTATATTTACCAACTACATGCAAAATCATAATAAGTTAAATCTAACAAACTATAACTACAATAACAAAAAATGACTAAAAATCAAAATAATTATTGAAGATTAAACAAATCAACATTATTTCAGTATAAAACTAATCTTATTACGAAAACAGAATTAATGTTAGAACGTTCATTATTTTTGTACATTAAAAGGGTGACAACGACTCCACATTGAGCTAAAACGAAACACTTAGAATACAAGAACATAATAACATCCACTAATATGATAAAATTATAATTACGGAAAAAAAATTGCTATACATATTTAGGACTAAATAATTTAGTTTTGACTTTTTATTCAAAATATGACTGTAGTATTCCACCATAAAGTGAATTACCATCAATAATAATTTATACTAATCATATTCCAGGATTCAAATGAGATAATTCGATTCAATTATGTTAAAAATATTATTATTATAATATTAACAGTATTGTTTATTTCGTAAGGCGAACTTCATTTAATAACAGACCAAAGACACATTGAACAGTCTCGTATTCGCAGTCACTTTCAAAAACCAATATGTCACCGAGGCAGCCATAACATACAAACAAAACACCTTATCTATTTTGTAACCCGTTTTTTTAACAAGCCATTCGTGAGACGAGAGACAATATTACATCGTAAGCCTATCGTCAGGTTATATAACCTGACGATAGGCTTACGATGTAATATTGCCGTCATGATAATAATATTATTATCATGACGGATTATCATTGATCATAGCTCTTTTTTCAATGATCTGTTATGATTTATTAAATTAATTCCGTTAATAAACTGTTCACAAGTGTACTATGTTAACCGTTTCTTATGTAAAATATAGCTAATTTTATCTCAGGGGACCAATAGGCACCTGAATAGGTGCCGAATCTTTAACTTATTTTGTATATATATTAGAGGGGACGAATGGGTACCTTAAAAATAATATTTTTTGTTAAAATATTAATTGGTCCCCTACCAGGAGACCAATGGGCACCTATATAGGGGCCGAATCCACAACTTTTATGCTGGGGGACGAATTTTAGGGGACGAATGGGCTCTGACCCGGGCACATTACTCGCAGAACGGATGGCCGATGGGGCCGAAAAGTTCTGGATCGCGAACCGGAAGACGTTGCGTTGAAAGGCCTCCCACTAGGTGGACCGATGACCTGGTGAAGGTTGCGGGAATCCGCTGGATGCGAGTCGCACACTTGGGGGAGGCCTATGTCCAGCAGTGGACATCTTTCGGCTAAAATGATGATGAGCTACGGTGTCTGAGTTTGTACCCGGTGATAGCAATGAAGTTTCCCTCCAATTTCATAAAACTTAAACAGAACTGGCTTAATGTGGATGCTAGATACACCTCTGCCTAACCCTTCGGGAATTACAGGCTTGATGTTATTTATGTATGGGATATAATTTAATTAGATAGCGAAACTCGATAGACGTGGTGGGTTTCTGTACAATATAAAAAAATATAAAAAAATTCGATGTCTGCAAATTACTAGAAATATCAGTTGAGAATTACTTTCTTGTGTAAACTTTACAAACTTGGTGGCTAAACACGCCAAATAATAAACAAGAATTTAATTAAACTTATATTGTCACTTACGGGATATCTTCCGTGATTACTATTTGTTTTGAGCTCCCGATATTTAGACGTTGTTGCAAGCGCCATGATCGCGGGTTGACAAATAGTAATTACGGAAGATATCCCAGAAGTGACAATATAAGTTAAGTTTTAAACCGTAAAAGCTTTTAACAAGGATTTAATTCCTTAATCAATTGTTGTTAAGATTGGCACAGGAATTAGGTACGGGGTAAACTGTACAATGGTTAACTACAATGCTATTAAATTTTCGCCTTTATGCAAAAGCACGGTAAGCAAGGTATTCCATGGAGCATTGACTACAGCTTAGGGAAATACAAGGATATTGACTAGGTAAGAGCATAATTATTAATTAGCTTTTAGCGTAATTTCAGCAGGTTGGTTGGAGCTATGAATTCAATTGTGTGCTTTGACGAAGCCACTTCCACTAATAGCATTAGTACAGAATATAGCATTAGCAGTAAAATTAATATAAAATCCAGAAACCATTTCATACTATACAGAATGACTTTTTTATCCCTTTCCAAAAAAAATGGATATATTAGCTGAACGGAGTAGAAGTTTATAGCATACCTATTTGTTAGGGTTCCGTACCCAAAGGGTAAAAACGGAACCCTATTACTAAGACTCTCTCGTCTGTCCGTCTGTCCGTCTATCTGTCACCAGGCTGTATCTCATGAACCGTGACAGCTAGACAGTTGAAATTCACAGATGATGTATTTCTGTTGCCGCTATAACAACAAATACTAAAAACAGAATAAAATTAATATTTAAGGGAGGCTCCCATACAACAAACGTGATTTTTTTGCCGTTTTGTCTAATGTATAGATAATGGTACGGAACCCTTCATGCGCGAGTCCGACTCGCACTTGGCCGGTTTTTTATTTTCTTTTTTCCACAGCTTAGTAAAAAATTATCCATCATCAAACAACGCTACAAATTTCAAGTAAACTTTTCATATTAGAACAAAAAAAAAACCGGCCAAGTGCGAGTCGGACTCGCGCACGAAGGCTTCCGTACCATTATTATCAAAAAAACTGGCCAAGTGCGAGTCGGACTCGCACACGAAGGGTTCCGTACCATTGACTATATTTAGTATTTGGTGTTATAGCGGCAACAGAAATACAGCATCTGTGAAAATTTCAACTGTCTAGCTGTCACGGTTCATGAGATACAGCCTGGTGATAGACAGACGGACAGACAGCGAAGTCTTAGTAATAGGGTTCCGTTTTTACCCTTTGGGTACGGAACCCAAAAAAGAAATAAATAAAAAATTATCGAATTTCAAATCATACGCAATTCGCGTTAAATTTGGAACTATTTATAAAATTTTTTTCGAAAGAAAAAAACGAAGTTTGCTTTTACTCTGTTCACCTACTAAACCCATTTATTTTGGAAAATGATAAAAAACTCGCCCTGTATTTCGATACAGGTAGGTTAAGTATACCATTGTTTTAATTAATGCCGATTCATTTATCATCGTAATTAGGATTAAGAGACTCCTCGTTGCATAAGCATGAGGTCCTTGGTTCGATTCCCGGGTCGGGCAAAGTGTTATTAAGTTTTTTCATCAGTTTCTTAGAAGCAGTCTTGGAGTCTGGATTTGTTTCCGGTTGATGGCAATAGGCTTGCCTCAATTACATGGGACTTTAACGTAACTATTGAAATTTAGTGTACTATTAAGTACTCCTCTGCCCCCTACCCTTCGGGGATTACATAACATCATAATGATGTTATCTATACTAAATAATATTATAAAGAGGTAACATTTGTTTGTAAGTTTGTATGTTTGTAAGTTTGTATGTAGGGGGTAATCTCCGGAAGTAATGAACCGATTTCAAAAATTGTTTCATCATTAGAAAGCTACATTCACCCTGAGTAACATAGGCTATATTTTATTCCCGTACTCCCATGGGAACGGGAACTACGCGGGTGAAACCGCGGGACGTCAGCTAGTACATCATAATATTATAATGATAATAAATATAAAGTTAATGTTAAAAACAAGTACAACACACGTAGGGTTAGAGAGAACAGACTGGTTCAACCACAGATAACAAATTATTATGGTAAGAGAACATCTAAGTATTTGGTACCTAAAGTGTTTAACAAAATAGATTTATTAAGAGAAAAAGTAAAAGTTAGTAAAGGATGAGCTATGAATAAAATTAAAAAACTTTATACAGGATAGCAAACAGAACTAAATACCTACATTGTACAAGATTTAAACATAACAGTATTCTTCTTCTTCTCCCTAGCCTTTTCCCAACTATGTTGGGGTCAGCTTCCAGTCTAACCGAATGCAGCTGAATACCAGTATTTTACATGGAGCGACTGCCTATCTGACCTCCACAACCCAGTTGGTACTTGGTAATACGATACCTCTTGGTAAGACTGGTTGTCAGACTTTATGGGTCACTGACTACTTGTAACGACTGTCAAAGATCTACAAATGACAGCCGGGACCAACAGCTTAACGTGCTTTCCGAGGCACGGAGGAATCTCAGTATGTAAGCGTGGTCACCCATCCACAGACCAACTTAGGCAAGCGCGGCTTAACCTAAAGATCGATCCGAGCGGCTGTTAAACATAACAGTATTATAGATATTAAAAGTATTAGTTAAGTAAGTAAGGTGGTTAATTATGATGTAAAAGAGCGCCTCTCTCCATCAAACGTAAAAGTTTGGCGAGTTTAGAATTAAGCAACACCTCTATATTCAAATTTCTGTAGATAAATAAATAAAAATTGTTACGTTTGTTATTAGGATTAATGTTGTCCTAAAGAGGCTTTCAACATTGACTACCCCAATAAAAGGACTGCAATCAAGAGAGTACAGTCCAGAGATTACAATCATTAAACTACGACTCTTGTACTACCATAGTACACGCAGAAAAGCACAGACAGAATCTATAAACCATTCCAGGATCAAACGGTTCAGTACACCATTTGAATCGGCAGAAAAATCCACAAAAAAAATTGCCAACTTGTGACCCAGACTTGCCAGTATCGTTTTTTGACATAGCACATGGCGGTTAAAATATAAAAAGACAATTTGAAACTGGAATCTAGAAAACCAGCGGAGCGTACAACCGATTCGCGATATTTGTGCAGTTGAAAGTCACAAAAAAATGGACGGTATCGGAAAAAACGGAATAGTATAACTTGAAATTCGAAGTTAACTCGAGTGCAAAAATGTTATTTTAGGTCTCCGGGCTTCGGTTTGAAGGAAGCGTTATGGGTTATGGGAAAGTTACTTGGGTCAGTTAGCTTTATTGCTATCATTATAATTATCATGAATTTATACAGTCGACTGACTGTCTGACTTTTTACCTGATGTCACTGAAGATTCATGATTGAAGTCATCATCATCATTATTAGCCTATACCTAATGTTCCCACGGCTGAGACACGGCCTCCTCTCTATGAGAGGGAATGGGGTATAATCCACCACGCGGGTCCAGTGCGTATTGGTAGATGTCACGTGTCTTCGAATTTTTGGTTCTAGGACACGCCGGTTTCCTCACGATGTTTTCCTTCACTGTTTTGAGAGCAGTGGTGATGAAATAAATTACACAAAGTAGTGCGCCTGCCTGGGTTTGAACCCACGACTTACTGTTCGTAAGTCGGGGGCGCCACCACTGGGTCACCGCTGCTCTCTCTGATTGAAGTATTCAGGAATAAAATGTTTTATAACAAAGAAAATTAGTGAATTTAGAAAGCGTTTTTTCTGATATTTAAAACTGGGCAGCTTTAACTGAAAGTAAACAATCAATCGTCGGTAGACTAGACTACCTTATCGACCTGTGAAACAACCACCAAAAATTAACATTAACATTAGCTCATTTTTTCATTTGAGGAGCTCGTGGCTAAATAACAGCCGCTCGGGTCGATCTTTAGGTTAAGCCGTGCTTGCCTAAGTCGGTCTGTGGATGGGTGACCACCCATTACATACCCAGTTTCCTCCGTGCCTCGGAAAGCATGTTAAGCAGTTGGTCCCGGGTCGTTACAGGTAGTCAGTGACCCAAAAAGTATGCCAACCAGTCTTACTAAGGGGTATCGTATTACCCAGTACTAACTGGGTTGTGAAGGTCAGATAGGCAGTCACTCTATGTAAAATGTATTCAGCTACATCCAGTTAGACTGGAAGCGGACCCCAATAAAACTTGGGAAAAGGCTAGGCAGATGACGATGAACTCATTTTTCATTCATACAATATTTTTTTTCCTTCATTACTGAAAGGTAACATAGGTACAAGTGGATTATTTTATTATGGTACACACGTACCAAATTGGTAGATGTTAGACTGTCATCAGCCTGTCACTTCGCATGAAATGGTTCAACTCAATTTTCTAAATTAAAAATGTGATGTTTAAGCCAGTTGGCGTTACGACCAATAGTTTTTTACATCCATTTTAGGCTACGTTTACACTTTCTTTCTAGTTACTTTAACAATATTAGATTTATCCAAAAGGTTGCTGCGCAATTTTTTTCATTTTTTTGCCAAAATAAGAGAATGAGGTAAAATAGTCAAGTCTAAATTTTGTAATAATTTGTTACTTTTAAACTTTTATAAACGTCCATCTCCAGCATGTTGTGTGTGTGTGTTCTTTGTTCGTTATGTGTATGTTCTTCTTGTTGTGTTTTTTATTGATGAAACCAATTTGTTAGTTAGAGTGTGGTATTCAAACTAGACTGATAATAAAAAAAAATACATGGGATAGTCCCCCAAAACGCTTGCCATTTGCCTCAAATGCACTAATGTGGTCCTTCGAGCTGGATTGAACCAGTTTAAACTCTATATAATGTTTTTCCATACATACTTACATAACAAAAACTTTGGCTATATTGGCTATAACTTAGGTAATGAGTTCTCGCCTTTATTGTTATGAGTATTTGAGCAATCAATATACGAAATGGACTTGCCACCTTTCATAATTACTACTCGGCGGACTAATGGCTCACGTCACACCGATTTCGAGGACATTTTGAATGTGAATGTTCACACTTTTTTAAGGATAAGTGGATTAATATACTACAGCTAGATAATAGGCTTGTGTCCTGAAAAAATCTAATTAATTCGTCAGTTAGATTATCAAAAAAAAATTGACACGTATTTTTTCTTTTGTTACGTAAACCAAAATTGACGAAGATACGACGCTTTTAACATTCTCAATACGTCACGCCGTGCTATAATTTTTCGTACGTTGTGACGTCATGAGTCCCCACTGTCGAGTTTTGATGCGTTTTATCTTTGTCAATATTCATTGATTTACAAAAACAAAAAATTCGTGTATATTATTTTCCAATACTCTAACTGACGGACTAAATAGATTTGCAATTTATTGATGGTGGAAACTAGCCTATTATCAGGAATAGTTAGTTGGTTTATTGATTAACTGACTGATTGTGAGATAACGCACGGCCTAAACCTCTGAGATTAAGGCCAATTTTCCGCGGCAATTAACAGAAGGATCTTTTCTCTTGATTTGAAAGTACGTGTTAGCTTTTAACCCGATTGCTGACTATTTTGATGCGTAACAGGCCTTAACATGTATCACTGCAATCTAAACCCCCTGTGTGGGTCTTAATATTTTTGCATGCGTGAAAGAGTAAGTAACAAATATCCATCCATCCATCGATCATCTATTCATCGATATTATATAAGTAAGTAGTATGTTATTGTTCTTAAATCATCACAACAATCACAGTAATGCGCGAATCCGCAGTTGCGGAAATCCGCTCGATGCGAGTCGCACGGGACCGGTCAATGTGGCGACACCTGGGGGAGGCCTATGTCCAGCAGTGGACGTCTTTCGGCTGAAATGATGATGATGAATCACAGTAATCATGTCAGTTAATAAGTTTAAGTCGCAAGTGATTGGGGTCGGGCCTAATGCCATCAACCGGTCACAAATGGAGAAATTCCTGATGGAAAAATCTAACAATACTTTTGCCATCATTTTGCAGTAGCCCTTGCTTGATGATGGTCAAATATTATGGAGAACTGTTCTACCAAAACTGTTGGCAACGATCATCTATTGACAATTTGTCGAACGCAGCCTCCGACCTTGTAACAATCGTTGGATTGATATTGATTGATTGATTCAACGACCTTAATGGTTTGGTGCTGCAGTTCACTTTTTTTTGCTGATTCGATTCTCGTATTTTAACAAAAATCAGGAAAGTTACAATTTTTTGCTTATACCTATGAAGTATTTTTTGCAATGTTGCTAAATGCAGTTGAATCGTATATATGAAAACACAGAGGCCAAGGTTTAAGGCGAATGGTTACGCCAAACTACAAATTAGACCTCTCTTTGAAAGCCTACATCTCCCAAATAGATAGTCCAAATATTAAATAAAAAATATATGACATGTGACATGCGTTTACAAATATCTTTTAAGTTTATTTTTTTTATTATGGCTGTTAGTTTTGACAATAAAAAATCATAATCGTCCTCTTATTTTACGCAAGAATTTTCTTTCTACTTCCAAACGCCTGAAGCGATTTTGATGATTCTTTCACCAAATTATAGAAAATGTAATGGTTTATGAAAATTAAGTTTTTTTTTTTAAATAATTATTTAAGTGGGAATAAATCATTAACACCATGTTTTTACTTATACGGGCGCGAGCGCCAGCCGCCCGGCCAGTCTCACTGTATCGTTCGCACGGGGAGCTTGTGTCGCATGTCGGCTCGCTCCGATCTGCATTTTTGTGCCAAAGAATAAATAGCGCAGATATTACACTCGGGCTGTTTGTTTACGCTTGGGTGTTGATGGTATTAGTAGTGATAGTTTTTTTTGTGAGTAGACGCTGTATTATTGAATACTTACTAAATACTTTATTTTATTAAAAACTAGTAACAAACTTTTTTTTTAAACCAAGCTTGTATTTAAATGCGCTAAAAATAGGTAATAAAATAAACTTTTCTTTTAAACCTTTTACTATCAACTTATAACGTCATAAAACACAATTTATGTGATATGAAAGCTTGTCGCGAGGTTTACGTACTCGTTATAACTTAAATACATTTTTTTAAATAAAAATCAATTAAATCAAGTTGTTTAGTTTTTTTGTTTACCTACACAGGTAGCGTAGCTGTAGATAAACAAGTAAACTTAACAGCTTGAAAAACCGGCCAAGTGCGAGTCGGACTCGCACACGAAGGGTTCCGTACCATTGACTATATTTAGTATTTGTTGTTATAGCGGCAACAGAAATACATCATCTGTGAAAATTTCAAATGTCTAGCTGTCACGGTTCATGAGATACAGCCTGGTGACAGACAGACGGACAGACGGACAGACGGACAGACGGACAGACAGACGGACAGACAGCGAAGTCTTAGTAATAGGGTTCCGTTTTTACCCTTTGGGTTCGGAACCCTAAAAAGAAAAAGCTTTAAAAGTTTGTTTTAAAAAAGATTTTTTTCCTCTAATTTTATTTTTAACCTTTTAGTATTTATGATTCAGGATTTACTACGGCTTATTTCGTTCCGCGTAGCGGCGTTTTTTAAATAGAGAAAGTAAGAAAAAGTATTTATTAGACACATTTAGGACCAAAGTACCTACTCATCAAGACGAATCATACGAGCCCAAACTCGATGTGGTAACAACGTATTTTATCGGACTTCCTATGGCCACCTTCGAGCTCCATCATCAGACCCTAGATACCATCTAAAGACAAAGTACTCATCAAGATTAATCAATCGAGTCCAAATTCGATGAGGGTTATGTAGTTTTATAACGGAGTTCCTATGGCAACCTTCCAGCTCCATCATTAGATCAGCTCCATGTTATCATAATATTGCATTGTCACGCAATATACATATGTGTACAAAATTTCAGCTCAATCGGTTATCGGGAAGTAGATCAAATTTAACTTGCAAGATTTGACTACAGACAAACAAACAAACATCGGCACAGGTTAAACTAAATAAAAGCTTGCAATTATGTACATTTTACACAGAATGTCTGATTCCCGAACTGTAGTGAATAAACCTATTTTATTGATATTATTATTTTTTATTTGTCTCAACCAATGTTTCTTCATTTAATTCTTAGGATATCCAATTTCTATAGTTTCTTGTCTACAAAGCAAAGAATAATAATTATATACCCCCGTTCCATATATCCCTACTGACGTATCCCTGCTGGTAGGGATACTTGGATTTTTTTTCCAACTATCGCTACCGGTTGGGATATCTACGTGGGAGTTGGGACATTCAGAACGATTTGCGAAAATGAAAATAAATAATAATAATATAATAAATTGTTTTTATTCGGAACAACATAGGAACCATTTTTGTTAGTACACACATAAGACTTATACACTAGGATTAGTAGGTAACAAATTAAAGAAATAACAAAGAAAAGCATATTAAACCGGCCGGTTACTGAATCATGTACTTACGAGGCATTTCATGCGGACAATGATTCCGCATGAGATGCCTCAGTACAGGAGCTCCCGGGTTCTCGGCCACGACTTTCAGGATGCTATTGCTACTCCCCCGAATCCTCCTCACAAGCGATGCCACCTTTTTCCTGATGATGGCATGGAAACCATCTGTACGCGATTGGGCAAACATCCCTGAGGCACTACAGAAACGAGGGAGTCTCAACATCATCCTGAAAACATTGTTATATTGGACGCGCAGGGCATCTAGCGTCCCCCGCGAACAGCTGAACCACAGACTTCCCGTGTACAGGCCTTGACAGTACGCTTTAAACAAGGTTATTTTGACCTGATCGGTACAACGAAAAAATCTGCGTGCCAACATGTTCCCGCGGACCGCCAACGCCCTGCGCTCCCTCTCCACGTCATCATCGTCCTTAAGGTCGTCGATAAGTATATGGCCCAGATATTTAAATTGGTCACCTGCTTTATATTAGCGCCGTTCAAGGTAATTAAAGGAATGGTATCTGGGCACTTGCTTCCAGCCTTAAAGACCATGAACTCTGTTTTTCTAACATTATAAATAAGACCATGTGATGCGGCGTATTTTTCACAAACCTTCAACATTTCCCTGATTGACCTCGCAGTCGGGCCCAGCAACACCATATCATCCGCGTAGCTGATATTGTTCACACAAACACCCCCTACCCGGCAACCCACACGCATGCCGCTAAGCTCGATTATGAGGTCATTTACATATAAGTTAAAAAGCATAAGAGAGGACAACCCCCCTGTCTCACTCCGCACTCCAACCCATATGACTCTGAGAGACAGTTTGACCACCTAACACAATTAGTCTGATTCGAGTACCAGTATTGAAATATTTTCAATAGTTCCGCTGGTATACCCCTGTCCTCCATCTTTCTCCAAAGCACTTCATACGAAACGAGATCGAAGGCTTTGGAGAGATCCAAAAAACAGGCATTCACCGGAGTCTTCCGTTCAGTGTAGTATTGGACAGTGTGTTGACAGTTTCAGTTGACAGTCCAGGTCTAAACCCGAACTGTGCGTCATGTATGTTTATGTACTTATCCAGAAAATTAAATGTTCTGTAAATATTTTTTATTAAATCTTTAGAAAGTACTAATAAATAATAATCATATTTTCAAAATAGACGATAACTGGCCAGTCTCTCATTCATAAAATACTTTTTTTTCGCAATACTTTCTGATAATATGTATATATTTATATCTCAAGCAAAGAATAATGAACAAAATCGCAAAACTGTACAATAGCGTTCATATACTCAAAACATAAATATTGTAAGTACGTATTCTCGATCTATCTGCACTCAGTCTTAGGTAGGTAGCGTCATAAAACTGCCTAAGACAAAATGCATCGCACGCCGCATCTGCATGCTCTACGACACTAGTTGACATCGGGGAGGTAAGCGGGCGCACGGGGTGAGGCACTGGGTTCGCCTATGCTCCGCCCAAACGCTCAAGGACATTCGAGGCTATAATCGCCTTAAACAAATGTACTTTTAGTACACTCAATTTGCCATTTACGTACCATGAAATAAGGGCGTGCCTATTGCCATCAACCGGGCATAAAACTTCGAGAAGGTTAAGGCATACCATCACCTCGTAATATTTTATTATATGTAGTTCAGTGTGGGTCAGAGATAAAACTATGAAATACAAGTAGCACCATCCATACTATGCTATCTATACATATAATAAAACAGTAACGAAAGAAAAACTGTACATTGAGAATTTTCGAGAGAATATAAGTGGCTTTTGTTAGAAAAACGTAACTGATGACAAAAAGTGACTTTTTAGAATTTTTGTCTGTTTGTCTGTGTGTATGGTACGGCTTCACGCCAAAACTACTGCATAGATTGAATTGAAATTCGGCAAAAATGTTCTTTGTAAACCAAGGAAGGCTTTAGGCTACATATTATCACGCCTTATGTTATGGGAGGTAAGCAATATTGATTTTAAAAGGTTTTTGTTCGTAATTGAATGGACAAAATAATTGAATGCACAAAATAACATGTTAATAAAAATTTTACTCTAGGAACATAATAATCACGCTATTTTTATAAAGGAGCGGGGTATTAAACTTACTTATATCCATACTAATATTATAAATGCGAAATTAACTCTGTTTGTTTGTTTGCTACATTTTCACGACTAAACGGCTGATCGGATCGTAATAAAATTTGGCAAGGAGATATATTTCAACCTGGGGAACGACATAGGCTATATATTATTACGCTAATAACTTACGGGGTGAGCAATATTGCATTTCGTCAATATTATTTAACTGTTTGACAACTAACAACTGCCATAACATACGTTGCAATAGAACAGCTATTTTGAACCTTTTGTCACTAGAACAAATAGCCCGCCGGCGACAGCGACCGCCCTGTGAACAGTGTTTCGCAAGTTCGAGCCTCATTCAAGACTCACTTTTTGTGTTAATTTTGATTTGTTTAATGCTGTAAGATAATAATTTAGGTTCGCATGTTCGATCCCCATCCAGTTTTCGCTTTTTGTAACTAAGTATTTTGTTTTTTTTTTTAAAGCTTTAAGGTTTCGAAATCATTACTACATACTTTATACATACTTTTAGTTTTTTTTAACCATATAAACGACGGTTAGGGAATAATTTATTTCAATCAAAATTTATCTATATTTATTAATATAAATCTATCATTTAGTAAATCTGTAGAAGTGGAGCTTTTATATGCATGGAAAGCAAGTCGATCGCTTTCCAAGCATATATTTTAGCAGTTTAAATTGACTCCATTTTCTGAATCGCAGTGTTAAGATTATTATGAAAGAATGATAAATACTGTCATTCGCCCGTGTCAGCTGTGTAATGGAGTTGGACAGGACACCTAGCAAGGCGCGGTGATCGTAGGTGGAGTAAAGCTGTGACCGGGTGGCGTCCTAGGAACGGAAAGAGCGTGGAACTTAGCACAAACAGAAGAGGCCTATACCCAGCAGTGGGTGAATTCAGACTGTGGATGATGATGATGATGACGCATAACTTTTTCCAGAGAGGTCCGATTTGCATGATTCTTTTTTAGTGAAAAGCGTATATCTCAAAGTTGGTCCCATATGAAATTGAAAAAAATTGTGTTCGAACCCAAGTCACGCACTTCTGATTTTTCGGATTCATGTGCGTTTTGTATAATTATCACTTGCTTCGGTGAAGAAAACCATCGTGAGGAAACCAGCATGCCTGAGAGATATTTGTCGACGGCAAGTAAAACCAAGTCAGAGGCCCTTTTTATTTTGGATGGGAAATCATCAAATGAGTCCTCCCGCTCTGGGCGGAGCAGGAGGGAGTGTCAGACTTTTACTGACTAAAACCCATCCATGTTCCTTCATTGCCCTTTGTGTTCTGGGGCCACGGTATCTCTTTCGAACAGTCCCGCAACCCCGGCAGGCCTCGGTCCTTGCGGACCCCTTCCTTTTTGCCGACTCTCTTTGAGGCGCGCGTGGAACGCGAACGCGCCGTCGACACGGCCTGTCGTCATGAGACAGACGGACGGCGAGCTAAGCCATAGCCCGACGTCCACGGGCCCGCGCCTACGGTGGCTGGGCGACGGGATGTCCGGGGCGACTTCCGTGGCGGCCGGGACGCTGTGAGGTTCTCTCCTTCTCACGTTCCGCCACCTCCTTCTCTAGCATTACTGCTTCGCAGAAGGAGGTGACGGCGTCCCATTCCGTCTCGCTCTGGACCATGGCTTGAACCAGGGCCGGACGCGAGAGGTCGCCGCCACCAATCGCCGCTTCGAGGACACGGCGGTGCTCCGCCCACGCGGGGCAAACCTCTACCGTGTGCTCCACCGTGTCCTCCGGTCGATCCTCGCAATGGAAACATCCGGGCGTTTCCTCCCGCCCGATTCGGTGCAGGAACCTTCCGAAACAACCGTGTCCGGTGAGGACCTGCGTCAGGCGGAAGGTGAGGTCGCGGTGAGGTCGCCGTGGCGTCGCTCAAGCCACTCCTCAAAGAGGGGACTTATCGCCACTATTGTGGCGTGCCCTGCACGGGGTTGCGACAGTCGCTCTCTCCATGTCGCCATGAGATCCCGCCGGAAGTCTGTCCGCTGAGCGACAATTTTCCGCGGCAGCGGAGTTTCCCCCCGGCGGCGGCGTAGCGCCTCCAAGTCAGAGGCCATTGGATGGCATAAAAACTCTGACACCAGGTTAGGCACTAACCACACGATAAACAAGAAGAAGATCGTTCTTAGGCTCATTTCATGCTCTTGATGAGAACTTTAACTCTGGCTGGAGTATGACTGTCATCGATATTCTAACGATGGAGAGGGAAGGCAGTTGCAAGAGGTTCTCAGAGTTTACAGCATCTATATCGTGTTTGTGCTCATTTTGATGAACCTTGATGAGAACTTTAGACCTGGGTGGAGTATGACTATCAAAGAAGGTCTGACGTTGGAGAGGGAAGGCAGTTGCGAGAGATCCGCAATAGTTTAATGGAGTTTTATCGTGTTTCGGCTCATTTTGTGTTCCTTGATGAGAACTTTAGACGTCATCGAGTGTCTAAGGATGAAAACGTAAGGCTGTCGAGGGAAGCCCTTATTTGGAAAAATATAAGTACTTAGAATATTTTAGCGATTAACGCAAATATTTCTGAGAAATTAAATTGTTACCTACTTGAGTCTATACTAATATTATAAAGCTGAAGAGTTTGTTTGGATGGTTGAACGCGCTAATTTCAGGAACTACTGAATTCGTAGACAAGTTTACATCGTTCAAAATGATAGAATAGATATCGTTTCTATAATGTTGATCGCAATACTCTTTGGTAGGAACGCTCACCATAGACTTAAGTGTATGTTTTTTCTACAGACATTAGAGAACGAGCGATCGACTCAGTCGTGTCAACTTGGCTACCATTTTAGCGCTATCTACAATCGCTGAAACCGAGGGGTTTACGATTGTAGAAAGAGAATCGATATGAAACGTTTGTAACTTGGCTATGCCTACTGGTTCGACTTAAAAGTATCTATTAGTGTTGGATAGCCGATTTATCGAGGAAGGTTATACGTTATAAAACATCACGCCACAACCAATAGGAGCGGAGCATCAAAGAAAAATATTGAAAAAAAACTGGAGATTCCTTTTGGGAATCTTTAACCGTTTACGCAATAATCATAAATGACGGAATTGTTCTTCTTAAAAAGTTAAAAAACAGTCCGCGATAACATAATGATGTCTATCTTTTAAGGTGGTCTCAGAATCTCTAACCTAACCCTCTCTCTCTTTCTCTTATTATGTGACGCAGACGAAGTTGCGCGGGTCAGCTAGTTTTGCAATAAAGCAGCAAATGCGTTTTCACTTTACACCCCTTCTCATAAACTTACCCTGCATACCTGCTTACCATTTTAGGGATTACCGCTCTGATGACGGTTGCATAGTTATTATGTGAAATAAAATAAGACTCAACACTTCCCAAATTAATTAAAGGCACACACTTGCTTTGGCTAAGCATTCCTTATGTCAGTGTCACACAACTGTTGTGTGACAGTGACAGTCACTGTCAAACTGACACGGAACCCGTATGCCAAAATAAATAACGTTTATTAAAGTCGCTATCGCACTTGTTAGATAAATTAAATTATTATGTGTCTAGTATTAAATACATGTCGTGGATAACGATATCGTTTTAATAAAAGTTGCTCAATTGATTAATGTAGTAGTGGGGCAAACGCCGTGACGTTATTTTGTAATGGCGGCACGTGGGCAGAGTCGTTTTGGAAAGTGGGGATTGTCGAACGGACACTTCGCATCGAGACGCGGACTAAGTCACTTCTCCAAAACGAAACTGTCGGTTTGCCTAGTTGAATCATTATCACCTGTTATTGTTTATTTCGTTTATCTGATTAAAAGTGAGGTTATATTTACACTTCGTGTTATAATTCAACGACACCTACAAAATGGACCCTTTACCACCGAATCAAGATGGTGACGACCCTATCGCTCCGCCGTCGCTGACGTCGTCATCAGAAGTGGGATCTGAATCTCACTAGCGCACAACGTTCGAGTTCCAGCAGCGTGATCGAGGCTATCAGAACACCAGCCTCATCATCCAAGATCGCTCTGCCAGAAGTGAACTTAGAGCACCCAGATTCTGATCCACGTGCCTGGTGCGCAACGGTTGACATCTGCCTGGATGAACATCCACTCGAGGGAGCATCGCTCATCATAGCTGAAGGCACTGAAGGGTGGTGCTTCGTCATGGCTCTCACAAATCTCACATGTGCACATGCAGCGGAAGCGGAGTCGTAACCGAACGGCGCGTCGACAACTGCCAAGTGACAGGTGTTTGCGGGCAATTGCAACAATCTGGTGAGTGTTTCGAATTTGATTTTGATTCTGGATTCAAATGTTCCTCAATTAAAGAGAGCAAATTAATGTTACCTGTAAATTTAGAGTGTTTGAGATTTTGGACGATGATTTTCATAAACTGAAAGCTTTGAATTCTAAGCGTGCCTACAAATATGTACAGGATAGGCTAAGGAAGATTGGCGCCAGTGGGTCACGTACCAGTCGATGTTGATAAAGATTTTGATGATGTTATTTTAATTGTGTCTGTAATTACGGGTATCGAAGTGTTAAGCGGTAGCAGCCTGTGTGGCAACCTGAGCCTATGTGGCACTTGTAAGCCTGTGTGGCACCTGTAGGGCGGGGAGCTATAATGGTGTGCATACGTAGTGTATACGTAGTGCACACGTAGTGTGAACGTAGTGCATACGTAGTGCGTACGTAGTGGATGCGTAGTGTGTGCGTTGCATACGTAGTCCATGCGTAGCTTGCGTAGTGTGTGCGTTACATGCGTAGTGTGTGCGTTGCATACGTTGTGTACCACTGTTTTAGTACCCTTTCGGTTATAGTAGTGTGTTTGACCGTACCAGTAGTTATTACGTAGTCGTGGTCCGTGGGGCGCGATGCGTGTTTAGCTCTGGCGGAGGTCGGGGTCTGGAAAGACCGTAGTGTGTAGTCACTGGGTGATGCACATGGCAGATCCATTTGATGGATGTGAGAGCAATGCGATTGCCAGTCGGCTGAAGAGCCGTGACGTTAGAGGTTTTACTCGAGGGTTTCTGTAAGTTTCGTAGTTTTTGTTGCAATAGAGTTTTCAAGGTTGATTCGAACGACTTTGGTACATGGCCCAGGGCAATGGTTGTTGTATTTTCGATTATTCCCAATTTAACCGTGTTTGATTTAGTCAACTGTCTCGTTGGTCTAGGTATTGCAAACGTGACTGCTGACCATGAGGTCCTGGGTTCGATTCCCAGCTCGGGCGAAGTGTTGTTGGGATTTCTCAGTAGCAGCCACGAAGTCTGGATTTGTGCCCAGTTGATGGCAGTAGGCTCGCCCCCTATTTCATGGGACTTAAGCATGGCTGGCGAAGTGCGAGTGTTTCATTAGGTACACCTCAGTTTAACCCTTCGGGATTACACGTGTGATGTTATGATGTTTGTTAAAATAAAACAGTAGAGTTCTTTACTTTCACTGACCCAATGAATCTAGAGTTTGGTCAGGAGTGACCGAGTGGAACAAAATACTGCCGTGGAATATTTGTTTGCAGGGTAACCATCACACGAGGACATCAGACTACCCGAGATTTGATTAACGACATCAGCCTACCCGAATTTGAATAGCGGTACTAGCAGCGGTGGTGCGGCGGGCGCAGCTCCTGGGCAACGTCGCGTGGACATGTGTGTGATTAGCGCATGCGCACCTACTGGGATTATTCGTCACTCTGAATGAAGAGAGAAATCAGATGAAATTAGACCCGAAATACACGGGACCATTTAAAATTGTAGAATTTGTTGATGGTAATTGTTACCTATTGAAATCTTTACTGGTAATAGAAGTTATAAGTAGCCCATAATAAAAGAGAGAAAAGAGAAGAAGTAGCATACGAAAGATTCCTCCAAGTAATGCTGAGTTAGATTTGCTTAATGTAGAAGATGGTGAGGAGGGTGCCTCCACCAGCAAATAGAACACATACCATGGCTATATTTTGGTCGCAGTGCACGCACTAGTCTGTAGTCGTAACTGCAACTCAGTGTGGAGTTGTTCAGAGCGCGATGGGCAGCTAGTGGTGTACCATGGCTATTTGGTCGCACTGCACGCACTAGTCTGTAGTCGTAACTGCAACTCGGTGTGGAGTTGTTCAGAGCGCGATGGGCAGCTAGTGGTGTAGCGGGGACCTGGGTCTCGAAGGAGACTATTTGTACGGTCATGTATTGACCTGGGAGTCGCGGACTCTAGATGAAGTGTTGGTCGTATCACATGAGGTGATGACGATATGGGTGGCAATAACGAGCCGGGCCATGAGTGGTGTGTTTTCTTTTTGAAATTTGATAATTATGAGGCTTGGAGGAACCTTCTGTGTTTAAGTTGTTAAAATGATTTAGAAGTTTGTTTGGTTGTTGAAGCATGAGTAATGAATAGTCATTGTAATTAAACGTTAAGGTCAGGTTAGCCGAGTTCTCAAAAATGCTTCGAAATTGGTTATTTTACACACACGAGGACGTGTAAATCGTCAGGCTGGCCGTGTCGTGGATAACGATATCGTTTTAATAAAAGTTGCTCAATTGATTAATGTAGTAGTGGGGCAAACGCCGTGACGTTATTTTGTAATGGCGGCACGTGGGCAGAGTCGTTTTGGAAAGTGGGGATTGTCGAACGGACACTTCGCATCGAGACGCGGACTAAGTCACTTCTCCAAAACGAAACTGTCGGTTTGCCTAGTTGAATCATTATCACCTGTTATTGTTTATTTCGTTTATCTGATTAAAAGTGAGGTTATATTTACACTTCGTGTTATAATTCAACGACACCTACAAAATGGACCCTTTACCACCGAATCAAGATGGTGACGACCCTATCGCTCCGCCGTCGCTGACGTCGTCATACATAAATACTTGAAATACCTATAAATGCAAATATTATCTGTTTTATTTTGTCTAATCAATTGTTAAAATGAATTAATTAAATAACAAACTTATTTGTGTACAAGTCAAACACTGATTTGACTCAACGGTCACTTGTGAATCATACTTATTTGTTAACGGGTATAAAAGAGCGGAGCCTCATTGGAGCGGGTTCAGTCGCTCTACGACATGACATTATTTTGATTATGGTTGATAATACTATTCTGATTATATTGTTGATTTGTCGTGATGACGATGATAGTGATTGTGATAACGATGATGGTGATTGAGATAACGATGATAGTGATTGTGACAACGATGATGGTGATTGTGACAACGATGATGGTGATTGTGACAACGATGATGGTGATTGTGATAACAATGATGGTGATTGTGATAACGACGATGGTGATTGTGATAGTGCGACGATGGAGATTGTGATAGTGCGACGATGGTGATTGTGTTAGTGATTGTGAATAACGACGATGGTGATTGTGTTAGTTTAGGTTAGATTAATATTGTGATAAAATGATGATGATTGTGTTAAAATGATAATGATTGTGATAAAATGATAATGATTGTGATAAAATGATAATGATTGTGATAAAATGATAATGATTGTGATAAAATGATAATGATTGTGATAAAATGATAACGATTGTGATAAAATGATAACGATTGTGATAAAATGATGATGATGTGATAAAATGAAGATTGTGATAAAACGACGATTGTGATAAAATGATGATGATGTGATAAATTGATGATTGTGATAAAACGACGATTGTGATAAAATGATGATTGTGATAATGAAGGTGAATCACAATCATCTTCATTATAACAAGATAATGAAGATGATTGTGGTTATTATTATGTTATTATTATGTGTGTTGTTTATTAGGTATGGTCGATATATTGCTACGTAACGTTGTGTTATATACACTACTACGGTTAATTGTTATATACTACGAGGTAAATATAATGTTATTATGAAGTGAATCCCATTGTATTCCATTGTGTTTTGTAACCATATTCTGATTTAAAAGAGTGTCCATGGAGTTTCTTGCCCGTTCTTCTCCATAGAGATCTACGCTAGGGAATGGGCAACTACAGTACTTTCACAGTTTTTATGTCTTGTGACTGGGACTGTAGCTACATTTAATTTTCATCTTTGTTTCGACAATTCAAAAGTGCCTGTAACTGGCTTACTTGAAATAAATGCTTTGATTTTGATTGTTTATATTTTATACCTAATAAGTCACGAACATTAAATATTTAAATACATCTAGTTACATATCTACATAGTTATACACTCAAACTCTAACATCAGAAGTGGGATTGACTTAAGCCTTATTAAGATGTTTATTTATAGAACTTGATGTATTCGTTGTTTATAATTAATTATAATCTTATCTGGTAGAAATTCTTACAGATTGTGAAGAAAGTAGAAATTGGAGGAAAGCTCATAGCTATGTAGACTTACACGTAAACAGCTTGCTCCATGCTAAATAATTGTAATATCCAAACGGCTAAGTTAAAATCAATATTAATTCACTTTCGCATAATAAAGCTTTGTCAGTTACAAAAAAAAAAAAAAAAAATATAGTCCGTCGCTTGGCACCATGGTGTGAAAGAGGTTAATAGATGTCACGTGGTTTTAGTGAGAGATAACAGTCTGAGACTTTACGCCGATTATAGATCCTTTGATAAATTATTGATAGAGGCACATATCCTCTCACTCTTATTTAGCATCAAATTGACAAAGTAGGAAATCTAAAAGCAAAGATTTATATCTCGATAAATATAAAAAGTGGTTTTAATTATGTTAATAATATACAGTATTTTTTTCAAAATCTTAATGCCCAAGAATTAGTACCAGTTTTAATGAGATGTCACTACCTTATTTGGAACTCCTATAGTAATTTCCGATAGAAGAACCAATTTTAGCAGTGGTCCGATTAGATGATTTTCTTTGAACTAAAATATAGAACAGCTCTTCTTGTACTGATGTGTCAGACTGGCCGAGCGTTTTGTGGAAGGTCCAATTGTCCTTAAACACTACTGTATAACAATCAACTGGCTTTTCACCTATTAGGCTGCTTATTGGCAGAAACTCTAACATCCCGTGTATACAAGCTAGATTAGATGAGGTAATACAAGATGATAATATAATTATTGACGTAACGGCCGATCGTCAGTTAGCACATCAACGTCTTAAAATTGTTGCCGATAAATTCAAAAACCGCTTTGACCAAACGCGTAGAGATAACATAAGTTATAGCGTAGGTGACACCATTTATGTAAATCAAGACCATAGGCGACATGACAAACTAACAGCAAAATTTAAAGGACCTTACAAAATTATGAACATATTAGATAATGACAGATTCTCATTAAGGGGTATTGAAAATATAAGGAATTTAATAGTTGCAAAAAAAATAAAAATTCGCCTATGGCCCGGAGAGTGGACTGAGCAAAACGTTGTAGTAGAAGGTTTATTATAATATTAATTTAAGGTATGATTGTATTATGGATTAAAACCTTAGCTGTGGTATGACATTCACTGGCTGCGGGTGATTAAGCTTCACTGACTGCGGGGGTTTGGTCTGCCCAGTAAGGTCTGATTATTGATTATACCATATTATAATATTAATTTAAGATATGATTGTATTATGGATTAAAACCTTAGCTGTGGTATGACATTCACTGGCTGCGGGTGATTAAGCTTCACTGACTGCGGGGGTTTGGTCTGCCCAGTAAGGTCTGATTATTGATTATAGCATGATTACTATGAAACGATTACTGATATTATGTTAATAAAATGTACCTATATATAATAAGAATATTGTGTTTGTACTTCGAGAGCGAAGTACTTATCAGTATGGCCGTGTTAGATAAATTAAATTATTATGTGTCTAGTATTAAATACATAAATACTTGAAATACCTATAAATGCAAATATTATCTGTTTTATTTTGTCTAATCAATTGTTAAAATGAATTAATTAAATAACAAACTTATTTGTGTACAAGTCAAACACTGATTTGACTCAACGGTCACTTGTGAATCATACTTATTTGTTAAGGGTATAAAAGAGCGGAGCCTCATTGGAGCGGGTTCAGTCGCTCTACGACTTTTGGGGCGTTAACATCTAAGGTATGACATTATTTTGATTATGGTTGATAATACTATTCTGATTATATTGTTGATTTGTCGTGATGACGATGATAGTGATTGTGATAACGATGATGGTGATTGAGATAACGATGATAGTGATTGTGACAACGATGATGGTGATTGTGACAACGATGATGGTGATTGTGACAACGATGATGGTGATTGTGATAACAATGATGGTGATTGTGATAACGACGATGGTGATTGTGATAGTGCGACGATGGAGATTGTGATAGTGCGACGATGGTGATTGTGTTAGTGATTGTGAATAACGACGATGGTGATTGTGTTAGTTTAGGTTAGATTAATATTGTGATAAAATGATGATGATTGTGTTAAAATGATAATGATTGTGATAAAATGATAATGAATGTGATAAAATGATAATGATTGTGATAAAATGATAATGATTGTGATAAAATGATAACGATTGTGATAAAATGATAACGATTGTGATAAAATGATAACGATTGTGATAAAATGATGATGATGTGATAAAATGAAGATTGTGATAAAACGACGATTGTGATAAAATGATGATGATGTGATAAATTGATGATTGTGATAAAACGACGATTGTGATAAAATGATGATTGTGATAATGAAGGTGAATCACAATCATCTTCATTATAATAAGATAATGAAGATGATTGTGGTTATTATTATGTTATTATTATGTGTGTTGTTTATTAGGTATGGTCGATATATTGCTACGTAACGTTGTGTTATATACACTACTACGGTTAATTGTTATATACTACGAGGTAAATATAATGTTATTATGAAGTGAATCCCATTGTATTCCATTGTGTTTTGTAACCATATTCTGATTTAAAAGAGTGTCCATGGAGTTTCTTGCCCGTTCTTCTCCATAGAGATCTACGCTAGGGAATGGGCAACTACAGTACATTCACAGTTTTTATGTCTTGTGACTGGGACTGTAGCTACATTTAATTTTCATCTTTGTTTCGACAATTCAAAAGTGCCTGTAACTGGCTTACTTGAAATAAATGCTTTGATTTTGATTGTTTATATTTTACTAGCTGACCCGCGCAACTTCGTCTGCGTCACATAATAAGAGAAAGAGAGAGAGGGTTAGGTTAGAGATTCTGAGACCACCTTAAAAGATAGACATCATTATGTTATCGCGGACTGTTTTTTAACTTTTTAAGAAGAACAATTCCGTCATTTATGATTATTGCGTAAACGGTTAAAGATTCCCAAAAGGAATCTCCAGTTTTTTTTTCAATATTTTTCTTTGATGCTCCGCTCCTATTGGTTGTGGCGTGATGTTTTATAACGTATAACCTTCCTCGATAAATCGGCTATCCAACACTAATAGATACTTTTAAGTCGAACCAGTAGGCATAGCCAAGTTACAAACGTTTCATATCGATTCTCTTTCTACAATCGTAAACCCCTCGGTTTCAGCGATTGTAGATAGCGCTAAAATGGTAGCCAAGTTGACACGACTGAGTCGATCGCTCGTTCTCTAATGTCTGTAGAAAAAACATACACTTAAGTCTATGGTGAGCGTTCCTACCAAAGAGTATTGCGATCAACATTATAGAAACGATATCTATTCTATCATTTTGAACGATGTAAACTTGTCTACGAATTCAGTAGTTCCTGAAATTAGCGCGTTCAACCATCCAAACAAACTCTTCAGCTTTATAATATTAGTATAGACTCAAGTAGGTAACAATTTAATTTCTCAGAAATATTTGCGTTAATCGCTAAAATATTCTAAGTACTTATATTTTTCCAAATAAGGGCTTCCCTCGACAGCCTTACGTTTTCATCCTTAGACACTCGATGACGTCTAAAGTTCTCATCAAGGAACACAAAATGAGCCGAAACACGATAAAACTCCATTAAACTATTGCGGATCTCTCGCAACTGCCTTCCCTCTCCAACGTCAGACCTTCTTTGATAGTCATACTCCACCCAGGTCTAAAGTTCTCATCAAGGTTCATCAAAATGAGCACAAACACGATATAGATGCTGTAAACTCTGAGAACCTCTTGCAACTGCCTTCCCTCTCCATCGTTAGAATATCGATGACAGTCATACTCCAGCCAGAGTTAAAGTTCTCATCAAGAGCATGAAATGAGCCTAAGAACGATCTTCTTCTTGTTTATCGTGTGGTTAGTGCCTAACCTGGTGTCAGAGTTTTTATGCCATCCAATGGCCTCTGACTTGGAGGCGCTACGCCGCCGCCGGGGGGAAACTCCGCTGCCGCGGAAAATTGTCGCTCAGCGGACAGACTTCCGGCGGGATCTCATGGCGACATGGAGAGAGCGACTGTCGCAACCCCGTGCAGGGCACGCCACAATAGTGGCGATAAGTCCCCTCTTTGAGGAGTGGCTTGAGCGACGCCACGGCGACCTCACCGCGACCTCACCTTCCGCCTGACGCAGGTCCTCACCGGACACGGTTGTTTCGGAAGGTTCCTGCACCGAATCGGGCGGGAGGAAACGCCCGGATGTTTCCATTGCGAGGATCGACCGGAGGACACGGTGGAGCACACGGTAGAGGTTTGCCCCGCGTGGGCGGAGCACCGCCGTGTCCTCGAAGCGGCGATTGGTGGCGGCGACCTCTCGCGTCCGGCCCTGGTTCAAGCCATGGTCCAGAGCGAGACGGAATGGGACGCCGTCACCTCCTTCTGCGAAGCAGTAATGCTAGAGAAGGAGGTGGCGGAACGTGAGAAGGAGAGAACCTCACAGCGTCCCGGCCGCCACGGAAGTCGCCCCGGACATCCCGTCGCCCAGCCACCGTAGGCGCGGGCCCGTGGACGTCGGGCTATGGCTTAGCTCGCCGTCCGTCTGTCTCATGACGACAGGCCGTGTCGACGGCGCGTTCGCGTTCCACGCGCGCCTCAAAGAGAGTCGGCAAAAAGGAAGGGGTCCGCAAGGACCGAGGCCTGCCGGGGTTGCGGGACTGTTCGAAAGAGATACCGTGGCCCCAGAACACAAAGGGCAATGAAGGAACATGGATGGGTTTTAGTCAGTAAAAGTCTGACACTCCCTCCTGCTCCGCCCAGAGCGGGAGGACTCATTTGATGATTTCCCATCCAAAATAAAAAGGGCCTCTGACTTGGTTTTACTTGCCGTCGACAAATATCTCTCAGGCATGCTGGTTTCCTCACGATGGTTTTCTTCACCGAAGCAAGTGATAATTATACAAAACGCACATGAATCCGAAAAATCAGAAGTGCGTGACTTGGGTTCGAACACAATTTTTTTCAATTTCATATGGGACCAACTTTGAGATATACGCTTTTCACTGAAAAAGAATCATGCAAATCGGACCTCTCTGGAAAAAGTTATGCGTCATCATCATCATCATCCACAGTCTGAATTCACCCACTGCTGGGTATAGGCCTCTTCTGTTTGTGCTAAGTTCCACGCTCTTTCCGTTCCTAGGACGCCACCCGGTCACAGCTTTACTCCACCTACGATCACCGCGCCTTGCTAGGTGTCCTGTCCAACTCCATTACACAGCTGACACGGGCGAATGACAGTATTTATCATTCTTTCATAATAATCTTAACACTGCGATTCAGAAAATGGAGTCAATTTAAACTGCTAAAATATATGCTTGGAAAGCGATCGACTTGCTTTCCATGCATATAAAAGCTCCACGTCTACAGATTTACTAAATGATAGATTTATATTAATAAATATAGATAAATTTTGATTGAAATAAATTATTCCCTAACCGTCGTTTATATGGTTAAAAAAAACTAAAAGTATGTATAAAGTATGTAGTAATGATTTCGAAACCTTAAAGCTTTAAAAAAAAAAACAAAATACTTAGTTACAAAAAGCGAAAACTGGATGGGGATCGAACATGCGAACCTAAATTATTATCTTACAGCATTAAACAAATCAAAATTAACACAAAAAGTGAGTCTTGAATGAGGCTCGAACTTGCGAAACACTGTTCACAGGGCGGTCGCTGTCGCCGGCGGGCTATTTGTTCTAGTGACAAAAGGTTCAAAATAGCTGTTCTATTGCAACGTATGTTATGGCAGTTGTTAGTTGTCAAACAGTTAAATAATATTGACGAAATGCAATATTGCTCACCCCGTAAGTTATTAGCGTAATAATATATAGCCTATGTCGTTCCCCAGGTTGAAATATATCTCCTTGCCAAATTTTATTACGATCCGATCAGCCGTTTAGTCGTGAAAATGTAGCAAACAAACAAACAGAGTTAATTTCGCATTTATAATATTAGTATGGATATAAGTAAGTTTAATACCCCGCTCCTTTATAAAAATAGCGTGATTATTATGTTCCTAGAGTAAAATTTTTATTAACATGTTATTTTGTGCATTCAATTATTTTGTCCATTCAATTACGAACAAAAACCTTTTAAAATCAATATTGCTTACCTCCCATAACATAAGGCGTGATAATATGTAGCCTAAAGCCTTCCTTGGTTTACAAAGAACATTTTTGCCGAATTTCAATTCAATCTATGCAGTAGTTTTGGCGTGAAGCCGTACCATACACACAGACAAACAGACAAAAATTCTAAAAAGTCACTTTTTGTCATCAGTTACGTTTTTCTAACAAAAGCCACTTATATTCTCTCGAAAATTCTCAATGTACAGTTTTTCTTTCGTTACTGTTTTATTATATGTATAGATACCTAATAAGTCACGAACATTAAATATTTAAATACATCTAGTTACATATCTACATAGTTATATACTCAAATCAAAGACTCAAACTCTAACACACTCAAGTGAACGATTCACCCGATTGACTGTACAATGTATCTACATTTTATGTTGTATCTTATTATATTTTGATGTAAACAACATTAAACAGGAATGAACTTAACTTAAATCTGCTGCTGCCATTTCGGTTTTCGATTGTTCCATAGGCGAGGAAAAAAATATAGAGTTTTGTACTCCAACATTGTTGGATCACTTTATTAATGATTTTTTTTTTTATCTCGATTCGTTTTGTGCGGCAAAAATAAACGAAAGTAAAGCGTTTCATTACCCTATTCCCTCTCAATATCACAGTGAGTGCACAACTTACACTGCATGATATATTTGATAAACCCGCCCCTACCGCAAGCGAATTTACTTTAATTGAAGGGACCCCGGGTTACGTCTCTCAAACGGGGTGTTACATTTTTCAGCTTGACATATAGATCCCTGTGTGCATGTAAGTGAATGAGTATTTGAGTGATCATGTCATTACTTTGACGATGTGTTTTCTGGGAGCTAAAGCAGTCTAACTCCATTGTTGTACAAAAATACGGAAGGACTATGGTTGAAGTCTCAAGGACCGATGCCTGCCGGCGTTGCGGGACTATTTAAAAGAGATACCGTGGCCCCGGAACACAAAGGGCGATGAAGGAAAATGGATGGGTTTTAGTCAGTACAAGTCTGACACTCCCTCCTGCTCCGCCCAGAGCGGGAGGAGTCATTTGATGATTTCCCATCAGAAAAAAAATGGGATCGAAACAGGAACGAGGTTAACTGGTAGAGAACTGGAATTGTCGATATATCTCACAAAATAAGCAAGGTGATGTGACAGTTACACTAATATTATTAAGACGAAAGTTTGTGTGTGAGTATGTGTGTATGTTTGTTACTCTTTCACGCTAAAACTACTGAACGGATTTGGATGAAATTTAGCGCACAGATAGTTTATGACCTGGATTAACAAATATAATATTTTTTGTATCGGTAGTATGATTCCGTGGGACAATTATCGAACTTCACGCGGACGAAGCCGCAGGCATAAGCTGGTGTGTCATACCGATGACCGTTGAGGTAGACATGATCTTGCGTGGAGATTGCAAAGCACCAATTGCTGTAGGCAAGTTGGAGCGACGATCTTCGCAAGGTAGCTGAAAGTAGCTGGACAAGAATCGAATTGAACAGACGACAGAAAGTGTGACATATGTCCAGCAGTGTGGATGATATTGAAAACGTGTGAAACAAAATTATTACTCATTCAAACTAGTTTTAGTTAATTAAAAGAGCGTCGAGCAAACCAATTACGTAAAAATTTCGTGAAGACAGCTTAATAAATCAGACTGTAGACCTGATAAATCATTTAAGCCCCTGATTAAGCTTCTCAATTAAAAGTGAGGGGTATCAAATGAGCTAAAGAACTCAATTAGTCGACTGAGCACCGTGATATGCGCCAACACGCTGCGAATATGGGGTGAACGGGGTGTCCCCTGAATCTTATCTTTATGCGTAGGTTTTAAGTCAATATTTTTCTTGTGTTTTGTGTTTTAACTCTGTACATGATCAATATTATGCGCCTTGGTATATAAGAATTGACGACATTCATCGGGACCTGAATATAGAGTTCGTAAACAGTATAATCCAAAAATATGCAGAAGCTCACGAACATCGGCTTCATCATCATGTTAATGTCGAGGCCATCCAGCTCCTCGATAACACGGACATAGTGAGAAGGCTCAAAAGGACTAAACCTTTTGAGTTAGTGTAGTGTAATATAATTGTGACCTTACCGCGAGTGTAATATAGTACCTAGCTATTTATATGGACACAAGAACAAAGTGACTTCGCCTTAATAGACGCTAAGTAAACGCAATGGACGTGCTCTTAGATATAATTTTACTTTTAGCAAATTAAGTTAGATTAAAATTGCTTATTAGGCTAGATTGTATAAAAAATAAATAAAAAAATGATCTATATTGTAACTGTGCTGTAAACACAGCGGCGTATATTGAAAATGGTCGACCAGAGTGGTAAGTTTTACCTGTCTAATTATATTTAAGTCCAACATGATAGAGATTCCTGAATTACCTATGCGCCAACGAAACTTTTTGCGAATGGGACATTCTGCGTCAGAACCATTCTCAGGGACTGGATATTAGTTATTTATGCAACTGTTGTATAATGAGGGGTATTAAAACACGAATGTGGGTTTATCACACGAGGCGAAGCCGAGTGTGATAATAGTATCACATGAGTGTTTTAATACCTAATTATGTACAGTTGCATACAAGACTTTATCTACATCCATGATATGAATCCTCCATAAAAGGTTCTGAAACCATACGGTGTTGCAGTGTTCTAAGAAGTCTATGTAAATTCATGGAAAGTTTAATTGCTTGTATTTACTACAAACAAACCGTGTATAGGTAGTAATATAATTATTTACATTTTGGATTGTTCAATTATCAAAATTCACAAAGCTTGTATCACTCATTTTTGTAAACAACAAAGTACATAATGCAATACTAATATCCAAATGTCGAACAAAAATGGCGGGATACGACGTGAATTCGAATTAACCTATAAGTTTTTTTTTTTTATTACGGCGCTGTGGTAGTGAATCGCACGTGCTAGACGTTCGATTCACTACCACATTCGATGTTCTTTTTTTAAAACGAGTTGCATAATGAAATTCAGTACAACATTATAACACCCGTTTGGGTGTTATAATGGTTATTATGACACTGGCTGTTTTAATGTTGGCCATAAGCTAACTGTTTCAGATACCTTTATAGAGGATTTATAGCATGGGTGTAGATAAAATAATAAACTTGCCCTAAGCAATATACAAAGACATTATGTAACTATAATTATAAGCTCTCTTTTGTCTTGTCTATTTTAAAGACCTAACCGAAACTATAGTAGGTACTTTCACAGTTTTTGTCTTGTGACTGGGACTGTAGCTTCATTTGATTTTATCTTTGTTTCGACAAATCTAAAGTGCAAAGTGCAGTGCATTCATAAATGCTTTGATTTTGATTTTGACCTATAAAACAAAAACCAAATAAATATGAATTCCATCGCATCTACTATAATATACTGTACCATCAAAATATTACGTCATCGAAACCGGGGCTGAGCCCGAAATAATTAATTAATAACCTCGACTCCGGTACTCCGGATCGATTAGGCAAAAGTTTACCTAATTGCCTCCTAACTTACCGTAGATCGCGTTCAATTTGTTACTCGTTCCATTTCATTCTTAATTCCGTCCGATCAAGAAAGTCTTAATTAATTGATTTTTAATCAACTTGATTATTTTTGGTTGTTGGCTAACGTTTTGTTGGAGTTCTTTGCGGAAATTGTTGAGAATATAGGGTGGAAATGATAATATAGGTACGTAGTATTAGAAATAGGTAAGTAATGCTAGAGAAGGAGGTGGCGGAACGTGAGAGGGAGAGAACCTCACAGCGTCCCGGCCACCGAGGGAGACGACCCGGGCATCGGGGGCCACCAGGTGGCCCCCGGCCACCGTTATAGGCGTGGGCCTGTGGACGGTGGACCATGGGCTAGCTCGCCGTCCGTCCGTCTCATGACGACAGGCCGTGTCGACGGCGCGTTCGTGTTCCACGCGCGCCTCAAAGAGAGTCAGCAAAAAGGAAGGGGTCCGTAAGGACCGATGCCTGCCGGGGTTGCGGGACTGTTCGAAAGAGATACCGTGGCCCCGGAACACAAAGGGCGATGAAGGAACATGGATGGGTTTTAGTCAGTAAAAGTCTGACACTCCCTCCTGCTCCGCCCAGAGCGGGAGGAGTCATTTGATGATTTCCCATCCGAAAAAAAAAAAAAGGTAGGCGAATTTAATCTAGGTAAGACATTCTTCTTCTTTGTGTCGATGATTCCCATTGTTATTTATTTAAATTTGTTTTGACCAGAACTCAGCCACGTCGACGGCGTTGGTGGTGGCTTCAGACAGGTCCCTTAAAATGCAGGTGGAGTTGCACGAAGAGCAGGTCAGGATGTGGGTCATGGTTTGAGATGAGGCTCCGCAGTCGCACTCAGCTTTATCGGAATACCCCCACCGGACCAAGTTGAACCTGCAGCCACCTGGCTTCTAAGTCGGTTTAGAGTTTCCAGGTGGGCCATGGCAGTTTATGACCCGCTGGGAGTCTTTCTGCAGGCTAAGACATTAGGACATGAAAAAGATGGGATATAAACATGACGTAAGACATGATGACTTTCATTTACGTTTGACTAGCATTCGTTTGGGGTGAATGTTATATCGAATAAGACACCAAGGAATGGAAAGTTAGTTCTCGTAGAAGAATAATTGATCTGTCGCCGTGAAAGTGAAAAGATGAAAAAAAAATATTAACAATCTGCTTTGAGATACCACTAGGAAACTGTTATGTGAACCAGTCCTATCTTGAACTGAATCTTCTCTTTGTAAGTACAAGGACCGAAAATGACATACATTTTTTGTCCATGTTTGTTTGCGAATGTGTATGAAATATTGATATATTTAAACAAAGGATTGCGAAGATTTGATAAAATGTGTGACTCTTTGTAAAAAAATCAGGAAATTCCCTTTGGGATGGTAATACCAATTTCTATTTACATAATAATTTGACTAACCAATAATATCTTAGAATATTTACGGAAGTACCTTCGCCGACAACGATTTCGCTTTATTACTTGACCTAATTTGAACTTACGGCCTCTGAATAATTCCTTAAGATCGGAAATCATACCTCTTCATAATTAAAATGATCTAAGAAAACATAAGAGCAGTGGCGGCTCAAAGGTAATTGTACCGACTTGCGAGTGTATAGGTCATGGTGTCGATCCCAGGGAAACGCGTTACTTTGTGCAAAAAAAAACACGAGTAAACCGATGTCCTGGAACTAAAAGAATTAAAACCCTAAAACACGTGACATCTAATGCCGGCTGTACACTCTCGCCGAGGCAGTCCGAGGCAGGGCGAGCGCGAGCCCGGCCTGTCTCGGTGTTCCTCGCTAGCTCTCCGTCCCGAGTCGGTTTTTGTGCGCGATTCAAATGGTCTCGCGCTGCCTCGCACGAACTGCGAGCGCATTGCTGTACACTCTCGTTTTTCCCAGTTGCGATGCAGATAATTATATTAATTAAGAAGTAATATTAAATTTAAATTCTCGTACCATGTTCTATTACGATGAATTGTGACCATCCACCATCTTCGTTTACGCCACTTTTTAGGGTTCCGTACCCAAAGGGTAAAAACGGAACCCTATTACTAAGACTTCGCTGTCTGTCCGTCTGTCCGTCTGTCTGTCACCAGGCTGTATCTCATGAACCGTGACAGCTAGTCAGTTGAAATTTTCACAGATGATGTATTTCTGTTGCCGCTATAACAACAAATACTAAATATAGTCAATGGTACGGAACCCTTCGTGTGCGAGTCCGACTCGCACATATATACTTAATAACTGATGGCATATAGTGCAGCAACAGCAACTTCTGTTTCGTCCATTCCCTCAGCGTCCACAATTGAAAATAACGAGTGACCTCGCTCGGCGAGAGTGTACGTACATGGTCACTCGTGTCTACTGAGGCTCTCGGGCGAAGCACAGCGAGTGCTCTCAGGCGAGAGTGTACAGCCGGCATAAAGAAGATAACGCGTTCTGCCTCGCGTATTGGATTACAGAATTTACAGTCCGTTGCAATGGAGACGAGCCCTGTGTCCCAGAAGTAGCACCATTAAGACCGATTATGTTTCTCATCATCTTTGCCTGCCCTTTCCCAACTATGTGGGAGTCGGCTTCCAGTCTAACCGGATGCAAGCTGAATATATTGATTTTACATGGAGTGACGCGGGGAGAGCAGCGGTGGCCGTGACTTACGAACAGTAAGTCGTGGGTTCAAACCCAGTCAGGCGCATTACTTTGTGTAATTTATTTCATCACCACTGCTCTCACAACGGTGAAGGAAAACATCGTCAAAATTCGAAGACATGTGACAGATGTCACACGCAATGTACGCGGGCCCAGTGCGGATTGGTAGATACCAATCCGCACTGGGCCCGCGTGGTGGATTATATAGCCCATTCCCTCTCATAGAGAGGAGGCCTGTGTCCCAGCAGTGGGAACATTAATAGGCTGATGATGACATGGAGTGACTGCCTATCTGACCTTCACAATTTACCCAGTTAAGACTGGGTAATAAGATACCCTTTGGTAGACTTTCGGGTCACTGACTACGCTGACTATGCTACTATTCTAAGAAAACATTATTCCTCTCCCATTTCAAATTCCTAGCTCCAATACGATAATTCCAGTGGGTAATTCCACCATGAGTGTTTCGGTGTACCTAATAAATTACTGTGTAGCTTAAGGTAATATACGTAGAGCAATTATGTACTGGAGCACCGCAATGAGGACGTAAATAATGATAAACTGCTTACCTATTGCTTAATGTAGTCGTAGGTACGTAGCTATAATTACATAATTACAGTGCTCTACGGTTTTAACTATTTTTACCACTTAAAGAATTTTTAGAGCGTTCCTTTCTAATTTTGTGCCTAATTTCTAAAATCAATGAAAAAAATGTAGACAGGAAATATTGTGTTTGTTATCCGTGTGGTATCGGGCAGAGTAGAATAGAACCAACCCATTACACTGACGGGTATCGTATAAGGCGACTAATGTCTGAGGCTTGCGCCTCCGTAGACCAGAGAATGGGCAGCAGCGTTTTCTGTTAGTCTTTCATCACTGCGATCTCCAATCCGCCTTTACGGCAAATTCCTCCCATCATGGGAGAGGCTTATGTCCAGCAGTGGACGTTATGGGCTGTTGTTGTTGTTGTTGTTGGTGGCTATTAGAATACAGGAATGCCAATGAAACAATGGATGAAATGTATGAAATATGATACGGCTAGCAAAGGGCTAAAAACTGAGATTACATCTATTGGAGAAGTATGGAAGAAGAAGAAGAACAGCAGGCCGTCCTCAAAAAAATAATTGGGGAATAGCTAGGACTAGAGGCTTCTAAGACTCTAGACCTAAAAACTGACTGTCTCTGCTTTTTTTTTAATTATGGCCTAAAACACATTATATCACAAAAAATAAACTCGATTCTAATTCACCATAAGCTCTATTGGTCACAGAAAATACAAATTCCTCAATCTCTCGTCAACTTTATTTAGAAACGCTTCACGTTTCGTTGAATTTTAACAAAACAAATGCCTGAACAATTCAATATGGTTGCTTCGGCGAAGGTTGATACCTTTGCATGTAGTACGGACGGCCCCATTCCATTCGGTCTATCTGTTTCCATGATTGTTATTGTATCTCCGTATCGTACAATCCACATTCTATTTCCCTTTACATCGGATCCGTTGTGACGGTTTGTCGTGATCCAATAGTTGGATTTCGTGTTTTTAAGTCTGGTTTTGTGCAGTGGTGTTGCGGAAACTCTTTATTGTTTTTATTCTCTCTTTTTTTTCTTTTTTTCTTCTAGTTATTACTGAAGTGTTAGAATTTTATGTCTGAAAAAAAAAGTGGGATGCTTAGTAAGCTGTGGGCCAAAATAACCACTTTCTGGAGCCCTGATAAAGCCAGAAGGCGTCGCGGCAAACATCGGCCACCGTAAGCGCGGGCCTGTGGACGGTGGGCTATGGGCTAGCTCGCCGTCCGTCCGTCTCATGACGACAGGCCGTGTCGACGGCGCGTTCGTGCTCCACGCGCGCCTCAAAGAGAGTCAGCAAAAGGAAGGGGTCCGGGCAAGAAGAAGGCAAGGGCCGATGCTTACCGGGGCTGCAGGACTATTCGAAAGAGATACCGTGGCCCCGGAACACAAAGGGCGATGAAGGAACATGGTTGGGTTTTAGTCAGTAAAATTCTGACACTCCCTCCTGCTCCGCCCAGAGCGGGAAGAGTCATTTGATGATTTCCCATCCGAAAAAAAAAGGCATCGTTGAAGATGGCGGGACGAGCTGGACAAGACCAGCGACCATAGTGGTCCACATTGGCCTTGGATCGAAACAACTGAAAGTCATGGGAAGAGGCCTTTACTCAGCAGTGGGATGATGCAAGCTAACAGTATCAATATGAGTTGCTTTTTATCGAACATTTAATATTATGCAAAAGCATTTCTTATGCTTGTGTATCACAATTTTTGTTAAAAAATAAACAACTTTTTTCCTCTTCAACTCTGACATGAAAAATCGCAACCGAATAATTGGTCCAATATTTTATGACGTGTGGGTACACTTTTTAACCCAATTACTTACACGCGTCCACCAAAAAAGTACCTATGAATAAAATTAAACGAATGAATGAAGGTGCACCAGTCACAATTCGTCGGACATTTGCCATCAATAATTCACACAGCCGGCCGCGATCTCGTTCCATCTCTGATTTATACGCGAACACATTCAATGTACGCATCCCTGATGGAATACTGAATTAGTCGTCGTAAATAAAGTTTTGAATTTTGGGAACTGATCGAATTTCAGATTCGAGTGTATTAGAATTGATTTTTGAATTGATGCTCGGAGGGTGGGAGTGGACATGTTTTGACTGATTGGAACTATCGGAAAATGCTTAGTTTCAGCTGAATAGAGTCTGGATACTGCCATACATAACATTTTCTATACACTGTCTGATATGCCTTTTTGAAACATAAATGGTTTTACATACTTCATGGTAATTCGGTCGTTTAAGCCGTGGGCCAGAGATTGCAAAATATGGACGTTTGAAAGGAGAAACGGGAAGTCTTTCCAATCGGTAGGAGATAATAAATTACAATGTCAAAGCCGTGTGTAGGAGTAGGTATCGCTACAGGGTTTCACATTGAATGCTTATAAAGAAAAAAGGAGCATATTAGGTACCTAGTTTAGTATTTTTTTTATTTTTTTTTATTATTGTGAATTCTGACATTACTGATTTGACAGGGATATTTACTTTGTTAAGTATTTTTTATTTTTTATTATTGTGATATTAATGATTTTGGTGATTTTTTATTGAAATTCATTTTGTAAAGTATTATTAATTTTATTTGACTAATTTATTGTGAATGTGAGGACCATGTGGGTCACATACTTATTTATTTTATTTTTTGATCGTTTTTCCCCACGACTGTCTGGCAGTTTGAGTACCTACCTACTATAAGCGACCTACCGAAATGTCCTTTCTTTGGTATTGTCCGTCGTTTCGTTGAGCTCCTTGAGCTATAAGTCGAGCTACACAATAACTGACAAATGTTTGCAGTGACTGGACAGGTCCACTCAAATCTGTGTGGTTTTTCTCAAAACACCATCTCTGACAGTAATCTGCATAGATTGTCCTCATATGAATTGAGCAAAATCATGTCTGGACTTCAAAAGAGACCTCTGAGTTTATTTCGGCTGTTTCTTCGCAGAGTAGTCAGGTACGAAACACCGGCCCCATCTAGTTTTTAAAAAATACATGTGAAAGTGTTTTGTAAAAACCTACTTGCAAAATAAACATAATTTATTATTTATCATTACCTACTTTTTATTCTGTAACTTCTGCCTATCTCCATCGGAAAAAGGCGTCAGTGTTATATTTTATTAAAACCAACCAACCCTTCAAAACCACACCTTACCTTAAACTGTATCAATCAAACAAGTTTAGCTAAAAATGAAATAACCTGTATCGTCCACATAAAAATTCCGAAGTCATTACTATATCAGAGGCACAGAGCTGCTGGTCATCAATAATTCAGTGAGGTGCTCTCAATCCGTATCTGGTGTCCCACCCGCTAACAAGATTACCTGGACATTGTAGACACACGCTTTTACACGTTGGATTTATGACGTAATGGTATTTTTTGTGTTAGTGTTGACTAACTATAGGAAAGTTTTGATTTGCGTGTGGAAATAGATTAAAATATAGATTAAAAAGAAATCATTTTTATGAATTTAGGGCATGTCTTTGAGTTGTTTGGGGTTGAAACACTAGGAGAGCAGTGGTGGCCCAGTGTTGGCGGCCCCGACTTACGAACAGTAAGTCGTGGGTTCGAACCCAGACAGGCACATTGCTTTGTGTAATTAATTTCATCACCACTGCTCTCAAAACGGTGAAGGAAAACTTCGTGAGGAAACCGGGATGTCCTAAAACCAAAAAAATCGAAGTCACATGTGACATCTACCAATCCGCACTGGGCCCGCGTGGTGGATTATAGCTCTCTTAAAGAGGAGGCCTGTGTCCCAGCAGTGGGAACATTAATAGGATGATGATGATGATGATGAAACACTAGGGCCATGGGTTTGCCAAACGGTTGGTCGACTCTTCACATGATCAGAGGGCAGGCCTATTTTTTGGCAAAAGAATCAGCATTGTCACGTTGGTTAGCAATCCATCCAACGTGGCAATGCTGCCAGCATTCTGGGCACTTTTCCTGTTGACAGCGATGTGGACGAATTTTTTGACGCCCTGTGTCTGTCCCTTTTGATATTTGAACATATTTTTATTACTACTATAGAGTTGTGTTTTATAAATAATGGAAATTATATTTTAGGACATATAAAGCGGGGTTCTGTATGGTGTCGGAATGCCACCATCCCATAACTTCCCGTGGGTGTCGTAAGAGGTGACTAAGGGACTTCCCAGAGAATGGGCAGCAGCGTTATCTGTACTTTTGTAACAACCGTACTGCGATTGCCAACCCGCCTGCCAAGCGAGGCCATTATGGCAAAAACCTCCCTTTGGGGGACGCCCATGTCCAGCAGTGGACGTTTTTCGGCTGAAATGATGATGATATAAAGTGGAATATGAGGTTCTCAAGTAAAAAAAATTAAGAATCATTAGAATTATTAAAAATCAGACTGCCAAAGTGTGCTTTTACGAGGTGATAAGAAATATGTGTGTATGTATGTTTGTACCGTAATTTTCAGGTATTGTTATTAGTCCTCTAACCCTGGTATCTAAAGACAAGTTAAACTAACTACTAGAGTTATTACTTATGCAAACATTTTTATGTAATAGACAAGAATTTAAACGAAGTTAGAACTGTCAAAGAAAGCAAAGCTAAGAATTCTAATTGTTGACAGTTCTAACTTCAAGTACAACAGAATAAACATCGTATCTTAAGTTATTACTGTTAGTGTTAAGCCAGCGGAATGAAAAAAAATAATCCGCTGTTCACTACAAGTTCGCTTATCTCGTCAAAATATATGGAACTGCTGATTTTTGGGTTTGGTCCCATAGTAAAAGTTGTTCATAATGATAAGTACAATGACCCCTTAAGACATTTCGTGTAAGAATAAGGTCTATCTAGACCATAATATTACATATAATTATCTAATAAATATAAAAGCCGGACAAAAATATAAATACTGACAACAAAATCATAATATAAAATCAACAAAATTATCATTATAAATAAAATAAAAATAATTAAAATAAATATATATATACATTACATATATATATATATTTATTATTATTTTAATTATTATTATTTATCCAGCCTAACTAGTTTGATGAAATATAACAAATAAATATATATATATATTATATATTATATTATATTATATATATATTATATTTTTTTTTTGTTATTATTTTATTATTATTTTTTATTATATTATATTTTATTATATATATATATGTATTTAATAAATATTAACTGGAATTAAGTAGTTACGAGTAAGCACTTAAAAAAATGTTTTATACAACAACATAAGCCGTCGTTATTGAAACAGAATCAGCTATATTATTTATTTCGACGGCAATGCGTTTGTTTGTTGGTAGTCTTTTATTACTCTTACTTTACGTTCGCTAATAAATCAATAAAACTGGTTTTATTTTGCAGATGTTCAACAAAACAGTTAACTTGTGAATTTTACGATTTGAGAAAGACTGAATGGATAAACCTATCACGCAATGCTTTTTATCTACTATGAAAGTCGGATCTACATATTTATCAATATCTGTAAATGGTAAACACGTACTTTTTCATGACCGTCTATAAAGGGTGTTTAATAGACCCTTAACAAAGCCGAAAAGCACTTGTTTTCCCCGTCATTACTATTGTTACGAGCTGGGTACGGGATAAATTAATTACTACCGATTGAACACTTGAATAACTTTATTAATCACAAAACACTTAAAACTCAATCACAAATACACTACTGATCACTATTCGCTTAGATATAACACTTACTAGTTCACTTCGATTCACTTCGTTGCGTAGCCAAAATCAGAATGCCGCTCCCGCAAACATGTCCGCTATTTATATGGCGACTAATCCTTCGAGAAAGATCCACGACTTACTCGAATTGTTCTAGACAATGCTATAGTGGGTCATTGGCCTTCCACAACTTGTAAAAAAGAAAGAAGTAGGTACTTTATGCCCTGGGCGTACGGTCGAAATTACAATGACAACTTCCGATGTTCTTTTAAAGGTAGTTTGCGAATTTGTACCTACATCATTCGAGACTCGTCCTACCTACCTACCTACTCGTAGGTACCTACTACCGCAACTGTAGGTACGGGAACGACGTAACACGTTTATTTTTTTGTTCTAGACCATACCTAGGAACCTACTAGTGATATTGGAGGTCATAGTTCCAACTTTTACAGAAGTTTTTTTTTTTTTTTAACTACATAGTTTTTAAGGTTGTAGCTTTACTTTATATACCTCTATGACCCATTTACTAGTCAATGCATCCACCAGCACAATGTTTTGAGTGCGTTACATTGAGTTTTACCGTAAACGTGATCATTCAGACAAAAAAAAAAAGTCGTTTCTCAGCAACAATTTTTGTATTTAGTTACTTAGTTTGATGTACAGAACGCTTGGTAGACGCTTTGTGAAGGGTTTACTTACATCCTGTATAAGCGTGTATTCTTCTAAACTGTGATGGATTTATTTATTCTTAGTATCTGTATCCAATAAAAAAAAAATGTTGTGCATAGCAGCATATGTAAATTTATCTATTGTAATGAGTATAGGTATGTACGTTCACAATATTTAAAAAAAAAAAAACAAAAAAAAACTGAATTTGGTTTGTTTTAATTTGCAGAATATAAGACCAAATAATTTGTTTCGAAAATAAAATATGACAAATCAGATTTCTTTTCTATTCTTCAATTCACCGTAAGAAAAATAAGCTCTAATCTAAAGACGATTGAGTACTTATCCAAAAGGCTTTCAGATTAAATTCAAACTAAGCTTCTCCTAACTTACCTTTTTCTCCGAGTATATCCAACTGAAATATTGTTAGATAACTACGGTCTTTAGAAGACATCTTAGAATTATTTGTTGTGACGCTACATCGCAGTGGGAACTGTGAGTGGTTTCGGGAAATCTAGATGCATTTCGCTTTCTTAAACAAGGATCCTTTTGTGTCGGAAAACTAAGATTTAAGTAGAACTGAAGATTCTAAGAATTGTAATCTGAACAACAACATAAGGAGTACAATACACATTTTTTATGACAAATCATCATCTGCCTAGCCTTTTCCCAACTACGTTGGGATTGGCTTCCAGTTTTACCGGACGCAGCTGAATACCACTATTTTACATGGAGCGACTGCCTATCTGACCTCCACAACCCAGTTAGTACAAGGAAATACCCCTTTGTACGACTGGTTGTCAGACTTTTTGGGCCTCTGACTACCTACTACACTACTACAACAGCCCATAACGTCCACTGCTGGACATAAGCCTCTCCCATGATGGGAGGAATTTGCCATAATCTCCACGCTTGGCAGGCGGATTGGAGATCGCAGTGATGAAAGACTAACAGAAAACGCTGCTGCCCATTCTCTGGTCTACGGAGGCGCAAGGTGTTCTGCCTCAGACATTAGTCGCCTTATACGACACCCGTGAGTGTAAAGGGTTGGTTCTATTCTACTCTGCCGGATACCACACGGCTTCTCTGACTACCTAACGACTGTCAAAGATCTACAATGGACAGCCGGGACCAACGGCTTAACGTGCTTTCCGAAGCACGGAGGAAACTTGGTATTTAATGGGCGGTCACCCATCCACAGACCAACCTAGGCAAGCACGGCTTAACCTAACGATCGACCCAAGCGGCTGTTACCCATTTTCTATGACAAATAACATAACATAACTTCACACCTGTAATCCCCGAAGGGTTGGCCAGAAGTGTACCCATTAGCATCACCCACATTTCGCCGGTTATATTTAAGTCCCATGTAATAGGGGGCGAGCCTATTGCCATCAACTGGACACAAATCCAAACGTTGTTGCTGCGGTACTGAGAAATGCCCAATAACACTTTGCCCGACCCGGGAATCGAACCCAGTACCTCATGGTCAGCTGTCGTGATTGCCACAACTCCACCAACGAAATAGTCCACGTGACAAATAAATTCAACTCTATTCTGTTTGAAGGTAGATACCTACAAAGAGAATAGGCTTCTGTCCTGAAAAAATCTAAGTAGTCCGTCAGTTAGATTATCAAAAAATATTTGACACGTATTTTTTCTTTTGTTACGTAAATCAAAATTGACGAAGAAACGACGCTTTTAAAATTCTCAATACGTCACGCAGTGCTATAATTTTAGTGCGTTGTGACGTCACGAGCCCCCACTCTCGAGTTTTGATGCGTTTTATCTTTGTCAATATTCATTGATTAACAAAAACAAAAAATACGTGTCCATTATTTTCCAACTCTAACTGACGGACTAAATAGATTTGTAATTTATTGATGTTGGAAACTAGCCTATTAAGTTGAATTTATTTGTCACTTTAACTATCTCGTTGAATAACAGCCAGTAATGTTGATGTTGATACTTCAACATCACTGGCAGATATTCCACCCGATTCTGAGTATTGGGTCCTCTTATATATGTTTTTTTTTATATATGTTTTTATATACGTATCATTCAGGTCTTCTCTTTGATCATCTATACCTGGCTGGTTATTTTTTTCTGTTCTATTTTTAAATGTCACTGCACCATGCTGATATATAGCTGCCTTTTAGCATCGTACAGGGATTAATTAGTTTAATTCTATACATAGACAGATTTAGATTTTTTTGTGATCATTTTATATTCACTTTTATTTCCTTTGATTTGTTGTCCTGAGTCCTACAAATACTTTTTCACTTCTCATGCTCTGAAAATGCTTATTTGTGCAGGATATAGGCTGCACAAAATCGAATTTTGTGCACAAGTGCATTAACGTATCTACTCCTAAATGTATCGTGTTGTATATTAAGGCAAAGAAAATGACCCATAGAGCCAAACACAATAAGAAGTTCATAAATAGAATTTGTTATTTTATAATATTTACATTAATTTATTTGCCATAAGTATTTTTAATTCATAAAAGACATTAGAATTTAAATTCAAGTACGGTAGGTTATTTCATTAATTGAAGAAAATTATTATTACAAAATTAATTTCCTAGTAGGCTGTATAGGTCTGCAGCCCAAGCCGTATCAATACCGTTATCAATATCGTAAGATTAAATATGCCGGGAAAAACAATTTCCTTCAGTATTCAAAAATGTACTAATTTTACTTTGAATTTTAATTAAAGTAATGTTTGTTATACTACTGTTTTATTCCCTCGCAATCGAAGTGAAAAACAGAGTTTTTAACTCGTCCACAAAACCATTTTTAGCTCGACATTACTATCAACCCTCGCCTTCGGCTCGGGCTGCTAAAAGTCTCGGATAAAAATGGTTCGTTTTGTGCACTTGTTGTAAAATCTACTATTTCATTCTTTCTTCCTGTGCTTTTTGTATATTCAGATATTTTAAAGCAAGCATTTCATTCTAAAAAGAAGCATTGGTTTCTAATAAAGATTAAAGTACATACAACTAGTTGCCGCTGCTGTTAGTTGATTGTAAAGCAATCTAGGAGAGTGCAAGACAATGGCTAATGCGGACTTTGAAGTTAACGCAATTTTATAAAACGATACCCTACATCTCTAGGAATTACACCTACTATAGAATGTAGAAAGAGAGACCCATTTACAATGTAAAAACAAATTCTTAAAATAAACCTTATTAATCTATTTGTGTTAACAGAGTGCATTGCTCGCAGAACGTTTAGCGTATGGGACCGTGGTTCTGGAGTGGCGAACACGTATCGAAAAGTGCAGCATTGGAAGACCTCCCACAAAGTGAACTGATATCAGGTCAGGTCCAGTTGAAAACCAGCGTCGGGCACTAGTTGCTCGTCAGTTTGCTGAACTGGGCCTATTTGGCGCAGCCGTGAGACACACAATAATTATTATCTCATTTTTAGGGTTCCGTAGTCAACTAGGAACCCTTATAGTTTCGCCATGTCTGTCCGTCCGTCCGTCTGTCCGGTTAGCACTAGAAAGCTGAAATTTGGTACCAATATGTATATCAATCACGCCAACAAAGTGGTAAAATAAAAATTGGAAAAAAATGTTTTATTAGGGTAGCCCCCCTATATGTAAAGTGGGAAGTGATTTTTTTTTTAATTTCAGCCCTAACGTGTGATATATTGTTGGAAAGGTATTTAAAAATGAATAGGGGTTTCCTAAAATCATTTTTTGATAATGTCAATAATTTCGGAAATAATCGCTCCAAAAGTAAAAAACTATGTGTCCCCCCCCTCTAACTTTTGAGCCATAAGTTTAGAAAATATGAAAAAAATCTGAATAGTAGAACTTTATAAGGACTTTCTAGGAAAATCATTTTGAACTTGATGGAAACAACAGTTTTGGTACAAAAAAGACAAAAAGTAGTACAAAATCCATTCTACAAAAAATATTCCGAAATGGTTGAAAATGTACAGTACAAATTCTTGCGTGCTATGCACTATAGGTGTCATAAATCTTATCTAACATATCCTCAATTACTCAGCAAGTACAAGCTCCTTCCCCTTAGCTCTCGTAGGAATTACCTCGAAGCCACAGTACTATATAAAATTGTCAGAAACAAGTTTAACTGTACTAATCTGAACAATATGATTTGCTATGCTGTACCTAGAACCGTTCACAGGCGGCAGGTACGCGCAGGTACTCTTTTCGCTTTGAACACTTGCCGAACTAATTCAGGCCTGCGCTCACCTGTCCGCCGTATGGTTGACACATACTACTCTGTCAAGAAAGTACCGGGAAAAGATCAATAATACACAAAATGTCTGTTATTCATCCAAATTTATTTTATCACCTTCAAAGTATGCTCCTTTAGAAACGATACACTTGCGCCAACGAATAATCCATTCATCAAAACATTTTTTAAACGCTGCTTCCGGAATTGAGTTCAGTTCTCGCCGCGAATTCTCCTTTATGTCTTCTATCGATTGAAAACGGGTGCCACGAAGTGGTAATTTGAGTTTAGGAAAAAGAAAAAAGTCAGCAGGAGCCATATCTGGTGAATATGGTGGTTGCTGGATGGTATTTGTTGAGTGTTTGGTCAAAAATTCGTTCACAATGATAGCCTTGTGCGAAGGCGCATTGTCGTGGTGCAAAATCCAAGAATTTTCTTTCCACAAATCTGGCCTTTTTCGTCGAATTTGCTCTCTTAAACGCCGCAGAACGCTCAAATAATATTCTTTATTTACCGTTAGACCTTCCGGTAAGAATTCAGAGTGCACAACACCGCGATAGTCAAAGAAAACAGTCAACATGACTTTGACTTTTGATCGACTTTGGCGTGGTTTTTTCGGTTTCGGTTCAGTTGGAAGGCGCCACTCCGAAGCTTGCTGACTAGTTTGCATGTCAAACTCTTAAACCCACGTCTCGTCACCAGTAACAATGCGTTTCATGAATGTTGGGTCCGAACTGACTCGTTCTAGCATGTCCTCAGCGACTTTCATGCGATTGAGTTTTTGGAGAAAATTCAGATCTTTTGGGACTAGCCGAGCAGCAACATGTTTCATACCCAAATGATTAGTTAAAATGGTACGGATCGACTCGTGAGATACAGAAAGTTCGGCGGCTATCTCTCTCAGAGTTGAATGGGGATTTTCAGTCACTATTTTCTTCACTTTTGCGATGTTAACTTCAGTTGCAGACGTTGACGGCCTACCAGAGCGAGGCAAATCTTCCATCACATCTCGACCGCTTTTGAACGCTTTGAACCACTCATAAGCACGAGTTTTTGATAAAGTCGATTCACCGTAAGCCTTCTGTAACATTTTCAGTGACTCCGAACACGAAATTCCATTGGCGATGCAAAATTTAAGACAAACTCTTTGTTCGATATTTTTGTCCATTATGAAATTCGCAATACACACTATATATGATATTACTAAAACCAGCACTGTATTTAATATAAATAACAGATGCAACTCAAACTCCGCGCCAAAATGGAAAACAGTTGTGCCAATCTAACAACTACAAAAAAAACAAAAATTTGAATTTGGAACCATAAACAAATCATCCATTCCCGATACTTTTTTGACTGAAGTATAACAGTAACAGTAACCTTTGTAAACATTGACATCTTCAATTGCACAATAAGTAAATTTAAAAGCCTCATTCGCCGTTCCCTATTAAATATAACAAGTGCCCCTAACTAAAGTAATATTATATAATCATGTTATCTATCTTTATACTTTCACCGTAAACAAATTTTCTAAAAGTTGTTATTATACCATTTTATTTTAATTAAGTAATTTCTTCACGTACTGCTATCAATGTTCCTAGCGATTATCTCTTTTTTTTTAAACTTTGTGTCTACTTGTGGACAGCGTTGTGGGTTACGTTATAACCAAATTTCTATTTTGTTAAACTAGTTGTAAGTCCTTATAATGTAACTGTTTGCTGTTCCTTTCAATAAAAAAAAAAAAAAAAAAAAAAAAAAAAAACAGAAATTATTTTGTACAACTTTTTGTCTTTTTAACCAATTAGAAACCAATGCTTCTTTTTTAGAATAAAATGCTTGCTTTAAAATATCTGAATATACAAAAAGCACAGGAAGAAAGAATGAAATAGGTAGTAGATTTTACAACAAGTGCACAAAACGAACCATTTTTATCCGAGACTTTTAGCAGCCCGAGCCGAAGGCGAGGGTTGATATAAATGTCGAGCATAAAATGGTTTTGTGGACGAGTTAAAAACTCTGCTTTTCACTTCGATTGCGAGGAAATAAAACAGTAGTATAACAAACATTACTTTAATTAAAATTCAAAGTAAAATTAGTACAGTTTTGAATACTGAAGGAAATTGTTTTTCCCGGCATATCGCAGCTTTGTTTTTTTTAATCTTACGATATTGATATTAGGGCTTGGGCTGCAGACCTATACAGCCTACTAGTAAATTAATTTTGTAATAATAATTTTCTTCAATTAATGAAATAACCTACCGTACTTGAATTTAAATTCTAATATCTTTTATGAATTAAAAATACCTATGGCAAATAAATTAATGTAAATATTATAAAATAACAAATTCTATTTATGAACTTTTTGTCTGATTTCTGTTTCTTTTTGTCTGATTCTTTTAACTCATAAGTGGGAACACTTATTGTGACGGACGGGAAACTACGGAACCCTACACTGAGCGTGGCCCGACACGCTCTTGGCCGGTTTTTTTCTGTCTCGATTTAAGTTTTTATTGTGTAGTTTTAAGTTTACTCTTTTGTTTTTCCTTTGTTTTTTTGTTGTGTGCACTTACGGCATGTGCCGAATAAACATGTTTTCTTTCTTTCATAACTTGGTGAAGGCCGTGGGAAGACGCTGGATTTGGGAAACACAAGATCGATCAACGCGGTGACGGTCCTATGTTCAGTTTAGTGGACTTCTTTCGGCTGAAATTAATTAATATGCTGTAATGCAAGTAGTTCGAATTGCAGTTGCGCTATTGTCATTTGTAGATCTTTGACAGTCTTTACAGGTAGGCAGTGACATGGAAGTCTGACAACTAGTCTTACCAATGGGGATCGTATTACCCAGTACTAACTGGATTGTGGAGGTTTGGTGAGCAGTCGCTCCATGTAAAATACTGGTATTCAGGTGTATCCATTTAGACTGTGAGCCAGCCCCAACATAAAATAGTTGGGAAAAGGATAGGCAAAGGAGGCATATGAATACTAGAAATTCGAATCCTCGCGACATTTTCAAGAATTATACATTTTCGTTCGATGCTAAATGCTAGTTTAAATGGTTCCAACAAAATGAAGGGAATTTCACAACTCACCTCGATCATACACAAACCACGCAATACTGTCCTATTTTCAATCATTGTCTATAAGCTGCGTTATGAAATAAACAACTATAAACAAACTAAACATTTGAGTAAATATTGAATGACCATTTTGTTTCCACAGAAGAAAAACCGATACAAAAAAAAATGACCAATGAAAAAAATGCCGAACAAAATTCGTCCATTTCATAGCACAAACATAAATATAACTCAAGGAAAAAACTTCCTAAATTAATACCCTTTCAGAAGGTCAAAAAGGAATCTTTCGTCTAATATTCCTTAATCCCATAAGATTACCCTTCATAGGTACCACGGGGCATTCGTCTCAATGCTCTTGCTAATCTCTTTCAGTGAATATTGTAGGAACAAAAATCCAACGCCATTTAGTTCGTGTACTCTCAGGAGTACTCTGTTCAATAATTCAGTTCGCCGGTGTGACTCCGGCTTTACTCGGACTTATTATATGATTAGGTTAGTCTGTAGTGGAAACTGTATAGAGAGATATATTGGTTTTATATTTGATGAGGTGAACGAGCTGTGTGATTTTTTCTCATTTGTTTGTATAAAGTTAATTATAGACGACTTTGATTTTATTTCTGGTGCAGAGGTAAATCGTAAAATATCTAATTATAGTCTGATATTACTGATTATAGCAGAATGTCGTAAGGAAAGTTTTAGGTATAAATGTGGATGGGTTGAAAGTAGAGGAACACTAAAGTAACGATTGATGAACTGTGAAGGATATGGCAAGAAAGGCAGTGTCTGATGAGATGACAAGTAACATAGAGAAGTATGGAAGAAGAAAACGATGATGAATAATAATGATTACTGATAACAGCAAGAAGCGAAGTATAAGCATAGCATACAACATCAGCCTATACGTTCACCCCTGGAACATAGGTTTCTTTCTGTGAGAGGGACTTGGCCATCAGCCACCACGCGGGCCGGTTGGGAATCCTGTTTGTGGGTGTCACATGTCACCGAAATTTTAGTTCTGACATGCCTGTTTCCTCACGATGTATTCAAAATAGTATGGTATACAATTAACGTACCACCAGATTTATCAAAATGTAACGGCAAAAAAATCACTTTTAATTGCCATAATTAGTAAATGATCACCAAAATTAATCCCCATTTAATAGTGAATTAGAACCAAAAATGTATTGTTTTAGTTAATGACCACCAAAAATTGAACTGTTATGCTCTTGCATCCGAGTCAAGGGAGATCCGGTCGACGGAGCACGTCCGCTAGGCGGGGCTCCTACTTCTGAATGGTTTATAAAAAAATTACCACGAAGGGTATGGCGGGGTCTATTCGCTTCTAACCTAATCTATCCGTGTCAGGGTGCTCCAAGTCGGCCTAGGCAAAACTAGTTTGCCATCAACCACCTCATTAAAATTTGGTGCTCAATTTACTAGGTGATCAATTGATATTATAAGTCATATAATTATGTTAGTGGTCACAAAGTTATTTTTGGTGGTCATTATGTTTTCCCCCATATATAATTATTGACGACTTCTTGCAGCTGCATCAGATTGCAGTTAAGTATCATACAAATCCTAGAATTTACCTTTAAAGATGTTAGATAATTGCTACAGTAAAGCTCCAGGTTCCTAGAATTTGCCTTTTGACTGCAACAGTAAATTTTCTTCCCTAATTCACACAGATTTAAGGAATCCTAAGTAAAGGCATGATGTTTGCGTGAGCGTGATGAATGTTTTTTTCCTACTTATTCTTTATTTACAATTTTTTTTTGTTACGTAGCAAAATAAAGGTTAGGTACCTTTATTTTGCTACGTAACAAAAAAAAAATTCCCTTCTATGTTTTACAACAAAAAAATAAAGTTAATTATTTTAAGAATTTTATGTTTATTATTTAAGTGTTACGTATAACAAGTCTATTATATTCTTTCAAATTCAAATTCAAATAGTTTACTGTGGATCATAGGTTCATAAGATGTTGTGTTATATACAGGTGTCTGCTATGTCCAGCAATTGAGGCATACAAAATTCATGTCACAAGTTCGGTAAAAAATACAATACTAAAAATAATTAAATTAAAATTAAACTTAGATTCATCATCATCTGCCTAGCCTTTTCCCAAGTTTTATTGTGGTCTGCTTCCAGTCTAACCGGATGCAGCTGAATACCAGTATTTTACATGGAGCGACTGCCTATCTGACCTCCACAACCCAGTTAGTACTGGGTAATACGATACCCCTTGGTAAGACTGGTTGCCACTGACTACCTGTAACGACTGTCAAAGATCTACAAATGACAGCCGAGACCAACAGCTTAACGTGCTTTCAGAGGCACGGAGAAAACTCGATATGCAAGGGTCCCCAAACCAAACAACCCATCCACAGACCAACCTAGGCTAGCACGGCTTAACCTAAAGATCGACCCGAGCGGCTGTTATTATCTAACTCCTCCTCTACTGATTCCATATCAGCTAGTTTTATGTTTACATTTCAGGTTGGTTATTGTATCGAATAGTAGGCATCGAATATGAACGTTTAATAACCAGTTGGTCAATGGAATTTGTGCCCGGAAATTTGGAACATTCCGCTTTGGGTTACTGGGACACAATATTAATGCATGACGGGATAAGATGTTTTGCTAAACTTGTTTAATAAGTAGAGTCAGTAGCTATTTATTGAGATTGTTTTATCACGAACTATAGAGGAAAAATTATAAAGAGAGTTTTACATCAAACTGAAAAACGTGACGAAACGTAAAAAAAAAATTGGCAAGCGACGCACAAATTAAACTAGGATTACACTACAACAGCCCATAACGTCCACTCCTGGACATAAGCCTCTCCCATGATGGGAGGAATTCGCCGTAATCTCCACGCTTGGCAGGCGGATGGGAGATCGCAGTGATGAAAGACTAACAGAAAACGCTGCTACCCATTCTCTGGTCTATGGAGGCGCAAGGTGTTCTGCCTCAGACATTAGACGCCTTATACGACACCCGTGAGTGTAATGGGTTGGTTCTATTCTATTCTGCCGGATACCACACGGCTAACTAGGATTAGTAGCATGTTATTTGGCACAAAAGTATCTATTATAGTGCATGCCATTAAAATTCACGTTTGGTGATTTTTGGAAGTTGTTCTTTTTTTATATCGTCACGTTTTGGGTTTTAGGGGATGAAAATTTTGATGGAAGGCCCATAATTTTGGGAAATCCAATGGGAACACACATAACACGAGCACGGAAACAGCAAAATCCATAGATTATACAAAAAATATACCAATATCAAATAAATTTTGTGATATTGAGTTATGAAACAAATCGGAGGTAAATCCGTCAAATAATGGCGCCCACCATGAAAACCAAAAACAAAAGTGCGAAACCAACGTTCAACATTCGGCCAAAAAGTTTGCAGTTCGAAAATATATCGAATTTTATCGTACCCACTAAAAACGTCACCAGACGCTTTCCCCTCAAAATGTACTGTGTTTGTTTAGAGTACAGAATCGTGCATGAGTTCTGCAGTACGTGATACTGCACAACTGCTGTAGTGTCGCTCGAAGCGGTACGGCCATATTGAAACAGACCTACGGACTTTGTTTGCAGGAATGTAAACCTAGCTGGAGTGTGGTTTTTGGAACAATCAATACAAGATAAATCTGGAAGTATATTGTAAGATCAGAATTAGAATTAGAATTCGAATTTATTTATTTGTAAGAATGTAGTTTTACATAGTATGATGTTAAAAAATTTATAAGTTCTATACACTCTACCACAATATGTGGTGTACAAATATTAAATAATTAAATAATAAAATGTCATTCATAAAACTAAGTACATTAAATGTCAAGATTTGTGATACAATATGTCCAGGATGAATTAGTATTATTATAATTATAGATTTAAAACCAATGTCAAAATTAAGTACATGTCATCTTGGATTGTTACAATATTCCATATATTCGCCAATGTCATAAAAACAATTATCTAATAACCAATTTGTCAACTTTTTCTTGAACATGGGGACAGGAAGTTCCTTAAATGAGTTAGGTAACTTGTTATACTCCTGAATGGCATTTACGTACACATTTCTCCTAAAAATTTGCAATCTACATTGAGGTACATTTAGTTCATGTTTGTACTTATTTCTAGCAGAAGCCTTTTTGTGGCTCACTTCTGATTGCATGCGAAAATAATGAGGGTTTTGCTTTACTAGCATACATAGTTCTTTGATGTACATGCAGGGTAAAGGTGAAATGTGAAGCTTTTTAAATAAGGGTTTACAGCTGTCCAAAAACCAGGCGCCAGATATTGCCCTAACACACTTTTTTTGTACCCGAAATGCCATCAAAACTTCAACTGAATTGCCCCATAGTATTAGGCCATAAGACAACACAGACGATACATATCCGTGATATGCAGTGACGGCCGCGGCTACGGACACTGTTGACCGAAGACGTTTTATTGCGTATACGAATTTGTCTAGCTTATCGCATACGTAATTGATGTGTGATTTCCAACTGCAGTTTTGATCCACTATTATGCCCAAGAATTTTGTGTTTACTACCTGTTCTAGGATACTGTCTTCATATTTTACACTAAGATCAATTTGTTGAAGGCGTGACTAAAGTTTATTCTGGCTTTCAGGAAAAGCAGTGGTTTGAGAATAGTGTGGTGGGCTTGTACCATAAAAATACTGTATCTGGTAAATATTGATGTATGAAAGTGGAGAAGTATGAAAACGTAAGATGTGGCGATTGCGCACCGAGGGTTACGTACAAACTTTTTAAAGGACAAACTTAACTTTGCTGTTCGATCCCATGAAACGGCTACTGCACCAACCGCAAATAATAAGTTTGTAATAGTAAAATCACTTTTTTTTTGTATCAAACTACTTAATTACGGTTTTCAGATTTTTTCCCTTTACATGTGCTGTAAGACATTGCTTCTCGCCAAATTTCGTGAATCTCAGTCAACGGGAACTACATATAGGTTTTCGACCCAAAACCTATAGGCTTCCGGCTGACCTAGAACTGTCAATTTTGGTTAAAAGCAAGGTCTTACAGCACAAGTAAAAAGAAAATTCCGAAAAACAAACAAAGTTGAAAATTAAGGTAAATTTTGGTACTTACAAGTATTCGCGAAAATCTAAATTTGCCCATATCATTTTATCGTGTTGACTCAGGACCTTGATTTTTATACACCTAATAGAAACTATAGATTTCAGTATTTGGTATAAATTTCAACTTGCTAGGTCCACCCGTTCCTGTGAAAATCGGTGGTGACAGACAGACGGACAGATGGACAGACTGTCAGAGGGACAAACGGACATGAAAGTGATCTTATAAAGGTTAAAAAGACCCGGATAAAAGGCGTGAAACAGTAGAGTCAGCGGTTAGTACTTTATTGGAACAAACTAGTAAAGATACATCATAATATATTTTTTTATGAATTATCCAACATTGCTATCTAAGGTCTTCACCATAGACTTCCATATCGGTGTCGATTCTGTTGTGCATAAACTAAACTTAATATGAACTAAGTTGGAGATGTCAAACTAGTTTATGCGTTGCGCTTCACCGTGTTTTCAACTGACTTCCAAAAAGAGGAGGTTCTCAATTCGACTGTTTTATTTGTGTTTGTTACCTCAGAACTTTCGACTGGGTGAACTGATTTTGATGATTCTTTTTTTATTTGAAAGCTGGTGCTTTTCGTGTGGTGCCATTTAAATTTTGTGACGCTCTGATGCTGATCTTCGGATATATACAAAGGGACTCTTCAAAAATAGACGGCAAATCTGCAGTGATTGCTGAAATCGCTTGGATGTAAACATCCAAGCGATTTAAGCGAGTCATGATGTTGTATAAATACAACATCATGACTTAACATCACGCCTGTATGTTCTGAGGGGCTACGCAGATGTGTACAATACACCCAGATTTCGACAGTTACGTATGTTTAGTTCCATTTATTGGGGATAAGCCTATTACCATGACATGTATTGTTAACAATATAAAATAAATTCATGGTAAATATTTGTTTGGGAGCAAATAAAAATTGAAAAAGAAAATATTTTTTGCAAAAATTTAACCGACTTCAAAAAACACAATAATAACTTTAGGTTCAGAAGTCGGTGGCAAAAAAAATAAACTGAATCAAACAAATAAGTCACCGACTTCTGAAGCTCGACAAGTCGACAAGTTCACCGTGTTTTTAGTCGACATGTTTTTACGTGCACCCTTCAATTGTATGGAAATGTTAGTTTCAACTAAATTTGACTGCTCTAAATTGCGTCCGTCTCTTTCTCGTTTTATTTGAAAGAAAAATATAGCAATAGCCTAAATTAAGTTTAGTTTGTGCACAACAGAATTGACACCATTATCTTTCTCACTCCGTTGCCTTCACTAATTTTAGTCATAATAAACCACTAAATCATAAAAAAACCGAACCACTTTTAATTTCCCCAACATTAAATACACGCCAAGAATATTTTCTCCGTAAAACCGGAAGATAAGACCCACCCATTAAAAATGAACTATTATACTTTATCTAGTTTCCAATACTTTTATCATATTAGTGGTAGAACATCCCGGTAATTCTTACAGGCATGATCGAAAACCATGTTTTTAATTACTGATTGTAATCTGCTTTTAGCTTGGAGTTGGGAACTTTGTGCTGTTTAACCGAACGTCAAAGGATTTCGCATCAAAGAGCCTTTTTGAAGTTTAAAGAGAAGACCGTTTTTACGTTTTTCGTTCGTTGTCTAAGGGCAATTAATGTGTCAGTTGGGACTGAGGAGGATTTTTTACTGTAGTTGTAAAGGATTCACGTTTGCTTTTAGGTTTTAGATGCTATTCTGGTTTGAAGTTGTAATATATTGTGATGTGGGTACAAGAACAATAAACCAGTCTCGCATGAACTGTCTTTGGATTTGCATCGATATTTCACAGTGGCGACGAGTAATTTTAGAAATCATTAAAATATCAAGATGCCAATCGGAAAAATCCACGTATTTGATCTGGATGGAGGTGAAAACTGGCCAGCATATGTGCGTTTAGTGGAACAATTCGTATTGTTAAACGACATAAAAGATAACCTGCGCGTGGCCACGCTGGTGACGCATGTTGGAGCGCCGACCTACCGATTTATGTGTGATCTGTGTGCTCCAGACAATCCGGAGCATAAAACCTTTACCACGTTAGTCGAGCTTGTGAAAAATAATTTGGAACCCAGAAGATCAGAAATAGCAGAGCGCCACGTGTTTCGTCAGCGGCGGCAAGGTGAAGGCGAAAATATCAAAGTGTTTTTACAAAATTTGAAACACTTGGCTACCTATTGCAATTTTGAGAACCAGTTGGAAGTGAACATTCGAGATCAATTCGTGTCGGGTCTTCGTAGCGAAGAGATTCGGTCTCGCTTGTTTGCGGAGACCACTCTCGATTACAAGAAGGCAGTGGGGCTGGCGCTGGCGCTGGAGGCGGCCGAGCAGCACGCGGCTAAGGCCGTGGCGCGCTCGCCGGCCGCGCCGTGGGCAGCAGCCGGGCCGGCGGGACTCCAGGCAGACGCGGGCGAGCGGGTGCACCGGGAGAGCGTGGACAAGCAGTCCAGCGCCGCCGGTCGTGACGTCGTGGCTCCGCGACGCAAGGGGTGCTGGCGCTGTGGCCGGGACGGTCACGCGCCGCACAGGTGCCGATACAAGTCGTATGTGTGTGACAAGTGCAAAGTGAAGGGCCATTTGGGGTCCGTATGTGATAAAAATGATGTGAGTGCGGGCAAGTCTGGTTCTAAATATCAAAACTTCATTGAAGCAGATTCGTCGGAGTCAGGAGGTGAGGAGTTCGAAGGACTGTATACTATTAAAGGTCGGTCAGTTCAAAATGTAAAAGACGGTCCCTATTATTGTGAACTCATTCTTGAGAATCAAACTGTACTATTTGAAATCGACACGGGCAGCAAGATATCGGCGGTATCTAAATTATTCTATAACCAACATCTTTCTAATTTACCGATTGAAAAAGATAATATTAAATTACAATCATATACAGGTGACGCAATAATACCGTTAGGCCGGGTCTCGGTGCAAGTAAGTTGTGCAGGTGCAGAGGACGCCATATTATTGCCTTTGTTTATTATTGAGCACGGCGGACCCCCGCTTATTGGACGCACCTGGATGCGTGAACTTAAATTAAAGTCTTTAAATTTATTTCATTTAAAAGAAAATGTAGATCCTGTGGTTTTAGTATATATGAAACAAGAATTCCCAGAAGTATTTACTGAAAGAATTGGTACTTATAAACATAAGTTATCACTGTACTTGACTGATAACACGCCGGTATTTTGTAAGTCTCGCCCCCTCCCACTTGCGCTGCGCGTGCCAGTGGAAAATGAACTTAAACGCTTACAAGACGAAGGTATAATTTACAAGGTAGACAGATCCGATTATGGAACTCCTATTGTGCCAATTATTAAGCCGGACGGGTCTATTCGTTTATGCGATGATTATAAAGTGACCGTGAATAAGTTATTGAAAGATTTTCATTTTCCATTACCGAAAATTGAAGAGTTATTTGCAACGTTAAGTGGAGGGGAGCAATATAGTAAATTAGATTTCAAAAACGCATTTATGCAACTTGAATTGTCAGACAGTTCGCAACCGCTTACAGCGATAACTACGCATGTAGGGACATTTGTATACCGCAGGGCCCCTTTCGGACTTAAGTGCCTACCTGAAAATTTTCAAAAAATAGTTTTCGATACTTTAAATGGTCTACAATATGTGGTAGCTTTTATTGATGACATTTGTGTGAGTGGCAGGAATAAATCTCATCACTTGGAAAATTTACGGGCGGTACTCACTAGATTAAGAGAAGCTGGATTAACAATAAAGTTTTCTAAATGTGAGTTTTTAAAAGATGAGGTTTGTTACCTGGGATATAGAATTAACAAACACGGTCTTTATACAGATACATCAAAAGTTAATGCCATAACGAAAATGCCCATCCCCGAAAATGTGTCTCAGTTAAGAGCTTTATTGGGTTTCATTAATTATTATGCACGTTTTATACCCAATCTTAGTATGATTTTACATCCACTACACGCACTTTTAAAAAAGGGAGTAAAATGGGCGTGGTCGGGAACTGTAATGCCGCTTTTGAGGAGATCAAGGTAAGATTGACGAGTGACTCGGTGCTGGCTCACTACTCACCGGCGCTGCCCCTGGTGCTGGCCGTAGACAGCAGCGCGTACGGTCTGGGCGCCGTGCTGGCGCAGCGCCACCCCGACGGCGGTGAGCGACTCGTGTGCTGCGCCTCGCGCACGCTCAACGACGCCGAGCGCCGCTACAGCCAGGTAGACAAGGAGGCGTTGGCCATTGTATACGGAGTCACGAGGCACCATCAATTTCTCTTTGGTAGGCATTTCACATTACGGAGCGATCATAAAGCTTTAAGCTATATATTGACTTCCCTCCGCGCACTCGAGCGGTTTGGATGCGATCTATTTCGCTGTCGATTTTAATTACGATTTTCGTGTTCCGTGATCGATTCCCGGCTCGTGAGTTGTTCCTAGTTGTGTACTATTGTGCTAAGTGCTGGTATCGTAAGTTTTTTAGTGTTTTTACGTCGGTTTTACTGGTATTTTAGTTAATTTCGTTTACTTTCGGTGAGTACATTTACTTTTTTTGGTGTGTGGGTACCTCGAAATAATTTTATCGTCCGTTAATTCTGTTACCTTTCTTACGTTCTAATAGTTTGTTTGAATTTCATAATTTATAATATGTTATCCATTAATGATGACCCGCCTGACCGTGGCAGAGATGCATTCCATACACCCGGGTCGCCGACGACCTCCGCTAGTTCAACAAAACGTTTGTTTCGCGAAATGTCACCTTCGTACATATCGCCCGAGGAAAGGTCAAAACGGCTTCACACATCCGACTCAATTGAGAAACCTTCGCCAATATTAAACGTCAGTACTGCGAGCAATGACAATTACTGCGATTTAGTCTCACAGGCGTCTGCATTTCTTTCTAAAATTAACGACCTTGTTAATGATCAAGGGTCCCGCATTAATGTCGCAAATAAATCCGCTATCATGGACATGACTCAGCGCGTAACGGCCATCGTTTCTTTGTTAGCCATAAAATCATCCTCCAATGAAACTAAATTAGCCAATACGAAACGCGAATTGGATATAATGAAATTAAATCGTAATACTAATAATGTCAATACTAGTGATTGTAACAAATCTTCGTATGCGGATTCTTTGAAACTTCGTCTACCTAAAGTTGCGCCAGCCGTGGAGTCCCGCGTTCCCCTTCCGTGCGTCGTCGCGTACCCTACAGCTGACCGGTTAGCCGATTACTCGTCATCGTCCGCGACTAAACAAGCGCTTATGAAAGCGATTAAGCCTAGTGACGACGGATTTCAAATTGTAGGCGTTAAGAAAACCGCGAAATCTGGCGTTGTATTACGTGTCGCTAATGACAACCAAATAAAAAAATTGCAATCGGTCGATGCTATTAGGTCCGCCGGCTTAAGACTTGAAAAACCGAAAGGCCGAAGGCCTCGTATATTAGTTAAGGACGTCCCATCCTCAATGGAAGACAATGCTTTTCTGCACGCGTTATACCGTCAAAACATTAAAGACGAGCTGCCAATAAATGAGGATGATTTTATTAAGTCAACTAAAATTATTCGTAGGCGTTCCTTAGATAACGGTCGCAAGTGGATAGGCGTTGAAATCGAGTCCACAGTTCGAAAACATTTAGTGTCCACCAAAGATAAATTATTTATTGATTGGGCGACTTGCCGTTTCATCGATGATGTCGAAGTAGTTCGTTGTTTACATTGCCAGCAGTTCGGTCACGTTAAGAAACACTGCGTTAATAAATCACCTACCTGTGCTAACTGCTCGGAAGCACATGAAACAAATAACTGCCCGCACAAGGATAATTTAAATTACATACCGACTTGCGTGGCGTGTAAACGTTTTAAAAAACCGTTTGACCATCGTTGCGGGTCCCCAGAGTGTACCACTTACAAACTTAAGCTCGAACAGTTAATCCTCAATACCAACTACTAAAATAATGGATAGTTTAACTATAGGACAATTAAATCTCCACAACGATAGGGTGGCGACCTCTGAATTAGACAAATTAATTATCGATTATAACTTAGACATAGTACTTGTTCAAGAACAATACCAGAACGCTCACTTACGTCACAAAGTAGTTCAGCTGGACAGCAAAGCACGAGCCGGAATTTACGTGGCGCGTTCTTCTAACTTTACAGTAACGTCTTTGCGTAACCTCATGACGCCCCACTGTGCCGTTGCGGAAGTCTCATCAGCTTCTTTTAAAGTTTACGTTGTGAGCTGTTACTTTCAATACTCAGACCCTGTTGCACCTCATATACATAACCTCCGTCACGTCTTACAGTCACTCGCGGGCAGTAAAGTTATCGTTGGCGCTGATGTTAACGCGTCATCGTCTCTGTGGTATGGCAAGGTTAGGTCAACGGATTTCGACCGACGTTGTGCTGTTGAAGATTTTATAGCAGAAATGAACCTATCAATTCATAATACCCCTGATGCACCACCTACTTTTTGCAGCCCAATGGGCGAATCTTGTATTGACGTCACACTTTCTAGTGCAGACGTACGATTGGATAGGTGGCGTGTCCTACCAGATGCGTCTTGTAGTGATCATCGCCTGATCGTGTACGAATTTGTTCCGAGGTCTACCCAAGGTCCATCTCATATCACTGGTAATTTTAGATATAAAAGTAAAGGCGCGAATTGGGAATTCTTTGGCTTGCTTTTTGCGTGTCACGCCAAAGACTTCACTCGTGATGGACTGTCAGCTGAAGAAAGTGCTGAAATTATGTCAGACACCTTCACTTACTGTGCTGACATCGCCATTGGTCGCGCATCTATGACCAACATCCATAGATGTGATTGGTGGTGTGACTACTTAATTGAGCAGCGTAAAAGCTATCGCCGAGCGCGCAGCCATTTAAACAAGCTTAGAAAACAAAAAGTCACCGGAGACCCACTTAACTTTGCTTTAAATGCATTTAGAGTTGCCAAGTCCCGCTACAGAGCATCAGTGGAAAAGTCTAAGGGTAATTTACTGCGAAAAATAGTAGAAAAACTAGATAAAGAAGGTCCGTGGTCTCCTTTGTATCACGAGTTCAAAGCTAATCGATCAGTCGACCTGGCGTTTGTCCAGAACATTAAAGTAAATAATAGACACACGACCGGTATTGAGGAAACAACCGAAGTTCTATTAAATAGTCTGATACCTGATGATTCGCCAGTAAATGACAATGACTACCATCAGCAGATCAGAGCGTGGGCATCTGTGCCACCTGAATCACCAACGTCAGACCTTCCATCCATTGACGAATTCATTAATCTTGTCAGGAAACTGCCTCTTAACAAATCATCAGGTGAAGATAAAATATCTAATCGGATGATAATAGAAGCTTGTAAAACAGCGGGTGACGCCATTTTATCTGTTTTCAACCGATGTATTGCGGACGGCGTTTTTCCTCGTGTATGGCGACGTGGCTTTATACGAATAGTTCCAAAAAGTGGTGATAAGCCACCAGACGACCCTAAGTCGTACAGGCCCTTAACCCTACTGCCATCTTTGGGAAAACTCCTGGAGCGCCTTATCGTTCCACGTTTGCTGCCAGACGGGCCAAAGTTTCATAACAACCAATTCGGTTTCACCGTGGGAAAATCTACCGTAGACGCGGCACTTTCTGTTAGAAAAATTGTTAATAACTCGGAACACAAGTACGTGGTTGGAATCTTTTTAGATATTTCCGGGGCTTTTGATAACGCATGGTGGCCGATGCTACTACTTAAAATGAAGAATCGCGGCTGCTATAAAAACATATATAATCTTGTTTATTCATATTTTTTAAATGGTTCCGCGAAACTCAAACTCGGACATCATTCTATGTCAAAGTCCCTTACCATGGGATGTCCTCAGGGCTCGGTAATCGCTCCGTATCTGTGGAATTTAGGTTTCGATGATTTTCTCGCGATTCCTCTCCCACCCGGCTGTTCATTAACCGGTTACGCGGACGACGGCCTGCTGCTCATTCAGTCGAGTACTCGGGCTGGACTCGAGAATTTAGCTGACACTTGCCTACGATTAATATCTCAGTGGGGCGATCGAAACCGTCTGACCTTTGCACCGCAAAAAACTTATCAACTAATTTTAAAAGGTAATCTTAAATCGTGGCCTAGTATTAAATTTAATAACGTTCCCGTGAAAAGAAAGCAGTCCGTGTGCTACCTTGGTTTGGTCTTAGAGAAGAATTTTTCATTCATAGATCATATAAAAACTGTCGGTGAAAAAGCTAAAAAGAACTTTTATGCCTTAACTAGAATATCCAAATCTACGTGGGGTCTGTCATTTCTAACTTTAAAGACCATTTATGGGGCTACCTATTTGGGGTGTATGTGCTACGGGGCACCTGTTTGGGCCGATAGGGCCACCATAGGAGCGGTACGACGTAAATTGCTTCAAAGCCAGCGTTTGGCTTTGATATTCTTATGCAAAGCGTATAGGACGGTTAGTACTGAAGCCTTACCGGTACTTGCAGGTGTACTTCCAGTCGATCTTGAAGTGCAGCGACGGGCTGCAATGTACTATAACGCGCGTGAGACCACGGACGCAGACTTTTTAACCCTACGTGACCGTGATAAGATTTCTAGATTATTCAAACCACAGACCGACGTCTGGGAGGAACTTTTGTCTGAATGGCAATGTAGGTGGGATAATTCCATCAAGGGCCGACACCTCCACCAGTTCTTTCCATCCGTTCGTGAACGGCTGGCCAGGACATGGCTGGAGGTTGATCACTGTGTTGCTCAATTTCTCACCGGTCATGGTAACTTTAAGAGTAAATTATTTTCCTTCAAGCTTGTTGACTCGCCTCTTTGTCAATGTTCCACATCTGACTGCGAATATGAACAATCAGCACATCATATTTTATGGGAGTGCAGTCTTTGGCAGAATGAACGCAATATTATGTTGGATAGTGTACAGGTTACATCCGGAGTTATTTACTACACAGACCTTGTAGAAACTAGAACAAATTTCCGTGCGTTCAAGCGTTTTTGCCATACCTATTATTGGAATCAAATATAACTGCTCACAACTTAGGACCCATTAATGTTAATACTTTATCCGTGGTGCTAGGCAACTGGGCCTATCCCAGTTGTGAACGTCCCTTTGTGCCTATTGGCCTTGTTTCTTTGTGTCTCCTGCTGATATGGAGGGAAGTGGAAATTACAGATTTTCCTACTCCTCCGCTATACTTTTCTGATTAATTTCGTTGCGGGATCCAAGACAGTTAAATTCATTCTCTGGGACTTCGTCGAGCTTCATTGTCTCGGCGCTTTTCTGGTGGTCGCCACTGTTGATTCTGGCTTTCAGGAGTTACAGTGGTTGGGAACAGTGTGGCGGGCTTGTCCCTTAAAAAAAAAAAAAAAAAAAAAGCTATATATTCGGGCCTAAAAAGGGTATACCGCAAACTGCAGCCAGCCGCCTACAGAGATACGCTGTGCGCCTGGCGGCTTATGATTTTAACATCGTGTTTGTAAAGTCACAAATGAACAGTAATGCAGATGGGTTATCACGATTACCTTTACCGAAAACCAAGGTGGAGGACCAAGACGACGCGACATATCTACATTTTGTTGAGGACAGTTTCCCTTTATGTCACAAAGACGTAGCACATGCGACTACAAAAGATAAAATTTTGTGGGTGTTTAGTCTGAACGGACCAAATCGAATGGACCGCGGTCCGTTCAGACGTAGACAAAAAATGTTTACGTCCGAAAGGACCGGTGTCAAAAAAAACAAATGAATAAACTTCATCAAGTACATTCGGGTGCAAAAGTTAAAAATAAAATGAAATGTTAGTTTATTGCCCAAGTATGGCGAAGCCAAAAGGAAGTGTTATGATTTAGACACTTTTATTATAATTTATATGTATGTATTATTCCAGATTTATATTACTTATCTTCTTTAGAAAAACAATAAATTATGGGCAGTGTCGTACACGTCACGAAAAGTACTAGGCAAGCATGAATCCAAGATGGTATGTATATGATATAATTGTATTCATTACTAGTAGACCGATTCTTAAAACAAATACCACCTTGGACTGGATACCCACCGTACCCCTGGGTGTACCCCTGATGGTACGGTGGGTTTTTTAAAGTTAAACGATACCACCAGGTTATAGTGTTGTATTTTTTAATCCTTTATGGACGGCATGGGCACCGGGCCGTAGGCCGGAAGGAGGCCGGCGGAGGCCCGAGACGAGTTTGGAGACAGAAGTCAAAGAGTCGTAAAGTCGTAAGTTCGTAAGTCTTCGATTTACGAAGTTTTCGCAAGCGTCATGGAGTCGTAGCAGGTTCTAAATTTGCTTATATCTCGAAAAGTCTTGCTACTAGACGGTCAGAAGTGGTTTTAACTAGTGTTACAACTTTACAACACTATTACCTGGTGGTATCGTCTACCTTTAAAACACCCACCGTACCACCAGGGGTACGGCCCCCCTGGCCGTACCCCTGGTGGTACGGTGGGTCTGCAGTGCCTTGAACTCATGCCAGCCTAGTACTTTTTCGGGTACCTAAGCTTAGTACTTTTTGGGGTACATGACCGGTTCTTAAAATAAATACCACCTTGAACTCATGCCAGCCTAGTACATTTTGGGGTAGATCTATTAACATTTATTTGTGTTCCAAACTCAAACATATTTGAATTTTCTATTTTTCATATAGGCTGTTTAGCGGCTTTATACCTTTGCTTCTCTTTCAACCTGGCGAAAGCAAAGCGCGAAAAAAAAAGAAAATTTAAATCAGTTTCCTAATAATTCCTGACGACAATATTTTTAATTTTTTTATTTTATTTCTTCAAAGTTGTATTGAAAAACGTCGTTTGATACACGTGGACATTTGTTATTGCAGTTCTCGGCTCTCCGCCTCGAATACAATTACAAACTTCCTCCACTTGTATCAAAATGTACTATTCTTTAAGGGGGTAAAATAGGGGTTGAAAGATTGTATGAAACTCCGTGATTTTTGTTTACTTTTATTTCTAACCAATAACATGCATGAGCTCATTTACAATTTTTTTACAAAAAATGAAGAAATTTCATACAAACTTTCATCCCATAGTTTACGCTCATAAAGAATGTTTTATTTATTCGGTTGAAAACTAGCCAAGTCAGACCTTAGGCTTCAATATACATGAGCAATGACAACAACAACAATGTATGCGACTGTCCCTTTAAACTTATTATTGTTTATTCATTTGTTTTTTTTGACACCGGTCCGTTCGGACGTTAACATTTTTTGTCTACGTCTGAACGGACCAAAATGAATTGACAGCGGTCCGTTGAGACTAAACACCCAATTTTGTGTAAAGTGTACGGTTACATAATGAGTGGATGGCCTCTCATAGGCGATTCAGAAGAAGAGAAGGCATATTTTCATCGACGTGAAAATCTACATATAGATCACGGGTGCATAGTTTGGGGATACAGGATAGTAGTGCCGGAGCAACTACGGGCGCAGATCTTGGAGGAAGTGCACGCGGGGCACGTAGGCGTCGTGCGCATGAAGAGCATCGCGCGCAGCTACGTGTGGTGGCCGCGTCTGGACGCCGACATCGAGGCGCGCGGCGCCTCCTGCGCCGCCTGCCGGGCTTAGATGGACGCACCTCCGCGACACACTCCCGTACCGTACGTATGGCCCTCGGAACCTTGGACGAGACTTCATATAGATTTTCTACAGTACCAAGGTAAATACTACTTTTTGATACTAGACTCGCACTCAAAATGGATTGAAGTTTTTCTGATGGGGACCGGCACATCGGCTAATTTAGTAACAAACAGACTAAGAGAATGCTTCAGCCGATTTGGGCTGCCAAAGTGCTTGGTGAGTGACGGCGGTCCGCCATTTCGATCCCAGGAATTTGAGTTATTTTTAACCCGCAACGGAATTAAACATATACTAATAGACCCTTACCATCCATCGAGCAACGGCGCCGCCGAGAACGCCGTCAAAACAGTCAAGAAAGTAATTAAAAAAGCAGCTTCTGAAGGTGAGAATATCGAGCGAGCAATAAACAACTTTCTTTTAGTGTATAGAAACAGTACACACACAAGCACACAGCGCGAGCCAGCTGTGGCGTTGCTGGGACGGAGACTGCGCATGCGCCTGGACTTGCTGCGCAAAAACACTGCGGATGCGGTCGAAACGGCGCAGACCAAGCAGGTTGAACATGCACAAGGTACAGACAGAGAGGTCCAGCTTGGAGACAGAGTGCTGTTTCGAGATTACTCGAGAAACAATCCCAAGTGGATGGAAGGAGAGGTCTCTCAGTGACATATAAGGTAAGATCGGATCAGGGGGAACACCGAAAACATATTGATCAAATAATGCCATTACGAAGACACACACGGTACTCTAATCCAATTATCACAGATACTGATAATCAACCGGTAAACACTGAAAACGAAACATGGGAGTCTGCACCTAATTCACCGCTGACGTCATCAGCATCACGTCAGACTTCACATGACTCGCCCGTCATACATGAGACTCAAAGCGATTACGCGGCTGAACCGTCCACTTCCGGGGATTGGGTCAATAATAGACATAGAAACAAAAACATTACAAATATTGATTAAAGCAGTTTAATCATGGGTGTATTAACCTGTAGTGGGTATAAAAGCCGTGTTGGTAATAATATAGGTACGTATAGGTAGATGTTTGATTAATTACTTTTATTACTTTTAATTACTTTACACGATCAACAGTATGGTTTCACCAAGGGACGTTGTACGACTGACGCCGGTGTTACCTTATTAAAGCACATATTTACTGCGTGGGAAGAGTCTCAAGACGCCATAGGAATATTTTGTGACCTTTCCAAAGCATTTGATTGCGTAAATCACGACACATTACTTTTGAAACTTGAGCATTACGGACTAGGTCAACTTGCACTTAGTTTGGTGAAATCATATTTGAGTGATAGACAACAACTTGTTCAAATAAATGGTGTTAATTCAAAGGGTTTAAAAGTAAAAATGGGGGTTCCGCAAGGCTCAATATTGGGTCCTTTCCTCTTTCTCGTGTATATAAATGATCTACCCTATTTATTGAAAAACCAACCTCAAAATATGGTGTTGTTTGCTGATGACACTTCCCTAATTTTTAAGATAAATAGACGGGCCCAAAATCTAGATGACCTGAATAATGCCCTACTTCAGGTCCATAATTGGTTCACAGCAAACAATTTGGTATTAAATGAAAAAAAAACGAAATGCATAAGATTTGCTTTACCCAATGTTAAGAGTAGTGATTGTGAAATAATATTGAATAAAGAGAAACTTGAATTCGTAGATAAAACGGTTTTCCTGGGGATTACGCTTGATTCAAGGCTACAATGGGGTTCACATTTAACATCCCTTGCGGGGCGGCTAAGTTCAGCAGCATACGCTATTAGAAAATCCGTCAATTTACTGATGTAGATACCGCTAGACTGGTGTATTTTAGTTACTTTCATAGTATAATGTCTTATGGCATTTTGCTATGGGGACGGGCTGCAGATATTGAGTCTATATTTATTCTGCAAAAAAGAGCCATCAGAGCCATATATAATCTTCGTAGGCGCGATTCTCTAAGGGAACTGTTTAAAGATATTGGCATCATGACGGTACATTGTCAGTATATCTACGAAAACATAATGTACGTCAGAAAAAATCTGCATCTTTTTGGTAAAAGAGGTGACAGACATAATTACAGTACTAGAAATAGGGACCAACTAGTTCAGCCAGGCTTCAGACTCGCTAAAGTAGACTCATCTTTCATGGGGTACTGTTTGAGATGCTATAATAAAATTCCACAAAGTATTCTTGAACTGAATGAGACGAAATTTAAAACATGCATCAAACGCACACTATGTAAGCAAGCTTATTACAAGTTGGGCGATTATATCGCTGATAAAAATGCGTGGCTCAATGCTGGTCCTGCTCCACATGGACAGGGGCGCATAAATTAGATAGCATTACATATAATTGTTGGAGCTGCTGAAGATTGTACAACTATCTTTGCATTGTTTAGATTCAATCTCTAGTATTATATAATCGCATAGCCCATATTGTGTGAGTACTATGTAAAGCTATCATTCACTGGAATCCTACGTCTTTTCTTGACTTGAATGTGCCCAGGCAGTTGAGAGTATGTCATGCTCACTCTAATGTCTCGCTGATGGTGGCGCGTGTGTCCGATCATTTGGTTCCCTACAAAATGGTTGAGTTAAATGGTGCTGATCCATGCGTCATGTTCGTGAACGGGCGCTGTCAGTTGTGACTGGTCATCTCTTAGTTGCCGTGGCTTATTTTAATGTTATTTTTTAATTGTATTTTTTGTTTTTACTATGGACACTTTTAACGTGCACATCTTGCTACATTGTTCTCACATAATATACCATCTCAACACGAATGATGTAACCAAGATTTTGTAACAATTTTATGATTTAAAAGAGTGTCCATGGAGTTTCTTGCCCGTTCTTCTCCATAGAGATCTACGCTAGGGAACGGGCAACTACAGTACTTTCACAGTTTTTATGTCTTGTGACTGGGACTGTAGCTACATTTAATTTTCATCTTTGTTTCGACAATTCAAAAGTGCCTGCAACTGGCCTACTTGAAATAAATGATTTGATTTTGATTTTGATAAGTACAACCGTTTTTTTTTTAATTAGTTAACCTTAGGATTAAGTCATAATTATCGTAATAGAGTATAGTGCTATATGTTATTCTGTAGCAACATGTCAAACTAAAATAAAAAGGAAGAGGTAGGTAGGTATTATGTTTAAGCATTTTGAAGGTATTAAAACTTTAATTGTAACACTTATTTTTTTAGTTCGGATAAGTTAAAATTGAAATTAAAATGTTGTAACTTAATTAAGTATCTATTTCTTGTGAGGGAGGAAATGTAATATATTGTGATGTGGGTACAAGAACAATAAACCAGTCTCGCATGAACTGTCTTTGGATTTGCATCGATATTTCACAGAAGTAAGTCAGTGCTCGGAATCTTATTTTCGTTGGACTTTTCTGATTAAAAACATGGTTTTGACGTAGCCTTCATTTAAAATATCTCAACTATCATGAACATCATCGATTTACATTATTATACTAGCATTATACACACAGCAGTTAGACTTAAATTATTAACAAGATTTTAACCATTTGTGATTAAACATCTGTAACAGTTATACTAGAGTAACAGTTATCTTTATGCGAGGAAAATCATAGTGAGTACCGAAAAACTAACAAAAATTAAGTCGTACCTGGTATTCTGTATAAGTTTTGATTGATTGATTGATTTATTTATTCACTTAAAATTTCTTAACGCTAGTTACATTGCCCCATAAAACTGCTTACGCAGTTTAATTGTGAGATCGTTGAGTATCTCTTACAGTAAACTTAATATCAGGTACATCTATAACCTATATTATATACTTAACATTGTACACATAGGATGTAATAAATATTTTTTTGAGTTTACGCGCGTTTTTTTTTTACATTTTATCTTTAACATTAATGAAGTGAAGGAAGAAAATCGTGCTTGTGCCTTCTCTGTATTAGAAGAGGGCTTTGCCCTACATCTAAATAAGTCATATTAATATATATATTTATATTTTACTAGCGGACGTCCCGCGGTTTCACCCGCGTAGTTCCCGTTTCCGTGAGAGTACTGGGATAAAATATAGCCTATGTTACTCGTGGATAATGTAACTTTCGAATGGTGAAAGAATTTTTTAAATCGGTCCAGTAGTTTTTGAGCCTATTCACTACAAACAAACAAACAAAGTTTTCCTCTTTATAATATTAGTATAGATAATATCAAACTTGTTCGGAGTTACATTCTGCGTGGAAGAAAAGAGTTTTACTTTTGAATAAAATTAAAACCTACATATTTGTCTTAAATTAGGTAAAACTCACACGATTTTAAACAAAGTAACGTTAACAGCTGAGTTTGGCTGACTGAAATAACATAAGCCAGTCAGGTCAATTGATATTTACAGGAGACTAAATCCAATTGATCGACTTTCAGAAACCGGTGGTCAGCTATGTAGACACTTTTTATAGACTCCGATCTGTTCTAAGCCTACTATTTTTAAAAGACTACGATAAAACTCCGATCCAATATATACGACAAATTGCCATGTCCGAACTGGGCCAAAATTTATATGCGCACATGTGTCAGTGTATCCCATACTGACGAATGATTGATACTGACATGAATGAATGATTGGCGAATAAACTTTTTTGAGCGATTGCATCGGTTGTGGTTAGTCAGTAAAACACTTCATAAATCTTAGATAATAAAAATCTTCGATAATTTTTAAAGCAGCACTTAGCTTTAGCGTTGTAATTTTTAGAGTGTTGGTATTATTTTTGTCTATAAAACGAATAACAGGTTGTCTGATAGATATTGCTTTTAGCGTTTAGAAGTAAAATTGACATTGTACCCTTGAACATAAAGAAATTTTGTTGTTTTAAGTTTTCAGGATTTATAACTAAACATACTATCACTTACGGGGTAACTTCAGTGATATACATAATGAATATCGGGAGTTTAGAATCTATATGTCGGATTGTCAGGAATTTATTTCGCTAAGTTCGAGCTTATGTGGGCAGAACACGGGTTTCGTGCTATGAAAACACACTGGATGCGAAACACAATTTTATTTCGCATTGCACGGTTCGGGTACGTAGTTTCCATGGAGAAGAACCGGCAAGAAACTCCATGGTTACTCTTTTCAAACAGATACACTGAGTCTAACAAATAACTTGACATTACACTTTCACACATTAACACTAGGCACAATGAATCGTGTACAGTTTCAAGACGTCTTAACTCCGCTGCGATCAGACACAGACTGTCCGCCTCGCCGCGAGGTGTCAACATCAGGACTCTGTAAAAGCCGCCATGGTGGGGAGTAGGTCGCGTGATGTCACCACTGGCGCGCTTTCGATCCATTCGCCTATCCGTACTCGTGACCGGATCCGACATATACATATGATAAAACAGTAGGTAACGAAAGAAAAACTGTACATTGAGAATTTTCGAGAAAAATAAGTGGCTTTTGTTAGAAAAACGTAACTGATGACAAAAAGTGATTTTTAGAATTTTTGTCTGTTTGTATGGTATGGCTTCACGCCAAAACTACGGGATAGATTGAATTGAAATTCAGCAAAAATGTCTTTTGTAAACCAAGGTAGGTTTAAGGCTACATATTATCACGCCGTATGTTATGGGAGGTAAGCAATATTGATTTTAAAAGGTTTTTGTTCGTAATTGAATGCACAAAATAATTGAATGCACAAATTGATGAGCTTTATTGTGTGACGCAGACGAAGTTGTGCGGGTCAGCTAGCAATGGATAATCACGGAAAAGTAAGTAAAAGTAAATAAATAATGTTGTTTTATGATATTGAGTGACCAACAATGTGGCTACACATTTGACGGTAAGTATTTGTACATATATTTGTACATTGGTCTTGCGATCGCTACTGCTGAACACGAGAGCAAAGTGCTATTGGGGTTTCTCTTCCGGAATGGACTAGTTTCCACCATCAATAAATTGCAAATCTATTTATTCCGCCAGTTAGAGTATTGGAAAATAATGGACACGTATTTTTTTGTTTTTTGTAAATCATTGAATATTGACAAAGTTAAAACGCATCAAAACTAGAGAGTGACGTCACAATGCACTAAAAATTATAGCACAGCGTGACGTATTGAGAATTTTAAAAGCGTTGTATCTTCGTCAATTTTGGTGTAGGTACGTAACAAAAGAAAAAATACTACTATATTTTTTGATAATCTAAATGACGGACTAATTAGATTTTTTCAGGACACAAGCCTATCCTAAGGAAGTAGCTCGAAGTTTATATTTATGCCCAGTTGACGGCGATAAGCTCGATATTACATGAGACTTAAACATAACTGGCAAAAATGTAATATACCAAAGGTACCACTGCTCAAATCTCAACACGTGATGTTCTTTTATGCAATGGTGTCTCGATTAAGTTGTGGTTTGAGTAGCAAAAGTAATAAGCAATAATAAAATATTTCCTCATTTACCAATCGACAACCCACGCGCGTGACCTGTAATTCAACTTGTAACTATTCCAAAAGACAAGATCCACATTGGTTACAAAGTTGAAGTGGTACCCGAAGTATTGACTGCAGGGTAGTCTCTGGGGACGTTAAACTGTTCCTAGTCGTAAACCTCGCCAGCGTAGCCAATCGGAATAGATTGAGTTGATAGAAGAATCACTGTGACATGCCGTCACTGAATAAGGCAGTGGCTAGAAAAAGCTCTCGTTGATAAAGTAGCTGTGCTAAGAACATAATCTATGAAATAAAATAAACTAACGTTAATGAGACAAGTAATTTCCGAGTTAGGATGTTGCGTACGTCAATCCAATACATGATTTTTGACTTTTTCATGACTAAATATATCGGTGATAGAATCTCATTTGGTCTGACTCTCAGAATAGTGTAAATACAGTTAGCATAAAAATATTTGATTACAAGGCACAACGTTTCAAAACTGTTTTAATGGCATGAATGAAAACGGTCCATTATTATCGCCGCAATGACATCAAAATTTCACAAAATTTCAAAAATAATATTAAATTCCCTTTACTCTCGCGTTCGATGCTCGAAATCGAGTCGTTCGCTCTCGAGATGAACCGCAATTCAAATAAAAACGTCATTATAAAACATTCAGGCCGACACTTCGGACGCGCCGTACTTTAAAAACAAATGAGGTTAATTAATCGAGGGATTATCCCGGGTTCCATTAAAATATATTTCGCGAAATTTCTATAACACATCGCCATTACACAGGGGCGGGCAACGTGTGGTGAAATAATGAAAATTGTTTAATTACTGAGGCCCCAAGCGGCCCGCGTTTCGTGTGTCACGTTGAGTAGTTTCGGTACATTCAAGAGTTTTCGGGTCGAGTGCTTTTGCATGTTGCACGTGAGTAGGTTTTAACAAAATGGATGCCACTGTGTCGGTCGTAAATCTTAAAATGGCGGCTCCCTGGACGCGGCCCGTGATTTGGGGTTGCCAAAAAGATCGCATTGAAGCGGCTGAATGTTAACAAGTTGTCATTGACGGCAAACATTTTTTCGGTGATTGATTGTGACACAAGGTTTTTTTGCAAGTAACCTTTGTGCTTTATTTTCGGTGTAACATTTTGCAGGCCTCTTTTTTCATAGTAAAATAAATATCATTCTTAAAAGGTAAAAGTTGATGAATGAATGAATAATTTATATTCATACTCGACTGGAAATGAGAGTGCTTGCTGATTTAAAATACTATACATATTTTTTAGATCAGAGAAAGTGAATCAGTTGAACATGAAGCATATAGATTTTAATATTCAATGATTAATATTTTCAGGGAATGCTTAAAGGGCAGTTCAGTGAAAAATATAACTGAAAATTCTTATTTGGTATGTATGGAAAGAACAAAGACCCAATCACATTTAGATTTATTCAGAAATTTGATTCTACATTCAAAAGGCTTACACCCTCTTTTTTATACTATGCTCACAGGGCAAAAGCAAGAATCAAACCAGTGCGCAGCGCCACAATGCATATAGCACAAAGCACAATTCCAAAAAACCTAGTCTTTCTAGCTTATATAACAGAAAATCTCACCCACCAAATCAACAGCTTGGTCCATACTCACGACCATTGTACGAGACGAGACCCAAACAGAATCGCTCACCGTAAAATTGTGTTTTAAAATTCTCCCAAACGAATACCACGCCTGAGTTTCTACGAATCTGTTGGTGCACTAACCAATATATCATACTGTTTTGACAAACTGCATTGTGTTTTTGTCCCCTGAACACGGTTCGTTAACCCCTACAGGATTGCGTCCGTGCGAAATTGGTAAACTTGGACAGCATATTCTAGTGTGTTGGTCATAAGCTTGCGTAACTTGTTTGTGGTTACCGTTTTTGTATTCTGTTCATCGGTTGCAAGCTTTTTGTGGTATGTGTAAACTGAAGTGTTTTAGTTAGTTGCTCTAGTGATTCTGGGAATAAAACCATTAGAATTGTTTGATCGGATATACGGTGAGGGTCTTATCAGGAATTGCACTGCGATTTAAAACTGAAAACAAAGAGTTGTTGGACCTTGCTTTGAGAATGTTTGAAGGCTGAACTTGGACAAGTTCACCCTTTGTATGGCTACATCTCACTTTACTTGTGCTTAACTTCACGATCTGTGTCTATCTCATCCACAATTACAACCATATCTACCAACTTATGTCAAATAAATGTAGATTGACAAATGCTTTTTATTTTAGTTTGTTTCACTGCTATGTCATTAAAAAGTCAATGCATCATCTAGGTAGGTGTTTTGAGAGAGGAAGATCAAGAAAACTATGGATAATCCATTCATCGTGTGAGGAATGATATGCAAGAAAAAGGAGTCAATGATATCGTGATGGTTGACAAAGAAGAATGAAAGAAAAAAACGTGCACCGTGAAAATACAAAAAATACGTGAAATAAAAACTACAAAAACTTTGCAACAAAGACGTATCAGCTACATATTGTATCCATAGTCTGTCAATAGAATTCAGTCACAAAGATTTTTATTGCCACCATATCGGATCCGATTAAAAACAAAATCCAGTAAAATTTTACAGCTCGCTAGTTGCCTGGGGCGTAGTATTTCACTTTGCCTCAACAATATAATTACGCTATGTCTCCGGGCGGACAAATAATTAATGGTGCGAATAAATCTTATAACTTTTGTCGAGTTTTGTTACTTGCCGTATTTATTATTTTAATACGGGCAGAAGTTTTTTTTTATCTCCGGCAAACGTCCGCGGATTTTCGGCTAAGTCCGGGAGAAGTTCGTAAAAGTTGGGGTATTACTGAACTAAATATGTTTATAAATATGTATGATGTTGCAATTCGGGGGTTTGGGTTTAAGACGAAGGTTTTTGAATACGAATTTTTTGGTGGGATCGTCTTTGAGTAATATTAGAAGGACTCTGGTTTTGACTAATACGCAATTAAAATATCTTGATCATAACCTTGCAGCCACGGAGTCTGGATTTGTTGCCCAATAACGTGACTTGAGAAGTTTTGAATTCATGAACTCTCATTTCTATCGAGGAGCTCGTGGCTAAATAATAACAGCCGCTCGGGTCGATCGTTAGGTTAAGCTGTGCTTGCCTAGGTTGGTCTGTGGATGGGTGACCACCCATTACATACCGACTTTCCTCCGTGCCTCGGAAACGTTAAGCCGTTGGTCCCGACTGTCATTTGTAGATCTTTGACAGTCGTTAGGTAGTCAGAGGCCCAAAAAGTCTGACAACCAGTCTTACCAAGGGGTATCGTATTACCCGGTATTAACTGGGTTGTGGAGGTCAGATAGGCAGTCGCTCCATGTAAAATACTGGTATTCAGCTGCATCCGGTAAAACTGGAAGCCGACCCCAACATAGTTGGGAAAAGGCTAGGCAGATGAACTCTCATTTCTATAATACTGAAACAGTAAATAAAACTGAAAGTTATTTTTTATATATGTGCAAACATGTAGAACCATTACAAAAAACTAGCCAATTCAAAGGAAGTATCAAAACACAGTTTGTTTGATGTCTCAAAATGTATGAAACGTTAATATAAAAGGGTAGTAGAAAACACGGGATGCTGAAACTTAAACTCGAGATCAAGTAGTAAAGTCTTTCTCAGAGGTACTTAAGTCGAGACCTCAACGGAATCAGTAATGGGTTCGTGACGAAACTGACGATATCCTCAATAACATGCCGCCGAAAGCATCGCTTTTAGTAACAACTTATTTTTTTTATAGTTTCGCTACTAGTGTCGTAATAGCGTCAGGAAATAAACGTTAAGGAGTTAAGGACGTATTTATTTGATACCTTTCGGTCGAAAAGTAATAAAATAATATCTGTTTTTGTGGGTAAATATTGCAAGAGTTACCTACGTTGGTCTTTATTGAGAAATTACCTAAATTTTAAAGGCTTCAATTTAATTTATAAGGAACTAGCCGACGTCACGCGGTTTCACCTGCGTAGTTCCCGTTCCCGTGGGAGTACGGAGATAAAATATATGTTACTCAAGGTGAATGTAGCTTTCTAATGGTGAAAGAATTTTTTAAATCGGCGCAGTAGTTTTTGAGTTTATTTATTATAAACATACACACAAACATACAAATCTTTCCTCTTTATAATATTAGTGTAGAGTGAGCGAGTGAGTGTGTGTGTGTGTTGTGTGTGTGTTTTGTGTGTGTTTGTGCCAATAAACATATATTTGAACATAATTCTAATTGGCAGGCAGATTACTGATCACGGTTGATGATTAAATTGATATCTACTTTATATCTGTAATTAACATGATGTACACAATTAAGAGTATTCTATCATATTGTATTTTGATGCTACCGCGAATAAGTTAGTAATTTCAGGTTTTTTTGCTAAAAACCTAGCCGGACTAAGTATTGTCACTTTTACTTACAGAAGCACAAGAATAGCATATAGTTCTTATTGAAGCTCATTTAACTTAATTACAAGAATCATCGTCACGCCAAAAAGGTGAAAAAGTATAAATAAGAATATTCAGGAGTTAATTCTATAAATATTTCAAAACAAATCGAACATAATGTGGATTAAAACGAAAACTCATAACCATATTTTCCCACTAACATAGCTAAATCAAAGCCCGCACCACTCTTTCACCCGCACGCTTCATTACACCCACACATCCAAACGTTCCCGAGTATCCCGGGAACTCGGCACAAAAGTCCAGCATTGCCTCTATTAGCAAATACCCCGTACAGTAGTTCAGAGTCGGATTAAGGAGCAGTGACCTTATTTAATAACCCAACGCAGTCAATAAGCCGACGAAATGAAATCGTAAATCCCACCCGAAGGGCATGATATATCGGAGGGTATTTAATTTGAATCCCAAAATATGACTATTGTCAAACTATCCTTGGGAATATTTATTGTATTATTGTTTGGGAAAAGAAGATGTATGCAGGGTGTAGAGAGCAGCGGTGGCCCAGTGGTGGTGGATCTAAATTACGAACAATACCTAAGTCGTGGGTTCGAACCCAGACAGGCGTTTTGAGTAATTTATTTCATCACCACTGCTCTCAAAACGGTGAAGGAAAACATCGTGAGGAAACTGGCATGTCCTAGAACCAAAAAAATCGAAGACATGTGACATGTACCAATCCGCACTGGGCCTGCGTGGTGGATTATAGGCCATTCCCTCTCATAGAGAGGAGGCCTGTGTCCCAGCAATGGGAATATTAATAGGCTGATGATGATGATGCACGGTGGAAGGGACACCGACAGTAAAACAATAAATAAATGAATTATGAATTAAGTACATCATTCTGAACCCACCTAAACAATTTTTTTATCGGTAATTTAAAAAAAAACTGCTGTTTCATACATTTGACCGTGCAGGTATTGCACTTTTGTAGAAAACAGCAAATAAAAAAAAACACGAATTAACACTAAAAACACTAATCAATTGTATTATTATTAAATACAATAGTTATTACTAACACTAGTTTTTAAGCTCGCAATTTTACTAACAATTATGGATGTAATCTTAGGATGAATCTGAAATAAATGATTTATTATTATTATATCATTATTATTAAAAATTTTCATGTTCAGAATGATGTGAGTGAGTGAGTGACGGTGTGTGTGATGTGCCTCGTTGCTTAGTGTGGCACTATATGGCGCTGTGTGAAATGTCCAGCGATTTTATTTATTTTTATTTTTTATGTAACCAATACCAGCGCTGTGACGTTTTTTTTATCTTACAGCACCATACTGAGATAGGGGCCTTTTGGCCTCATACAGGACCAATTTAGTTTTTTTTTTTTTTTTTTTCTCTCTATGTTTAATTTTTATTAGTTATACTGATAATTTCACCATTTTATTTTATGTGTATTGTCCTGTGCGGGCTAATAAATGCTTTTTCTTTTTTCTTTCTTTATTTTTTTCTATGGACTGAATATAGCGGTCGACGACTTAACATCTCGTGAGGATACCCCGTGGAGGGTACCCGACGGGTATTGAGAAACGTATAAACAAAAAGAAAGCAAATAAGTTTACATAGTTTAGGTAGCATGTTGCATTATGGCACACCGTTTACGTGTATATATTTTTGCGGATGAAAAGCTGTCTTATTAAGCTAAATATTGTAGTAGTAACAGCGATAGCCTAGTAAAACTGAAAATAGGTTTCGAGTTGGAAATCAAGACACCCACTTCTGATTAATCGGATCCATATGCGTATTGTCTAATTATCACTTGCTTCGGTGAAGGAAAACATTATGAAGAAATCAAACTAGCATGCCTAAAAGATATTACTCCACGGCATGTAAAGCTAAGTCAAAGGCTCCAGGATCACTTAAGACAAAATTAAAAAACTTTATACAGGATAGCAAACAGAACTAAATACATTGTACAAGATTTAAACATAAACGTATTATAGATATTAAAAGTATTATTTAAGTAAGTAAGGTGGTTAGTTATGATGTAAAAGAGCGCCTCTCGCCATCAAACGTAAAAGTTTGGCGAGTTTAGAATTAAGCAACACCTCTGTATTAAAATTTCTTTAAATAAATAAATAAATAAAAAAATGGCATAAAAACTTAACACCAGGTTAGGTACTAACCACACGGAAAAGAAATGAAAGATAGTATACCAACGGTAACACAGCATATATTGAAAGTGAGACTACAAAAAGTAGGCCAGTTGATTCCACGAAGACAGACTTAAGGCATCTCAAGAGAATTGATATCAGCATCTCCTTGCTATGGCATTTCTCTTGAACTTCTTTCTTTTCCCCGACAATAATACCATACGTGTTTGAACAAATTCTCGAAAGATATGAGGAAAGATTACAATGGCCGCGATCAAAGGCGACTGTAACGGAAATAGAATTTCCTTGTAAGGATTGTATCCGTGACTGTTTATTGAGTGACGAGATAGAACAGTTTGTTATTGGATATAATATCGTGACTTAGTAGGTACAGCTTTATTGTTCACTAATGGACTGTTCAGACTGAGGCTATTTCCACGCAGGATGGGGAATGTAACAGCACGCGTTTATTGTATAGTTGGTGCCAGTTAAGATGAGAATAGCGGTCATTGACCCACCTACATTTATTAAACTTTTTAACTTTGAAAACCAAAAATAAAAATAGAATTTCCTTGCAAAGATTGTATCCGTGGATGTTTATTGAGTGACGAGATAGGACAGTTTGTTATTGGACATAATATCGTGACTTATTACTGCTTCATTGTTTACTAATGGACTGTTCAGACTGAGGCTATTTCCGCGCAGGATGGGGAATGTAACAGCACGCGTTTATTGTATAGTTGGTGCCAGTTAAGATGAGAATAGCGGTCATTGACCCACCTACATTTATTAAACTTTTTAACTTTGAAAACCAAAAATAAAAATAGAATTTCCTTGCAAGGATTGTATCCGTGACTGTTTATTGAGTGACGAGATAGGACAGTTTGTTATTGGATATAATATCGTGACTTAGTACAGCTTTATTGTTTACTAATGGACTGTTCAGACTGAGGCTATTTCCACGCAGGATGGGGAATGTAACAGCACGCGTTTATTGTATAGTTGGTGCCAGTTAAGATGAGAATAGCGGTCATTGACCCACCTACATTTATTAAACTTCTTAACTTTGAAAACCAAAAAAAAGCCTGTTTAAGTCTTGAATCGTCATCTATCGTGATCTCAATATGTTTTCTAATGAAAAACGATACATGGTAATATATTTGTTTTGGTTAGTACGAAGAGATATTTGGGAAAGAGGGCAATGTCCGCTATTCTCAGTTAGTTGATATAATCGACGCAAGTGAAGGAGAGCAGCGGAGGACCAGTGGTGACAGCCCCGACGAAACCGAAATCGCATGTCATAAACCCAAAAAAATTGAAGACAATGTGATATCTACCAACCCGCATTGGGTTCACGTGGTGTATTAAAGTCCATTTCGTCTCATAGAGAAAAGCCGTGGGTCCCAGCAGTGGGAACATTATAGGCAGATTACGCAAGCATGCAAGTGAATTCCGTCCCACATCTACAGTATTCGCATCAGTTTAGCCTGAACATAAAGGTTTCCCCAAAAAAAAAAAAACTAAGGTAGGTACCTACTTGGCTTTGTCATATTTCGACTATGGTTTTCAATGCCAATTGCTACCGAATGGGTTTGATGATATCAATTCTCATTAATCAGTTTAATTCATTGATAGAAAAACTGATGACTAAAGTATCCTACCGGTATTGGAAAAATTATCGAACATTAATTTATTTTCGAATCCGAAATTGACAAATACATTATGTCGATCCCATTGATGGTGGAACATTTCAATTCAATGGGCATTAAAAAGTATAAAGCCGATCCGTCCTATACGACGTAAGTCAATAAGGTTCCTTGCTTTCCTTTCTCCGTAAAATTGGCTTGAATATCCACGGAGAAATTCACATTCAAAATTATATATAGAAAGAGCCAGTCATTGGGAGGCAATATGAACCCGCTAGAGCACTCAGTCAGATTGGAGGCATTCTCAGGGCTTTCGTGTAGCGATCGGAAGCTTTCAAGATTTCCGACATTTTTCGCTCGAATAATATCGTTTACGGCGAGATCTAGGCTAACGTCTACTTTTATTCTAATGTCGGTGTTTCTACTGTTTCGAGAAAACAATAAAATTCGAGATATTTTATCTCGGATTGCCTTTTTATGTTCGTAATTGGGTGAGCCGAGTAATAGACGTTTCGTCCATATAACGTGGTCGTTACTGAATTATGGATTCAGCAGTTTGTTGTGGTTGGGAGAGATGTGTGCTATTTTTGTTTTTCGGGTCTCTTGGGGTCCGTAGGCGAACTGACATTTTAATAATGATGACGATGATATAAAATACAAAAACGTTTGGGACCTGACTGACATAAATTATGTAAGTTACCGTAATGCTTGCGGTAGCAAAATGTTTCAAAATCGATTGTCGCTCTCTTTAACATCTGATGTTTGATTCGGTTTTTAGAAACGATATAAAAAAACCAATATGATATAATCTCAACCATGTTTAATAGTAGCTTATCCTCAACAAATGACTCTATATTTAGATCCTAGGAAAATAATACGACTTCATGGTATACCGTAATAACCTCAAGGTAGAATGTTACGTATTTTGATATATTCTACCTTGAGGTTATTACGGTATACCATGAAGTCGCATTATTTTCCTATGTCAGATAATTAATAAATTCGCCGAACGACACCCGCGGGGATTCATTGCAGAAGACCAAACAATATTGAAAATGTAATATTAATCGCTCTTAATTGGAATTATTTTATAAGGAAAACGCGACAGTATTAGTGCTTTAAGTTCTCATTGATACCTTAGACAGCTGGCAACTGTTATGAACTCGTCTTGACATCTAATGTGATGAATGCAAAATTTACAGAAAATCCATTTATATCGAACTATTCTAACTAAAAATAGTCATAATATAGAGTCACTATATGACTACTACACTACTATTACATCAGCCCATAACGTCCACTGCTGGACATAAACCTCTCCCATGATGGGAGGAATTTGCCGTAATCTCCACGCTTGGCAGGCGGATTGGAGATCGCAGTGATGACAGACTAACAGAAAACGCTGCTGCTCTGGTCTATGGAGGCGCAAGGTGTTCTGCCTAAGACATTAGTCGCCTTATACGACACCCGTGAGTGTAATGGGTTGGTTCTATTCTACTCTGCCGGATACCACACGGCACTGCACGGTACTATATGACTATTATTAGAAAAATATTTCTAAATCCTAAATTACCCCAAACGTATTGGGATAAGGTCAGGAAAAAAATAATTATTTTAATTCTTGTCTTTAGATCTTCCGATCACAAACCGAAATGCTTCTAATTGTTGGAAAAGTTTATCGTCGGCAACTTGAATACACAATTAAAGTTGTTCACTTGTCAAAATTAATGGCGTTGCCATTGTAAGAAGTGTGCTACGTAATTATCCCACAAAATTGGTTTAAGAATTTAAATACATAGAAACATCATGTTTCATCTTTGGTGCAAAGCAATTCCCAAAAAAATAAAAGGTGTTGTTTTTCTGCAGCACGAACACAACAATCCTTTCCAACCCAACACAAATGCAAGGCTACAAAGTAAGACCATTACACAAACTATGACAGCACACGATTCACCTAATCGGTCAATGAACCCGCGGCACGCGATTCCCCTAAAACTTCCGGGTCGTAGGTACATTACACCCTTTTAGTACGAATCGTCACATTCTTTTTCATTATAAACTGAATAACAAAATGTGTTTTAATCCATTTGGTCGTGAAAAATGGTCATGCAAGTGATGCGGAGAAATTTACGACACATGAAAATATATATATCTAAAAATAGAGGTAACGATAAAATTATTGGTTGGATTATGTCCAAGGTGATAATTATTATGGATGATGAACCGACTACCTTTAAAAGGTAGCTGGGTCTAGTGGCAGTACTTAAATACAAAACTAAAAGTTTGGCTTGCCTTTAAAACCCTTAACTAACCAACCAAACCACAAACCAACCACCAACTAACTAACCAACCATTAACTATAGTTGCTACCAGTTAAGATAACAATAGCGGTCATTGACCCACAGGACCTACATTTTTTAAAAACTTTGAAAACCAAAAATAACCCTTGTCGAGTCATGAATCGTCATCAGTCTATCGTAATATTCATCCTTTTTTTTTAATGAAAAACGATATTGGCTAATTTGATTTGGTCCGTGCGAAGAGATATTAGGGAAATGACAATGACCGCTATTGTCATCTTAACTGGCAGAAACTCTTCATGATGTTAGGGTTTCTGAACAGTCTTCTTGCATTATGGGCTTGCCGTATTGTGGGCCCCTAGGCACGCCACCGCTGGGTGAGACTGGATGAAGAAAGCGGAAAACAGGACGACGCAGTTAAGGAGAAACTTATGTCCAGCACTTGATGTAACAAACTGAACTCTCAAGGCATACTACGCCGACCTCTAAAAATTTGACAAAAACAGATGATAGTCTATATCTATATCTTCTATATATATTCTTAGCAAGTTCCCCCACAATCGAGTCTGAGGCGAGCGGAACGTTATAAAAAGGCTGCGTCACTTGGACTCGGCTCACTTTACGTGCGGCTCTCGGATGCGACGGACGTTACTTTGGTTGTGTGATTATAGTGCTCCTCTATATTTTATTTTCTATCGTGTTAATCTAATTATTATTGTGGTGATTAAAATTATTTTGAAGTTAAATAAAAGCGTTAGGTTGTTGTAGACCGTTATTTTTTTTTTAAACGATTTTCGCTTCTGGTTTGTAAGATCAGAAGTGGGATACACTACGCGTTCTGTTAGCTTGTTTTGCCATCCAATAGTTTAGTTTTCGTGATTATCCGATAAAGTGTCGCGTGTTTTGTGATTATTCGATAAAGTGCCACGTGTTTTGTTTTGTGATTTCTTTGTTTCCTCTTTCATTTAAATTAAGATGTCAGGACGTTCCTCAAGACCTGTAGATCGTGATTGTCGTGATAAAAACAGACGTTCTAAAGACCCGTCTCGTGAACGTCGTGGTCGCCGTTCCTCCAATACGCCGCCGTTGCCCAGGCATGATGATCGTTCGGTAGACTATAGAAGCAGGTCTAATAGGCGTCATAATGCTTCGCATAGCTCGCAAAATCGAACTCGCGATCATAGTAACAGCTCAAGTGACCGCCGCGAGAGCTTGCAAGGTATGGCGGTTGATCGAATTCTTACTAGATTAGATGCAATTGAAAATAGGCTACAACAACCTAAGTTATCACCAACGGTTGAAAGTCCGTCGCATCTTCCTGGTGACCGCACGCTCACGCCATCACTTGTCGTGGCGCCGGCCCTCACCAGCGAGCGGGGTTCCAGCATTACCGATAGGGTGACTATGGGTACAGCACGGGATACTGACGCTAGTACCAACGCAGAGAAGGGCATAGCGGACAGGATTGTTGGAGCTCTCTCATCCTTGGTACAAGTAAGGTCTCAAAATTATTATATTTCTCCTTTTGACCCGTCTATACATGATTTTGACATGTGGTGTGCGGAGGTAGACCGCGGTCGGCAATTAAACAATTGGGACGATCGAGAATGCCTCGGACGCATTGGGGGTTGCCTGCGGGGTGACGCAAAATCATGGTTGAATGATTGGACCACGAATAATCGTACGTGGACCAATTTTAAAACCGAGTTTCGATCATTGTGTCCGCGTAACATTGATTTCGCAACTATACTTTTTGAAGTAATGTGTACCAATTCAGATAAATATTCAACCTATGCTGAATATGCCCGCAAGTCACTGCTGCGTCTTAATATTGTTAGGGGCTTATCTGATGAACTTAAAACTTCTATTGTGATACGGGGTATTGCCGATCCTCAAGTCAAGGCCGCGGCTACCAATGCTAAGCTACTGTCAAAGGATTTAGTAGAGTTTTTATCTGTATACGTTAAACCAAAGCGTGAATCACAAGCTTCCAACAATGCTGTCCGTTCGTCAGACCACTCAGGGCCAATGCAATCGCGTAAGCGAGATGCACCTAGGTTTGGAGACAATTTTAAGTGCCTCGCTTGTGGCAAGCCTGGTCACAAAAAATGGAATTGCCCTAAAAAGTTTAAGACTGATACGACTAGTACTCAGGCTACCTCCTCTGCTTCTAAAGCAGCCCCTTCATCATCCAATGATGATAAAAAGTCAAACATATTTTGTACTTTTTGCAAACGCAACGGTCATCTTATTGATTCCTGTTTTCTTAAACAACGTTCTAATGATAAAAACAATAAATCAAGTGATGTAAATTTTTGCTCCAACCCGAATCCAGACAAACCAATGTAATGTCAGCTCTCATTCAGAAGGTACCTGTTGATGTCTTGATCGATAGCGGTTCCGTTATTTCACTAATTTCACAATCAATTTTAAAACATTTTAATTTTAATAGAATCCCAACCTATCGTTTATTGCGTGGTATAGGAAGTCAGGAGATTGAGACAACTTCCTATGTCACTGCTATTTTAGAGTTTCCCGAAATTTCATTAGAAGCTGATTTATACGTTGTACCTGATGAATGCATTAGTGCCCCAATATTGATGGGCACAGATGTTTTGAACCGAGTAGGACTGACATACATAAGGACTAATGACGAGCAAAGGTTGGTTAGAGCTGACGATTTTGCCATAGTGCAGCACGTGAACACCGTGGAAGTCGAATCTATTAAGACGCCTTTAGTTGGGCATGATAAAGACCGCCTTTTGGAAATAATTAAAACATTTTCGAATTCTTTTATTACCGGCACAGCCACCTCCACGGTGAACACGGGCAGCATGGAAATAAAATTGACCTCGAACTCTACGATCTGTCATCGTCCCTATAAGCTCTCAGTTGATGAGAAAAACAGAGTTCGCGGTATAATTAATGATTTGCTTAGTAAGGGCATAATTAGAGAGTCCCAGTCAGATTACGCAAGCCCTATCATTCTCGTCAAGAAAAAGGACGGGAGTGATAGGATGTGTGTGGACTACCGTGCACTTAATGCCATTACTGTCAAGGAAAGATTTCCCTTGCCGCTCATTAATGACCACATCGATAAGCTTGGTAAGTTTAGATACTTCACCAGTCTAGACATGGCTACTGGTTTTCACCAAGTGCCAATGAAAGATGATGATTCTATTGCCAAAACGGCCTTCGTAACGCCCGAGGGGCATTATGAGTACCTTAAAATGCCCTACGGGTTAGCGGATGCGCCGATTGTGTACCAAAGAATCATCTCCAGAACCCTTAAGCCGTTAATTGACGCTGGTGTCGTCTTAACTTACATAGATGATGTACTAATTCTGGCTAATACGATTGAAGAAGGGTTGTGTAATTTAGTCGATGTCCTTAAAATTCTAACTGCTTCTGGTTTCTCCATAAATTTGAAAAAGTGCACCTTTTTAGACACTGAAATTGAATATTTAGGCCGTCTCATAGGTCATGGTCAGGTGCGGCCGAGCCTTGTAAAAATAGAAGCCCTAGTAAAGTCGACAAAACCCAGTAACGTCCGAGAGGTCCGCCAATTTCTGGGACTTGCAGGATATTTCAGGCGCTACATTGCCAACTACTCCTCTAAAACTGCTTGCATAGCTAGATTACTCCGTAAAGGGGAGCCATTCCTTTGGAGCGACGAGCAAGATCGTGCTCGCGAATATATTATCCATTGCCTGACTAACGAGCCTGTCTTGGCTATCTTTGACCCTCAACTACCCACTGAGCTTCATACCGATGCCAGTGCTATTGGCCTCGGTGCTGTTCTGCTCCAGGAACATTCTAATAAGAGAAAGAGGGTTGTAGCATACTTCAGCAAATCCACTCAGGGCGCTGAAGCTAAGTATCACAGTTATGAACTGGAAACCCTGGCCATAGTTCGAGCCCTTCAGCACTTCCGCCACTACCTTGTTGGCATTAACTTTAAGATAGTGACGGACTGCAACTCCTTAAAAATGACTGAGCACAAAAAGGATCTATTACCAAGGGTTGCACGCTGGTGGGTTTACCTTCAGGATTTCACATTCACCCTCGAGTATAGGAAAGGATGTATGATGCAACACGCCGATTATTTGAGCAGAAATCCTCCAGCACAGGTCTACCAGATACGCAATCCGGCCAATTGGGCAAAGATTGCTCAGACTGCTGATCAGGAAACACAGGAGTTGATGACTAAACTCCGGGAAGGTCAGTTAGACCAAAACAGGTATTTTATTAAAAATGATCTTTTATTTTATAAACATACACCTACTGGTGAAGAGTCGCGTCTCTTGTGCTTTACACCTAAAGGTCACAGGTTAAGCCTACTTCGGGTCTTTCATGATGACCACGATCACATTGGCATTGACAAAACCATTGATCTTATTTTACGTCATTTCTGGTTTCCAAACTTAAGACCTTTTGTTCGGAAATACATTAATCACTGCCTTGTTTGCCTATCTCACAAAAGGGTGCCTAGAGCTCCTTCGCAACCGATTCAATCGTGGACTAAACCAGACGTCCCTTTTTTGACTCTTCATACTGACGTTCTCGGACCGCTTCCGGAATCACATGGTTACAAATACATTTTGATTATTGTAGACGCGTTTTCAAAATTTTGTTTACTCTACTCACTGTATCGACAAGACTCCGATGAACTGAAACGCGTGTTTACAAATGCAGTGGCTCTATTTGGTACCCCAAGCCTCATAGTTTGTGACCGGGGAAGAATGTATGAAAGTACTGCATTTCAAAAGTGGTGTAGTGACCAAGGGTGCCAAGTGCACTTTATTACTCCGGGCATGCACCGTGAAAACGGTCAAGCAGAAAGGTACTGTAGAACCGTCCTCAATATGTTGCGTGTCGAGGTGGGTAACAAGGGATCCGACTGGTCAGAAGTCCTATGGAGGATGCAGCTCACGTTGAACATCACGAGGCAAGCTACAACACAAGCCTCACCCCTGCAGTTGCTGGTGGGTATTGATGCCGCGACTCCTGCCATCAGGACCCTGGTGAGAGATGTAGCGCTAAGCGACTGCCAACCTAACCGAGAAGCTTTAATGACCCTCAGAAGACAGCGGGCGTCTGAGCTCCTGACTGCCAATTAACAGCATCAGGACGCCTACGTCAACGAAGATCGCCGACAGCCACGTAGTTTTGCCGTGGGTGATCAAGTGTTTGTGAGCAAGGCCACTCAAAGCACTGGCAAGCTGGACTCTGGCATGCGCGGGCCATACAAGGTACTGCGTGCGCTGCCCCATCAGCGCTACGAGCTCGAACTATTGGCTGGCTCATACGGCAAAAAGACGCAAGCTGCGGCCGAACACATGGTTCGGTGGCGCGGCGAGTGGACGCCGGAAACTTGCTCCGCTTTCTTTGAGTGTGGTGAGTGACGACGACGACATGCGAACTGTGGGCCTCTGTCGTGTTACATGTATGACATGCGAACTGCGGGCCTCTGTCGTGATTACATGTATGACATGCGAACTGTGGGCCTCTGTCGTGTTACATGTATGACATGCGAACTGTGGGCCTCTGTCGTGATTACATGTATGACATGCGAACTGTGGGCCTCTGTCGTGTTACATGTATGACATGCGAACTGTGGGCCTCTGTCGTGATTACATGTATGACATGCGAACTGTGGGCCTCTGTCGCGACTACACCTATGACATGCGAACTTGGGGCCTCTATCATAAAATATGAAGTGTGTAGGGCGTTATGCTCTTCATGTGCATTTAACTTTTTACGGGTGTTCGACTGATGGAAGTCCGGAATCCCATCATTCGAATTTACTCGCTTACAGTTGTTTTTTTTGTTTTCTGAAGTTGCTTAAGATCCTTTACTTGTGGGCGCTTGAGTGCACGCTTGCGCCTGCAACAAGGGATCAGTTCAAGTAATACTCTTAGAGTTTACCATAGCTGTGACCTTCAATAACTTAATTGCTTTAAATTTAGTTTTGATGTATAACTGAAGATCAAATTAAACCTTGCTGGTCTCACCTTTTCTAAACGTGTTATGCTTTTCACATTGCAGAAAATGACATAACAAATTGTGATCAAGACATAGCTGGGGCTAGCACGTCAAGTGGAACAGCAAGTGCGGTCGAGGACGCCTCGCTGTCAGGAACGGCCGTCTTAGCAAGTTCCCCCACAATCGAGTCTGAGGCGAGCGGAACGTTATAAAAAGGCTGCGTCACTTGGACTCGGCTCACTTTACGTGCGGCTCTCGGATGCGACGGACGTTACTTTGGTTGTGTGATTATAGTGCTCCTCTATATTTTATTTTCTATCGTGTTAATCTAATTATTATTGTGGTGATTAAAATTATTTTGAAGTTAAATAAAAGCGTTAGGTTGTTGTAGACCGTTATTTTTTTTTTTTAAACGATTTTCGCTTCTGGTTTGTAAGAATATATTATATTTATATATACATATAATAAAACAGTAAAAAAAACTGTGTCTGTACATTGAATATATTAAAAAAGAAATAATTGAGGGGGGTTTAGAAACAGCAATAGAGCACGAATCCAAAAAAAAAAATCTGTCTGTTTGTCTGTTTGTCTGTGGGTCTGTTTGTTTGTACACGCTAAACTTCGGAACTACTGGACGGATTTGAATGATTTTTTTGTTGTTGTATAAGTATTAAGTCTGGGCAAGATATAGGCTATAATTTATCTTGGAAACTTGAACACCTGATGCAGAACCACAACAGACCAACTGAACTATAAGAGATACAAAAGTGGTACCATAGCAAAAATTGTTCCACGTGATGGGCATTTTCTGCTGAGAGAATAATTTGAAGATCTGGAACACCTGATGTGGAACTCCAAGAGCCCAGCTACACTATAACATATATATAGGAATGACGTTTTAGCAAAAGATGTTCAATCTGATGAGAACTCTCTGTTGACTTATAAAAATCGAAGATCTGGAACACCTGTTGTGGAACTCCCAGAGGCCAGCTATGCCATAACACATATAAGAATGACGTCTTAGCAAAAGTTGTTCGGTTTGATGGGCATTTCCTGTTGACTTTTATCTTGGAAACAAACACCTGATGCAGAACCGCAACAGACCAACTGAACTATAAGAGATACAAAAATGGTACCATAGCAAAAATTGTTCCACGTGATGAGCATTTTCTGTTGAAGATCTGGAACACCTGATGTGGAACTTTAAGAGCCCAGCTACACTATAACATATACTTTACAGGAATGAAGTTTTAGCAAAAGTTGTTCAATCTGATGAGCACTCTCTGTTGACTTATAAAAATCGAAGATCTGGAACACCTGTTGTGGAACTCCAAGAGCCCAGCTACACCATAACACATAGGAATGACGTCTTAGCGAGTGTGGTTTGGTCTGATAGGCATTTCCTGTTGACTTTTATCTTGAAAACAAACACCTGATGCAGAACCGCAACAGACCAGCTGAACTATAAGAGATACAAAAATGGTACCATAGCAAAAATTGTTCCACGTGATGAGCATTTTCTGTTGAAGATCTGGAACACCTGATGTGGAACTCCAAGAGCCCAGCTACACTATAACATAAATATAGGAATGACGGTTTAGCAAAAGTTGTTCAATCTGATGAGCACTCTCTGTTGACTTATAAAAATTGAAGATCTGGAACACCTGTTGTGGAACTCCAAGAGCCCAGCTACACCATAACACATATAGGAATGACGTCTTAGCAAGTGTTGTTTGGTCTGATTTGGCATTTCCTGTTGACTTATAAAAATGTTTAGTCTGATGGGCATTTCCTGTTGACTTACAAAAATGAAAGATCTGGAACGTCTCGAATCGTCTTGTTGTATTCCCGTCCCCGGGCTCTTAAAATTCGACATCAGACGTTTCAGATCTTCGATTTTGATGACCCCGTTGTCGCTGGCATAAGCAACAGGATCCGCGTACGAAGTCGCGGGCAGAAGCTAGTCTTGAATAAGAATCATACTTTTTATGTATATTTTAATCATCATATTTCTTTCCATCATATTACTTGGAGTCAGTACAACAATTTTTCATTTTGCTACATGCGTTGTATCTCTTCTCTTTACACACGAAGCCAAACAATTCCCTTTCACGAACATGTACACTACTACTAAAATAAAACTGTTCATTCCCTGTACCTACCTACAGCATGGACAAACACAGTTTTATCGATACGGCTTTTTCGATACCCAGCTCTCATAAACTCGGTACTATAAGAACGTCAACAACGAGGTTCGTGCTTTCTACTCACGTCATTTGTTGCTCAAGTTATTTTAATCTGAGGTTCATACTTGGTCAATTTCGAATACAGTTACTTGGTATCACTTTTCAGCTACCATTCCTGAAATGATTTTATTTTCACAGAAATCTACGCGACAGTTTTGCACGTGAATTTAGGTCTTTTTTTTTTAATTTGATGGCACCGTCTGTTTTAGGTGTGCGATCCTCGAAAAGAAACGTCTTATCAAACTGGTTTAAAGTCCAAACATTCCTATTCAGAATTCGTTGCCAGCCGACCCATGTTTGAAGGGCGTAGACCAAGATTTAAGAACTGTTGATTAATTGAACTAAGAAATTGGAGAGAAAACCCAGCAATAGGTCACAATAGAGAGATACTTATACCGGACCAGGCTCAACATCAGTCTAGGCACACTTGCGCGGCTGTATAACCTCAGATGATGATAAAAGACATTTTCTTCTGTACACAAATAAGTCTGGTTAGCAAAATGGTCTGCGATTGTTGAGCTCCTTGCGCTATGAGTCGAGCTAAACGATAACTACCAAATACTTGCACTGACTGAACAGGTCCATTAATATCTTTGTAGTTTTTTGGCCACGCAGGTCAAAAAGGTGGCTGGCTGCCGCCCGGTTAATCGGATGCCGGAAAATTGGTTGTCAGTCGGGACCTTGGATGACAGCTGGAACCTTGAGCGTCAGCCGGTATCTCGGATGTCGGGTGTGTAATGTATGATATAATAACAAATGCTCTAATTTCACTTGAAATAACGTTCATATAATATAATTTTCATATGCTATAACATCATATAACCTAATTTCATATGACCTAATGTTTCATATGATATAATTTTCATTTAATATAAAACATTTAGTATAACGTTCATTTTATATAATTTTCAATATGTATAATATTCTTTTAACATTCATTTGACCTAATGTTCTTTTGACCTAATTTTCATGTTTAATGGTCACAGTTCTAACCTAACTCAAATGGCACCTAACCAAATCTTAAAATATTCAATGCATGGTTGAGGGTGGGCTTGGTCGACGGAGCCCCGCTTCGCGGGGCTCCTACATCTGGATGGTTTATAAAAAAATAACCACGAAGGGGATGGTGGGGTCTATTCGCTCGCTTCACTCGCTCACACGACCCCGCCATCCCCTTCTAACCTAACCTGTCCGAGTCGGGGTGCCCTAAAGTCCAGATTGCATCCAATTTCTACTGGTTACAATAGTTGAGGGTGAGATTTTCTAAATTATATTAAAAGTTATTAGAGATTATGAATATTATAGTAAATGAATAATATACTACATGAATATTATGTCAAATGTGCATTATAGGAAATGTTTATTATATCATAAGAAATTAGATAAAATGAAATTATATCAACAATTCATTATCTCAACTGATCGTTATATTAAACAAAAGTATATTAACTGAAATTAGGTCAAGTGAACGTTAGATTTTTTGTTATTATATCAACCGTTACACACCCCTCGGATGTCAGCCGGTATCTTGGACCCTGGAAATTAACGTCCAGCGTGTCACGGAATGGCTAGCAGTCATCTCCGCTGATTGTGACAGGCAAAAGCAGCAAAGCGAGAAATACCCGTGCGCCAATGAAGGTGATGTGTGGTAGTCACAATCAGTACGGAGTTTACATGATGGTGGTTGTAAGCATGACATGATTTGCACATTTTGAGTGTCATGAAGGTTATTCAATAATGTCAAATACACTCGGCTGAAGGCTACAAGATTTATGCATTTTAATGTGCATAGCAAAAAGGGTGATAGAGAGTGGGACTACCATCTTGAGACCACATAGCTAATTATGGAAACGTTAATTGCTTTTTTGTTCAACACTTACCCAGTACGGGGTTACGACGACACAGAATTTATGAAAAGAGTTAGGTTACTATTTTAAAATTAAAGCTACCTGCTTCAAGGCCGAATATTCTAGAACACGTATACGATCTGGAGAATTAATTTCTGATGGAACGCGTCTAAGCTTCGGAAGCAGAATATTTCCAAAAAGGCTGGTCATCGCGAATCCATGACATTTATACTGGCGTGTTTACGCATAGACAAGTCCTCACTCACTCGTTCGGATACACGTAACGCGAGCACGTCACTGGTAAAACAGCTTATTTTAGTCGTTTAGTAACTGAACAGCCTAGTGAGTATGTATACTCTGTGGCGTTTGTTTTGACATTTAATAAGTGTTGAATAGGTTATGTTTACAAAGTAATTCTGAGTTTCTACAACGTTACAACTTTACAAAGTAGAACAGGCTGATTTTCATTCCCATCCACCAGGATTTTCACTGAATTAAATAAAGTCTCTATTAGCACATATAAATTTACATTGCCTCTAATTAAAACTCGATAATTATGCAAATTGATTCCCACAGCGGAAAGCCATCGGGACATGCCGACCTAAAATAATTCAAATGGAAAAAAAACTCCATGTCTGGTCTTCAATCAAGAGAAAATTTGACGCGTCACCAATGAAAGGTCTATTTTATTATTCACTTAGAAACTTTTAACGAGAAAAGTTGATGTTTAAGTTTTTGAGACTTTTTAGTAGGCATTGCTTTGTTGAGTAAAAAAACATGGGAGTTGCTGGATTTTGGGAACTCGTCAAGTTGAGTGTTTCTGTAAGGTTAAGAAAATAATGATTATCTGTTTTCTTTTGTGAACTTTAACACAACATAACATCACACCTGTAACCCCAATGGGTTAGGCAGAGGTGTACCTAATAGCTAATTTAGCTTAATATAGGAAAGCCATATTTCGCCAGTTATTTTTTAAGTCTCATTTAATTAGGGGCAAGCCTATAAAGGGTGTAAAACACCTCTTAACGAAGCCGAAAATCACTTGTTTTCCTCGTCATTGCGATCATTTTTTTGTTAAACACCATTCCTGGGAACCTTCTAGTTACGGAGATATTGGGGGTCAAAGTTCCAACTTTTTGACAAGTTTTTTTTTAAATACAAGTTTTTAATGTAAGATATTTAATTTAAACACCTCCACGACCCTTGTACTATTCAATCCATCCACCAGCACAATGTTTTGAGTGCGTTACATTGAGTTCTACCACAAAACATGATTTTTTACTCCAAAAAAACGTCGTTTCCCAGAAATTATTTTTGCGTAAAGTTACTTAGTTTGATGTACAGTATGCTTGGTTGACGGCTTCGTGATTAGGTATTTTACACCCTGTATATCTCCTGGGCACAAATCCAGACTCCGTGGCTGCTTCTGAGAAATTCCTGATGGAAAAACCCAATAAACCTTTGCCCAACTTGGGAATCGAACCACTAGACCAACGAGGCCGTCCTGAACTTTCGTCCAGTGTGAACTCTACATAGCTTATAAATTATTTTTTTTATAAATCACGCGGACTATTGCTATTTTTGAAATCTTTGATGCTTAAAACATGAAAGGAACCAAAAGTTTTAAAATAACATTAATGTAAAAAGCCTAATAACGAAATAAGACTCTTGTTACAAACATTGCGTGTCTACAAAAATGAAAATCATTATTAATTCTAACGTTAATAATTAATTAGTCTCCAGGGATTAGTTCAGCAGCAAGCATAACGGACGTATGAAATAAAATTATTAATTTATTTTAATTAACGGACATATAAACGGGGTTGCGGCAGACCGAGGAGAAGAGGGGAGGCCTTTGCTCAGGCATGGGCCATTTCAGACTACCAACAAAGTTAATAAACGGAAACAACGGAACGAAACAATAAGCAAGCTAAAGTAGCAATGCCATAGCCAATGACCGTTGGAATAGACGTGTTCTTGAGTGAAGAGCAAGCGTAAGGTGGGACGCCCACAGACTTGGTGGAGCGACGATCTACGCAGGGTGGCTGGTAGTGGGGTTGAGTGGCGTGCGATTGAGGAGGCCTATGTCCAGCATGTACTGCTGTAGGCTGATGATGAAATCGAAACAACCATTTCAACGAATCTATGTTTATAAATTAGGTGAAGTAATTATAAATTAATTACATTCACTCATAAAATATTCAGTCTCAACATTGAGTTTTAAGAAAGTATTTCACAATCTTAAAATAAAAGGGTCATGGCCAAAATATTGTTTCCTTTGTTTTGTCGAAGATTTGACTACATCAGTGATTTGTTTTTATAGTAGATCATTTGTCAAAAAATTTAGTATCAAGAAACTTTTCTACTTGACTGTACAAATCATAAAACTGGTCAACGGGATCAGTCCGTGACCAATTCAAAAATTCATTAGGTCGACTGATCCCGCGGGATTCACCTGTGTGGGACCAGTTTACTAAACACCCAATCTAAGCTCACAGTAATTAATCCGACCTACACCGGTGAGATCCTGGAATTCACTAAATACTGTAAAGGTTGTTTGAATAATACGTCAAATCTTTGGCAAAAACAGGAAAGGCATGATAAATATTTCAAGTGTCTCTAATTCGGTTCTCCGGCTACTTAAGTACTTGTTGTTTGAGAATGAATTGAAGATCTAATTATAAGTCACGATTTGAGAAATTATATTTCAATTATTATTATGATGGTCTTACGCGTAGAGTTAAAAGAAAAATTCCCATGGTCCTTTGACGATTGAAAAATTATGAAATCGTCTAAGAAATTTTATTTCTTATTGCTGGGTGGTAAAGTTTAAATTTGCTTACAGCTGTAGGTTAGTAGAATATCAATTTGTGGTGGTACTTTTATTGGGTCACGCTAGTTTCTGTGGGTCGTTATAGGTTGGTGGACACGGAATGGGCGTGCACTCCTGAAGTTATATTGCAAGTAATGTTACTGATATAAGTGGATTTAAATTACGTTAAGGAAGATTTATTGAGTTCCAGGTGGATTGCCAGAATTTCTGATAGTTTTTAGTTGATAGAGGTAATGGCTCCTCAAATCGGTTCGGCTTTGGGTTTATTGAAAGCTGTTTAGGTCATGGAATTTTGATTGTAGAATTAGACAATTAAGTGATCTCTGATGCAATAGGATAGCTTAAAAGTGAGCTCACACCGGTTAATTACGCGTCATTTGCTGAGTTATTTTGAAATTTGATAGGTAACTAATGAAGCCCACACACCTAAGCTGCCATGCATGTTAGCTACTTTAATACGTGTTTTGGAGCCTAAACACCAAAGCTGCCAGGAATGTTGGCCACGCTAGGAGACTTGGTGTGAAGGCTCAATTAACCCAGCCATATTTTATTTGGTCTGGGAACAAGAACTATGATTAAACTTAAAATGTCACTTACGGGATATCGTCCGTGATTATTGTATATTTTGAGCTCCCGATATTTCGACGCTGTAATAATCACGGAAGATCTCCCGTAAGTGACATTTTAAGTTTAGTTATGAACCATGATAGCTTAAAACAGTGTAAGAACTATAATTATCTGAAGTCTAAAGAAGCAGGCAACCTTGAAGAAATAATAAAATTAGTATTTATTAACTCGCAGAATAGGCTTGTGTCCTGAAAAAATCGAATTAGTCTGTCAGTTAGATGATCAAAAAATATTTGACACGTGTTTTTTCTTTTGTTACGTAAGCCAAAATTGACGAAGATACGACGCTCTTAAAATTCTCAATACGTCACGTCGTGTTATATTTTGAGTTCGTTGTGACGTCACGAACCCCCACTCCCGAGTTCTGATGCGTTTTATCTTTGTCAGTATTTATTGATTTACAAAAACAAAAAATACGTGTGCATTATTTTCCAATAATCTAACTGACAGATAACATAGATTTACAATTTATTGATGGTGGAAACTAGCCTATTCTTGGTAATCAATCAATTACCCATTTCATCCAATATAAACTCCCGTCCCGAGCTTGTCGATGAAAGACGTTTCCAAGAACTACTCTACGTCAAAATATTTACGTAAATTTACACTATAACAAACTTTCTATTTATTTGCTGTAGGTATTCCATAGATAAAGAAGATCAAATATTCAAAGAAATCAAATAAACATCTTTTACATACAGGGTTCATTTCGACGATTAATTTCCAACCTTTGACTTACAAAAGCAAGAATCCAACAAACCATCAATCGGTCATCTTCTCCGGCTTTTAATCTTATTATACCCCAATCATCTTAATTTCTACCCCAACAAATGGGATCTTTTTCCTTTCACCCCATACACCCCATAACGCGATAACCCGTGTAATACCCAAAAGGCTCGACATTATGATAAAACCATTTTTAACAATTTGTATGAGAGGCACGCCCATACGGCATGATTGATTGCGCGGTACATTCAACAACAATAATAGACGTACGTAATTAAATGTAGATACTGATTAAAAATGTCACGCGAACTAAACATTTTTGTGTATTTGTTTTCATGCGTATTGTGTTAAAATAATATTACGTGAGTTATTTATGCTTGAAATTTTCCAGTGAAAGGATTAGTTCACGTCTTGTTACAAGATTAATTTTACTACGATCAGAAATAGTTTTTTGAGTTTGCTTTTATAAATCACTTCGTAAGTATTTCATTACTTGATTCTGTGTCGCGAAACTGACAAGCAGGTACCGGTTTACAGTATTTTTGCTAAGGTATCTAAGGCCCTACTAGCACGAGCTTGCGGTATTAAAGCTACGTTGGATTTTTGAGTCGGAAATACAGGCATGCCATTAGCATTTTAGTTTAATTTGATTTTTTGCAACAAGCGCAATTAGTATCAACCATACACATTAATAAATTCATAAAATAATGAAATTAATTGATGTGACTAATTAATTAATTGTGTGAATCGACGTATCTACGTTACGTTTATACCACGCGCTTGTGCTAGGACCCTCTATATCTTGTTTTGGTTCTTGAATTCTCTTACCAACAGACGCTACACAAACTCAACCATCTAAAAACACGATAATATTTTACATTCGATTTCTTGTAGATAAATTTCCCAAAATACTTTTTTTAGAAATCACTAAATTCTAAAAATATCAAACGCTAGATTAATATTTAATGCTTCTGGAAACTTGCATCCAGTTACATATGGCTTAATCTTTATAATATAACATGAATATAATATCCCCCTTAGACCCTTTTAGTACCCTTGAGTTTCTGTGATGAAAACCACAGACTGTCTAGGTATTTCATGGATGAAGGAGTTGATCCAATATTTGCTTTAACAAATGAGTGTGTTCATTAGGACAATGGACGCAAATAACGACCTGATTACTAAACTTGGCTGCAATACGGGAGATCAGAGGAATTAGTATAGAAATGATGGCAGGTGGCACTATTTGCCATAATTATAGTGTACAGAGAAGCGTAGGGTCACTCAAAGTATGTGTCACCAAAAAATTCAGTTCCATAAAAACAATACTAGAGTCTGTTGTCATTAAGTCGATTGTAACAGTTTATCCTTGAGATAACCCTGGGTTAGCTAAAGAGGCCGGAGTTTATACTACGTATAGTTTTATTGCCTCTAATGTGCGGTCTTCTGTACCAATGCGTTAACACTCGAAACAAAAGAATTCTTAAAAAAAATATTATTACTTGAAAAAGTATTATTTAAATAAATATACTTAACGTTGCAAGACAAAGAAATGGCAGTGAAGCTAAGTAAATTGCTACAAAGTGCTTTCATAAACACACTTTTCAAATTTAACATTTAATACACTTAAATAAAATTTAAGAAAACTTGACATATTCAAAAGTTAATTGACCTCAAATTTTGAAATCAACAGTAAATAAATATTGGCGCACTTGTCAGAAAAAAATAAAAGCTTCGTTTATATTAAAAACAAATGACAATCTAAGTCTACAGCATTTATTTATTCTTCTTTGCTTCTCAGCATAATCCGCAATGCATTTAGCGACCAGAAAAGACAAAACAAATAGTAAATACAAACACTAAGCTCACTTAATAATTATTTTCTTTTATCTGCTGAGTGATGTGAATGAACTTTAGTGAAGCATTGCTATAACGTAGGACATTATTTCTTTGTATTTAAATAATCTCTTCTGATGTTATTTCAATGTAGGTATGCTGGTAGATGCAGCATGCAGCAAAGAGCAGCGAGCAGTGGTGGCCCCAGTCGTAGCCATCGTAGGTGGCTGTCTAGGTGGTTTGAAACCAAGCAGGCGTATTACCTTGAATAATTTGTTACATCACCATTGCTATCAAAACAGCAAAGGAAACCGGCAAGCAACCAAAAAATCGAATACATGTGACATCTACCAACCCGCACTGGGCCAGCGTGGAGGATTACAGCGGATTCTCTTTCAAAGGGATGAGGCCTGTGTCCCAGCAGTGTAAACATCATAGTCTGATTTTACTTTCCTTTGCTACGCAGGCAAACCCGCTACCACCATATGGACTATACGCTATGTTACAGGCCTATTGCTTAACTAAGACGATGCCTGAGCTGCGTGGAGCGGGAGAGGGTGTGGTGACATATCAAAATCCATCCCGTACTGCGCAACTACCCCGGGCAGTTGTAGGCCTCTACACTGTAAACCAACTTATCTGAGTAGGCGGGAAAACACCGAACTATAATAAATGTACCAAGTTTGACATAATGATGCATTTTTTCTTGATAAGCTCCACACGTGTTTTTAACCTTGAACTGCAATCATGAAATAGTCATACCGTAGCAACTGTTTTGCATGGCACGAGCTATCCATAAAGTACCTACGGCAAAATACGGTATAGGTTTTTTCCAGTTCATAGCGGGGCCAGAGAGAGAATAATATCATTTACAATGTGTGACAATGCAGCAGACACTTGAAGCAAGACGGGTTCTCGTATAACATAAACAAATTGAATTCCTTGTGTTACAATAACAAACTGTCACCAAATTCCATGCGTTTAATCGTAGCGATTATCCGCAAATACCAAAACACCACCTCCAACAATACGGACCCAACTTTTGTAATTGTTCTCCCTTTTGCATCAAAATGCGGAGGAAATGTTGATTTTGGCTTATCGTCTCTTTACACGCGAATTCTAAATGACGTTATAATACGTTATTTGAATAAGATTAGACGTTAGAAATTAAAGTAATGCCTCGTTTAAAGCCGTTCTCGAGATTCGGCTTATCTTTGGGAAGTTTAATTATTGGATTTTAGTACCGCTGTTAATGACGTCACGGATGTTTTGGATCGCTGTTTTTTATGGGGGAGGCAATATTGATGGTGTGAAAAGGAATGCTGTTTTATTTGTTTAGATTTACATAACACACTTTGAAGAATTTTCATTAAGCCTGAATTCCCCGTAAATTTAAGTAGACGTGTTCCTATATTAGGTTGTTACAACCACGTTTCGCAAATTATTAATTTTGTTTTGTGTGTTGTGTTGTTCACTCGTACACTAGTTAGGGTTTAGAGTAAACGTACCATATATCAGTGTGGTGTCTTCGTTCAGGGTTGGGTTGTACAATAAAACACTGTTTCCAATATTACTGCTATAAGGTGCTTACATAGAGAAGCAGGTTACCGGTACAGGTGAGTCGGTACCGATCGGTGCAGGTATTCATTTCTATGTTATCTTATGCGCTCGCTTATAAAGAAGCAAGTTTAAACTATATGCAAGTGAACCCTGCACCGATCGGTACCGACTTGCCCGTACCGGAAACCTGCTTCTTTATTTAAGCACCCTTAGACGTGTTGTCGCCACGGCTGTTAGAACTAGACTGAAAGTGCGGCGCATCGCCCCGCACTCCCTCCGCCGCTCATCCCTCCCCACAGGACGCATTACTCATTTATTAAACACCACAATGTGTATTAGGTTTTATTTAAACCGCGATTCATCACCGCCGAACCGCCTCACAGCGAATTGACAAGAGTAACGTGGGACACCCTCAGGCTCGGTGGAGCGACGATCTTCGCAGGGTGGCTACTTAGTAGCAACTGTATAGAGTTGCTGAGAATCTAGTTGAGTGGCGTGCGATTGAGGAGGCCTAGCAGTGGACTGCTGTAGGCTGATGATGAGATTTTGCATACCTGTGATGTTTTTTTTTTATTCGTTATTTTCATCATCATCATCAGCATATTAATGTTCCCACTGCCGGGACACAGGCCTCCTCTCTATGAGAGGGAATGGGCTATAATCCACCACACGGGCCCAGTGCAGATTGGTAGATGTCACATGTCTTCGAATTTTTTGGTTCTAGGACATGCCAGTTTCCTCACCATGTTTTCCTTCACCGTTTTGAGAGCAGTGGTGATGAAATAAATTACACAAAGTAATGCGCCTGTCTGGGTTCGAACCCACGACTAAGAACACGCACGATAATGAATACGCTTTTTATCTACATTACTCTTATGAATACTTTACGATTCAGTTTAACATCATAAACCTATAATTAAAAATGTTATGCCTCACTTAGGTAGACGCATAGTAAATATCGTTCATTTTACTGCACTCATCTTTTTCTTATTACATATTAAATATTTATATTTGTTAATTATTATTATTTTGTATTATAAATTTACATTCGTTTATGACCGTGGCATCACTCTCTGGGCCCTATCAGAATACCAGCGCTGTGACTTTTTTTTTTAAATGTCACAGCACTTTGCTGAGATAGGAGCCTTTTGGCCTTGCACAGGACCATTTTGATTGTTTTTTTTATTTTTTCTCTTGTTTACTTTTTTATGTAATTTTGTAATTTCTATTGTATCTTTTTGTTTCTGTTTATCCTGTGTGAGTCAATAAATACTTTTCTTTCTTTCTTTCTTTTCTTTCACTATCAACATTTCTAAGCAAATATTCTTCTCTCCTGTAAAAAGGCCACCTGTTAGACTTTAATTGAACCTGTACCCTATTCAAGAAATCTTATGAAAATGCTTCCTCCCTGATCGGTGCCTCATTAATTAAACAGCGTTTATAAAGAGCTGCTCTTTTTAATAAAAACTACCTCAAGCCGTCTAAGTAGGTAATTAACTTACATAAATAAATTGACTGTAAACACTACTGGACGAAAAATTGGCTACTTTTTTTTTTCTCTGGAAAATTAAGGGTTGCAAACAACGTGGAAGGTGTTATTATGTAATATTTTGACCTCTAGGCGATTTACAGCTTAGCATTGCTTCGTAGAGGAGCTTGTGGCTAAATAATAACAGCCGCTCGGGTCGATCGTTAGGTTAAGCCGTGCTTGCCTAGGTTGGTCTGTGGATGGGTGACCACCCATTACATACCGAGTTTTCTCCATGCCTCGGAAAGCACGTTAAGTCGTTGGTCCCGGCTGTCATTTGTAGATCTTTGACAGTCGTTAGGTAGTCAGAGGCCCAAAAAGTCTGACAACCAGTCTTACCAACGGGTATCGTATTACCCGGTACTAACTGGGTTGTGGAGGTCAGATAGGCAGTCGCTCCATGTAAAATACTGGTATTCAGCTGCATCCGGTAAAACTGGAAGCCGACCCCAACAAAAGTTGGGAAAAGGCTAGGCAGATGATGATGCATTGCTTCGTAGACGAATTGAAAGTTAGACACTGGTGTCGATTCTGTTGTGCACAAACTAAACTTAATTTAGGCTATTGCTATCTTTTTCTCTCTAATAAAACGAGAAAGAGACGGACGTAATTTAGAGCTGTCAAATTTAGTGGGAATTAATATTTCCATACAAATGAAGGGTGCACGTAAAAACATGTCGACTAAGAACACAGTGAAGCGCAAGGCGTATACTAGTTTGAAATCTCTAACTTAGTTCATAGCTATAGCCGTCCTTTTCTTGCACTGCCGTATAGTAAAAGATAGAAATAGCCTAAATTAAGTTTAGTTTGTGCACAACAGAATCGACACCACTCTGATAATAAAGGATTTAAAGAACCAAAAACCGCCAACATAGTTTTATAGTTATTTATGCAACTGTTGTATAATGAGGGGTATTAAAACACGAATGTTTATGTTTATCACACGAGGCGAAGCCGAGTGTGATAATAGTATCACATGAGTGTTTTAATACCTAATTATGTACAGTTGCATACAAGACTTTATCTACATCCATGATATGAATCCTCCATATAAAAGGTTCTGAAACCATAGGGTGTTGTAGTGTTGTATGAAGTCTATGTAAATTCATGGAAAGTTTAATTGGTTTATTCCCATCTCGGCACCTTCCCATCTCGGCACCCATGAATTTATTTATCTTGTCTACGAAAAATTCCCATTTCGGCACCCTCTCATGAATCATTTTAAGGTACACAAAAAGAAACGGAAACACAGTATCAGTATAGTAAGTAAATCAACTTTATTATTTATTAAATCATTTTTGTTTCTTTTTAAATTACCATTTTCACAGACAAGCCCTTGAATCGCTTTTTAGAGGCTCCATTATCTCTGCCTTGGCAGTAACATAACAAAATTTAAAATATATGAAAAATTCACGGTTCGTAGGTTATTGTTTTAAAATCTTTCCAGCAATTATGTAAAAACATATTACAAAAATCAACAGTTATTATGTACAATTAACGTTTAATCATTATAACCGGGACGTAGGCAAAAGGGCGTCCATACTTTGAGGACTTTCATACTGTTACTAAATGATACGAGTAGGCTTGATTACGCGATCACTGTACAGTCATAGCAATTAGCTGATCCCCCTTTGCAATTCTTTTATATTTTATTTACTTCGCTCAAATAAATAAAATATAAAATAATTGCAAAGGGGGTCAGCTAATTGCTATAACTCGCTGTACATTCATTTTCAGTCTTAATTATCACATAAATCGGAATTGTATATTTTTATACCTACATAATAGGTAAAAATTCAAAAAAAAAAAAAATATTAGTCTTAAAAATATCTGAAATAATAAAATCACCGCAAGTTGTTACTCTTCATACAAAAAACAAACTAATAAAAAAATATTACACTAATCAACAGTTGTAAATAGACTATTTTTAATCTTCTATATCACAGAGAAATCAACATTGTACATAATTTTCTTACAATAATAGCAATAATTTTAAACATTACTTATCAAAAATAAATAAAATCACAGTTACTTTGTCGTCGTCCACGAAACAAATATGGCAATTATTGCAGACAGTTGTTCTATGCAGCTTTTTAAATTTATCGAACCATTTTCATAATTTGCTACAATTTGGTTGATTTTGGCATGGGACTTTACGTATTTCTCTTCGTTTCGTCTTCGTTTGTCTCTATCTCGCTCTTTCTTTTGTTAGTTTGCGTTATTGTCTTATTATACTATCTGGACTGAGCCTTTCTAATTTAGTATTACACAAAAATGAACCATAATGAGCAGTCGTTAGGTTTACTTTGGTTTGACTGTCTTAACCGAGGCGAAAGAGATAGCCGGAAAATATGACACTTACTTGCTTACTTATTACTTGCGTATTTTTTTTTAAGTCCCATGAAAATATATTTTACTTTGTCCACTGTTTTTTTGGGCTGGCAACCCCGCCCAAGGAAGAGCCAAAACAAAGTACTCGTCAAATTTTTACTAGAAATTACCTAAAAAAGTGCTTAAAATTGCTTAAGTGCGAGTGTCGACGGCGTCCAACAACATAACCTCTGCGACGCAAGTATTTACTTACTTTTGAGGGGCGATTTTTCTACTTGGTCCCAGTATCCTTCGGCATAATTGGTGGTTGAATTTTTCAAAAACCACGCACACACGCACATCGGGCACTTATTTCGAGCTGAACAATTTTATTCCACCAACATTTTACGAAAAAATCACACTACTGCGCCGGCGCCGAACGAACTGTCTGTCGTCTGTCACTTCGTTGTTTGTTTGGATTTAAACGTCACCTGTCATCCACTCGACGTTCCAGTCAACGCATTTTGCATCACTACAAGATGAATTGAACACCTGCCTGCGGTCGTCGGGTACGTTGCGAAAAGTGTGAAAAGTTAGTTTTAGGGGTTGACTTTTATTATCTTTGACATTATTATTTAATTCTTTGTACATGACATTGTTAAGTTTTACTTTTTTTTTGTTTTAGAATTTCGACTTTTGGGTATATACTAATATACCTGTTTACTTAATAGATTGTCTGTCAGAATTAATTATTTATTAACTTAATTTTGAATTTAATTGATATATGAAATTAATAATTGTTTTTGAGATTTTGCTACAAAGTAATTATTTTATGAATGTTTATTTTTTTTTGTTTTTTTTTCGGATTTAATTTTTTTACTAACTTAATTTTGAATTTAATTGATATATTAAATAAATAATTGTTTTTGAGATTTTGCTACAAAGTAATTATTTTATTAATGTTTTAATTTTTATTTTTATTTTGATAAATATGTGAATAGATTAATTTTATGGTGATATAGTTTTTATGTTCCATTTATAGTCTAGTCTAGTTTCTAGTCTAGTTAATGTTTTTTTTTTTTTTACAATTTTAACACTTAGTCATTTTGTTTTTGTATCAATTATTTTTAGAATTTATACAGATTGTAGTAGAATGAGTTCCTCCTCTTTGTCGCCGTGCCCTCACTGTCCCGATTCATCACGTCTTTTTAGTTTTCGGGGCCTCAAAATACACATAGGGCGCATGCATAAAGATGCGACGTCTACTATACTCTCAGGTAGCCAGGCGGGTTTTTCAGCGAGTTCAACGCTGCTGTCTAGGGGGCCGTCGCAGCAGGGGGTGTCATTTCAAAATCTGCCTAAACTCAAAAGAAATACGCCCGTTTTGCGACACATCCCTCGGGGTGCGCGTAGTTTGGCGGCGGAAAAACTTTCCCAAATTATTAACAGCTGCGTGGATAACAATGGTGTTGAAGATTGGTACTCTCTCCTTACCTTCTCTTTTAAAGCATTAAAGACTCCAAGCAGATCGGACAAGGGTAACATGGTGCAGAAAGTTAAAAATAATATCGGTTCCTTTGGCCATTGCTGCTTGGAGTCGCCGGAAATTGATGAGAGAAAGTCTTTTGGATCCCACTCTATTTCGAGGGCCATTGAGACCAAGGTCCATGAGGGGGACCTAAGAGGAGCAGTTCGTCTGTTAATGTCTGACGATACCATGGCTCAATCTGCTCCTGAGACTCTTGATGCTTTGAAATTAAAGCACCCCTCGCCGTCTCGTCCGCTTGTTTTTCCAGATCCCCCTGATCAGTCATTTTTACCGCTGACTGTCACTGTCGAGGATGTGTCTCTGGCTCTTGGCTCCTTCTATAGTGGTTCGGCTGCAGGGCTAGATGGAATCAGACCGGGGCACCTAAAAGAGTTGACGTCCAGTTCGGCAGGCGACAATGGCCAACGCCTTCTGGAGTCATTGTGCAGGCTGTGCAATTTCTTGCTTAGCGGTCAATTAAATCGAGAGGTATGTCCATACTTGTACGGGGCTTCTCTTTGCGCTATCGCTAAGAAGGATGGGGGTTTGAGGCCAATTGCCATTGGTAGCACCTTTCGGCGCCTGACAGCTAAGCTGGCATGTCGAGCCGTTAAGGAAGAGATGGCAGCTTATTTGCAGCCTCATCAAGTAGGCTTCGGTACGCTCCTCGGGTGCGAGGCTGCCATACATGCCACTCGTGCTTTTGCGACGGGGCCCGAAAACGCGAACTGCATCATTGTGAAGCTTGATGTCAGGAATGCGTTTAATACCTTGGAAAGGGATGTTCTCTTAAGGGAGGTGAGGGGGAGGACCCCGTCTTTATACCCGTTTCTCCATCAGGTCTACGAGGCACCCTCCAATCTTTACTTTGGTGATGCTTTGATCAAGTCTCAGGTTGGAGCTCAGCAGGGAGACCCTCTTGGGCCGCTCACTTTTAGCCTGGCCATCCAAGCCTCAATCCACGACCTAAAATCACCTCTGAACGTGTGGTACTTGGATGACGGTACCATAGGCGGCAAACCTGAGGATGTGGAACAAGACATCCGCACATTAATTCCACGTCTCAGGGAGCTGGGCCTTGAGGTAAACTCAGCTAAATGTGAGTTCTTCCCCTGTGGTCCTGAGGCTGTGCCAAAATTCTCGCACTTTTCTTCCTTTCTTCCGGGTCTCACTATGCTTTCACCTAACTCTTTCAATCTCTTGGGCGCCCCGATCTTCCCTGATGCGGTCCCTGAGGCTCTAGAGGATCGCAAGCGTAATCTTCTCGACGCCCACAGAAGGCTCAAGAATCTCTCTGCCCACGTCGCTTTGGTACTTTTGCGCATGTGTTTCGCGGTACCGAAGTTGACATACTTTTTGCGGACTGCCCCGACGTGGTGGTTCCCACAGTCTCTCTCATCTTTCGATGAAGCTCTTAAGGAGACGGTAGAGAGTATTTTGAACGTTTCGCTGAACGAAGCTCAATGGGCGCAAGCGGCTTTGCCGATCCGGCATGGAGGTCTGGGGGTTCGTCGCGCACAGGATGTCGGCTTGCCGGCCTTCTTGGCGTCTGCGCATGGGGTTACTGACTTGGTCGCTCGCATTCTATCCCTTGATGGCGAACAAGTCAGTATCCCTTTCGCAGCGGATGCTCTGGCGGCCTGGTCAGGCCATTGCCCTGGCGGTATCATCCCGGAGGAACCTCAAGTGCAGCGCTCTTGGGATGATGTAGGAGCGAAGGCGGTTCTAGCCGGACTTATAGATCGGGCGGAGGGGGTTGAATTGGCGCGCTTAAAGGCAGTGTCGCGGTCAGAATCAGGAGCGTGGTTGCAAGCGCTTCCTTCACCTCACCTAGGCACTTTACTTGACGGCGACTCTTTGCGGGTGGCGGTGGCTCTCCGCCTGGGCTGCGATGTCTGTGAACCACATATATGCATCTGCGGGTCCAGAGTGGAGGCCAATGGCCACCACGCGTTAAGTTGCTGTCGTTGCTCAGGGAGGTTTCCGCGGCACCATGCTCTCAACGACATTATCCGGAGAGCGCTGGTTGGCGCCAATATCCCTTGTGTCCTGGAGCCGCCGGGTCTCTGTCGTTTGGATGGCAAAAGACCAGATGGCCTGACTTTGGTACCCTGGCAAAAGGGTAAGTGCCTACTTTGGGACGCAACTTGTGTTAGCACGTTTGCCGCCAGTCATCTCCCTCGCACTGTCGGGTCACCCGGTGCCGCGGCTGAATCAGCCGCTGTCAAAAAGCGGGTCAAATATGCAATCTTGGAGCCGAGGTATTATTTTGTCCCACTGGCTGTGGAAACCACTGGTTGCTGGGGGTCCGACGCTATCAAATTTGTGGCCGAGATCGGCCGGCGACTTAGAGATAGGGGCGGTGACCCACGCTCTGGTTCTTTCCTGGTGCAGAGGCTAGCCCTGGCAATTCAGCGCGGAAACGCTGCAAGTGTCATGGGCTCCTTTGCACCGGGAACGTCTAGGGACTGTGGACTTCTTATGACTTAAGGTTTTTTATAAACCGGCTTAAATAATTATCGGACATGATTTGTATTTTAATATTAAATAAATATTTTTAGTTCTTTTCATTTACTTATTAATATATTTTTTAGCTACTTTGTCCACTAAACACTAAAAATTAAACTTATTTTATAGGTACTTTTTTTACATTTTTTAGTTTTGGCCCTATCAGAATACCAGCGCTGTGACGTTTTTTTTTTAAATGTTACAGCATCATGCTGAGATAGGGGCCTTTTGGCCTCGTACAGGACCAATTTCATTTCATGTTTTATTTTTTATTTTTGTCTTTGTTTATTTTTTTATTTTTACTATTTGTAAGTACTGTTAATTTAACCATTTTTATTTGTGTTTTGTCCTGTGCGGGCTAATAAATGCTTTTTCTTTCTTTCTTTCTTTCTTTTGAGTCAATTTGATTTACTCACTATACCGATACAGTGTATCCATTTTTTGATGACTGTACTTAGCAACGACTAATGACGGAGTGCCGAGATGGGAATTTTTCGTAAAGATGATAAATTAATTCATGGGTGCCGAGATGGGAAGGTGCCGAGATGGGACTAAACCGTTTAATTGCTGAGTATTATTACAAACAAACCACGTCTAGGTAGTAATACAATTATTTACATTTTGATTGTACAATTATTAAAATGCACAAAGCTTGTATCACTCATTTTTGTAAACAACAAAGTCCATTGCAATAATTTACTAATATCGAACAAAAATGGCGGGATTCGATGTTAATTCGAATTAACCTACAAGTTTTTTTTTTAATTACGGCGCTGTGGTAGTGAATCGCACGTGTTAGACAATGTTCTTTTTTTAAAACGAGTTGCATAATGAAATTTAGTACAACATTATAACACCCGTTTGGATGTTATAATGGTTATTATGACACTGGCTGTTTTAATGTTGGCCATAAGCTAACTGTTTCAGATACTTTTATAGAGGATTTATAGCATGGGTGTAGATAAAATTATTTATAATAATGAATAAGTTACCAACTTTTTGTTTTTAATAACGATTTCTCTTAAATCACTGCAAAAAGTACTTTTAAAGGTTCCGTACCCAAAGAGCACGCGGCACTCGGCAGCAACAGCTGTACGTGTTCTTCGAAGCACAGAGAAAACTCGGTATATACACACATCAAAAGTGTCTAGGGATCAAGCATTTTTATGCGGATTTCTTGAGATTGAGATGTGGCTTTGTAATAAATTTATGATTTTATAAATTTATATGGATCCTTTTTGGTGCATTTCATAATTTGAATCAGGAACTCTCAATCAAATTCGAGTAAAAGATGAAAATAAGCTGTCAATATTTTCCCTATAAAAACATACAACGCATTGAAGACATTATTAGTGCTACTGTTTCCCTACTACTGATTAAAACCAACGTTATTATGGAGCGGCGACGTCATTTAAGCAGGGAAGAAATTAATGCTCAGAGCCGTGGGAATGATAGAAGCTGGTTCCCGGCAACGTACTGTAGCTTTAGCTCTGAATACAAGTCAGAGTGTTATCAGTCGACTTTGGACACGTTACCGAAGCACTGGTACCGTGGCTGAGCGCCATGGAGGACGGTATCGCTGCACCACACGGAGACAAGACCGATACATTCAAATCTTAACTCGAAGAGCTCCAACAATAACCGCCATGATGTTAGCCGTGAGGCTTCATCACTCTTCAGGGAACTTAATTAGCGACCAAACAGTCAGAAACCGCTTGCATGAAGTGAACCTTCATTCCCGAAGACCGCTACGGGTACCACCTATAGCAATGCACAATTGTATGATTCGATATCAATGGGCTCTTGAACACAGAAATTGGGCAGAAGAACAATGGCGTTTCGTGTGCTTTTCTGATGAGTCTCGTTTTGGTATGAGACCGGATACAAGACGTATACGACACTGGAGAACCCCTGGACGCCAACAGCGATTAAAATCCTGCCAGGAAGTCCATCCTTATAGTGGTGGAACCATCATGGTATGGGCGGGTATTTGGATCGGCGGAAGAACTGAGTTGATTTGGATCAGAGGCAACCTCAACGCTCAAATTTATGCTGAGACGATTGTATCAGACGTCATCGTTCCTCTACAAGTGCAAATCGGTCCCTTATTTCAGTTAATGCATGATAATGCACGACCGCACACCGCAAGAGTTGTAAGACAGACTCTCGCCGCAGCTAACATCAATGTCCTGCCCTGGCCTGCTCAGTCGCCAGACTTGAACCCGATTGAGCATGCATGGGATATGCTACAGAGAAGAGCTCTGCCGAATATGGAGGGTATCCAGTCGCAAGAAGACCTTTTTTTGTTGTTGCAACGAACATGGGCGGCCATTCCACAGCGTGATTTGGATGAACTCATTTTGAGTATGCCAAACCGATGTTCTTGTGTTGTTAGTGTTCGCGGTAGAAACACGGATTATTAATTGTTTAAGTTACCCAATAAAATTTTAAAGAAAACTGTGTTTTCAGTCATTTTTTCGAACTTTAATGTTAGTGGTTCAAATGTCAAAAATCCCTTTATTAGGAAAATGGCAAATTTCTTTATTAATGCAAAGGTGACTTGGTTTATCGTTACTGTGACAAACGAAAACACTTTATTTGATGAATCCTTAAAGAAAATTTTAATTAATATCAATCAGGAGAAAAGTTATTGCAAAAATATATGTTGATCCCTAGATACTTTTGATGTGTGTATAATGATTAGTGACCCATCCGCGGACCAACCAGGGCAAGCACGGCTTAACCTTGATAATCGACCAGTGTAGCTGTTATTATTTAGCCACAAACACTATAACCACATATCTACGTATATCTATTAAAAAACACTATCACTTCGTTGAAAACAGAGAGCTGTATAAATCCGCTTCTTTTATAATATTGAAAAGCAACACTATCGAGACGGGATTTATCCATATTCCCGCAGGAAAATAGAAAATGGGTCACTGAAATTTTGATGCAAATAGAAGTAGCTTAGCTTTTAGCAGCTGATGTTATTTTATTTGTGAACCTGAAAATTTTCTTGGTAGTTGATCCGAACACAATAATAATTTGAAACAGAAAATATTTCAGCAAGAAAACGTAGACGTAAACCGTGCATTTTTAGGAGACATCGCACAGTACAAAACCAATAAAAAATTGCGTTTTTAACGATTTACAATCAAAGTCAATCAATATTATTTTTTATTTTATTATATGTGTAGGTATTTGTATGTATGTTTATTATTATAGTTGTAGTTTTGTTTTAAGTTTAAATTTAAATTTTTGTGTCTAACTTGTCTACACACTGTGTCTACATTTCTTATCCAACTTTCCTCTCGCAGGTCTGCTGGAAGAAATTTCATAAGAAATAAGCAGTAGCTTTGTGCTCTTCTATGTAAATATATTGTCCTGTAAAGTATTTTGTGTGTACATGAATAAATAAATTAAAAATTTCTTCTTATTTCCTTTATAACTCTATTCTTTATTCGTATGTCGAAGGAGTCACCTGCATTGGTCTGAAGACGTGGTCAAAAGTTAGATCTTTGAGGAGTGGTCGTTAAAAGTTGTGGCTATCCTTAAAGGAATCTGTCCACTACACGGTACTACCCTATCCTTGCGGTGAACGAGAGAATTATGACACGGACTACTATGCCCACTAGAACGTATCATCACCATATCCTACCATTTTCCGTTTTAGTAAGGTGGCTTGTATGGTGTAGTATAGTGGGCAGTCTCCTTTACTCGTAAAACAATAAGTGCCTCGAGTTTCTAAGCATTGTAAAAATTACTGCGCCCCGGTTCGACAGTTATTTTCATCTTCATTTTCCTAAACTATGTAATTGCCGAACATAAGTTTTTTTGGAATGGCACTCAACGTATGAGGCTGGCTTCTGCTTAACCGGAATATAAAGGTTATAAATAAACTCTTAAAGAAGTCGACAGGCACTTGTTCTCCCCATAATTGCGATATTTTTTTTGTTCTAGACCTACCTGGAAACCTTCTAGTTACGGAGATATTGGGGTCAAAGTTCTAACTTTTTCACAAGTATTTTTTTTAAAATACATGTTTTTAATGTAACAACTTTACTTTAAACACCTCCACGGCCCCCACACTATTCAATTCATCCACCAGCATAATGTTTTGAGTGCGTTACATAGAGTTTTATCGTAAAACTTAATTTTTCACCCAAAAAATAAGTTATTTCCCAGCAATAATTTTTGCGTAGGGTTACTTAGTTTTATGTAGGTAAAGAATGCTTGGTTAACGGCTTCATGAAGAGTCTGTTTACACCCTGTATATGCCAACTGTTACTGTCTACGCTCATCTGTCTTTGTTCCTCAATCAACTGCAAGTCAACCTCACCTCACACACCTATTCAATTACACAAAAACACCATTATGTTCCCGACACCACCATGGCCTAATTTCTTCACCATTGTTGTCCACAAAAAAGCCATAATCTCTTAAGTGAAGACCTTTCACTTTTCGTCCATTAGCAATGTAATCACCTTTGTGAAACTTTTTTTTTCTTTAATGGAGTCAAAAATTCATGGCATGCTAATTTAATTTAGTCATGACTGAAACTGGGGTATGGGAAGGACTGTAATTGATTGATGTTTAGGAGGTTTAGCCATTTACAAGCGTGTTCATGTTTTCAGGGTTACGTATATATACGTATATACCTAAGTTTATCCTAACTATTGTCGATATAACTACTTTTGATTCACATTATGTTCATAACACATATTTGGTCGAGTCAACTACTGTTTCACTTACCTAATTTTGATTCAACTAAAATCAATCGCACTAACGAACGATTAATCTAATGGTTTTCTAAGATATTGGCTATTGACCTTGATTGGATGTGACGCGCGCTCACTACGCTTGCATTTTACATTACACACTCACTTTCTGTCACAAAATGTCGTCGTCGCTCCGCCAGCCTTTGACCTACGCTCTTCACGCCAGGTAACAAGACCCAATGCAAAAAAGCATTATGCAATACTGAGTTTAGGTGAATCAACCGTAGATGAATGGTCCTTTATGGATTTCGTTCATTAGTTATTACGAAAATCTGTGAAACGATCTTTAGATATTTTAAATAGTAGGTCTTTGGACCGTAGTTATATCAAAAATAGTTAGGATAAACTTAGGCATTATAATACGTACCCGTTTTCAGCTATCCTTCGTCGTGTCAATGATAATTTAACACAACGTCTCCTGGGGAGAAAAGTGGAAATTGTGTTTCCTACTCGTCCGCTATTATTTTCTGATTAATTTCGTTACGGGATCCAAGCTAGTTATATGGTTACTCTGGGACTTCATCGAGCTTCATTGTCTTGACCCTTTATAATGATAAATGAATGATGTTTATTTTGCAAGTAGGTTTTTACAAACACTTTTACACGTCATTTTTTAAAACTAGATGGGGCCGGTGTTTCGTACCTGACTACTCTGAGAAGAAACAGCCGAAACAAACTCAGAGGTCATAGTCTCTTTTAAAGTCCAGACAATCTTGCTCAATTCACATGAGGACTATGCAGATTAGTGTCTGAGATGGTCTTTTGAAGAAAGAACCATACAGATTTGAGTGGACCTGTCCAGTCAGTGCAAGCATTTGTCAGTTAACGTGTAGCTCAACTTATAACTCAAGGAGCTCAACGAAACGACGAACAATACCAAAGAAAGGACATTTGGGAAGGTCGCTTATAGTACTCAAACTGCCAGACAGTTGTGGGAAAAAAACAAACAAAAAATAAAAATGTGACCCACATGGTCCCCACATTCACAATAATCAAATAAAATTAATAACAAATTCTTTTCAAATGAATGTAAGTAAAAAAAAAACACAAAAATCATTAAATGTCGCAATGATAATAAAATAAAAAAGTAAAATACTTAAAAAAATAAGTATTCATGTCAAATCAGTAAATGTCACATAAAACAATAAAAAATAAAAGTAAAATAATAAAATACATGTCAAAAAAAAATTCAATGTCAGAGTGTATAAAAGAAAGGAATCAATAATAAACAAGCGAAGTCCGAAATTTCGACATTCACAGAGCAAATTTCATTGGAGCAGCTTAATCCCAAGCTTTTTTATCTTCAAGATAGTGATTAACATGATAGTAGGCTTTCAGGCACAGCTTCCGTTTTATAAACGATTTGAATTTATTTAGGCTTAGTGCTTGAATTTGGCTCGGAAGTTTATTGTAAAAGCGTATACATTGGCATCTGAACGTACCTCCTATTTTTTTGAGCCTCGTTGCAGGAACAACAAATTTGTGTTTGTTCCTCGTGTTTATGTTGTGGATATCACTGTATTTTTTAAATAAATTAATATTTTTGTGGGCGTACAAAAGGTTTTCATAAATAAACTGAGAGGGCACAGTAATAATATTAGTTTCTTTAAATTTTTCTCTGAGGGAGTATCTGGGACTTAATTTATAAATTGAACGAATTGCCCTTTTTTGCAAAACAAATATTGTCTGAATATCGGCGGCATTGCCCCACAAGAGAATACCGTACGACATCACGCTATGGAAATAACTAAAGTAAACTAAACGGGCTGTCTCTAAGTCAGTTAAATCACGAATTCTTCTAACGGCGAATGCTGCAGAGCTAAGTTTCTTCGACAGTTTGTCTATATGCGGGCCCCACTGAAGCTTGGCATCCAAAGTTATGCCTAAGAAGACTGTGCTATCTTCCGCTTTTAGCTCTTCATCCTTAATTAGTACAGTAGTTTCCACTTGTCTTACATGGGGTATCGTAAACTTAATACACTTAGTTTTTTTCTCATTTAGGAGTAGATTATTAACATTAAACCAATTAACGACTTTCGCCAGGGCGCTATTAACATCATCCGCAACTAACTGCTGACGTTTGAGTTTAAATAAAAGAGAAGTGTCGTCTGCAAACAATACTATGTCATGATTATCCTTTATGAGGTAAGGCAAGTCATTTATATAAATAAGAAACAAAAATGGACCAAGAATTGAGCCCTGGGGTACCCCCATTCTTACTACGGATCCGGGAGATCTTTTCCCTTTAACATCAACTCTCTGAATCCTGTCACTCAAATATGAAATAAGAAGAGCCAGGGAGGCGTTACGGATTCCGTAGTGGTGTAGTTTCCTGATTAATGTTTCATGAAGAACACAATCGAAAGCTTTAGATAAATCGCAAAAAATGCCCAAAGCATCGCATTTGTCCTCCCAGGCATTATAAATGTGTCCTAAAAGTTCAACACCGGCACCGGCATCAGTAGTTGAACGACCCCTTGTAAAACCAAACTGTTTTTTATGTAATAACTTATATTTATTGAAAAAACTTTGCATTTGTGCCAAAATTAATTTTTCAAAAATTTTACTAAACGTGGGTAGTACTGAAATGGGTCTATAATTAGTGGGGTCTGATGTACTACCCGATTTAAACAATGGTATTATTTTACTATATTTCATTAGATCAGGAAACTCACCACGGTCAATACAATCGTTAAATATTACAGCTAATGAAGGAGCTACAATGTTTATAATGGATTTAGCAACTTCCACAGAATGACCCCATAGATCGGCGGTCTTTTTAACATTTAAGGTGTGAAAAGTTTTAATTATATCTTTACAGGTGACATATTCAAAATTAAATTCGGAATCACAGACTGAAACGTTTTCCCTTAGTAAAGACTCGGCAGCAGCAGGTGACGAGTTTAGCGATTTAGTAGTCGATACGGGAATATCCGCAAAGAAATTTTCAAAGGCTGTGGCAACTTGAGTGTCTGAATTTAAAATTTTATCGCCAATAGCAAGGCTGTAGTCACTGTTTCGGTTGCAAGACTTTCCCGTTTCGCTATTAATAATATTCCATGTCATTCTAATTACATTACTACTATTTTTAATTTTTGAACTCAAGTAACGTGACTTTGCTATAAAACAAACTTTTTTAAATATTTTAGAATAATTTTTAACATACAACTTAAATTCTCCAGTGTTTATATAGGTCCGCTCTGCATACAGCTCATAAAGTCGTTTTCGACTCTTATGAATACCAATAGTGGCCCAGTCGTTGAAGGAAGCGTTACTATTAACCGAGATTGTCTTAGGAATAAATGTGGTATTAAATTGTGTGCAATACATACTGAAAAAATCGTTATAATGTTGATTGGGATCATCATTAGTTGACAGTAGTGGTAATTTAGACAAAAGTTTAGTTTTAAAGGTTTCCAGGCGAGTTTTAGTTTTTGGATTAACAATGATATCCTTTTTAGTGACTTTCTTGCTTACATTAGGAATTGTGATCAATTGCCCACAATGATCAGAATCTAATAAGTTAATAATTTCTTTGTGGGTAGGTATAACATCTGTGTAAATATTATCTAGGCAAGTGGCACTAGTTGGTGTTATTCTAGTGGGCTCCAGAAATTTGTTTTCAAGATTGTATGAATGAAACAGGCTTAAAATTTTAGTACTTAACCCAGAACTTTCTAACAAATTAATATTAAAATCACCGCTAATAATTATAGACTTCTTAGAATTACAGATTTTATGCAACACTTCATCCATTACCTTTTCAAAACAATCATACAATCCTGAAGGAGGTCTATACACACTTAATATGATAAACTGCTCCAACTCTATACAGGCTATTTCAACTGTTCGCTCAACAGATAGGCTTACAATATCCTTGCGGTCTTTAAACTTAAGCTGATTATTTACTAGGATTAATGCGCCGCCATGTATAGCATTTACCCTGCTGAATGAACTACCAACCTGGTGATTACTAAAATTGAAAATTAATTGGTGACATTTGAGCCAATGTTCCGTTATACAAAGAATATCTATGCAATTACAATTCATGAAAAGTTCTACTTCTAATTCTTTGTTCAAAAATCCTTGAATATTTTGATGAACTCAAACTCAAACTCAAACTCAAACTAAAAGCATTTATTTCAATTAGACCATTACGGCACTTTTGAAAGTCAAAAATACAAAAAAGAAAATCAAAGCTACAGTCCCAGTCACAAGGCATAATAACTTGAGAAAGTACTGTAGTTGCCCATTCCCTAGCGTAGATCTCTATGGAGAAGAATGGGCAAGAAACTCCATGGACACTCTTTTAAAATCAAAATATTGTTACAAAATCTTGGTTACATCATTAATTTTGAGATTATACATAAATGTGAGAACGATGTAGAAAGACGTGCACACTAAGAGCATCCAGAGTGAAAGATTAGATTAAAAATGTATGAATAAAGTAATTAAAATGAACCTTGGCAGCTAAGAGATGACCAGTCCCAACTGACAGCGCCCGTTCACAGACATGACGCAAGGTTGATACTATTAAAATTCTCAAAACATTCGCCTGATTTACTATCTGGCTTCCTTATATTGCAAGAGGTTGCCTCTGTTGTCGAAATTGCTAATTTAAATGATTCTCTGAGGCCCTACTCTCTAACGTCCGTCCGTCCATCCGTCTCTATCCGTCTCTCTCGCGCACGTCTGCAGATGAGTGCGAATTAAAGAGACGGATAGAAACGGACGGACGGACGGACGTTAGAGAGTAGGGCCCCTGATTCATTCATTGTTGACAAACTATTGGTAGAGTAATTTAGGCTAATATTGCATTGATCAACAGAGGCAACTTGATTAGCCAAGTTCTTGGCTGTAATAGAAAAATAATAAGATAGCGACACAGCTACTTGTCTTTTACAATAGTTTGTCAGATAGCACCTGTCTACAAGATATCTATGTTTTGTCAAATAAAAATTGTTGCCAATATAATTGTTGATGTCAAGTAAATGAAATGAATTATTATTGAATGTCAAATTATGCAATGTCATATTAATATTTCTGGTTGTTGCCTCTGTTGATTCTGGGTTTCAGGAGTTGCAGTGGTTTGGGAATAGTGTGACGAACTTGTCAACAAAAAACACTTTGCCCAGAAGAAGAAGAGGCTGCGGACGTTCCTCAAGGTACTATGGGGGTCTTTTCCGCCTGACCAGTTTAAAATTTTTTCGCTAAAATCATGCGGAGACGCCGAGCCACGCCCCCTTAAAGTTTGGGCCTATTAGGAAATCGTCAACTTTGGCGCGCATAATAACAATAACTCTCGATTGGCGTGCGTCGTCAGTGCGCTCGGCCGATTCGGTATCTTTTCATTCATTATTTCTATACAAAGTCAAGGGGGCGGGGCTAAAGAGCGTTTCTATGTTGCGAGTGCAAGCAAAAATTACCTTAGTGGTGGTCAGGCGGGAGTGTCCTCGATAGTACGGGTGGAGTTGCACAAGGAGTAACCCCAGGAGCAGCAGGGCAAATTTAATATTCCTAAACTGTGGTCTTTTAGAATAGAAAAGAATATATTTATTTGTGTAAAAACATGGTATATTAAGGTCTTATAAATAGGGTTGTGAACTTACATGTTTCGCCATAGAATGGCATTTAAATATAAGAACATCTCAAAAGTAAAATTTTAATACAGCATCAATAAAATTATTCCAAATTAATATTACATGTCTAGGTAATTTATTAATTTACAATTTATTCAGGATTCGTATCTATTCGAAATCTTAACAATTTTAAACTCTTTTAATTAAAAAAATAAATAAAAATATAACAAACTATTACAATACTTTGTAGAACTCAGTAGCCATATGTATCGGTTACTTATTTTTCATGAAATTCTTTTACACAATAAAAACAGTAGTCAATACGCCATTTATGTAATTCTGTCTAAGTATCTACGGTTTAATATGGTTGAATATGCATTGAAAACTCTGTTTTTGTTTGATGGCTTCACAGTTCTTACCTCTTTTTAAAAGTGAAGAATAAAAACCGGCCAAGTGCGAGTCGGACTCACGCACGAAGCGTTCCGTACCATTATCTATACAAAATTAGACAAAACAGCAAAAAAAAACCCTTTGGTTGTATGGGAGACCCCCTTAAATATTAATTTTCTTCTGTTTACATTATTATTATACATTGTATTTTTTGTTATAGCGGCAACAAAAATACATCATCTGTGAAAATTTTAACTGTCTAGCTATCACGGTTTATGAGATACAGCCTGGTGACAGACAAACGGACGGAAGGATGGACGGACAGTGGAGTCTCAGTAATAGGGTCTTGTTTTTACCCATTGGATAGGGAACCCTAAAAACTGTGTTTCATTCTCTGTTCTGTGTTATTAGAATTTGTATTTGATCTGGATTAAGTAGATTTTAGATTAATTCACGAAACAAAAGTAAGCTGAGATTTAATTACTGAAACACGAAGCTTTGAAACTTTCCACCAACTAAAGATTGAATTATTTATTATTTAAATAAAACTATAATATCTTAACAGCATAAATCATTAAGATGTAGTAATTTTAAGGCTAATCTTTTATAAAGCCTAATTTAGTAAAGCCTCATTTTTATCAATTTGGCTAATTATTCACTACTCCTATAATATTCTTCAGTGAAAACATTGTAAAGCTACTTAGACTATTACAGAAACGTTTGAAACTACAACCAAGAGTACCTATTCTAATGACGAATGAAATAGTTGAATATCAATGCAAGCAAAACGTGTATCATCGAGTCATCACATCGGATATCACATAGTAGAACAGCCACCAATTAGGCCGCTCCAATATCAGGCGAGATAGTGTACAAACCGAGCCTTACAAAATTAACAATAATTCAAATGAAGACGTTCTAAGAGTGTGTATTTTTCAAATAGTTTGCGTCATGAGAAAAGGCAATGTATCAAAAACGTAAACAAAACAAGCCTACAACAAACAAACAAAACGAAGTAAATCAGACAAAAAAAAGCAAAACGATAGCAGTATTTAACAAAACACGCTTTCCTTATTTGTTTTTTCAATCAGTCCCATTCACAAGTTACCAAGTTCGTCTCCGCGAAAGATTTCCACAGAATCCTTTCGTATCTTCGCCGAGATTTGGCGGAAACTCGTATTTTCTTTCAATCGATTGGTTGGAGCTTTATTACTTTGTTCGGAAGCCATTTTTCAGCCGCTTAGCGCAAACGCAACCCTCTCCAAAATATCTTAAACAAATTTATTCAAGCTTACGTGGGTTGTTTTGTTTGCATGACAAAATAAAGTGATGTAGGCAGAAGATAGATAAAGATTTCGCGCTAAAATACCTACCTACCTAAGGTAGGTATTTTAGCGCGAAATCTTTATTTTATTCTACTTCTTAATAATAAAGTTAAAATTTGATAGTTTGTGAGCATGGATGGAATAGAGAGAATAATTAAATTTCAGTCTGTTTGGTTAACTTATCTTTTATATTATATATATATATATATATATATTATTTTTTTTGTATCACTTTTAATGTCTAATTAGGCGCATAATATAGTGCATGCTCTTCTATAAGTAATGGGGCACTTAGACGTAAGTTTGAATTGTTGTACTATATACTATGTAATAGTGTAGTGTAGTGTACCTATTGTTGAAGAGCCAAATAAAAAAAATGGATAGATAAAGGATGTTTGTTACTCTTTCACACAAAAACTGTTACTGTTATATGACATATACTGACATATTACTGTTATATGATAAATGATGTTTATTTTGCAAGTAGGTTTTTACAAACACTTTTACACGTCATTTTTTTTAAACTAGGTGGGGCCGGTGTTTTGTACCTGACTACTCTGAGAAGAAACAGCCGAAACTACCGCTAGCTTTCTTGTTACAATTATTTTTGTATTAAAGTTTTAGGAGCATAATTTGTTTAACTTACGGAGATATTTAGTTTAGACTGGATAAGATAAAATAATACCAAGGCCTCTAAGTTGTAAAACATAATTTTTAGTAGGCTCTAAGTAATAAAATATTTAGCTACGTATTTAAGTTATTACTTTAAACATAATAATATTCTAAAGAAGCATTTCTACGATAAGATATTTAAGGACCATAGTTACTTCAGATGAGTCTATTTGTAAATGTGCTCTTAAGAAACTGAAATATTCGGCGAATATCCATCTTTCAGAAGTTGAAAGTTTGTGAATGAAAGTTAGGACTTAAACTTTTACTTATGTTTCAGGATATTGAAGAACTTACCGACGCGACGCGACAACTGAGGAGTCCTACGGACTTAATTTACGTCTAAATAACGAATGTTTTGAAATTGGGTCTTTTGATTTACTTCTATAAATTTCTACGTGACATTTGGCCTTGAATCCTAAAAGAGTTAGGCAGACGTGTACCTAATTATACCCACATTTTGCCAGTTATGTTTTATTAGCCATGTAATAGGGTCCCATATAATCGTTTAGCTTTCAAAATTAAAGTTCGAGAGTACATTCGCAAGAAGCTGGCAGTTTCATCACATCGGTAATGTTTTCTCTATTGTTTGTCTTTTTATTCCGTTATCCGTGTAAATATCTATTTACAGTAATAAATAGTTTGATATATAGTTATAGTATTTATATATTATGTCGCCGCAAGAGGCTCTATCTGCTAAGATTTAATCTAATTAATAGCACTCATAATTCTATTCCATGATAAAACCGGTGAACCTGCCATCTCTGCTTGGCAGTACAATTATTACATAGAACTTAATTAATTGACAGATGAGTTAAGCGCCATCTATTGGCTTACCTAGTAGGTAGGTACTTAGATAGTTCATGGTTTCAAATAGTAATTAATTAAACAAAAGTCTAGCTAAAGACTCTCAGTAAGTCTTTAGCTAGATCTATAGTTAAAATTATGATAAGCAAGTATTTTATGACATTGGATTTGTAATTATTATTGTTCATTTGACACAAGATTGTTTATGAGGCAACACTACAGGTGGAAGATGGCGCCGATTACGATTTGATCAATAACTCAATTAATAATTTGAAACTACAACTAAATCAGATTATCTAACTAAAACAAACTAAAAAGTAACAAGATTATTTTACAGAACAATTTATTAGTGAAAGACTTCTTATGTGTTCTTTGTATTAAATCCTTTGATTTACCGGAAATGGTTTTAAAGCAAGATCGAATATTGTTGTAAAAAGTAATGAAGCGACTAATTAGCTTTAACTAGATAAAACCTTTGCATTTGTGAATATTGGAAATTTTTAATTAATAAAATGATTAATTGCGAATTATTCTAGAATTATTTGTAAGTTTTAATGAATTTATTATGTAATTAATAAACTGTACTGAATGAGGGACTTCCGCCTACTCAGAATGGACGCGTGAGCAACGAGCAGTCACGTTAGCTTACGATTAGCAAAAACAATTGAAATACTAAGTAATTATAAGTGAACGATATTAATAAGATGTGAAAATGTTATCTGTAATACGATTTAAAATAATGTGAGGAGTTTCTTCATCCATTCGTCTCCTCAACCATAATAATTTGCGAATGGACGACTCAACACTCTAGAAAGTTAATCAGTTTCTGTACCTAAATGGTTTAATAGAAATAAACGTTTGGAATTTGAGTCAAGTGCTGTGTGTGATTTCAAATACCCACCTACCTATCTACCAACAATGAAGGAATCGTATCGCAAGGCGATGTGATAGATGACTGACAGACAATATGGTGGCGGATGGCACCAATATTTGGGAACTGTTCCTCTAGGCTTTCCCTGCCGTGATATATATTTATAATATTTTATATATTCTTCTATTAATTCATTATTTTCAGATGTACACCTACCACTGTTTGTCTCTGCATCACCCAAAGGTTGACTGGTAGAAAATGCCCATGGCATTAAGTCCGCCTCTGTACTTTGTGCTTGAAGTGTTAAATAAATAAATAGGGGGTGAGCCTATTGCCATCAACCGGGCACAAATCCAGACTCAGAGCTAAAAGCTAGGGTGTATCCACCGAAGCTATGCGGCGATGTGCAAAATGAATAGAAGCGGAGACACCAGCACCCCACTCACCTCACGCCACGTACAGCAGACTCACGCCACCGCTCGCAGTACACTACTTTCGTATTTTCTCGTCGTCGATCTACGCTTGGCCCCTAGAACGAAGGCTGGTCTAAACGATTACGACACATCGCCTCTTCTCTCTGCTTAATCGTTTCCACTAAGCTATGAGTAGAGGAGAAGTGTAAATTACGCAAGTCTATTGGTGGTTTACAACATAACACATCTCTCCTCTCGTCTTGTAGACGAGAGCAGTGGAGACCGGCCATAATGCAGGCTAAAGCTAGATTCTTCTAAAAATAATGTCATTAGAACTCGAATAGAGCAAAGATCAAAGAAAACAACCTGTCTTTGTCAAGTATTTCCAAGTTCCCCCCTATTTCTCTTTGTACGATTTATAGTAGAAAATAATCAATCAGTTATGTAGTGAGTGCATTTGACCGTTCCGATATCGGCGTGGTGATGGATGGCGGAATGCGCTGTATATTTCGAATATTAAAACTTTTGAAACACACCTGAAATGTTCAGTTGTGATTTTTTTTTAAACGGGAAATAGGACAAGTTTAATTTTAAACGAAGAAAGCAACAGACGAAATGCTTTATGTTTTGAATATTTATATTATAATAAATATCCAAGTGTTTTGTATATGAAACTAAATAATTACTTGCAAAAATTAAGTGTGAAATAACGTTTTATTGTGAGATTAAACGAAACGCACTCTAAACATTGTGCTCATGGATGCATTAAATAGTAAACGGGGCATGGAAGTATGTAAAATTAAATATAGTAAAGTTATAACCATTAAGAATATTTTTTTTTTTTAAGTTGAAACTTTGACCTCCAATATCTCCTGAGCTATAAGGTTCCAAGATTTGGTAAGAGTAGTTTAACACCCTTGATAGTTGCCAAACAAAAATCAAAATTTTCAAATTCAGGAACATCAATCTCGTAGATTTATAGTTAGGTAATTATTATTTAACATTAAAAACTAAGAGGCAGTAAAGTATATTCTAACTAAATATAAACACGTGGCTTTAAGACCAAATCCATCATAATATAGGAAGGAACTTAAGAACCGACTTTGATAGACGATGTTCCCGATATTCAAGTGTAACTTAAAATATAAACACTTACGTAAGTATTTAATATTCGAAGCAGACGATAAATCTTAAAATATTAAGTAAATTCTAATACTGAACAACCCACGGAAATAACTCCTTACCTTTCTTAATTTCAGATTAATTTTACTCGACATAAATTTTAGCAATTATGTGATTTAGAACCTTTACCTCTCTATTAGGTATACCTAACTACTGATGCATTAGGTAGTCATAAAATGTACTGTTTTTAGTTTCGTGCTAAGTGAAAAAACTTTGAACAGTTCACATGGACACGTGTCTAAAATTATTTTGCCAATACAAATAAAATCCTTAACTCAGATTCAGTCTACATTTGATTTCGAACAATAAGACCGTTCAGTAGTTCTAAACTCCTAACCGAAGCGATTGGTTGGTTGAAAACGTGATTGTCGCGTTAATTTTTTCGGAAACCCGGTAGTCTCTATCGACGCATCGTCACATTCAGGTTCGGCGAATAAAATTAACACGACGCGTTTGTGTGACAATTGCTTTGTTTAGGATATTAATGGCCTAAATCTAAGACCATTTTAACGCGTACAGTAATAAATATCCTTTTCATAAAAGAGCCAGATGTCACAGTAATAAAGAGACAAGTGGGCACTGGCATATCTACTAGCACTTACACTGCAATGGGTCTCACAAGCACTTTATTCATTCCGCTCGAGTTGACAAGCTCCATTTTCATTTAGATCAATATTGAACTTAATTAAAACTGTAGCAAACTATTAAATTGAATAGTGAAATGCAACCTTAGCAAATATTAAATGTCGAAATATAACATTCTTTCATAGTATGCAGCAGCATGAATGTAGGAGGATTCAATGGTTTCGCTTGCATTTTGCTTTTAATAGCAGTATTAGAGTTGGTATGTTGTTTTGCATTCATGACTTTGTTTATGGCTTTTTAATTAACATCTTTACTGTATGAAGCAGTTGAAAGTATGTTATTTTGATTTTAACGCTCGCTTTCCTCATGTTTAGCAATTTAAAATGGATAGTATGTAAACGAGCAAAAACGAAATTAAATTAAAGGTCAAAAATAATGAATGGCTACTGAAATACTAAGTGGGCGACCAACAGTGGGCGAATATGTTTAAAATGGCAACTTGAAAAATAGTACAAATTTGAATTACTAGTTGTTAAATACGATCAGTATAATAATTCAAAGCCTCAGAAAAAAAGAAAAAAAACGGGCTTATTAACCCCTAGATTGTAGATAAGCCGACGTAGCCCCGCTGCGAGGGGCTCCTATTTCTGTTTGCAGGGTTTAAAGTAACCTAACACGAAGTGGGTGTTAGTTCGCGCTCTTTGCGCGTTCCCTTTAAACCTAACCTGTCCGAGTTGGGGTGCCCCAAGTCCCAAGCTCGCTTCGCTCGCTTCGATTGCTCTTGCTTCCTATTTTCTCCTTGCCACTATAACCGGATAAACACTTACTTATTCTAATAGTCACCCATTCAGTATATTTGTCGCCAATTAAATTTTTAGCAGCCTGATTAATAACAAAAACATAAAAATATGGTTCTGTTTTTGTCAAACGTTTAAAATGTTGACTAAGACGAATTTATGTTTTTTTGAACGTATGTTTCCTGCATTTGGTAACTATGGGACAAATGGACCTTAAATTAGAAAACAATGAAGAAAGTTTTCAGTTTAACGATCAATTAAAGTAGTTTATTTTTTTCTATATTAATTTCAAACATTAAGAGCCCTAGCGTATTTTAACGCGTTTCAGGAACGCGCGTTTCCTGCGCCGTAGATGCCGATTTTTGTGTTTTTATAGATTCGAATATTTTATTTTATTTTATCGATACGAACGCCCCGTGTGCTTAGGTTATAAGGTTGCGTTCAAATCTCGTTTAAAGCGCGTATACGCGCGTCTTCTGCGCGTCGTCTACGCATTTAAAATACGCCGTGTGCTTAGGCCCTCATGAGTATTACTTAACAAACTGATTGAAGAAAAAATCGAGAATTCAAAATAAATCAGCGTCACGACAAATTGACGTCACTTTATGAGGTGAGTGAGACCTCCCACGAAATCATGTAGAGTATAAAAAAAAAAATCGCCTTCATCAACTTTCTGAAAGATAATGTATTGTTTGAAAGTTTTTTCTTCAACTCCTAGTCCTAAAAAGGTCTTATTTTTGCTACCAATATCAAGTCTAGCGAAATAACTTATTCAGCATTCCTAGGACCCCAAAAGTACTGAAACCCTTATAATTTCGTTATGGCGGTTCGCACACGTGACGTACCTAGTAATAATGCCTCGGCTTACCTATTTGAGGAATAACCCTATTTATCTAAGGACGACAGTAAATCTCGGAGAACAAATGCCAGAATTTAAGGAACTTACGAAAGTTATGAAAGGCTGTTGAAAATTAAATTATAAATAGAAATATTCTGTCTGTTGTACAGAAGTTTTATTTTGGCTGGTCTAAATTTTTAATTATTTATTAATGAATTTGGCTGGTCTACATTTTTTATTGTTATATGAATAAATAAATCAATTTATTTTTTTATTATGTATTTATGTATGTATGTATGTATGTATGTATGTATGTATGTATGTATGTATGTATGTATGTATGTATGTATTTATTTATTTATTTATTTATTTATTTATTTATTTATTTATTTATTTATTTATTTATTTATTTATTTATTTATTTATTTATTTATTTATTTATTTATTTACTTATTTATTTTTTTATTTTTTTATTGACCGAGTCCCAGGCATGACTCCTCCTTTGTTCGTTTGTTTTGAATTCAAATGTTATTCCAACATAATACCTAATTTATTTACATTACATTTGCCAGGATGATCATAATGATTTAATTGGAAGGTCCCATCATCTGATGATGATGGGACCTTACAATTGCTCTGATGAAGTGGTAAGGGTGATCCCTTACCACTTCATCAGAGCTACAAATACAGTCGTGACACAGCTTATAGATGTATGACGCCGAAACGGCGGCGTCAGGCGTGTGTGAGAGGCTAAAAATTTTAATAATCATAATCTAAACGGTCGTCATGATTTGTTGAATCTTGAATATAGTGCGTTTACAGCAAAATAAACACATCTTCGCAGTACAAACTCAGCAGTGCCAATTGTTTCTGCACTCTCACTCTCATGCACGGCTTGCACTGTAAACAGTCCGTTTATGTACTCTCTAAGTTACACTAAAAATGCAAATGATATCCCCAAAAACTGAGCTTAATAACAAGCCTCAGGATTGGCGCAAGTATTTTGCACTCGACCTGAAGAAAGTTTGTCTTTTACTTAAACAAGCGACTAGTATTTGTGTTGCTTAACCGTTTCAAGTTAAAGAAATAAATGGATTTAACTTCAGAGTTCCCTGTGCTTAAGCTAACGTAAAGTTTCTTATTGAATTTCGTCGCTAACCAAATACTGTATGAACGCTAGGAGGATGACTCATCGTTGCTGTCAACTAACGTAGACACAGAGTGAGTTTATAAAAATAGTATTTGGTTAGCGATAAGCTCTGTAGGCCTATTACGTATTTTTCTGATATACAGTGACTATCAAGCTTCGGTTGTACACCGAACTTTGATGACAATCGAGAATGTCATAATTAATGGTATTAAGTACGTATCACACTGAGTGGACATCACTTTACGGTGACTAACATCCCGGGTACGGTGTAACGTCTATCACGAAAGCCACTTCAAACCTAGTTGTCATCAATTTGTTGTCCACTATGCTTACATAATCGAAATAATATAAAATCGATACGAAAGCGTCTGTCAAAATGAGTTACGGTGACTATCAACCACGATGACAACCAATGAGACGTCGTTGGTTGTCATCGTGGCTGATAGTCACCGTCAGAGTCGCAATCAAATATGACGATATTTGATCGCGACTCTGACTCGGTCATACATAATACGACACTAACCTTTTGACAGTTAATTGATGGACACTGAGCCCAGTTACTATCATTTCGAGCTGTCAACAGAGACACGTAATAGTATAGTAGTAGTAATATACTATTACGTATTTCTGTTGACAGCTTGAAACAGGTCGTACTGAAAGTGAATTTCGCACGGGATCCGGACAGAAATTAACTATCGCTCTTTAAAAAAAATGAGCGTCTTTGTAAATCGAAAAGAACGCATAGTATACATGTATTATAGTAGTACACTGACATTATACTATTTTGTACTTGGCAACACAGCTAAAATACATTTTCTTACCTAAGGCATATTCTCAATGTCAGGAAAAACAAATATTGAAGTAATTTACGGGAAACTTGAAGAGAACCTGTGGGACCTGTTAGAATGATTGATTGAGTACTTAAACTTGTGATACAACATAAACAAATAAATGCTTCATACTGAAGTTCCCTTGGTACCAACTTATTTTTTATTTTTAGAAGTAGGTATCTCATGTATGTACTGTTACCAGGCTTCGGTAATAAAATTGTCAATGTATTTGAAGTCCTTACTTGTGAATGTGGATGGGTAAAGGAAGGCTGATATGGCAAGAAAATAGGTGTCTGATAAAATGACGATTATTAGAGAATTTAAGAGTCCTATGACATTTTTGACCCAAATTTTAGATTTTTACTTCCTGGATCAAATTATTTCGATAGGTGTACACGAGTCAATAATAATAGCGATCTCCGGACGATTGTCGATTGTAATTGACGAAAATTTGAGACCAGACTGACATGAGACTGAGGAGCGAGCTGATAAAACTGATGGAACGTATTTATTGTAGATTCAAGTTTTATATCATATTAATTTATTGAATACAATTTAGTTTATTTGGAATATAATGGACGCTGAATCAAGACATTTATGGCTTAAATTACGCTTTTTTTTACGATTATTTCCGTGAAAACTCAAGGAATTTAAAGAAATTCTGGAACTCCATTAAACAAGTAAAACATTAACTTATATTTTATTAATTTTAGCTTTTATAAGAATTGAATGTAACAATGTGAAGTTGAGCATCAAAATTCCATCACCGATGGTTTTTGAATTAAATTAAAATAATTAAAAACATAAATGAAAATGTGTAACTCCAAATTACAAGAAAAAAAATTGCACTATCGTTATTCATAAGCAAATAATTAAAATATCTTACTGCTGCTGAAAATGACTGCGTCAAAAATCATGAATTTGCGTAAAAAATGTAATAGGACTCGTAAATGGACAAGAAGAAGTGATGCTGCGCCAACCCCAAATTAATTGGAATAAGAGCAGAAGAATAATGATGACCTACTATACCTTATAAATTGCATTTAGTAGTATTTATTGTTCAATTCGATTAGCATACCTGTAGCGGCACTACAAAAACAACATAGAACAAAAAGCACTACAGCGCCATCTATGACACGAACGATGAACTAAAAACTGAGAATTCCTACATCGCGCAAGCAGAGTTATCCGTGTCTTAAGACTATATACAAGAACCCGACAGCAACTGTCGGGCAGTAGCCCACCAGACATAAAACCCGTCTGGTCGGCGGATCCTCCCTTTTCTATGGGGGATGAAGGACTTTACACCCTGTTCTTCATACCCCCAAATACCTATGAACATGAATATCTGGCAATTTTATTTTATTGGTGATTCAGGTTATTATATAACTTGTGTCGAAACAAGAGAATAAGAAGGAGTTTGGGGTTAAATGGTACTGTTACACAGTGATATCAATTTGTCTATTATGCCCTAGCAGTGGAAACAGTCGAGGTTTGGGTGAATAATACAAAATATCCGAAGAGCGGTAAACGGGTATCACGACAAACCTCCAAAATCACACTTTTAAAATCTTGTAACTTTATTTTATGACTTGTGTCGAAACAAGAGAATAAGAAGAAATCTGGGGTAAATGGTAATGTTACACAGTGATATCAATGTGTCTATTATGCTCTAGCAGTGGACACAGTCGAGGTCCGGATGAATAATACAAAATACCCGAAGAGCGGTAAAAGAGTATCACGACAAACCTCAAAAAAACACACTTTTAAAATCATAACTGTAACTTTATTTTATGACTTGTGTCGAAACAAGAGAATAAGAAAGAGTCTGGGGTTAAATGGTACTGTTACACAGTGACATCAAAGTGTCTATTATGCCCTAGCAGTGAACATCATCTAGGTTTGGATGAATAAAACAAAATACTCGAAGCGCCTAATAAACGGGTATCACGACAAACCTCCAAAAACACACTTTTACATCATGTAACTTTATTTTATGACTTGTGTCGAAACAAGAGAATAAGAAAGAGTCTGGGGTTAAATGGAACTGTTACACAGTGACATCAATGTGTATATTATGCCCTAGCAGTGGAAATAGTCGAGGTTGGGATGAATAATACAAAATACCCGAAGCGCCTAATAAACACGTACTGCACGGTAAACGGTATCACGACAAACACTTTTAAAACCATGTAAAAAGATTCAAACCAGCCTATCCATAACATCAGACAGTGCGGTATGTCCCCACCTCGTTGGAAGTCAGAGCTTGTAGCGCTTTAATAAAGCGTAATGATGACGCGACACATGTTCAAACGAACTCTGCAGATTGAAAATATCCTACGTTCTGTGCGACAGAATGACTGATGCTACACGTTCCCTATTATGCGAAGCCTTAATATACCTTTATTGCTTTCCTGCTAACCAAAACGCGTAACTCTTGACGTAAAAATATTATGTACAACGAATGTATTTTACCTTTTACCTGCTCATTTTAAGGTAGACATTTAATTTGATTGATGCGGCTTTCAAGGATATTTTTGGGTTTAAAATTTCAGGTAATATTAAAACGGTAATTTGGAGTGAAAATGTTTTTTGTAAATCTTGAGTTGCGGATTAAAAGAAAGCTGACTACTTACAGATCTTCCCACGCAAAGAACAGAGTAATCGTTTGAGCAAATGTTTTTCCTGTCACTTTATAATACCAAGGGTTTCTTTTTACTTTGAAGTCAGCTAAAGAACTTTGTTATAAAATCTATAAATAGTACAAAACATAGTTGTTTTCGTACCTGTATGTGTCGGGTTCCCTATGTCATTTTTGTACCTATGCAACTGATTTAACATTTAATTATAGTACACAAATCTCGATGTTTTCACCAATCTACTGATAAATTGCACGCGTGTAAAACAGTGAGGCAGATTGCAAGTAGGTTCCACTGTAAGTTCTTCGTGTGAGGTTTGAAATAAATGACCTACAAATTACATACAGTTGACGTGCGAAACAACTACGCGTCATGTACTATTCTCTTATATCTCATGCCTTCACAAGCAGCAGTAGCAACATTCCCTCACTATGCTAGCCAATTTTAAACAAAGCTCACCCTACAAGAAATTTCTTTAAAGAAACATAATCTTCTAATTTAATTTCATTTATAATTTCAACCGTAGCGATGGATTTGCAAGCGAAAAATGAGAAATCTTATATCCTTTTTTTTCTTAAATAAAAAAAGTCATTTACGTTGAGTTTTTGAGGCAATAAAATTAATTCACTAAGAGCCCTCTTTGATTCTCCAACTTTTGTACTGACAAATTATTTTTCAAGAGCGGACCAAATCTTGGAAGTAGGTACTTCAGGTACGTTTGTTTATGAAGAATATGATTGTTGCTTAATTTAAAATATATTAAAGGTTCCTTTGACATATTAAGTCGCCAATCTTGTTTAGCTGGTATTTTTAAAGAGACTGCGGTGAGTATTATTTGCAAGCATAAAATAAGAAATGAGAAAATTAATTTTTTGAAGCATTATAGCAATGTTACTTTGTAAATTAAATGATAAGATCACTCTTGAGAAACCAAATTATTATATTATTATGTCTTGAAAATGTTATCTGTCTATGAAATTTAAATTGGTTTCTGAGTTTCATTTTTTCCGAAGTCTAGACGGCGAAAAACACCGCTGAACGTCTCATTCAATTTGCAGGAAAAAGTGGATACTGAAGTTTCCTTTTTTTGGATTAAATTGAATCATTTTAATAAGAAGAAATTAAAATGTGAAAAATAATTAAAATTTCTCTAGAAATGAAAGAGATATGAGACTTTAAAGTTGGGCTTGCAATGAGGTAAATTGTCGTCTTTACCTTTCTTCGAAAAAGCACCTTAATTTATGACTCACTCGTACATATTAAAGATAAAAAAAAAAAAACAAATAAACATTCATAAGTTCAACCTAAGACCACAAAGCAAAATAAATCCAGAAACGATAAAAAAAAAACGTTAAACACAAAACAAAAGACCGTTTTACTTTCATAAAAAAATCACGAAACAAAGTGCACCCCTTTTCACAGAACACAGGACAAACATGTTGAATATCTTCATTATTCCACGTCGTAGCTATGGTCACTGCCACGCCAGTTTTAATATTTAAGGATTTATGGTCCCACTGGCGACATTCATTTCACCATCTCTTTACACTTGAGGCCACATAAAATAATGTTATGGAAATTTTTCGCTGAGAACTGTTTTTAATGTGTTGAAATGTTCTGTTTGTTAAATGAGTGTAGAATGGTGGTTGTAAAGCGTTCTAGAAGTTATAGTTTGGTTCAAAAGTTAGGTATTTTTATTGATAACAGGAATAGGACTAGTTTTGTCTTCTCTTTAGTTTTATCAGAACGTAATGATTGCATTTAACTCATGAAACTCAAAACACTTAGGTCAAATAAATCATTTACTGACTTTTTTTTAATTGTCAAGTTGTCGGTCAGTTAGTCAGAAAGTTGAAAATATCAGAGATCTCTATGAATTAACTCCATGGGCACTCTTTTTTGATCAAAATAAGTAGGTATTACAAAATTTGTGCACCTGGCTAAAAACGAAAAAACACATAACTCAAATTATCGTTCTCCTATTAGGAAATTACACGTAATCATCCAATAAACCTATTTCCGCAGCACGTGACAATTTTAACCGTACTTTGCAGGTTGTAATTCAAACGCTTAGCATGGAAATTCGTATCGTGAGAACAGATTATTACGTATGCGCACACCGCTAATTAGAATTCCAAGCGGAAACCGACATAAGGGTTTAATGCAATAGCACAGTTCGGAACGCCACCCACATTGAACAATAACCTCTTGGCCACAAGCTTAGACGGAAGCGGAGACGACCGGAGATGAGCGAAGTGGAGGGGAGAGGAGATTTGTGGCACACTGCTCACAGCACACCGCTCACCGCACACAGCACACCACTCGCCACACGCCGCACACAGCACACCGCATACCGCACACAGCACACCGCTTACCACTCGCCGTACACCACTCACCGCACGCCGCACACAGCACAGTGCACATCGCACGTCGCACACAGCTCACCGCACGCCGCAAACCGCTCACCACACGCTGCACACAGCACACCGTTTACCGCACACAGAACACACTGCTCACCGCACCCGGACACATCTCTTCTCGTCTCCACTGGCCTAAACAATTACGAGCGTCTCATGTCTTCTCAGCTTAACCGTTTCCTCCACGAAACTAAGCGGAGACGAGAAGCGTAAATAACGAAATTCTATTGGCGGTTTACAACCCCTCCTTTTCTCCTCTCGTCTTCGCTTCGGTGGAGTCCGGCCCTAAACTGTCAAGCAAAACGTCTTTTACGAGGTGAGACGACTACGCAGAAAACAAATGAAAAAAGTGATTTAGATCATATCACAAGTCACTGCGACGCAAATTGCAGATCGATGGTTCTCAAATGAAGGAAATAGAAACGCGCACGCTTATCGTTGGTTACGTGACACAAGTCACTTCAGAAATCTGATCGCCCGAGGCCGTGAACGGGGTCTAATATCAACTGGTCCTGAATAAGAGTTATATCAATATCTGAAAATATGTATGATAGACAAGATCTGTAGACACCTGAGGAAAATCAGAATTTACTTTGTTTTTAAATGAGTTAATCAGATTTATGTCAATTACACGTGTACTTCTTTTTGTAGGTTGCTTAAAATACGATTAGACTTTAGATAGGTCAGTCTTGATATTGAGCATATATTATTTTAGAAAAATAAAATAATTTTTGCTGTGTCCATAATTTTGGCCTACACTACACAAAAGTATATAGTTTAGTTACCTGCGATGCTACCCAAGTAGCATCCCTTAGAGGGTAATACAACATTTTGGGGAGTATATTAAATGTGACCCTAACTGACCTCCGGCATTGTATGAGAAGATTCATCCCCTTAGAGCCATCCTCTTATTTACCCTTCTGTTTACTTTTCGCCACTATAATATACTTCAAGGGATCGTTTTGAAAAAAGTCTTTGATTTTTTACATTTGCATTCATGAATAACTTAGTTACTATTTTATGCATGTGATTTTTTTATTTAAGTTGTTCGTATTTTGTACAGTTTTCTTTTCTGTACGTATGTTTTTATCATTAAGGACTATAGTACTGGTCATATACCTTTTCTGTCATTGTCTTTCGCTCATTGTTTAATACTTGGGTTGCCTAATATAGGGTGAAAACACCTCTTAACGAAGCCGAAAGGCACTTGTTCTCCCCGTCATTGGAATAATTTTTTTGTTCCACACCTTACCTGGGAACCTTCTAGTTACGGAGATATTGGGGGTCAAAGTTCCAACTTTTTGACAAGTTTTTTTAAATATAAGTTTTTAATGTAAGATTTTTACTTTAAACACTCCACGGTCCCCGTACTATTCAATCCATCAAGAAATTATCTTTGTTAATATAACATTGAATAATTTGCTTAGTTTTTCTACGGCTTTTTAAATATCATGTTTTATATTTTGTAAACATCTACAGATATTAATTGATGCTGGAAAAGGCGTATTATTTACAGTAACGTCCGATATTTCCGAAAGTCCTCAGTACTCTCCAGGTAGAAACTACCCAAGAGGATTTAGATGTAAAAAATTAAGCAATAGAAGAAGATGAAGATCTTTTTTCTCTCCTTCATAGCCTATCAAGTAAATTATACAAAATTAAGACCCATCGATTCGAGCAACCGCCTTTAAAAAAACCTGCAACACACAATTAATTTAGGTTCCCATCGCAACTGATTGAAAGACTCCGCAGGGGACCTAAACATGTTTAAGAAAGAAGAATTACATACGACGCAAACAAAAGGATAGATTCAAAATGGGATGTGAGGACACGAAATAGACGTTGATTGACAAGGGTAGGACTGTTGAGGGATGTTACATTAATTGAACAGGCTCCGATGATGAATAAAGAATGAGAAGCGGCCACGAGGTGAGAAGTACATCTGAATGTGGTACATGAGCGCAGGATGTATTGCGACCGTTTTGGGGTTAAGTTTTAATTAATTCAAATCAAAAAAATCAGTTTCAAATCAAAATCAGTTTATTAATCAATATAAAAATACAGGTGTGTCATAGTAGTCGGTGAGCCACAAACTAAGCATTGCTTGTATCTTGTGGCTCGGGAGTGCGAATTTTACAAAAAAATGTTACATTGAAGAACAAACATGTGTACATTAAAAATATTAGTAACAGGGTAAAGGTTAAAATAGAAATAAAGCAAAGTCTGCATTTGTTGGGCTTGTGTTCTGGTGTGTTTGAGTTTTTGTGAGTGTACGTGTGTGTGTGTATGTGTGTATGGGTGTGTGTGTGACTGTTGTGTAGGTGCTATAGCAAGGCTTCGGTAGCGTCGTATGTCAATTTTAAAAGGGCTACTCTTAATATATTTTTACAGGTGGATGTTGAGCAGTCTCTTAGGTCGCAAATTTTACTGATTTTATTGAAGGTGTTAGGATGTGAAAAATTAGTACAGCGTCTAACTAGTTCCGATTTGGTAATTGGTATAGGTACTCTAAATACCCGCTTGTTTATTAATTTGTTGTAATCAGGCAGTTTTTTTACGGTTGCGTGGTACTTAATCGTTGCTTGTAATATGAAAAGTTGTCGTACCCTTAGAACTTGAAACTCCTGATAAACAAGGTCTGTGGGGAATCTAAAATTCTAGGGAGGAATGTATATCAATGGCACTTAGATACTGTGGTCTGGCTAATATTAAGTTTTTTGTCTCTCGCGCCAGTTTTAAAACCTCATAACATGTTTCTAGACGTAACCGGTGAAAGGGAATTTAGCGCGGGATTTGCGTTGGTTTGGCAAGCCCGCGGATGGTCGCGCCTGGGTCGAAAAGACCCAGTACTCTAGTTTTTGTGCCATAACTGTTTTTGTATTAGTTCATTCGTGTCGTCGCATTAAGTACCTTCAAGTAGCTTGACAGGCTATCCGCACACTCCGCCTCAGTCCCCGTGCGGCATTTGAACAGTACGGACGTGTCAAGTGAAAAAAATTGAACTATTTTATAGTAGATCTTTACGTGTAATTTGGAGACTGATTATAAAATATGCTACGTGTTAAGATTAATATTGTTCCTCCATTTAGACGATTGTTGATAATAAAAAAAGGTTTTTAAGTTTCTATATTAGATAAAAAGGTTAAAGTTATTATTTAATTCCTATATCGTAAACAGTAAGATTTAGCAGTGATCTCTTGAATTTTGTGATTTATATTACTTTTTTTCTTTATATAATATACATTTATTATTTTTAAGTTTGTTTTGTTATCCCCTTTTTAAATAATAGTAAAAAATTAAGTTATTATAACAATACATTCAAAATCTGGGTCTTTTCGACCCTCACGCGACTGTTCACGACTTAAAAAAAGTAAATTGCATTCATTTCTAATAGAAAAGACGTATTACTATATCGAAGAATTTTTAAATGATAAAATATGACATTACCAGCCCTTATTATAATTTATTTATTAGTAATAGGTACTACATCTAATGGACATTATTTTCAATTTTACAAAATTTGACATTAATAGCTTTTTATATAGTAATTATATCGTTGAAATGCATGAAAAATAAATTATAATTGATTCATTAATGATTAATAAAACATTGAATTCTCATTATTTACTCGAACCTGACTTTGTATTGTATAAATCCAGACTTATTACTTAAAATAAAAACAATATTTGTACACCAATTTCATTGGTAGGACAGAGCGAACTAAAATGTATGAATAAGACCTTTATTATAATACCTGTGTTCACAAATAAAGATGATTTGATTTGATTTGATTTGATACCATGTTTTGGTGAAAAACGCAAAAAATGGATAAACGCAATAAAGAAAAATTAAAAGGAGACGCGAGTGCCAGCGGGCTAGAGACGCTAGAGAATTACTTGTGAGTGTAGATCCTACAAATATTACAAATGCGAAAATATGTGAAGATGGAAGGATCGATAGATGTTTGTTTGTGACTCTTTCACACAAAAACTACTTAACGGAAATTAATACGACATGAGTTTATTACAGTAGAAGGGTAATGATGACAGCAAAAATATGGGCCCTACTAGGTACTCGCATATTGATCGTATCATATCGACACAATGATAAACACAAAGTTTACAAAGTTACAACTCAACCCAATAACTTGCTCGGTAGACAGATAGCACCTACACCGAACTTAATAGGCAGTGTTACGAGTTAGCTAGCAGCCTGCTAAAACAATTATATTGCGATGTATAGGCATGCTGGGGTGAGCAGCATTCCAGGCGTTTCAGAGGCGAATGCAGCTTCAACCACATAGGTATAGGTATAGCAATATTGGGAGGGTCTAAATACTGAGTGATATTTGATGAACATTGTGTTTACTGTTGATTGAGACGTTAGATTTGATATTGTGTTGTAGTGCCGTACCCTCAATCAACTCAGCCAATAGCAGGGTAGATTAAGGAAGAATTAATTACGACATTGAAACTGATCGGGTTAAGAAATAGTTACGTGGAGTAGTTGTTGATGAGGAGACTATTGTAACGCCCATGAAGGGTAGCAGCAAGAAACATAATATAAAAGTTCTTGTAGTTCGTTGTAACTTTGATCGATGTTTATGACGTATTAAATAAAACTACTTACTAGATCTCGTTCAAACCAATTTTCGGTGGAAGTTTACATGGTAATGTACATCATATATTTTTTTTTAGTTTTGTCATTCTCTTATTTTAGAAGTTACAGGGGGACACATTTCATTACTTTGGAAGTGTCTCTCGCGCAAACTATTCAGTTTAAAAAAATATATTAGAAACCTCAATATAATTTTTGAAGACCTATTCCATAGATACCCCACAAGTATGGTTTTGAAGAAAAAAAAAATTGAGTTTCAGTTTTCAGTATGGGAAACCGCCAAAATTTATTGTTTTTTGTTTCTATTTTTGTGTGAAAATCTTAATGCGGTTCACAGAATACATCTACTTACCAAGTTTCAACAGCATAGTTCTTATAGTTTCGGAAAAAGTGGCCGTGACATACGGACGGACAGACAGACAGACATGACGAATCCATAAGGGTTCCGTTTTTTGGCATTTGGCTATGGAACCCTAAAAATGATTTAAAATAATATTTGAAATCGTAGCTCTACTTTTCGTCGATAAGAACTTGTGCAAATAAACCAATCCTTTATTCGTCGCCAACCAGTAGTCACGAAACGAAACACGACGAAAACAATACGAAAGACACACAAAAACAAACATTGACGGATACCGAAACAGTTTTTACGTTTTGCTAACCCTAAAATGGGGGCTAGAAAAACGTTGTTTTATTCAAATGTGCGATACACCTGTGCGGATTTAGATTACAAGCAAACAATCCGTTTTGTAGGCTATAGAACATTTGGCACGTACCATGTGATCCCTGCCGGCTCCCTTTTTACGGTTACATTGTTTACGAGTGTGGGAAGTTGCGTTTGTTTCAACTATTGATTCGTGTTTATTAATGTTTTATGCACGTAAACACGTGCATTTGGGATGGAAGAGTTTTGGTCTAGATTTCATGGCGGGGTCATCACAGGTAGCAATTCAAAAGTGAACACTTGGATAAGGAACGTTCACTAATATTGTATGTTATTGAACTATTGGGTCATCGACATATTTGATATCGGACATCTGGGTGAATAGCCTCGATAGTGTTGACAGAGTAGAGTAGTGTGTGTTTGTGCCCTGTTGATGGCAATAAGCTCGCCCCTTATTAACATTATTACATTATTGCTGAGCTTTTATTAAAGTTATTATATTTTATCCAAAATTTGCCGCACTTATAAATTATATTTGTATTTTATATCATTCTTTTTTACGTGACATTGACTTTGATTTGATTTCTTTGACATTGTAATTCTGATTTGATGACATTGTCTTTATTATTATTTTGTTTTTGTCATTATTTTTAAATTCTTATGTTAAATTGTGATTTGTATTTATCTCGAGTTTCGTGTAATTGTTATATGGGAGAACCTGAAATAAATGGATTTTAATTGATTTTATTTTATTTTTTTATTTTTCTATTATTAAAAAAAGATTAAACTGTAAAGGTGAAATGTTTGTGCCTTGTAGCTCGGCTGAAACTTTTGGAGCTTCTTATTTATTTATCGCGTGGTTAGTGCCTGACTTGGCTTTACATGTCGTCAAGAAATATCTCTCAGGCATGCTGGTTTCCTCACGATGTTTTCCTTCACCGAAACAAGTGATAATTATACAATACGTACATGAATCAATTAAAAATCAGAGGTACGTGTCTTGAGTTTGAACTTGCTGTAAAACCAACATGCTAAAGGTGTTAACAGACTATGTAACATATTATATAACTTGTGTTTTATAACACGTCTACATTATGACATTGACATTTACAACATTCAGTGTCCACATTAGCTGAAACATGTTATATAGCAATGTTATGTTATATATAGTCTGTACGCACCTTTAGATACCTTTTTGCTAGGTTTTAAAATGTCATTTGTAATGTCGATAAATGATATTCGAAGTCTAAATTCCTTCTGTACTCGTTACTTGAAGTTTGAAAAGCAACCATCGTACAACGTTTTTCATTTCACTATTTCCACAGTATTTATTTAGGAACGTGATTCTTTAGATTACAATTACAACAGAACTTGAGACTTGGCAGTCTGGTGGTCGCACCACGCTAGGCTATCTGCTTATCACTTCTGCTTATTACTTTTTGGAACTAAAGGCGGCTTATTCCCAGGCGCTCTATAGGCATGATATGTTTTCCAAGATAGATATTGGGTCTCTTAATCTGGAAATACCAAGTAACCACAAACCACTTACATATAATAGCTTAATAGCTAACTAAGTGAGATACCTAACTAATTAACTGCATGCATGGAATACCGATTGGAAGATAAGGAGTTTACTGTTTTAATCCCACGTTGTTGAGCGCTGAACAGGAGTTGAGCACTCTCAGCTAATACTTTGAAATTATGTACTTACATGCAAGTTAATAATGCATCGTTTTAATATAGGTACATACTTTGAAGAATGAAGTAGAGATTATTCTCGTGGATTAACTAAAATGAAATCTTCGCTAGCGTAAATCGCAGGCCACACCGCCAGCTAGCGAGCGAGTGGGCGAGGCGGGCATCGTTTCAACTCTTTTCATACTTTGATTCACACCGCGAACTAACGAAAGAGCCAAAACGAAGTATGAAAAGAGGCTCGCCTGGCTCGCTTGCTCGCTAACTGTGTCTGTGTCTGTGTGTCTGTGTGTCTCTGTGTCTCTTTAGTCAGCCGTTGGATAGATGATTATTTTACAATACTACTTACTCCGCATACGACAGAAAATTTAAAAAATGCCAATCTTGTCTATTTGTCTAGCCTTAATGGAGCCCACACACCAAAGCCGCCAGCCATGTCGGCGACATACCACGCGTATGAAAATTGCCAACATGCCCAGTGGCTTTGGTGTGTAGGCTCCATAAAACATACTAAATCAATACGTCGCGCGTCGTAGATGTCTACGTTAGCAATACAAGTAGTAATGTAATAAGATTTCAACAAAAACTCTTCTGAATATTATTTAATTTACTTATCATAACAAATCAACCGTGGCACTGAAAATTTTCTGATTTTAAAATCCTTAAGTGGCAGTGGGCAGGGCACATTGCTCGCAGAACGGATGGCCAATGAGGCCGAAAAGTTCTGGAGTGGCGACCGCGAACCGGGAGACGATGCGTTGGAAGGCCTCCCACTAGGTGGACCGATGACCTGGTGAAGGTTGCGGGAATCTGTTAGATGCGAGTCGCACGGGACCGGCAAAGTAGCGACACTTGGTGAAGGCCTTTGTCCAGCAGTGGACGTCTTTCGGCTAAAATTATGATGATGAAAACCCTATAATAATTTACTCTACCCGGGAACACTCATCCTCAGCGGTGGGGCTTGTGACTAGTCTAAACGGCAGTCATCGAGGGTATCTCATTTTATTCAACTTAAAAAATATTTGAGATACTTAGTTCTAACACACGTGAGCAACTCTTCATTTGGAGTGGGAATTCAAACGTGCACAGCAAATATCAGATAACTCGGATTTAGATTAATTTTATTTCTCGTTGTTTATCGTCTCTAGAACACCAACCAGTGTATTACATCAAGCTTTAACATAAAACCAGCTCGAAAAAAAGCAGTACGACATAGCTAAGGTAGTGTAGTGACACAGAAAACCTAATTGAAGGCAGGGAGAGGGCTCATGTGTCACTCTTAAGCCAGATTACATGCGGTAATCGGCTTATACGCCAAACACGGACTTTTACGACCCCCAGTTCGTTCTAATACCTAAAAATAGTGCGGGTTACCGTGTTGCCAAGTTTGGATAGGGTTACAGAAGTAGCAGTAATAGCGGTAGGAATAGTTTGTTAAGTACGTAATTGTCGATGAAGTTTTTGCTGTCATTGAGTAGCTCGTGGATTTAATAATAACACTCTTTTAGACTTTCACGGTTTTTCACTACACTTTTAGTACTTACGGGATAATATACGTGATTTTCTTTTGTTTTGATGAGCTCCCAATATTTCGTTTTTTTTTTTTTTTCTATCAACTACGTGGAATCCAGTAAACCTAATAAAAAATAACATGCGTCTCCAGCATAAAGAAAAACCTAGTGATACCGTGAGTGCGTTTTGTCGTGAGTTACAATCGAGTTCCAGTACTGCGCGTAATAAAAGACTAAGACAGAGGGTAGACAGATTTGTCTGCTCATCTATACTTACTTATAACTCATGTTTGTAAGTTTGCAAGTTTGTATGTAGGGGGTAATCTCCGGAAGTAATGAACCAATTTTATAAATTGTTTCACAGGTAGAAAGCTACATTATTCGTGAGTGCTATAAGCTATATTTTATTCCCGTACTCCCACGGGAACGGGAACTACGCGGGTGATACCGCGGGACGTCAGCTAGAAATAAATAATTTTCGTCCCACCCGCATACCTGTTCAGTATTCCCGCGATCATGATGCTTGCAACAGCGTCCAAATATCGGAAGCTCATTAAAATCAACACAAAAGAAAATCACGGATATTATCCCGTAAGTACTTTAAGTGTGTTATTAATAACAGCCGTTCGGGCCGATCTTTAGGGTTCTGTAGGTTGTCCCGTGGATGAGAGACCATCATTACATTCCAAGTTCCCTCCGTGCGTCGGAAAGCACTTTAAGCCGTTGGTCCTGGCTGTCAATTTATTGTAGATCTTTGACAGTCCTTACAGCAGGTCGTCAATGAGTGGCCTGAAAGTCTATATAAAAACCAGTTTTACCGTATTAACCAGTACTAAGTGGGCTGTGAAGGTCAGATAGGCAGTCGCTTTAAGTAAAATACTAATAATAAATAAATATCGCTGGACATGAACACACAGCGCCAACTAGTGCCACACTAAGCAACGAGGCTTGTGTCGTGGACACCAGATAGTTGATATACTACATAGATACTTTTTGTTTGTAATTACATACTTATTATACATATAAACATCCATGACTAGGAAACAAATGTCCATGCTCATCACACAAACATTGCTCCTACTGGGAATCGAACCCGGGACCCTAAGAACGTAAGGCAGCCTCACTACTGGTAGTACTACTTAGTACTGGTATCCAGCTGCATCTGGCAAGACTGGAAGCCAGCCCTAATAAAGCTAAGAAAAAGCTTGGCAGATGATGATTAGTTAACGCCTTAAAAAGACACTGACATCCCTAAGTTGTTATTGATATTTTTTCAGCCATCAAATGATAACTATCTCATGTCAGTAAACATTGTTACTTTATTTAATTTCCTGATGCAAAGAACATAGCGCAATTATTTCCTTAAAATAAAACAAACCATTAAAAAATACTTGAAGCCGCAGCAAAATATCACAGAGCATTCAATTAAATCCGTCTTGCAACAGCTGTGCCATTCATTTTCTCGCTTAAATAAAAAACAGCGAAAAAAAAATACACTTCAGGCCAGATTTAAGTATCTACAAACGTTTTGCGGCTCAGTAGGAAATCTTATTCCAAGTACGCGACCATGTTCTATCGCGATTAGTCCCTGATAAAAGGGTGGAGGGATCTCATTTCCGTCGGCGTGGACTCGTGTCGGACCCAACGGAGGAAATGACGTTACGTTCCCAGTTTATTCTCTTGAATTTATAAACGGTTCTACCAGCTGGAATTATAAAAATAAAAAGTTTGGCCAGATGGAATTATGAAAATGAAAAGTTTTTTTTTTTTTTAATTGGTTTGTGGGTTGGTTATTTTCGCTTGGATATAGATGACGTTTAGTTATTGTGAGTTCTATCAAAGATCCGTCATACTAATAAATCTACTATCTTTTTAATCATGGTTCACGTTGTGGCGGTTTAACACTTCAATACCCGCAATTACAGACACAATTAAAATAACAATGCACCGTGCCTCTGGAGGCACGGCCGGGAGCATACGGGTTAAACATTTATCAGATCTCACAATAAAAGCTCTTAGAAAATATATGACTCATTAAAATATCAAGATCAAATTAATATTAAATATTCCATTTTAACAAACTTTCGAAACAGCAAAAATTTTTCACGAACCCTCAACAACAAAGAAAAATAACATATCTATTACCTTACTGAAAAGAATCCAACCTTTTCCAAACAATGAGATTTTGAGGCAAAAATCACAAATCTGAAATAACGAAGCCTAAACAAACAAAGGGTCTTTTCTCTCGGTTTACGATAACGATCAAAAGAATAATTGCTTTGCCTTCTGAAGCAAACTAGTGTGACCCTTGGAGGTTAGCCTACATATTATTTGGGGGTCATTTATCATAGTCGTCAGTCTCCAGAACCACAAGCATCTGAAGACAGACTCTATTATAGAGATCATGAGATTTGAGATTGCTTCGGCATTTGGTTCTAGAAGATCGTCACCTAGGAAGTATTATCTAAAACATTTATATTCGAAAGTGTAGATTAACTTAAGTTATAGTATAAATAAGTACCATTTCAGAGCTACTCTGTTATGTGTTGTTCGACATTGGTCTCATCAATTGTCATCGGTTTTGCAATTTCTTAATAGAATTTGACCAAACTTAAAACGAAAACTACCTCGAGTTATTTTCTATCCATTCACGTACATGGTAAACAGTGACCCATAGAATCAAGTAGATGAAAAATAATAGCGTCTTCCTGTCTGCTAACAATAACATAACGGAGCAAATGGCAATCTACAATCGATTTGCAGGTCGACTAAGGCGAAGCAAAAAGGAGGGTTGTGATTTTGACCAGTATGTATAAATTATTCATGGAAGTAAAGGTCTTTGGGATGGTTATGAATTAGACTATGAAGATAAGATACCAATCAACATTTTCAAGAAAGCTACAAAAATATTTGATCTTTTTCATTTAGCTTAGAACACGAGTCATCCGGACAGATAGCCGTTCGCAATTTCCTTTTTCAATAAAACTCTCCAATCGAAACATTTAACAATTCATGAAAATAGCACTTAGTGAGTATTTTGAAAGTAAATTATTGAGGGCCAATCTAAAGTGATTGCTTTGGGGAATAGACGAGAAAATTTGATTGATTCTATAGCCTTAGATTCCGTTAAAAATGTCTCTTTGAAATCAATTTCCAGTGATAGATGTCCAGCTGATAGATTCCAATAAAAATACAATTCGAAAATACTTTTTAATAATAAAATTGAAAACCAAACTCATTGTCAAGTTTTTATTAAATTTAATATACCCCACTTCTCCAACTTTTTTCCAGCAATTGGGGAGATAAAATTAAAAAATATCGGGTAGCACAAAAGGAAGGAGAAAGTGTCTCACAGGTGCGTTACCCATTTATATTCTTTCTGAAGCTGAAATTGGGTATTATAATGTCTCGTTTCACAGTATGACAGAGAATTTGCACTTCATAAGCGTTAAATTGGTCATTAGGCCTCCCCGTCTTCAAATAAGCGTAGCAATAAAGTGTGAAATATTTATTATAACGTCTTCGCACGAGTGTTGAAATGGGATGTGTTCAGTAAATTTTGTATTACCCGGCGTGATATAACGTGTGAATTGTTCGTTGTCAGCTGAATATCATTAGATGACGTCAGCGAAGCGGAATCTTAAGGAGTTATCAACGGAGATTTTGTGTAGAATTATATGAGTAGGTTAAGTTAATAAAAGCTGCTTGAGTGCACTTGTGTTGTAATGAATTTTGTGGGAAATGTGTTTTAATTTTAGTGTCTGTCATGTTTGTAAGTGACACATCTATAAACTAATTTACTTCAAAGAATGGAATATTTTAGCCACAAAATGTTATTCTAAGTAGGTATAATCAAATTGGGAAATTTACTTTGTCTAAATTCTCTATTCAAAAAAAAATATTCAGTACGTATCTTGTTCGTGATGTGATACACAGTATAATTATAACAGGAGATAGAAATAATAAACGCGCGGTAGGTAATCACAAGCTCAATCTCGACTCTCGACTGAAGGTAATACCGTGCATCAAGTAATTTACGAAGTAAGCTTCTAATTAGCGCCAACCAAGATTTAGACAGTAATGAAAGTCGTAAAGAGTTCCATAAATTTAATCGGCGAAGCCATTTGTGTAACATACTTAATTATGAAGACGTGAACAGTAGCCCTTCCTACATAATCTTCGCTCCTACATAATTTATTTAAAAAGTTAAAGAAAAACACCAACAAAGGTTACAGGTGACACAAATAAAGGTTACAGAATTTTTATAAAAATAATAAATTATGATGATTTAAACAAACTGAACTTTTAGTTGGAATTATGAGACTACTGTTGAACAAGTGAACATTACAAGGTGGAGACGACGATACGACAATAAATAAACACTGGCAATACTAGTTCATAGGAATATTTTTAAACTATCAAATAAATCGTAACATAAAAAAACAAACTAAATACCAATGAAAAAAAAAACTAAAAAAACAAATACAAAAAAAAAATGAATAAAAGTAAAAAAAAATGTGTTAAAAAATGTGTTAAATGTTCAAACTAAGTAACAACTGTAAACAAAATATAACACGATTTATATTTGTTCGCTACCCTTAAGTTGCACCAGAATATGAAATTTAGAAAAGAATTTGGCAAAGGTTTTTGTGACTAAACTATCGATATCGTTTGGATATCTATCGAATTTGAATTATATGCAGACTAGGAACGTCAGGAGGTATACGCAGAATTGTTGTCGTATTGTCATCTCCAGCTTGTATGTAATATTTACGTATACGTATATACGATACATAACCTGTTCAAATCAAACTCCTCCTATAAGCTTTTTCGAAATCGGCTGTTATCTACCTAATGGCAATAAAACCAACGTACTAACTCCTAATTTTTGATAATACTGAAATCTCTGTTAGCCTTTTCCTAATCCTTTTTTTACATTCAAAGCATAGAATTTAGTGTGAGGCATTCAACAAGGAAGACCTAAGACCTTGTGTAGACTGTGGGAAGCTGTTGGATGTAAAGAGCACAGGATCTATCAATGTGGTAACGCAAGGGGATGACCTATGTCCAACAGTGGTCGTGTTTAGTTTATATGATGATGGGAGTGTTCAATCTGTTCACTTCCCAAAACATTTTTATAATATCATTTTATTAAAAAAATGCTGCGAAATATCCTTACAGCAACAAAGTAAACGGTACGTGGAACCGCAACAGCTATTCAATATTTCAATTAACTCGCAAATTGGCGCCAATTAAATATTACCGCGCTCTTTCCGCTTGTTTTCCGTTAGCAATATGTATGTAAGAGAGCCACAGATTTTCTACTTGAATTTGTATTTTTTTAACGATGGTTATGTAGTTTTAAAGGCTCTTTGGGATAAATCAATTTTTCAGGTAGATTATTCACAGAAACTCGGTTCATAATTTTATTGGAGTAATCCAACATATTTTTTTAAATCTGTGTACTTATCAAATAGTGCATGTTATTAGGACTAAATTAACAGTATGTATTATTTGTTCAGGTTTTATGTACAATGTTTATCAATATTATGAAACGCTTTATTGTACACCGAATTAAACAAAAAATACGTCAACATTTAAATTCAAAACTAGTATCCAATATGGAATTTGTTAATAATGGCAGATTAAACTTATCGTCGTAGGCAGGCATGCCATAAAAATAATAGAATATCGGTGCTTACAAGATCAAAAAATGCAGCCAGTACCAAATAACTGCATCTTTGCTGCTTTATGTGTCTTTAATAGCTACCCTCTAGAAAATCCAAGAAAATGAAGAACACTCGTATGTCTTAATCCGATTGAAAATGAAATAATTTTCCTTTCTAATCCTAAAATACCTAACAGGTCCTTTTGAAAGACGCTCAAGGCTATTTTACCTGTGAACGTTTCTAAAGAATAAAAGGGTTTTTTCGCTAAGCCATAAATACAAGACTTTGATATTGGTAAAGATATGCGAATGTTGTCGGTAAGACCAAGAAATCGAGCAGGGCGCCGAACATTGATACTGAAAGGATTTTCTTTAGATACTTTAATACTACCTTTTTCCCATTTTTTTTGTATGCTTACATTATTATTTAAGTTAGTTAGTTAAGTTAAGTTAGTTGAAGACCCAAAGAACACTTCAAGATAATATAATGGAACATCTACATTAATTTAAAAGAGGTTTTAGTTTGTACGTAGGGGTTAATCTTCAAAATTACTGATCCGATTCCAAAAATTATTTCACTCATGCTACATACTTAAGCTATATTTTAAACGATTCCGTAAATAATTTTCCACCAAAACGCGAGAGAAGCCGTGGGCAAAAAAGCCAGTTGTAAACATTTTCATTGTATATTTTCATTCAGAGCAGATAGTCTCCGTGCCTTCTGTGGACTTATTTATTTATATTCATTTATTTCAGGCAACTAACCCAATAGGAATATAATGAACTTTTTTTTTGACAGCCTGTTTGAGTGTCCCAGTGCTGGGCAAAGGGTGTTGCCCCTTTTCCCTTCCAAACCTCTCTCTCCAGTGCAATATCTGGCTATGTTCGCCCCGCAAACGAGAGAAGATCGATATATAAATTACTAATTTGTGGAGTTTTGTAGAGCGGATGTGAAAAGGAAACAGCCAGTTCTTGTAAGGAGATGTATTCTCACCAAATCAAACGAATTCACCATCAATAGGAAAGGTCTGAGCACGAGGCGTTCCGCTGTCTTATCGCGGACCCGGTTTGGGAGGAAGTGAAAGAGACCCGTGTTAAATATGGCGACCAAAACGGACACGCTGGTGTTGTTCACGATGTTACTAATTTAGTGTTGAGATTCCAACATAATTACTATTTAGTTGCGTTGGGATTCCAACACTAAGACATACAAATATAAGACTACGAAACATATGACTATACTTTCACTAGTACATACGTAAATTCAGCGACATATTTCGTTGAGCCCGTTGTCATGTAGGCTTCCGCGCAAAAACACGATTGGTACAAGATACCCGCTGGCCAAAATGCTTTCTGATGTTTGCTAAAACCGTCTTGGTATTGCGCACACATGTTCTGGTTTATGAATCGAATATTATCACATATTACCGTCAGGAAAACAACCGCTGGGTTTCAATTGAAGGTTTGCTGATCGGTACGAGCAGATTGAAATCCGAATAATTATGTGTAATTATTGCTTCGGTACTGAATCGAATGCGTGGACCTAAATACATATTCTTCTTGCGAACGAGAATAGGGCCATTTGTCCTTGACTTATGTTTTAGGGCATTGGTATGGACCCGAACAGATATTGTGTAATTTAGTTCATCACCACTGCTGATGTGACGTCCTCGAACCCGCACAGGGCCCACGTTATGGACTACGACCCCTTAATAGACAGGAGGCCTTTGTCGCAGCAGTGAAGACATTATACGCTATACATAAACTCACGCTTTTTTCCCATGGAGGTAGGCAGAAACACAGAACGCCACCTGCCACGACCTTTACATACTCCTTTTACTCCTTTTTTTGTATATTATTTATTTATTACACACTTAGAAATGCCCATTTAATAGAATAATATTATTTATTTACTACCTACTACCCTCATCCGTGTGTCACTGCAGGGGGCCTAGCCTAGGGGCCTGAAAACCAGCGCTGAGTGTTTTACACCCAGCATATGCTGAGTTGGTTACCCTTTCGTTATGGGCATGCTCAGCGCAGTTGAGCTGTTTAATTAATTGTTAAGTTGTTTGTTGTTGTATGTATATGTATGTGCTGCTCTATTGTGTTGCTGCTGTCCATTAACGAATAAATGTATATTCTATTCTATTCTATTCTATTCTATTCTATTATATTCTATACTTTTGCTTCGTCCAGTCTTTAACAAAATCCCAAGACAAAACAAAGAATTAAATTAAATTGCGTTTAAAAAGAAATCCAAAGAATTATTGTGTTACAAATATTATTATAATTTAGGCGACTATCTGAATGATACTGACAAGCTAATTGTTATTTATTTATTCTGCATCGTTTGTGTATTTTTAGTTTTGACTTGCTAATTTAATCTAGTTTAATTTCAATAATGTTTTTAATGTAATTTTAATGTACTTCAATCTGATATTTCAATAATTTATGTGTTTGTATTTGGTTGCTATTTCTGTTTTATATGGGTCTCGGACCTGAAATAAATGATTTTAATTTAGTTTAATTTTCTTTAATATTTTGACATTGAATAATGTTTTTGAAGGTTAATAAGGTTATTTTACAATAGTCAGGTAGGTATTTTTTGTCACTGTCTGTCTGTGTCTGTCTGTGTATGTTATTCCGTTCGACATTGTTGATAATATCTTTTATTTTTATTTTTTAGTACTTTCACCACGCTGACATTATTTCTTTTTGTTAACTTTTTTTTTTATACGAGTATGTAATTCCAATGACATGCCACTTATTTTTGTTTTTTAATTTTGTAATTGTGACTAGCTATTTGCATGCCCATGTGACGGCAAAATGTGGAGAACCTTATTATAATAAGAATACTTATGTACCTATTACCCATATTTGCAAAGTAATAAATGATTTGATATGATTTTAATTTTACATTTAGTAGGCGAGTACTACGCACCTGACCTTTTTGAAAAACCTCACCAATAAGGTCAGTGTGTCCTGCTAGGGCGTCTCTTCCCAGCGTTGCCACTTACATCTGCCTTGTAAATACCTTTTGATAGTCGCCTTTCATTCAACCTTCCCACATTATCAAACCATCTAAGCATACTCTTTTTAATGCTAATATACTTCATCAAATACAAGTGAATAAGTGATTCTCAAGTTACCCCCTAGCGCAGTAATAAAACAATCAACCAGAAACCAATTGCGTTCAAAAAACAACTGATACAGATGTAAAGATATACTCAAAAGCTCAGTGCCCATTTTCGAGGGCTGATCCCAGCGCGTGCGACGCCCAATGTCAACATTGTTTATTCGATCCTCTGGAAATGAGTGGAGTGTGTACTTTGCGGATATACAGGGTGTCGTGTCTCGTTAACAGATCCAATTGTATTTTATTATACTCGCACGGTGTTCGGATATCGGGGGAATTGAAAATGGCGCGGATAAAAGTAATGTTTGCTTTGTTTGATGGTTTTTAGGTGGGATTTGAATGAGGATAATTGCTTAGTGTCTGTGTGTTTGTAGGATTGTCGTCAAAGCATGTACAAGTATGATGCAGTATGGTGAAGAGGTTTTAGTTCTCTGAGTTATGGTTTTCTCATGAAGTAAAAAACAGACTGGGAGAATATAAAAGGTAAAAGTAACGCAGATTTTCGGGTTGGCATTATTAGGCACACCGGGTACAAAAAACTAATAATATGTCGACGTATACGTTTGGTTTAAAACCGCTCGGCTTATCGCAAAGTGTGTCGAGCTAACCCGAATATGAATCAGATAATGGCAGATGCCAAACGGAGTTTGCTGATCGTTATTGCTTCAGGTTAGCTTTGTTGTTTATTTAACAAATAATACCGAATCGAAATGAATGAGTGCGTAGATCCAAAATTTTCATAAAAACACTAAACTGTAATTTTCGTATCATTCACTTCGCGGAAGCAGCTCTAAAAAGTAACAAACTTGTTGAAATCAGTATCCTAAAGCAACACTAAAAAAACTTTTGAATCCGCAGAAACGTCTTCAAATTGCGTGAAAACTCCACTGTATACTTTTCCCAGAAGTTTGTAGTGTAGCAATTGATATGAGAATATTTTGAAATTTTAAATGTGGTTAAATACAATACTGTGTTAAACTTCCTTAAAAATATTAGCTTGCAGAAAATCATCATCAACATCAACAAGACGTCCACTGCTGGACATAGGCCTCTACCAAGTGTCACCACATTGACCGGTCCCGTGCGACTCGCATCCAGCAGATTCCCGCAATCTTCATCCTTGCAGAATATAATCTTATTATATTGTATCTTAGTGTTATTTGTCATTTGAAGAAAATCTTTTGAATAGTCGGGAATATTTTTATGTAATCATTTCTCACGTTCAATCAATGTGAACATACAGGGTGTAAACAACCTCATCACCAAGCCGTCAACCAAACATTCTGTACATCAAACTAAATAACTTTACGCAAAAATTATTGCTGGGAAACAACTTTTTTTTGGGGTGAAAAATCATGTTTTGTGGTAGAACTCAATGTAACGCACTGAAAATATTGTGCTGAAGGATGGATTAAATAGTACGGAGATCGTGGAAGTGTAAAGTAAAAATGGTATATTAAAAACTTGTATTAAAAAAAAGTTGGAACTTTGACCCCCAATATCTCCGTAACTAGACTTTCGGCTTGGTTAAGAGGTTTTTTACACATGTTTTTTGCAAAAAATATTGATTATATTTTATATGATTTATTATGATTTTATTTCAAACTAGAAATATTCCTTATTGTAAAGTATATAATTATGCATTAAACAACAATTTTGTAGAGTATGTTCACGTTTTTTTTTTCGGAAATGAAAAACAGTCGTTACATCTAAACACCATAGTAAAATTATTTACACCTTTTTGGCCTTTTTGGTCTGTTTCATCATTTTCCAATCCCATTTTACACGCATTCCTTAATTCAAAAGCTTTTTTAATTTCATAAAGTATCCACGCTATTCACATGCCACTTCGTAATCAATTGAAATGAAAAGACCAAGAACGAGCATCATTTGCCTCAGATAAACATACGTTCCATGGAAAAAAGTATAAATGAGGCTCTGTGAAGCCAATCAAAGGCACTCTTTGTTATTCAATCCCGTTGCTTTCACTAAAAAAAGAGGCTGAAGATCTTTCGAAAAGGCTTTTCATGAGCCAGGAACCGTTTCATATCAACTCGAAATAGCGTGTGTGCATAGTGCATTGCGTCGGTGTTCAAACATTGCAAGACGCACTCATTTAAATTGTACACTCCACTTAGACATAGCCTTTCTTACAGTTCTTTCTTGCATCGTTCGCATAATCGTGGGCAATCTTGGTGCACAGTCTTGCACGGGGAAACGCATGGCTTTACCGATTCTTGCAAACATTTAGCGCGCTTGGAGCAATATTTTTGTACATCTTTTGAGTACGTTTGTGGGGTAAACTACTTGGATGTGTATTCAATAAAGTATGGAACAATACTGTTGTCTCGTATTTGACAGAAAGACTTTTTATATTCATGGTGCGTTTGCAAGGACACTTATGATTTATATTGTTTAGTTTGTACAAACTATATATAGACTAAGTGAATTATCACTTATTCTAGTTTCGCTTTTGAAAATTGGTCATTGATTGTGAATTTAGTAATGAGTTAATGGAATTTCAGAAACCATTTAAATATTTCCCAAAACATGTTTCAACTTTAACACTATTAAAATGAATGCATTGTTTAGTCAGATTGGGTATTTTACATCAAATTGAATTCAACCACACTGTTTCAGCAAATCTAATTAGTATTAGGAATATTTTGAATAAAGTTTGGACCAAAATCAGTTGTAGTGAATAAATAATTTTTCGTAACATTTCGTATCAAATATAATCATGACAATTATCTCACTTTTGTGGTAATTATAGAGCCATTTGGAGAATTTCATGGGATAAACTATTATAGAATTTCACAGAAAGCCTTTTGAATATTTAATTGCCTAGCGATACAATAAATACTATGTGATATGAAATAACACACATCCTGTGAGAGTGACTCATCATTAGCCTAGCCGTTTCCCAACTATTTTGAGGTTTAGCTTCCAGTCTAACCGTATGCAGCTGAATACCAGTATTTTACATGAAGCGACTAGCTATCTGACCTCCACAATACAGTTAGTACTGGATAATAATATACCTTGGTAACAACTGTCGATCTTCAAATTACAGTCGGGACCAACGGTTTCGTCCGTGTCTCGGAAAGCATGTGGTGGAAGTATGTAAACGAAATTTACAGAACGAAAAGAGCTTAGAACTGCAAAAAGCAGGCTGCTTATTTAGCAAAAATATCTTTAAAGCTCAGCGCAGGTTTTGCTCCCACCGATTGTGTTAATCTGCCTGTATTTGGAGATTGGAGGTGTTCAAACTGACATAAGTAATCACGTAACTTTTCTAATCATTAAATCAAACTAAGCATGTTGTTGCAGTTGTATCCCATATTGTTGAATGTTAGGTAATGAAAACTATGTATCAAAACCACATCTAACAAAATGACATACAATCTTTAACAACCCGACAGAAATACAAATAAATTACGATTCGTAATTAAAACAACTCCCGCGCAGGTTTTGCTCCCACCGATTGTGTTAATCTGCCTGTATTTGGAGATTGGTGATGTTCAAACTGACGCAAATAATCGTGTAACTTTTCTAATGATTAAATCAAACCAAGCATGTTGTTGCAGTTGTATCCCGTGTTGTTGAATGTTAATAAAAACTATGTATCAAAACCACATCTAACAAAATGACACACAATCTTTATCAACCCGACAGAAATACAAACAAATTACGACTCGAAAACTACAGTTAATTTCTACCTGCCACTATTTCTAGAAACCTTTTGTGAAATCAGGAGCTGCTTTATGTAAACAGAAATAGCAACTGTGCATCTGACGTCATACAAGGTAGGACCGACAGATGTAGTAAATTATGTGGTTGTAAAACCACAATGAAGTTGCATTGAAAACTTGCAACTAGTGCGAAATTTGATGCTGGAAGGTGATCCTTTGATTTTAATTAAATTATTATTGTGGTTAAATTTCTTGAGGGTTTTGGGAAAATTGCACACATTTTTATGAGGTGTTTTGAGCATAAAACTTTAAACTCAGTGCTTGTATGTTTTATGCTCGTCTTGGCGTTTTATTCAAACTAATAATAATTTAACAGATAGGTAATACCTTTAACATACTCTGGCAGAACTTTATTATTAACATCATTCTCATTACCTCATCTCATTTTTATCAGGATAAACGTTGACATACACGAAGAAGAGAGAGTATGTCATGCTCACTCTAATGTCTCGCTGATGTTGGCGCGTGTGTCGGATCATTTAGTTCCCTACAAAATGGTTAAGTGAAATGGTGCTGATTCATGCGTCATGTTCGTGAACGGGCGCTGTCAGTTGTGACTGGTCATCTCTTAGTTGCCGTGGCTTATTTTAATGTTTTTTTTTAATTGTATTTTTTGTTTTTACTATGGACACTTTTGACGTGCACATCATGTGCTACATTGTTCACACATAATATACCATCTCAACATGAATGATGTAACCAAAATTTTGTAACAATTTTTTGATTTAAAAGAGTGTCCATGGAGTTTCTTGCCCGTTCTTCTCCATAGAGATCTACGCTAGGGAATGTGCAACTACAGTATTTTCACAGTTTTTATGTCTTGTGACTGGGACTGTAGCTACACGTGTTGACGACCTGATTGGCGCAGCGGTAGTGAGGCTGCCTTACGTTCTTAGGGTCCCGGGTTCGAATCCCGGTCGGAGCAAATGTCTCCGAGTCATGGATGTTTATATGCATAATAAGTATGTATTTACAAACAAAAAGTATCTATGTAGTATATCAACTATCTGGTGTCCACGATACAAGCCTCGTTGCTTAGTGTGGCACTAGATGGCGCTGTGTGTAATGTCGAGCGATATTATTATTATTATTATTACTGTAGCTACATTTAATTTTCATTTTTGTTTCGATAATTCAAAAGTGCCTACAACTGGCCTACTTGAAATAAATGTTTTGATTTTGATTTTTTAAGAAAAAAATACGTAATAGAGAAGATAATCAGTTAAGTTAGTATAAAATTTTATTTTTTATTTTTTTTACTTCTACCAAATGAAAAACAAAACACGAAAATCGGACCACATAGAAATCGTAACATTTTATTCATTTTTAGAAGTCGGTTAAAAAAGACAACCACACAAAATAGATACTAAGACCACAATATCTCCAATCTAGATCCTAGCCTAACATTTGCCCGACATCACAAGTCAAACGGTATCAAAAGACTCCCTCAATAGCACCAAGTCTACAGAAGAGTACGAATACGAATGCTCTTTTCAAAATGAAAAGAAAACACTACGATGTTTCCCAGCATAAATTCTTGGCACTCGGCAAAATTGAAAAGTCCACTCAGTAGAAGCTTCCGTTTAGGTAGAAGGCACAATCTCAAATTGTTTACGCTCTCGTGCCCCTTAAGACAAGAATGGTGGCTGTTAGACGGCTAAGGAAATGAATATTAGAGAGTGTTTACATGTTTGTGTGTTCGCTTCGTGAGAAATGGATGACGATACGATGGAGCTAAACGGTGGATAATAGTTTGTTCTATATAATACAAATTGACAAACACTTTTCGGAGGTTTCCCGTTGCTTTTTTGATGATATTGGATTTGCTTTCAGAGAGTTTTGAATTTTCTGTAAGGCATTTTAACATTGTTTAATATAACACTATCACGACCTGTAAGGAAACCATTGAATCACAGGTTGACCTGTAGATATTTGTTTCTTCATTGATCTGTAAGGATAATTTTATTACATCAACCAATGATATTATATAGTAAAAAGAGGTAGATATCGCACTAGCACGCACAAATTGTTGAGGACAAAGTGACACAATTGTTGCACTTTGATAGCCAGCTATCTCTTTCTATCTTATACGTTCCGAATTATCTATCGCTGTCGTAGTTTTAAATTACTCGCAACGATATCTGAACGCCATTCAGTATGAACATGGCGTATCTTCTTTATAATATCATTGATATCAACAGTATACTGTTGACGGAGACGTCTAAATTTTGTGCATAAAATTAGTGACGTGATTTTTTAGCAATGATTTTACCTGAACGAAACGAGCACACACCAGGGAAGCATAGCACACAAGAGAGAAGTCTATACACAGCTGTGGTCAAGAGCAAGACTGCCAATTATGACAATTGATAAACCATGTGGGTATCTTAGGCAACCTATTTTCGAATCCTAAATGATAATCCTATCAACAGTAGGCCAGCGAGATTTTACAAAGAACCGACAGTATCCGACCAAAATGGTTCGAGATTTCGGGATTTTTTGTAGCGTTAGATTTACTGTGGAACACTTTAGACAGATTCGAGCCGCGCGGTTGAAATACATGGCAGGAACGGCCAAATAGAAAAATCGCTCGAATATAGAAAATAGTGCTCGATTCTGTACGTCCACTGGTGCACCTACCGATGTTCTTTTTTTAAATCCCTGTCGCTCTCAGAATTTTCTCTTTGAGGGTGAATTGATTTTTAGATTGATATTTTGAAATTATCTTCAGCATTTTCGTGCCATTAATGGTATAGTTAATATACATAACATACTTATTTGAAATTTTAAATAAACTATAAGTTTTTAAAGACGTTGATTAAAGTTTTGACTAGAAAAATAATCTGTCCGATACTTAGACGATAGACTTGGCACTGCAAGTAAACAGGTAGAATCTAACTGAAGTTGATACCATGAGTAGGCAAAAAGAGAAAAATATCTCGTAGCATTTAAAAAAACAAAAAAGCCATGTAAAAAAGACCAATAATCTATTTTAAACCATATTTTATTATCAAGCAGTGCAATAAATAAAATTAAATGTCAAACCTTTTTTTTTTTTTTTTTTTTTCGTATGGGAAATCATCAAATAACCCCTCCCGCTCTGGGCGGAGCAGGAGGGAGTGTCCGACTTTTACTGACTAAAACCCATCCATGTTCCTTCATCGGCCTTTGTGTTCCGGGGCCACGGTATGTCTTTCGAACAGTCCGGCAACCCCGGCAGGTCGGTCCCTACGGACCCCTTCCCTTTTGCTGACTCTCTTTTTCGAATATTAACAGTCCAACAAGACGGAAAAATATTTTCAAGTAAGTCAACATGATTCCCTAACCTAATATTGAATGCCATTTCTTGCTTGTCATCTGGCAGGTTTTAGGCGCATTTTATTTGTCATATTTCCCGGTGAATTGTATCTTTTTGAGGAAAAAACGGGTAAACAGGAAAAGGTAGAGAACTTTGTTAGCAATCAAACATAGAATCTTTTATTTATGTACTTGTGTTGTAACACGTATTTAATAATTTCTGACTCGTTCACGTGGGAATTCATGTCAGTTTTGTGAAGATGGTGTAATTATTTGTTTTTCCTCAGTATGTTCTTATTTCTAGTGGTTTTTATTGGTTTATACTTTAAAGGGTCGTTGGGGATGTGATGCCTATTTTCACTAAAACTTGAAGACACTTATATAAGTTCCTAAATGAAAGTGCACTGGGTGTCGCCTGTAAAAACGAGCGGTCACCTTGTAAAATGTTCATGAACTATTTGTTCTAATATGTGAGCTACTACAAATTCTTGTAATGGTGGTAATAGTGGTGGTGGTTTGTAAAAACCTACTTGCAAAATAAACATCATTTATCATTTAATGATGAATGTAATGAAATAATTTTCGTATTTTGTTGTTAAATTTATTTTATTCCATGAATTTTTATGCAATAAATATTGTAAAACCAACATTGTATTGTCTGAAGTAAAAATGTTAAAAAAAATAATATGAGATTACCAAACATTCAGTGCGTTGCAATTATTCAGTGTGGTACCACGACATTAGATAATTATAGTGACACTTTTCAATGAGAAGATTACCAAAACTATCAAAATCAACAGTTATTAGGGTGTTGATTTAATTCATTTTCACTCACGGGTGTCGTATAAGGCGACTAATGTCTGAGGCAGAACACCTTGCGCCTCCGTAGACCAGAAAATGGGCAGCAGCGTTTTCTGTTAGTCTTTCATCACTGCGATCTCCAATCCGCCTGCTAAGCGTGGAGATTACGGCAAATTCCTCCCATCATGGGAGAGGCTTATGTCCAGCAGTGGGCGTTATGGGCTGTTGTTGTTGTTGTTGATTTCATTAACAGATGTGGGCTCCTGATATACATGCTGTTAACATGCGATGCCTACATAGACGAAATCACAGGTAAAAGTTAGTCTAGGTATCTATAAACCACAGCATATCGATAATAATCAGTGACATACACAAGCATTCAATGCTATACGCTATTGCAATAGATACTATCGGCGATATCTCTTTGAGATAGCTACACAGTGTTGCACGGAATGTAGTCACCAAAGTGATTCATGGAAGTATAATATAGAGAATATTGTATTGAATTGCACTGCAGTGCATTGTCAGGTTTCGAATATTATTGGAGAATGTGTTCATTAAAATTGTTTAGTGTTTCGTAAATTGTTGCACTGCATAGCTTAGGAATTTAATTTTCTCACACGATGTCCTCATGTGCCTAGACTTTTCCTAATCATGTTAGGGTCGGCTTCCAGTCTAACTAGATATAGCTGTATACTGAAGTATATTAAGATTTCTTGCTACAATCATCACCAAGTAGCATCCAAGATAAGCTGAAAATAAAACTTAAGAAACACCTTAACTGCAGTAATCATGACTTCGACAATCCCTCAAAGTGTTATTGCACATGTTAATAAACTAAGCATCAACAAGATACTAACATGTGACGTCACAAGAAATGCCAGTAAGTCGGCTCGAGTCGACGAATTCCAATCTCTTCCCTTACACTCAATAAAATCAAAGAGTATTCTTATGTCGCGTTTCAAGTTCAATATATCCTAAGCGATTGTCAAACTTCCTTCGTGGCCCTTACTATGCGTTTGTTAAACGATTAAGTAGAAAAAGTTGAAGTTTTGTGCTTTTGAAGCAGGCTAAGCAAAATGTCTCATTCTTCTTACTTCCTTTATTTGGTTTTAAAATATGACTTGAAAATCAGAAGTTGTCGTACTATTAACACGCACTAACGCACTACGCACTACGCAATAACGAAATGATTTCTCAATCTTTCTCTAAAATTGGCAATCCAAGAGTGTTCATAAATTGTTTAATTGAAAAACAAGTTTAGAGTTTGAGTTTGTATGTTTGTTTGTTTGTTTGTTTGTATGATGTTTGTTTGTTTGATCGGGATGTGATATACTGATAAACCTAGCGTAAGCTTTAAGGTTCCGTGTGTCGACCGGTCTTATCGTCGCTTATTCCGGGCAGCGATAATACGGGCGGGCTTATTACTGATAATAATTAAGTGGTTTTATTCTAAACCCTAACTAGAGTTTCTAGTGAACACCACAATTTATACACGTATTAACTATTCATTCACTGTCTGCCAACAGTCAAGTAATGTTTTATGCCTTTTTTTAGGGTTCCGTAGTCAACTAGGAACCCTTATAGTTTCGCCATGTCTGTCCGTCCGTCCTCACTTAATCTCTGTGACCGTTAGCACTAGAAAGCTGAAATTTGGTACCAATATGTATATTAATCACGCCGACAAAGTGGTAAAATAAAAATTGGAAAAAAATGTTTTATTAGGGTAGCCCCCCTATATGTAAAGTGGGAAGTGTTTTTTTTTTAATTTCAACCCTAACGTGTGACATAATGTTGGAAAGGTATTTAAAAATGAATAGGGGTTTCCTAAAATCATTTTTTGATAATGTCAATAATTTCGGAAATAATCGCTCCAAAAGTAAAAAACAATGTGTCCCCCCCTCTAACTTTTGAACCATAAGTTTAGAAAATATGAAAAAAATCTGAAAAGTAGAACTTTATAAGGACTTTCTAGGAAAATCATTTTGAACTTGATGGAAACAAAAGTTTTTGTACAAAAAAGACAAAAAGTTGTACAAAATAATTTCTGGACTAAGTTTGTAGTATATTCGTATATGCAAGCATTTTTACATAATGGATACCCACCTTTAAACTCATAAGTGGGAACACTTGTTGTGACTGACGGGAAACTACGGAACCCTACACTGAGCGTGGCCCGACACGCTCTTGGCCGGTTTTTTACTACACAGTAACTCAAGAACATGTTCGCATTTTTCAAAAAACTCTGAACTAAAAACGAAAACACTTGGTAGAAGCAATATTTTAATGCGATTGTGTTGTCTCTGATATTGCAAGGGCTCTAACCATTCCTGTGCCTATTAGAAGCTCTTCAGACTCTTATACGAATCTCAATGTTCAACGTTATTACTTGTATTTCAGGGTGATTTAAATGTATATGTTATTGTCGTATTCAAGCTTTGATGTTGTCGGTTTGAAACGTTGCAAAATGTATTTTGGTATTCTTTGTTTTAACAACATAGAATGAAAGGAACTACCTTCTTCCTCCTCTTCTTTCTTCTTCTTCTTCACAATAACCAGAAGGTAGTTTATTATCATTATTTTCTGTCTATACTTCTCCAAACTATATTGGGGCCTGCCTCCAGTCTTAACAAATTCAGTTAAATACTAGCATTTCACATGGTGCAACTGCCTATTACGATCTCATGAGTTACTGACTAATACTAATAATTTCTCTTTTATGAAGGTGTGGTACTTGGATGACGGTACCATAGGCGGCAAACCTGAGGATGTGGAACAAGATATCCGCACATTAATTCCACGTCTCAGAGAGCTGGGCCTTGAGGTAAATTCAGCTAAATGTGAGTTTTTCCCCTGTGGTCCTGAGGCTGTGCCAAAATTCTCGCACTTTTCTTCCTTTCTTCCGGGTCTCACTATGCTTTCACCTAACTCTTTCAATCTCTTGGGTGCCCCGATCTTCCCTGATGCAGTCCCTGAGGCTCTAGAGGATCGCAAGCGTAATCTTCTCGACGCCCAAAGAAGGCTCAAAAATCTCTCTGCCCACGTCGCTTTGGTACTTTTGCGCATGTGTTTCGCGGTACCGAAGTTGACATACTTTTTGCGGACTGCCCCGACGTGGTGGTTCCCACAGTCTCTCTCATCTTTCGATGAAGCTCTTAAGGAGACGGTAGAGAGTATTTTGAACGTTTCGCTGAACGAAGCTCAATGGGCACAAGCGGCTTTGCCGATCCGGCATGGAGGTCTGGGGGTTCGTCGCGCACAGGATGTCGGCCTGCCGGCCTTCTTGGCGTCTGCGCATGGGGTTACTGACTTGGTCGCTCGCATTCTATCTCTTGATGGCGAACAAGTCAGTATCCCTTTCGCAGCGGATGCTCTGGCGGCCTGGTCAGGCCATTGCCCTGGCGGTATCATCCCGGAGAAACCTCAAGTGCAGCGCTCTTGGGATGATGTAGGAGCGAAGGCGGTTCTAGCCGGACTTATAGACCGGGCGGAGGGGGTTGAATTGGCGCGCTTAAAGGCAGTGTCGCGGTCAGAATCAGGAGCGTGGTTGCAAGCGCTTCCTTCACCTCACCTAGGCACTTTACTTGACGGCGACTCTTTGTGGGTGGCGGTGGCTCTCCGCCTGGGCTGCGATGTCTGTGAACCACATATATGCATCTGCGGGTCCAGAGTGGAGGCCAATGGCCACCACGCGTTAAGTTGCTGTCGTTGCTCAGGGAGGTTTCCGCGGCACCATGCTCTCAACGACATTATCCGGAGAGCGCTGGTTGGCGCCAATATCCCTTGTGTCCTGGAGCCGCCGGGTCTCTGTCGTTTGGATGGCAAAAGACCAGATGGCCTGACTTTGGTACCCTGGCAAAAGGGTAAGTGCCTACTTTGGGACGCGGCTTGTGTTAGCACGTTTGCCGCCAGCCATCTCCCTCGCACTGTCGGGTCACCCGGTGCCGCGGCTGAATCAGCCGCTCTCAAAAAGCGGGTCAAATATGCAACCTTGGAGCCGAGGTATTATTTTGATTTTGTCCCACTAGCTGTGGAAACCACTGGTTGCTGGGGGTCCGACGCTGTCAAATTTGTGGCCGATATCGGCCGGCGACTTAGAGATAGGGGCGGTGACCCACGCTCTGGTTCTTTCCTGGTGCAGAGGCTAGCCTTGGCAATTCAGCGCGGAAACGCTGCAAGCGTCATGGGCTCCTTTGCGCCGGGAACGTCTAGGGACTGTGGACTTAAAATTATCATGACTTAAGGTTTTTTATAAACCGGCTTAAATTATTGGACATGATTTGTGTTTTAGTTTGATATAATTTTGTAATAATAAAACTTTTTTGTTTTATGAAGTGTTTTCTGTTCTCTATAAATATTTTTTTTCCCCTTGCTTATGCAACATTAAACCCATTAGATTTATTTCATAACACAATAATTTGTTTACATTAAATTCAAGCACTCTTTAAACACCATCCAGAAATTACATTAATTGCCACATATGTACATTTTACATTTAACGCTACCGGACCTTGACAGCAGTCATAATATTACCAATATAGAAAAAATGTGTAAGTCCTTTTCTATAGTGTTGCTACCAAATAATTTTGGCTATTAATTTAGTTTAGTGATAAAACTTTAGCAAGAACTTAAATTATTGCTATTTAATTTTCATAAAATTACCATCGTTAATTTAATTAGCTTGAAAATTTAGCTGCCCGATTAATAAAGTATTAATGATATAATAAATCTATCAATACAACGTGAACAATAATTTATTACACATAATATCAGTAAAGTAGATTTACGGTTATCATTTAGGTACATAATTGTGTTCATCAATCACAAAGTTAAGTTCAAATTGCAGTAATGGCACGTTTATTAAAATAGTAAATCTAGTCACCGGTAATAAATATTTAATTATAAGACTGATGGTTAAAATCGAGAGCTTGAAATAAACAATTTGTGAACAAAACTATTGGTTAATAGAAAAAAATGTTTATTGGTTAAAAATGCTAAAAACCTATTAATATAGTTCTATTTATAATATTTGAAATTTTGTAAATGAACCAATGAACTAATTTTGTGGTCATTATAAATGATAAATGATGTTTATTTTGCAAGTAGGTTTTTTACAAACACTTTTACACGTAATTTTTTTAAACTAGATGGGGCCGGTGTTTCGTACCTGACTACTCTGAGAAGAAACAGCCGAAACAAACTCAGAGGTCATAGTCTCTTTTAAAGTCCAGACAATCTTGCTCAATTCACATGAGGACTATGCAGATTAGTATCTGAGATGGTCTTTTGAAGAAAGAACCATACAGATTTGAGTGGACCTGTCCAGTCAGTGTAAGCATTTATCAGTTAACGTGTAGCTCGACTTATAACTCAAGGAGCTCAACGAAACGACGAACAATACCAAAGAAAGGACATTTGGGTAGGTCGCTTAGAGTACTCAAACTGCCAGACAGTTGTGGGAAAAAATAAACAAAAAATATAAATGTGACCCACATGGTCCCCACTAGCTGATCATAATATAAAAAAATGAATAGAAAAGTTAATAATTGATTTAAAAATAAATGCGAAACAAACAAAACAATTTATCACCGTTGATATTCAAAATTTAAAAGTCCCGAACCAAAAAGTTGCAAAGTGAGATACCATCGATCATTCCATAAGTTTTATAATACCCGTGATAAATGATAGGAAAGGCGTCGACTGTAACTTATTTTAGTTTTCCTAACTTTCTGAATAATCTCTTCGGCAATTTTTGTTAAAGAAACTTCTGAATTTCTCTTTTATGAAGTGTTTTCTGTTCTCTATAAATATTTTTTTTCTGAAGATTTTTTTATGTCAGGAAAAATGGCAGTTTAATCTTTTCATTTTACTTCTTTATGTCATTGTACAGCTGGAAAAGTACAGCTCAACAACAACAACAACAGCCCATAACGTCCACTGCTGGACATAAGCCTCTCCCATGATGGGAGGAATTTGCCGTAATCTCCACGCTGAGTGAGTAGGTAAATAAAAAAACTCATTTGATGGAAAATGGTCACAGGTTTTTAACCATTCAATCACCTAAAAATGTCTTATGGTTTTTTGTTATATAACCACACCGACACCCATAAACAAATCACACTTTACAAACCAGGGCACAAAAAAGTAGATAAATGAGTACTTGCTTACTAGAATAAGACATAAACCAGAATACATCATTATTATTATTCAATTATTTTCCCCATGCCACAAAAAAACACAAACAAAGTGAGGGCGACAAAGTAACATCCTGTCAGCGATACAAAGATAAAGATGCTATGTTCAAAAATGTATTTAATCGTCACTGCTACGGCTAAGTACTGAAAAGTTTACGACCAATTCGTTGTAGAAAAACAGCGATGATGACTGACTAAAAAAAATATGATTCTGTTAAATCCGTCAGTTGGATTATCTAAAAGTATTGGATACGTGGATACGTGCACGCACAATGGTCCACTTCAAGGACTAAGTGTGGAAACCTGAACCCCATGATAGATAGATAGATTGGATACGTGTTTTTTGTTTCATCAAATTAAAAAAAAATACTAAATTAAAACGTGTCAAAGATGATAAGGCTTGTGACGTCACTTTGAGTAAAAAATGTACACAAGAATTTGATGTTACACGAGTTTTTGACGCACTGTATTGTCTTCATTTTATGTTTACGTGAAAAAAGAAAAAATATGTGTCCAATATTTTTTGGAAATCTATCTGACGGACTAATGAGTTTTTTTTTGTCATCTATCCTATTGTCACCTTGTGTTCTGCTATAGATATGCAAATGTATTTTATGAAGAATTCTTTTCGGTAGTGCACACTGAATTTAATAATACTTTAAAAAAGAAATCTAAAACTATTGGCCCAAAGTTTATTTTCAGTGACTGGGCAACACAGGGTATTCGGAAAAGTAGGGAACGATTGTTTGAGCTGTACGGCCTTAAGCCTTACATCAACACTGAAGCTTTTAATAAATATGTTGCTACTTACTCGAAATTTTTTAAAAACACTTGCAAGGTAGCCAAATCCTTATTTATTAGCAACAAGATTAAATCAGCCGACAACAAAATAAAAACGGTTTGGAAAATCATCAACAGTGAAACAAATAGAAATAAAAAACAAGGTAATGACTTCACACTAGAGACATCGCGTGGCCTTGTGAGCTCCAACTATGAAGTTGCTCAAGAATTTGTAAATTTCTTTACCAGTATCCCACTTAAAACTACGGAAACCTTAAATTCCTCTCCCTTGCTCTCTATTGATTTATTGAAAGCGAACGTTTCAGCCTGTCCAAAGGAATTTAAATTTCAGCATATAAACCCCATAACAGTCATAAAAGGTTTTAAGCAAATTAAGATCAAATTAACGGAAGATCTATGGGGTATGTCTATCAAAGCTTGTACCTCAATTATTGAGACTGTAGCGCCGTATTTAGCCTCAATATTTAATTTGTGCGTGGATCAAGGGGTCTTCCCGGATCTAATGAAATTCAGTAAGGTAATACCGCTTTTTAAATCCGGGGACAGTAAAGACACCAATAACTATAGGCCCGTATCCGTGTTGCCGGTTTTCAGCAAGGTGTTTGAAAAGATAATGCTCAATCAAATGCTTAACCATTTTAACACTAATAAAATATTACACGAGCAACAGTATGGTTTCACCAAAGGACGTTGTACAACTGACGCCGGTGTCACTTTATTAACACACATATTTACTGCGTGGGAAGAGGCACAAGATGCCATAGGAATCTTCTGTGACCTTTCAAAGGCATTTGATTGCGTAAATCACGAAACCCTGATCTTGAAACTTCAGCATTACGGTTTAGGTAAACTTGCGCTCAGTTTAATAAAATCGTATTTGAATGATAGACAGCAGCAGGTACAAATAAATGGAGTCAACTCAATGGGTTTAAAAGTAAAAATGGGTGTACCACAAGGTTCGATATTGGGTCCCTTCCTCTTTTTAGTATATATTAATGACCTACCCCATCTATTTAACAACCATCCGCATATGGTGTTGTTTGCAGACGATACTTCTTTAATATTTAAAATAAACAGACGTGCCACTAATCTTGATGACGTAAATAACGCCCTACTGCAGGTCCACAATTGGTTTACCGCTAATCATTTAGTACTAAATGGGAAAAAAACTAAATGCATTAGATTTGCTCTACCAAATGTCAAAAGTAGTGATTGTGACATAATATTGAATCAAGAGAAACTAGAATTTGTCGATAAAACGGTTTTCTTGGGAATCACGCTCGACTCAAGGTTACAATGGGGTCCTCATCTAACATCTTTTGCAGGACGGCTAAGCTCAGCAGCATATGCTGTTAGAAAAATCCGTCAATTTACTGATGTTGATACCGCGAGGCTGGTCTATTTTAGTTATTTTCATAGTATTATGTCATACGGTATTTTACTATGGGGACGGGCTGCAGACATCGAGTCTATATTTATTCTGCAGAAAAGAGCCATCAGAGCCATTTATGGATTACGTAGACGCGATTCTCTACGAGAACTGTTTAAGGAAATTAATATCATGACAGTACCTTGTCAATACATCTATGAAAACATCATGTACGTTAGAAAAAATCGGCATTTATTCAGTAAGAGAGGGGACAGACACCACTATAACACTAGAAATAGGGACCAACTAGTTCAGCCAGGTTTCAGGCTTGCTAAAGTGGATTCATCTTTCATGGGGTACTGTTTGAAATGTTACAATAAAATACCTCCCCACATTCTTCAACTGAATGAGACGAAATTTAAATCTTGTATAAAACGCACACTATGTAGGCAAGCATATTATAAGTTGGGGGATTACATTGATGATAAAAATGCTTGGCTAAATGCTGGTCCTGCTCCACAACCATAGGTGTGGGGGGGGGGGGGGGGCAAACTAATTGTTTGTACTGGTCGGGCATTATTTGAGTCCATCGTCACGTAAAGAAGAAGAAGAAGAATTGATTCCCATGTTAATGTATTGTGGAAGCTGCAGAAGATTGTAAAAATATACTTGCATTGTATAGATTCCAGTTCTTAGTATTATATAATTGCATAGCACATGTGTGAGTACTTTGTACTGTTCAGCCACCATTTACATTTATTTATCTTTCATTGACTTGAATATGCCTTGGTGACTGAGAGAATGTCATGCTCACTTAAATGTCTCGCTGATGGTGGCGGGTGTGTCGGGTCATTTAGTTCCCTTCAATATGGTTGAGTTGAATGGCGCCGGTACATGCGTCATGTCTGTGAACGGGCGCTGTCAGTTGGGACTGGTCATCTCTTAGCTGCCAAGGTTCATTTTAATTACTTTATTCATACATTTTTAATCTAATCTTTCACTCTGGATGCTCTTAGTGTGCACGTCTTTCTACATCGTTCTCACATATATGTATAATCTCAAAATTAATGATGTAACCAAGATTTTGTAACAATATTTTGATTTTAAAAGAGTGTCCATGGAGTTTCTTGCCCATTCTTCTCCATAGAGATCTACGCTAGGGAATGGGCAACTACAGTACTTTCTCAAGTTATTATGCCTTGTGACTGGGACTGTAGCTTTGATTTTCTTTTTTGTAATTTTGACTTTCAAAAGTGCCGTAATGGTCTAATTGAAATAAATGCTTTGAGTTTGAGTTTGAGTTTGAGTTATGCCTGTATCACAGTGTAAACACCCAGGTATATGGGTATACAGGCCCATACACTCATAGTAACACCGCAAAGAACAATAGTTAGGAGCACTTTTCCAGACAGAACTTTTTTTGTTGATACAAAGTGGAATGTTGCAGTCAGCTTCTTTCTCAGATTCTTTGCAGACAGGCTCTTTTGTGAGTATAAAGTGTGCTAGTTTGTTTTAGTTCTGTGTCTAAAAAACGTGGAGATTGTACAAAGTTGGTTTCAATAATCTAAGCAATTTTAAAATCCTTGTCATTTGTGACTTCTTTTTAAATAAATAAATAAATATCGCTGGACAAAGCTAAGCTAAGCAATGAGGCTTGTGTCGTGGATACCAAATAGTTGACATACTACATAGATCAGATACTTTTTGTTGTAAATACATATAAACCATGATCCATGACTCGGAAACAAATGTCCGTGCTCATCACACAAACATTTGCTCCTATCGGGATTCGAACCCGGGACCCTAAAAACGTAAGGCAGCCTCACTACCGCTCCGCTATTCGGGTCGTCAAGTACTGATCCTGTTACTAACACAAACGCGATTGAGTTATGAGATGTTCAATTTTATTTTAAAATATAACAACAATCGCACCGACTTGCTTACAAACCAAAGTTCTCATAAGCAACAGAACTTTGTATCATAATGAAAACAAAACAAGTAATGTATTGTAGCAACCAAACACACAAGATATTGTGTTTATTAAATACACAAGAATGTAACACAGACAAATATTTAAAAGGAAATATTGTTACAATACTGTAACAATATTTATTAATGAGTAAGTATACACTCACTCATTCGTTCGCGTAATGATGAGTGATGTATGAACGAGAATGTGTAGTTAAATAATATATGAACGCATGTTTGCTCAATGTAATTAGATTTACCGCTGAAATACCAACCGACTTTTAGCATTGAGCTTGGATACAAATAACTACGTGAGGCCTACAAAATAATAACTGCAACTACTGTTTCGTTGGTCTAGAGGTCCTTCTTGTGTTAGATTCGGCCGAGATTAGGTCAGGCAAAGTTTTATTGGGATTTTGTATCGGGAATTTTTCAGTACAGTCACGGTGACAGAATTTGTGCTGGGTTGATGGTAATAGGCTCACTGCCTATTTCATGGGACTTAAACATAACTGTGTGCTATTTGATACAGATTATGCCAGATAGGCAGTCGCTACATGTAAAATACTGGTATTCAGCTGTATCCAGTAAGACTGGAAGCCGACCCCAATAAAGTTGGGAAATCACTAGGTAAATGTTGATGTTGCAGCAGTGATGTGCTTTAAACTGATCATGACCTGCTTCGGTAAAGGAAAACATCGTGAGGAAACCAGCATGCCTTAGGGCTCATTTACGGAGACGCGGTGCATCGGGCGGCGCGTCGGGCGGCGCGGCCCACTTAAAATCCAAACATGTGGCAATATATGAGAGCGTTTACGGAGAAGCGATTTTACGCGCGTTTGCTGAAATGCAGCGTTGCCCGCCGCGTGCACCGCCGCGTCCACCACCGCGGTCAACGCGGCAGTGAGCGTGCAATACAAACATATGACAGAATATGACACCGCCGCTGCACACGCCTCTTCGTAAACGGAAAAACGTGCAACGCGCCGCACAACGCTCCGCTTGACGCACCTCCTGACGCTCCGCTCAACGCGCCACGCGACGCGCCGCGCGACGCGTCGCGTGTCCAGAAATGAGCACTGACAGATATTTCTTGACGGCATGTAACGGCCAAGTCAGAGGCCCATGGGCGGCTAAAAACTCTGACACCAGGTTAGGCATGACTAACCATACGACAAAAAGAACTGATCATGATGATGATTATTGAAATGTAGCCTGCATGTATCATCATCAATCATCAATAAAACCATCCATTACGGTTCAGACAAGAACCTTTACCCCATTTACATAATGAATTGGAAACACTAATTCGTTATCGCAATCCAGCTGCACATTTGCCTTATTAGCCCAAAAACTAGGTTCTAATTTAAATTGGACGTAGTTTATTTACACATTAAGTATAATACCGCTTGACCTACACTTTGGACGGCTGAATCTAGGGTAAGAGCTAAAACTTTGTTAATTAAGCGACGGCTTAATTGCTGAACTATACCTATTTATATGAAAATATTATGTACCCTAAATTATTTTGGGTTATATTTCGGTATGTTAAATTATGAAAGGCCATCTTAGTTGTTTCACATTTTAGCAGTAATGCCGACTTAGTTTACAGGCCATTTACATCTTCAATAGCATGCCAGCTTATTGATAGGTTCCTTACGTTCATTAATACCGTCATAATCCATGACTCCACTGTCCTGCACTGCTCTACAGGCCTCTCTTTGTTTGTGCCAATTTCCGCCTCATCCAGGTTGTATCCACTATGGCAAAAACATACTCGTAAATCAAATTTAAGTTTTCATATTTTTTTTATTTTTCATTTACCTATATCCTTTATTCATTTTATCTACTTACTTTACATATTTTTAAATGTATCTTAAAAAAATATATATTAAAAAAAATATTTAAAAAAATTAAAAAACCCGACTGCTGCGTAAAAAATAACTAATAACTTTAAATAAAAAAACTGAAAAGAATAAAACAAGTTCAGGAGACCGGACATATTGACTGCAACAGTCGGGACCCATATTGGATGTACCTAATGTCTAGATTATATAATGGGTCCCGACTGTTGCAGTCAATATGTCCGGTCTCCTGAACTTGTTTTATTCTTTTCAGTTTTTTTATTTAAAGTTATTAGTTATTTTTTACGCAGCCGTCGGGTTTTTTAATTTTTTTAAATATTTTTTTTATTTTGCACTTTTTAGTTACTTAGATCATATCAAACCATTTCAAAATCCTCATGATGAGCCCTTTATCGAGCCATCCAGGCTGCAGAGCGCGCCAAACATTTGAATTTGGCGCTAAAATCCGCCATTTTGTTTCTATCACAATCACCATCACCATCACCATCACTATCACAATCACTATCACCATCACTATCACAATCACCATCACTATCACAATCACCATCACTGTCACATTCACCATCACAGTCACCATCACTATCACAATCACCATCACTATGAAAATCACCATCATTATCACAATCACCATCACTGTCACATTCACCATCACAATCACCATCATTATCACTGTCACTATCACAATTACTATCACCATCACTATCACAATCACTATCACAGTCACTATCACAATCACCATCACAATCACCATCACCATCACTATCACAATCACTATCACAATCACCATCACAACCACAATCACTATTACAATCGCCATCATCGTTACCAGAATCACCATCATCGTTATCACAATCATTATCATCGTTATCACAATCATCATCATCATTACCACAATCATCATTATCGTTATCACAATCATCATCGTTATCACAATCATCATCATTATCACAATCATCACAATAAATCAACAATAACCCTGTATTGAAGTCGAATCCGCCATCTTTTGGATCTCAAAATAAATGCCATATTAGTAATCAGCACCCCTGATAATCTCGAAATCGACACACATATTGATTTTTAGACATTTCAACCCCATGGCACCCCAACGTTTTATGATGAAAGTATGTCAGGTCCGCCACATTAAATCTTAAAATCGTTGTTTTTGTAATACACCCAACCCAATACACCATACAAACAATAACCATGTTGATTTTCAGACTTTGTCGCCCCATTTCCCCCTTTAGGGGTTGAATTCTGAAAAAACCTAAAACACAGAATAATGTTAACAACTCATTTATCAATAGGAGTACTCCTGTGGAGTTTCGAACAAAACAGTCTAACTAATTTTGTTTCCCCATACAAACTTTCGTCTCCCTCCAACACCTTAGGGGTGAATTTTAAAAAAACCTTTCTTAGTGTACCCCTACACCTCATAAGAAACCTATGGGCCTTATTTGGAATCTCTAGACTCAGCGGTTTGGATTGTGCATTGATTTTTAGACTTTGTCACCCCATTTCCCCGTCTTAGGGGTTGAATTCTGTGAAAACCTGAATTCTGTTTCTACTCATTTATCAATAGGAGCACTCCTGTGAAGTTTCGAATAAAATAGTCTAACTAATCTTGTTTCTCCATACAAACTTTGGAGCCCCGTTTAACCCCCTTAAGGGGTGAATTTTAAAAAATCCTTTGTTAGTGCACTCCTAGACCACATAAGGAACCTACGAATCAGTAGACCCAGTGGTTTGGGCTGTAGACCCAGTGGTTTGGGCTGTGCGTTGATATATCACCCAGTCAGTCGGTCAGTTTACCATTTTATAATTATATGGATTTGTCATTTCAAATTACATTCAAACATATAAGTTGCATATATTTTTGTAATCACCTTTTAAAACCCTTCATTTTGATACCCCACTCGATGGTATTAGAAGAAAAAAAAATTGAACTCCACAATATAGCAACCCAAATCCACGATATATATATTTTTTTATTATAATATAGCCAGTGACACTCGCGCCATCAAGACGAATCTAACGACATTATTTTATTCTATCCAAGTCACTCCATCCGTTGAGGAGTTACGAGGGAACAAAGAAACGGACATACATACATACATACATACAAACATACATACAGGGCAAACACATGACCCTCCTTTTGGGCTTCGCCGCAGTCGGGTAAAAATACATTCAAAAATATAAAAAATAGTGGTCCGCTGGTGTCGAGAGCAGGGTCCAAGCCACCGGTGGTTAGGGCTGCAGAGACAGGAACCTCCTCACAATGCGAGCCGTATCGAGGAGTACTGCCTTCTGTATCAGGCCATTGATCCAACCGCCTAAAAAGAGCTTCGATAGATGGTCATTGAAGCTCTTGGCTATAAGGCCATTGGCCGTCACGATAATCGGCACAATGATAACCGAGTTCATATTCCACATGTCGCGAACCTCGTGCGCCAAGTCATTTATATTATTATTTATATTTTTTTTTTACATAAATTAATATTTATTTTATATTAAATTGTTGAAACACAAAAAATAAAATTAATACAAAATTAAATCAAATTAAAACACAAATCATGTCCAATAATTTAAGCCGGTTTATAAAAAACCTTAAGTCATAAGAAGTTCACAGTCCCTAGACGTTCCCGGTGCAAAGGAGCCCATGACACTTGCAGCGTTTCCGCGCTGAATTGCCAGGGCTAGCCTCTGCACCAGGAAAGAACCAGAGCGTGGGTCACCGCCCCTATCTCTAAGTCGCCGGCCGATCTCGGCCACAAATTTGATAGCGTCGATTTTTTTTGTCCTCTGTAAGAATAATTTTCTTTTTTTAATCTAACATTTTAATTGAAGTATATTTTAAAATTACACCGACCGTAATATTACTTTATCAGTCATGGTCGTACGTATTCATACGTTTGTTTTGCTACTGTTTGCCGCGTTAACCACGGGTCTTAAAATAAAGTATCCATATACTCTATCTGCAAGTTGTCTAAGTTCTGTCAGCGGATGTAATGAGCGGTTTTCTTTTTGAGGTATTAAAAAAAACTTAGTTTCCAAGAACTCTATAGATGGCGTTGAACTTACTATGTTAATTGGTGCCAAAGCCAAAACGCTTGAAAAAAAAACATTGTGTCACGTCACATACTCCCGTTGACTGACACTTTCGTTTGCTGAACCTTCCGAATGTAACCTAGTTTTCTCGCCCGTTCCTTGCATTATCATACTAACTCCTCGCGCCATCTATCCAGCGACTAGGAAAGAGCTAAAAATAAAATCCTTCATTAATTTTTCATCACTACATATTACAAAATAGTCCCCCGCCGCGTCTCTGTCTCTATGTATGCTTAAATCTTTAAAAATACTCAACGGATTTTGATGCAGATTTTTTAATAGATACAGTGATTCAAGAGGAAGGTTTTAGTATATAACTTGCGGGTGGGCGAAGCCACGGGCATCAGCTAGTTAAGAATAAAAAAATATATTTTTCTTCATTACGTAGTTTAACGAACGACTTTAATCAAGTTCAATGCCATTTTCGTTCTCGTATTAAGCAACAGCAATCGGTCCAGCTTATCCCATCCTCATTTCCACCTCTTAAGCGTTTGATTCATTATGTAGCAGATATCATTGGGTACAGCTATCTAGAGCCACTTAATCTACACGTTTTACAAGCCAACCTGCTTCTCTAACGTGCTTAGAAATTTAAAATATATATATATTTTTAATAAGAGTCCGGTTCGTCTGTTAGATTTTTTATTGAGGACAAAATTAAAGGTTACCTACTGTTGCTATTAGCTGGATTATGATTCTGTTTAGTACCACACTCGTTTCCGAACGTGGTTTGTGACGTATTGGGCAGCTGTCACTGTCATGTCAATTGTAATGTCATTGTTGAAAAGCTTTGATTTTGCACGGAACGTTTTGTATGTATTTCACTGAGGAAAATTGTAAATCGTTTTAATCCTAATTGTTTTCCGAATTATTGGTTGAAATTAGAGCTTATACAGCCTAACATGCCTTGAGGTATTTACCCGGGATAGTTACTGTTTTTTGGACAAAACGCCGCTTTGAGGTTAAGTAAGCCATCCCGCGCGTGGAATTGCATATTTCATATAAGACATTGGTGAGAAGTGTGAACGATTCAGTTCAGGCCCGGAGCCGTTTTGTGATCATCTTGAACAATCGTGGTGGTGCATTCGAGCTGTTACACGCTGTAAGGATCAGCGTCATTTGGGAACATCGTCGAACCTTACATCAAACTCCCCACTAATTACACAAACAAAGACACCTACATACATACACAGAAGCGACGTGACCCCCAGACAGGACCTCATCACCAGCGCTAGGTAAGTACAAATAAGGCAAGAGTATTGTTAGCTTGCCTCCGCGGATCGCGGACATTGACACACCAGAGCTTGCCCTGGTTAGGCGTCGAACAGATTCCGTAGGTCAGGAACTTTTTTTTAATAGTAAAATCCTCATGGATGCCCCGTCTGGGGCCAGTGGAGGGTTATGTCGAACTCTAACCGACTAAGAACCCACTGTTTCTACTACTACCATGTGTCGGGGTCCTGGAAGATACAAGCATTCGCGCGCACCCCCGACAGTAGGACAGGACCTTGCAAGTTTTCATCACTATGTATCTACAATGTATGCTAATTTTACTTTACTTTACCTCAGTTGAATACCAGTATTATGGCTTTCTACGGTACGCTGCGGGTATCAAAAGTGATCCTTTGCCATCCGTGAAAATCTGGCTGAACTTTCAAGCCATCTAAATGCAATCACGGACGAAATCTGGCCTTTGAGATAACTCAACGTCATCTATTGTATTCGGCTAACCGAAAATGTACCTCAAAATGTACCTGTGTGGTTTCAGGCGGTACATTTTCTGACATCATGTCTAAAGGATATCACAAATGAGGATGTAGTCAAGTTGAACATAGGAAAATGTCAAGTTAAAAATCGTAATTTACACCGAAATGATGAATAGAATGTCCAAGTGCCAGCTTGTAACGTTACATTTTCTTGGTAGGTGCCAGAAAAGTGTAAGATCACAATGAGCACTCGCCTACCTAACTGGAGGAGAGTACGGTTAAAATAAAAATCAAGGGAACAAGATAAGAGAATTTATTATTAATATACAACCTAACAGAGTCTACCTATACGGTCTAATTGGACGTTGTATTCATCATTTCGATATAAATTAGAGAGTATACCTTCAAAAATATTAATTAAAATCAGTTGTTACATTTAGCAGAACAAATCTCTAAAGGTACGATCGAAGCGGACCCTATTCTTTCCTTTGTTTTAAATATTCATCACCTGCAACTCTCCGACTTAATTTAGGGGACATCGTAATCTGGCATTCGGAGTAAGCTTTAAATACCTTTTTAACTTACCTTTGTTTTTTTTTTTTACAATTTATTTCAGACTAATGGATTGCTTTGAGATTGTCTGTAGTGTTTATTGTAATCTTGACTTTTGTGTAGTGTAAAATAAAACGGGAAGCGTACAATTTTAATCATTTTGACTGTCTTGTGCGTTAGAGAAGGAATTTTAGAGTTACAACAAAAATGTGCGGAGACAAGCATTTTTTTCTTATAATAACTTCACTGTTCTTTTTAACGAGGCTGGTATAGTCTCTGAAAAAACGGAATGCTGAAGAAAACATTTTCATTTTTACCTAGGTAGCAAAGCATAACGTCATGCCTACAATCCTTGAAGGATGAAGCAGAGGTGTACCTAGTACGTTGGCCATTTACGGACCATCTCACCCGAAACGTACTATTGGGGTATTTTCGCTCGGCCGATTCGGTATCTTTTCATTCATTTTTTCTACACAAAGTCAACGCGGCGGGGCTAGAGATCGTTTTTATGTTGCGAGTGCAAGCAAAAATGAGCTTAGTGGTGGTCAGGCGGGAGTGTCCTCGATAGTACAACAAAATAATTACCAACTTAATCCTACTTAATCATCATCCCACTTAGTCGACTAAAATAGCTTGATGCTGAAGAAAAATGATTTTTTAATCCTATCTGTAGCAGCTGATAGAGCAAAAATATCAACGTAGTACGTTTTATAAGGGGACCATTCTTTATTTATTTAAGACAACAGTTTTTCGCTTTTCCCTCACCAGTACTCTCTACCAGTACTGTACTCGACCTGGCGTCCTATTAAAGACTCCTTCGTTTCTGCTAGTTGCTTTTTCTTTTGCAAAAATGTTTTTTAGTTTTAAAAGGTTTTTTTAGAAACTGTGCTAATAGAATTGTGAGGTTCTGTTAAAGTGCTAAGATAGAGAGTTTTTGTTGTTTCGTTTGTGAACAAGAAATGTCTTGTTTATTATAGTTTGAAACAAGTGTTTCTTTTTTCAAGGTCTGCACTCGGTGTTTCTTGGATTAAGATTTTTATAAGATTTGAATCTTAAATTCCTTCGCGCGGCACGTCCCTGAATGGTTCTAGGGACAACAAAGCTTTTACAACGAAAGATGAGCACTGCTGAACTGGAGAAGATAATTTAAGGCTTCCAGTTTGAATGGATGCAGCTGAATACCTGTATTTGACATGGAGCGATTGCCTAATTAAATATAAAAAAGAAATGATAGAGTTTCCATAGATGTTTGTAATTTTTTTTTGTAATACCCTCGCAAATACTGTGTACCTGCTTGCCACACCAATTTTTTTAATGGAGTTTATCAAGAAAAGAGGAAAGTCTACCTTTTTTTTTCGGAAGGGAAATCATAAAATGACTCCTCCCACTCTGGGCGGAGCAGGAGGGAGTGTCAGACTTCTACTGACTAAAACCCATCCATGTTCCTTCATCGCCCTTATGTTCCGGGGCCACGGTATCTCTTTCGAACAGTCCCGCAACCCCGGAGGAAAGTCTTCCTCAATACTCGTTACGGTAAACGTTCAATACTTCTTTGCGTGCTACATCGGTAATTCATGCGGAGTCGTGCCTAATGTAATCCTGGCATTACCAGAAACGGTTGTCAACGCACTTGCGTTTTTCTGTATCTGTAAAAGTAATGAAGTTGATTTACAACACTGAACTTGACATTTTTATAGGCGTTGGATTAAAATTGTTGTTTCAGTTTAAGTCTGTATGTTTGTTTCAAATAAACAGTAATAGATGTTGGGACGACGCGACGCGTACCGCGAGGGTTGGTCTGAGGAGGCACGGGAAAAGAGCACATGGAAGAAATTGGGGGAGGCCTTTGCCCAGCAGTGTAAACAGTACAGGCTACCAAAAAAAAAAGATGTTGGGAAAACAATGTTGTAGCTCTTCGATACCCGCAATTACAGACACAATTAAAATAACAATGCACCGTACCCGATCGGGTACGGCTGGGGACATACCTACAGGTTAAGAGCTATTTTTCTGGTAAATATATATTCGTATCAGATTATAAAGGAAACAAAGAACTCACTTTTAAGTCAAGTTCGGCTTTCTGCGTGTGTTGTGTATGTAGGCAGCGGCACTACAAAAAAGTAGGTACTACAGAAACATAGAACTAAAAGTACTACAGCGCCATCTATGACACAAACGAAGAACTAACAACAAAATTCTAAATCGCACTATTATCCGAGAATTAAGACTAGTAGAGAAAAAACTGACATAAATTTGACAGGCAAGAGCCCACCAGATACAACACCCGTCTGGTCGGAAAATCCTCTCTTTTCAACGAGGGTTGATGAACTCTACACCCTGTTCTTCATACCTCTAAACGCTCTTAACTATTGTAAACAATTGAGACAATTACCGCACAATTGAACAGACCACAAAAATAAAACTAAAACGAACAAACTATCAAACAATTTTCACTTCCGCTTCCGCCAACGTATGATCGCGTCGAAAAACTGACACAAAAATTCCACCAGACACCACCAAAGTTTCCAAATCCAGTTTTGCAAGTTTAAACCCACTTATGAATAGTGAATACTCGTGTAAATTTTCACAAATCCACTGCGTCGCTGGAAACTTAAACCGTGTTTGAACAGGTTTCAATTCAGCTATCGAGAAATGCAAGTTGCTGAGTTTCAATCTATTTTGAATCAAGAAGTGCGACAATTGTGTTGGAATGAATTAGTGGGTAGAATAGTGTGTTCTATCTTATTCGGGATTATACATATTAATTACTTTAGCGAAGAGAAGGACAGTGCAAATAGGAACATTAAGCGCTGACAAATTAGTCCTTAGTTTATTTGAATTTAACCTTGTTCTCTAAATTAAATAGGATAAGGTCGTGAGAAAACCAAAATTACAAAGACGAGAGACATCCACCCTGGATATTGAATTAGGACCCACCCCTACAGATAGGAGGTCTGCGACTCAGCACTGGGAACATTAGTTTTCAATGACCAGCCAAAATTTAAAATAAAGATCTATATATCAAACCAAAAGTGCGTTGCTTGGTAGGCATTTTGATCTCCAGGCGATTTACTACTTAGAAATTATTGCATTTTGCTTGATAAACATTTTGATCTCTAGGCGATATACAGCTTAGGCAATTTGCTGTGTAGACATTAATTTTAGGCATTTTGCTTCATAGACGAATTGAAAGTTAGACACTCTGATCATAAAGGGTGCGTTTTAAATATTATTGTCGAAAAATATAAAATAAAATAGTAGCGTTAAAAAATCAAAATCAAAGCATTTATTTCAAGTAGGCCGTTACAGGCACTTTTGAATTGTCAAAACAAAGATGAAAATTAAATGAAGCAACAGTCCCAGTCACAAGACATAAAAACTGTGAAAGTACTGTAGTTGCCCTTAAATGTTAATTTGTTAGTGTTAATTTGAAAATGTCCTTAAAATTTCCTAAATCATAAACCTAGTGGGAATCAATGCACTTGTGTGCGTGCATGCACCGCCAAATTGTGTGTGCCAACTGCTACCTATCTAAATTGTGTGTGCCAACTGCTACCTATCTAAATTGCGCGGCGCTGTAAGCCGAAATACAGGTTCTTCCTAGTTCGGCTACAGATGCTAAAACTTTTGTGTACAATTACAGCTGTTCAAAGCATTTTATAAAAAAAAAATTGTTAAACAGAATGGGGTAGATGACACCGTAAAACAATCATTATAAAACACCAATCTCTAAAAAAAAAAACACTATTTTGGGCCTGAAAACCCGATTTATTTTCAATTAATTGCCAAATTCGATTTTTAGTTGCTTTGAAATCAATAAATAGTTGAGTCATTGAGTTGACAAAACAGTGACGTCACAGTTTGCTATTGCCATACAAAATCTATAAGAGAACTGCGTTTTAACAGCTCATAAAAAGTATCTCAATTGATTGGTGTGTCATGTACCCCATTGTGCTTTTGCGATATCCACACGTTCACTTTTTAGTGGTAGACAGGAATGAAAAAAAAAAAATGTCATCTCTGAAAATTTGGCCGGTTATTGAAAACTAACCCTGTATACTGATTATTATGGTTTTTACCTCCTCTCATAGAGAGGAGGCCTGTGTCCCAGCAGTGGGAACATTAATAGGCTGATGATGATGATGATGATGGTTTAAGTTCTGAGGAACTCGTGGCTAACTAATAACAGTCACTAAGGTCGATCTTTAGGTGAAGCTACGCTTCCTTAGTCTGGGTTTCCATACTAAGCTTCCTCCGTGCCTCGGAAAGCACGTTAAGCCATTGATCTTGGCTATCAGTTATAGATTACTTTATTTTTAAATTGTTTAATCTTTTACTCTGGACGCTCTTAATGTGCACGTCTTACTACATCGTTCTCACATATTTATTTATAATCTCAACATGAATGATGTAACAAAGATTTTGTAACAATATTTTGATTTAAAAGAGTGTCCATGGAATTTCTTGCCCGTTGTTCTCCATAGAGATCTACGCTAGGAAATGGGCAACTACAGTACTTTCTCAAGTTATTATAATTATCTTGTGACTGGGACTGTAGCTTTGTTTTTTCTTGTAACGGGTGATTTTTTTGCTGGTATCTTTTTGGCAACACTGTTTTTGACAGATCACGCGTGAATCGTGTCTTGTGTCATTGTCAAACTTGTTCAGTTTGGTCTATAATTTAACCATGAACCGACTTACGAACGAACAACGCTTGCAAATTATTGAATTTTACTATCAAAATGCATGCTCGGTTAAGAGAGTGCATCGCGCACTTCTTCCAATTTATGGGCAGTTTTTTGATTGGCGATTTTTTTTTGCCCAAAATGGAACAATTGGACATGCCTGACATGTGGTTTCAACAAGACGGTGCCACATGCCACACGGCACGCGAAACAATGGCCCAATAATTGAGAGCCGCCTTCGGTGAACAGTTTATCTCACGTTTTGGGCCCGTCAATTGGCCGCCTAGATCGTGTGATCTAACGCCTTTGGACAATTTCTTGTGGGGCCATGTTAAGGCTCATGTCTACAGGGATAAACCAGCAACGATTGACGCACTGGGAGCCAATATTGAAGCATTTATTCGTGATATACCGGCTGATATGTTGGAGAGAGTGTGCCGAAATTGGGCCTTGCGAATGGGCCATCTAAACCGGAGCCGCGGCCAGCATTTGCATGAAATCATCTTCAAACATTAAATTATATTGATCATTCTATCGATTCCAATAAAGATTTCATCAAATTTTTCAATTTTTTTTGTTTTTTTTGAAAATCAAATCCTATACCTCTTAAAAAATCACCCGTTATTTTTGACATTCAAAAGTGCCGTAATCTGTGGCCGTAATGGTCTAATTGAATTATATGCTTTAAGTTTGAGTTTCAGTTTGAGATATTTAACAGTCGTTACAGGTATTCAGTGGCCCAAAAGACTGACAAGGTTGTGGAGATCAGATAGATATTCATCATCATCATAATATTCAGCTGCATTCAGTTAGATTAGAAGCCTACCCCAACGTTATTGGGAAAAGGCTAGATAATTGATATAACTAATAATAAATATCGCTGGACATTACACACAGCGCCATTTAGTGCCACACTAAGCAACGAGACTTGTGTCGTGGACACCAGATAGTTGATATACTACATACATACTTTTTGTTTGTAAATACATACTTATATACATATTTCATGACTCGGAAACAAATATCCATGCTCATCACACAAACATTTGCTCTTGTCGGGATTTGAACCCGGGACCCCAAGGACGTAAGGCAGCCTCACTACCGCTGCGCCATTTGGGTCGTATTGTATGATATATGGTTTAAGTTCTATTCTTTGAAGATCTGAGTTTGAGTTGGCCTTATAAGAAACAATCAGTCTTCTCTAACTTTCAAAAGTTACAGGTAACTTAAAAATGCCAACACAAAAACATATTTATCTGTCCCTACACAGAGCTTAGCCCCATTTACACTACGAACGCTTAAAACCAACCCATCGTCAGCAATGGTTTATGATTAATTCAAGCCACGGTAAATACGTTTATTTCGTAGCCGTGGCGTTGACAAAGCGCACGCTAGTGTACGTGACGAAATTGGCCGCACGCTCGATATCCGTGGGGGCCTGCTGCAAAATAAATCGCTCCCGTGAACATTTACCGGCGAAGCTGATAAAGTTAAACGGGAGCAAGAGATGGGAGGTTAGTCGAGTGCTGTCTCTCGTAATGTGTTAGCTAATGTCTCTGGGTGACCGATTCGGTAATTTAATGTATGGTTGATAAAATAAATAGAGCAGCAATCTAAGTCTAATTTTTACCTATAAGCATCATATATATATTTATTTATTTATTTAAACTTCATGTACAAGAGTGGTACATAGGCGGACTTAATGCCACAAGGCATTCTCTACCAGTCAATCTTTGGGTTAAATACGAAAACATAGTGATAGGGTACAAAATAATGTCTAAAAAACTAACTTCTTGTTAAGGAGAATGTATATATACTTATATTGATACTAATACACATATACACATAAAATAAACTAATAGATATTCTATCAAATACCAAAAATTAAATGAAAACAGCGAGAAAACTAATAATAATTATTATGACTAGACTTCGATTTGAGAGCTATTTATTCTGACTTAAATAGCGCTAGCTTAATATATACCGTTCTTAAAAAACATAAAAATCTACCATATGATCAAACTGCAATAACAAGAAGACGGAAAGATCTCATAGCACAAGATCCTCAAACTAAAACAATATTTGCTGCTATTCAGTACAATAAACTATCATGCCAACTTTATAATAGAATAAATAAAAAAATAAATGTACCTACACAATAAACAATTACACGAGTGCAAAAAAATCTAACAAATTGGATAAAGACACTAAATTACGCAGATACTGAGGCACTATTAATTGAAACACACAAAATCAAACACACAACACCCACCCACCCACACACACAAACACACACACACACAAACAATGTTTATTTCTAAGGTACCTACTAAATAAATTGTACATTGCTCTGGAAAAGCAGAGTTTCCTAAAGTTTTTGGTTAAGAAATAAAGATTTTGTATTTTTTGTATAAGCGCAACTGTTGAACATGGGGACCTGGGTTTCCAGGTCGAGCAAAGTGTTATTGGGTTTTTCAATCGGGATTTTTCTATCTTGATGGTAATAGACTCGCCCGCCCCCCTTTACATGGGACTTAAATATAAATGCCGGAATGTGGGTGTACTAATGGCTACACCTCTGCGTATCCTTTTGGGGATTACGGGCGTGATAATTGGAGTACCTAGTAGAGATTAATTCATATGAAGTAGGAGTCCAAACATCAAACAAAATATCCTCACAAAATAAACCAAATCCAGTAAGCCATAATTTCCTGAAACCCAGTGGCAAAAAAGAAAAAAATCCTTCGGAAATCCAGTAGTCATATTATTAAGGCTCGGCGCAAACGGGCCACCAACCACAGTCACTGGTAGCCAGCGACAAGCAGTTCACACGCTTTTTCATGCATTTTGTTGAAACTCGCGGCGGCCACCCGCTACAGCAGTGTCGGCGACTCGCGGTAGCGCGCGACACCGGTTGCTGTGGTTGGTGGCCCGTTTGCGCTGAGCCTCAATAGTAAGCTACTATACACAGCCTAGAAATATCTGTGAGAACCGCGCCTGCTAGTACTAGGAGCAAATACTTCAGAGGCAGTCGTTTTTTTTATTAGATCTCTGGTATGTTACTGTGGACTTTCGCGTGATTTTCGCAGTGTATTCTGGTCAATACTGACTTTGCGGAAGCCTGATTTAGTTAGGCTGTGTTATGTTATGATCCTCATTTTCTTGCGGGCGTATGTTTTTGTCGGGCGAATTCAGTTAACTGGGTAAGGAAAGCTTTCAATTAATGCTTTGATAGCTCTTTTAAGCTTGGTATGTGAAGACCAATGTACTTTTAAAATTAAAAGCCAGAAAAGTCTTGTCTCAAGAAATTATTTTCGTAAAAAATTACTAGGCACAGAAAACATCGTGCCTGTTTGACCAGATGAATTAACTTGTTTGGGCTTCATCCATCTTTCACCTATCATTATGATTTAGTACCGATCACATTGCGTCATCGCCAGCCAATCAGCGTACAGTAAAATGACGCGATACTGCGTTCTAATTGGCCACCATTGTTCCCATACCCCCTTTCCTCGAGCGCTGTACTAAAAAAAATTCTAAAATACTTGCTTACGAACACCACATACGACAACATTATTATTTTTTCATTTAAAACCCAATCCTAATCTGGGCAAAGTAGCAGCCATAAACCAAATAACAACTAGCTATATCACGCCGCTACAAACTTGGATAAATCAAAAGGAGTATCTAAGATTTTAAGCAGGCGGCGTTCTGTAGTTTTCAATTATTTCTAATTTTTTTTTTTAGTTATCCTGAGCTGTCGCACTCCTGGGCAAAGGCCTCCCCCAATTCCTTCCACTTTTCTCGGTGTTGCGCCTCTTCTCGCTTTATAATCACTTTATTATTTCTAATTATGAATGGTACATACTCGTATGCCGTACACAACGTACAATGCATGTACTATCGAGGACACTCCCGCCTGATCACCACTAAGCTAATTATTGCTTGCACTTACAACATAGAAACGCTCTCTAGCCCCGCCCCGTTGACTTTGTAGAAATAATGAATGAAAACTGACGACGCACTGACGACGCACGCCAAACGAGAGTTATTGTTATTTTGCGCGCCAAAGTTGACGATTTCCTAAAAGGCCTAAACTTTAAGGGGGCATGGCTCGGCGCCTCCGCATGATTTAAGCGAAAAAAAAATTAACTGATCAGGTGGAAAAGGCCACGATTTTACGTTAAGGCGTTGGTCCCGGCTGTCATTTGCAGATCTTTGACAGTCGTTACAGGTAGTCAGTACCCTGAAAGTCTGACAACAAGTCTTGCCAAGGGGTACCCTATTACCCAGTACTAGCTTGTGGTGGTCAGACAGGCAGTCGCTCCATGTAAAATACTGGTATTCAGCTGCAACCGGTTAGACTAGAAACCAATAATTGTTTTATTTGCAAGTTTAAGACCACGTCAAAAAAGCCTTGAATGCATAATGTTAGCGTTGACTAATTAGGTTAATCATTTTAGAAATAATGGGTTACATTTGTATGATTTGATAATGATTTTAGATGAATGTGTTGATTTAAAAGTAATTATGTACAGTCAGTCGGTCAAGTCAAATGATTTAAAATGAGTTAGCAGATCTGAATGAATTAATTGTGTATTAATAATGATTTAATTGATGTTGTATTTTATTATAACTATAACTATTTTAAAAATTAATTTGTTCAATGTAAAAATATTATTATTCTTGGAATTTATTGAAAACGCAAGTACTGCGTGCGGGCAACACTTCCGGTAGAAAAAAAGATGGCGGCAAGCCTCGAGCGTTCGGACGGGTTTTCAGTCTGTTCGGAGTGCTTGGTAGTGTTGGTCGCATGCGAGCTACGGAGCATATCTATAACCATGTGGTTGTAAGCTGTGCATATAAAAATTAATAAATATTACAAGTGTTGGGTTTACATTGTGAATTGATACGAAAATCAAAGACATTAAACTGGTATTTGAAAGTACAGTGGGAGTTTTATTACAATAAAATAGGTCCCATCAAATAAAATCCTGTACTATTTATATCGTCAATCTACAACGTTAATTTCTTTATTGATACCCGACGATAAATCAACGTGACAGTTATTGAAAGGAATAACAAATGAATCGGAGCTAATCTCAGGACAGAAGGAACAAAATGATCAGCTGTTTTACTTCCCACGGCTGTTAAAGTCAATTGAATATCGATTACTTAAACTCCTTTACAATTTTGTGTAGCGATTTTGTTGGTTTTACTGCAAAACTTTTATTGAAATATGCATTCGTGATCGTTAAAACTTTGTTGACATGCGACAAATATTGGTTTGATGTTTTATTTATACAGTTTTAGGACTGGAAACAACTTTTTTTTGCAAATTAATAGAGTTATGTGAGAGCAGCGGTGGCCCAGTGGTGGTGGCCCCAAGTTACGAGCAAGTCGTGGGTTCGAACCTAAGCAGGCGCATTACATTGTGTAAATTATTTTATCACCACTGCTGTCAAAACGGTGAAGAAAAAATAAGCCTGTTCAAGTCTTGAATCGTCATCTATCGTGATTTTCGTCAATTTTCCCAATAAATAACGATACATGGTTCATTTGTTTTGTTTCGTAGGTAGAGATATTAGGGACAGGGCAATGACTGCTATTGCGATCCTAACTGGCACCAACTATAGATTTAATTTTCCGGGTATCACTACTATCATAGATTGCCCATAAACCCATAAAAGAACATGACACCCATCCAAAGGTCATAACATCCCTGCCAGGTTTCACATAAATACACAAATAACTATAAAACCCGAGCCGGAAGCAAAAAAAGCAACACCCAAAAAAATTCCATAGAAGGATGTTTACAAATTGACCAACGAAATGATCCGCTTTGCTTCATCAAAGATATTGAGAAGTTTCCAATTGAATATCCGTAGACCAGTTGCTCCCAACCTTTGGGCTAGAGACTTTTTTATTGCTGGTAAAAGCTTTTAAAGGTTTCAAGAACAAACTGTGCTTAATCTGTCCCATTCCAGTGTAAAAACCCCACCATTTCTCCTGATGTTGTGGTGCTCGCCAATAAAAAATCGGAGCAGAGTTGCTGATAGAAGTGAAAACAAAAAGTACACAGGCCCCGCCCCAGTCGTAGCACTGGTTATGCATATGTGGTGCTAACGCTGTAGCTCGTATGCTACGAGTGCTACGAACGGCTACGAAGCGTGAACGCACGTTACGGTAAGTGACGATGAGTTCAATGTTTTTCCTTCACCCAAAAAGTGCTCAACGCGCCTAAAGAAGTTTTCACTTCAACAAACGTTTTCTTAAAACAAAATATTGACGTGTAAAAGTGATTTAGTATCCTATTTGCAAATAAATAATTTCATTTCATTTCATTAAAAAGAGGACAGATTTGTATAAAAAATAAATAAATAAATAAATTACTGGACCGATTTGAAAAATTCTTTTAGCAATGGATAGCTACGAGTACATTATCAGCGAGTAATATAGGCAATATTTTATGTACTACGTAGACAAGTTGAGGTCATGCAACATGCATTAACAGATTAATTTTATTGTAAAAGGAAACATTACTTGAGAAATACGAATATTACTGGTGGTCCGCCGACCACTAGTTGAGAACCAATGCCATGGAGCCTTCCGAACGGGGTCAAAAGGTAGAGAACGGTCATCCGTAGTTACACCTTCATTATTATAGGGACAGAACACGGATGGTTTGTTTATGTTTTGTATTTTACATGTTTTTGTTCAGTTTTTTTTTTGGGGTTGTGGCGATTACGGTGCCTGCTGTGTTGTGTGTTGGGATTCAATGGAGTGAGTAGTTTTTTTTTAGAACCTTTTCCGGGAATAAACATGTTGAGTTTATGGGTAAAAGCGAAAATATTTAAATACAAGAAAAAATGTCTTATAACAATCTTACAATTCACACATCACCCACATAACATCACGCCTATAATCCCTAAAGGGTTAGGCAGAGGTGTAACTAATTGTACACCCACATTTCGCCAGCTATGTTTAAGTCCGAAGTAACAGGGGGCGAGCCTATTGCCATCAACCGGCCACAAATCCAGACTACGTGACTGCTACTGTGAAATTCCTGATGGAAAACCAAATAACAATTTGCCTGAACCGGGAATCGAACCCAGGACCTCATGTTTAGCAGTCGCAATTCCGACCACTAGACCAACGAAGTTGTCAATCTTTACAATTCTTTTTATAAAAGGAGACATTTTTTTTTGCTTGGAAATGGTTTGGAGAACAAGCCACCATTATAAATTGTAGCAGATATTAATGAAACCTATAGAGATTTCTTTCTTATAATCTCTAGATTACAGTGGTAATATTAGTTAAGCCATGTCTAACCGGAATGATGAGAAATTTGAAAATGAAAACGTTAATCTAACAATAAACAATAACAATAACACGTCTGTAGCAGTCTCTGGAAGTAATTGTATTCACACATTTCGTTGAAATCTTACCATTGCTGCCATTTTCATAAAATAGTTTTTATTATATGCGAAAAAATCGCAGAAACACTTTCACGAAAATCGAAATAAACGGTAAGAGTAAAATTAAATGTCAAATGAAGTTCTCTGTCAACCACCAAAAAGACGGATTTACAACGTTCCGTGCCATAATGATTTTCTATACCATCTAAAAGATTTTAGCGGAAACCTTTAAAAATAGCAATAAAAAGCTGACAGTTTAATATTATTTATTTTTAAATTATATTCTATTTATATTATAATTAAAGCAGATATTATTAGCAATGGATACCTTACTTTTTTTTTGTTCACGGAAAAAGCGCCCCACGTAAGTATTTTCTGTCAAATGACATTGACCACAACAGGAATGATTTGACTCACAAAAAAATATATCATAATACGTACAAGTATAACTTATTTATTATGATTTTAAGATTCCGGTTTCATTTCTATGTAATCTTTCGTTTATTACTATTATAAAATGGTTACTTTTTTGGGTGTAATATGAATAATATTTATGCAACATCGAAGAGGGCCTAATAAAACTGTCTCTTTTGGAAAACCTTCAGCCTGTCTGTTAGATAAATGCTAGTTAAAATATTACATAGACTTTAATCGAAAACATACGAGAAGCAGTGCACTCTTTCAAATCTTCATGCATTATATTGTGAATGCAAAGCTGCACTAGAAACTTTAAATAAAACGCCGATTACCAAATAATTCGGATCACGTAACAGCCATATATTCTCGGACGATTCATACGAAACTTTGGAAAAGGGAAATATCTGAGACGTTCAGGAAATTTAAAAGAGTGTGGTATTAACCTGGATGTATTTAGAAGACGAGCTCGTGACGAGGAGGAGCTCGGGTTAAATAATAACAGCCACTCGGGTCGATCTTTAGGTTAAGCCGTGCTTGCCTAGGTTGGTCTGTGGATAGGTGACCACCCATTACATACCGAGTTTCCTCCGTGCTTCGGAAAGCACGTTAATCCGTTGGTCCCGGCTGTCATTTGTAGATCTTTGACAGTCGTTGCAGGTAGTCAGTGACCAGAAAGTCTAGCAACCCCATACCCCTTGGTAAGAACCAAGGGGTATCGTATTGAGAGAGAGGGCGCTACTGTGCGTAAACAAACAGCTGTTCCGTGTATTTTAAAAAGCTTAAAAATAGTTTGAGTCGCAATACAGTGTAAAAAAGTGATCAAAGTTGTTATAATCCGGAGGTTACAGTGATCAAAGTTGAAGTACACAAGTTTTTGGACAAATTTCATGAAGATTTCTTCAAATAACACAAAGTGCCACGTTATAACCAACAAAATTCAAAACGAATTTGTCATCGGCCGCTCATTACGTGTAGCTGATACATCCTAGTGGCCATCAGTAACAACGAGTCAGACAAAACCCTAATTAAGGTACGATATTGATTATAGAATTAACATAATTAACTATCGGAACAAATCAAAACTGCTTGTTATCCTGATCAACTACTGGTAACAGCGCCATCTATCATCTAGCAGTCGATTTAGCTCCAGTCGTCAAATGAACCATATCGATTGACTGAAATAGATTACGCTTATCCCGCTAGATGGCAGCACCAGCAACGAAATTACTCAAAATGGCACTAAATTGCGCAGGTTGTACACAAGATCTCTCTACTAGCGAATATCTTACCTGCACATTATGTAGTTACAAATATGATCTTGAGTGTGCAAACATACCCAGAGACCATTTTAAGGCAGGAATGTCTGCAGACCAGAAAACAACATGGAAATGTCAAGACTGCCGCTGCAAAATGCCGAAAATAGGTAACTCGAACACTTCTATACGTCCACAGATTCCTATTCACAACCAGCAAATAACCTCACCTAATGAATTATGTAACGTCACGTTTAGGAAAAGAACTACTGACCCCAGCAATGATTCAACCACCTCTGATGTATTCAGTTTACTAGGAGATACAGTCCACCCAGACGAAAACAAATCTACAACAAATACCAACACACAGTCTGAACACTTACTGCAAAGCTTGAGTGAAATGATTATAACACGTCTGAAGGAAAACAACGAAGCTATAATTTCCGAACTACGAAGCACTATACAAATAGAAATTAATAAAGCTATTGCCAAACTTACAGAAGATTTTGAGCAAAAAACCAATTACCTATCAAAACAAAACGATCAAAGAAAAGTAGAATTACAAAAAGTTGACACTAAAATAGAAAACCTAATAAAAGAAAATGAAAAACTCAAAAAAGAAATATCAGAAATAAAAACAACATCTGTCACCACAGTTATTAAATGCACAGAAATTAATTCAAAGAAGATAGTTCTGTATGGTTTCACAGAGTACTTGAAAGAATCGGAAGCAGCATTGCATGACAGAGTTATTGATATATTCCAAGATATTTTGCAAGTGGACCTAACGGGTTTTATAGAAAATATGTATAGACTAGGAAGACATACTACCAATACCCGACCCCTAGTTGTAGAACTACTAAGCAAAAGAATGGCGAAGTACTTAGTCAAAAATAGTCACTACTTCCAAGGCACAAGACTATCCGTATCTGAATTTTTAGATGAAGATGCACGTAAACAAAGGCAAATCATGCGAGAAGAAATGTTAAAAGCACGAAAGAAAGGCCTATATTCAGTGATCCGTAACAATCAATTATACGTCCAGGGCGAAATAATAAATATGAGAGATAAACCATACCAACAAAACTATGGAACTAGAAATATACACGTAAATACATTAATAACCCAAGATAATGACAACAGCAGCGACCATCACAGGGAAATAATAAATGACATGAATACAGAAAACCACTCCTTTCGAAGCCACAGGACAACATTTTAACATTTTATTCCAGAATATACAAAGTATTTACAATAAACAAGACATATTTGAAGCTTTCATCGAAGAAAACCCAACATTTAACGCAATATGTTTAGCAGAAACCTGGTTATCGCGCGATAAACAAACCATGATACAATTTAGCGGATACAAAATAGCTGCCTCGTATTGCCGAGAGACGCGAGTTGGTGGCGGCGTATGCATCCTGGTCCAAGATCACATAGAATTTATAGAGAGGAATGATCTCACAGATATGTCTATAGAATATGTTATTGAATTATGTGCAATAGAATTACCTAAAGAAAATATATTATTACTAGCGATATATTGGAATAAAAGAGAGGAAGATATATTTATTAGTCAATTAAAAATTATTTTAAACTATATTAACAATAAATATTACAAATTTGATATTATAATAGGCGGTGATTTTAACATAAATGTTTTAGAGAGTAACAGGAAAACTAGTCAATTCTTGGATCTCATGTTAGAGTTCAAACTTACACAACACGTAAAAAAACCCACTCGTATTACACAAACTACATCTACATGCTTAGATTTAATATTTACTAACTGCAACACTAATAAAATATGTACAAACATTGAGGAATTTGGTTTGTCAGACCATAAAGGAGCAACATTACAAATATCTATACCGAATGTAACCACATCTCAACCTACTTGGTACGCAAAGAAGAGATTATTTAACGACATCAATATATCAAAGTTTAAATCTGCATTACAAGTCATAGACTGGAACAAAATAATATTAGAAGACCAAAATATGAACGATAACTATGAAGCATTCAATGTTGTGCTAACTAATATACTAAATAAATGCATACCCTTACGTAAAATTAAACTAAAATCTAATTTTAAGAAAAAATGGTTAACTAAAGGTATAAAAACCTCCTGCAAAAATAAGAGATTATTAAAAATACTTACACTTAAAACAAATAACCCAATACTATCACAACACTATAACAAATACGAAAAAACATTAAAAAAATCAGTAACAACAGCAAAAAAACTACAATATATTGACAAAATAAAAAAATCTAATAACAAAGTCAAAACAATGTGGAATATAATAAACGAGCGAACCAATAAAACCACAAAAAAAGGCAAGTTTAACATAAAACTCCAAACCAATAACAACAAAACAACCTCGGAGCCAAAAGAAGTAGCCAATATGTTTAACAACTTTTTTGCATCTATCGGTGAGGGAAGTTCATTACGAACAAACGACAAGTCGACAAGTATACCAGCGGTTTCACATACCGAAAATACAATGTTCCTCACCCCAGCAGATCCGTACGAAATAAATATTATGCTAAAAACACTAAAAAATAAAAAAAGTCATGGCATCGACGAACTTCCACCCTGTTTACTCAGACAATGCGCTGATGAGCTTACACTACCATTTTATAAATTGCTAAACCAGTCTTTCGAAGACGGCGAATTCCCTGATCAGCTGAAAATAGCATTAGTGAAACCTCTACATAAGAAAAATGACAAAACAGAACCTAGCAATTACCGTCCATTAGCTTTACTACCTACAGCTTCAAAGATCTTCGAGAAAGCAATGTGCAATCGCGTTTACACTTTCTGTGAAAAATATAAAATATTCGATGAATGCCAAAACGGCTTTCGTAAAAATCGTTCAACAGCATTAGCAGTCTATAAATTTATACAGGAAGCCCTGAGCATAATAAATAATAAAAAATACGCAGTAGGGTTAATGCTGGACATGACCAAAGCCTATGATAAAGTTCAATACGACATCTTATTAAATAAATTATATAGAATAGGGATACGCGGTAAATCATATGAATGGTTCAAATCTTATCTGCAAAATAGAGCACAGCTAGTAGAAATAGAATACTTTGATAACAATATAAACGAACTTCAAAAGTTTCGGTCCGACAGAAAAGTGATTAGCGCATCAATACCACAAGGAAGTGTTATTGGATGTCTTTTATTTCTTATTTACATCAATGATCTCCCAAAATGTATTGCGGAAACCGGCCCTTGCGTTTTGTTCGCGGACGACATATCCATTCTTACCCAATGTCATGACAACACAAACTTAAACAGCACCCTTAGGGAAATTCTCAGTAAAATAATAACCTGGATGAACGAACACAACCTTGAAATCAACTTTTCAAAGACTAAACTCATAACTTTCCATCCCCACCAAAAAAATCCTCTAAATGTACTATTTTCATATAATAATCATAAAATAGAAACAGTCAACGAATTCAAACTATTAGGCATAACCATCGACAAAAATATAAATTGGAAATTACACGTACAAAATATAAAATCAAAGCTTTCAAAATTTTTATATGCTTTTCGAGAAGTCAAAAAAACCACAAATTTACAGACTGCCCTGGTTACATACTATGCATATGCTTATGCATGGCTTTGTTACGGCATTATAATGTGGGGATACAGTACAGATGCACTAACACTGTTTACCGTACAAAAGAAACTCATCCGTATCCTGGTAAATATACAACAAACAGATAGCTGCAAACCCCATTTTATAGAACTAAATATTTTAACTCTGCCTTGTATATACATACTTGAAATATGCAAATTCGCTCATAAACACCAAGACTTTTACACTAAACGAGAAGACATACAAACAAGATACACACTCCGACACAAAACACGACTCAACCTACCACAATCCCGTTTAAAAATGCATTCAACAAGTCCTCTGGTTATGTCAATAAAAATATACAACATGCTACCAGAATCCATAAGAGAAGAAAAAAAACTCCATTTATTCATAAATAAGCTAAAAAAGTTATTATTGACCAAATGTTATTATAGTGTCGACGAATATTTAAATGATAAATCTTTAAAACTTGAAAAATAAATGTTTTTTGTAATGATAATGTTTCTTAGAATAAGTTAGATTATAAGATACTTAAATGATAAGTCCTCTCCACATAGTCTTACTTTTGCTGTGCCTGACAGGGTCCACGATTGTTTCCAAAAAAATGTTTACCACCTAAGCCTACATTGTGGAATGCAATAAAAGAATTGAGTATTGAGTATTGAGTATTGCCCGGTACTAACTGGGTTGTGAAGGTCAGATAGGCAGTCGCTCCATGTAAAATACTGGTATTCATCTGCATCCAGTTAGACTGGAAGACGACCCCAACATAGTTGGGAAAAGGCTAGGCTGATGATGATGTATTTAGAAGGCGATACTAACGGCGTAATGCAATATAACATAACAATATCGTCACGCCTGTAATCCCCGAAAGGCTAGGTAGAAGTGTACCTACCCAATAATAGTACTTTAGGTACACTCAGATTTCGCCAGTTATGATTACAACAACAGCCCATAACGTCCACTGCTGGACATAAGCCTCTCCCATGATTGGAGGAATTTGCCGTAATCTCCACGCTTGGCAGGCGGATTGGAGATCGCAGTGATGAATGACTAACAGAAAACGCTGCTGCCCATTCTCTGGTCTACGGAGGCGCAAGGTGTTCTGCCTCAGACATTAGTCGCCTTATACGACACCTGTGAGTGTAATGGGTTAGTTATGATTAAGTCCCTTGTAATAGGGGGCAAGCCTATTGACATCAACCGGGCACAAATCCAGACTCAAAGGTTGCTACTGAGAAAATGTCTTAACTGAAAAACCCAATTTAAATTCCCGGGAATCAAACCCATGACTTCCTGCTCAGCAGTCACTCAAGGTCATCTTCAAGCTGTATTTTGGAATCAAAACTAATCTTACTATAATCAGCTTACAATGTACGCTCATCGACGGTCGACGACTTTTCAACCTTATTACTTACAGCATAAGGATAAAAAATGGCAGTGTCAGTGAACTCGGTAGTACGTACAATGGAGCCAAAAGCTGTCTCTATGCCAAAGAAATTCAAATATTTACGGGCGATAGACGGGACAAGACGAAGAAAATTGTAACCCAAAAACTTGTTACTACTTAGTAACAAATCCTTCTATCTAGTGTCATACGCCCGCTCTTGTCAGGTAGCATTCGTGTGTCAAAATCAAAAATGTTCGGGATCAAAATTTTTGTATGACATTCTTCCCAGTGTCCGCTCTATACATAATTCTTTGAAATCTCTTTGCTGTATGCCTATTGCTAATTGGATAATGTCACGTATCTCCGAAAAAAAACTTGAACTGTCAAAACTTCTCATTGTGATACTTTTCTATTATCATGATTTCGAAACATCTAGTATCAAGTGTTACATCAGCATCTTTCTGCCCTTGTACCATGTTACTTGGGATCGGCGCAACACATTTTTTTCTTCAATTTTGCCCTGTTAACCGTCACGCAATATATACACCTTTTTTCTTCATATCAGTCCTCACACTATACATCCATCTGATCCTTGGTCTTTCTCCAGTATCGACTATTACATTTCCATCTGTTATGTTAAGATTAGCCAAATTGCAAAAAAAAAACTGATCATAAAACATAAAAAAATAATGTACCTTCAAAAATGACACGACAAATAAACGTCATCCTTGGAAACAAAAAATATATCCCAAAGTCAGACAAAAGGGAATTTAGAGGCGATTCACAACACACGGCAGAGGTATTAACAAAGTGTATTTACTATGTCACTCCGCACGATTAAGGTGGGTTACAGACAGCCGACATGCGGTATCTGACTTAAATGGGTGAAAAGATAACTTAGAAGGGAATCAGGACGTTGAGAGTTTCAATTGTGTTTTAGACGAGACACATTCATTTGCCCAGGATGAGCTGTAACGACTCGACGTGCGAATGGCAGTTTGGACGCTGGTGCGCATTTCACAAAAATGTAAGAGCTTCAAAGCATTACATAATTACTGATACTGATAGCCTGCCATCCCACTGCTGGGAAAAGGCCTCTCCAGATGTTTCGATACAAGGTCAATGTGGACCACTGGTCGCTGGTCTTGGCCAAATGGTGCCGCCATCTTTTACAAAGTTTGCCGCGAATTACATAATTATTAATGTAAAATTAATTTGCATGCCATAAACAAGCACACATCACACGCTTTTATATCTGTTAACACCTGCGTTTTATGCAAATAAATGATACTTGATTATAGACAATTTTGCGAGTTCTATCTAAGACAAATCTTAACGTAAAATATCTGAAACAGATTAAAGTTTTAAAAGAAGTTTTAGGCCATAGTTCTAAAAACATTAAATTGAATTGGATTTTTTTGTATCAATGATTTTTTTTTAACTGTGCTAAAAAGATCGCAACTCGTGTGCAAACCACCTAATAAAGGCGAGCGGAAAAGTCTTGTTTCTCTTATTTTAAGTATTTTAGTTTTATTTTAGCTTCAACATAACGCTTATCTGCCGTTAGCAGTCTTTATGCTTGAGCGTCTTATATAGAATACTAGCTTTTACAACCGGCTTTGCCCGCGTCGCGTTCTGACGAAGTCATACAGGAAAGTACTGCTGTTTCATGAACGAACTACCGGAATACAAAGTACGTCGTAATCTTGATCATGATCTAACCGTATACCAAATTTTATTCAAACCCGTCCAGCCATTTCCTGACATAGTTACTTTCGATTATGTTACTAGTTGTTAAGGATTAAATTATATTCTTTTTCTTCACTTTATCCCACGTTACTTGGGGTCGGCGCAACACGTTTTTTTATTCCATTCTCCTCTGTCAATCGTCATGGCCTACGCAAACGTATTGATTTAGAAATACGACATAAATTACTATGCTTTAAAATGATGCCGTGGCATGCCGTGGCATCGAAAAGAATTTTCATTGAAAGACGCGCCACAGTTGTATTTGTATATCAATACGTTTGCATTGGCAAAAAATCCTGCCGATGCCGTCCCGGTCTGCGTAGGCCTTCACGCTATCATTTACTAAGGAGTAAATGATAGCGTGGTCAAAGTTTCTTACATATAATTCCTCACACAATCTATCCATCGTTTCCTTGGTCTTCCTCTCCCTCTCCATTCATCAACATTCATACATATTCATCACTCTTTTAGTCACATGCGATTCGTCACTCCTCAACACAAAATTATGTTATGGAAGCAAATCAAGTCGAATCAGTTTATTTAGTAAAACTTATATGGTTGGAAAGTTTTACTAGTTACTGTTGTCGATAAGAGTGTACAAAAGTGAACGGGACTTTTAGTTTTACGTATTTGTAGTTTATGACGTTTTACCAATTGCTGTGTCAATAGACAAGCCCGCCACGCCACACTATTAACCAAACCAAACCACTGTAACTCCTGAAAGCCAGAATAACAGTGGCGATCACCAGAAAGACGCTGAGACAATGAAGCTCGACGAAGTCCGAGAGAATGGGTTTAACTGTCTTGGATCTTGCAACGAAATTAATCAGAAAAGTATAGCAGAGAAGTAGGAAAACCATAATTTACACTTCCCTCCATATCAGCAGGAGACAGAACGAAACAAGTCCAAAAGGTACAAAGGAGCGTTAGCAACTGGGATAAGTCCAGTTGCCTAGTACCACGGATAAATATTATTACTAAGGGGTCCTAAGTTTTGAGTTATTTGCTGTTTGTACTGTTGTTGTTTGTTGTTGTGAGGAATAAATAGACAAGTGGCAATCAATGTCAAAAGGATCGTTATTCAAATCAAAAAAATCAAATCAAAAACTTTATTTCGAACAAGAGTCCATATGGGTTAGTAGCGAGTACTTATGAGCTATGTTAGTAGGACATTAAGAGAAAAGATCAATTCAGATTAATTAATTAATACAATTAAACCTAATTCAATATAATCCTATTCATTTCATTATTACATTTAATCTAATTTAATTTAATCTAAATTTAATTTACCCTAAACTTAACTACTACAGAAAACATAAACAAAAAAACAAACTAATTCAAATATTTTTCCTCGGCACCGGGCCCGCAGCTATGCCTACGGGACCAATGCATCAGAAAAGGGCAGTCTGGCCTCTCCACAATTACCTTCTTCTTCTTTCCTTCTTCCTTCCTTTGTTATTAGCATTTCCGTAGCTCATAATCTACCCAATACATTCCGACTTAGCCATCACCATTCACCCCGATAGCTTCTAGTTGGTAACACTGGCTACACTTTGTTGCCTTAATGTGAAACCTTATTCAATCCTTTATTCAAAAATAAACACAACAAAATAATAAAACTAAGTTCATTAGTAATGTTGAGTTAATTGTTGTTAATTTAATCTTCACTCTTTCGGCGTTTCGTTCACACTGCTGGTCATGAGCACACTAAATTAATTACATGGGTTAACTACGTTAGATAGTTGGATTTGAATTTGGTTGGATTTGACTTGAAATAACATTTTGACTTTTTCAACGTAATTTGTCTCGTGGAAACAGTTCGAGTGTTAAGGATTATGAGCAATTATTACGGCTTCGAACTTCGTAATTACTGAGTTATGACTGATTTCTTATTACTTAATTTTCTTAGCCGTGTGTCCGGCAGAGTAGAATAGAACCAACCCATCACACTCACGGGTGTCGTATAAGGCGACTAATGTCTGAGGCAGAACACCTTGCGCCTCTGTAGACCAGAGAATGGGCAGCAGCGTTTTCTGTTAGTCTTTCATCACTGCAATCTCCAATCCGCCTGCCAAGCGTGGAGATTACGGCAAATTCCTACCATCATTGGAGAGGCTTATGTCCAGCAGTGGACGTTATGGGCTGATGTAGTAGTAGTATTTTTAGGTCTCAATTCGAAAGTTGTGTATGTCGGATCCTAATGAATATGCACTTAAAATTAAACACAAGCGCCTTTGTTTGGCGTTGTGCGGAGTCTAGAGGTATGGTGTCTGAATACGGACCTCAGTCCCAAGGAATCGACAGTGATCGTTCGGGCGTGGTCGTGACACATACTGGTCTAGGAACTGCTCTTTGTTTCCTTTTAAATTCAGAGTATTTAGTAAGTACAGTAGTTTTGGTGATTGACTCTGTAACAATAAACTGTGTACAAGTTAAGGGTACTATTTCTCTAGTTTACCCGTATCCCATTCTACGCTCACAACAGTTTGACACTTTTTGTCACTTAGTACGTCCTGGCCTTTCTATGTACGTGGATGCAACATGTATATCACCACCATCATCATCTGCCTAGCCTTTTCCCAACTATGTTGGGGTCGGCTTCCAGCAACAACAACACAACAACAACAACCACACAACAACAACAACACAACATGTAACGCGCAACATGTATTATAGCTATTAAAATGGGTATCAAGATCATCATTCTCCCGCCCTTATCCCGAGTTATTGACGGTCGGCGCAGCATGTCGTCTTTTTAGGGTTCCGTAGTCAACTAGGAACCCATATAGTTTCGCCATGTCTGTCCGTCCGTCCGTCCTCGCTTAATCTCTGTGACCGTTAGCACTAGAAAGCTGAAATTTGGTACCAAGATGTATATCAATCACGCCGACAAAGTGGTAAAATAAAAATTAGAAAATAATGTTTTATTAGGGTAGCCTCCCTATATGTAAAGTGGGAAGTGTTTTTTTTTTTTAATTTCAACCCTAACGTGTGATATATTGTTGGAAAGGTATTTAAAAATGAATAGGGTTTTCCCAAAATAATTTTTTGATAATGTCGATAATTTCGGAAATAATCGCTCCAAAAGTAAAAAACAATGTGTCCCCCCTCTAACTTTTGAACCATAAGTTTAGAAAATATGAAAAAAATCTGAAAAGTAGAACTTTATAAGGACTTCCTAGGAAAATCATTTTAGACTTGATGGAAACAACAGTTTTTGTACAAAAAAGACAAAAAGTTGTACAAAATAATTTCTGGACTAAGTTTGTAGTATATGCAAGCATTTTTACATAATGGATACCAACCTTTAAACTCATAAGTGGGAACACTTATTGTGACGGACGGGAAACTACGGAACCCTACACTGAGCGTGGCCCGACACGCTCTTGGCCGGTTTTTTTATACTTCTTTATTACTCGTTACCCCAGCAGTCACCTCCTTTCTATCCAAATCATCCTTCACACAGTCCACCCATCGTTTCTTTGGTCTTGCTCTACTCTTAGCCATCCACATTATAAATGGGCAAATAAAAATAAACTCGTTCATTTCTCAAGTTAGTATCGTAGTCAAATATTCATCACCACCCATCGCCTCTTCTTCTTAGCGTGTCGATGGCAAATATTTATTAAATAATTATGTTTGGCCCAAAATTCAGCTATGCGAACTCCGCTCGCTGATGCAGTCATAAGGTCGTCAAGTGTGCAGGTGTCAGGGCATGCGGCGCAAGATGAAAGATGGGCCATTGTCTGTGGAGACACGCCGCATACACATTTGTGGTGTGAGCCGTCCATAAACCTCCATTTGAGGAGATTGTCTTTGCTACGGCCAACCTGGGTTCGAAGTCTATTCTATTCTATCGCCTCTTCAAACTATTTTGTAGACTATACCTACCGTAAATTTACCATGACCTATTTCATCTTTCCACTGACCAAGTCTTAAAGTCTTAAGAGTACCCGCCAACGAAAATTGAATTTTTCAAAACTGAAATTCCTAAACGATCGCTTCATCGAACATTCCAACCGCCTCCACATCTGGGCGATATTTCCTCTCGCATATAAAACGCGCAGACTTACTTTACTTTGGGCGTACATTCAATTACTCTTTCGTCGAGTGTCAAAGAGCTTTCAGTGTCGTGTGTCGTATAATCCTCAGCACTAAACGGTTCAGTCGAGCTAGCTTTTAAAATTTCTTATAATACACACTCGTTGCATATTCCCCTAACGTAAAAAGTAAGGTGAGATTTTAAATTTCACGCAACAAAATTGTGTACTCATGGTGGGGGTGGAAGTTTATTAAAATCTACTTTGACTTAAATAGCAGTGCAGGCATTAGCCATGTTAAGATGAATAATGTAAGGTTATAAATAAAAGAGTGGTGATAAGCTGTTAAACGCATTTGAAGAAGCTCAAAGGCTTAAAGAACTTTGCAGTGACCGGTGTGGGTCTCGAGAATTACATTCATCGGTTGTGAATGTGTTCAAATATGTTCGGGTCGGCTTCCCGTTTAACCAAATGCGGTGGGGTATCAATATTTTATACGGAGCGATGCAGCCGTACTGCTGCAACCTAGTTACATATTATGCATGTGCTATGTAGTTTGGGGCTGAATGAAGTATTGGAATGTTTAAGGAACACAAATCTAGGAACTTAATACCGGGGTAAGTTAGTGTTTAAAAGACAGCGGTGATATTTTAAAAGGCTCATAGTATAATCCTTTAATAGTTCTATTTTTAGGGATTTATACAGAACTCTTTATGAAAGAGTGGAAGAACACACGATTATAATAATTTGTGTTCATGTTACATCATGGACAATAATTGTCCATGATGTAACATGAACAACACAAATTAATGAGCATGTAATGTGCACTCCAACCTGGAATGCAGGAGGCGTGGTAAAAGCAGTTAGGACCTACTAACAAATTGGATTAAACCTAGATATTGTGCACGATCAGGAAATCTCTTCTGAATGTGAAATATCGTATCCTTGAACCTAGAAAAAAAAAACTATCAGCAAAGCGACGGTAGAAAAGTTAATAATGTAGGTAGAGAACTTTGTTTAACTTACTATCAAAAATAAATACAGTTTTGTGTAAATTAATTGGGGTGTTTAGTCTCAACGGACCGCTGTCAATTTATTTTGGTCCATTCAGACGTAGACAAAAAATGTTTACCGGTGTCAAAAAAAACAAATGAATAAACAATAATAAGTTTAAAGGGACAGTCGCATACATTGTTGTTGTCATTGCTCACGTATATTGAAGCCTAAGGTCTGACTTGGCTGATTTTCAAACGAATTAAAAAAAACTTATTCATGAGCGTAAAATAGGGGATGAAAGTTGGTATGAAATTTCTTCATTTTTGAAGTTACAATTGTAAAAAAAGGTAGATGAGCACATGCATGGTTAGAAATAAAAGTATACTGTGTCACTTTTTTGAAACTGCAAAAATGATGGAGTTTCATACAAACTTTCATCCCCTATCTTACCCCCTTAAAGAATTATTTGATACAAGTGGAGAAAGTTTGTTATTGTATTCGAGCCGAGAACTGCAATAACAAATGTCCACGTGTATCAAACGACGTTTTTCAATACATCTTTGAAGAAATAAAATAAAATAAAAACCGGCCAAGTGCGAGTCGGACTCGCGCACGAAGGGTTCCGTACCATTATTTAAAAACATTAGACAAAACTGCAAAAAAAATACGTTTTTTGTATGGGAGCCCCCCTTAAATATTGATTTAATTCTGTTTTTAGTATTTGTTGTTATAGCGGCAACAGAAATACATCATCTGTGAAAATTTCAACTGTCTAGCTGTCACGGTTCATGAGATACAGCCTGGTGACAGACAGACGGACAGACGGACAGACAGACGGACAGACAGCGAAGTCTTAGTAATAATGTTCCGTTTTTACCCTTTGGGTACGGAACCCTAAAAAATGGAAACTATTTTTGTCATGAATTATTAGGATATTTTTCCGCTCTTTGCTTTCGCCAGGTTGAAAGAGAAGCAAAGGTATAAAGCCGCTAAACAGCTTTATATGAAAAAAAGAAAATTCAAATATGTTTAAGTTTAGAACACAAATAAATGTTAATTTGTTCACGTTTATTTTTTATTTTAATAATCATGGTTTTTGATGATATTCTGTTAAACATTATTTAAATATATTTAAAAAATATTAACGCCGTAAAGACGCATATCTCTTTGCCGAGATTAAAAAAAAACAATCACCGCTGACTATGCGTTGAACCAATTTGGACTAAGCTTAGGTAGGTAGTTATCTGTGGCAATTTTCGTTCCAGCACACGTGTTGGAAAATGAGAAAAAACGCACGCGTGTGAAATACATTGCATGTTGAACCTAATCGTAGTGCGATAAGAACCAGTTTTCGAGGAAGTGTATTGAAAAGTTTTTTTTAATGGTGCTCATACATATTTTTTCACATTTCTAACTTCAAAATTTGCTGATTTTTACATGAAAGTGTTCCTAATAGAATCGATTAATTGAAAAATTTTAATAAGCTCATAGTATTTTTTCACATTTCTAACTGTAATTTCATTTTTTTTCTAATTGAATTTGCATTTTGACTTAATTTTCGTTATCAGCGACCCTGAAAACCATGAAAACGACACCCATGACGGATAAACCGTTGGATTTTCATTTTGACCTCATTTTCGTTATCAGCGACCCCGAAAACCACGAAAACGACACCATCTTGGAAAAACAGAAATTTTCCACCTTCAAGTAATAACAGGCGTGATGTTATGTTTACTCGATAGAGTAAACCTCAGTAGCCAAAAGTCCAATCGCGCAAAACTCCATTCGCGCGCAAGTGGGTTTGCGCATGTTTTTCGCGCAAAAGTCCCAGATCCACCCCAAAAAGTATTAGGCTGGCATGAGTTCAAGGTGGTTTATTTTAAGAATCGGTCATGTACCCCAAAAATTACGACACTTAGGTATCCGAAAAATTACTAGGCTGGCATGAGTTCAAGGCACTGCAGACCCACCGTACCTACCACCAGGGGTACGGTGGGTCTCCTCACGATGTTTTCCTTCACTGAAGCAAGTGGTAATTTATACAATACGCATATGAATCCGAAAAATCAGAGGTGCGTGCCTTAGGTTCGAACTCAAGACCTATGATTTGGCAGTCCGACGGTCACACCACTAGGCTATCACTGTTGACTATTACCTGGTGGTATCGTTTAACTTTAAAAAACCCACCGTACCACCAGGCGTACGTTGGGTATCCAGTTCAAGGTGGTATTTATTTTAAGAATCGGTCTACTAGTAATGAATACAAATATCATTTAAATACCATCTTGGATTCATGCTTGCCTAGTACTTTTCGTGATGTGTACGACACTGCCCTTAATTGATTGTTTTTCTAAAGAAGATAATACAAATCTGGAATAATACATAAATTATAAAAAAAAGACTGTTAAAAACATAACCCTTCCTTTTGGCATTGCCGTATTCGGGCAATAAATTAACATTTTATTTCATATTTTTACTTTTGCACCCGAATCTACTTGATGAAGTTTATTCATTTGTTTTTTTTGACACCGGTCCTTTCGGACGTAGACATTTTTTGTCTACGTCTGAACGGATCGCGGTCCATTCGATTTGGTCCGTTCAGACTAAACACACATTAATTGATCTGTGAATGAGCGGTAAAACTATTGTAAATAGATTGTTTGGTGCTACGGATCTTCTTGTGTGCGAGTACGACTTGGACTTGGCCGGTATTTTTGTTGTGTTCAGTTACCTATACAAATATATTTTCTATCACAAATTATTTATATCACCTCCGGACTTACGTATAATATTTATCATCATTTTCAGCCGAAAGACGTCCGCTGCTGGACATAAGCCTCCCCAAAGTGTCGCCACATTGACCAGTCCCGTGCGACTCGCGTCCAGCGGATTCCCGCAACCTTCACCAGGTCATCGGTCCACCTAGTGGGATAATATAATAATGTGACGTCGTACTCGTACCTACGATTACAAGTAGGTAGGTAGTAGTAGGTAGGTAGGACGAGTCTCGAATGATGTAGGTATAGGAATTGTCATTGTAATTTCGACCGTACGCCGAGGGCATAAAGTTCCTACTTCTTTATTTTGTACAAGTTGTGAAAGGACAATGACCGACTATGTAATTGTCTAGAATTATTCGAGTAAGTCTTTCTAAAAGGGTTGGTCACCATATAAATAGCGGTCATGTTTGCGGGAGCGGCAGTCTGATTTTGGCTACGCAACGAAGCGAATCGAAGTGAACTAGTAAGTGCGATATCTAAATGAATAGTGATCATTAGTGTATTTGTGATTGAGTTTGAAGTGTTATGTGATTATTAAAGTTATTTGTTGTTTAATCGGTAGTAATTAATTTATCCCATACCCAGCTCGTAACAATAGTATTCACCCTTGTAAATAAATTGTAAATTATTTACATAAAATTTCCTAAACCTCCACGTGATTCGTTCTCTTCACGTGGAACTACAGACAATTATTGAATTTATATTCAAAAGAAATGGAAGTTCCTATAACTTTGAAAGAAAAACGACACGTTTTCATCGATTCGTTGGTTTCTTTGATTAGTAAGGTCGCTTCATTAAAGGCTTTGGCATTGAAGGGGAGACTTACTGTCACAAGTCTTTAGTCGATGGCACGATGACATCAACGAGATAAAATTTAATTGATTTGATCTTGACGAGGTGAATCTTTTGAAAAAGTTGATTAGTAGCAAAGTCGTCAGATTTTTCTTCATGAAATATTTAACGAAGAAATACTTTGTTATTGCTATTATATCGAATTGCACGAAATACACCCGTTTTCAGTGGGGAAACCGGCCTAAATACTAATACTAATATGATTAAGGAAAAACGAAAATTTTATCAGCCTAGGTAGGGTAATTTATGAACAGTAACATCATATCTTCAGCCCACATGATATCCGAGTCTAACGGAATAAATTTTGACCATTCGACATACAAAAATGCTTTTCGAGGCAAGGACACTTCTTGCATGTATAATGTATGTAACTGATGTTCACCCATCCACAGACCGACCTTCGCAAGCGTGGCTTGAAGACCGTGCAACTTAGATTATTTAACCACAACCTCCTTCTTCGTAAATAAATAACAACACATAAATTACAAAACTGCCCACCATTACCTAAACTTGTTGATTCGGTTTTATAAGCAGGGAAGGCATACCTTCGGCTCTAACATGGGTCGAGAGACAGCTGACGCGACCACAGACGTAATAACAGGTCCAGCTCTTGAGTTGGGACTTTTAATATCGCACCCAGTGTTGTCAACACCCTCTTTTTGGGGACTAGCGATAATTTGACAGGACGTGAGTACGCGATGAGAATTCACTTCTAGATGTCAGATTATTGATAGGTGATATCGGTAGAAAAAGGTGATGATCTTGTGATTTTGTCTTGTTGGTTTGCTGACTAGCCAAACTGTCTAGGCAGTTGCTACAATCTTAAATTTTGTATCTTAATTCTTTTATTGGTATGTTTGTAAATAGCTTGGTTACGAGATCCACGCGTCTTGCAGCAGCGACTGCTGAGAAAACTAAGGAAAGATATTGCTTAGATCATGCCACAAGACACCGCAACTGCACGGTTGGCGCAGGGGCAGAGCGATTAGCTGCTGCGCTGCGTGTTTCGGCGGGTTTGATCAACGCACGGGACAAATATTTGTTTGACCTACAGGTAGTTTTTCCGGATTTAGCTATTTATGTATGTGAGTTTAAATGTTAGTAAACGCATCCACGATACAGGAGAAATTCCTTGTGCAATCTTTAAAAAAAGATGACGCAGATACATGTTATTCACCTGAATTTAAAATGTCACTAACAAGATATCTTCCGTGATTATTGTTTATTTTGAGCTCCCAATATGAACCGTGATAGCTTAAAACAGTGTTTGAAAACCTTTAAGTAGCACGAAAATAAATCAGGCAACACTCCACATACAAATAGGCACATACCACCCAAAACACAGAAATACTTTTAGTACTTCCAAAAGCCTATTCTAGTTTTAATACTAAGTTTTCCTAGTATTAATACGTTGTCTCCAAGCTCATATAAAACGGGTCGGATAGAAATACCCCGCCGGGACGCAGGTTAAATATTTGGGTATTTCAGACCTTTACCCCTCGCCTAACATCCCCTCACCCAAAATTTCATTACGATCCATCGCTTCGTCGAGGGATGTTTGAGCAACAAACAAATAAACAGACTTTTGGGTTTATATTAGTTAGGATTTGTTATGCTTCATCTAGGTTTTTTCGGTTTTTGGGATGAACAGATTTTTAATCATAACAGTAAGGATTTCTTTATATTAAAAAAAAATTACATAACGAATTATTCGGTGACCTACTTGAGGAATCTCTGGAACCTGAATCTGAATCTCTGGACGTTTGCAAAAAATTTAATCATTGAATCGCAAGCAAATATTGTCAAAGCAGCTTTGGCTGTCATAAAAGTGTACGCGAACTTAAAATATCTTTTTAATTTACCATAACACAAGGCAATAATCGCAATTTTCACCAAAATAAAGGACGTAGGTATACGTTTTCCATATTAGTTAATTATTTTGTATTCATTTTTAAATATTTCATTATATAAACAAAAGCATCCATTAAAAATTAAATTAAAAATTGCATTAAACTTCAGGAACAAAAACCACTTTTCAGCTAACCGAACATGATCATTAAAGCAAAAACAAGTAGATACATACGGAACCCATTAGCGCACAATTTCAGTGGGAAATAATGAACAAAATATTATGTCGAATATTCTGAAAAATATTACTTGCAAACTTCTACTTTGATGTTTGTGTTTGAGTGTATTTCAGTGTACCTCTTCATGCGCGTCAAGGAACTGCGTCAAAAAGAAACGTAAATAATTGTGACGTCATTAATATTAGGAGAACCGATGACCTGGTGAAGGTTGCGGGAATCCGCTGGATGCGAGTCGCACGGGACCGGTCAATGTGGCAACACTTGGGGAGGCCTATGTCCAGCAGTGGACGTGTTTCGGCTGAAATGATGATGATGATGATGAATATTAGTACGATCTGAGATGATTTTTACCCTGCAACCGCAGATGAAACTGGAAAATAATATTATTCCTTTCAATGTATCGTACGAGTATTTAGGATGTTCACGAGGATACACAAATACTCATATATTTTCTCTTCTTCTTAGTCGAGACATTCTTGTCAAAGTGGTCGTGGTTGCGCAGACGAGGTACACGGAGAGATGTTCGGTGGGTCGTTGACTTCCCCGAGGATTGCCCTTTCAGTGATGTGCTTCCATTTCTGCCGGTTGGAGACGTTACGAGTACACTGGACCATGGTGGACTCAGTAGCTTTCTTGATCAGGTCAGTCCAGCGAGTTGGTGAACGGCCGCGTGATCTCTTGCCCTCCACCTAGCCCTGAACCACCAGTCTCGCCATGGAATTTTCACTACTAGTGATGTGACCAAAGAACTTTAATATTCGTAGTTGCACAGTAGAATCACAGTATCTATACTATATATAATAATATTATAAAGCTGCAGTGTTTGTTTGTTTGTTTGTTTGAACGCGCTAATCTCTGGAACTACTGGTCCGATTTGAATGATTATTTCAGTGTTGGGTAGTCCATTTATCGAGGAAGGCTATAGGCTATATAACATCACGCTGCGACCAAAAGGAGCGGAGCATAAATGAAAAATATTGCAAAAACGGGGAAAAATGTATTCCTTTTGAGAGCTGTTTCTCTTTTATGTGACGCAGACGAAGTTGCGTGGGTCAGCTAGTGTATAATATATGACTATATTTTAGTTCCACGTAAAAAGGGTTGAGCTTATTGCCATCAACCGAGCACAAATCGTGACTCCAGGCTGTGAAATCACTGCTGGATAAACCCACTAAACAATTTGTCTGACCAGGGAAACGAACTCAGACCGCCTTCATGAAACAAACACCAACATGACAGACTGAGATTTTGTTATTCTCCATATTGATCCAAAAAATTGTGTTGAGTACTCCTATGCCATTTTAATGTCAAAGGAAATTCAAGATGGCCGACGAAAACGTCATGTTTTTAAGTTTTCAGGTTTTAGCCACACTTGAACCTTAATCGACACAGTAGCTGTGGAATTTAATTTTGTTAGTTTCTATATATTTTCATACTACCCTACAGCAAGGTTTTTAATAATATCATAAAAATAGAACGTAAAAAAGGAACGAGTAAAAATATCCAGCTATTCTATTTACATCTGTTAAGGCGGGTTCAGATTATGCTAGTCAAGTATTTTATTCAGTTTACGAGTATGTTTTAAAGGCGGGTACGCACTGAAGCCTATAGTAATTTGACCGTATTTTTAGTTCGATCCTTAGAGGTGACCAGATAACTTTTGATTTCAGAAATATGATGCTGTGTTCTTTAAATAGTAGTTTCCATAATTATTTTCGTTTACTGAATTTTGCATCATAATTATCTATATCGAATAATTTTATGACATCGTAATATTTTTTACGACAAAAACTTTGTTACATAATCATGACAGATAATCATCATTGCTTTTCGGTTTCTTTCACAATGAATATTCCTTCCTTCCTTCTTTTTTTAAGCTTTTCTTATGTTTACCTACTTTTTGTCTCTTTTTGTTTTATTTTTATAAATTTGTTTTGTTTTGTAATAATAAATACTGTTTTTATTTCTTTTCTTTCTTCAAAAAACCGTACCATATTTCCATCAAAACCTGTAAGTTTGTAGGTACCACATTTATCCTTAGCGTCGACAAGCTCTATTGAAGGGAAGACAACACAGAGAGTGGCTCAGTACACAAGAATAGCTGTGTGCACACAAAGTGGCTTCTTTTCCGGACATTCTAAACAACCGGAGCGTGTGTCTTGACGTACAAGTGGCTATGTTGCCTCGTAATAAATGGGACATCTCATTTTTTTTGTAAGTGAGGTGAAAATGTCTTCAGGCAACTTAAGATGCCATTGTAACTGTTACTGTCAACATGATACGTGTCGAAATGTTGTCAAAGCAAGTCTCAACACAGAAAAAAATTGTTTTGCTTTTCTTATTAAAAAAAAATCGGAGCAGTCTTTGGGGACTGCCGATAGAAGTAAAAACAAAAAGTACACAGGCCCCGCCCCAGTCGTATGCCCCGCGCATGCATATGTGGTGCTACGCCGTAGCGGATGCTACGAGTGCTACGAACGGCTACAAAGCGTGACCGCACGTTACGTTACGTGACGATGAGTTCAATGTTTTTCCTTCACCCAAAAAGTGTTCAACGCGCCTAAAGAAGTTTTCACTTCAAAAAAATATATAAGAAAAGCAAAAAAAAAGTTTTCCTGTTTATCTTTTGTTTAAAGACCTGTTTAAAAAGAATATACGTAAACTCATATTCAAAGTAGTAGATATATTATCTTCTTCTTTATCGTGTGGTTAGCGCCCAATGAGATTTTACCAATAGAGACGTCATACTGATTCTAAAGAAATAAAAACATGGCGATATTTTACATGAGCGGCTAGCTGGGCGACGGCCAATGTCAGTCTATGACAGCAGCTAGATGAGTGAAATGGGGAAAAATGGGTACCTATCAGGCAGCATGAAGAAAATAAACAGTAAATTTTCAATATAAAAATGTTTATTTACAAATAATAATATTATGTATGTTTTTTTTGTTTCACTATCACTTCACTATCACTAAAGTTGAGAACAAATAGTTGAGTATTTGTTGGCCAAATGCCAACATCCATTCATCTTCTCGTCTTTGGGTTCTAACTACTTGTACCCATTTTTCTTTAATTAATCCGTCTTATGAAATCTAAAACAAAATAGAAGTTAATGATGAAAGGCAAATGTTATATTTATCTAATAACAATGATATTCTAGTAAACAGTTATGTTGTGTGCGCACAATCGTGAAGACTCGAAAACGGCCCAATTGGGCCGTATAGCCTTTAGTCTGCAACACGCATGGCGACGAGCGATACGCTGCTACGAATTTCGATAAAAATTGTAAAAATGCCATCGTGCGTGTTCAGAAAGTGTACCAATTATGATACCAAAGTAAATAAAACACAAGGGATCTCATACCACATGTAACTACGCAATATACTTCGATTTATTAATATTTTTCATTTATTTTCTTAATATTCTGATATTTGGAGGATAAAAAAGAAAGAAATGAGAAATGCATTTTTGTCGTGAGTACGACAACGACGCGTAAACTCTCGAGTCCAGACATAGAACAACACTATTTGTGTCGTTTTGACTTGTAGTGAAATGTAGAATGAATAAAAAGGTGCGGTGCCGCTGCTGCGCGAAACACTTTTTTCGGTGGTTTTGTAGGTGTATAACATATCTGTTTATTAGAATATCATTGTCTACTATGGATAATATTGGACACCAGTGGTGAAAAATAATATGTGATATTCGAATAATATATTAGGCCAGACCCCATACGGCCATATCACCCCAACATCCTTTGGCGTTGTTCGAACTGACAACACCGCGCGCCATTATCTCGTTTTCTCTATCACTCATAAATGCAACACGCTACTTGTCTCTTTCGTGTAGGTGACAAAGCGGCAACAGCGCGGCAGTCATTTTTGAGTAAGATTAAATTTATGATTTTCCATTTTAAATAGAATAAACAGTACTTACAAATGAAAAGACACATCCTTCTTGATTTTTACAGCCAGCCCAGTATAAGTATTGCACTTTCTGAACACACAACTGCCTTATTTGTTTAATTTCCTATAGCAAACTCCCGTTAAACGTCAGTTCGCGTCGCGACCAGACGCAGGACGTGCGCAGGACAGACTGAAGTCACACAAGCTGGTCAGCTTGTGTTTGCATTGCCACGCTGACGTCGGTAAAACGTATCTACCTCAGTATTATATCGCACATGACAACATGTACAGTCATAACTCAAAATTAGACGTTTTGAGTAAAAGCGATTTGAAAGTTCAAAAAATTATAGAACCGAAACTATTGAAGTTACGTAAATGATTGAAAAGGAGAAAATATAATTTAGGGAATGCTTTTATCATTTAAATAATAAAAACGAAAAATATCTGTCATAAAGTATAATTTTTCTCTTGTTAAAAAAAAAGTTCGTAGTTATGACTCTATTTCCTGCGTTTAAATGAAAATTTTCGTTTTAAATCTCTCTTTCCTGTTCAAATCCACAAATTACAGTAAATTATCGTTGTATTAAATACAATTGGACCATAGCGTTTCTTCTTTTTTAAAAGTTTACTAATTGCTATTGTATTATCTCAGTCAAATTGTAATTAAAAACAGCAAAAAAAAATTTTTTTTCAAAAATATTAAGGTTTTATCTAGAAATAATAAAAATTGCGGTTAAAGGTTCACTTAAGTTTCACCAAAACTCCATTGACAAATTTTCATTTAACAACCAACGTACAATTATTATTTATTTCACAAACAACTTATTCCGCAAATATTTTATTTTAAAAACACTCGTTTTACAAACGTTTATTTGGCAAACACTTTTATCAAATGCATCTGATGATAATGAATCATTTATACATTTTTCATTTCTTAAATTCACATACATTTGGATAAATCACGTTTTTACAAAATAATTTACAGGCTAGTATTTTTTATAGGTAACTTTTTTAAGAAAAACTTTAGGAAATTAATAGTTTTTTCACAACATGCAAACTCCATGCACGCAGCAAACAAGCAGCAAGTATGCAGCAAGCATGCAGCAAGCAAGGAGCAAACAAGCAAGCAAGTAGCAAGCAAGCAGCAAACATGCAGCAAGCACGCAACAAGCAACCAGCAAGCATGCAGCAGGCATGGTTTCTGTAACAGCTCTGGCGCTGCGGGGCTCCGGCGGTCCCAAGTAGGCTTCTCATCGCAGAGGGTTTTAACGCTCACCACCGCAGCTTCGGCTTGCTGGCCGGCTGCGGCCGGCCAGCCTAAGCCGCGTTGGCGGGCGGTAAAGCCGCCTACTCCTCAGCTTGCGGGCCGCGTCGCCCCTCCGCGCCTACGAGGGCTTAAATTACACTCTAGGAGTAGGGCATAAAAGACTACGTGGAGTCGGTTCTGCAGCGATTCATTTCTGTCACTAAATTTGTGCTTATAGAAAACAAAATTCATTTATTTTCTCCTTTTTTGGAAATGTCACAATAATTATGTGTAATTTCTTTATTCCAAACGTTGTTTTAGGAGATAAAATGTAAAAATAATTAACTGTTTGTCAAATAATACGATAATAAATAAAAGTTTGTCAGATAATTATTTTGCTAAGTGAATTATTTGGTAAACTTGTTGATGTATAATTAATAATGATGAAATGACAAAGTCTGGGTGCAGGTTTTGCATCAGCAGAACTGGAATGCCAACTTGAAGCTCTAGCTGATGGGACACCACTATCGTCATTAGCCATCACAGTGTCTATGGATGGTGTATACTTTTGAGTCGCCGAGGATCTTGTTATTTGTTTTTTGCTTATTTTTCTGACTCACTCGTTCTTTGACGACAGCACTGCTCCCATCACACAACCACTTTTTTCTTTTTATATTAACCTCCAAATTAAGAAAAACGTGCATGATAAGTTCATCCCCTGTAGTCAAAGGATGGGAAAATTCTTCGGAAAATACAATTTTCCCATCTGCGTCCGATTCCAGATGACCCTCTCCAATTCCCAGCAACTAATTTGCAAAGACAGAACGCACGTGTTGCACGTAATATAGAGCTTTTCAATCCAGGTTTTCACAGTGGCGACGCCATGAGACGTTTATTTCATCCGCCCGTGTGCCCTCTCAAGAACTGGCAGTGTCTGTCTAAAGTCGCTTGCGAGCAAAACGACGACACCACCCATCAGAGCCTGGTAGCCTCGGATGTCCTGCAAGCTGCGGTTCAACGCCTCTAATGCATGCTTGTGCGACTTTAACTGCCACTGCTGTTTAAGGATTCCCCCGTTTTTGGTGATGTTGCAAATTTCCCCTGAATCTTGCAAGCGAAGATACCCCCAATCTTCGCTTGCAAGATTCAGGGGAAATTTGAAAACACTGTCAGGCCACCCTTAAGTAAAGTTGCAGCTATGCCCGAGGAAGCCTTAGTCACAGCTTTATGACGGTACGGTTGGCGCAGTGGCCGAGCGAATGGCTGCTGGGCTGCGGGTTTCCTTAGACAAACGAAGGAGATAACTTTGTACTACAGATATTAATATTTTAACACCATTTTACGTAGTGATTAAATATTGTTCCGCAATAAAAAGTAGTTCCACGTCAAGAAAAAATAGTACAGCCTTATATTAGTGAAAAAGAAACAAAATCAGATCAGAAGTTCTCTTTTAACATAATTTTATTACCAAACACTTTACCTCTTAGTACAATATTGATTTAGCTAAAACTTCAACAACATAAAAGCTTAAACTGTCCTAACTAAAATGGTACACGTGAAAACATATTGTTCGAAAAGTTAATACAGTCATAACACGAAAGTTTTGACTGACAAAGAGTCATAAAACAAATAATACAAAACGTACCTACAAAATATGCAGAAATTAAAAAGTCAAAACAGTTTTAACTCAAAATAATACACAGCTATATGATAATTAAAAATCTGTCAATATAGTCATATCTCAAAAGTGTCTTTTTAGACTTTCTTACCTCGGCGAAATTCCCACTTTAGCGGCGTATTATTTGACTTACGCCCCCAGCGGCGCGTGCGTTTCGAACGGCGACGGAGTTCTAACTAAGAAAGTACGCTGTTGCCTGGCGCTAGGGGCGAGGACGGGGCAAGTCCCGGCCTACTAACTAAGAAACTACACTGTTGCCTTGCGCAACTGTTGAGTGCGGCGGTAGTCAATAAAGTGTTTTATGTTCATAACTCTTACAAAAATTGACTTTTTTGTATGAGTGTCTTGTCAGTATGTAGATTAAAAATTACTTGATGCGAAGGTAATCTTAAGTCAATTCGGCCATTTTTTGAGTTATGACGGTACATGTTGTCATGTGCGATATATAACATCATTGTTAGCGCCTAACCTGGTGTTAGAGTTTTTAAGCCGCCCTTGGGCCTCTGACTTGGCTTAAAATGCCGTCGAGAAATATCTCTCAGGCATGCTGGTTTCCTTACGATGTATACATATATGATTACTTAATTTTGTGTCGATCTTTATTTATAACTTATCAATTCACCTATTTAATATAATTTTAATATATTTTTTACTAATGTTGTCATTTTGATAAACCAATTGATTTTGTCATAATTCTGTTTATACTGATTCAAGTTTCATTTAATTTAATTGAATGTTGGCGCTTAGTAATTACTAAGTTAGCTAAATTTCTGAATTTATTGTTTTGTGCATGTGGTGTTTACCTTTAAGTAATTGTTGCGCTGTTATTTAATTTTAAGAATGAATTATGTCTCTATAACACAGTGTGAACAATTGTTGGTAGACCTATAATAAATAAATAAATAAATAAATTTCGCTGGACATTAGGTACACACAGCGCCACCTAGCGCCACACTAAGCAACGAGGCTTGTGTCGTGGACACCAGATAGTTGATATACTACATAGATACTTTTTGTTTGTTAATACATACTTATTATACATATAAACATCCATGACTCGGAAACAAATGTCATGCTCATCACACAAACATTTGCTCCGACCGGGATTCGAACCCGGGACCCTAAGAACGTAAGGCAGCCTCACTACCGCTGCGCCAATCGGGTCGTCAAATAAATAAATAAATTACTTTGATTGAAAGCAGTATAATGTCTATTAATTCATCTACTAAACTTGGTAAGATACATCAACTCGACGCGTAAGTGCAAAGCACAAAGCACTATCACGTCCTATGCTCTTTCGTCATTCAAAGACTGAGTTAAAAAGTCTCATGTCCCTGTGATTTTTCCTGCACCCTTCATTGTACGGCACTTCAGCTCTGCGTCAAATATGTGGATTATGGTGAAGTGGCGGCGGATTCTCTCTTGTACTTACTTTCTACTGCTAGGAAAAATCATCTGCACTTTCATTTTAGTAAATTTGAAAGGGACATCGGCTTTGTTAAAACCGATTTCGTTGTAGAACCGGTACCACTGACAGAAGAACGGGAGGGTTACCGTGGGCAGTTGAGTAATTATGTCAATGGTGTATAGTTAAGGTAATAGTGGAAGTAATATTAATTACAAGCAACCACAGAGTCCACAGATATAAATAAACTTAGATGACTCAAAAGCCCTATTTAAGCATTTTATGAATTATGCATAATGTGGCTACTGTCGCAGCAAGCTAATTTGTTTAAAACAACAACGTTACAGCTCTAGAACTTAATTCTAGATATTTAAAGAACAAAACCGTGGTCTATTTTGTACAGTAACTTGTTTATATATAACTAAATAGTGCTTAAGACATCATAGTAGGTAGTAAAAAAATAGCACGCTTGCTTTTAATACGGATCGTAATACTTACGTTATCTGGGTACCTATATAGACTATTTAGCATTAGCTGATATATTTTTTTAAACTGATCTTTGTCAAGAAAAAATCTTTGTTGTGTGTTTTCTTTAAATAGAAACACCCTGTTTGAAATTTTAAAAAGAAAACTGTTTTTTATTTTTTAAGAAACAAACGTAACAAAAAAGATATCTATTATTCAAAGTGATCGCAAACTTTTTTTGATATGTGTAGGTATTTTCTACAGACTACTAGGTGTGGTTTATTAAGGTATCATAATAATGTGAGCCCGACTCGCTATTGATTGGATGTTTTAGCTTATTTTTTGTAATTTTATGATCTTATAAAAAGAAATGCTGGGTTGATCTGTACGGGGCTTTAGGCCCAACATTTTTTGTAAATAAACTAGTGAGTGTACGCAACCGTGTTTTCGCTTCGTTACCATCATTCCAGTCACGTTTGTCTCATACAAATGTTGCTCCCGTTCTTGTGAATATTTATTTTTTTATTCACCATAAATGCTGTAATAAATCGTGTTTATATTTTGAGCTTCGAGTTTCGTAATGCGGAATTATTTTAAAAGAAATTACGGTTACAGTATTGAAAAATGTTGCTTATGCATTTTTTTTGTTGTGGTAGGTGCAGCTAGAATAATAATTATGTATATAAAATAGTAAATAAAAGTTTGCAATGATTCATATTCAATGGATGACTAATAAATTGATTGATATTATTATCCTTAAATTGGGATAAAAGCAGGAGAGAATTATGATTTTATTATCATCCAGGAAAATCTAATTTCAATAGTATAGATCTTTTTGGCTATGTGTGTACACAAACTTGTACCTGCTCGTTACTCGTAATTGCGCGTTAATTAAATAACAGGTTCACTAATATGAATACCACTGACTTCCCTAAAAAATCTAGATTCCGGGCTGCTACACAGATTTTGCTATTAAAAACCAAACCGAGAATCAAACCCAGAGCCTAAAACTGCTACCATATTTGCAGCCGCTAGGCTAACACCACGTAATCATTAGGAAATCAATACTTAAAATGTCACTTACGGGATATCTTCCATGATTACCTATTGAATTATTTTTGAGCTCCCGATACCGCTGTTGCCGTTGTTGCATTAACCCGCGATCATGACGCTTGCAACAGCGTCGAAATATCGGGAGCTCAAAAATAATTCAATAATCACGGAAGATATCCCGTAAGTGACATTTTAAGTATAGTAATGAACCGTGAAAGCTTAAAACAGTATTAGGAAATCAAGTCTACACTACACAACACCTTCCATCACCATAATATTATACACACCGGAAGTCAAGATCTTCCGTATGTTAATAGTATTTACTACGCCAGTTCCGGCCTCCCTGGTCGAGAACATTTTGTAGCCGCTGGTATATAATGCGATTATGTCGTCTTGGTTATTACTTGTCAAAGGTAAACCCGAGCCGCCTCTGTTGTGGGGCTGTGATTTTGGGTGTGGCTATGAAAGAAGCGTTAGCGATAGACGTGGAGGAACTATTGACTAAAAGAGTGAGGAACATTCATGGATGGAGTGGAAGAGGAAGACCAAGTAAGTAATGGATGGATTGTGTGAGAAACGAAATGAAAGAAAAACGTGTAATTGATTGCGTGACGGAAAATGGGAACGAAAGATCATCATCTGCCTAGCCTTTTCCCAACTATATTGGGGTCTTCTTCCAGTTTGATGCAGCTGAATACCAGTATTTTACATGGAATGACTGCCTATCTGACCTCCACATCCTTTAACAAACGAAAGATCGATTTTACATTATAAAAAACCGGCCAAGAGCGTGTCGGGCCACGCTCAGTGTAGGGCTAAAAACTAATATTTTCAATATTATAGTACCTTTTATTTGAAGATGAATAAATAATCTGTATGAGGTAGTGATTAGTAATATTGGAATTTTGTATAGTTATGCCATAAAATGTATCGAAAAACAGCATAATTTTGCCTAATATGCAAACGCGCGAGCTTAACAGTCTCCTGTCAACTCAAACCATAATCTCTCGAATGGCAGAAAAGTGTGAAACCTGTTGCGCTGACGTCGCGTAACATGAGACATAGGCAAGAAGATGATGAGATGATGATCATCATCATCTGCCTAGCCTTTTCCCAACTACGTAGTGGTCGGCTTCCAGACTAACCGGACGCAGCTAAATACCAGTATTTTACATGAAGTGGCTGCCTATCTGACCTCCACAGTTAGTACTGGGTAATATGATACCCCTTGGTAAGACTGGTTGTCAGACTTTTTAGGCCACTGACTACCTGGGCTGTAACGACTGTCAAAGATGGACCAACAGCTTAACGTGCTGAGATGATGAGATGATCTAAGCACATTCTTAAAGATGCACTTCTCAGTTTTTTGTGTTGGCTTAGGGTAAACCACGTACCAAACAAGTTTTTAAAGGTTTTTTTTTACACGGACGTTAAAACCATTGCAATGGCCTCTCTGTTTTGTTACAAAGAAATAAAAATACAAGTAATATTATCATTTTATAACTCGTTAAATCATCGGTATTTTACAGAGCAAAGTGTGGAGAAAAATTGTGTGGGCGTAAGGTAAACCACGTACGATAAAAATGATTTTACAAGTTTTTTTACACGGACGTTGAAACCCAACAGTTTCACATTCCTATTAAAAACAGAAACAATGTACTTAATATCATTTTATGATGAATGATGTTAAAATCATCACCATTTTACAGCGTAAAATGAATTTATTCTTGAACAAATTTATTTAAAGTGTTTCCTCGAAAATATCAAAATTTCGATCAAAACTATACCATGAAATGTTGTGTTATTACTGGCATATACGCCTTCCATAAACAGAGCGGTCAGTAACGAAATAAATTCCGAATTAATATTGCATAATATTATTTTACATTCGATAATTATTAAATAAAAGTGCAAGAGGAAAAGTGGTGTTTTATAGTTTCTGCCATAAAAGTAAAACACGAAGCTTTGTGGTGAAACTGTAAAAAAGCCACAATACATAATTATATATGAAACTTCAGGCTTACATTTCAGTTCATTAGTTATATTATACCACAATTGGATTTTCTAACATTACGTTGTTAACCTTAATGATGACATAACTAAATAAAATATAGTTTTTTTATTACAAAAAAAAGGAAATTTTGAATTTTCTTATGAACTGAAAGAATCAATTATTGAAGTAGTTCTGCTGGAGTAAAATTTTATAATTTCCCACCTATAATTCTATATTTTAGCGATAGGGTGATAAACGGCTCAATTTAGTTCTAGTTTAATAGTAAAAGCAGAGAAAGAAAGAAAGAAAAGGTAATTAACTGTTTGTCTCACAAAGGACAAAACAAAATCATTAAAATCACTACATCACTATGATATCACTATCACTACATATTATAAAACAAAGTCACCCGCGTCTGTCTGTCCCTATGTATGCTTAGATCTTTAAAACTACGCAACGGATTTTGACGCAGGTTTTCTTAATAGATAGAGTGATTCAAGAGGAAGGTTTAAGTATATAATTTGCGGGCGGGCAAAGCCACGGGCATCAGCTAGTTTATTACAAAAGTACCCCGCCGCGTCTGTCTGTCTTTATGTATGCTTAGATCTTAAAAACTACGGAACGGATTTTGATGCGGGTTTTTTTTAATGGTTGAATGATTCAAGAGTAAGGTTTTAGTATATTATTTGTATTGTATACTATTGTTTTCAAGCGGGCGAAGCTGCGGGCATCAGCTAGTTAACAATAAAACTAAAAATGTAAAAAGTGAACATAAGAAAAACAGCAGTAGCATTTAACTGCACCAGAATTATTATTCTTGACCTACTTACAATAAAATTACATGTCCGTCAGATACCTACTTCATGGCCCACACTGCATGGACACCACCGTATTTCTTACGTTCCAGCTAAAATATGACGGTTGTCTCTAGTAGTGTGCTCAAAGAATTTGTTCAGGGTAAGCTGACGTGCGGGTTTACGTCTTCTTAAAAAGCTGGTGACTTCATTATAGTCACGTCATATTCTTTTGTTTATGTTAGAGATTTGTGGGGTTTTTACATGTAAGAAACATGCAATTTTTGTTGCTAAAAATGTCAGTGATGCTTTATTCATTCTTGGTAAGTTAGTGAATCAAGCGTTACTGACATTTTAACGTTTTGGATAATTAGGTATGTAGCGACTGCTTATCTGACCTAGGTTATAATATACATTAAATATATACCTAATTATGTATCTAAATTGTTGGATACCCTTTGGTAAGACATAATTATATTGCCAAAATGGAGTACTAAAAATGATATCATCCTGACCGAATTTCCGCAATGGCGTGCGGTGACCGATTTCAGCAGAGATTTAAAACCAAGAACGCAGTATATTATAGTGAACCAGTTGGCGCGCACAGGTGTACTCTCTGCTCCGAAGTAACTAAACAAAAAACGTATCAACGATTAATCAGAAACATCGAAACAAGCCGCAACGCAGTACACAATAAACTCATCGAAAGTCACACAATCTCGACCACTTTTAAATATATCGACGGCTATATATTTCGTTTTTCCATTCCTCTGATATATTTCGTTGATCAAAAATATCGCTTTGTATATTCAGAGAAATAGCTTTCCGTATAACTTCAGTATGAATATTCGCTTGACCACAAAGGTCAGCGCACACTCGCACTTTGGCTGGGTGAAAGTAGTGACAACCCTACGTGATGGCTCGCCGTAAGCTAGTGGTATTCTCGTCACAAGCGCTCATTAATTGCAGTTTGAGGTGACAATGCTTGGCGCGTTTGTGTTCCACGCGCGCCTCAAAGAGAGTCAGCAAAAGGATGGAGTCCGCAAGGGCCGATGCCTGCCGGGGCTGCGGGACTGTTCGAAAGAGATACTGTGGCCCTTGAACACAAAGGGCGATGAAGGAACATGGATGGGTTTTAGTCAGTAAAAGTCTGACACTCCGTCCTGCTCCGCCCAGAGCGGGAGGAGTCATTTGATGATTTCCCATACGAGTGACAATACTTATTATAAGTTTGCGTTGCAATACCGAGTGTGCGAGTGTGCGTTGCAATATAAAGGCGTTCAGGATTTTTTGTAGGGAATACAAAAAATCCTGAACGGCTCTAATGGAGTTGAGACGATGCTTTTATGGGGTATAAGTGTACGTTGACCTTAAGTTGTCCGTCGCGACGTCGACGGAAATTTGATTTCTTCGGCCTTCATGCGAATTTCTTTTGAATGTTTGATTGATTGGACTGCAGTATGAATATGTTATGTTGCCAGAAAAAGGAAATGAGGTTGAGTTGTTCCTGAATTGATGATTACGGAAGTAAGGATAGAATTTCCTTGGCCTTATAAGTAGCTATGCAATTAACTACTAATTAATTTGATAGTATAAAAAGCCTAGCGCAGCATCAGCTGTCTAGCAATATTTTAGTCTTGGTTATAGATTAAACTTGAATTTTTTTGTTTTGTTTATGCAACCAACGAAGGGTTAGGCAGAGGTGTACCTAATAGTGCACCCACATTACGCCATTTATTTTATTTATTTATATATCTATTTATTTTATTTATTTATTTATTATTATTTTTTTTTATTTTTTTTTATTCGGGATAACAATCAACTACATTACAAAAAAATAAGATATAAAAATGATACAAATGTGAAATCAACGACGTTCTCCACAGATACGCAATGAGACATTTGGTAATTTTTTAAATTAGCGTTATAAACAATAAAAAAGATTTAAAAAAAGATTAATAGTAAAGTAACAACAATACATAACATAAAGCTGCCAATAGTGCTGCGTAAGTGGAACGACAACAGTGTAATACTAATTTTTAAATATTTTAAGTAACATCAGTTTAAACTTTCCATGCGGTAAAGCAAACAGATCCAAATGGCTGGCGGGCATTTACATATACGGCATTGTTATGTTTAAGTCCTATGCAATAACTATGCTAGCCTATTGAAATCAGTGAGACACAAATTCAGACTCCGTGGCTGCTACTGAGATATTCAGGAAAAATCTAATAGCAGTGCCCGACCTGGGAATCGAACCCAGGACATACCCCTTATTACAATAAAATAAACAATTATCCAAGAGAAAAGTTATTTACTGAGATAAACTTAACAATATATAGTATAAGAAGAATTTAATTTCAAGCTTCACAAAATCGTCTCAACACATCCCCATCACACGACCAACCTCTCAAAATTTCAATACACACAAGACAAAACTCAATGAAGAAAAACTCTATAAAAAATGTCAGAGTGCCTTCTTAGAACAACGCGAACGGTAAGACGACGCAACGTTAAGGAAGGAGATATCGCCTCGTTCCTTTTTACGAACAAGAGATCGTGGCGCGTAATGTTTCGGATAATCGTGATAAACAAGCGTGGGATGTGGGGGACGTTACTGGTGACGTCACTTGTGCGCTGCATAGAATAAGGATTATGTAGAAGCGATACTCATACTATATCCGGCTCGAAGGACCAAAATGGAGGGGTATTAGTGTTGTTAATATTTTTAGCGGTGGCTGTACCAAATAAATGAATGAGTATAGTTATTTTGTGCGACGTATCCCTCCCTATAAATACGAGCTTTGAAGTAGAGAGGAACGGACTGACATTAGTGTTGAGTATGCTCCAGTTCGACTCCACGTAGTTTCCTTAGCTAGCAGCATTATCTATAGTTATGGCGGTTACATCCATGAATGTATTTAACCAGTTCAATATAATAAAAATAATAGTATAATAATAGTTCAATATAATAATAATATAAAAATGGCATCGAATGGTTTTAGTTGTTAATTTCATTTACTAAAGATGGCGTCCGTAGGTAGAATATGTTCGCAATTTAGTTGAAAAAAGTATAAGTTTTTGATGAGTACTTGTAGGGTGATGGAAGAGTGCCCGAGTATCGCTTCTACACATTTTTTTTATTCTTTGATTGGTGTAAGAGATTCACACGATACGTTTGTTGAGCTAAATGCCTAGTCGAGTGTAAACAAAGAACGCGATGTAAGGACACTTTTTAAGGTCTCTACTTATTTGTATGGGGTTACGAAAACTTGGCAGTACTTAGCAAATATTCATTGGTTGCCTCTAGGCAAGCGTATTACAACAGATGAGATAATGGTCAAAAACACGGTGGAAACTTTCAGCCGAGCAGTTAGGGGAACTATCTTAAGTGCCTGTACTCCCTCAAATGGCTTAGCATGATCCTCCGTTACGCCTAAAATGCTGCAGCATTAATTTTGAAATAAATACATGGGAAAGTTGAGCATTAATGCTAAGTACTATGTGTGACAAAACCACGATTCCGAACTTTTCTCTATAGAAAAAAAACCTAAGCTCCAAATCGAGCAATAAACCGCTGGTATTCAAAAAGTACTTCAAATTAAATCATGAAACTTTGCATTCAAACTGAACTAACTATATAAAGCAGGTATTATGTGTTTTATTTTTTTATTTTAATCAATAGATTTTCAAAAAACCACTCATTTCGCACTATTCGGCCGCAGTGACTGACGTAACAACCAGTTTGTAGTGGAAACTGATTAGAACTTTATTCTAACAGTCTTTCAAACGAAGTTTGAACCAACACAAATAGAGTTGCTAATTTTAGGGTTAGAAGGGCCTTAACCGTTGCAGCTACACGAAAATGATACTAGGAGACCATATAATTTTTTGTGAAATTTTGATCCCTATTCGCATATTTTCGCATGTACGGTTAGCAAGAAAATGGCCATTTCAAGCTAAAATTGCTAGTGTTTTGTTTACCTAAGTTTTGAGTTCAAAACCTACTATAATTAAATTTGTTACGGAACACAACATAAATGCTTTGTTTTTCTATACCGATAAGAACGGATACACAACAACAAAAAAGTTGTTTGTCCAGTGTAATGAAATAAAGATTTTGAGATTGTTTAAATGTACTCGGAATTTTGGGTGTTTAGTCTGAACGGATCAAATAGAATGGACCGCGGTCCGTTCAGACGTAGACATCATGCCCGAACAAATATTGCACGTGACTTCAATCTACTGAAATTATGAATTGCCTCCCGGAATCAAGATAATTTGTAAATGAATATTCTTGCGTAGAAGCAAATAATAATCACAGATTACGTTACAGTTACGCAGTCGTAGTAGACCAAATAGCTTCGCGTAAATGCCATCATTATCTTGATCAGTCAAACTGGTATGGTCAAACTGCTAACCAATCTGAAGTAGGTACTCCAAAAGTTTAAGACAATTGTCTTAAAACAAAAAAAAAAGTACCGTTTTCATTCGGACCAAATAGTAGCCGAACAAAAATATACGAACTTCTTTACATTTGATTATTACAATTTGTATTTTTATTTTGTGTGTATTATAGAATAACAATTTTGATAAAAAAATAATCATGCTCTGTGACCACCCTTTTCGATCATTCGGATTTAAACAAAAAAAAAAAGACCAAGGAAGAGAATGTTTTTGAGTGATTATAGCGACCTGGCGCTGCAAGCAGAAATAGTCTTTACAGTGGTCAGACGTAAGTTTTTGTGACTGTATCTGTCAGTGTCCGCAGTCATTTTCATTTGAAACGTAACCCTCATAACTTTAACACTCGGAATAAAGTAACCCATGTGCAAGTTGTTATAATAAGCAGGGCACGAAATCTTTCATGTAATATTTACACTGAAAATTTCGTGCTCCTCTTGACCTCGAGGAGTATCGAAGATTCACACGATCCGATTGAGCCAAATGTTCAGTTAAGCGTGTATAAAGAATGCCGACTATAGTGTTAGGAAATGTATGGTTGAATTTTTTCCGTGGAATTTCATAAGGCAGGTTTTGTTTGTGACTTGTCAACACAAAGTCGTGGTTTAAAACAATATAGTCAAATAAAAACAGTGCTGAGAATGGTAATGGATACGTGTAAGTGCTCATTTCTGGAGACGCGGCGCGTCGGGCGGCGCGTTGCGCGGTGCGTCACGCGGCGCGTTGAACGTATTTTCCGTTTACGGAGAGGCGGCGCGTGCAGCGGCCCGCGCCCAAACACTAGTTGTACGATGTTGTTTACGGAGAGGCGGCGCGTGCAGTAGCGCGGTGCCCGCGGCGTCACACGCCGCGTTGGACGCCGCGGCTGACGCGGCGGTGCACGCGGCGTTATGTCACATGTCACGTCACGGATGTCAAATAGCCATAATAAGCTCTTTGTGTTTTTCTTCTCGCGAATAAATAAAAATAACAGTCTAATTTGCATAAGTTTATTGAATAAATACTTCTGTCAGTGCAACTTACAAATTACATTACATATTTAAGCACAAGAGCGCAGGCAATAATGCGTTGGACCGTCCAAGTCAAAATGGTCCACTCCACGCATGCACAAGAACAGCCACAGTACGGGAGGAATGGCGACGGATTGTGAAGTTTGCCACCACCCCTGATGTGACGACCACAACCACTCTGCCAAGAGTGTGACGACGAAGAAGAAAAAGTGTTTAAGTGCTGTTTAAATATGAAAAAAAAAACTGTAAATAACTTTTTAGTGAACCCCATCAATACATAAGTTCCCGAAACTCGCATAGCACCGTTCGGGCTAACAACAAAAGACTCATTCGCCGCGAGTCGATCAGTTATTAGTTTTGGGTGTTCTTTCAATACACAGATTCAATCATTCTATCAGTCTATCATTTAAATGTACCTTACCCGTACATTTTTGGTCCTTCGAGCCGGATATCGCGTGTGTTAACTACAGTGTAGCAATCAAGTACTGTAAAGCTTTCACTAGTGACATCAAGTGAACTATCAGTGAACTATCAGTGAACTATCAGTGAACTATCAGTAAACTATCAGTGAAGGTGTTTGTACTGCCAGCAATAGTGCAGTACATAGCAGCAGCAGCAACAATCAGCAGGGGTCAACAGGGATCCGCCTTGGTGAGCAACAAAGCTCCCGCTTGGACAATCAAGTAAGATCGTTCCATTTATTATCATTTCAACAACATGTCGTCTGTGGAAGACGTACTCGCCCAACAACAGCAACTACTCAATCAGATAGAGCAAAATTACTCAAACTTCAAAAAAGATGGCTCCGATCGCAAAACCTCGGACTATATACGCCGAAGGTTAGAAAATTTGGATGCATGCTGGCAAGAGTATCAATCAAATCATATCAAATTGTGTAGCATCGAATATGCCAGATCGCATACTTATTTTACTTCGAATCAATTTGACACTGTGAAGGAGAGATATGAGAAAATCAGAGCAATTATTCAGAATCATCAGCCAACAGAGGAAAGACCATCAACACCGCTTCTAAAGCCTGCTACTCCTCTAGCTACCTCAAGCGCCGTACAGCAACTTTCAGGACAAGCTTTTAAGAGTCAGGGATCAAACAGCAAGACGGATGAGATGATGAGGAAACAGATCAGCAACTTCAAGGCCTTTGAACATACTGTTTCAAGCATCAACATGGATGCGGTAGCGGAGAAATGGGAATTCGATCATCTGTTGTCTGTAAGGTCTCGCTGGTCTAAAATTGACGCCCAGCATTGGGAATTAGACAGTGAGTTGGGAGACCGAAATCAAGAGTATCATCATATGTACCTCAAATACGAAAGCACATACAACGATGCTATCAAAGCAATCAATAAGAAGATGTCGTCCGTCTCACATAGGGACCATACTACGCCAAAAATAGAAATACCTACATTCAGCGGCAGCTACCATCAGTGGACATCCTTTAAGGATCTCTTCACAGAGGCCGTTCATGGCAACCCGTCATTATCTGGGGCTCAGAAGATGCAGTTTCTCAAGTCGAAAGTGAGAGGTGAAGCAGAGCGCCTCATACTGCATCTCCCTATCAGTTCGGACAACTATATCATTAGTTGGGACATCTTAAGCCATCGTTATGACAACAAGAGGATGATATTTACCTCACTAATTAACATTTTATTAAATATACCAAATTTACAGCAAGCATCAATTAATCATATCAAACGAATCCATGATACAGCACTTGAAACGATGAACGCCATAAAAACCCTCGGCGTTTATGTGACTTCGTGGGACCCGTTGATCGTGCACATCTTGTGTCAGAAATTGGATTCGGACACATTCAGTGAATACAACACAAACATGGTTATCTAATCTTCAATGGGATGAACACGTACCAGATAAAATCAGCAAAGAATGGATCAAAATCAAAGAAGAATTGGAAAGTATCAATCAATTTAAAATACCAAGATGGTACGGTACAGAATCAGCAAGCTGTGTAGAGTTACACGGCTTTTGTGACGCATCAACAAAAGCTTATGCTTGCGTCATTTACTGCAGAGTTGTAAATAGCAATAAATCAGCAATATTAGTAGCCGCTAAATCAAAATTGGTTCCTACGAAAAAACTAATATCACTACCTCGATTGGAATTGTGTGGAGCACTGTTGCTGGCGAAGCTCATGACCAAAGTCAAGCAAAGTCTAACTGGTCATGATCTACATATATTTGGTTGGAGTGACTCTACTGCCGTATTGGGATGGCTTCAAGGAAACCCAAGTCAGTGGAAAACGTTCGTAGCAAATAGAACAACACAAATAACTGATATCATTCAACCACAATTTTGGCGATATGTGAAATCAAGTGAAAATCCCGCTGACTGTGCTAGCAGAGGACTCAGAGTGACTCAATTAATTGATTATCATTTGTGGTGGCAAGGACCGACATGGTTACAATCTTTTGAAGCAACAAAAGAAAATCAAGCAATCTATACAACAAACGAGGAAATAAAGAAACAAGAAGACGTTCATGTTGTGACAAATAATGAATCAAGCATCATTACCGTCCTGTTAAGCAAGTATCAATCAATCAATAAAATTTCACGTATTCTAGCATTAGTGATGAAGATTACGACCTACAAAAGAAAAGCAAAAAAGCAATATTTATCATTATCAGAAATCAGTCAAGCAAGGCAAAAAGTAATCAAGCATATACAGCAAAAAGAATTCGTGAAAGAAATAAAAGACTTAAAGCAAGAAGGCAAGTTAAATACAAAAAGCAAATTATCAAAATTGAACCCTTACCTGGATGAAAATGATATCTTAAGAGTTGGAGGGAGTCTAAAAAAGGCACATATTAGCCATGACATGCAGCACCCTATTATCCTGCCGCACAGTGGACGTCTAATAGAGGATGCACATCAAACCATGTTGCATGCCGGGGCCCGGCTGACATTAGGTTTTATCAGACAAAAATATTGGATTCTAGGAGGGAACGTCGCTACGAAGAGGCAGCTTCGTCGTTGCGTAATATGTAAAAAGCAAAATCCAGACAGCCAACAGCAAATCATGGGGCACCTGCCGGAGGCCAGAAGTAATCCATCACGTCCGTTTACGCACACAGGCGTAGATTTTACTGGTCACATCTACGTCAAAGCAAGCAAAGGACGAGGCATTAAGAGCACAAAAGGATATGTGGCTGTCTTTGTGTGCATGGTCACCAAGGCAGTACACTTAGAACTAGTTGGCGATCTAAGCACAACTTCATTCATAGCAGCATTAAGAAGAATGGCAGCTCGCAGAGGGACGCCTAGTCACATTTATAGCGATAATGGTCGCAACTTTGTCGGTGCTAACAGGGTACTACAACAGGAATATCAAGCACTTATGAATATCATGCAAGACAAAGACCTAAAAGCAGAAATTTTAAATATGCAAATCGAATGGAGTTTTAATGCGCCCTCATGGCCATCCGCGGGAGGCCTATGGGAGGCGGCAGTTAAAAGTTTCAAATATCATTTCAAGAGAGTTATTGGTGACCAGATTCTTACATTTGAGGAACTATCTACGGTGCTTACACAGATTGAGGCATGTCTCAACACGAGACCATTATGTCCTATATCAGAAGATCCAGACGATGTGGATTTTTTAACGCCTGCTCACTTCCTAACAGGTGGATCAAAGGTTACCGTACACGAGACTGAAACGGATTTAAGAACCCGTTGGCAGTTGACACAAAAAATTGTACAGGATCTCTGGAAAAGATGGAAGAATGAGTACCTAGTACAACTTACAGAAAGAACTAAGTGGAGACAAGCAAAAAGGAACCTCAATGTAAATGATATTGTCATGATTCATGATGACAATCTTCCACCGGGAAAATGGCTGATGGGCAGAGTCATCGAGCTTCACCCCGGTTCCGATGGTCATGTTCGCGTGGTTACAGTAAAAACCAAAAACGGAACACTGAAACGTCCTATCACAAAATTATCAAAACTCCCAGTTAACAATGAATCCTCGCAAATCAAGCAAGCAAAAACGACGGATTCGGGAGAGTCCAACACAAATAAACAGTCTGAAACAAGGAAAGCAGGCACTCGTTACAACATAGCGTCGGTGTTTACAGCAATCATCCTATTTTTTAGCATCATAACAACTTCCCAATGCGCACTTAACGTCACACAATTTAGAAGTAATCAGCATATTTACTTCGATAAACTATCAAACATGCAAATCATAAGAGACAACTGGAAATTAATCATATACTACGACTTAGAGCCTTATTGGGAAGGAATTACGGCACTTAACAAAAGTATCATATCGCTAGAACAAACATGCAGCAACATTAAAGCACAATCATATTGTGACATAATATTATTGCAACTACGTCACGGGTACAACGAACTGGATTACAATAATCATTTGTTACTCAGTCAGCATTTTGCAAGGCCAGCGCACAGGTGGCGACGAGGTTTTATCGACGGTGTCGGTTACATAGCAAACGGGCTGTTCGGAATATTGGACGCTCGATTCGCGGAACAGTACGAGAAAGATATCACTCTACTTCGCAATAATCAAAAGCATATTGTCTCATTTTGGCAAAATCAAACTTCAGTCATAGAAGCAGAATTCAGTCTCTTAAAGAGGACGGAGGCTACAATGCACAAACAACATAAAATGATTCATCAACAGTTTTCGAACATCGAAAATACATTAGAAGTATTAAAGGCTGAAACTCAAAATCTTTCGAGAGCAAGTGAAGTTTCCATGGGAGCTATTAGTCACAAGCAATCTACTACACGACTTGAAAGATTTACAGAATGCTTTAGTGGATACAATTACAGACATCTATCATGGGCGATTTAATCCACATTTATTAACCGCCGAACAATTACAGGATCAGCTGAGCACTATAGCAACTCATTTGTCTACTGACGTCACCTTACCTGTAGAAAATATTCATACGGATCTTGCACAACTTTTTAAACTTCTACGAGTCAAAGCAAGAATGCTTAAGAATTACTCAATATTTGAGGTACAAATACCTCTGATAAGCAGGGACACCTATGAAATATTCAAGCTTATACCAATCCCTGCGAAGAAAAACAACAACACAATGTTATCAATTAAACCAGTGTCCGATTTCATAGCTGTAAACCTGAAAAAGGATGCCTACATCATCTTGACAGAAAATATCATCGATTCCTGCCTAGTGACAAACGTACACTTATGCAACATTCATTCTCCTATTTACAAACTAAGCAGAGATAAAGACTTCTGCCTATCAAAGGCATCATCATGTGAAGTCAACATTGATCCCTGTCAAAACCTTTGGATAGAAAGCCACTCTATCAACAATTATATTTATTTTTGCTGCGGTCAATGTAACCTACGAACAGTATGTGGAGATCAAGTTACCGCGCATCAACTGACTCACTCCGGACTTATATCAATAGATTACGGCTGCATAATCTAATCAGATAATTTTGAAGTAATTGCTCATCAACAAAGAACGAGCGATGTTAGTATCAGCGCTAACCTATACTCACCAGTCATTGCATCCATAAATCACGTAATAAACGTGTCTATTCCTCAAGATGTCTTGAATGACTCCAGCATAGAGAGCGATCGAGAGTTTAAAACAATTGAGGACAAAATCAAGATCATGAAAGAAAATGGATTGTTAATTGACAGTCTGTCATCCCACGACATTCATCATTACACCGCGATCTACTGTATGGTCGCCGTGGTAGCAGCAGGTCTCGGAGTGTTCGCGTGGAGGCGCGTGTGCGCGCGCTGCGCCCCCGCGCTCTCGCCGGCGGCGGTGGTGACGCCCGCAGCAGGCGGCGCGCCCGGCAGCGGCGCGGGCCCGGCCACGCAACGTGCGTGTGTTGGGGATAGTGTAGTGTATCAGTGTGACAGTGAAAGGGCGAAGGTGGTAACTAGTGCGCGAGTGTTAGATAAAGCCACCTCCCCTATGTTAGGTTCTTATACAAGCATATCTAATTTGTGAAGTGTTAACGATAGAGACACTAAGAAATTAGATTAACATCAAATCATGTATTATAATTATTTGTTTATCATTTTTATCACTTGTATTTTTATATCTTTTCCTCGGGGAGCATGTACGAGCAAACCCGTACAATAGCATATGTATCAATTTTATGCTGACATCGACGCGCAGCGAATGAATAAAATATACATTTTTAAGTCAACGATCAGTAGTCGCATAGCACCGTTCGGGCTAACAACAAAAGACTCATTCGCCGCGAGTCGATCAGTTATCAGTTTTGGGTGTTCTTTCAATACACAGATTCAATCATTCTATCAGTCTATCATTTAAATGTACCTTACCCGTACACTGTTAGATTTCCAAAAATAATAATCGTGTTTCGCGAGCAATTGTAGACACCTTTGCTACCTGATAACTTTCAAAGGAACCGTGATCCAAATTGGGGACATACACAGACAAACTTTTAGGTTTCATAAAACAACGATGGTCTGTCTGATCGTCACGTGCTTTTCCTGAGTGTTGCCTTTTGTAACTAGATATTTCGTTTTAATGCTTTATAATTTTAAAATCAAAAAAACAAAATAATCACAAAAAGTGATTATGACTGCGAATTGAACCTGCAACCCCTAGTTTACAAGGCGATCACTAAACCATTCGGGCTACTGCCGCCGTGTTGCCCGCCGCGTTGCACGCCGCGTCCCCCGCCGCGTCCAACGCTGCATCTCAAGCAAACGCGCGTAAAAACGCCTCTCCGTAAACGCTCTCATACATTGCCATAATATGTTTGAATTTTAAGCGGGCCGCGCCGCTCGATGCGCCACGCAACGCACCGCGTCTCCATAAATGAGCCCTAAGTGCTCATTTCTAGACAAGCGGCGCGTCGCGCGGCGCGTCGGGCGGCGTGTTAAGCGGCGCGTCAAGCGGTGCGTCGGGCGGCGCGTCACGCGGTGCGTTCTGCGTTCAGAGAGGCGGTGTGTGCAGCGGCGGTGTCATCTGTCATTTGTTTGTATATGCGCGCGCACTGCCGCGTTGACCGCGGCGGTGCACGCGGCGGGCAACGCTGCATCTCGAGCCAACGCGCGTAAAAACGCCTCTCCGTAAGCGCTCTCGTACATTGTCGTATGTTTGAATTTTAAGCGGGCCGCGCCGCACGACGCGCCGCGCAACGCGTCTCCGTAAATGAGCTCTTATTGTAAAAACTTTTTTCTGAATAACACTTAATTTAAAAAATATATTATTTATGTACCTAATGCTTAAGTAAATGCCTGTCTGTTTTTCTTCTTTAAGGATTATTTATTCTAATATCAACTTTAAATTAATGTAGCTCTCTCAGTCAATGAATATATTCTTTATTTCAACAAAAACCATCACATTACAATATCCTTAAAACTATGAACATAAGGCTTATTACCGGGTCACAATTATTTAGACACTACCTCCTGAACTAGTTCTGCCTGTGACTTAGGAGTTGGTGATTAGTTTAGTTTGAGTATAGTAAATCGAGACGTTTTGAATAATGAGAAAAGTTGACAAAGAAAACAGAATCTAATATAATCACGGAATAACAATACACCCCCTTAATAAGGCAAAGAGCATATTTTTACCACCATATTTTTCAGCTCACTATTTAAATAACTTGTTGCTGGTAGTTATTTTATTTTATTGTTCTACAAAGGTTATTTAAATATATCAATCACTCATTAAATATTCAATGAAAATAAAAAAGTTTAAAAAGTTGAATTCGTTTTTCTGCCAATAACACCTGTCTATTTGGCATTATTTTCCGATTCCCAGATCGTTAGAGCCTGTATTTGCTGTTTTGGTGATATTGGGCGATCTAGATCTCGGTATCTATAAGACCTAAGAGTTCGCTATTTGGACACCATTAAACTTGGACTTATAATCATTAAATCTGTTGAAGCGAAAACACGATTGGATAAAAAAATCACGATAGAAAAAAAAGACAAAAAAAACTCGTTTTGCACTTATTTTGTGTTGGATCTCTGAAACCCTACGGAAGTTCATGATGATTTTTAGCCTAATAGATAGGTAACAATATTATCTAACATCGTGTTGACTTAATTTTTTATTTAGACGAAAATTTGATTTTATAAAGAATAAAAACCACTCATTTCGCACTATTCGGTCGCAGTGACTGACGTTACAACCGCATTGTAGTGCAAGCTGATTAGAACTTTATTCTAACAGTATTACAAACGAAGTTTGAAACACCACAAATAGAGTTGCTAATCTGAGGTAGTATAGGCTCTTAAGAGTGCGCTCACATATTTTGGGCGTTGGACCAAAAATACGTATTTTTCCAAGTCCTCGATATTTGTTATATAAAGATAATGGCATAATATTTCAATGAAGAATCATAAATCTGGCTTTGTTTTAGTTCGTAGATTGATTAGAATTTTGTTATAATAGTTAATATTACGAGAAATAGCAATTTTCCGACAGCCAATTTCAAGCAAACGTTAAACATTAGGTTTTCTCCTGCCATTTGTATCAAACTGGTAACACGAAAAAATCTAAAAAAATATATATATGTACTGGTCATATAGTCCTCAAGGTTGTAGATTGATTAGAATATTGAAATAAAAATTGAATCGACGCAAAAAAAACGATATTCAAAAGCAATATTGATCTAAAATGTATGCATTTTCAGCGTCCATTATATTCCAAATAAAGTCAATTTTATCAAATAAATTAATATGATATAAAACTTCGATCTACAACAAATACGTTTTATTAGTTTTCGTTTGTCAATATAATAAGACAAAATTACAATAAATAAAATTGGAGAACTATAATTCTGCGTCAATTCAGCTCGAACCTCAGTCTCATGTCAGTCTCATCTCTAATTTTCGTCAATAACAATCGACAATCGTCCGGAGATCAATATTATTATCGAGTCGTGTAGGCCGGTCGAAAAAATTTGATCCAGGAAGTAAAAATAAAAAAATTGCGAAAAAAATGTAACAGCACTCTTAAGGGTTAAAACATATCAAGGCACTTCAACTATCACACAAGTACCTTCGACGTACGGTTGCCATGGCAACAGTTGACAGACACTGCGTGACTTCGAGAGATTTCTTCTTTACTTGCAAGTCACGTATGTACCGAATACTAGTGCTAGTGTATACGTAATTATATTGTTTCACGTTTTTGCTGTTTTGTACAATCTTTTGGATGCTGTTCCTAATTCCCTTCACCGATAGTAAGATGCAGAACTGTGTAGAGACTTCTTTATGTATGAATATTTTTAGTATAGCTATTAAGTGGAATTCCTTTTTTAGCTGGTTTTTATTCAAAACATTTAATTTTAGATATATTCTTAAGTTTCTGGTATTAAAGAATAATCTTGTCTCGGGCCACGCATACTGCTGATGAGTTGTTTCCAGCTAATGTTTCAACTTCTTACAACATTTTTGCAAAAAAAAACTGACTTCCAAAAAAAAAACGAAAAAGAGGAAAATATCTTTAATTTCGGAAGTCGGTGACTTTTGTTTTGTTTTATTGACTTTTATGCCATCGACTTTCGAAAGTCTATAAATCCATAGAAATGATATAATTAGACTAGAAAATACACAGTTTTGATTTAGTGTGTACATATCGTAATAAATAGATTTGGAAATCAATTAACTTACCATAAAAAACAAGCTAGAATAACACTGAAAACAAGACCATCACAAATCTACAAAGACAGACATAGAAAGAAAAAAAACCAAGAGAAAAAACCAAAAACAATGCAAAAGTTTGTCCAGTAGCGTCCAGTCCTCAAACATCGTTAGTACATAGATCGTACCACATAAACTATTCAACTCCACTTAACAAAGTATAATGCAGGTACAAACTATCTTGGCTAGTTTGCTCGCCACTGTAAAAGTAGCGTGGGTACATAACGGACGTCGCAGACACGATACTTTTAGCTGCTGGGAGTAGCTCGACAGATAGACAATTCGGGTCTTCTCTCGCTCTCGATTCGATCGTCTGATCGACTCGGGAGAGAGAGAGAAGACCCGAATTGCGCAGTGAAAATGACAGTGCAGACAATGCAACAATAATAATAATTATTTATTTATTTAACAGACAACATGATCCACTGATAATTAACACCACTACAACACTATAATGTCGCACACACACACACACACACAAATAATGTGTACACTGTAATGTAATGTGTGTGTGTGACTTACAATTCTATAATGTTAGTAAACAATTTAACTTATAACCTATGTTAGTACTTATATTCTACTACAGACAGGGTGGGTTACAATGCATGTGCAGACCAGAGCAAATGTTTGTGTGATGACTATGGACATTTGTTTCCAAATCATGGATGATGTTTATATGTATAGATGTTTATATGTATAGATGTTTATATGTATAATAATAAGTATGTATTTACAAACAAAAAGTATCTATGTAGTATATCAACTATCTGGTGTCCACGACACAAGCCTTGTTGCTTAGTGTGGCAATAGTTGGCACTGTGTATAATGTCCAGCGATATTTATGAACCGTTAAAAAAGTAATTAGAGAAATGCTGAGAATTTGGATAAAGTGGCGATACTTGGTACTGGTAGTAAATAAGGTGTAAACGTACCCACGAAGCCGTCAACCAAGCATTCTGTACACCAACCTAAGTAACTTAATGGAAAATTATTGCTGGGAAACGACTTTTTTTTTGGGAGTGAAAAAAAATAAGCGTTAAATCACGCAAATGGGTGCATTGTACGGGAGTTGTGGAGGTATTAAAAGTAAAGATATGACATCAAAAACTTGAATAAAAATTAAAACACTGGAAAAACTTAGAACTTTGACCCCCAATCTCTCCGTAACTAATAGGTTCTCAGGTGTCAATTATTTTTCCTGTAACAGATTTTTTTTATTTTATTTGTCGTTTGTTGAAATACATCTGACATCTGGATTACTTTATAACGTTGCAATGAGAGGTTTTCTTTTTGAGGTATTAAAAAAAAACTTAGTTTCCAAGAACTCTATAGATGGCGTTGAACTTACTATGATAGTTGGTGCCAAAGCCAACACGCTTGGAAAAAAAACATTGTGTCACGTCACATACTCTCGTTGACTGACACTTTCATTTGCTTAACTTTCCGAATATAACCTAGTTTTCTCGCGCTTTGTTACAATCAGTTTTTTTAGGTTCAGTTCCTTGCATTATCATACTAACTCCTAGCGCCATCTATCCAGCGAGGAAGAGCTAAAAAGAAAATCCCTCATTGTGTTCGTTGTATCATCATCACCATCATCAAGGTATACCTGAGTGAAACAGAAGTCATTCACAACCATTCAGATTGGCGCGCTATAACAAATTAAGATAACATAGCACCACGCCTGTAATACCCGTAGGAATAGGCAGAAGTGTACCCAGTAGTTCACCAAAATTTTGCCAGTAATGTTTAAGTCCCATCTAATATAGGACGATCTTATTGCCATAATTATGGCTGTCAATATTCCTGCTAACAATTTTAATTCATATTTTTATTTATTAATTTATTATTGAATTTAAATGCAATGGTAGTGATTATTTTTTAATATGTTTAACTTAATGCACTGTTTAAGACTTTCACGGTTTTTCACTACACTCAATGTACTTACGGGATAATATCCGTGGTTTTCTTTATTGATGAGCTCCCGATATCCCCGCGTATCTGTATTCCCGCGATCATGATGCTTGCAACAGCGTCGAAATATCGGGAGCTCATCAATAAAGAAAACTACGGATATTATCCCGTAAGTACTTTGAGTGTATGTTTAACTTATTTTTTATAATAATAATCATCACATTTTTATTTAATTTGTTTTTCTGGAATAGTTTTTACTTGTGAAAATTTGTGAAAAAGGTATCTTCCGTCTTGCCTAATTAAAATTATATATTATTTTTTTATAAACCGGGTATAGATTCAGACGCCGTGGCTTCTACAAAGAAGTTAGTGATGGAAAAAGCCAATAACACTTTGCCCGACCCGGGAATCGAACCCAGGACCTCGTGCTCAGCAGTCACGCTCTCGACCAATCGACCAACGAGGATTCAGCGGGCAGAGGACTATTCTTGTACACAGTCGCTAGTTGCCATAAGAAAAAGTAGCCGGTATACTTCCAAGGAAAGAACGCTAAAACACTACAATGCTTTCAACTTATAACGTTTCATGGTCTCCGAGGGAGATCTCCGAAGTACCCTAGGTACTATTTTATTAAAACTTTTATACTGAATTTTTCTTTGTTTTCTAGAACGAATTGTGGATTTAGTCATCCCATTTATTATCATGTATGAAAATAGAGTCCGTTTTTTATCTAACTTATTAACTTTTCGCTGCTTTGACTTTATATTCTAGGATTAGTGTCGCTACGTGTGGTTGTATTTTTTTTTTATGAAATACTGTGCGATGGACACTATAAAATGTCATCCAATTTACTTGGCTGTCATACAGGCACTAACAAGTATCATAAAGAAAATGGAAAGAGCGATTGCTTAAAATACTGTTTTTTTTTTAATTTAAACCGAAATAAAGGCTAAAATTTTATTTTAGAATACATTACACATTACATTTTAGGGTTAATAATTTGTATGGGTTCGAGTTTAAATCAATAAATTTCTGGTTGGTGGCTGTACAAAATAATTTGCAAACTTTTGCAAATTATTATTATTATTTTTGTTTTGTGCTTTTGCACTTAAGTGAATTTTTTAGCCCCGATTTTAAAATAAAGTATGCAAATGACAGGTCCACTCAAATCTGTGTGGTTTTTTCTTCAAAAGACCATCTCAGACAATCTGCATAGTCCTCATGTGAATTGAGCAAGATTATGTCTGGACTTCAAAAGAGACTACAACATTGTACTAAATACCGGTACGATACTATATACATAATATATTACCTCTGAGTTTGTTTCGGCTGTTTCTTCTCACAGTAGTCAGGTACGAAACACCGGCCCCATCTAGTTTTTTTTTTAAATGACATGATAGTGTTTGTAAAAACCTATTTGCAAAAATAAACATCATTTCATTTAATTTCATCAAATAGTACTCGAGTCAAACTTCAGGTTAAGCCGCGCTTGCTAAGGTTGCGCCGTGCGTGGATAGGTGCCCATCGCGTACCCATTACATATCAAATTTTCTCAGTGCCTCGGAAAGCATGTTAAGCCGTTGGTCCCGGCTGTAAGTAGATCTTTAAGAGTCGTCAGTAGCCTGAAAGTCTGACAATCAGTCTTGCCAGGATATATCGTATTACTCAGTACTAACTGGGCTGTGGAGGTCAGATAGGCAGTCGCTTTATGTAAAATCTTGGTTCTCAGCTTCATCTGGTTAAACTGGAAGCCGACCCCAATATACTTAAAAAAAAAAGGCTCATCATCATCAGCCTATTAATGTTCCCACTGCTGGGACACAGGCCTCCTCTCTATGAGAAGGAATGGGCTATAATCCACCTCGCGGGCCCAGTGCGGATTGGTAGATGTCACATGTCTTCGAATTTTTGGTTCTAGGACATGTCGGTTTCCTAACGATGTTTTCCTTCACCGTTAAGAAAAGGCTAGTTGATGATATTTTCATCATCATGGGATGATGAAATGCAATGATCTTGGTGTTTGATGATCATAATTATTTGAATCCATTCATTTTCATTCATCAATTATTGAGTACGAATTATGTAGAAACAATATGACATGAACCCTCAAAATAATTACCTCAGACACATACCTAACATGACCAGTACATAGTTGTTTAACATTAAATTAGTAAACTTCCTTGATAACCTATTGCTCTCCGTGATGGCGGTACTATAGCAAAAGTTTTCACATTACGTCACGCGAGGTATTTTGGTGTACTAAATATATTTTACGAGTACACATTGCGGTTAGACGACTTCTTTAATAATAATTTATTGCTATTTCTGTGTACAATATACAAATACATAGGTATACGGGTTTGAAAAGAGATGAGGTGAGCAAAAATAGACTTGGTTATTACTTCTCAAAATCAGTTTTATTTGTAAAACATATATTATAATACGTGGGTGTACACACAGGTGTCGTTAATAACGTTTTTATGGAGAACACTATTATTAGCCGTTGACGGCGTTTGAATATTAATGGAGGAGACATGGAGAGAGTGATTGTCGCAACCCCGTGCAGGGCCCGCCACAATAGTAGCGATAAGCCCCCCCCTCTCTGAGAAGTGACTTGAGAGGCACCACGGCGTCCTCACCTTCCGTCTGACGCAGGTTATCGCAGATGTTTCGGGAGGTTCGTGCACCAAATCGGGCGGGAGGAAACGCCCGGGTGTTACCACTGTGAGGATCGACCGGAGGTCACGATGGAGGTACGGTTGAGGTCTACCCCGCGTGGGCAGAACACCGCTGTGTCCTCGTAGTGGCGATCAGCGATGGCGAATTCTCGCGTCCGGCCCTGGGGCCCTACTCTATAACGTCCGTCCGTCTCTATCCATCTCTCTCACTCGCACTCATCTGCAGACGTGCGCGAGAGAGAAGAATAGAGACGGATGGACGGACGGACGTTAGAGAGTAGGGTCTCTGGTTCAATCCATGGTCCGGAGCGAGACGGAATGGGAAGCCGTCACCTCCTTCTGCGAAGCTGTCATGCTAGAGAAGGAGTTGGCCGACCGTGAGAGGGAGAGAACCTTACGTCCCAGCCGCCGCGGGAGAAGCACTGGGTGTGGTGGCCCTCGGCCATCGTAGGCACGGGCCTGTAGACGGTGAGCTATGGGCTAGCTCGCCATCCATCCGTCTTATGACGATATGCCGTGTCGACTGCGCGTTCGTGTTCCACGCGCGCCTCAAAGAGATGTCAGCAGAAAGGAAGGGGTCCGCAAGGGCCGATGCCTGCCGGGGCTGCGGGACTGTTCGAAAGAGATACCGTGACCCCGGAACACAAGGAGTGAAGAAGGAACATGGATGAGCCATTTGATGATTTCCCATTAAAAAAAAAAAAGGATAAGTATCTCAAAAGCAAATTCAATTTTAATACGAGTCTCATTTTGTCACTGTAATTTCAGAAATAGCGACCAAAAAAATTCGACGTGTCGTTAATTTATTGGTAGGATCGAATGATTGATACTGCAATTAATGGTATCAACCGATTAGCAAATCAAGCGTAATTATGGTAATTGGGTACTTATAGCATAATTACGAGCCTAGAGCTGTACGAGAGCCAATATCCAAAATATACGAGCTACTGGTGTTATTAGTAAAATAGTGTATATGTTACAAAAACTAACAAAGGAGGTAGATTATGGTAATTTTGTGAGCTTTTGAGGATGGGTTTTCTCATACATCTATCTATCTATCTAATCTTCTATATAAATAAAAACAAAAGGCCTGACTGACTGACTGACTGACTGACTGACTCATCAACGCCCAGCGCAAACCCTTGGACCCAGAAAGCTGAAATTTTACACAGAGGTCCTTTTATAATGTAAACAAGGAATAAGGAAGGATTTTTAAATATTCAACCCTAAGGGAGTTAAATAGGGGATGAAAGTTTGTATGGAAAATCGCCAGTTTTAAAGTTACGATCTTCACATTTTGTGTTTAGGCTGATGATTAAAAATTAATTGATACGTGTCTCAGCGTTTTTCATAATACCACCCCCGAAGGGTTAAAAAGGAGAATGAAGTTGTTTATGGAAAATACTTAATTTTCGAAGTAAAACTCACTAAATTTATTAACTAGGCTTATGGTTGGAAGCTGACGCAACGGTGTTTTTAAAAATTTCAACCCCTATGGATGTGAAAGATGAAAAGGGGGCTTTAACTGTAAAAATTAAAATTAAATTGAAGTGTTTGTTTGTAATATTAAAACAATCGCATTTTACTACATGCATATGAATATATATAGGTTACATACACCAAAATATGTTTTTAAATTTTTGTCTGTCTGTCTGTTTGTTCCGGCTAATCTCTGGAACGACTGGACCGATTTTGACGGGACTTTCACTGGCAGATAGAAGAAGTAACTTAGGCTACTTCCATTTTAGAAAAAATCTATACAATAACCCTCCTTCTGGCGCAGTCGGGTAAAAATATATAAGAGAAGAAGAAACTGACTGACTGACATATCAACGCACAGCCCTAACCGCTGGGTCTACAGATTCCAAATTTGGCATGTAGGTCCCTCTATGTAGTCAAAGGGTGCACTGAGAAAGGATTTCTCAAAATGCACCCTCTAAGGGGGTTAAAAAAGGGCTCCAAAGTTTGTATGGGGAAACAAGATTAGTTAAACTGTTTTATTCGAAACTTAACAGGAGTACTCCTATCGATAAATGAGTGAACATTTGTTTCAGGTTTTATCAGAATTAAACCCCCAAGAGAGGGAAATGGCGTGACAAAGACTAAAAACAATTCACAGCCCAAACCGCTGAGTCTAGAGATTCCAAATTTGGCACAGGTTCCTTATGAGGCTTAGGGGTGCACTAAGAAAGGATTTTCCAAAATTCACCACCTAAGGGGGTGAAACGGGAGTCGAAAGTTTGTATGGGGAAACAAGATTAGTTACACTGTTTTATTCTAAATTTCTTCGTTGTTTGATTACGAATATGGCATTTATTTTTTGATCTATTAATTAATAATAATTTTTAATAATTTAAAAGTCGCTAGGTGGCGTCACCGAGTAAACATAGGCTCCGCGAAGTTTTGTTAATTTAAAATTCTAAAATTATTCTTTTACTTGTACAATATGTTTATCAGTTTAATATCAACATACACTATAAGCACAAGTGTTATCTAACGTTAAAAAGTCGAAGTGAATAAGTTCAAAACACAAACAGTGACAATAGTGAAAAAGTGTCGCCAACTGGATCAAAGTGCAGTAAAATAGTGCCCGTGGCATTAGTTTTCATCAGTATTGAACGGCGAATATGACTCAAACAGTTTGGAATAGTTTGGATACATAAGTGTTACAATAAAACTAAATAAAAGCTAAAAATAGCGATTCTATAAAATTTGTGTTGAAGGTACCTACACAGAAAAAAAAAACACATTACTTCACCAGTCAACCGTTACATCTGATTATTACCATACCGAAGTATAGCTTAATTTCGTCAACTTGAAAGTAACACAAAGTGGCGCGTTGAGTATAGCTGCGCTTGACGTGTACGGCGACCCGAGTTCGAATCCCAACAACTGTAACTCTTTTTGTAAGTTTGTTGAGACCTACAACATGCCGCGTACACCGCCACCTGCCGGCCACTCGAAAAACCAAACTGGTAACATCGATGGAACTCAGGGTTCAATGCGTAAACGTCCTAGAATAAATAACAACAGCTCAATTGAAACATCGCCTGAGAAATTCGATGACGACGCGACTCATCGAGCAATTACACCCGAAGTGATTCGAGACATTATACGCACTGAACTACGTAGCCTTCTAACCACCGATATTAGGAACATTGTGCAGGAGAGCGTGAGAGCTGAACTTAAGGCCATCAGCTCAGAGCTAAGCCAGATGAAAGATTGTCTGGAGTTTACAAGCAAGCAATACGATGAAATTAAATTAGTTTTTGAAGAAAAGTCAAAGCAAATAGATCAACTACAGAAAGAACAAAACAACATGATGCCTATAGTAAAAGATTTAACTCTTAGATTGAATCAGATGGAACAACATGCGCGATCTGGTAACATAGAAATCCTAAATTTGCCTGAGTACAAGTCAGAGAACCTAAATGTTACAGTAAAGCAATTATGTAAAGTGGTATCATGCCCGTTGAAAGAAAATGATGTCGTTATGGCTACTAGGACTGCTAAACAAAACCCTGAGGGTACGCGTCCTAGATCTATAGTGGTTAAACTTTCTTCTCCTGCTGTACGCGACGAAATTCTAGCAGCCGTGATTAACTTTAATAAAGCTAATCAGACGGATAAGCTCAACACTGCCCACCTGGGCGTAGCAGGAGATAAAAAACCTGTCTATGTGGCTGAGCACTTAGCCCCTCATAATAGAACTTTACACCATGCTACGAGGATGGCGGCCAAGGAGAAGAACTACAAATTTGTATGGGTGCGTAATGGTCGTATTTTTACAAAAAAAAGCGAAACATCTGAACGTCTTCTTATAAAAAACATGGACTCTTTGCTTAAATTAATTTAACACTGTTGCCTTATTATTTTTGAATGAACAAATAATATAAAATTCGCAGATTTCCAAATTTATTACCAAAATACCAGAGGTTTGAAGACAAAAACGCATGATTTGTATCACAATATTTTAATGAATGACTACGATGTTATAATTCTTACGGAAACTTGGCTTAATGAGGATATATCCAGTACAGAATTATTTGATGACCGTTACGATGTATATAGAAGAGACCGTGAACTGAATGAGCTCTGTAGGAAGAAGACTGGGGGTGGGGTACTGATCGCTATTTTAAAAAAACACAATTCTGTCGATATGTCGTTTCACAACAGCTTGTGTGAAGATCTGTGGGTTAAAATTCAAGTTAAAACAAAACACAAAGCAATCAGTCTTTGTTTTTGCGCGGTCTATATCCCATCGCCAGTTAATATTAATGTTCTGGAGCATTTTCTTGAGAATGCAGGCAAAGTCATTAGTTCAGAGGGTAATACTTTCATTGCAGGAGACTTTAATCTGACTAACATAAACTGGCTCAATAACGATGACAGTAGCTTCCTAGTCCCTGAAACCACAAATTGTTTAATCAACCACCTTTTTACTGAGTTCATTGCGTTGAATGGTTTAGAACAGTTTAATTGTGTCAGGAATGATAAATCAAGGGTCTTAGACCTAGTCTTAGCTAATATAGCAAATGTTATGGTGAACAAATGCAATGATCCTCTATCTAAAATAGACGTACATCACCCTCCTCTAATGATTAATTTAGATATACAACCTGAGAGAACTCTGAACTGCAATATGTTGCCTACCCGTAACTACCACAAGGCTGATTACGAAGCCATAACTCAAAATCTCGACTCTATTAACTGGACTACAACATTAGAAAGCTGTGTAACAATAGATGATATGGTTGAAATATTTTACGAAAAGATCATGAGTGCTATAAGCGACCACGTTCCTTTTTCATATAAAGTAAACAATAACAAACATCCACCGTGGTTTACGAAAGATCTCATTAAACTACTCAAGCAAACATACAATTTAAGAATACGAGTTAAAAAATATAATAACGCTATGGATAAGGTTACTTTAGGGTTGTTGAAGGAGAGGTGCCGGTTATTAAACAAATCATCATACATGAACTATATTAAAACTATAGAGGCTAGAATAAAAACTAATTGTAAATACTTTTGGACATACATTAAACATAAGCGTAAAAATAAAAGTACAATTCCGGAAAAAATGATTTTAAACAATGAAGTAGCTGACAACAGCACCGATATCTGTCAATTATACGCAAAGAACTTCTCATCGGTGTATAATCGGAACCACCCGCAACAGCAAACTGTTACATCGGAAAGCTTACTACACAGTGGAAGCCTGAATGTTTTAAGTCACATTACACTTACAGAGGATATGGTTGCTAGCAAACTGAAATGTCTGGACGTACGCAAAGGCCCAGGTCCTGATGAGCTTCCCCCAATTCTTCTTGCGAAGTGTGCGAAGTCATTTGCTACTCCCTTAACCTATATTTTTAATCGCTCACTTCATTCGGGTTGTTTTCCAACCGCGTGGAAAAGGGTTAAAATAGTCCCTATATTTAAAAATGGTCGCAAAAACAATATCCAAAATTATAGACCAATATCGATAATCTCCATTATCCCTAAAGTTTTTGAGTTGTTAATCTATCCCAATCTGTACAGCCACTTGAAAAACCATATAGTAAGTAATCAGCATGGCTTTTTTCAAGGAAGATCAACTCATACCAATTTGATAGCTTTCGCAGAAAATGTGATAGAGCATGTGGACCAACGGATCCAGGTTGACGCAGTGTACACTGATTTTAGTAAAGCATTCGACAAAGTAGACCATCAACTGTTAATTCAAAAACTTGAGAACTTCGGAATCCACGGTCCTCTATTGCAATGGTTTCAGTCCTACCTTAGTGATCGTATGTCGTACGTTGTTTTGAATGGAACCCGATCTGAGGATTTTCATGTGACGTCTGGGGTACCCCAAGGTTCCCACCTGGGGCCCTTGCTTTTCAATATTTTTATAAACTCCATTATCCACTGTTTCCATCACGCAGCTTCTTATCTATTTGCAGACGATCTCAAATTGACTCTGCCTATAAAATCCATGCAAGATTATTATTTACTACAGGCTGACTTAGACAGATTAGTTGAGTGGTGCAAAGAAAATAGGATGAGTTTAAACATTGAAAAATGTTTTCATATCAAATTTTGTCGCAATAAAAACGTTTATAGCACGAAATACTCAATTTTGGGCAACATTCTCAAGGAAGTGAATAGCATCCGGGATCTAGGTGTCTTGATGGACAGTAAATTAACGTACAATAACCATATTGATAAGATAATATCCAATGCAAACAAAATGCTAGGTTTTGTATTGAGTACCTCAAAACCGTTCAGCAACCCCAAGACTAAAATTATTCTATACGAGGCGTTGGTTCGCAGTAATCTGGAATACTGTTCACAGGTTTGGTCACCTCATTACAACGTTCATAAGCAGCGTATTGAGCGAGTCCAAAGGAGATTTTTGTATCATTTGTCTTTAAAAAATAGAACCGCGCAACAATTAAAATCTTACAAAGACCGTGTTCTTCACTTTAAACTTCAGAGTCTAAATAATCGCAGAAAAGTACTGGATTTATGCTTCCTTCATAAATTAATGACATATAAAATAAATACTGACCTTCTAACAAAAATATCGATCAATGTTCCTAGCAGGTTACCCCGGTCACATACCTATAATCTGTTCAGACAACCTATGCACAAAACCAATTTAGGTGACAACTCTCCCCTTGCGAGAGCAACCAAATTGTATAATGCTATATGGCGAAAAGCTGAACTCGACATCAATCACGACAGTCTGAATATATTTAAAAGGAAATTATATAAACACTTTCAGTTGGAGGACATTTGAATTAACATTCCATTATTTACATAATTTATATAATCACATTTTTAATTTAATTCTTATTTAATTTAATTGGTATTTTAATTTAACTTAATAATTGTATGTTAATTTAATTTGTATTTATATTTCTATTTTTAATCTCAATCTTGACATAAGTAATTAAATTTGAATATTTTATCTTTAATAGTAGCATGATTGTTTAATTGTATAATTGTACCTATGTATTCCTAATTTTAATTAAAATATGTATTTAGAGCATGTGTACTCGATAATGTGTAAGCTGTGGTTACCTGTAATTGAGTGTGCATTACAAGACCATGTATTCTGTAATAGTTTTAATTTATCTAAGAAATTTCAATGGTGCTCGTTGGTAATCCAAAATAAATAAATAAATAAATAAATCTAAAAGATGGTGGATCCGACTTCTATACAGGAGTATTGTTGATATATTGTGATGATTGTGATAACGGTGATGGTAATTGTGTTAATGATTGTGATAGTGATTGTGATTGTGATAGTGATGGTGATGGTTGTTGTGATAACGATGATGGTGATGGTGATTGTGATTGTGACAGTGATAATGATAGTGATAGTGATGGTGACAGTGATTGTGATTATTATAATTGTGATGATTATGAAATTTGGCACATAGATAGTTTATAACCTGGATTAACATGATCCCGTGGGAAAGTTACCGAACTTCACGCGGGCGAAGAGGCGGGCAACAGCTAGTAAAATATAAAATAACAGCCTGTCTCTATACCTACTTTTTCATTACAAAATCATTATCAACATTTACTGCAATAGGGTTAGCCATCCAGGTCAGTATAAATTCATACGAGACAGAGTGCACCGGATTGCTCAGAAGCCTACTGTACACACGCGCAACAGCCGAATACTCGTGCATTTTTCAGCAGATTGAGATGGAGCTTGATGGTGCATGGTCCAAATTCCTCAGGAGCCACTCTCAAACGTGTTCCACAGCCAGTTACATGTTAAAAATGGAAAGCGCCTTTAAATTGTAAACACAAAGTCGATTTTCGTAGTGCAAGTGTTAACACTGGCGTCATGTGTTTGACCCGACTCCAGATAAGGCCACCATACCATTTATAGTGATCTCTTTGATTTTGTTTAACGTATAAATTGTGTATAATTACTTTGCCAGTGAATTTTCCCGCATAGATTTACGACTAAGACAAACTTGATTCCGATATAATAATTTTAAATCCCAAAAATTATAATTTACAAACTGACGTATTTGCTCTTGTCAGCATTTTCCACTTAATTGTTCACACGAGTATAGTCTTCAAAATCTAATTTATTCATGCGTACAAAATATGAACTCAACCTTATAATATTACATTTTCCCGCTTTTATACATAATTAATATATTATGCCCATAATATTTTAACATGGCGTAGATTTTAACCAAAAAACGTACCTTGGTTTGCGCAAACTGTTTGTTAATTAAAAGTAAACAGAGCCAACGGTTTCGTTACCACATCAGTACTTTTTCACTTTTGTTTACATATGCTCCAACACTTTGTTAATTGTTCAAACTAGAATGTCTATGTAGTATTAATTGATATAAAATATTTAACACTGCAAGAGCTAGTATAGTTCTGACCCATACAAAACTCCGTAGAAAAATAGTCGTTCAATGCATACGAAAATATAATCAACATTTCGGAAGAAGTAAGTCTTGGTAAAATAAATATCATCATCTGCCTAGCCTTTTCCTAACTATATTGGGGTCGGCTTCCAGTATAACCGGATGCAGGTGAATACCTGTATTTTACATTTTACAGCGACTGCCTATCTTCCACAACCCAGTTAGTACTGGGCAATACGATACCCCTTGTTAAGACTGGTCGTCAGACTTTTTAGGCCACTGACTACCTGTAACGACTGTCAAAATCCACAAATGACAGCCGGGACGAACAGCTTAACGTGCTTTCCGAGGCACGGAGGAAACTCGGTATGTAAGGGTGGTCACCCATCCACAGACCAACCAAGGTAAGCACGGCTTAACCTAAAGATCGACCCGAGCGGCTGTTATTATTTATTCACGAGCTCCTCTTGGTAAAATAAATAACTGGACAAAAAAAACAAGACCTGCAGCACAAAACAGCTTGGCTAGAGGTCGCAATAGGTAGTCTATATAGGTACTCTTGTGAGAGAAAGTGTCGACTTTCGAACTCCACAACTTGAAAATAAAAAAGTTGGCAAGTTTTTAGACAAAACGCAATTTACGTAACCCAAAACTACGCATACGCATTTTCGTTAAATTTGATTGATTTGCTTACATTTTGAAAAATCTATTTTTTCGTCGAGCTGAGTGCAAACCGTAATATTCTATTTACGTTACGGTTACTCTCGTCTATCCCTACCCTCAGTGATCTATTAGTGCAATATTATAGTAATATATTCAATAGTGTAATATTATCGTATTTTATCTGGTGGCTGTTATATTAATCTTACTCCGACAGCAATTTACCATCAAAATACTGTCACGCAACATTAAAGCCATACCTTCTGAATTCGAACATCCAATATGGTACTGAGCGAAATACGATAAAGGGAAATGCCTACCTTACTATGTAAAGAGCAACCGCTTAGTGATCTATCATTTTTATGAGCTCCCCATAAAAGCTCTAAGCTGGAAAGCCGAGTGTATGTAACAGGCTATATAAAACCATTGTAGCGGGAAATTCACTAAAGTTTACCTTGTAATATCCACTATAGTTTGTGACATATGGCCGTTGTTTTGTCAAATAGTTTTTTGACAAGTTGTCATTCGAATGTTTTGTCATATTTTTTGCGGGACAGCTATTGTTATTTTTTCGGATTTGCAGCTGGGTGTATATTTTAAAATAAACCTGAAAAAATACCGCAACATTTGGATAAAACACAGCAACTGTTATTAGTAAACAAAAAAAAAAGTAGAATACCAACATTTTATACAGTGAAAACCAACCTCCAAAGATCGGATTAATGGCGAACTTTTGTGTTACATTCAAACATCACAATTTCTTCACGTAAACCTGAAATTTAAATGTTTTTGTACGTTGAAAGTTTAAAAAGGCAACTTCAAAAACCCCACTTTTCATCTCTTTCTAGAGCTTAAGCATGGTACAAGTCAGTAAACCCCCGCTTTCAGCTATTGCAAACCATTTTTGGTCAAACAAATTAATAAGCAAGAGCAAGCTTACCTTTTTCACCACTAAAGCCCTAATTCCTTTCTAACTCCACATCACATAACACTGAACAAAGTATGACAAACATGGCTTCCAAACATCTAAGTTTTACTCACCCTCTACAACCCCGCGACTAACAGTACAGAATCTATTCAGTGAGCACATTTAACGCACTTGACCGACTTTTTTCATATACCACTTTGCTTCGTCCCTTAGATCTTCAACCCCTGAAAGGGGCGAAAACTGTAACATAAGATCGTAACGACACATAAAATGGTGGGTATTTTTGCATAAAGATTTATTATGTAACGGTTGGTTATGTAAGGAGTTTCGAGTAATTGCTTTGAATTTATTGGTGGGACTGTTCTTTAAAAAAACCATCTCTAATAACAAATAGCTGCTCGCTATTCATCATAATCATGCTAGCTATTACATGGGCTGAAAGTTCCAGAAAGGCAATAATTTTAGATAAATACGAAACACATACCATAAGGGTTTTTAAGTGATTAAACTGAAAATATGGTGGAATTCGGAGTAGACTCGCCCCCTATAATATGGGGCTTAAAAATAACTGTCAAAATGTGGGTGTACTGTTACACCTCTGCTTAACTAAAGAATTGTAGGCGTGATGTTATGTTGTGTTGGAGCTTTTAAAGAATAGAAACGAGTTAGATAAGAAACACTGAAAATGCATAAGACGTTAATCTTTGAGGTCGTTTCAGCATATTTTCTGAATGATAAATCTGCTAAGATTTGCCAGCTTCATTTAGTTTTAAAATGTTTACCGAAAATTGACGTCTGTGCATTTTATGGATTTTAAGAAATTTTTATTATCCCTCATTAATAATATACCTAGCTCTAATAGAATATTCAAAATTGTGCACAAGCAAAACTCTGGGACGCTACAAAGTGCAGGATAATCCATTTTTCTCAGCTTACTAATTGGACGGGCACAGCAGCCGCAAACTTCCTGTGCAACGACATTTATTCTCCTCTCCCATTGATCATTATTAAAAAAGCTATCTATAATATTTCGAACAAAAAACATAAAGTATTACACCTTATTCCCATAGCAGTAGGTAGAAATTACAGAATCCTACTTGCTACATCCGTTATACTCTTTTTGCTCCAACCTATCCCATCATAATATTTTAATCTTTATTTAAGGGGACTCAGTCAACAATGACGATGTCGCCCCGTAATTCTAATTATACGAGCTATAACTCCCACTTTCCAGCGTCGATAGCGCCAAAAGCGTATATTTTTTGCAACTAACCGCGTTGACCGCGCTAACGATTTGCGAATTATTCGCAAAAATTCGCAATTCTATAAAAACACTTGACGATCGCAAAATACAAGAGATATAGCTATATAAACTCTACAATGAATAGCTGAATAGATATGGAACCTATTTAACTAAAAATAAAGATAAATAATTATAATTTGATACCCTAAAAATAATGTAGAACTTGAAAAACAGCGATAAACACGTACATTTCGCTAATAAATTATTAATTTGTGGAAAAACTATTAACTTTTTTTTTTTTTTTATATTAATATAAACTAGACTATATTTCCTTTCCAACAAGACCATAAACGTGTAAATACCTTATCACAAACATAAAAAACAAATAATTAGAAACTAGGTACTCACTGTTTGTTTACATCCGCGGACTGACTCTGGCCTGCCGCTTGTGGGCGAAATGGTCCTCATACAAAACACAAAACACTTGTTTTTTGGTTTAAATAGTTGAACAATCTAATCATCTCACTAATTAAACACTAGTTTTCCCATTTCACACACGTTTTAATCACTAAATCACGTATTTCTTCACACTCGCAATCACTGTAGGTACATAAAACTACTGCATTTTCACAGGCGAAATACTGCAATTTTGCGATTCGGAACCTAATTTGTGTTCTCGTAATACGATAATACAACTTCTCACGAACATTTTAAGGTATAACACTGCATTCCAATAACAAATACGTAACTCGTAATTACTTGAAGTGTGACACTAACGCTAAAACGATGACGCAAAAAATGGCGCGCTCCGTTGACGTAAGTTTGTTACTTCATTGTGACACTTGTTGACGGATTATATCTATGGTTTTTGGTATGGAGTTGAGGAATATTGTAGAGATGGGAAGTAAATCAGCCTATTCACGACTATAGCACGTTTAGTCGATTATTAAATGATTAATTGACGGGGTATTTTATAAATGTTAATGGGGAATTAAGGTACCCGGACGCTGTAAGGGGTACGCACCTCCTGGGTATGTAGGGTACCCGGACGCTGGAAGGTGGATACATCTTAACTTTTCAAAATCTTATCCAACTCTTATCTTAACTATGGAGTATTATCCCTGTGCCGTAAATGGCACATGTACAATTCACACAACTTCCTGGCCTCTTCCGAAAGGGGGAAGGCTAAGAAGCTGCATAACCCTATATTTTACTGCGTATCCCCAAGTACCTGTCGCCGCTGAGCTTCATTCCGGACACACTCGAGCAAAACATGGTGAACATCTTCGATCGCGTTACACTCCGTGCAGTTAGGTTCAGTCAGACGCCAGTTGCAAACACTACGCAACTGACCTATCTGAAGTACATCACCAGTAAGCATAACATCATGCCTGTGATCCTTGAAGAGTTAGGCAGAGGTGTACCTAATAGTCCTAATAATACACCCACATTTTATGTTAAACTTCCACATAATAAGCTTGCCCCCTGCAAGCTTATTGCCGTCAACCGGCCGCAAATCCAGACTCTGTGGCTGCTAATGAGAAATTCCTCATAGACAAAACCAATAACACTTTGCCCGATCTGGGAATCGAACTAAGGAGCTCATGTTCAGCGGTTGCGCTTGCAACTACTACAGCAACGAAGCATAGTTTACCAACCTCAAATAAGCTCAGCGTAAAATAAATTTAATTTTCGACCCCTTGTCACGCGCCATATGACTGTTAAATATTATTTCAGTTGAGGTAGATATATTTCACTGCAGCGTGATGAAGTGAGCCGTGTGGTATCCGGCAGAGTAGAATAGAACCAAACCAATACACTCACGGGTGTCGTATAAGGCGACTAATGTCTGAGGCAGAACACCTTGCGCCTCCGTAGACCAGAGAATGGGTAGCAGCGTTTTCTGTTAGTCTTTCATCACTGCGATCTCCAATCCGCCTGCCAAGCGTGGAGATTACGGCAAATTCCTCCCATCATGGGAGAGGCTTATGTCCAGCAGTGGACGTTATGGGCTGTTGTTGTTGTTGTTGTTGTTGTTGATGAAGTTCACAGGAGTAGCACTGAAGTGCATTGAGAATGTTTAGAGATGATTGTTATAGCAGGTTTTTTTTTTTTTATGAGTTAATTGTTTTTTTTTTCTAAGTAATTTTTTTTTTGTAAGCGAAATATGTGTATCTTGGTAGTAACATCGCATTGGCGTCATAGCTGTTAGGGTGCTATTTACATTATTTTTAATAAAATAAATAAATAATTAGAGATTAATCTCTGCCCAGCATTTTCACTCAACATCAGCTCATGTAGAAGAAAAAAATACGTCGTTAACAAAACTTCGTGTAATAAAAGTCAATAAAGTGTTAATTCTTTCAAACTCAATAAATATACTTTCTTAATAAAATTCCAAAGTACATTAGCTAGAACATAAAACTAGAATTTTCTCTGTATTGAAGTTTCGGTGATTTATCGGTACTTGGAAGAAAGATTATTAAGCGTACAGTGATTCGAACTTTAGTGTCTAAGGAATAATGTGGATATTGTATTAGCAGATTTATCTGGTGCTTAACATCTGTAGGCTAAAATGGCGCATTTTGAAAAAGCTTGTGTTAGCATATTATAGGTGTTCAAGCAATTTGTGTCAGCTGTGTTAGCTCATAATGATTTCAAAAAGTGAATTTAACATTTCAATATTTTTTTTGCATTTTTATTTTGACTGACAACTTATTAATCAGTAATGTCAATCATAATTTACTATAGCATGAAAATGATTTTATTTCCTTTGAATAACTCTGTGGTTAAGCAAGCTAGACACAATCATTTTAAACTTTATTTACCCGTCCAAGGACACAGTTGTATCATTAGGTATTTTTAAGAGTGATTCTGTGGGTACCATAACGAACTCAGACTTAATTTTTATTACACTCACGTATAGATATTTCAACTATTTAAAGCCAGCACCTGGCATGAACTCTTTTAAGCAATGCAATTTTTACAGTTAAGTAAAACAGTAGGTATACACTATAAAGCAATCTATCTTGATAAAAGTGAAAATTACTCCTCTTTCATTTCGCTGGCACGGTAGTATACTAATATTTTTTTGCCAAACTCTTCGCCTCTTCCACGGCGTCATCAGTGGCAGCGTAGAGATCACTTTAGCTGCAAGGTTGGGGACAAAAAAAATGATCCGGAATTAAAGCCTATAACGGCATTTTAGCGCCATAATTTGAAAGAAATAATGTAATTTCGGAACTCTGCCAACAAAGTTCAACAATAATTATTATCCATACTTATTGTCTGTCTATTTTTTCATGGTTTGATGGATTACCGGATTTCAATTGGCACATGTGCCATGAACTACTTAGGTTAGGACACACCTATTATAGGTAGGCTTTTTATCCCTGTAGTTTTTCCAATGGAATCTTTTCCGATATTCACACAGGCAAATCCATAGGCAAAAGCTTGCAATAAAATTATTCTTCCATTAATTGCCTTACATAATTGGATTATAACTGTCTGAAAGTTCGCCGAGCATATTCTTTATTATAAGAATTCCACGATACCCTAATAGTGCGGTTCGATAGAGCTCGACTTGTTCAAAACTTTTCATATTTTCAAACGAAAAGTTCTTGTAAAAAATATTCATTGAGTATCGTTCTTTGTTGGCTCGTTTGAGGGTAGTTTTTAACAAGTAGGGACGATACTGTAGTGTCAGGCTCAATTGCTTTTTTTTATAATGTTCAATGTTTTTAAGTGAATTGGTTAAAAATGTAAAGTATTAAAATTTTATGGCCCTCTTTAATCAACGTTATATTATAACAAAGAGTATAGCTACATTTAAATTAATACTTGCGAGAGAAATTTTAACTAAAACCATTTTGATATTTCTTTGTGACTGCATAATTTGTTTTACGCATATGTAAAAACAGTTTACCATAGACATGTTAAACCTTTAACACATCTTCAAAATGACTTTTTTCCGGATAAAAAACAGCGCGTTATTTTCTCTTTACAAGTTTAAAAATAAAGCGAAAGCAACCAAGACATTTAAAAGTTCAGATTCACAATAAACATGCGCTCATAAAATTAACCTACGCTTATAAACGTAACACTGACGTCCCTTCATATCTGTTAAAGGGAAACGCCGTCGACCAACCAAACGCAACCCAAATACGTCTGTTTTATCTTTTTGTTTACGAGCTCAGAACGTTATATGTGGCAGTTTGGCAAAATTTAACTCTCGTTTATGCTTACTTTACATTTTGTCGGCAAAGTTGGCAAGATGTGGAACATGGTGGGTCTTAAAACTTAGAATTACGTTGGAATATTGTGTGTTGTTTTCTATCTGGTGTGTTTTATGTGAGAATTAGGGGTTTCACACACATGTTAAAGACGGCATAAATCGGCGACTAAACGTAAAATATTTTTTAGACCAAAGAGTCTCACTAATCCAGCACTATTATAAAACAAGGGGATTATTGACATGCTCGGATGACTGGATTGTATAAAAAAGTCAAGATAAAAAGTACTTAAATTCATTCTTAACGTACTAATTTAAAATGGGAATAAGTGTTTGAGTACTACAAATAACTTAGTAACAACAGCGGAAGGTAGGTTTTTGAGCCGTTTATTCCCATCTACCACCCCGGTGGTAGCTTTTTTTTAAGTTTGGTTAAGTTTTTGTTAATTTCTGAAGTTATTTTAAACCCATCTTTAGATTGATGTAAAAGTAATGTAACTTTTCAACCATTAAAGAAACATGCAAGTGATAATATCCAGAACAACGGTAATGACAATTGAACACCGGGGTGGTAGATGGGAATAAACCGTTCGTACAGCCTTATTTACGAAGCCACCCAATCAATATCGATGAAATTTTTTGAATGTGTATGGTTGTTCAACCCATAGGTAAGATACGAATTAAGTTGTTATAGAATGATATGCATTCGGGAAAAAGTAAATCGCCATGCCTAGAATTGTGCCGAGTCTAAACATTATTCATCTAAATATGGTAGATAATTTAGTGATCGGTACGACCGGATTGAATTCCGAATATGAGTACTAATTGCTTCAGGTCAGCTTTTTTTTTCAACAAATACAGCCGTAACACTTATGTAGCACCCCTTATCCACGGTACGCATGTATCGCTTTTCTCCGTTGACGTTTTATCGTGGGGTGAAAAGCTGCTATGGTTTATAACCTTATGGCGTCTGCACACAATGGGCCATGTTGGCACGTTTTAAAGCCTTTTGATAGAATACTGCTTTGATGAAGTAAGTTTTTTAGGATGCAGATATGGGTCATAAAAAACATTCGAAATCGTAAAAGTTTTAGATGCAGTAGAGGCAGTAACTTCTTAGTTAGAAAACTTAATTTATAGCGAGAAGCGATGGATCGTTTTAACTAAAAGCAAGTACTATCTCAATTAATGTTTAAATATTAATGCAGTATTGTTGGCCCGGTTTTATTGACATTAATTTTGAAAAGTACTTATTATTAATTTTATTTGATTATTGTGAATATGGGGGGGACCATGTGGGTCACATTTTAATTTTTTTGATTGTTTTTTTTTTCATAACTGTCTGGCAGTTTGAGTACTATAATTATATAAGCGACCTACCCAAATGTCCTTTCTTTGGTATTGTTCGTCATTTCGTTGAGCTCCTTGGGTTATAATATGTCAAGCTACACGATAACTGGCAAATGCTTGCACTGACTGGACAGATCCACACATGTCTGTGTGGTTCTTTCTTCAAAATACCATCTCAGACACTAATCTGTATTGTCCTCATGTGAATTGAGCAAGATTATGTCTAGACTTCAAAAGAGACGATCTCTGAGTTTTTTTCGGCTGCTTCTTCTCAGAGTAGTCAGGTACGAAACACCGGCCCCATCTAGTTTTAAAAAATGACGTGTAAAAGTGTTTGTAAAAACCTACTTGCAAGAAAAACATCATTTATCATTTTGGTAATCATTTAGATGTCGTCTAGTATTAAGTAAGAATTTTTGAAAGTGAAAATATGAACATTACAGGTTTATCGTTTAATAACTAAAACAATGATGGTTCACTGGTCGCAAACGCGACTGATGACGACGAAGTCCTGGGTTGAATTCACAGATCGGGCAAAGTGTTATTGGGTCATTCCATTAGGAATTTCTCAGTAGCAGCTACGGAGCTCAGGAGTCTGGAACTGTTCCTGGTTGATGGCAATAGGATCGCCCCCTGTTACATAGGACTTAAACTTACCTAATTAGTGAAATGTGCTGGGTGTACTATTAAGTACACTTCTGCCTAACACTTTTGGGATTACAGGCGTGATTTAATGATATTATGCTAAACAGTAAATAGTGCTTTAATACTCGGAATAGAGAGAGAGAGAGTATTCTATTCTACTCCATATTATAGCCATGACAGGGGCTCATGGGCAGCATTTTTTCTTACTGGGCCAAGCCCGCCACACTATTCCCAAACCACTGTAACTCCTGAAAGCCAGAATCAACAGTGGCGACCACCAGAAAAGCGCCGAGACAATGCAGCTCGACGAAGTCCCAGAGAACAAATTTAATTGTCTTGGATCCCGCAACTAAATTAATCAGAAAAGTATAGTGGAGGAGTAGGAAAGCGTCAAGGGCGGCATAAAAACTTTGACACCAGTCACTGACTAATACTGACATAACTGACTAACCAGTCAGTTGACAAAGAAGAAGAAGATTACTCCAAAACACGAGTAAACACAGGTACGAAATCTTATATTAAATAACATAATAATTCACGTTTTTTACCTTCTCTTGAACGTGTTATAGAAAATTACAGCGTATCTTAAACTGTGATATTTTATTCATAGTTCTCGAATGACAGTACATATCGAAAAATTTGCAAGTATATTGTACCGGCGATGTTCAGAATAAATAAAGTCTTGGGATGCTTCCAATATAAACTCGAAAGTCTAAGATACAGTTTCTCTAAGATGCCTTTCAAATAATGCAAGTTTTATTTTGAGTTTAGTGACCTTTGCTTCGTGAGGAGACTGTACGTGCAATACTTTCTGCGGTTTCTTCGCTGGAGGCTAAAAAGAAATGAACTGAAAAAAAAATAAGACACTAGAAGCCGTGTGGTATCCGGTAGAGTAGAATAGAACCAACCCATTACACTCACGGGTGTCGTATAAGGTGACTAATGTCTGAGGCAGAACACCTTGCGCCGTAGACCAGAGAATGGGCAGCAGCGTTTTCTGTTAGTCTTTCATCACTGCGATCTCCAATCCGCCTGCCAAGCGTGGAGATTACGGCATATTTCTCCCATCATGGGAGAGGCTTATGTCCAGCAGTGGACGTTATGGGCTGTTGTAGTAGTAGGCACTAGATGACCTTGATGGTATATACTTCAATGTATTAATTTTGCATTTGTTATTGAGTAAAGTATTTAGAAGAAACCGAATAGATATAAAATTTAAAGATTACAACTCTAAGTAGGTAACCTGGAATGCTGAAAAGCTGATTATCAAATCATTGTGTGTTACAGTTGATGATAATATTTTTATAAATAATAGTGTTAAGGAGGTGACTGCTGAGATGACAGGTAATAGAGAAGTGTGGAAAAACAAGACATGCTGTGCCGTGTAAATTGTGATAAAGGCAAGAGAATAGGCTAGATTCCACCATCAATAAATTGCAAATCTATTAAGTCCGTCAGTTAGAGTATTGAAAAATAATGGACACGTATTTTTTGTTTTTGCAAATCAATGAATATTGACAAAGATAAAACGCATCCAAACTCGGGACTGGGGGCTCGTGACGTCACAACGCACTAAAAATTATAGCACGGCGTGACGTATTGAGAATTTTAGAAGCGTCGTATCTTCGTCAATTTTGGGTTGCATAACAAAAAAAAATACATGTCAAATATCTATACTAATATTAAAAAATAAAAAATAATAATTTAAAGAAAAACAAAAAACCCGACTGCGTAAAAACTAATTTTAAAAAATACGTGAAAGAATTAACTTAAATAAAAACTAAAAAGAAAGAAACAAGCCCAGTAGTTTAGAATTCTACTAAGTAATACTATATAAATACACAATTGAAATAGTTTTATAATCGATACACACATAAAACAAATCATAAATGCTAATGCAGAACAGAACGACTCACAGTCGGGGCCCATTTAAATTTTACCAATCAAATCTTCCCAAGGGGCCCCGACTGTGAGTCGTTCTGTTCTGCATTAGAATTTATGATTTGTTTTATGTGTGTATCGATTATAAAACTATTTCAATTGTGTATTTATATAGTATTACTTAACAGAATTCTAAACTACTGGGCTTGTTTCTTTCTTTTTAGTTTTTATTTAAGTTAATTCTTTCACGTATTTTTTAAAATTAGTTTTTACGCAGTCGGGTTTTTTGTTTTTCTTTAAATTATTATTTTTTATTTTATACTTTTTAGTTACGATTCATTGACTTCGTTATAAGATGGTAAATTTCGCAATCTAGTCATTTCATTGAGGGAGCTAATATCGTGGGGATTATTAAGTAACTTGCGGTGGTCTAAACTACTGATGATTAGTCCCTCTAGAGACCTAACTCGGCTCAAAGCTACATATGCTTGACCTTTAGCAAAAATGCGTGAACTTAAGTCAACCACAGCTCGGTCCAAAGTAGTTCCTTGGAGCTTGTGTACAGTTACACCCCAGCACAATATCAATGGCAACATTATTCGCTCTATTTTACCCTGTCCGCGAAGTGCATCGAATTCTGACGTCGATGGTTCGATTCTGACTCCTACTCCAGGAACATTGTTTTTAATGCTTTGTCGTCAAATTCTATATAAACAGCCTATGGCAATTCTCCGGGTTCCAATTGGTCCCTCCGAAGAGCTGGCCACTCAATTGTCCTTATAACACCCATTGCTCCGTTAACAAGACCATGGGTAACATTCAAATTTCTTCGTAACATAACTTGTGATCCTAAACCGATTGTTAAATATTTAACGATTCCTCCAGTTTTGTTAGGATCATCAGAAACATATACATCTTTCGGTTTTTGACCATATGTTGAATCGTAATAGTTTTGGTGACAGAAATGTAATGATGATATTGATAACAAAAAACTATAGGAATCCAAATTAAGTATTTTCAAATTTACGTACGTGTACTAAAGTCTGTTAACTGTTCTCTCTGTGAGCTAAAATCAGTTGTAAAGTATGAAAACTTAATCCATAACAAAGAATTCAATTAGTAGACGCGGAGAATCTTAACACCGCGATTCAGAAACGTGCATCAAATGTACAACGCCATCTATCGAGCTTGGTGGTAAACTTTTTTTTCTCGGCGACTTGGCGATGAATAAAAGTAATTTTTTTACCAAAAATATTTGTTTTTCATGCTTTTTCACTGTTTTTTTGTTTGTATATCGTTAATACTTGAAATAAAAACTTAAATCAATAAGTAAGAATTAGCGAGAATGATTGCTTTGTTAAACAACTTTAAATCGTTATATATCCTAAACTATTATTTATAATGAAAAATGATAAAAAGAACCTAAAGATGATTTTAAAATACCTATTCAACGACACCCCACTTGACATAGTTCATCAACTTTTTTATTTTTTATTTTGACATTATGGCGTCTGGTTGTCGCTGTGGTGAATTTTGATTACTGTTATGTCTTTAGTCTCAGTCTACCGCGTAACGGCATACAGTACGCGCGCGCGCTCCGCTATTGTGTGTGTAGTGACCGAAAATGTCATCAAATACGGTGAAATGTTCTCACTGCAACATAGTGATTAATGAAGTTTTAGCGTTCATCCAATCAAAAATGGATGTAATGGATGAGGAAAGCATTATACGTCTTTGTGCAACGTCTTTCTTGGAGAAAGAAGTTGATGCGGCCAAAAATTTGTTATTTGACTCGATGTCTGCAATCAAGAAAACTACGCGAAAAGGTGACGGCAAAAATCAACGGAACCTGGAAGATATTATAAGTACGCTAAAGCGAGTGGATCCTGAGAAAATCCCTATATTTGTGGCAAGGGAATTGCACCGTCTACCCCCCGTTACGTTCGATCATATCGACGCAACAAGATTATTGAAAGACATAATTTTGATGCAAAATGAAATAAAAACACTTAAAAGTGATTGTGCTACAGTTGTACAACTGAATCAGTTGCGTTCGGACCTTGACAATATAAAACAAGCGTCAATCGTTAACAACTTCGATTCGAACATCAATAAAAGAAGAGGAGGGTATCGTCATATTGATGTCTCGGGATGTGGACCGGACAGTGGACCTGTGGGGCTAATATTAAATTATGATACTAGCAATAGCAAAACTCCTAGTAAATCAGCTAAAGCATCTACGGAATGTGTGTTGCAAACATCCAATATATCTGACAACTCCGTTGATGAAGTTAACTGTAAGCAGTTGAAGAATTGTGTTGAGGTAACAACAGCTTGCACGCGTGTTAAACAGCTGTGCGAACCGGTTTCCGACACAATACTGCTGAGCCGAGTTGATGTTGACGAGACGGTGCCGCCCGCGCCCGCGCCCGCGCCCGCGCCGCAGCTACTAGGCACTGATTGTATTACCGTGTCCCCAAATAGAGGAATAACGATGGCCGAGATTTTACGTAAAGATAATGTTATGCAATCTAACAAATCAGAGGAAAACAATGATTGGACATTGGTGCAGAGGCCTAAGAGGAAGAATTATTTCGGTGCAAAAATTGGAAATGCCATAAAAGATACAGAATTAAATTTCAGAGCAGCAGAGAAAAGATTACCTATATATATAACAAATGTACATAAGGAAACTTCGACAGAGGATATCACCAGTTACATCCTAAAGAAAACTGGAGAAAAAGTTTCATTGACAAAGTTATCCATTAAGAATGAAAATAAATATAATGCTTACAAAATTTTTGTACCGAGTTATACGCTTCATATGTTTTTAAATGAATCAATGTGGCCGAAAGGGATTGTTTTTCGTCGGTTTGTACACTTCAAGTACCGGACTGCGGACAAACGCCCTGACACGATAAATAATAATAATCAATAAATTTAATGGATGAAAATACACATAATATACGAAAATGTAAGCTTATAAGCTTCAATTGTAAATCAATTAAGAGATCGATTGATTACGTAAGAGAACTATGTTTAACGTCTGATGTGATTGCACTACAAGAGACATGGCTACTGTCACACGATCTGGCATATCTGAACAACATCTGCCCCGGCTTTGGTTCTACAGGCGTCTCGGCCACCGAAGCATCTGAGTTGCTGCGTGGTCGACCGTATGGAGGAGTGGCCTTGCTATGGAGAACCAGTGCGTTTGATAGTGTGTCGGTTTTACAGTGTAATAACGTAAGGTTGGTCGCGATTAAGGTAGTGATTGAGAATCGGGAAATTCTAATATTTTCGGTGTACATGCCCGTGTGTAACATTAATAATTTAAGTGAGTTCACCGACTGTTTGGCTGAAATAAATGCAATTGTGGAATGTAATAATGTGGAAAATGTCTTTGTGTTGGGAGATTTCAACGCGCACCCGGGTGAGTTATTCTGTAATGAATTGTTAAAGTTTTGTAGTGATTGTCATCTAACCTGCGCCGATATGGACATACTGGGTATAAGTTCAGACACCTATACGTACATGAGTGACTCACACGGGTGCGTTAGATGGTTGGATCACTGTTTGGTAACAAGTGTTACTAAGTGTACCATTTTGAATGTTAATGTTATTAATGATGTTTCTTGGTCTGACCATTTTCCTCTGGAAATTACGTGTAATTTTAATGTATTAGTGCCGAAGTATAGTAATAAAAGTGCAGTACCAAATAAAGTTATTTGGGGCACTAGAAATTCTGAACAAGTACGTCACTACTCTAATCTTTGTCAGGATGCCCTCCGTGATATTGATTTTCCTAGTCAGTTCATGAAATGTAGTGATAAGGTATGTAATAGTGAACAGCACAGATTACTAATTAACAGAATGTATAAGCAAATTGTGTATGTCTTACAGACGGCTGCTATTTCGAGCCATAATAAATTTGTTAAAAATAAAAACAGAATTATAGCGGGGTGGAATAAGCATGTGAGAGAGGTTCATGCTCGGGCGCGGCTTGGGTTTCAAAAGTGGGTCTTACACGGAAAACCTGCTTCGGGGGATGTTTATCAGGAAATGAAAACGTTGAAACATAGATTTAAAGCAAAGTTGAAGTGGTGTCAGAACAATGAAATCCAGATAAAAATGGATATCATTGCCACCCTCCACGAGGAAAAGAAATTTAGTTATTTTTGGAAGCAAACCAATTCTTTGAACCCTCGGCCGAGCCTGCCATCGAGCGTTGATGGCTTATCACATAACAGTGATATAGCCAACATGTTCATGAACCACTTCAGAGTCGCTCCGCATATAACAGATGCATCTATGCAAGGCATTCGAACCCCGTGTGAAGGTGATCCTCACGTAAGGTTCAGCGTGAAAGATGTAAAAGACGCGTTAAAAAGTATGAAGCGAGGCAGGTCACCAGGGCACGATGGTCTGAGTGTTGAGCATTTAAGGTCTGCTGGTGTACATTTACCTAGGCTACTCGCCATGTTATTTAATTTTTGTGTGGGTCACTCTTACTTGCCTGACGATCTCGTAAAAACTGTCATAGTTCCTATAGTTAAAAATAAGACAGGTAATTCCTCCGACAAAAACAATTATAGGCCTATTTCACTGGGTACAGTCATTGGCAAGGTGCTGGACAGCCTGCTTGAGAGACAGTTGAAGATGCATATCAAACTTAACGACGCGCAGTTTGGTTTTAGAACCGGTTTGTCGACGGAAAGTGCAATCCTGTGTCTCAAGCAGACTGTGCAGTACTACACGGACAGGAAGACACCTGTATATGGTTGTTTTCTGGACTTGTCAAAGGCGTTTGACCTGGTGAATTATAATATTCTGTGGCAAAAAATGTCGGATGAAACAGACCTTCCACCTGAGGTTATACATCTATTTAAATATTGGTATGAAAGTCAGAGAAACTGTGTTAAATGGTCAAATGAACTATCAGTACAGTATGGATTGGATTGTGGAGTGAGGCAGGGGGGGTTGACTTCACCCAGACTTTTTAATTTGTACATAGACCGGCTGATTGGTGAGCTGAGTAGCACCATGGTTGGTTGTTCTGTGGATGGAAAGATGATAAACAACATTAGCTATGCTGATGACATGGTGCTGCTCAGCCCATCAATCGGTGGTCTAAGGAAGCTGGTAGCCATGTGTGAGAGGTATTCGGAGGCTCATGGCTTGAGGTATAATGCCACTAAAAGTGAGGTGCTGGTTTTTAAAGTACTTAATAATACACCCACAACTATACCACCGATAAAGCTACAAGGATCGCCATTGAAAGTAGTCTCTCAATTTAAATACCTCGGTCATGTGGTCACGGATTCTCTCACAGATGACCAGGATATAGATAGGGAGCGCAGGGCGTTGGCAGTCCGATGCAATATGCTTGCTCGCAGGTTTGCGCGTTGCACTGACGAGGTAAAACTGACGCTCTTCAGAGCATACTGCCAGTCGTTTTACTCGTGCAGCTTGTGGGTTAGGTATACGCAGAAGGCTTACAACGCTCTGCGCGTGCAGTATAATAATGCGCTGAGGATACTGTTGGGGCTGCCTCGGTTTTGCAGTGCATCGGGCATGTTCGCGGAAGCGCGAATAGATGACTTTTATGCCATCATACGCAAACGTTGTGCGTCGATGTTGCGGCGATTCAGAGGTAGCCCGAACAGTATTTTAGCTACACTGGCGGACAAGGTTGACGGACCTTTTGTGAGACTCTGGGCTGGCAGACATGTGCGTGCACATATGCATATAGCCAATTAGCATGTATTTTATTTTGTGTAATTTGTTATTTACTAACATAGGTTAAGTTCTGACTAACAATGTATGGATCTAGTGGTCTGAAATAAAATTTTTGAATTTGAATTTGAATTTAGTGACACTCGCAAGGTTAAGACGAATCGATTGACGTAAGAATTATCAAAATCGGCCTACGCATTTGGTCTCTAGAACGCCACATAGAAACAAACATACATACATACATACATACATAGACTGATAAACACATTACCCTCCTTTGCGACGCGCAGTCGGGTAAAAAGAGGTAACATTCGTTTGTAAGTTTGTATGTAGGGGGTAATCTCCGGAAGTAATGAATCAATTTTAATAATTGTTTCACTGGTAGAAAGCTACATTATTCATGAGTGCTATAGGCTATATTTTATTCCCGTACTCCCACGGGAACGGGAACTAAACGGGGGAAATCGCGGGACGTCAGCTAGTTTTTTGATAATCTAACTGACGGACTAATTAGATTTTTTCAGGACACAAGCCTATTCTGACAATGATGATGAGTGTTAATGAACTTTCTTTTGCTCACTCTACCTACGTATGATGCATCAAGAAAGGCATCAACGCTACCTTGCTAGCTGACGTTAATAATATTCATCAGATAATTTTAAAATACCGATCCTGAAAACAATAAAAAATAATCTGTTTCAAAATAGATAGCATTTTAATATTAATCACAAATAGATTAGAAAAATCGCTAACAAATCTTAGAAAGCACGGATGACCGAGATTGTTCAGTAACTAACACAATAACAGAAGGAACATAAAAGTTGAGATATCAGACTTTTATTCCATTCTAAGGAAAGAAATCTTTACGGGTGAGAATATCGCATGTTTATTGTTAAAATTTTATTTTCTTCCTAAGTGTTTGTGGTCACGATTTCGCTACAATTTCGCAGAGAGCTGGCAATAAAATTTATAAATGCTTCAAGCTGTTTTATAACAATTTATAGAAAGCATAAACGTTTTGTGTAAGTAATTAAATTCAATTAATTAACAATAGTTGTACGGTTATTAGAGAAGGTATCCATATTTTATTTATAACCAACTTTTATTTATTGACTGCCTCCTTGGTTGGGTAGTCCTGGGTTCGATTCCCGGGTCTGGCAAAGTGTTATTATGTTTTTCCATCAGGAATTCATATTACATTCAGATTACATACGGGACCGAAACGTGGTCGCTCACAATGGGCCTCATCATAAGGCACCAGGAAAGGAAGAAGTCACCCAAAGGGCAATGGAGAGGGCTATGCTCGGAGTTTCCTTGCGCGATCGAATCAGAAATGAAGACATCCGCAAGAGAACCATGTGCGTAAATGCGATGGCTTAAAAGTAGATCATGACATGAGTTAGAACATACTTTAATCCGGATAATACGATCTCGTGGGATACACGCGGACAAGGCCGGGTGCAGAAAAGCTTTAAAATGTTAATAATGTAAGTTAGTATCGTTCATATACTGCAATAGGGTAGATGACAAAAAAAAAATAATGAGTCCGTTAGATAGATTTCCAAAAAAATATTGGACGTATATTTTTTTCACGTAAACAAAAAATGAAGACGATACAGTGCATCGAAAACTCGTGTGACTACACATTAGAGTACATTTTTTACTCAAATGTGACGTCACAAGCCCCTGCTCATGATCACATGACACGTTTTATATCTTTGTCAATTTTTATTAATATGATAAAACAAAAAACACGCACCTTTCCAATTTTCGATAATCCCGACGGACTAAACAATCATAATATTTTTTTTAGTCAGTCATCATCCTTATTAATACATAGTATTATTAATACATATTATGAACTTTAATTTGAAGAAAGTTGAAACTGAACTTTAATTTTATTCCAGTATAATATCATCAATGAGTATTAACGTTCATTTTTGATCAATGTAACATGTTTCCAAACCAACATTCAATTCAAAATAAAACAGAAACCACTTCCTTGAATCCTGAAAGAATTTTTCAAAGTCCACAGACGCGTAATTTCCTGAACGTCACAAGCATAATATCAAATGTCTCCTATTTTAAATGCAAGAACATTTATGTTTGAATAAAAATCTCTTACCAATGCACTTAAAGAGTCCCATGAAGGTTCAGAAATAGTTTGAACAGCATATTGCATTTACGAATACAGAAATCAATGTTATACGATACTTGGTCTTACTGTGATTTTTTTCTTGACGTTTTTTTAAATATTACAACTTGAACATATTTTAAGCGACGTTACTATACGTCGCATATTATATTCAAGTTTTCAGAAGTCTTTATTTCTGTTTATGACGTGTCATGTTAAAGATTTTGCATCATTTGAAAAGAAATGATGCAAAGGAAAACATTGATTTGTTATACTTTTATGAGCAACTAGATTTTGTTTCTAGTTTCATCTGTGAGGTCGGAAATTCATCTTTATCATCAGCCTATAATGTTCCCACTGCTGGGACACGGCCTGTTGTCAATGAAAGGGACTGGGCTATACTCCACCACGCGGGCCCAGTGCAAATTAGTAGAAGGCGGAAATTATTCCCACGGAAATTTAGTTTAGGGATAAAAATTATGCTATGTCCCTACGTCATGGTTTATCCGTATGCTAAAGAATGTTCATCCGAATCCGTTCAGCTGTTTCTAGGTAAAATGGTAACAGACAGATGGAGTTGCTTTTGCATTCATAATAATATAATGAAAGCAAAACGTTGCCTTTTCCTGCAATATTGAGTGCATATTTAAGTAGCTAAACAAAATCAATCTCAGATATACCTATTTAAAACTGTAGCGCATAAGCTTGTTCAGCCCACTGCAACATAACATCAAATTCGATACGATTGGTAGAATGCGAATTCCATTTTCGAAATAATATCCCACACAATAATGCACACAAACGACGTAACATTTCACAATCTTCTATAATAACAGGAGCTTCCAGCTTCAGGTCGACGCCTCGGTCCATATTTTCGTCTTAATTTGTGGAGTGCTCTTCGAAAATTAGATCTATTATAATCGTTGAAGGAGACAATGACTTCAGCCTCGGGCTATCCGTGGAAAGTTTTCATTTAAATTTTAAGCTCCGTTCACATTGGACGTAATAATGACAGTGTCAAAGTTTTCTTGGCATTTTGACAAGCGTTTTTCGTGATCCTGTGCTAGTGTGATAAGCAGACGTGCAGGAATGGGGTTTTATATTAAAGACGAGACAATTTATTTAATATTACAGCAAGACCTAATTCAATCAAAATCAAAATCAAATCATTTATTTCAAGTAGGCCAGTTGCAGGCACTTTTGAATTGTCGAAACAAAGATGAAAATTAAATGTAGCTACAGTCCCAGTCACAAGACATAAAAACTGTGAAAGTACTGTAGTTGCCCATTCCCTAGCGTAGATCTCTATGGAGAAGAACGGGCAAGAAACTCCTTGGACACTCTTTTAAATCATAAAATTGTTACAAAATCTTGGTTACATCATTCACGTTAAGCTCAACTTATGGAGCAACGGTTGTCACACAAACGAAACAAAAAACGCGCGCGCTCGTATCTCGACGCAAGTTGGGTCGCCGGAGGCTGTGAACAAGCCAGTGATAAGATGCAATGTTATCATACAACGCAAACATAGTCGCCATTAAAAACGCACAAAACGGCCCGACCATTTCATACAATATTTTACTATCATACCATTACTTTTATTTTTTTATGAAACCTTCGCTATTTTACTACGTGGACAGAATTTAATAAAGGGGGAAACATCACAAAAGTTCCGTGAACTACGTGACGTCGTGTTGGCTTTTATATTATGGCCATGAAATGTTTAGATTTATTTATAGTAGGTATTACGAGAACAATTGTTTTTTTTTTGGTATGATGTGCACCCGCTTCATTTATTTATGTTCGAAGATGTCAACCACATCAAACATTGATGTGTCTGGCTTGGTATGAGAAACAGTGTGGATAAAAGTAGGGCCAATTTAATAGACCACATTTGACATCTTCTGTCCGTTTAGTACTGTCAGTTGTGACTGCTCTTAGTTGCCGTGGCTTATTTTAATGTTATTTTTTAATTGTATTTTTTGTTTTTACTATGGACACTTTTAACGTGCACATCTTGCTACATTGTTCTCACATAATATACCATCTCGACACGAATGATGTAACCAAGATTTTGTAACAATTTTATGATTTAAAAGAGTGTCCATGGAGTTTCTTGCCCGTTCTTCTCCATAGAGATCTACGCTAGGGAACGGGCAACTACAGTACTTTCACAGTTTTTATGTCTTGTGACTGGGACTGTAGCTACATTTAATTTTCATCTTTGTTTCGACAATTCAAAAGTGCCTGCAACTGGCCTACTTGAAATAAATGATTTGATTTTGATTTTGATTTTGATTTTGACTACTACATTTTAAAGTTACCTTATTTTGTCCTTATTACAATAAACATGTAATCGTAATTGAAAAAAGTTAAGCAATTTTACAGTTCTTCGAAGAAATAAATAATATTTTATGCCAGCCGTTACAAGATTACATTGTTGTATTTTGATGAAGTGTCAAAATGTGGTCTATTGAATTGGCCTAGTTCCTTTTCCTCTATTTAAAAGTAATTTCATTTCATTTCATTTATTTCATAAACAATTTTTACATTGTGTCGAAAACTCATTAAAAACTAACACAACATGGGTTGTAACGTTTACAATTCTAAATAAAAAAAAGACGTACTTAATAATAGTCTTCAGACTAGATAGGTGTTGGAGTCAGGTGGGCTACCTATCAGACTTTTTATTCGATTTCGCCTGGCTTCTGATGCATAGTTCGTACATAAGAGGTGTTTGGAGAGCAGCGGTGGCCCAGTGGTGGCAGCCCCGACTTGCGAACAGTAAGTCGTGGGTTCGAACCCAGACAGGCGTATTACTTTGGGTAATTTATTTCATCACCACTGCTCTCAAGACGGTTAAGGAAAACATCGTGAGGAAACCGGCATGTCCTAGAACCAAAAATTTGAAGACATGTGACGTGTCATCAACCAATCCACACTGGGCCCGCGTGGTGGATTTATAGCAAATACGTAAAATACGCGCTTTGACGTGGAGTTGCGGACACCACCCCGTTATATAATATACAATATGAGGCGTTTGTCGTTGCCGTCACAATCACGCCTTCTTACACGAGAAAAGACATTTTATATTACCTCTACACGGGATTTCAATTTCAACTACAATATTTAAAGCTAAAAAGGCGAATAACAATAGTCACACCTAAAAAACCTATTTATAACAGTACTATTGTATAAAATTGCCTATCATCTTCAAGCGACTTATAAATTATTGCTGCAAAACTATCTGAAAATAGGTAAGTTTTCTGAGAATGTTTATGAATTCAATCGTGTCTACTGTATTAGAAACAATCCGTCATACTTATCTTGAAATATATCACCTGTCGTCTGGGAATTTAAGGCTAGTACATTTTGTACATACGATTTTCAGTAAATTGGATTTCTTTCAAATTGATGTGCGTAAGTACGCGTCAAATTATCTAGAAAACGTGTTTCTTTTTAAACAATGTAACAGCAGTAAGAAAATCCATGCGCTTAAGTTCTAGGTAGATTTTGTCGTAGCAAGATTGCTACACGGTCGTAGCACATCTGCTACGCGGTCGTAGCACATTTGCTACGGCTGCGTAGCTGTAAAGACGTTAGGCTAAACATCGTCGCATCGCTTACTAAGAAATGAAATCGGTATAACCATTATAACACGACAATAAAAACGTTGAAATATAAACAACATATTTTCCAAGAATAAAAAAAATAATAGTATCGCTGGACATTACACATAGCGCCATCTAGTGCCACACTAAGCAACAAAGCTTGTGTCGTGGACACCAGATGAATGATTTTGTGGTTTCCCATAGACACCTATAAATTACCAAATTATTATGGTATTATTGTTTGCCTAGCAGCCGTGGCAGTGCTGTTGAGATTTTTTTGCAAAACTCTACCATGGTCTTATAAAAACGCTAGTATAGTAACCCCCTTACAATAGAAGTCTGGAAGCTGTTAAAGTTTCTTTCTCAATCGGTTCAGTGACTTTGCGTATTACTTTTAGGCTGTCTTCATCTTCTTATACTGTTACTCAAAAAGTTACGCAAGTCTGATCTTTTTCGAATGAATAATTTGATGAAGTTATGACTTCAGTAGTTTAATCAATACCTGAATTTTTCTCATCTACAATTATTACAAAGGTGATCCCAGAAGCAAATCCTCCATTAAAGCGACAGCAGAGCTGCACTGAAATCAGTCGATTCATTTACGATTTCTAATAGCGATTGGGCTGCTGCTGTACTGCACGGTTTCGGTCGCTTCAGATTCTACCTTTATACTATTTAGTTCCATGTTTCTCAAGTATTAGAATCACTACAAATCACAAATATTATGTTCGTGATAACTTTCATTTTAATCGCTCAAAAATGTATTTATTCTTAAAGGCAATAAACCATACAATGTGTCTCTTTGCAGTTCAATTGCAGATCCTAAGCCGTAATACGTAGCTATTGGTCATAAAAATAGTCTCGGTATAGCTTTCATAACCGGTTCCAATCTATTTTATGTCTATGTTTAGTGCCACTTTTGAACTTTTTGACTGACTGCAAGAATGACCGGGATTCTCAATTTCGAAGTCTGGTTTTAAGAACCTTATCGGGATAATCCTTTTTGCGAGAAAAACATTTAAGATAAGATCATAAACGAATGATAATACGATCGAAGGTTAAATTATGCTTACGGAGGTCGGTGGATAAGTGAGAGTTTCATTGACATTCCTTGTTCATCAATGAGAGTCAGAAGCCTGAAATGTTAACAACCAATCTTTCCAGGGGTTTTTTTAGTTAACCAGTTGTAGGTTATAGCTATCAGAGAGACATCCACCCAATGTGAAATACTGATTTTCAGCTGCATTTGGTTGATATCAAAGTCAACCTAAACATAGTAATTGAAAAGGCAGTTCTTAAATCATGAATTTGTATAAAAATACATGAAAAACAAAGAGTGACTTAAAACAAAACACAATACAGCACAATTTCCAACATAATATCAATAAGTTGGCAAGACTTGAGCAGACATTTTAATTTCATCTCAGCTTTACAAGCGGATCCATCAAATCCGCTTAAACCGATGACGGCATCGCCTCAGGCCTCAGATGGGATAAACCTAATCAAAAAGGCCTGAAGAAGAAACTGTACCTTGTAGGAAAAAGTGAAATAGTCTTGACTATATTTTTCTGTGCGTTTGTTCGCTACTTTTGTTCCGAACTTGGGAAAATAGTGTAGAGTCAAGTAAGGTCTCCATTTTCGGGTTTTCATTTTTTTTTTGTGGACTTTTTCATATTTAGTTTGATTTGAAGTGTAGAAATAACAGCTAAATTATGTTATCTGTTTTTTCATTATACAAGCGACGTCGTCTGTTTAGGTTTGTGAAAAACAACAAAACAGTTCGAGGATGTTGAAAGTATCATTATCGTATTAGTTTTTTAAGTATCATAATTTCAGTGTATCCAAGATACATAAATTCCGATCCTCTTACATAAAAAAATACAGTCATATCCAAGTCGTAAACGCAATCTAATTTTAGTGACAATCAATTTCAAAAACTCGTCAAAAATGTATTGTATTTGTAATTTTTTTTTCTTACCTACAAAAATATTTATTACATCTCAAACATTGTGTCATACATAAATTGAGGCAGCCCCAGTAAGTTACAATAGTACGTGTCACTATCCTGCACCCCTAGCCAAGTTGACAATCTACAATCGTTAACGCAAGTAGAAAACTATTCAAATGAATGGGAATGACATCATCTCAACGTTAAATCACGTGATCAGCACAAACGAATAGAAAATTCGTAGACAAGTTTACATCGTTCAAAATGATAGAATAGAATGTTATCGTTTCTACAATGTTGATCGCTAAACTCTTTGGTAGGAACGCTCACCATAGACTAAAGTGTAGGTTTTTTTTACAGACATTAGAGAACGAGCGATTGACTCAGTCGTGTCAACTTGGCTACCAATTTAGCGCTTTCTACATCGCTTACACCGAGGCGTTTACGATTGTAGAAAGAGAATCGATACGAAACGTTTGTAACTTGGCTAGGGGAGCTGATCAGAATGTTTCTGTTTCTTCATATGATAAAGATCTTAACCAATCAATAATTTTTTTTTTTTACAATCGTATAACCGCATGGGATATATTTCACACTTAAGATTCAGTTTATTGTAGATGTAGGTGGATTGTGTACCTACATCATTTCCCACTGCTGGTCAAAGGCCTCAACTTTTTGCTTCCTAACCTCTCTAATCTGTGCGATGTAATTTAGGGATGAGATTATAATCTCTTAAAACATGGGAATTGCCCCTCCGATATTGTTCATTCGGCGTTCGATGTTTTCATCCTGTATAGTACCGGTTTGAGTCATAAATAGGAGTATCACAAAATTGCTTTGTAGAGTTACTATAATATTCAATATGCTCTGGATTATGGCTATCACTGCTACTAACTTACGATTGAACACGTATTTTGAACTTTGTAGCTTTTATACCTGTTTCAAACTGTCGGAATTTATGTACTTAGGTCCATATACAATTTAATTCATAATACTTTCATTCATATTAATCATTCAATATCGGTGCAACTATCTTTTAACAGCTGACCAAGTTTGGAACTAACATCCCCATGATGTATTTTTAATTAATTTCATATACATAAAAAAATGTAAGTTTTGTTCAACATTCTGCGCGCCAGAGCTGTCGTCTTAGTAGAGTCGTAGAGCTGTTATATCAATATCTTTTCATAATAATTTCAAAGAGATAATTGCATGTTGTTACTTTCTTTTAACTAAATTTCATTACTTATCCTTTTGGAAGGGAATATACATACATTTTCATTTTTTTTTTCGATACGATACTATAAAAATAATGACAAAAAGCGAAAACAAGACAGAAATCGGCCAAACAACACAAAAGTTATAACCATTAAAACTTTTGTTTCTAACTCTTCTAGATAAACGGAATTTAGTATGGATTTTGTACGTCGATGCAGCGAATGACGTCATTCGCTGTATCGGATCTCTCTGTCTAATCAGTAGTTTCAAATGCTTAAAACTTAGTATTTTTATAGATATTAAAAAAAAAAAAATTCACTTTGCTATTTCTGACGTTAATTTCGATTTGTTTAGAGTGATAAAAAAAATCATGCATGTGGTATTAACATCCTATTGCGTTCGTATTGCTTAGATCCACTAGAAATGTGTAGAAATTGTTCTTCTTAGATAACTTAATAATTGTATTGTGTTTATCTTAATAATCTATGCTCTTTTTTTCTATTCTTAAAATTATAATAATTAATATCTGAGTAATGCTAAATCTAGTGGCACTTTTTACCTTATCTTAATTTTGTTAACATGCGGATAATGTAGTTGGCTGCAATATTGTTAATACCTCATAATTATGTATACTTACTGTACCGTGCCGTACCGTGTACTGTACTGTGTGTACTGTTACTGTTATTTGTAAACATTATATATTGTAGCTGTTTATTGTCCCATAATAAATAAAATAAAATAAAATACTTAATTGATTTAATTAATCATAATATTGAAGCGTACTAGAACCGTCCGTAAATTTCAATCCACGAATAGCCAGGAGTCGTGCCTGCTGTCTATCAGCTGTCTGATTTTGCTTTGTCTCCATAGAGAGGCCTATTGTCCTATTTTAGACCCTAATGAACAAATCCTAGGAGTCTATTCATTTGAGCCATGACGATGATGACGATAGGTCTATCGCTTTTATTGCCAAATATAATGGCTGTAAATAAAATAATATAACACAATTTAATGCAATTTTGTAAAAACGGTTTTTCTTTCTTCATCTTTTGCAGCAGCCTTGCTGAAAGAAATAAGCAGCACTCACAACAGATAATAATACACTAAATAAGCTATGTTCACTTTGTATTACCTTTATATAAAAAATATATTATATAAAGTGAACATATTACACTTTCAAAGTCAAAGCTCGAGAGCATATTCACAAGACGTTGGCAGATTCGTCTCAGAACTAAATAGTTTTTTTCTTGTTTATCTCTCTTCACTTAATATATATATTTTTTGTTAAAAGTATGTATACCTATATGTATTTATTCTTATATGTTCTAGTTATAAATTTATCAATCTTTTTTAGTCTTTTTTTCTGTTTTTACACCTACTGTGTACTATCTCTGCATCTCCCTAAGGTAGACTGGTAGAAAATGCCCAAGTCACTAAGTCCGCCTTTGTACAGTTTTTTTACTTGTGCATAAAGTTTTAATAAATAAACATATCGTAATGAAACTACAACGTAGCCGATGTATGTTGTACAAATTTGACCGGCACTGACTAAAATAAAACAAAGTAGTAAATTCTAGGTCACAAAACTTTCAAACGACTGAAACCAGTCAACAGTATTGAGTCCTTGTTTACATTCGTCCATTCAAATTCTCTTTGTGTCAATGTGCGATGTCCTCAATCCAGTAGGTACTAAAAAACTCCCTCCGATAAAAAAAAACTCAGATTAAAATTCAGGGAAATTATCACGTTGTAAGCTCGTTGGTGTTTTCAATTTTCAGGAAAGTCTTTTAAATTTAATTAATTTTTCATGCGAAGCAGGTAATGGGCGTACAATAAAAGCGCGGTTGCAAATAATTTACCTTAAAATAAGTTACAAGAACGGCCGATAAAGTAACTGTGCTATACAAAAACTATTTTCAGAAACATCATGAATTTTCAAGTATCCAATTTTTTAAGTACACCAGTGAAACTTGTAGTATCTAAGCCTAAAATATAAGCATAAAATTCCTTTTATTCTACTTTTTTCTTTCGATTTCAATCTCTGTGAAAAGCTGCTATATAAGAAGTATGATTGACACAATAAGTACCTAAGTGCTCATTTCTGGACACGCGGCGCGTAGCGCGTCGCGTCGGGCGGCGCGTTGAGCGGCGCTTCAGGCAGTGCGTCGGGCGGCGCGTTGTGCGACGCGTCACGCGGCGCGTTGCGCGTTTTTCCGTTTACGGAGAGGCGGTATGTGCAGCGGCGGTCTCATCTGTCATATGTTTGTATATGCGCGCTCACTGCCGCGTTGACCGCGGCGGTGCACGCGGCGGGCAACGCTGCATCTCAAGCAAACGCGCGTAAAAACGCCTGTCCGTAAACGCTCTCATACATTGTCATATGTTTGAATTGTAAGCGGGCCGCGCCGCATGACGCGCCGCGCAACGCGCCGCGTCTCCGTAAATGAGCCCTAACGTACACCTACATAGTACACCACCTACGTAGTGCACCTACGTCTGAAGAAGTTAGACATAGACTGGCAACGATTCACCTCAAACACAAACAATTTCGGGCTAAAACTCATATAATATTTACACAGTACATGTATGCTCCTCATGCCTTAAAACGTATCTCTACATTTGGATTAAGCAAACTTTGTTAATCAAGTATTAATCTCCTGTGAACGTTTGTAGCTGAATTGTTAAAATGTGAATAAATGAATTCACAGTGTAATTAGCGAATGAATTATTTATTGAATGCTATGCTGCCGTTCTATTGTTTTTAATTCAATTGAAAGTAAATACAGTGGATGGAACGCTCGGATGTTTTGATTACAAGTTTAGTAGGTAGGTTTTTATTGATTAAATAAATATCAAACGCTTCTAGTTTAGTTCATTGTTTACGTTCATTTGTTTTCTTTTACATGTAGTTGAAACGTCCGAAAAAACTTTAATAGATACTCGCACGTATAGTACAATGTTACTAAACAAGCACCTACATGAATTTTAACCCAAAATATATCAAACAAATTAAAGACTTTAATTACCCACCGTTGCGTCACCAACTATTTACAGTATCAATTTAAAACAATTCATGTGTATAGCGAACTATTTTGTAACAAAACCGCGTTAGATAAGTTTACACGTGACCACTTGGCAATTAAAACTTGTATGGTGCGATTAGCAAAAACTACAGCCATAGAGTAAAAAGAAATACAGATGCGACACATCTATTCCGAACGGATTGCTAAGAGTTTTTTTTTCAGATTGGCGTATTTTCGGCGCATATAAGCGCGTTTTTGGCAGTATATGCACAACTCGTACGTGCGTTGAAGTGCTTATAATCTCGTATAAGCGCGTTTACGCGCGTTTGGTTTTTTAAGTGCAAAATGTGCCGCGCGTATAAACTCGTCACTCAATATGAGCGCTAGATTTACGCTAGTCTAAAACCGCTGTCAAGTACCATTAGCTTCGGTACAAAAGAAAAACTGAACCTTTCTCGTAGGTACAATAAGAAACCATAGGGAATAATAATTTTTTCACTGTGAAAGAGAGAGCAAGCCGTATGAAGAGCACTATCCATCTTTGCAGTGTAACAGTTAAAATCTTTGGGTTGTATCGTCACTAACACACACACACACACTCAGCCCATGCACATTAAGGAGGAGTGTCAATTTTTTGTGGATTTTGAATTTCGAATCTGAATAGTTCCGGAAACTTGCATTTGGCATTACAATTTTTCATATAGCAGAGGTCTAAAAGAGGCTGGTATTTTTATCATAATTTTTTTGGTGGTTCGAAAATCTAAGAAAAAAATTGCCACCCTATTGCACATGCGATGTTTACCTCGGACGAAATCTTACCATGGTTTAAACAAAATCCCGTGGACACGATGTCTACATCTGTTTACCACCCGTATTGTATTATATTTTTTTCTTTCGACCCTTTTTTTCATTAAAAAAGACAAGGGGTCAGATGCTGCGATGCTATTGGTTGATGAGCGTACAATGGCGGCCGGATGCTACAAACTAAAAGAGCCTAACACACTCCAAGCTCGATCTTTGATTATTTTAACCCCGTCTTGGTTCGTAGCAGGATGGTGGGCAGTCAATAGATGATTATTCCAACGGAATCAGCACAAGCATAGAAAGCACACATGAATGTCGCTTCTTCAGTATTTTTTTACTCTATGATACAGTATAGTATACGCACGTCGTCGACACCAGATAAATGGGGATAACTTTTAATTGCTTTCCGACATCAGTAGTTATACGAACTGATGTTTTTCATATATGTGCAGTTTTTACTTAATTCACTGGTTCACTGGTTTAAAAACACATTTGTGTCATTGTTATGTCGATCGATTTTTGAATCAAAAATATTATTATATTAAAAATATTATATTCAACAGCATTTTCGGTAAAATTAGTATTACAGTTATTAGTAGTAATTCGTATAAGGCGACTAATGTCTGAGGCAGAACACCTTGCGCCTCCGTAGACCTGAGAATGGGCAGCAGCGTTTTCTGTTAGTCTTTAATGTGTGGAGATTACCGCAAATTCCTCCCATCATGGGAGAGGCTTATGTCCAGCAATGGACGTTATGGGCTGTTGTAGTTGTAGTAGTAGTAATTATTTTATGGTTACAATGGCGGTGTTATTGCTGATTGATAGTCTTTCAGACAACCTTAAGCTAAGTACCTATTATAGTTTCTGGTAAATTTTAATACCTACAAATATTTGTTTCAATTTTGCATTTTTTAAATAGATAACAGACTACACCATCACTAAACTCAGACCGCTTTTATTCTTTGTTAAAATAAATTTATTTATTGTTTTCCAGAAAAATGCTAAACGTTTAAAATACATGGGGTAGATTAAACCCAGTTTTATTTTATCTTACATCAGAAAGAAAAATAGCAAACTAATGAATTAAAAGAGTGTCCATGGAGTTTCTTGCTCGTTCTTTCGCCATAGAGGTCTACGCTAGGGAATGGACAACTACAGTACTTTCAATTTTTATGTCTTGTGACTGGGACTGTAGCTACATTTAATTTTCATCTTTGTTTCGACAATTCAAAAGTGCCTGTAACTGGCTTACTTGAAATAAATGTTTTGATTTTGATTTTGATGAGATTTTTTCAACTTTCTGGAGAAATAAACTTCATATACATTTTCTTAGTATAATTATAATAAATACCATGCCACATACCAATAACTTCTGACTGCAATTAAACTCGACAAGCTTCATCACACATTCAAGCAAGAATTTAATCATACGAATTCTATCTTATCATTATTAAAACATCCCAACTACCTCCCACCTATCTGCTCAGGACCACTGACAGCTCAGCTCCACTCATTCTAGACAAAAGCGAATAAATCTTGTTCTTGTCAAATAAAAGCATTCATTGCTTGCACGGTAACGTTGGCAAATTGTGAATAATTTCTTCGCCATTTCGTTTCTCGCGGGACGGTTGATTCAGCTGTGACGTCCATTTGTTCGGTTTTATATTTATATTTACGAAATGATAATTGAGTTTTCGATTACGACGGTCATGAAATATTTGTTATTGTGAGGTTTGTTTTAATGTTTTGATGGCAGAGAAAAAAACACGTCAGTTTGTTCAAATGTTCATTAGTTGTGAGTTTACAGGCATAAATCTGTTATGCAAATGTTTATTATTTGGAAGCTGTTGTTTACAACTTTAATACACTAAAATTAAGCAACAAGCTTTTATTCAAATGCTGTGAGTGTTGAGTGATATGGTCAGACAGCGAAAACGAGAAAATCTACCATAATGATTTGTTTTTGCTATTCAACTACAACGCAAATACCAAAATGACTATAGTATACAGTAACCGTAGAGAGTTCATTCGCACATAATTATGATAGAAGGTCACCATTGAAATATATTTCGACCTCTACAACCCAGTTATTGGACACACAGTCTAAAGAGGTGATACCATTGTGTGGGGGAAACAAGTGGCCTTCCCTCAAACCTTCTTTTTCCTTAAGTTTTGCCTTCTCAAATCTGTTAGCAACAATTGCAATTCATCTCGCCAGTATTTCTTGCCTGCCTGATATCTCATTATTTAATTAAAGTTGCGAAAATTATAAAAGCTTTTACAAAAAAGCAAAATCTATTCAGCAATTTACTACAAAATAAGTCGCACCGAAAATCCCACAACATATTTTTATTTTATTTTATACTGTTCGTGAAACTTACAGCTAATATAAACAATGTTCTTAAACTATATAAATTCGAAGGCTATTTACAAGTTTCCGCAGATAAAAAAAACTCGAAACAAAAAAAAAAACAAAAAGACAAGACAACCCAAGAAAGAGGTTTAAGTACAAAATACTTACATACAAGAAAGATATGCAACAAAATAACACGTTCAACTACTTTATACTACAAATAAAAATATCGCCTATCTTTCCCACAAAATCACTTTTGCTAACGACTAAAGCATCGCTCACCATTTGTGCTTCCAAGCACTTTGTCTTGCAAGTAAAAGACTGCAGCAAAGACAATCTCGATCTCTCACTACTAATGGATAGTGCTACTTCGTTCAATCCTTTTTAGTTTAATTACTGATGTTTCTGATTTCTAGTTTTCTACTTAGAAGAGGATTACGGTCGGTGATTTTCTTTGTTTGAGTTAAAGGTAGTTTTTGTTTGTGAGTGGAATGTTTGTTCAATGTTTATATGTGTCGGGATTGTCAGGAATTGATTTCGCTAGGCTCGAGCCTATGTGGGCAGAAGACGGGCCCCGCGCTAATGAAAACACACTGGATGCGACACACTATTCCATTTCACATTGCTCGGTTCGGCGTGGTAGTTTCCATGGAGAAGAACCGGCAAGAAACTCCATGGTTACTCCTTTCAAACAAACACACTGAGTCTAACAAATTACTTGACACCACACTTTGACACATTAACACTGGGCACAATGATTCGGGTACAGTTTCAAGACTTCTTAACTCCGCTGCGATCAGACATAGCATGTCCGCCTCTCCGCGTGTTGTTAACATCAGGACTCTGTAGAAGCCGCCATGGTGGGGTAGACTGGTAAGTAGGTCGCGTGATGTCATCACTGGCGCGCTTTCGATACGTTCGCCCGTCCGTACTCATGACCATATCCGACACGGCCATCCTGCCTTCACACGTCCTCGTGTGATGGTAACCCTGCAAACAAATAGTCCACGACAGAATTTTGTTCCACTCGGTCACTCCTGACCAAACTCTAGATTCATCGGGTCTCAGCCTATTGCCCTCAACTGGGCACAAATCCAAACTCCATGGCTGTTACTGAGAAATTCCCGATGGAAAAACCCAATAACACTTTGCCAGACCTGGGAATCGAACCCAGAACCTTCAGACACACTTGCGATCACTAGACCAACGAGACAGTCGACTAATTCAAACACGGTTAAATTGGGAATACTCTAAAATAGATCAACCCCCTGGTCCGGCAATTCTCTTTTTGCCCTTCAGGTGTGTCCCTTCAGATAAACTGGACTGAACTTAGCTAGGCCGAACAAGTATCGTTCCTTTAGCTTTCAATTTTCATGGTCCGGTCAACTTCTGACCCTACAAGATCAACCCCCTGGTCCGGCAATTCTTTTTTTGCCCTCAGGTGTGTCCCTTCAGCTAAACTGGACCGGACTTAGCTAGGCCGAACAAGTATCGTTCCTTTAGCTTTCAATTTTCTTGGTCCGGTCAACTCCTGACCCTACAAGATCCCCCATGGGCCATGTACCATAGTCGTTCGAATCAACCTTTAAAACTCTACTGCTATAAAAACTGCCAAGCTTACAGAAACCCTCAAGCAAAACCTCTAAAGCCACGGCACTCCAGCCGACCAGCAATCGCATTGCTCTCATATCCATCAAATGGATCTGCCATGTGCATCACCCAGTGACTACACACTACGGTCTTTCTAGACCCCAACCTCTGCCAGAGCTAAACACGCATCGCGTCCCACAGACCACGACTACGTAATAACTACTGGTTCGGTCAAACACACTACTAAAAACCGAAAGGGTACTAAAACAGTGGTACACAACGTATGCAACGCACACACTACGTATGTAACGCACACACTACGCAAGCTACGCACGGACTACGTATGCAACGCACACAATACGCAAGCTACGCATGGACTACGTATGTATCTCATCCACTACGTACGCACTACGTATGCACTACGTCTACACGACGCATCCACTACGCACGCACTACGTATGCACTACGTTTACACTACGTATGCACACCATTAAAGCTCCCCGCCCTACAGGTGCCACACAGGCCTCTAGGTGCCACACCGGCCTCCAGGTGCCACACAGGCTGCTACCACTTAAGCTTGCTCATCATCATTAAAATCCTTATCAACATCGACTGGTACGTGACCCATCTTTCTTAGCCTACCCTTTGCATATTTGTAGGCACCCTTATAATTCAATATGCTTTCAGTTTATAACGATCATCGTTATCAAAATGTGTGGAAGCACTACCTTCGGGTATTTTCTTCAATTGATCGTGAATTCGTGAGTTCGTGAGCATATTCATACCGGCAATTACAATTTAATGATAGCAAAGTGTATCTGACGTCCGAATAATAAACTCTTCGGAAAATTAGACTCTACACGTCACTACACGTCACTCTACACGTCACTACACGTCACTACACGTCACTACACGTCACTACACGTCACTACACGTCACTACACGTCACTACACGTCACTACACGTCACTACACGTCACTACACGTCACTACACGTCACTACACGTCACTACACGTCACTCTACACGCCACTACGCGCCACTACGCGCCACTACGAGCCACTACGCGTCACTACGCGCCACTACGCGCCACTACGCGCGACTACGTGCGACTACGCGCGACTACGCGTGACTCTACACGTGACTCTAGACTCAATTGCCAGCCCATCGGCAAGTCACAACGTAAAATGTGAACCCATCGTCAGAAGCTAACCATCTCAGCCGCGTAAGTACTACTCCTCGCAAAGAGTATACTGCACAGAAAAAGCAGTCAACGTGCACCTCTTACATGCTCCGGCGCTTCTGATGCGGCCACAACAATACCCAGTCCATCGGGTATGCTTTCAGTCCATCGAAAGCATTGTACTTGTAAACAGAGAATCCATTAAAATCAAAACAATTAAAATCATCATAGTTTAGAAAATAAGATTATAAGAAAACTCTTACTATGCTGGGTACTCTAAATGTTAAGTTGACTATTTGATACTCAACTAGTCTCGTAAGCGTTATCATTTTCGTCATGGCTAGTCTCGTCATTGTCACCTACGTGCATGTCAACGTCAGTTATTTTTCGCAGTCTGTCATAATTGGAACATTCAACTACACACATCAAAAGTATCTAGGGATCAACATATATTTTTGCAATAACTTTTCTCCTGATTGATATTAATTAAAATTTTCTTTAAGGATTCATCAAATAAAGTGTTTTCGTTTGTCACAGTAACGATAAACCAAGTCACCTTTGCATTAATAAAGAAATTTGCCATTTTCCTAATAAAGGGATTTTTGACATTTGAACCACTAACATTAAAGTTCGAAAAAATGACTGAAAACACAGTTTTCTTTAAAATTTTATTGGGTAACTTAAACAATTAATAATCCGTGTTTCTACCGCGAACACTAACAACACAAGAACATCGGTTTGGCATACTCAAAATGAGTTCATCCAAATCACGCTGTGGAATGGCCGCCCATGTTCGTTGCAACAACAAAAAAAGGTCTTCTTGCGACTGGATACCCTCCATATTCGGCAGAGCTCTTCTCTGTAGCATATCCCATGCATGCTCAATCGGGTTCAAGTCTGGCGACTGAGCAGGCCAGGGCAGGACATTGATGTTAGCTGCGGCGAGAGTCTGTCTTACAACTCTTGCGGTGTGCGGTCGTGCATTATCATGCATTAACTGAAATAAGGGACCGATTTGCACTTGTAGAGGAACGATGACGTCTGATACAATCGTCTCAGCATAAATTTGAGCGTTGAGGTTGCCTCTGATCCAAATCAACTCAGTTCTTCCGCCGATTCAAATACCCGCCCATACCATGATGGTTCCACCACTATAAGGATGGACTTCCTGGCAGGATTTTAATCGCTGTTGGCGTCCAGGGGTTCTCCAGTGTCGTATACGTCTTGTATCCGGTCTCATACCAAAACGAGACTCATCAGAAAAGCACACGAAACGCCATTGTTCTTCTGCCCAATTTCTGTGTTCAAGAGCCCATTGATATCGAATCCTACGATTGTGCATTGCTATAGGTGGTACCCGTAGCGGTCTTCGGGAATGAAGGTTCACTTCATGCAAGCGGTTTCTGACTGTTTGGTCGCTAATTAAGTTCCCTGAAGAGTGATGAAGCCTCACGGCTAACATCATGGCGGTTATTGTTGGAGCTCTTCGAGTTAAGATTTGAATGTATCGGTCTTGTCTCCGTGTGGTGCAGCGATACCGTCCTCCATGGCGCTCAGCCACGGTACCAGTGCTTCGGTAACGTGTCCAAAGTCGACTGATAACACTCTGACTTGTATTCAGAGCTAAAGCTACAGTACGTTGCCGGGAACCAGCTTCTATCATTCCCACGGCTCTGAGCATTTCTTCCCTGCTTAAATGACGTCGCCGCTCCATAATAACGTTGGTTTTAATCAGTAGTAGGGAAACAGTAGCACTAATAATGTCTTCAATGCGTTGTATGTTTTTATAGGGAAAATATTGACAGCTTATTGTCATCTTTTACTCGAATTTGATTGAGAGTTCCTGATTCAAATTATGAAATGCACCAAAAAGGATCCATATAAATTTATAAAATCATAAATTTATTACAAAGCCACATCTCAATCTCAAGAAATCCGCATAAAAATGCTTGATCCCTAGACACTTTTGATGTGTGTATATTGCGCGATGCCTTCTCTCTCATTGCAAAAGGTCCGATCAACATTGTAAAAGGTCTTAGGCAATGCAAACTCAACTCATAAAACTTTCATAATCGCTCTGTGCACCAACACAGACAGAAATCGCACCAACGATTTCCTACAGACCCATCGCCACATGTTACTCATGAGGTGCGGTCCAACAGACCCATCGCCACGTGTTACTCACGAGGTGCGGTCTAACTCATAACAGACCCATCGCCATCATGTTACTCATGAGGTGCAGTCTAAAACTTCGAGTATGAGTGTACAAGCCTTTCGTAATCAGATTTCGTTTCACTACCACTGTCATCAACTATGACGAGGAACTTTGTGATCGGGCATCTTTCTCATTATATCTTCGAATTCCATTTACTGAACCTTGAACTACACCAGTTATAGTAACGACAGGATAAATATGCTCACTCTCAAGTCTAGACGAAATAGAATTAGCACTCTGCTCCAGAGTCATAACAGAATGAAAACGACTCACCAAAGTACTTTCATATTCCGGCTCGACGATGCAAAGCTCGCTTCTCAACCAGTACAGCAGCACTGGACCAGCCTGCTATACAGCAGCTGGCAATGTGGACCGGTGTGCCACACTTAAAGCACATCAGTGAGCTGCTGCTGGCCTGCGGTTGCTGCTAAACGCCTTTAGCAGCTGGCACAGGCAACTTCATGATGGCAGTCGTCTTCGGCCGAAAATCCACGTGTTTGTCACTACTCACGTAAATGACGTACGACGTACACGAATTTGGCACTGAACAATTCTTTGAACTGGTTCACAACACTATCTTACTATTCACTGGCCAGGTTTTAAGAATTTGTAAACGATACGAAGTCTTTGTTCTGCATTTTAAATAGTAACCGTCACTGATTGTCATTAACACTAAAAACGGTGTGTATCCAGATATTTCGGCGCTGTTGCAAGCACCTTTTTCTTGATCGTTTTTTGCACTCGGTATCGGGTACCACACGAAACTCATCGCGAACTCTTTTCGGCACTTTTTCGGTTTTTACACAGTTGACACGGATTGTTATTGACACTGTCCTTGCGACATGATTTCATTAGCACGATTTTATCCCACTTCTGATGTCGGGATTGTCAGGAATTGATTTCGCTAGGCTCGAGCCTATGTGGGCAGAAGACGGGCCCCGCGCTAATGAAAACACACTGGATGCGACACACTATTCCATTTCACATTGCTCGGTTCGGCGTGGTAGTTTCCATGGAGAAGAACCGGCAAGAAACTCCATGGTTACTCCTTTCAAACAAACACACTGAGTCTAACAAATTACTTGACACCACACTTTGACACATTAACACTGGGCACAATGATTCGGGTACAGTTTCAAGACTTCTTAACTCCGCTGCGATCAGACATAGCATGTCCGCCTCTCCGCGTGTTGTTAACATCAGGACTCTGTAGAAGCCGCCATGGTGGGGTAGACTGGTAAGTAGGTCGCGTGATGTCATCACTGGCGCGCTTTCGATACGTTCGCCCGTCCGTACTCATGACCATATCCGACATATGCGTTATTTGATGTGCTAAACTAGGTATAATTTTATTAACACGCTTGATTCGTTTCACCTGTAACTATGTAAAAAAAGGTAGAAGTTAAATTTGACCCTGCACCTTCCCGTTCCCGTAAAACTGAAAGCCGACCCCAACATAGTTGGGAAAAGGCTAGGCACATGTGATGACTCGGGGTTACCGATTAAGTTTAAAAAATTTGCATACATAATATTTAGTTTGAATAACAATGTATGACGGATTAGTTATTTTTTTACGCACTCCCATGATTTGGGTATCAACTAAATGGGTTTGCTAAATAAACGACAAAAAACATGACGTCACGTCAATAATTGAAAGCTTATTTAAACTATACTATTTTATCATTATCTATTTAAGCTGCAGACTACAATCTCCGTTTTAACCTTTATAAAACAGCTATTTATTCGTACTTTGTCAAAGTATCCATAGACTAAAAATATACACTCTGACTTCATTTATTTAACAAACCTTATTACTCTCCTAAATTCGTTATTTTCAGCACCACACGCTTAAATAATCATAACTTTTATACTAAGAAACATAACACACTGTAACACACACATAATACATAATAAACAGCCCCGAACATAAACACAAGAAGTACATCGTATACTTACAGATTGCTTATTTAAAATTCTCCAAAGTTTCAATATACTCGTACGCTGGAACGCGAAAGTTAAACAACTACATTTAAGATTTTAAAGTACATCCCATACTACAAGTTATCTATCGGGCTTCAAAGCGGGAGTTAGGTAATTAACTCCACTGTTCGTGGCGGAAGCCAACAGGTCTAAGAGTGTGGCTGTTAAAACGGCTGGCGATGATGAATGTATGAATATTTGATTTTTTGTATGTTACCTGTGGTACGTAAATTTTAATTACTTTATTCTTAAATTGTTGATCTAATCTTTTACTCTGGACGCTCTTAGTGTGCACGTCTTTCTACATCGTTCTCACATATATGTTTAATCTCAAAATTAATGATGTAACCAAGATTTTGTAACAATATATTTTGATTTTAAAAGAGTGTCCATGGAGTTTCTCGCCCGTTCTTCTCCATAGAGATCTACGCTAGGGAATGGGCAACTACAATACTTTCTCAAGTTATTATGCTTTGTGACTGGGACTGTAACTTTGATTTTCTTTTTTGTATTTTTGACATTCAAAAGTGCCGTAATGGTCTAATTGAAATAAATGCTTTGAGTTTTGAGTTTTTGACTTTTAAATTTATTTATTTATTTATTAAAATAGGTTTACCACCTTCAACAGCTTCTGTGTACAGCATTTAGGTATAGGTTTTAAAGTCTTGGACTTACACAGTCGCCAATTACAGGTTAACCAGCATTCACAAAAATAAGTGTTAGCTTAAGAGAAATTAAAATCAAAAATTAAAATGAATGGATATAGACATGAAATACAATAGTAGACCCTACATTTAAGAGGTTATTTACCTTAAAAAAAACATAATATATAAAGAGAAAGAAAAACGTATGGTGTAATTTTACTAACTATTACGATAAATATAAAAAAGACATAAGATTATGATTATTAGTGTTAGTGTTAAAAAAGATAATTCTTTACACATTTGCGAAAGTACACAAAATTTAAGCTCATAAAGGATAAAACTACAGAACAGCACATGCGTACAATCCATCCATCACACGTATAGTAATTAAGTATAAAAACCGTGTCCTGTTGAAACTGACCTAGAAACCCGAGATAAATATTATGTCATGTATGTCATTAGCTGTTGGTTTGAGCATTGATATAACTATCTATCTAATTTACAACTTATATAATATAATAAAATTATGTAACTGCTATGGATGAACTCTATGTGATTACATGCAATGCTTGAAATAAAATTATTTTATTTATTTTATTTATTTTATTTATTTTATTTATTTTATTTATTTTATTTATTTTATTTATTTTATTTATTTTATTTATTTAATTTATTTTATTTATTTTATTTATTTTATTTATTTTATTTATTTTATTTATTTTATTTATTTTATTTATTTTATTCACTTTATTTATTTTATTTTATTTTATTTATTTATTTTATTCATTTTATTTATTTCAATTTACTTTTTTTTATTTATTTTGTTTATTTTATTTATTTTATAACTATCAATTATTAGTTATATAAATAGAAAAGAATAAGATAGACAGGATAAGTCATCATTCTCCTGCCCTAATCGTAATTAATTTGTGGTCGGCGCAGTATTTCTTCTTCTTCCATACTTCTCTATTACTCGTCATCTCTGCAGTCACCTCCTTCTAGCCACATCATCCCACATAGGATGATTAAGTGGTCTAAGTATTAATTTGGCTGAGTCAACATATTTTCTTGGAAATGTATGATTATTTTAAACTTAATTTACTAACATGACATTTTCGATGCAAATAATTCTCATATCATCATCATCATCATCCACAGCCCGAACTCACCCACTGCTGGATATAGGCCTCTCTTTTCTTGTGCCAATCTCCACGTTCCACGTTTGTGTCAGTCTCATCCATTTTTTTCCCCCAAAGGGAATAATAATTTAATTTAATAATAATTTAATTCTCATAATTATAAAGGGTGTAAAACACCTCTTAACAAAGCCGAAAGGCACTTGTTTTCCTCGTCATTGTGATCATTTTTTTGTTCTACACCGTACCTGGGAACCTTCTAGTTACGGAGATATTGGGGGTCAAAGTTCCAACTTTTTGACAAGTTTTTTTTTTAAATAGAAGTTTTTAATGTAAGGTTTTTACTTTAAACACCTCCACGACCCCCGTACTATTCAATTCATCCATCAGCATAATGTTTGAGTGCGATACATTGAGTTCTACCACAAAAAATGATTTTTAACCCCAAAAAAAAAGTCGTTTCCCAGCAATATTTTTTGCGTAAAGTTACTTAGTTTGATGTACAGAATGCTTGGTTTACAGCTTCGTGATGAGGTCTTTTACACCCTTTATAGCCACTAACCCCGCTTATTTCACAGCCCAACTCAACGAGTTGGTAGCAAAAGTTTAAAATTCAATCAATTTTGCGCTCCGCAGCCTCTATTCACAGTTCGGGTGTTTTGTTCCTGTAATTTTCCTTGTTCAGTGTTATGTTTTCCAGTTCACTCCTATTCCTTTGCGGTCATCGCTAAAACGGTTTTACAATAGCGGTACTTTCATGTAATCAACTGATTGGGTTTATAAAGGGATTATTTTTGTTTCTCGATTTATTTTTTTTACCCAACTAAGGAAGGGTTGTGTTTTTACACGAAATAAGCTAATTGAGGCTAGTAATAAGTCTGCCGGGGTTGCGGGACTGTTCGAAAGAGATACCGTGGCCCCGGAACACAAAGGGCAATGAAGGAACATGGATGGGTTTTAGTCAGTAAAAGTCTGACACTCCCTCCTGCTCCGCCCAGAGCGGGAGGAGTCATTTGATGATTTCCCATCCGAAAAAAAAAAAAGGCTAGTAATAAGTATAGTTTGTTTACTAGTTTACGATGGTTAAAAAGTTAAATATGCATGGAAAAGTAGTATGAATGGAGCTTGTAGCTACATAATAATAGCCACTCGGGTCAATATTTCGGTTAAACCTTGCTTGCTTACGTTGCTCCGTACATGGGTGACCACCCATTACATACCGAGGTTCCTCCGTGCCTCGGAAAACACGTTAAGCCGTTGATTCTGGGTGTCATTTGTAGATCTTTACCAGTCGTTACAGGTAGTCAGTGGCTAGAAAGTCTGACAACCAGTCTTACCGAATGATATAGTATTACCCAGTACTAACAGAGTTGTGGAGGTCAGATAGGCAGTCGCTCCATGTAAAATACTGGTATTCAGCTGCATCCAATTAGACTTGAATCCGACCCTAACATAGTTGGAAAAAAAACTGTGCAGATGATGACGTTTTGAATTAATACGGCCTGTATATAAAAATAAACGTTGATATATAGATAATCTTGAATACTGCTGGGTTGAAGTGAGATTGGGCGGGCCATGTCTGTAGAATGTATCCGGACCGATGGGCCAGAGTTGCCACACAATGGGTGCCAGAAGACGGGCGTCGTCGCCGAGGGAGGCCTAGAAAACGCTGGCGTGACGACCTAGAGACGTTCATGAGAAATTGGCTAGAAAAAACCGCATGGAGAGAAGAGTGGAAGGCTATGGGGGAGGCCTTAGTTTGCCCAGCAGTGGGACAATATTGATTAGCAAAAAAAAAAAAAGGATAATTTTAAGACCATAATATTATAATAAGTAAACTGACTGACATTGTAAAATGGTCGATACGTAGTAAGAAAACATGAAAATATTCGTGCCATCTGTGTATAATATTATGATGCCTTTTCCTTGCAATGGTACAGTTACCAGCCAGTATTATCTCGCATCAAAATAATCACATTACCCAAAAATAAACAAAAAAAAGACAAGCAAACAAAAACAAAAATAATCGCCCTTTAAACGGCATTAGGGTGAATTGGAAACATTCGGGTATAGCGTGATAATCGTGACAACGTGACGCTCCTTACCGGCACGTAGAATATGGACGGCGTTTGGAAATGCCGCTAATGGGCGCAACTCTTGATGTATCGTATCGTAAACTTGCGTGGAGCTGAAAAAAATACGATGTTTTTAGAAATAACATTACATTACGCCTGTATTCCCCGAAGTGGTAGGCAGAGCTGTGCCTTAGTAGCTACACCGACATTTCACCAGTTTCTTGAAGTCCCATGTAGTTGGGAGCGAGCTTATTGCCATCAAACGAGCTCAAAATCAGACTCCGGGCCGCTACTGAGATCTAAATAAAGGGGAAAAAACCTCCAGACAAAACCTTGTGTTAGCTCTCATCTCGTTATTGCAAACTATAATAACAGTTAAATAGTTGTAAACGTGAATCCATCAATTTCATTCATTTATTTCATTTATTTCAGTAACACATTTTACATAAAAACTACAATACATACATACATTACACAGATTACTATTAACAATACAGAATTACTTTTTTATCACTTTCCAAAAAAAAATGGGTAGGTAGGTATAATAGGTGAACGGAGTAGAAGCAATTTGGCAAACATAGTTTCTTATTTTTTTTGCAAAAAAACTGAATTCAATAAAATTCGAAATTCAAATTATACGCGTACTGCGTATGTTTTAAAATTGGATATTTTTCATTTGTTTTTTCAAAATTTCTCTTTCTTTGTTCTAATATGAAAAGTTTACTTGTTTGTAGCGTTTTTTGATGATGGATCAATTTTTTTCTAATATAAGCTGTGAAAAAAAACCGCTTCTACTCCGTTCACTTATTATATCCATTTTTTTTGGAAAGTGATACAAATGTCATCCCGTATAAGAGATGCTCTTTACCAGCACGTAGAGTTGCCTTGTACGTTGATATAAAAAGGTCGTTGGGAAAGGGAAAATGATAATTATTTACCAGACGCTAAAATTAAAGTAATCGTAGTGTTTAGGACGGTATTTAGAAGAGTATAAGAGAGTAAGTGAGATGTAAATTCAAACCATGTTAACTAAATCATTGCGACTCACGTACACGAAACGAGCGCCGAAACATAAACCCGACATAAAAAAAATATCAATAAAAAAAATCCTAACAAAAATTCTTACACCCAGAACATTTTAATAAAACACCCGACCCCATAAAGAACACAGGGAGATTTACAGACAAAACATTATGCAGCCAACTTGCACGATGTAAACATAAAAAATATATACAAAAGCTTATTTTTGCTTGTAGCAACTTTATTTCGCGGGTGCACCGTGATTCAGGACGTGGTCGCTAACGAAGCAAGAGTTGCGGAACGACAGTATTTGAACAACATTGTCTGCAGCTTCCACTGTTAAAAACTAAAGAGTATTTCTCACTATTTTTCGGTGTGGTGTTTGAATAAAGTTGGTGTTGATGTTGATTCGTTGTTTATGCAGAAAGTTGAAACTTTGGTAGCGATTGAGAGAGAAACAAAAGGTGATAAATAATATTACTTAATTTGCTTACAATATTTTTATACTAAAATTTATCTATTAACTCATCATCACTATTATTACAGGAATGTCCTAATTCAATAGTGTGGAAATAATAACAGTTTTATTATTTATCATAACATATTCTGTACATCGTTATTTTTGTGAACTCACTCAGAGAACAAATATAAAGATCTATGCTGTCTGCTACGTCATTAAGCACACGCAGCATTTTTCGCGAGAAATAACGATTAAAACTTGAAGATAGGACTTTTTTCATAAACATATAAGTTTCAGAATACTATGTTCGTAACACCATGGAATTTTAATCAGAACAGTACGAGAAAAACACTTCTGAAAGTTGTTAAGTGTTTATATATTGGTGCTCGTGACTGTACACGTTGTAAGGGTTTTACTCAGTATATTGGTCCTACTACTGGGAATTGCCAATAGACGTGGCCGTCGCCTTCGCAATACATAATTGTCAGGCACATACAGGTTTATTTCTTTCAATATACCTGGGTTTGAAGTCTTGCCACGCAATAATTTAAAAATATAGATAGCAAGAGCGATGTCCCTCCTTGTTTCCAATTTATTGTATCCCACCATGCATATAACAAACAAGGTTGGACACATCAATGGATAAAATGGATATATACCATGTAACCTTAAATACAGAAACCTAGTAAATTTATTTTGTATAAGCTCCAGCATGATACGTATTTAGCTTCATGCGGAGCCCATATGATTGCGTTACATTCGAGCTGACTTCTTACCAATGCATTGTACAAAGAAGCCAAGATAAAATAACCTAAAGTAACTAACTTGACAATAAACTAAATAAATTGCGTCAAAAAAACTCCTCCTTTCAACATTACCACATTCTGTCAATCTGACAATACCAGTTGACAACTGGTAATGTCAGATAATAAAATCCAGATAGAACCAATGATATATAAACTAGATAGAACTGTATTCCCTCTCAGAGACTGAAGGTATTTGAAACTTTATTATCCTACAGTTTCCGATTCATGGGTTGCGGTTAACTTGTGGAGCATGCCGTTAACCTGGGTTATCTGTTACGAATACGAAAACGTAACTGCCAGAATTCCGTAATTATATCGCTTATCAGAACACTTTCTGACTTTTGGCCAAATAAATCCTGACTGTGTGCATTATAATCAGCCTATTAAATCCTGTCAGTTGGGACACTCGCCCCCTCTCTTTAAAAGAGAGAGCCAGTAATTCACAACCAGCAGCACCACACACGTACACGTACGTTACTCTGCCTGTTTAAGAATCCTTCTTATTCTTTATTGCACACAAAAAATCAAATATACATAAAAAATTGCAATTATACAGCTTATGTACAAAGGTGAGCTTAACCCAGAATTGGGTTTTCTTACAGCAAACCTAATTTTGATAGCGAGATTTGCAGAAGAGGATTCACGTATGAATGTGCAATAACATTACTAAAATTAATTAATTTTATAAACTAACCTACAAACATACAATATAATATACGTCATACATACAGTATATACATACATACCTATACAATCATATATGTATATATATAAATCCTTTACTTTTTTCAGTTTGAGGAAGGTACAGAAGACACGATATAGTTTTCCAAATGCTCAGCTAAAATCTTCTTTTATTCTTACTGTGGTTGTGCTCAAGGTAAACATATCCGCAAACAACTCCAAGATTCCGGTAAGCGCTGAGCAAGTTTTATTTAACGAGGTGTATGCACATGCAGGCCACTTCAAGTCTTCGTGTGAGGTCCCCAACAAACTTCAATAAAGGACCGTTCATAACCACGGGCGATGCAACTTGCGACGCGACTTCCACCAAGCAAAACGCGCGAGCATCATTTGTATCGCCACACTGCGCAAACATAACCAAGCGGAGCAAATAATCTATTTCTATATTCTCTAAGTTGGATGTACAGGCCATGATAACTGTACCGTTTTCTGCTACACACATCCATGCATGTGCACTGCAGGCGCACTGTTTGACTGTACAGGCAAAACTGCACAAGCATAATATTTTTTTATTTCTTTTGTCGATTTCAGTTTATTTCTTCTTACTTTATTTTTGTTTTATGTTATGTGCACTTGTGGCATGTGCCCAATTAATGTATTTTCTTTCTTACATAACCTATCGTCTATGGCCAGCTTAACAAGAATCGAGTAGAATACACAAGAATCAGCTTCTTATATTTTGCAGATTCTGTCGCGGGACGCATGTCGCTTGATCTGTAGCTCGTGGCCGAGACGTAAGAAAGTCTTCCAATACAAGAAACTAATATCATAAAAGAAGTCAGAACTATCCCGTCTAGTGAGAACAGTCCTCACAAAACGGGTTTTTGTTTAGAACAAACGCGTGCTGCCAAAAAATGCACATAGATATAACTCGTTCTACTAAATCTGATTGCAGCTTGGCAACATTTTTTGAAACGCTATTTTAACCGTATACAATAAAATTTTAGACTGTAATATTTGTTTAGTTGTTTTGAAGTTATGTTTTATAATTTTAAAATAATATATTTGGCTCACAAAATTTAAATAATATGCTAGCTAAAACGTAGTGTGATCATGACTTCTAAAAAAGTTTTAACTATTTATCTACCAACATTATTCTTTGTCTTATATTGAAGAAATGCATGCATTACATTCTGCTTAGGGCGGGTTTAACACACGAAGAAGCATTATTATTTCAAACGAGCTTCTCGGACTTATGTTCCATTAAAACGGAGATGACGATGAAACTACACGATAACCTCACGTTTCAAATAAATGGCTATAACATTTATTTAGAATACAAGACGTAGGAGTAACGAGTAACACCCACTTTTTCTCACTCAAGCCACAAACAAAAAGCAATTTAATTTGATCTCCTTATAAACCTATAAACTGCATTCTTCTCAGGAAACTTTCCAAACTAGTGTAACGTTGTAGAAACACAAAATAGTTTCTACCGTTACTTTGTAAACATAACCTATTCAACACTTTAATTAAGTTAAATGTCAAAACAAACGCCACAGAGTATACTCATTGGGCCGTCCAGTTACTAAACGACTAAAATTAGCTGTATTTACCAGTGCTGTGCGCGCGTTACGTGTATCTGATCGAATGAGTGAAGACTTGTCTATGCGTAAACACGCCAGTATAAATGTCACGGACTCGCCATGACGAGTCCTTTTTGGAAATATTCTGCTCCCAGTGACTAGACGCGTTTTTTTTATCGGAAATTAAATTTCTAGAAGTATTCGTGATCTAGAATATTCGGGCTTAAAGCAGGCAGCTTTAATTTTTGTTAGTAACCTAACTCTTTTCGTTTTGTGTCTACGTAAACCCCATACTGGGTAAGTGTTGAACAGCAATTCACGTTTTCATATTTTGTGTATCACTAGCTACGTGGTCTCAAGATGTGAGCCACTTTCTATCACCGTTTTTGCTATGCACATTCAAATGCTTAAATCATGTAGCCTTCAGCCGAGTGTGTTTGACATTTTTCATGACACTCATAATGTGCAAATCATGTCGTGCTTACCACCACCATCATGTAAACTCCGTACTGATTGTGACTACCACACATCACCTTCATTGGCGCACGGGTATTTCTCGCTTTGCTTTTGCCTTGGTGTCACAATCAGCGGGGATGACTGCTAGCCATTCCGTGACACGCTGGACGTTATTTTCCAGGGTTCAAGATTCCGGCTGACAGTCAGGATTTCGGCTGACAACCGTTTTTACCGGCATCCAATTCGCCGCGGGCTCCGCAGCGGGTACCCTTTACCTGCGTGGCCGCGTCGAAATTCTACGGGTCGGCGCGATCATCTGCCGTCCGTCACCCTACCTGGCGTCTGCAGCGTGGCACACCGCTACGGTCATCGTCACGCCGGGCTGAGCCAGGAGAGTACCGTGCAAACCCCCAGGCGGGCTTGGAGAAACTTGTGACCATAGACCTACCCACACCCGTTTATTTTATTAAATATATTTTTTATGTTGACCTGGGTCCGTGGTTTTCTTCTATTTACCCCCACGGACACCCTTTCCGTCACATTGGCGCCCAAAAACGTGGTTTTATGGTCACTTTTCTTCAAGTTCTCTTGAGGGTATTTTTTTTTATGTTGGTGTTTTTTTTTTGTGTGGTTGTCTTTGCTGTGTAAAACGTTTTGTTTGGTTGCCAGCAACTAAGGTGTACGTAACGGTACAGTATTCTACGTTATTTAAGTGTTTTTTTTTCTTGAGAAAATAAGTGGAGGTAGAAGGAAAAAGAAATAACGAATTATTTTATCATTCTTCGTAGTAGTAGGGCCAATAGTAACGGCTCACCCCGGGGAAGTACTACCACCAAACTTAATTCTTCCGGTAATCAGCGTTGCTGTGTGCCGGCTGAAGAGTTTGGGTGCCGGGTATTAATTACTGGCTAAAAATTAAAAGACAATAACAGCTTTGTCATATGTTCACCAACAATTTAATGCGGGTTGTTGAGTACAAAGTAGGTACCAACAAGTTTGCTTGTTAGGTGACAATTTTTTTTTTTCCTTTCACCAAATAATAGTAATAACACATATCAAGGAGACCATTCCATAAAAATATAATATTAAACAATTATTCATTAACAACAATTTAGATTCATAACGTTTCATAGTTTTTTCTTTTGTTTGTACAATCACAGGATTTTACTTATTCACTTGTATCATTGACTTTGTACGGAGTGACAATTAACTTTTAACTTGTCACATAATTTTATTAACTGTTAACTTTTAACTTTGGATTTTGATCACTTTTGTTCTTGTGAATTATCTTGTTATTGATAACTCAACATTAGTTATTCTTAATAATCATTAAGTATCATTAACAGTTTCATGATTTTATTTGTTACTTACATATTTTGAGTACAGTCATGGAACTGATAGTGTTCACAATTTGTCACAAAACTTATTGCTTATTTTCAATATTTCATTACTTACTGAACGCGTACACATTAGTTGCACCTGTTTTTTGTTTTATTGCCTTTTCATAATTAATTTATTTTCAGATATTTTTTTTGTTGTTTCTTACTTAAATATCTAATCATTTCATTAGGATAACAACCGAAACGTTATGTTTAGTTTAGATTTGTAACAGTCGGAGTAATTGACATTTCACATACCTTGTTGATTGCTGTTCAACACTTAACGGTTTTTTTTATTTATTTTTTTTAACTTTAGGAACATACATTTTTTTTTAATCTTTCAAATGGCTTATCCAATTAAATTTATGTCGCTCCAAAAGGCAGAGCTCGAATACGAGGTAGCTATCAGAGGTGAAACACCCGCTACTACTGTTCAGGAATTGCGAAAACAGATCGCAAAGTGCGGACCAATGTTTCCCTCGGAGGACATTCTTACTAGCCCATTTGAAGTATCGGTGGATATAAGCGGCGTTTTAGAAGTATTAACCAAGGCGGACACTAGCTTAGAATCAGCAACTACTGATAAAAATGCATTGCTGAGAATACAAAATCTTTTAAATCATATTTACCACAGATTAAATAGGATTACGTGCGAAGGTACGGAAAAAGCAGCCTACGACGATTGTGTAAACCTCTACAAGTCGATGGTGGTAAAATCGAACGCGCTTCTCGCATCAGCATCTGACCCCTTAGCTGCATTTAGTAACCAGGCTACTTCTACACCACTTAACTTAACTTCTCCGATTTACGTATCAGTGTCATGTGATGGTGGCCCAAGTAGGTTCGCAAAAATTAAATTTGAGGGAAATACCTGCGTGCGTTCCTTTTTACAGCGGGTTGATGAGCTTTGTCTGGCAAAAGGAATATCAACAGATAAGGTCCTCACTCACGCGACCGAGATATTTACTGGCGGCGCACTGCACTGGTATAGAAGCATTAGGGATTCAATATCTAGTTGGGACGAACTTGCAGAGTTATTAAAACGTGACTTTGATCAGTCAGACTATGACTATAGACTGTTAACTGAAATCAGGGCACGAACTCAAGGAGAGTCAGAAAACATAGTTATTTTCTTGTCAATAATGACAGGCCTCTTTTCAAGGCTATCAAAGACATTATCAGAAGAAGATAAATTAGAGCTACTCCTACATAATATTCGTCCTTGCTATGCTAATATTCTATCTTCAGTTGCCGAGGTTAAAACAATCGAGCAGCTGAGAACTCTTTGCCGTAACTACGAGAACATACAATCGCGTCTTGCTCAATTCAAAGAACCACCAAGACCCACACCAAATACTTTAGCACCAGAGTTTGCTTATTCAGGGAATTCACCTGACGTTATAAAAGGAAACCTTAATTACAATAGGAAGTTTAACAATTTCAATAAACACGTTCATAATAAGGATAGCAATAGTAATAACAAGACGGAAGAAAAGGTTTCGAACAACGGTAACGATTCCTCCATATCTCCTAACTATGTTCACGCTATTGATAAAAACTCGCAACGGAGGTCTCCTTATTGTCCACGTTGTCGTACTAACGATCATAATTACAGGCAGTGTCCTGCAAAAACGGACGAGATCTTTTGCTTTGGCTGCGGACAAAAGGACATTAAGTTCCCTGCTTGCAAGAAATGTAGCAAGAAAGGTACAACTACTAAAAAAAACTAATAACCGAGAATTGTGTCGTTAACTATTTTGATAGGAAAGACTGGGAAAATTGGTTGTATACAGTAAAAATGTTCCACAAGTCTTTCAAAGTACACACAATTCTCGATAAAGAACATGATTTAGATAACAGACCTTATGTATCAGTGCAAATAGAAGGAGTTCCAGCTACTGGACTTTTAGACTCTGGTTCGGCCGTCACAATTTTGGGCAATGATGCTCATACGGTATTAGTGGACCGCGGGTTGACTCTAATCACTGAGGACTGCATTGCGGTTAGGGCAGCAGGCGGACAAAATTTACAAAGCATTGGTTATATTCACATACCAGTTCATTTTGAAAACCAACTTCACATTCTCAAGGCATTTGTAATACCAGGTATTAAATCAAGTCTCATTTTAGGCGTTGATTTCTGGCGCAAATTCGAATTATGTCCAAAGTATGTTGGTAGCGTAATGATTACAAACAATTCATTAGAAAATTGTACTCTAGAAACTTGTAACCAAACTTTTATTACGGGTTACAGTAACTTAGATGAATCACAAAAGCTTTTGGCGGATAACGTGATTAAACAGTTTGAAAACATTTCGTCACAACACAAAGGTCTCGGAGTAACCGACTTAATAACTCATCACATCGACACAGGTGACAGTCAACCAATTCGCCAGCGTTATTACCGTCTATCACCAGAAAAACAACGTATACTGATAGAGCAAGTGGATGAGATGCTTTCCCTCGACGTGATCGAGCCTTGCGAAAGCGCATGGTCATCTCCTGTACTCCTTGTAGCCAAGAAGAACGGACAACCCAAATTTTGCTTAGATAGCCGAAAGTTAAATTCGGTTACCAAACGCGACGCGTACAACTTACCTTACATATCGGAGATCCTAGATAACCTCAGGGACGCACGATACCTTTCTAGCATCGATTTATCTAAAGCATTTTGGCAGATACCGATAGCCGAGGAGGATCGTGACAAAACAGCATTTTATGTGCAAGGCAGGGGTACTTTTCGCTTTAAAAGGACTGCTTTTGGCCTTACGAATGCCCCGGCCACTCAACAGCGTCTAGTAGACCTGTTGTTCACTGAATTTGATCTTAAGGTCTTCGCATATTTAGATGACATAATAATAGTTAGTAGCGATTTCAATAGTCACGTCAATCTACTACTGCGTGTACTAGAAAAGCTGAAAAAGGCAAATTTGACAATCAACCTACAGAAATGTAATTTTTTCAGCTCTCAACTGAAATACTTAGGCTACGTAGTTGATGGCACAGGTTTGCGGACCGATCCTTGCAAAGTCGATGCTATTTTGAAATACCCAACACCTACCAGTAGGAAGGATCTTAAACGTTTTCTAGGAACTGCAACCTGGTATAGGCGTTTCGTTCCCAACTTCAGTACAATAGCTGGTCCCTTAAACAAATTAACTTCGACTAAAAAAGGTTCCCCACCATTCAAATGGACCCCAGAAGCCGACGCCGCCTTCCAAACATTAAAAAAAAGCCTAGTGTCAGCTCCAGTGCTATCATGCCCAGATTACAGTAAACCGTTCGAGGTGCATACGGATGCAAGCGATTTTGGTCTTGGCGCAATGCTCACTCAAACAGTTGATGGTAAAGAACATCCAATTGCTTATATGAGTAAGTCATTGACTGGGGCTGAGAAGAATTACAGCATTACTGAGCGCGAGACGTTGGCCGTCGTAACTGCCCTAGAATATTGGCGTTGTTACATCGAGAATGGTCAACAATTCACAGTGTATACTGACCACAGCGCGCTTAAGTGGTTCCTCTCAATAAGCAACCCAACTGGTCGGTTGGCTCGTTGGGGAGTTCGCTTATCGGCATTTAATTTCGTCCTCAAACATCGTCGTGGCGTGGATAACGTAATTCCAGATGCTTTGTCTAGAATCGTCTCAATTAGTACCATTAGTACATCCAACTCCTTTTTGGACACTAAAGACTCTTGGTACAGGAATATTTATGACGGTTGTTTAATTGATCCTGCCAAATTTAAAAACTACATAATTAAAAATAACGCATTATATAGAATTTCAAAGAACAAACACAACTTAACTTCAGAATTCACGTGGAAGGAAGTCGTACCAACTGAACTACGTGAGCATATCATCAATGAAAACCATTCAGAGCCAACGGCTGGTCATATGGGTATCTTTAAAACATACCGACGTCTTGCTTTACGTTACTACTGGCCAGGCATGTATCAGGCGGTGGTAAAATTCATCAGTACTTGTGATAAGTGCTTAGCTTATAAGTCCCAGAATCACCAGATACTGGGAGAAATGGGTCGTCCTAAACATTGTTCACGACCATTTCAAATGATTTCAATTGATCTAATGGGCCCACTTCCAACTTCGCGAAAGCAAAATAATTACATACTGGTGATTACATGTTGTTTTTCAAAGTATTGCTTAATTTACCCAATAAAAAGAGCTACTGCCGACATCATTACCAAGATCTTAGAGGAATCAGTGTTTCTCATTCACGGCATACCACAGGCGATATTAATGGACAATGGTACCCAATTTACTGGAAAGGTCGCAGATGCCTTGTTTAAGAAATACGCTATTCCAAACGTTTTCTATACCCCCAAATATACCCCACAGGTAAATTTGGTGGAACGGTATAATAGGACGATAATAACATGTATATCGACTTACGTGGATGATGATCACAGATCTTGGGACCTGTATATCCCTAAGGTCCAATTCGCCATTAACAACTCCGTGAACGAAGCTACTGGATTCACTCCAGCCTTCCTGGTCTTCGGTCGCGAACTTGTAACTTGTGGCACTCATTACACGGACAACGACCTCGGTGAGGAAATAGTGTTTTTGCCACGGGATGTTTACGCCGAAAACCTAGGTTGCTTATCCAGCGTTTTCGATACGGTGCAATTAAGACTTTGGCAGGCTCATGAAAAGAACACCTCGCACTACAACTTGCGTCGCAAGTTTGCCGAGTTTAACGTTGGTGACGTGGTCATGAAACGCGCTTACTTCTTAAGTGACAAAGGGAACAGGTTCTCGAAAAAATTAGCTCCTAAATTCATAAAGGCAAAGATCATAGCCAAGAAATCACCATTAGTCTACATTCTTCAGGATATGACGGGAAAAAACATAGGTTCCTGGCACATCAAAGATCTAAAATTAGTAGGCGTCAATAAATAGCAATAAATTATAACTTAACTACAACTCATGTTCACATCACGGTATTTTTTTAAAATGAGTTTTTAATATATTAATTATAACTTCATACATCTGAGCGGTTGCAACTCATTAAATAAGCCTTTGCAGGAGCGGGCGGATACTCCTTAAATAAGCCTTAATCCAGTTCAATTCAATATATCTGAGCGGTTGCAACTCATTAAATAAGCCTATGCAGGAGCGGTTGGATACTCTTAAAATAAGCCTTAATCCATTTTCAAATTTAGTAACCCAGTAGACTTCTTTAACTTTTGCATACTTGCTCGTAAGCGGTTGCAGCTGCTAGCACGTCTGTTTTGCGCGAGTATTACGTCAGCTACGGACATGATACTCTCACGTACTTGTTAGGAAGCGGACCCACCTCATGTAAAGGTGGTCTGTTAAATATGTTAGGATACGATTTGGTGATATGATGGATGAATGTGGACGAATAAAAGGGGTCGTAAATCAGATGCGAGGTATAGTAGGAGTAAAGGATTTTTACTGAGGTAAAAACCCTAACCAAGCGGGGGGGTATTGTAACGTTGTAGAAACACAAAATAGTTTCTACCGTTACTTTGTAAACATAACCTATTCAACACTTTAATTAAGTTAAATGTCAAAACAAACGCCACAGAGTATACATACTCATTGGGCCGTCCAGTTACTAAACGACTAAAATTAGCTGTATTTACCAGTGCTGTGCGCGCGTTACGTGTATCTGATCGAATGAGTGAAGACTTGTCTATGCGTAAACACGCCAGTATAAATGTCACGGACTCGCCATGACGAGTCCTTTTTGGAAATATTCTGCTCCCAGTGACTAGACGCGTTTTTTTTATCGGAAATTAAATTTCTAGAAGTATTCGTGATCTAGAATATTCGGGCTTAAAGCAGGCAGCTTTAATTTTTGTTAGTAACCTAACTCTTTTCGTTTTGTGTCTACGTAAACCCCATACTGGGTAAGTGTTGAACAGCAATTCACGTTTTCATATTTTGTGTATCACTAGCTACGTGGTCTCAAGATGTGAGCCACTTTCTATCACCGTTTTTGCTATGCACATTCAAATGCTTAAATCATGTAGCCTTCAGCCGAGTGTGTTTGACATTTTTCATGACACTCATAATGTGCAAATCATGTCGTGCTTACCACCACCATCATGTAAACTCCGTACTGATTGTGACTACCACACATCACCTTCATTGGCGCACGGGTATTTCTCGCTTTGCTTTTGCCTTGGTGTCACAATCAGCGGGGATGACTGCTAGCCATTCCGTGACACGCTGGACGTTATTTTCCAGGGTTCAAGATTCCGGCTGACAGTCAGGATTTCGGCTGACAACCGTTTTTACCGGCATCCAATTCGCCGCGGGCTCCGCAGCGGGTACCCTTTACCTGCGTGGCCGCGTCGAAATTCTACGGGTCGGCGCGATCATCTGCCGTCCGTCACCCTACCTGGCGTCTGCAGCGTGGCACACCGCTACGGTCATCGTCACGCCGGGCTGAGCCAGGAGAGTACCGTGCAAACCCCCAGGCGGGCTTGGAGAAACTTGTGACCATAGACCTACCCACACCCGTTTATTTTATTAAATATATTTTTTATGTTGACCTGGGTCCGTGGTTTTCTTCTATTTACCCCCACGGACACCCTTTCCGTCACACTAGTGCGATTATAAGCAGCATTCTTTTTGTTTCATCTTTGCTAAAGAAATATGCAGAAACTTAATTCGTTTTGAACGCGTTTAAAGAGACCAGCCTCATTGCTCATGCCTGCATTACATTCCATACCGAGAACAATGGGGGCTATCGCGTGTGACTTTGCCGCTAGAGGCGCTTGTGTAGACTGAGGTCCTCCAAAATGTCAGATGTCATAGAGTGTTCGGGCGTTGTGTGCTTTTTTATCACGTATTTATACTAATACTCACGATTGTGTTTTAGATTGACCCATTCCTGATTAATTATGACTTGAAGATTTTAAGTAGGTAGCAACTTAGGATCATAATATTGTTAGTACTTGGAGGTAGAATGATTTTTAAATGTTTCATGCTTGCTAATTTTAGGAAGAATATTGTAAATATATATCTAAAGCTTATACTATGTTGTTGTACGTAATAAAATAAACATTTTTATGAAGTTATTGGTGCTATAAAGTATTGAATAGAATTACTGACAGGACCTTACTTGACAGTGCGCCATCTGGTGAGCTCTAAAACGATAGCCCCCATTGCCCGCTGATATGAAGGTGGTTATCATGCCTTGTCACGCTATGTTCTCTTTTGAGGCCAACAACGAACCTCTATCGGAGCCTCAAGTTCGTCTTTGTGCAACGAATTTCAACTGAACTGGCCTAAAGTGTTCAGTTGCTTATGTCAGTATCATACATTTCTTGCCTTTTCAATTATCGATTTCATAACATCACGCCTGTAATCCTCTAGGGATTAAGCAGAGGTGTACCTAATAGTATACACCCACATTTCACCTATTGCCACCAACCAGGTACAGATCCAAACCCCGTGGATTCTATTGAGAAATTCTACATGGAAAATCCCAATGACCTCTTGTTCAGCAGTCACACTTGCAACCAATAGACTTGTACGAGTCATGTATCGTACATGGCACGCGCGCATTGCATAAATAAGCACCTTTCCGTCACCTTGCACAAATTATAGTGTAAAGTGACAGTACACAATCAGCGTTCATATTTCATTTCATTCAATTCAAATATCAGAAGCATACACTACCCATATCAATACATTATAACGTTCCTAAAAATAATATATTATGGAATATACAGGATGTAAAAGACCTCATCACGAAGCCGTCAACCAAGCATTTTGTACATCAAACTAAGTCATCATCTCATCATCATCTGCCTAGCCTTTTCCCAACGATATTGGGGTCGGCTTCCAGTTTTACCGGATACATCAAACTAAGTAACTTAACGAAAAAAATATTGCTGGGAAACGACTTTTTTTTTGGGGTGAAAAATCATGATTTGTGGAAGAACTCAATGTAACGCACTCAAAATATTGTGCCGATGGATGGATTGAATAGTACGGGGATCATGGAGGTGTATAAAGTAAAAATCTTACATTAAAAACTTGTATTAAAAAAAAACTTGTCAAAAAGTTGGAACTTTGACCCCCAATATCTCCGTAACTAGAAGGTTCCTAGGTATGGTCTAGAACAAAAAAATGATCGCAATGACGGGGAAAATAAGTGCCTTTCGGCTTCGTTCAATATTCAATATACAATATTCTTTGGCTATTTGTGACTTATTATTCTTATTATTATTATTATATACAAGACCAATGAGGTTTTCGAGAGGTTTATGTTTGACAAAAGAATGTACTGTTTTCGAAATGTTACATAATTAATTTTAAATGATTTTGTTATCTACTAACATCAACAACCTAATAAATCTGGACTATATTTATATTCTATCTACATCTTCTTTATTTCTACTCTTAAAATTAAATAACGAAACTATTAACAAAACCAATCTGTGTTCAACGTAAAGAGCCGAAACTAAGCCGACATACGATATAACAGAAGCCAATTAAAAAGTTGCGAGACTGTAACAAGAAATCCAAACAAAGTTACTGAAGTTTGTGTGTTGTCCCGACATATTTGTTGCGCGTGATGTCAAGTTAGACTCTCTTGGACGATGCTGAGAAACTCTGGATATTTGGCGCAAGTTATAGGCTGATATACGTTTATACAATGGCAATAAGCCGCCCAAATTAGCTGTAGAACCGATGACCGTTGGGGTAGACGTGTTGCTGACTTGCGCGTTGCGCACTCTCAACATGGTGGCGGACACCATAGACATATTCACTGAGTGAGTTCACAAAGGCCACGTATCTGTGTAGCACGTAAGGTAAGTTACATTGTCGCATTAGATTTTATCTGGAATGGCAAAAGAAACGTGTGATGAATAAGTAAATAAATAAATTGGATAAATAGATAAATAGATAAATAGATAAATAGATAAATAGATAAATAGATGAATAGATAAATAGATAAATAAATAAATAGATGAATAGATAAATAGATGAATAGATGAATAGATGAATAGATGAATAGATGAATATATGAATAGATGAATAGATGAATAGATAAATAGACAAATAGGTAAATACATAAATAAATAAAGGTGACTGTTGGCAACACAACATTTAGTTTTCATTTTGATAGCACAAAGGCCCAGAGGCCATTCTAAAAATATCTGTCAGTGTCACTAAATGTCATCTATGGTTTAATATCTATGATTTACTGTACAAAACAAAATTACAAGAGACGGACGTATTTTTCAACTCAACTGCAGTTTTATTACAAATCGAAATCCCAACATGGTCCTTCGCGCAAAACAATAAGTAATACAGTCCACCCAGCGACAGAACGGTGAATAACGCGCCGCCACGCCGCCGGCTCGCCGCACGCGCCACCACGTGGCCCCGCTGCCCGCTGCCGCGCGCCGCAAACGCGTCGCATCGTCAAATTTTTTCAGTTGCTGCAGACATTCAGGTTTACAGAAAAATAACGTGTTGTCTCGTGCATGTGCAGTCAGACAATTTCAGTTGTAACAGCAATTTTACAGTGTGCGAAACAAGTTTTCGATTTCAAATATGGAAGGCGACCAAATTAAAACGCTCGTCAGGAAACGAGCGTCCATCAAAGGTATTATCTCGAAAATTGAAAACATATTCAAACACGAAGAGGGTTACAAGGAGTTATCTAAACAGGCGTTACTCCTAAAAGAAGAGCGTCTTCGCGAATTATTCAAGAAGTACGAAAACTATACATTGGAGATTTGCGCCATAGACCCCGAGCTCGATGATGGCGACGATGTAGAAGAAAAATACAGCAAAACGCTCACCGTCATCAGGGAATTATTGGATAAAATAAATTGTGAAAACGATTGTAAGAACGAGTTTCCAAAAAGCTTCAATACAAAGTTACCTACCATAAATGTACCAACGTACTCTGGTAAGTACTCCGAGTTCAAGCCATTCATACAACTCTTCGATTCACTCATCCACAACAATCAAAATTTAGATGACGTGCAAAAGTTTTTCTATTTACGTAATTTTCTGCGAGAGGAACCTCACGATCTGGTCAAAAATCTCACCTTGTCTACTGAGAGTTACCATGAGGCTAGGAAAATTCTACTCGACAGATACGACAACAAATATAAGATTACAAATGAACATATACACATTTTGTTAGATATTGTACCTATATGTAAGTCAACAGCAAGTAATTTAAGAAACTTTGTATCTGTTGTAAAACAACAAATTGCTGCCTTGAAAAATTTAGGACACTCTGTTGATCAATGGGATCCAATAGTACTTTGCATTCTGACTAGAAAGTTAGACTTATTGTGTAGTAGGGAATTTCAATTGGCTCGAGTACGAGATCCCACGGTTGCACACCTTATTGATTTTCTAGATAAGCGTGCACTTGCACTTGAGAATGCAGAGCGGCCACCGGAGAGATCCCAGCCAACTTCAAAGGTGACTCATGTTGCTGCTGTGAAGAAAGCGAATCCAGATACAGGTGCTCCTGCGGAGACTGTAGGAACAAGAAGCTGCTTGCTCTGTAAGTCCAACCACAAGCTTTTTACTTGTCCACAGTTTAAACTTATGTCTGCGAGTGATCGAATCAAATTTGCTACATCTAACAAGATATGTGAGATTTGTTTAAATAATCATAGTAAAAAATGCAGATATCACTTTAAATGTAATGTCTGCAAAGAAGGGCACAACACATTGCTCCACGAAGATAAAGCATCGTCTCCAGTAACATTGATGTCTGAGGCTGCCTCCGAGCAAGTACTATTGCCTACAGCACAGGTAAAACTATTAGCGAGCAATGGTACAGAGGTTCATGTCAAGGCTCTTCTAGATACTGGATCTCAGGCATCTTTCGTGACCAGAGAACTTGCAAACCTATTAAAACTGCAAGTTGATATAGCCAACACTCCAGTTATCGGTATAGGCAATACTTTAAATAAATTAAAGGAGAAGGTCCATTTAGAAATACATTCCCTCACTCAGAATTTTAAAATTTCAGTCACATGCTACTTATTGGACAAAATAACTTCAAAATTACCACAAAGAAAGTTTGACTTGCATAACTTAATTTTACCTCCCAAAATGTTGCTAGCTGACAAAAAGTTCAATGAGCCTAGTAACATACACATTCTATTAGGTGCTGACATATTTTTCCAGATCCTGCTGCCGCCTGAGCCTGAGCTTCAAGCTCTTCCATCCAGCTCGGAGGCAGCTGGTGGCAGTGTTACATCACTCACATCTAAAGCTCCAGTATTAAATACAAGACTTGGTTATGTAATTGCAGGTAACACACCTACACAACACACAGAACCAGTCATTACTTTATTTTGCAAAAAATGTGATTCTGATTTAAACAATTCTATTGTTGAGTTTTGGAAGTGTGAAAGTGTTCCAGAGACCTTCCCAGAGGTACATTCTGAACATGACTTGTGTGAAAAGATATTTTGTGAAAATGTCGAGCAAGATTCAGAAAATAATAAAATTCAAGTAATCTTGCCACTAAAGTTACCATTAGATTCAATCATTCAGGCTTTAGAAGATTCATTATATTTGGCATTGAAAAGATTTCACAACTTAGAACTTCGATTTAAAAAAGATTCTAATCTTTTTAGGTTATACCAGGAGTTCATTCATGAATATTTAAAGCAAGATCATGGTACATTAATTGATATAAGTCAATATAACTTATCTACTGATCCAGTGTACTTTTTACCACATCACCCTGTACTTTGGTTAGATAAAAAGACTACAAAATGTCGGGTTGTATTTGATGGTTCTATGAAAACCCGTACAAAAACATCTTTGAATGATTTATTACTTAATGGTCCTGTAGTACAAAAGGAGCTAGTAGATGTCTTACTGCTATTCAGAGTTGATGAATATTTTTTTATAACAGATATCAAAAATATGTTTAGGAATAAAAAAAATATATAATAAAAATACATCCCAAACACAGGTCATTACAGAATATTCTATGGAGAGACTCTCCAGACGAAAGTGTTAAATGTATTCAATTGAACACAGTTACATATGGCTTAAAGAGCTCATCCTATTTGGCAACTCGATGTTTAAAAATGTTGGCTGAAAAACACCACAACGACTATCCTATAGCTGCTTCTATTTTAAATAATTCCACATATGTTGATGATATTCTTTATTCAGAAAAATCATTGGTCGAATTATCAGCAGCAAAGGAACAACTAAGCAGTTTGTTAAGCTTAGGAAGTTTTCAGTTACATAAATGGGTTTCAAATTCGCCAGACTTGTTAAAAGACATACAAAAGGATCAACAACATTTTGATGAGATTGATCTAGAGAAAAATAACACTTCTTTAAAAACACTAGGTATGAATTACAATATTAAGTTAGACTCATTTATTATATCTAGTCCAAAAACTGTCAACAGCATGCCTCAATCTAAGCGTGAAATTCTTAGCTTCATAAGTGGATTCTATGACCCATTAGGTCTTGCTGGACCTATTGTGGTAAGCGCAAAGGCTATGATGCAACGCTTATGGCAAGAAAAATTGGACTGGGATTCTGTGCCAAATTGTGAACTGCTACAGCTTTGGCACAAGTTTTATAATAGCTTGCTTACAATGCAGCCAATGCTTATACCGCGACATATAGGTGTGCATGACATAAGCTTTACGCAAATTATAGGGTTTGCTGATGCATCTAGCAATACTGGTTATGGCTGTTGTGTATATCTAAGAGTCGTGGACTCAGTGGGTAATGTCAAGATATCCTTGCTTTGTTCGAAATCACGAATAAATCCTATTAATAAGAGTTTATCAGTTCCCCGACTAGAACTTAATGCAGCTCTGTTGCTGGCAAAGCTTGTTAGCAGAGTTCATCACATATTAACTGTTAAAATGCAAATACAGGATATTATAATTTATTCTGATTCACAAATAGCTTGGCTCAAAACTAACATAAACACACTTAAAGCTTATATAGCGAATCGCGTTAAGGTCATCTCACAACTTACACAAAAATACACATGGTCATATGTCAGCTCGAACGAGAACCCCGCTGATTGTCTTAGCCGAGGAGTCATGCCAAACGAGCTAGCCGATCATGACCTGTGGTGGAAAGGCCCTGCGTTTCTGCATTCACGTGAGTACAAGCCGCAATTAAATTTAATTTTGCCACTGGATTTACCAGAGGTTAGCGTTGACTCTGCATGCTTAAGTGCAATGCTTTGTATTACTTCTGGTGAGCAATCGTTATGTCTCGATTTTCTTGAAAAAAAATCTGAAATCAATAAAATGATAAGAGTTTTAGCTTACATCTTACGTTTCGTTCAGAATGCAAAGTCAAAAATAGTCTCTAAAAATAAACTCAATTATATTACAACTCAGGAACTTGATCTGTCATTGTCAATGATTGTAAAGTATGAACAACAAAAATATTTATCAGAAGATGTTCATGTCTTAAAATGTAAGAACACAATAACTAAAGGTAATTTAAAGCCATTATGTCCGTTTATTGATGACAGGGGCTTGATTCGCGTGGGTGGTCGATTACAAAATGCCTCCATTCCTTATACACAGAAACATCCCATTGTCTTACCTAAGGATTCACATATCACAAACTTAATTATTGTAAGTGAACATTTAAAAAACCTCCATGCGGGTTCAAAGCTTGTTCTGTCATCGATAAACCAAAGATTCTGGATTGTGAACGGTCTCAGACAAGTTAAAAAAGTGTTACATAAGTGTACTGTTTGTTTTAGATTAAAAGCTGAATCAGCAAAACAGTTAATGGGTTCTTTGCCGCCAGAAAGAGTCAATGTATGTCGCCCCTTCCAGAAGGTTGGTTTAGATTACGCTGGTCCGATCTCATTGAAAATAGCCAGGATCAGAAAACCTATAATCTCAAAAGGTTATATTTGCCTGTTTGTGTGCTTTGTAACAAAAGCTATCCATTTGGAGCTGGCCACTGATTTAAAAACAGAAACTTTTATAGCCTGCCTAAATAGATTTATATCGCGACGTGGATTGCCCACAGACATATATAGCGACAACGCTTCAACCTTCAAGTGCGCAAAGAACCAATTAAATGAACTACATAACTTTCATAACTCGCCAGTTCACCAAAGACAGGTGTGTCAATATTCAGCTCAAAAGAGGAGTAATTTTCATTTTTTACCTTGCTATTCGCCAGTCTTCGCTGGATTGGCAGAAGCTGGTGTTAAAAGTGTAAAGTACCACTTAAAGAGAGTGTTACTAAAGTCTATTCTTACGTATGAAGAACTGTATACAGTCATATGTCAAATTGAGTCTTGTTTAAACAGCAGACCTCTCATGCCATTATCCAATGATACAAATGATTATACTTGTATTACTCCAGGTCACTTCTTAATAGGAACTGCTTTAAATACTTATCCTGAGCCTAATGTAAACATAATAAAACAATCTCAATTTTGGAAAACTTGTAATGATATAAAAATGTCGTTCTGGAAGGTTTGGAGTAAGCATTATTTAAATTTGTTACAATCTCGCCCTAAGTGGCAAGACACCCAACCTAATGTAAAGGTAGGAGCATTGGTGATCCTAAGGGATGACAATTTGTCACCACTATACTGGCCCCTAGCCAGAGTCATAAATACTTACCCAGGTAAAGATGGCAAAGTAAGAGTAGTTGAAGTCAAAACTGCAAACGGCCACACACATAAAAGAGCTGTAATGAAAGTTTGTGTTTTACCGCTGGAATGTAGTGGTACTGGTTAATAACAATGATAACGTTTTGTCTTCAAATTTTACCTATCAGCTACATTGTTTCTATGGTAGTTAATTAGTAGGTATATTTTAATTTAGTTTAATATTGATAACATTTGCAACATAACAATTTGTGTGATAACGTTTTATCTTCAAATTGTATCTATCAGCTACATTGTTTATTAGGTAATTCATTAGTTTATAATGTTAATTTAGATTAATAATGATAAATATTAGGTAGTTAATTAGTTTAAGTTAATTTAGTTTAATAATTATAACATAATATTATCTCTTAAATAAAAAATAAAAATGTACCTATCGGCTACATTGTTTAACAAGTACTTTTACTTTAATTAGTTGAAGTTAATTTAGTTTAATATGAACAATTTTAGTTTCGTGTCTTATTGTTAATACTACATAATATCTTTAAACCTATATTGTCTATGTGAAATAGTAGGCTGTTTTATTTTTTGTATACTTTATTAATAAGTACTTAGCTAATTAATCTTTCAGTTGCCCCGCCAATATGTTGGCAACACAACATTTAGTTTTCATTTTGATAGCACAAAGGCCCAGAGGCCATTCTAAAAATATCTGTCAGTGTCACTAAATGTCATCTATGGTTTAATATCTATGATTTACTGTACAAAACAAAATTACAAGAGACGGACGTATTTTTCAACTCAACTGCAGTTTTATTACAAATCGAAATCCCAACAGTGACCGCGAATTGGCAAACGTGCCGAGAATCGAGTTGAAGGGCGTGCGATTGAGGAGGCCTATGTCCAGCTGCGGACTACGGTAGATTGATGATGATAATACGTTAATACTGATTGGTGTAGCCAGATTTGATTAACTTTCAATTCATCATCATAATCGTATTCGTCGAAAGACGTCGGCTGCCGAAAGCGATTGCGAGTGCAGGGGAAATAAATGACAGGAGTGTTTTTAGAACATGTCCGGATGCGAGCGTATTTCGTTGACCGGCTACTTAAGATTCCAGCCGTACGTACAGCTGTAGGTACGTAGTCCGTGTTTAACGTGCACAAATGCAATTTAATTACCTAATTTGAATAAATGGTTTGACTTTGACTTCTGTCATCGAGATTTTAACTGACACCAAGGAGGCCACAGAACTAGTGCAAGAAGACAAAAATAAACTGCATCCCCAACAAAGGCTCATAACTTACTTCATTTTAAGAGTTTCTACGGCTAGTGTCAGTAGCAATCAATATAGTTTCTAAACCAGTTTTTATTTCTAGCCTGGCACAGGTTTAGTGGATATCTTTCTTTTCAGAATCAATTTGATAACATGTTATAAAGTGTTGTTCTATTTGTAACTGATTTAAAAAAAGAGAGACTTTCCAAATTGAGATACAAGTTTTAGCCACTACAGCTTTAGTGAAGTCTATACAATCACAGACTTGTAGGAAATTAAATCATTGAAACGATTCAAAAAAGGAAAAATAAGTATGTTTAGCTCGTGGCTGAAACAAGGCAATATTGGCCGCACAATTACCTATGTAATAGACACAATTTTTTACGGAAAACAGGACCTTTGGTTAACATAAGTTAGCATTCATTTAATTACCTCTAGACCAACATACATAATTATGATATAATACAATTTGTGTTAGTAAATAGCACCTTAAAACTATATTAGTAACACTTCACGTACACCTTTAGATATCCTTGCACACGCTTTTGTGAAAAAAAAACTGCATAATTGGCTGAAAAACCGCACCCAAATTGACTTGTTCAGCTAACTTTTAAAATAGAGCAATAGTTGTCAGTGAGGTTAAAAAGCGACGTCGTTGCCAGTTGAAAATTATGATGTTCATGATGCGTTTGGAAGGTTTCCAAGGCATTGTTGCAATACCCGATCACGATAACGAGCTAAACATTGGAGGACCGATATTATTTATTGGTTGAGACTGATTTTTGTGGAGTTGAAAAATAACGAAAACTTTGACTCGATGAAAAAGTTTTGGTTCAGCAGACGATTTTCTACAGATCATAAAACCAACTTAAGGCATCTCTCAAATCTGTGGACGGTGAGCTATGGGCTGGCTCGCCATCCATCCGTCTATGTCGACACGGCGCGTTCGTGTTCCACGCGTGCCTCAAAGAGATGTCAGCAAAAGGAAGGGGTCCGCAAGGGCCGATGCTTGCCGGGGTTTCGGAACTGTTCGAAAGAGATACCGTGGCCCCGGAACACAAAGGGCGATGAAGAAACATGGATGGGTTTTAGTCAGTAAAAGTCTGACACTCCCCACTCCTGCTGATGATTTCCCATCCGAAAAAAAAGGCATCTCCCGAATCGCAAGAAGGCGTTTATTGAACGTACGCTCCATAAATTCATTCTATCTAATCTGTAGTCCATAATTTTTGCTCGTGGCAAAATAATAACAGCCGCTGGGGTCGATCTATATGTTAAGCCGGTTCTCTATTGTATTACCTAACTTTTTTATTCATAATTTAAAGTGCCATAACTTTTTTTGTCCTAATCATCATTTGTCCGAATGATAACTTACCCGAACTTAATATCACATAATATCACATGCCATAAAATTGAAATCCCTAAATACAATATGCCCTAAACCCGTTTGTCATAAATATTACAATCAATAATATACAAAAGACTAAAAACCGTTTTCAATAATAGTTATAAATCCTAAATTCAAAAATATATGCAATGTTTTGATCTTAATAATATTTTTAAAACAAACCGGTATGTTCCCAGACGTTCCCAAAAGGGAACTGAACATTGTTATTTTAATTGTGTCTGTAATTACGGGCTACAGGTTAAGTATTACTTAGCTTTTGCTATGCTATAACACATTTTTATACAATATTGCTCTTATGAAATTTGTAAGAATTAAAAAGTAGAACCATCATAATATCGCAGAAAATTCACAGTTAGAATCTTCTTTTGGCATACATTTCATATCAGTAGTCACTAAAAGGCAGAAAATCAATCAATCAAATAAACATACACCAAACAAACATACACAAACAAACATACACTATGCATGCAGCAAGCATACAATAAGCTTGCAGCAACCATGCAGCATGCAAGCACGCATACAGTATGCAAGCAAGCATGCAGAATGCAAGCGAGCAAGCAACATGCAGCAGGCATGGTTTCTGTCACGGCTCCGGCGCTGCGGGGCTCCGGCGGTCCCACGCGAGCTAATCGTCGCAGATGTGTTTAACGCTCACCACCGCAGCTTCGGCTTGCTGGCCGGCTTGGCCGGCCAGCCTCAGCAGCGGCGGCGAGTGTTACAACCACCTGCTCCTCAACTCGCGGGCCGCCTCGCCCCTTCGCGCCTACGCGATTTTAAATTACACTCTCGTGGTAGGGCAGACAAGACTGCGTGGGGTCGGATTTACAGCGATTCGTTTCTGTCACTAAAACCTAACTTTAGCAAATGTTTTAGGACCAAAAATTTCATTATACTTATATGAACATTCGGAATAATACACGTTATATAATAAAATACTTAGGACATTTGACTTTATGGCATGTCAAATTAGAAGATTCAATTATTATAGTATTTGATATTATGACAGAATAGTTTTAGAAATAAAGATAATTATGTAAAACTAAATTTCGGGATTTTGAACATTATGGTTACTGAAGTTTAGAGCAAACGTTTTATGGATAATGATTTTCGGACAAATTTTTTTAGGAGAATTAAGGGAGTACCGTTAAGCCACGTTTGGCTAAGTTGGTTCGTGGATGAGGGGTGACCGCCTATTCAATACGGAGTCCTCCGTGCCATTGACAGTCGTTACAGGTAGCCAGTGGCCCGAAAGTCGGACAACCAGTCTTACCAAGGGGTATCATAATATTACCCAGTACTAACTGGGTTGTGGAGGTCAGATAAGCAGTCGCTCCATGTAAAATACTGGTATTCAGCTGCATCTGGTTAGAATGAAAGCCGACTCCAACATAGTTGGGAAAAGGCTAGGCAGATGATGTAGTCTATAATTATTAATTTAAATTATTAATTAGTAATTTTATAAGTTCACAAATCAATCCAGAAACCAGTAAAACACCCACTTAAAATCTTAAACAGAAATAATTTTAATTAGAAATATCGGGAGTGTCAAAATACAAAAAAAAAATACGCCTCAAAGGCTTTCTTTTTCTGAAGGCAGTTTAGAAGGAAGCGAACCAGTAACTTACTTTCTTTTTTACCTGTTGTTTATCTTAAAATTTCTAAGAATTTGAATTATTGAAGAGTGATTTTTTTCTCGCGCTATTGTCTTTATTAAACCTCGGATCATTACTAAAAAAGATTTTAGACTTTTTTGTCCTTATGTACGGTTGAAGTAGCTACTTGGCACTTTACAATGTAATTTGTGGGATAAACTGTAAACCAAATAGGTTGTTCGATCGTACTGTACATAACGCCTGATTACTCCAAAGTGTAAGGAGAAAAGAAGTGTAGGTACCTATAAAACCACATTTCGTCAGTCATATTTAATAGGGGCTAGCCTATTGTCATCAAGAGAGCACAAATCCAGACTCCAATCTAAAAAATAAATTCCGATATAAAATCCCAATAACAATTTGGCCTACCTAGGCATCGAACCAAAGACCTCAGCCATGCTCAGCACATGCCACTACTAAACCAACGAGGTATTTCTTATCCACTACTACTACAGTAAAAGGAAAATGCAATTTATTCAGTCGTAGCAACAACTGCTGGAGCTTGAATAGTGCCATCTGCCTCGAACTATCGAATATTTAACGGTTTAAGGAGCTTAACTCTATTGCGAAGTCTTACTCTATTGTAGGATAAAAGGTCAAGCGTTTTTATAAAATTGGCTTTTACAGGAACTTTAACTGTTCGTAGCGAAAACGTTATTCGACCATAATATTTTTGTGTGAGTACCATAAAGCAAACACCTTGCCAGTAAAAAAATAAGAACATTCAAATGTAGCCAGCGTAATAAAACAAAATACTTTAAATCTTTCGTTCGGATACAAGCATTATCGTCGATAATGAAAGGCGTATTCATTATTAATTCGAGATATTGGTGAAAGAAAAACTAATTTTTTCACTCGACGTTGTGTAGGTTTTAGAAAATACCCTGCTTAACCGCTCAATCCAAAAAAAAAACAAAAGCGTTATTGAAACTCCTGGGCTCCTTCATTGAGACAGAAAATGCCGTGATCCGAGTATCAACTCCCTAAAACATACATGATTCCCTGTTCGCACTGAAAAGATAAAATATTCTATGAATAATTCACACGTCATACATTCGACAGGGCTGAATAAGATCGTCTATTCGTCTCGTCAACACAACGAAGAAAAACCTTGAGCGAATACTTTCTCGAGCTCTCAAATGCGTTTCGGTGATGTTTGCTTAGATATAGCGATGGAGTATGTATGTAAAATAATAAGTGATTTATACTTCGTCCTGTTATATTTTTCCTGACGCTACATTATTTTGTTTTTACTAGTTCAAAAATGTGTACCTTTTTTCCGGATTGGAAATCATCAAATGACTTCTCCCGCTCTGGGCGGAGCAGGAGGGAGTGTCAGACTTTTACTGACTAAAACCCATCCATGTTCCTTCATCGCCCTTTGTGTTCCGGGGCCACGGTATCTCTTTCGATCAGTCCAGCAACCCCGGAACACGTTAGGTCTCACGTTACATTTGAATAGTTCAGGGGATAAATGTATCCCAAAAAGTAATTTTCAGCGAAGCTTTGTATCGCGGAAGGTTTGTATATTTATTTCGATAATCCAGAAATGTATACCTTAGTCTGTAATCTGCTCAAGCGTAGAAGAAAATGATCCTTTTGAAGATCAAAAACGTACATTCTTTTCCCATTTGACCTCGGTGTAACCGTCAAAAGAACTAAAATCGAGGAAAAAATACTAAAACCTTCGAGAATCTGCCTCAATCTAAATGAACCAAATTAAGCTTAAGCGACATAAAACCTCGAAATCCACCATTAACTCATGCACGTTTTAAAAATGACTTCAAATTTTATTTGATGAAGATTACAATAAAAAAGCTGTAACGCTCCCCGATGCCGGGGCGAGCTTTTGATGAAAATACAGTATTCAACATTCGAGTCACGATTCCGTTAAATTTCCCTAAAGATAATAAACATTTCCGAGGTAAATTAAACAGTTGTTTCGTACGGTATGGTATACTGGTATTTTTTCATCGACCTTCCCGCAAAAGTTAACGTGTTATTTTAAAAATACCCTCCGTTACCCATGGACCTTAATAAGTAAGGTATGGAAATTAATGTAATTATACTGTAGCAACGTTAATTACGGCGATAATTAAGTCTTTAGGTCAAAGGTTGATTTGAGTGATATGTTGGTATAGATAATAATTGGGAGGAAAGGACGGAAAGAGTATAATGGAACGTTATATACGAACGAAGGTCCTTTGGTCTTTGAAGTCAGGATGCGATAATAAAAGGAATAATGTTACAAGAAAAGTTTTTTTGTCTGTTATTTCAGGGGCTTTTACGTCAAATAGCTATGTGTATGTTGCTTCCTCATTAGATGAAAAACAGACATTCTTGAACAATATAAATCGGCGAAGAAATTACACACGTTACCTTATAGTTCTATTAAATTGAGTGTTCTAAGTAATTACTTCAAAGAAACCTTTCTGCTTCTGACAGGTGTAATTATTATGATTATCAAATACAGCTCCATATCAGCACGAAAATTAACTATATCTTAATTACACATAGGTTTTAGAGGTGTCTGTTTGAAGCCCTATAAACTGGTAATTAAACATTTGCGATTCGGGTGTTTCTGTGAAAATTAGCTAGTGGATTAGTAAGATTTATATTTTCAGTTCTGGGAATACCTCAGCGACATTATAATTATATCGCCGAGGTATTCTTGTCATCTTGATAGTTTAGATAATTTCTCATGAGGGACCTTAGCCGAAGGGACTGCTTCGCTGATAGTTTGAATATTTTAAAAATAAATACCAAGAAAATAACGCCCATAAGGTAGACGCTAACCTTGAACTTAAAAAATGAATGTCAAGAAACTATGATAAATTTGGTACTGAAGTCAAAAATAAATGTCCTTTTCTTCAACAAAACTGTTCACTTAAAACTAAACGATCGGTAGATAAAACTCGAATGTATTGTGACTTTATTTATCACCCAATACTTGAGTTGCAACGCCATAACTGAACTGAGTAAAATACGGCCTCCCGCTACAAGTCTGTTGACAAAGTTATAGAGATACTAGATGGAACATTGAATATACTTTAAAGCGAAACAAATTGTCGAGCTCTGCATAAAAATGAGTGTCTTTTCTAGCTAGTAGATCAATGCAAGAATTATAAAAAAATTTTTTTATTAATATTTGAATGTCCCACTGCTGGGCAAAGGCCTCCCCTTTCTCCTTCCAAACCTCTCTGTCCTGTGCGATATCTGGCCATGTTCGCCCCGCAAACGAAATCAGATCGTCACACCACCTTCGTCGCGGTCTGCCGCGACGGCGATTTCCTCCGATAGGTATCCCAATGAGTAACGATCGTTGCCCATCTCTGTGCGCATTCGTGCTACGTGGTCAGCCCACTCCCACTTCAGCTTTGGACATTCAAACAGGCTAACGTTTTTTTTTTTTTTATTTTTTTTTTTTTTTTTTATTATGAATTAGTTATTATTGATCAAGAATAATTCTCAAAAGAAAGATTAGAGTGAAATGAACACTCAAGTTTAACTTCCTCGAGCCAGCGAGTGTGCCTGTATGCCCGGTACGACATATGATATCGCCGTCTTCGTAATCTTGAAGACCATACATTTTTCGATTTTTGGATTCTGGTGGACACCAAGATAGAGAAGATTCTCCAAGCCTGTGTCTACCGTTCTTACAGCGGAAAACAGGAGACGAGCCAACTCACCGAATACCTTAGTATGGCAGCATATGCGGCTCAACAAAAGTACTTTCCCTACTTACCTATCTTCGTAAGTCATTTATTGGATGGGCCTACATTTGACCTTATCACGTGTAACATGATGACACGGCTATCAAGATGAACGATGGCCTACACCTTTCTCAAATGTACTCGTGCCTATAAGACTCTTGTACGTATATAAGTACGCTTAGTATACTGAATATATTTATTAGACATTTTCATGTAGGTAATTCGTTCCTCGATTCGATTGAATGACAAAGCTATTCCGATAACGACTTACTAGTCGGACAAAATTTGAGAAGTAGTTCGATGAAAAAGAAGTAGTTCTTTGTTTTATCCAGTAGCACTATCTCCTTGCACCAATGCATTTTGTATACTACCCACGTAGATGCACTAGCAACGGTTGAAGGCAAATAAATTCCGCGATTTGTGGTTGGAAAGCTTCCAGGGCGCTGTTGTTGGTCGACTTGGGGATGTTAGGTGCCCAAACACGGCTGGTAAGCTCTCGCAGAGATAGTCTGTGATATATATTTTGTTGCTAATTTATTTTGGCAATGTTGCTGGTCGTGGGAGATGATTAAGGGACTTTTTTGAATGTTTCTTTGATGACTGGTGATGGGTTTTGTTGTGTGTGTGTTGTTCTAGACTGTTTAAATGAGCGTATAGAGAAGACGATGTAGTCTGGGCCTTACTTTTATAAGGAGCTAGATAAGTCCTTATTGATGAAAGAATATCCAATCTAACATCTATTATAATATGCCTTCTCGTTTGAATAATTACATAAAATTCTATCTTTAATTATTCATTTTTTATTCTATACTAATATTTTGAATGGGTAAAATTTGTTTGTAAGTTTGTAAGTAGGGGTAATCTCCAGAACTAATGATCCAATTCTAAAAATTCTTTCACTGGCAAAAAGCGACATCAATCCTGGGTGGTATAAATAGGCTATTTATTATATTTTTATCATGCATTCACTGAGTTATCACGATTTTTGCGAACGAAGTTGCGGCGAAGTACTAGTTACAAAATAATAAATAATTATAAATATCATCATCATTAGCCTATAATATTCCCACTGCTGGGACACGGCCTCCTCTCAATGAGAGGGAATGGGCTATAATCCACCACGCGGGTCCAGTGCGGACTGGTAGATGTCACATGTCTTCGCATTTTTGGTTCTAGGACATGCCGGTTTCCTCACGATGTTTTCCTTCACCGTTCTGAGAGCAGCAGTGACGAAATAAATTACACAAAGTAATGCACCTGTCTGGCTTCGAACCCACGACTTACTGTTCGTAAGTCGGGGCCGCCACCACTGGGCCACCGCTGCTCCATAATTATAATAACCACGTCTATTTAGTTTTTGATTATTTATACAAAAAATGGTAAATTTAGCTTGCCTCAGGGTTTCTGATTATCCATAATTTAATCTAATAGAAAATCTCGACTTTGTTATTTTGATCAAACATTCATAGCAGCTGATATTATAGGATGGTCTAAATCGTGATCGTGGGTTTAAATACAAAAGATTTTTTTTAACAAGATCTATTTATTACCAAGATTAAATAGTAGCTTTCTTTTTCATTTGTTACAATGAATAAGAGGGCAGAGAGAATGTTAAACTAATTCAATTTTAGAACACAATTTAGTAATTAGTTTCCTCTAGCTACAAAAGTTTATATATTTTGCCGTAATTTTGTTAGTAAAATTTATAGGTACTATCTGTAGTCTTACTTAAAACAATGAAATTAGAAAATAAAAAAGCGAATACTAGAATAGGGTGGAAATAATGTAAGGGTGGCGAAGCTGGGGGCGTTTGAACGTAAATCTTTAGTAATCTTAACGTGAAAGTTGGATTTAATTATAATTAGATACAAGGATTGGATTATTTTGTTTAAATCGAGTTTTTTGGATTTTTACAAACATGAGTCCGGGAGTCTAGTCTCAATGCTGATTATAAAGTGTTAGGTATGATTTCCAGGTAAGGTTATGTCTCACATGAAAAACACCGAGTTATATCTTGTGTTTGTGCCTGACTAATTATTAACCATAACGGGCGAAATACAGGAAAGATGTTATGAAATCTGGAAGTCTTTGAACAGGGTTAACCCAGGACGGTCCCAGCAAGGATAACCAAGGCTGGTGGTCGCTATTGAAGACGCCAAACTCATAGTCAAATTCTGAATAGACTCAAATTAAAGAGTCCAGAATAAGAGAGAGATCATCATCAGCGAAAAGGCGCTGGAGAAAACATTTCGCCCAAAACAATACCGGGCATATCCAACCATTCGGGTCAAAGGTTCTCGCGACAGTAGACAATACCAGTCGTTTAGTCCAAGTGTGTGGTGACTCCAAATCGACATCATACGTAAAGGTGTCTTGGACTGGTCGGTACTGAACGCCGAGAACGGCCAACATAGCAGGGTTGTCAGCATTTTCAAACAAATGAGGATCCTGCTTATGATCCTCTTCCACATCTTCCAACAGTGCTGGCGAGTTGGACACCCACTTACGCAACTCATAGCCAGCGGAATCCAAAATTTGAACCAACTCGTCACGCAACAGGATAGCTTCCTCAACCGTGGAAGCCCCAGTGCAGACGTCATCAACATACAAGTCCGTTTTCAAGATGGCGGACGCCCGAGGGAACTTCAAGCGTTCTCGGTCCGCGAGCTCCCAAAGCGAACGAATAGCAACAAAAGGGCTCGATCGAAGGCCGTACGTATTCGTGTTGAGCTCATAAACAACCATGGGGTCCCGGGGATTCTCTCGCCACAGGATCAACTGATAACGTCTGTCATCCCGGTGAATAACCGTTTGCCGGAACATCATTTTGATGTCAGCCACAAAGACTACTTGATGACGACGAAAAGACGTGATGACATCACAAAGGTCCCTCAACAATTTGGGGCCGGAGTGCAAGCAATCATTCAAAGAGACACCAGAGGAAGTCCGCGCAGACCCATCAAACACTGTGCGCAGCCTACCGGTGGATGCCTTGAGGAATTAGCTACGGTATTTTGTCGCATTGAAGCGGTACTAAATTCGCGTCCATTGTGCCCGCTCTCTTCGGACCCGAACGATTTGGAGGCTCTAACCCCGGGCCATTTCTTGATTGGACAGCCACTTGTCGCTCTGCCTGAGTACCCTTTTGTTGATGTGAGCCAAAATCGGCTATCGCGGTTTCAGTTGGTGCAACAGCTCACTCAGAGCTTTTGGAAGCGTTGGAGCTTAGAGTATCTGCACATCCTCCAGCAGCGCGTCAAGTGGACTGATAAAACTCAACCGCCCAAGATAGGAGACCTCGTCCTTATTAAGGATGCCAACCTTAAGCCTCTGTATTGGCGCAGGGGGCGCATTCTCAATTTGGTGGCTGGCACCGACGGGGTACCTCGTTTTGCTGAGGTTTTGGTAGATGGATCGGTTATGACGAGAGCGGTCGCAACCTTGTCAAGACTGCCAATTGATTAGCGGACGGGACGGCCCGTCCGGGGGGGGTAGATGTTTCATCCCATAAGTTTCCGAACGCAGTTTTTTTGACGTTTGACAGATGACGTTTCAGTTGTCAGTGCGATGACGTTTTGGTTGTCAGTGCCATCTTGGTTGAAAAAAGGTCGCTAGCGTTGTCTTGTTTTTTTGGTGCACGCTGCTGTCGTGTAATTATTGATTAAAACTTTGAGTTAATGTTAATCCGATACAATCTTGATCGGTGTTTGATATTTTGTTGATAATTGAGTGAAAATTAAGACATTTTGCCATCTTGCGTCGTGACCGCGAATAATTTGTTGGTTAAGTTGCCGGCTTTGTGTCGTTTGGATGCCGGTAACTTCCTGAATTCAGTGCTGGACTATTGTAAATCCCCAATTGGGTTAGCAAACCGGGATAAGATTCAGTTGGACATTGACTGAAAAGTGCCACGTGTGTGATCTGAAGGTTTGAACAGGCAGTCGACGGTACGCGCTGTGGGGCGTCCTTTGGAATATCGTCGAATCTACATAACTTCACATGCACAACACAAAACACATTTACACTTACACCCCACCCAGATACGACGTGACCAGGGACTACGCCACATCTCCGGTTCCAACGTGATGGTAAGTGTATCTAATATTTGTTTTCCGCTTGTCGATTGGACAAGCATTATTTGATTAGGGCTCCGCGTAATCGCGGACATCGTGAGTCTGCTGGTGCAGTCTCACACAACTGGTAGCAGAGCGTGGTTTCCATCAAGTTTAAAATGATTTTCCTAGAAAGTCCTTAAAGTTCTACTTTTCAGATTTTTTTCTTATTTTCTAAACTTATGGTTCAAAAGTTAGAGGGGGCGGGGACACATTGTTTTTTACTTTTGGAGCGATTATTTCCGAAATTATTGACATTATCAAAAAATGACTTTAGAAAACCCCTATTCATTTTTAAATACCTTTCCAACAATATATCATACGTTAGGGTTGAAATTAAAAAAAAAAAACACTTTCCACTTTACATATAGGGGGGCTACCCTTTTTTCAATTTTTATTTTACCACTTTGTTGGTGTGATAGATATACATATTGGTACCAAATCAGCTTTCTAGTGCTAACGGTCACAGAGATTAAGCGAGGACGGACAGACGGACGGACGGACGGACGGACGGACAGACATGGCGAAACTATAAGGGTTCCTAGTTGACTACGGAACCCTAATAAAAAAGAGGCCCAATCACAAGCGCGATAAGTCGATTTTAAAACGAAAAACACTCTTTTCACATAAAAATACCTTCATAATTTAAGATTTTATTCATACATAATTATTATGGATAAGATAAAGATAAAGATAAAGATATATTTATTGCGTAACTGTGTACATCAAGGTCTTAATATTAAACATTACATTTCCAGTCTCAACAGTCCACCCAAGTCGGGTATGCAATAGTGTTTTAAGCAATTAAGTTCCCAAAAACATTATTTCTTGTCAAAAAACTCATGCAGATTATAAAATACATTATTAATTAACATTTTTTTCAATTTATTTTTAAACATAACTCCATTCAATTGCCTAATTGCCGGCGGTAAATGATTGTATACACGAATAGCAGTTACATAGGTACTTTTATAATACATCATATTGTTAATAACTGGTAAATTAATGTCATATTTATATTGTTTCCGAATGTTTCTCTTAGAATTTGATTTGAGATTAAAATATTGCATATTGTTTTTAACAAATAAACATAATTCGAGTATGTAAATACCAGTCAGTGTCAGGAAACCCTCCGTTTTGAAGACATTTCTTAATGATTCGGTACTATGCATGTTATATATTGTCTTAAGACATTTGGATGATACTCATCATCTGCCTAGCCTTTTCAGAACTATGTTGGGATCGGCTTCCAGTCTAACCGGATGCAGCTGAATATTTTATATGGATCTACTGCCTATCTGACCTCCACAACCCAGTTAGTACTGGGTAATACGGTTCCCCTTGGTAAGACTGGTTGTCAAACTTTCTGGTCATTGACTATCTGTAACAATGTAACAAATCTACTTGCTCCTATAGAAGAAAAGGGTAAGCAGACTTGTTCAATTTAAATTTTAATTAAGGGAAAGATATAAAATACAGCTAGTTACATAAAACACCTACCTAGCACGCACTCTCATAGTTTTATAGTTCACGCACTTAGATGGATAAGAATGAGTTCACCACTGTAGGATCGGAAACAGGCGTCAGGGTAGCAGGTCTATAGCAGAGGGACGTCGAGGATCACCTTCAGGAAACTTTAGCTGGAAGGGCGTCGTGCAGATCTAGAGTCCAACAGGTCAGCTCTGTAGTAGGGCAGCGTAGATTTCAGGGCCAGAATAGCTCAGCATCAGGAGGAGCTCGTGGCTAAATAATAACAGCCGCTCGGGTCGATCGTTAGGTTGAGCCGTGCTTGCCTAGGTTGGTCTGTGGATGGGTGACCGCCCATTACATACCGAGTTTTCTCCGTGCCTCGGAAAGCACGTTAAGCCGTTGGTCCCGGCTGTCATTTGTAGATCTTTGACAGTCGTTAGGTAGTCGGAGGCCCAAAAAGTCTGACAACCAGTCTTACCAAGGGGTATCGTATTACCCGGTACTAACTGGGTTGTGGAGGTCAGATAGGCAGTCGCTCCAATAATAAGAGAGAGATCATCATCAGCGAAAAGGCGCTGGAGAAAACATTTCGCCCAAAACAATACCGGGCATATCCAACCATTCGGGTCAAAGGTTCTCGCGACAGTAGACAATACCAGTCGTTTAGTCCAAGTGTGTGGTGACTCCAAATCGACATCATACGTAAAGGTGTCTTGGACTGGTCGGTACTGAACGCCGAGAACGGCCAACATAGCAGGGTTGTCAGCATTTTCAAACAAATGAGGATCCTGCTTATGATCCTCTTCCACATCTTCATTCTTCATCTTTTCACGGCCAGGACATATCCATGAGCCGTCAAATTCTTTACGCACTCATGGATATGTCCTGGCCGACTACACTTGTCAGATGAGATGATGGCCACACGAAAACTAAGATTTAAAAAAGGAAGACTACTTTGGGGAAACGAGCTGACGGACGGCTGGAAAAAGTCTACTCTTGGATCTGATTAGATGTGCATCAGATAACCGCTTGGTTTACGCTGTCAGATACAAAAACTACCCAGGGGATCCAGCTAAAGATCTACCTGGGACTATCGATCCCCCGATCTTCGGAACCTAGCTACGTGCCTGACTTTGCACTCGTCTTGCAAAGTAATCCTGACGCTGAGCTATTCATCATCCGCCTAGCCTTTTCCCAACTTTCTTGGGGTCGGCTTCCAGTTTTACCGGATGCAGCTGAATACCAGTATTTTACATGGAGCGACTGCCTATCTGACCTCCACAACCCAGTTAGTACCGGGTAATACGATACCCCTTGGTAAGACTGGTTGTCAGACTTTTTGGGCCTCCGACTACCTAACGACTGTCAAAGTTCAACAAATGACAGCCGGGACAAACAGCTTAACGTGCTTTCCGAGGCACGGAGGAAACTCGGTATGTAATGGGTGGTCACCCAGCCACAGATCAACCTAGGCAAGCACGGCTTAACCTAAAGATCAACCCGAGCGGCTGTTATTATTTAGCCACGAGCTCTTCATACTTATGGATGATACTGATTGTGCTTTTTGCAAACAATTTAACTAAAATGATAATAATAAGATAATTGTATTTTGGATTAAAAAATCGACGTATTTACGTTACGTTTACACGGCCCAATCGTGCTAGGGCCTCAGTTATAAGTATCAATAACATAACGTGCTAACTGCCAGTACAATATTACTATCATACCTTCGACCACAAGATCACGCCCGTCCACTTAATCCAGCCGAGCATTCTTCCAGTCCAGTCTAGAATCTCTAGGTGTTCAATCTCACTTGATTGTAAGTACGTGTCCCGTTCACAGCGTTTATTACTAACAGCTATGTGTAATAACTGTATTATTTGGTACGTTTAGGATTGTGTTGTTATCTTTATTTTTATATGTGAAACCTAACAGGTTCGGTACGTGTTTACTAGTTGTTTTTGGATTTTATTTCGGTTTGGTTTCGTGTAACTGCTGTATCTAATATTTTTTATTTGTACTGTGGATTTGATTTTTATTTGATAGGACACACAAAATAACTGTACGTTAAAATTATTGATAACGATTTTGATGAAGCAAGTATGAATTATATTGATACTTTATTATATTTTCTTTATGACGTGTTTTATCCTAATAGGTATTTTTCAACGGAAAATTTTTAAACTGGCTATTTTGACTTTTTAATGTATCCATATTTTCAATCTCATTGCCGGGTATCATTCAAAGAAACTATTCTATAGAGCGGGCCATACTCAGTATAACCCTCTTAGATTAAGTGCGTAACACCGAAATCCGCCGTCTGACGAAAGTCTACGACGTTGGAGACCAGGCAGTTCGTCTCAAGTGAACCTGGGCAGGACATCTGGTGGAGATGGCCGATGAAACAAGGCTTTGACTGAGTGGTGACCAAGGAATGGCTACAGAAACCAATAGGCCTAGCCAAGTTACAAACGTTTCATATCGATTCTCTTTCTACAATCGTAAACGCCTTGGCGTAAGAGATTGTAGGAAGCGCTAAATTGGTGACCAAGCTAACACGACTGCGTCGATCGCTCGTTCTGTAATGTCTGTTGCAAAAACCTATACTTCAGTCTATACTAAGCGTTCCTACCAAAGAGAATAGCAATCAACATTGTAGAAACGATAACATTCTATTATATCATTTTGAACGATGTAAACTTGTCTACGAATTTTCTATTCGGTTGTGTTGATCACGTAATTTAACGTTGAGATGATGTCATTCCCATACATTTGATTAGTTTTCTACAAGCGTTAACGATTGTAGATTACCAACTTGGCTAAGCCTGCAGGGCCGTCCTAAAGCTCGTTGGGTTGACGAAATCGTCAAAGTCGTGAGAAACACCTGGATCAGGGACGAACACAACCAGGAAGTGTGGCGGAAGAAAGGGGAGGCCCATACCCAGCAGTGGGTAATTCCGGGCTAATATGATGATGATGATTCAAATAAATTACACTGATTGGGCAAAAAAAAGCATATTTTGATTTAAAAAAGCATAACTGGAAAAATCTGGACAAAGGGACCAAATAAAATGCAAGGAAATGCGTACAGACAGTTTTATTGAAATTTTTACAACGAAACACTATCACAATATTTATTTTGTGTAGGCACTGGGACACATAAAATTACGACTTCCCATACAAATGTGGAACTTCCGCGCAGTTAGCTTGCCAGCATATATCATGCGTTGAATGCCATGTTGGGTGGCCGGCGACCGAATGTTCTGTCCTATAAACTAGCAGGCTTCTTAAAAATATGGTGGATTTTATTTATTTGTTTGTTTTCAGCCGTGTGGTATCCGGCAGAGTAGAATAGAACCAACCCATTACACTCACGGGTGTCGTATGGCGACTAATGTCTGAGGCAGAACACCTTGCGCCTCCGTAGACCTGAAGACCTGAGAATGGGCAACAGCGTTTTCTGTTAGTCTTTCATCACTGCGATCTCCAAGCGTGGAGATTATGGCAAATTCCTCCCATCATGGGAGAGGCTTATGTCCAGCAGTGGACGTTATGGGCTGTTGTTGTTTGTTTTTGTAATCTTTTGTGGGATTGTGTGTTGGAAACTATTTAATTTGTGGCTAAGATTGGTGGATAAAAGAAGAAGTTTTATAAGATGTGTCAAATGTAATGCAATCGAAGTATAAATGCGCTTATCTAGCCACATTTTGAGAGCAGAATGCAGAAATTTACAAAAACTAAGTGATGCCTCTCTGTGGTATACACCTTCAATCTACAATTCGTATTAGGGCTGGACTCCACTGAAGCACAGAAGAGACGAGAATGGAGGAGATAATTATGTTCCAAACCACCTATAGAATTTTGTTATTCAACTGCTCGTTTAGTTTTAGTGGAAACGGTTGAGTAGAGAGGAGAGGAAATGTCATAATATAGGGTAGACGACGAAAAAATATCGAATTAGTGCGGCGTGCAGGTTTGTATATTAAATCCTCTCCTCTTTGTTTCGCATATCTCCACTTGTCTTCGCTTTTGTGGAGTTCGGGCCTTAGTCGGGGCCTTTATACTTACCACCTGGGTCAACCTGCGTTCTCGCATTACTTAGACACATTAATATAATTTACATGAATAAAAACGTATTAAACCTTGAACTTTTCTCATTATAAATTAACCTGCTTTTACACATGTATTTTTCAACACAAAACCAACCAGAACATTTAATTTTGTAATAAAAAGTTGTACGATTACTGTAGCATTGAAATAAAAGCCCTTTAATTTCATTAAGCGTTAAAACTGACGATGTTTCAGACAAGTACACGCGCGCTTTATTACAGGTAAATACGTTTTTAACAATTGATTCCATTGTACAAAATGAAATACTATTTTAAATGGCGTTTTATTGTCCTGAGTTTCCTTTACTTCGCCACTTGATGTCGATTTGAAAATGTTTGTGAATTGTTTCAAATGTTTAATTCAACATACTCGTAAAACAGACTGTGTCCTATTCAAAGCGATTACGACTAGTTACCTAACTACTAATTGTGACGAAATCTAATGGGTACCTTACTGACCTATTTATTTATTATTACTTAATAATAAGAGTTACCTCCAAAGCCGCAACCACCCGCTTAGTTTGTGCCCAATTAATGGCAATAGGCTCACCCCTATTACATAAGACTTAAACATTACTTATGTGGTGAAATGTGGGTGTACCTAATAGGTACACCTCTGCCTAACCCATCGGAATACAGGCGTGGTGATATGCTTATGTGGGATAAGTTATGGAAGCAGGCGGCACTTTGCGGAAATCTTTAACACCAAATTTTATGTAAAATATCCAGTTTTAATAACAGTGGTGACCACCAGAAAAGCTCCAATACAATGAAGCTCGACGAAGTCCCAGAGAAGTAAAGTCTTGGATCCCGCAACGAAATTAATCAGAAAAGTATAGCAGAGGAGTAGGAAAACCACAATTTCTCCAGTTTGCAAAAAAACCTTACACATTTAAGTCATTATGACGTTCAATCCCACAAAAAATCCCTTAATAATCTGTAATAAACATCCCTATTATTCCACAACCCTCGCACATCTCAGTTTTAAATAACCCTCCCGTGGAAATTATTCAACAAATGTCCAGAGCGCACTCTTAGTCTAGCGCTCTAGGCAATAAATTTACACCAACACCGTGTGAAGTGGTGACCTAGCACTTAGGTCCGACACTGCTTATGTAGGTACCGCTGTATCTTTACACCTCGCTTTTAGCGTCGAGAATGTAAACTTACATTAGAAAAGAAACATTTGGTAGGTGTAGGTACATTTATGAGCAGTAGTTTAAAAGCTAAGTGCATGTCGTATCTGCGCAATTAGTTGCGTGTGTGTGTTGTCCGGTAGTGAGCCACAATGAAGTTTATCTTTGAATGTGGTTTAGGTTTCTGAGACTCATATCATGGGGTCTAGGCAAGGTGACATCCTATATCATAAGATCGTAATCCACACGAACTCAGTGCAGTTTGGCAGACGTCATAATGGTGTCGATTCTGTTGTGCACAAACTAAACTTAATTTAGGCTATTGCTATCTTTTTCTCTATAATAAAACGAGAAAGAGACGGACGTAATTTAGAGCTGTCAAATTTAGTTGGAACTAATATTTCTATACAAATGAAGGGTGAAGGTAAAAACATGTCCACTAAAAACACGGTGAAGCGCAAGGCATAACCTAGTTTTACATCTCTAACTTAGTTCTTAGCTATAGCCGTCCTTTTCTCGCACTGCCTTTTAGTAAAAGCTAGCAATTGTCTAAATTAAGTTTAGTTTGTGCACAACAGAATCGACACCATTGTCTTTCAATTTTTAGGGTTCCGTACCCAAAGGGTAAAAACGGAACCCTATTACTAAGACTTCGCTGTCTGTCCGTCTGTCTGTCACCAGGCTGTATCTCATGAACCGTGACAGCTAGATAGTTGAAATTTTCACAGATTAAATCTAAATATATAAAAGAAGAAACTGACTGACTGACTGACTGACTGACTCATCTATCAACGCACAGCCCAAACCGCTGGGTCTACAGATTCCAAATTTGGCAAGTGAATTCCTTATGTGGTTTAGGGGTGCACTAAGCAAGGATTTTTCAAAATTCACCCCCTAAGGGGGTTAAACGGGGCTCCAAAGTTTGTATGGGGAAACAAGATTAGTTTGACTATTTTATTCGAAACTTCACAGGAGTGCTCCTATTAATAAATGAGTAGAAACAGGTTTCAGGTTTTTTCAAAATTCAACCCCTAAGAGGGGGAAATGGGGTGACAAAGTCTAAAAATCAATGCACAGCCCAAACCGCTGAGTCTAGAGACTGCAAATTTGGCACAAAGGTTCCTCATGTGATCTAAGGGTGCAGTATGAAAGGATTTTCCAAAATTCACCCTTTAAGGGGGTTAAACGGGGATCCAAAGTTAGTATGGGAAAACAAAATTAGTTAGACTATTTTATTCGAAACTTCACAGGAGTGCTCCTATGGATAAATGAGTAGAAATGGGTTTCAGGTTTTTTCAGAATTCAACCCCTAAGGGCTGTGCATTGATTTTTATAATTTTGCGGTTTGCCGCTTAGTCTAGAGATTCTAAATTTGGCATATCGATTACATATGAGGTTTAGGGGTGCATTAAGAAAGGATTTTTCATAATTCACCCCCTAAGGAGTTAAAACGGGGGTCCAAAGGTTACATGGGGAAATAGGATTAGTTAGACAACTTTATTCGAAACTTAACGGGAGAACTCCCATCGATAAATGAGTTAACATTTGTGTTTCACGTTTTTTCAGAATAAAACCCCTAAAGGGGGAAATGGGGTAACAAAGTCTGAAATTCAACATAGGTATTGTTTTTATGGTGAATTGGGTCGGGTGTATTAGAAAAACAACGATTTTAAGATTTAATGTGGCAGACCTGAAATACTACCATTTCCTGTTGGGGTGCGATGGGGTTGAAATGTCTAAAAATCAATATGGGTATCGATATAAATATAATCAGGGGTGCTCATTACGAAAATGGCATTTATTTTGAGATCCAGATGATAATGATTGTGATTATGATGATGATGATTGTGATAATGATGATTTTGATTATGATGATAATTATTGTGATTACGATGATGATGATTGTGACAAAGTTGATTGTGATAACGATGATAATGATTGTGATTACGATGATAATAAGTGTGATAACGATGATGGTGATTGTGACTGTAATAGTGATTGTGATTGTAATGGTGATTGTGACAGGTATGGTGATTGTGATAGTGACGGTGATTGTGATGGTGATAGCGATGGTTGTGATAACGAGGATGGAGATTGTGATGATGATGATTGTGATTAAGATGATAATGATTGTGATTACGATGATAATGATTGTAATAACGATGATGGTGATTGTATTAGTGATTTTGATGGTGATTGTGATGGTGTTGGTGATTGTGATAATGATGGTGAATGTGATAGTTATGGTGATTGTGATAATGATGGTGGTTGTGATAGAGATGGTGATGATTGTGACGTTGATGATTGTGATAATGATGATCGTGATTGTGATAATGATTGTGATGGTGATGGTTATTGTGATGGTGGTTGTGATAGTGATTGTGAGAGTGATGGTGATTGTGATGGTAATGGTGATTGTGATGATGATGGTGATTGTGATTGTGATTGTGATAATGATTGTGGTTGTGATAGTGATGGCGATTGTGAACATGATGATTGTGGTTAAGATGATAATGGTTAAGATTACGATGATAATGATTGTGATGACGATGATTGTGATGGTGATTGTGATGGTGATGGTGATTGTGATGGTGATGGTGATGGTGATGGTGATGGTGATTGTGATGGTGATGGTGATTGTGATGGTGATGGTGATGGTGATGGTGATTGTGATTGTGGTTGCGATTGCAATTGCGATTGCGTTTGCTATTGCGATGATGATGATGATTGTGATAAAGTTGATTGTGATAACGATGATAATGATTGTGATTACGATGATAATAAGTGTGATAACGATGATGGTGATTGTGATTGTAATAGTGATTGTGATTGCAATGGTGATTGTGACAGGTATGCTGATTGTGATAGTGACGGTGATTGTGATGGTGATAGCGATGGTAGTGATAACGAGGATGGAGATTGTGATGATGATGATTGTGATTAACCCGTATGCTCCCGGCCGTGCCTCCAGAGGCACGGTGCATTGTTATTTTAATTGTGTCTGTAATTGCGGGTATTGAAGTGTTAAGATGATAATGATTGTGATTACGATGATAATGATTGTAATAACGATGATGGTGATTGTATTAGTGATTTTGATGGTGATTGATGACGGTGATTGTGATAGTGGTTTTGATGGTGATTGTGATGGTGATTGTGATGGTGTTGGTGATTGTGATAATGATGGTGATTGTGATAATGATGGTGGTTGTGATAGAGATGGTGATGATTGTGACGTTGATGATTGTGATAATGATGATGTTGATTGTGATAGTGATTGTGATGGTGATGGTTATTGTGATGGTGGTTGTGATTGTGATTGTGATAATGATTGTGATTGTGATAGTGATGGCGATTGTGATCATGATGATTGTGGTTAAGATGATAATGATTGAGATTACGATGATAATGATTGTGATTACGATGATTGTGATGGTGATTGTGATGGTGATGGTGATTGTGATGGTGATTGTGATGGTGATGGTGATGGTGATTGTAATGGTGATGGTGATTGTGATTGTGATTGCGATTGCGATTGCGATTGCGATTGCGTTTGCTATTGCGATTGCGTTGATAATGATTGTGATAATGATGATGGTGATTGTGATAGCGATTTTGATGGTAATTGTGATGATGATGGTGATAGTGACAGTGATTGTGATGGTGATAGCGATGGTGATGGGGATTGTGATGGTGATTGTGATGGTGATTGTAATGGTGATTGTGATGGTGATTGTGATAATTATTGTGATAATGATGGTGATTGTGATAGTGATTGTGATGGTGATTGTGATAATGATGGTGACTGTGATAGTGATGGTGATTGTGATAATGATTGTGATAATGATGGTGGTTGTGATAGTGATGGTGATTGTGATAATGATTGTGATAATGATGGTGGTTGTGATAGTGATGGTGATTGTGATGATAATAATAAATTGTGATGATTATGAAATTTGGTACATAGATAGTATTTAATAACCTGGATTATGTTAATCCGCCATCCAGGACACTATTTATGCCTTTAGTATGATTCAGTGGGACAGTTACCGAACTGCACGCGGGCGAAGCCGCGGGCAACAGCTAGTAAAATATATAATAATATAATAATAATAATATGAATATTTCTGTTTCCACTATAACAACAAATACTAAAAACAGAATAAAATTAATATTTAAGGGGGGCTCCCATACAACAAACGTTATTTTTTTTACGTTTTGTCTAATTTTGTATAGATAAGGTACGGAACCCTTTGTGCGCGAGTCCAACTCGCACTTGGCCAGTTTTTCGATTAACATAGCTGACGAAAAACCGTTAATCATGTTGAAAGTTGTAGCAGAACTACAAGACAATCCCCGTACTATCCAATGCATCCATGATACAATGTTTTGAGTGCAATAAATTACATTGAGCCGTACCGTAAAACGTGATTTTACAAGACTTAAACAAAAAGTCGTTTCCCAGCAATATTTTTTGCGTAGACTTACTTAGTTTGATGTACAGAATGCTTGGTTGACGGTTTCATGTAGGATTTGTTTACATCCTGTATGTTACGGACATATTTGTCATATATACCCTACACTATGACCAATAAACCGTTTGTTAATGAATGAAATGGTTGTGACGTTCATTGCTCATTTCTCTTTTGTTTCAATACGTCCCACACACCATTTCTTGAATACTATTCAACAAAACAAAATCTAGCTGCCTCGTCATGAGATTCGAACATAAAATCCTACGCTATTGTGGTGTAAAGTGACCTGCTCACTTACGTCGAGAGGAAAATGTAAAATATGAGTTAGTGTGAATGCGTCATCAGCATCCATTCAGTAATGTCTGTTAAGAGCTTTGACCTATTCAGTGGAAGGACACATTAAGGCCAGCGCTCACCAATTCTATTATTTTCCGACGTGTATTGAAACTTCCCGCGGTACCTATGGTCAAATCTCCTCAAATTATGACGATACAAACGAAATGTAGCGTTAATGTGCATTCAAATAAGGTTCAAACTAATGTCAGATTAACGATGGCTGGAATGTGCGAAGAATTTTATTTAAGGCGACGCATCGTTCTAAAACCGGGCACGCGCGCTTCGGGACTGAGCGGGGGACTGGGCGCCTGAGCGGGGCGAGGATTGCTAGCTTATAACTTAAAGGACGTAAACGACAAAATGGTTTTTGTTATTTAATTCAGTTGGGAACGATAATTTGAGAAATTCCTTCTACAATTTTAAAGAATATGTATAGCCTCATCTACGGAAAAAGTTAAGAGGCTTAAATTGGTCCCGTTTGCCCATAACTTGTGAATCTCTTTTTAAAAAGAGGTATGTTTGATATTTTTTTCTCTGTTACAAAAGTTACTTAATCATGTATTGAAAACTAACAAAATAAGGTTTTTATCATGAATTATCAGGTCACCAACTTATATTTTCATTTGTTTTGTAATTACTAACAAAAATTGAGATCCTTGACTCCAAGATTTCCAATGCGTCCTCAAAGCATATTAACAGTCTTCTTTTTCCTTTTTCGTGTGGTTAGAGCCTAACCTAGTGTTAGAGTTTTTACTTATACTCGATGGTTGCACCAAAGTTATGATCCGATGTCAACTCCATGCCCACAAGCTGTAGGCGGTCAGTAACTGCTACAGATGCACCCCGGAAAGTGGGAGACAACTGGAACAGGCTCCTTTTGGCAGTGAAGAGACACGCCTGTGTTTTCAGAGCATTAAATTTGACCAGATTGACGTCACCCCACTGGGAGACGAGATTTAGGGTCTAATTCATTCGCTCCACCATGGCCTCTCTAAGGCCTCATTCACGAAGTCAGCGGCGGCGGCACGGGCACGGCGCGGGCAGCGGCACGTCGGCGCTGAAGTGTTCACGAAGTCAGCGGGCAGATCGCGCGGCGCTAGAGCAGCGTAGTGTTGTGTTACGAGAAATTAGTATCTTTATTCGCGAACGAAATGTCTAAACAGCGACGACAACATCTTTTTGATTCTAATTCCTTCCTAAAGTTGGATTTATTGTGGGCAAAAGAAGATATAAATTCCTACAACCCAGCAAAAAGGCGAGTTTCATCGGAGTTACGAAGAACAGAGACAAAATCCCGATAAATACTTTGACTATACCAGAATGAGTACAGAAACATTTGATTATTTTCTTGAAGCTGTCAAAGTGCGATTTAGAATCTGCCATTACAATTTTTTTACAAATCCAAAATCATACATATTAATTGCTCCAACACGTTGTCGGCGGGCTTTTTTAAATTTTGGTCAATAATTTATTCTGCATAACACTACGTCAATGCAGTCTCGAGGGCACCATTCGTTTGCCGCTTGCCGCTCGTACGCTGCTCGACGCCCGCTGCCCTCGTGAACAGCTCCATTTAAATGTATGCATTGGAACGCCCCGCACCCGCGCCGCTCCCACGCCGCCGCCGCCGCCGCGCCGCCGCCGCTGACTTCGTGAATGAGGCCTAAGGAGTAACAGTATCTTCTCTGCTGGCTCTTGCACTGGACAGGTATCTTTCTACGACTGTGCTGTCCAAAGAACTAGAAATAGAACTATTTTTAGAAAAAACTAAGTTTGATATTATCTGTTTTACTGAACATTGGATGAAAGATTATGAAGTAATGCAAATAAATTATGAGAATTACAAGGTGAGCAGTTGCTTTAACCGAAAATCTAAGATGCGTGGGGGTTCATTAATCCTAGTAAAAAATTGTATTAAATCTAAGTCTCGTAATGATATAGTCGATCTATCGGTTGAACATAGCATTGAATTGTCTTGTGTTGAGCTAGATAAGCATGTAATAGTGTGCGTTTACAGACCCCCTAATTACCTGAACTATTCTATCTTTGAGTCAGTAATGGAAGATGCTTTGGCAAAACTTGTAACTGGTAATAAACCAATAATTATCTGTGGTGACTTAATGTCAATATCATAGAGAATAATGTGAATAGCAGTAGATTCTTAAGTCTCTTTAAATCATTTAACTTGTCAAATGTGTTTTCAGAACCAACTCGAATTACGACAAATACTGCTACATGTATCGATAATGTTTTTTGTTGCTGCGATTACATAAATAAATCCATCGTAAATTACCTGCCTTCAGATCATAGTGGTCAGACGGTTACTTTCGCGTACAATAGACAATTACAAAGAATTCAGATACAAACTAGACAAATAACACCCAGCAATCTAGACAAATTTAATAATAATTTAATTAGCAAGTTAAGTATACCGGGTCATATTAGAAACAATGCAAATGTATTTTATGAAGAATTCTTTTCGGTAGTGCACACTGAATTTAATAATACTTTAAAAAAGAAATCTAAAACTATTGGCCCAAAGTTTATTTTCAGTGACTGGGCAACACAGGGTATTCGGAAAAGTAGGGAACGATTGTTTGAGCTGTACGGCCTTAAGCCTTACATCAACACTGAAGCTTTTAATAAATATGTTGCTACTTACTCGAAAAATTTTAAAAACACTTGCAAGGTAGCCAAATCCTTATTCATTAGCAACAAGATTAAATCAGCCGACAACAAAATAAAAACGGTTTGGAAAATCATCAACAGTGAAACAAATAGAAATAAAAAACAAGGTAATGACTTCACACTAGAGACATCGCGTGGCCTTGTGAGCTCCAACAATGAAGTTGCTCAAGAATTTGTAAATTTCTTTACCAGTATCCCACTTAAAACTACAGAAACCTTAAATTCCTCGCCCTTGCTCTCTATTGATTTATTGAAAGCGAACGTTTCAGCCTGTCCAAATGAATTTAAATTTCAGCATATAAACCCCATAACAGTCATAAAAGGTTTTAAGCAAATTAAGATCAAATTAACGGAAGATCTATGGGGTATGTCTATCAAAGCTTGTACCTCAATTATTGAGACTGTAGCGCCGTATTTAGCCTCAATATTTAATTTGTGCGTGGATCAAGGGGTCTTCCCGGATCTAATGAAATTCAGTAAGGTAATACCGCTTTTTAAATCCGGGGACAGTAAAGACACCAATAACTATAGGCCCGTATCCGTGTTGCCGGTTTTCAGCAAGGTGTTTGAAAAGATAATGCTCAATCAAATGCTTAACCATTTTAACACTAATAAAATATTACACGAGCAACAGTATGGTTTCACCAAAGGACGTTGTACAACTGACGCCGGTGTCACTTTATTAAAACACATATTTACTGCGTGGGAAGAGGCACAAGATGCCATAGGAATCTTTTGTGACCTTTCGAAGGCATTTGATTGCGTAAATCACGAAACCCTGATCTTGAAACTTCAGCATTACGGTTTAGGTAAACTTGCGCTCAGTTTAATAAAATCGTATTTGAATGATAGACAGCAGCAGGTGCAAATAAATGGAGTCACCTCAATGGGTTTAAAAGTAAAAATGGGTGTACCACAAGGTTCGATATTGGGTCCCTTCCTCTTTTTAGTATATATTAATGACCTACCCCATCTATTTAACAACCATCCGCATATGGTGTTGTTTGCTGACGATACTTCTTTAATATTTAAAATAAACAGACGTGCCACTAATCTTGATGACGTAAATAACGCCCTACTGCAGGTCCACGATTGGTTTACCGCTAATAATTTAGTACTAAATGGGAAAAAAACTAAATGCATTAGATTTGCTCTACCAAATGTCAAAAGTAGTGATTGTGACATAATATTGAATCAAGAGAAACTAGAATTTGTCGATAAAACGGTTTTCTTGGGAATCACGCTCGACTCAAGGTTACAATGGGGTCCTCATCTAACATCTCTTGCAGGACGGCTAAGCTCAGCAGCATATGCTGTTAGAAAAATCCGTCAATTTACTGATGTTGATACCGCGAGGCTGGTCTATTTTAGTTATTTTCATAGTATTATGTCATACGGTATTTTACTATGGGGACGGGCTGCAGACATCGAGTCTATATTTATTCTGCAGAAAAGAGCCATCAGAGCCATTTATGAATTACGTAGACGCGATTCTCTAAGAGAACTGTTTAAGGAAATTAATATCATGACAGTACCTTGTCAATACATCTATGAAAACATCATGTACGTTAGAAAAAATCGGCATTTATTCAGTAAGAGAGGGGACAGACACCACTATAACACTAGAAATAGGGACCAACTAGTTCAGCCAGGTTTCAGGCTTGCTAAAGTGGATTCATCTTTCATGGGGTACTGTTTGAAATGTTACAATAAAATACCTCCCCACATTCTTCAACTGAATGAGACGAAATTTAAATCTTGTATAAAACGCACACTATGTAGGCAAGCATATTATAAGTTGGGGGATTACATTGATGATAAAAATGCTTGGCTAAATGCTGGTCCTGCTCCACAACCATAGGTGGGGGGGGCAAACTAATTGTTTGTACTGGTCGGGCATTATTTGAGTCCATCGACACGTAAAGAAGAAGATGAAGAATTGATTCCCATGTTAATGTATTGTGGAAGCTGCAGAAGATTGTAAAAATATACTTGCATTGTATAGATTCCAGTTCTTAGTATTATATAATTGCATAGCACATGTGTGAGTACTTTGTACTGTTCAGCCACCATTTACATTTATTTATCTTTCATTGACTTGAATATGCCTTGGTGACTGAGAGAATGTCATGCTCACTTAAATGTCTCGCTGATGGTGGCGGGTGTGTCGGGTCATTTAGTTCCCTTCAATATGGTTGAGTTGAATGGCGCCGGTACATGCGTCATGTCTGTGAACGGGCGCTGTCAGTTGGGACTGGTCATCTCTTAGCTGCCAAGGTTCATTTTAATTACTTTATTCATACATTTTTAATCTAATCTTTCACTCTGGATGCTCTTAGTGTGCACGTCTTTCTACATCGTTCTCACATATATGTATAATCTCAAAATTAATGATGTAACCAAGATTTTGTAACAATATTTTGATTTTAAAAGAGTGTCCATGGAGTTTCTTGCCCATTCTTCTCCATAGAGATCTACGCTAGGGAATGGGCAACTACAGTACTTTCTCAAGTTATTATGCCTTATGACTGGGACTGTAGCTTTGATTTTCTTTTTTGTAATTTTGACTTTCAAAAGTGCCGTAATGGTCCAATTGAAATAAATGCTTTGAGTTTGAGTTTGAGTCATCTGCGTATGCTACACCCACCTCAAATAAATTGGGATGAGGACAGAAGAATATTCAGAGAAAAATCAGCTTTCAAAATCCTTAGCCATGCGATTCCGTGCCGTTGGTGGGTACTAGCCCTTAATATCGGTACAACGTGCAGTAGCCAATACACTTAGCAAGATTATTGGATGTCGATGGTAGATGTTATTAGCGTCCATTATAGCAGGAATTATGTTATTTAGATGTTAGGTTATGTCTGACAGAGTAGACAGACCTTTTAAGCGTCCAATAATGGCTTTACCAAATGATTAGTGCAAATGGCTTTGCTTAACTAGGTTTCAATATAAACCTTACCTTCAATAAGAGATACAGGGTACAGTGCTTGTGGCACGTGTAACATATTTATGGAGCATTCGGTGCTTACCTGTAAGAAATTGATACACTAACACTGCCTTAAGCTTTCACGGTTAATACTTGGATGCGCGGGAAAGCAAAATAAGACATCAAAATCGACTTGGAAAATAATGAAACGGGACGTTGTAAGACCGCGTGGAGACACAGGGTGAAATCGGTCTTTCATAAGGGTTACAGGGGTGCACGGTTCCTCGTCGGCAGCTCCTCAGCAAGATTCACAGCGGTTTTCACGCACAAAACACCAAGTTTCACCAATTTTCCAGTTTTTCTTAGGAACGCAATGTTCTCGACACACAGGTTCATAGCCAACGAACAAAAGTCTTATGAATGTCTAATGATGGCTCACTTCCGCCGTACGTTTGCCATCTCGCTTCCACGAGTACGATAGGTTCCGTGCAAGGAAGGGATGGGAGATAGGGATGTATTACCAACCAATTCGTAATGTTGCCAAACAATTTTCTAATCAAAAAATTGTCTAAAATTAGAGATTTAGTTATTAGAGATCCCATGGCTACGGCGTTAGGTTTTTCTTGGTAGCATGCATTCGTTGTTAAGAGCCTATACTACCTCAAATTAGCAACTTTATATTTGGTTGAAATACTGTTAGAATAAAGCTCTAATCAGCTTGCACTACAAAGTGGTTGTTACGTCAGTCACTGCGGGCCGAATAGTGCGAAATTAGTGTTTTTGACTAAACAAATAAATAATATAAAACCTGCTTTATAGTTAGTTCAGTTAGAATAAAAAGTTGCATGATCTAATTTGAAGTATTTTATGATTGCCAGCGGTTTATTGATCAGTTTAGAGGTAACTTTGGGATTTTTTTCTATCGAGAAAATTTTATGGATTCGTGTTTTCGCCAATCCTCAACTTTACAAAATATTTATTTCAAAATTAAAGCTGCAGCATTTTAGACGTAACGGAGGATCATGCTAAGCCATTTGAGGTAGTATAGGCCCTTAAGTGTTTCGAATAGGTGAAATTAGAGATTAAGTTATTCGAGATCCCATGGCTGCGGCGTATGGTTTTTCGTGGTAGCGTGCATTCGTTACTAAATGTTTCGTATTCGTGAACTTACGGGGACGTGATCTTCGGTGTTTCACTTTTCTAAATCACGTATCACACACCCTTCATCTCCATTTTTTAAGAATTCAGCAGTTGCCTGCAGGCTTAGCAAAGTTGACAATCTATAATCGTTAACGCGAGGCGTTTACGATTGTAGAAAGAGAATCGATACGAAATATTTGTAACTTGGCTAGGCCTGCTGATTATGGTACCTACCATCAGAAAACATAAGTTTATGCTAAAATACTAACCACGTATTAGTACATCCACATTCAATTGTCCTTTTATTCCACTGGGCCCGTACCATTTATTTGTCCGTGCAATTAAACTACCATTTCTCGTACATTACTACAAAATCTAGGTGTTCTTTTGTCCAAGCCGGAGGCTATAAATTGCCCGGCACTGTAGTGGAGTGACCGGCTACTTAGCTAGGCACCTGCCCGTGTCACACCGCGCAGTGTGAACTTGGGAACAGGCGCCGTTATGACAGTAAATTTTAAATTAAATGGAATTTTGCTTTGTGTGTTGTTTTCTAGAGAGGTTATTATTTTTTGCAGTAGAATCATCATGATCATAAGATTGTGAGGCATTAATTAATTTAGGGAAGTAGAATGATGGTGTGGCAGTCTGGCTTTGCTTGATAAAGAAATTAGTGGCCATAAGACTATAGATACCTATCCAAGATTTTCGTCATCAAGAAGGACGGATAATGATAAGTAAAATTGTATAAACTTATATTGTCACGGGATATCTCCCGTAATTTCTTTCGAGCTCCCGATATTTCGACGCTGTTGCAAGCGCCATGATCGCGGGTTGACATGGTGCTCGCAACAGTGTCGAAATATCGGGAGCTCAAAACAAATAATAATCACGGAAGATATCCCGTAAGTGACACTAAAGGTTTAGTTTTAAACCGTGAAAGCTTAAAACAGTGTTTAAAATTGCATATATGGATAAGTTTTAATGCAATCTGAAACGAGTCTGCAAAGAGATTATTATTATTATTATAAGCCTATATTGTCCCACTGCAGGGCAAAGGCATCCCTTCCCTCCTTCCACATTTCGCGATCTAGTGCGATTGTAGCCCAATCCTTTGCGAAAGAGTCTAGCTCATCCCGCCATCTCCTTCTGGGCCTGCCGCGTTGTCGTTTCCTGATATTTGGTATCCACTGAGTGGTAATTTTTGCCCATTGCTCCTCCGACATGCGGCAGATGTGACCAGCCCAGTTCCACTTCAACCTAGCAGCTGTAAGGCCAACATCAGTTATTTGGGTTTTGGAGCGAAGCATGGAGTTTCTGACGCGGTCCGTAAGTTTGACACCCAGTATACTTCGCTCCATAGCTCGTTGGCAGACCCCAAGTGCGGACTTCTGACGATTTGTAAGCGACTACGTCTGCGCTCCATAGGTGAGGGTGGGGATAATGCACATGTCCATGAGCTTACGCTTAAGTGCGAGAGGGAGATCCCTTCATAAGATGTTTCATCGACCTAGTAGCTCTTCCAGGCATTCTCGGTGCGTCGAGCAACTTCTTTATCTTGTCTTGGAAGGGATGCTTTTGCTATTTCAGATACACCCCTGTTTAATGCTTATTTAATTAAATTTATTAGAAGACCAGATAGTTGAAGAATGAGTTGTCTGGTAGTGTCCAAGGTTGACTGGTAGAGAATGCCATTAAATTCGCCTCTGTACATTATGTGTGCTTAAAGTATTAAATAAATAGTAAATAAATCGGTTCCATTTAAATCGTGAGTTGACTCAAAGTAAATACTCTTCAGAAAATTCTTCCCAAATAAAAGCATTAAATGCTCACTTTTCATTCCCATCAACGTGCTAAATTTCTTGTTAAGGAAAAAAAACAGCGAAAAACAGAATACAGGACAGTTTCCTTATTTCTCAAGTTGTATACATTAGCGGTCCCTCTTGAAACGTAGGTAAAATATTTAGCGTGGCAATTAAAGGACAATTTATTTCGACGGCGTTGTGACTAAAATGGCGGTCTCGACGTATATTTAGCGATTTTAGCTGTTGCAAATATGGTGAGTGTGAATCGGGTAAAAGAGAATTAATAATTATTTGTTAAGTTACGTGGGATATCTGCTTAACAGAATATTAAATGTCGTATTATCTTGGATTAGTAGTTGCATGAATCAAATGACAGTACAGTCCAGGCACATACTGACCAGATATAATTTAAGCCAAATGTAAAAAAAAAAAAAAAAAAATGAATAGGTAATGTAATTTTTTTTTTTTTTTTGTTTGTTTTTTTTTTGGTTTTTGTTTTTTTTTTTGCTTTGGCTTTTTGGCTGTGTGTGTATGTGTGTGTGATCTTTATTCTTTTTTATCTCGATTTCGAGAATTATCTCGAAAGAAAGAAAAAGAATAAAGATTATGCCAAGAGAAAAGACATTTCATGACACTCAAATATGCAACATATATATATATGTATGTCATATATGTGTGGCATGATCACTTAAATAGGTATTTTAAATAAGTTAGTAAGGATTCCCTAGTTAATTTCCCAGGGACAGGAAATAAACTAGTCTTTCATAAAAATCTAAATAGTTGTCTATTTGCATAAAAGATAAAAATAATAATTAAGGCAACCGAATTGAGAACCTCCTCCTTTTTGAAGTCGGTTAAAAATGACGTAGACATTAAATTCCTACAGCACTTTAAGGGTTGATTCAAACCAAGACGCGACACGACGCGACGATGCGCGCACATTTTAATAGAGCGACTCAAAATATAACTTTGTTTACTACACGAAAAGATACACATTTCATTGCGATGCGTCTAGCGGCGCCGCACGTCGTTGTGCGAAATCACTTCCAGTACCGTCGCATCGCATCTCGGTATGAACTGACGCTTAATGCCTTGACACACGACTTGAGGTTAAACCACAGCGCTACTGGGTATGAGCACTAACGAATACATGTAGCTCAGCATGTGGCAGCTCATTTATTGGCGCATTCAGTTAGCACGGTCCCTCCGTAATTTAGAGCAAAAATACATTAACTCTTTGACTAAGTTCATGGAAGGAAGAAGGTCAACTTAACCTGAACACAAATACGCAAACACAATAACGCACAATGCTCGTGGCTAAATAATAACAGCCGCTCGGGTCGATCTTTAGGTTAAGCCGTGCTTGCCTAGGTTGGTCTGTGGATGGGTGACCACCTTTACATACCGAGTTTCCCCCGTACCTCAGAAAGCACGTTAAGCTGTTGGTCTAGGCTGTCATTTGTTCATCTTTGACAGTCGTTACAGGTAGTCAGTGGCCCAAAAAGTCTGACAACCAGTCTTAGCAAGGGGTATAGTATTACCCAGTATGAACTGGGTTGTGGAGGTCAGATAGGCAGTCGCTCCATATAAAACACTGGTACTCAGCTGCATCTGGTTAGACTGGAAGCCGACCCCAAAATAGTTGGGAAAATGCTAGGCAGATGATGAATAACGCACAATGCAAAATTACGTTCCAGTGCCCCAGAGGCTGAAAAGCCGTAAAAGCTTTTTTGGGTGCGTTGGCCCAGCTAGTTCAGCTAATAGTAATGCCTCCACAGCGAGATGTGATCTCTGGCGGGAACTGCTTAAGCCCCCTGACGGCTTCATTGAGCCGTTGAAAGCCTGGGCATGCTTTGCCGTGGCTGACTTGGAAATCTCTGAATAGACTCCGAACCCAGGTCGGCCGTAGCTAAGACAATCTCCTCAGATGGGGGTTTATGGACGGCTCAGATCTTAAATGTGTATGCGGCGTCTCCACAGACAATGGTCCATCTTCCATCTTGCGCCGCATGCCCTGACACCTGCACACTTGACGATTCTATGACTGCATCAGCGAGCGGAGTTCGTATAGCTGAATTTTGGGCCAAACATAACGGACACTCGCACAAAACCTCTTATCGAAGCCGGAAGGCACTTGTTCTCCCCGTCATTGCGATCATTTTTTTTTCTACACCATAATTGGGAATTTTCTAGTTACGGAGACATTGGGAGTCAAAGTTCCAACTTTTTACCTCCACGACCCCTTACTATTCAATCCGTCTATCAGCACAATGTTTTGAGTGCGTTACATTGAGTTTCACCACAAAACATGATTTTTCACCCAAAAAAAAGTCGTTTCCCAGCAATATTTTATGTCTAAAGTTACTTAGTTTGATGTACAGAATGCTTGGTTGACGGCTTCGTGATGAGGTTGTTTAAACCCTGTATTTAATAAATATTTGCCATCGACCCGCTAAGAAGAAGACCTGAAATAATCATCTTTCTGCCCTTGTCTCACGTTATTTGGGGTTGGCGAACATATTTTTTCCTCCATTCCCCACCATCAATAGTCACCACCACGCTTGCATTTACTCATTTTTCCTTCACATCATTCCACACACAAGCTATCCATATTTTATTTGATCTTCCTCTCCCTCTCCATTGATCAACAATTATATCCATCATCATCATCATCTGCCTAGCCTTTTCCCAAATATGTTGAGGTCGGCTTCCAGTCTAACCGTATGCAGCTGAATACCAGTATTTTACATGGAGCGACTGCCTATCTGACCTCCACAACCCTTTTAGTACTGGGTAATACGAAACCCCTTGGTATCCTTGGTACCTGTAACGACTGTCAAAGATCTACAAATGACAGCCGGGACTAACAACTTAACTTATCAACAATTTATCCATCACACTTTTATTCACATGCGATTAGATTCGTCAACATAACCTTATTGTGGTTTTTTAATGCATCAGCCATTGATAGTGAGTTGTTCATTGAAGGACCGATAGCAATAAACATTAAAGTGAGATGGCTGCGCCAAACTGGATGTCGAAGGGAAAAACGAATATCCAGCAGTTCTTTAATCTAGTTGGTACACGACAGGACCAGTCTGCCTGCATCAGCTATATTGAGCGTAATATACCAGTAGGTATCTCCTAAATTTCAATCTGGATTTTAGAAGCAATACAATCAACAAACTTGGTCTCCATTCGACCAGCACAAACACTTCGAAAATACAAGAAACAATAGATCTAAAATTAACCAATCGTATGTAACATCAGAATTCCTAACCATTATTGAAATAGTTAAGCACATAACTGCTCAAAGTTGTTCATGCAATACTTACGGTTGCCGCCAAGAAAATTAACTTTGTATTCAGAACAATGACGGGCCCCACTAAATTAATTTGACTAAAGTTTAGTTTGTCAGAGAAATTCTGTAAAGGGCCAATTTACCCCAAGGCTTGGTTCAGACTGTCCTCAAGATGTTTTTGGTTTAATTTAAAAGTACTTTGATGATTTACCGGTTTTCCTACGGCCAATGTCACTTCCCAGTGAGCCACTTACGAAGTTTGAATATTTAAACCTCACTCTGTACAAATAGCTTTTGGGGTGAATTGCGATATTCTTGGACTTTGTTTACTTAAACTGTGGCCTGCGTTTTATAAAATGTGCTTTTTAAAGTATACAATTATGAGCCGTTTAAATAATGCTACTTTATTTTATCTTTTTTAAGGTTTTATGTAAAACTGCAAGAGAAGCGACGATTGAAAATAATTGATGAAAAAAAACTATCAACGAAGTTTCTAGGGAACTGCTACCAGATAAAAAACTAACTGTATTTGGTTGTTGCCCAATTGACGTTGAGAGAGCTTGTTTTTAAACATTCGTGTCTATTGTGTTTTGAGATGTATTGAAAAACAAAATCAAAATTTACGCCGGTTTTGATTTTGGTCACGGACCAACATGTTATTCTAGTATACTCACGATATTTTTTATTAATTTATCTACTTAAATTACGTCTACCTAATAGTAGAACCCAATGCGATAAATGCGCCTTAATTAATCACAACTTAATTGGTACTAATATCTATAACTTTTAGCAAACAATGCATTCCTTGTCAATTCACCCAGAGAACAACAGAATAACCCGTCAGCAATAATCTGTCACAGTATGAGTCCGTCTCACTCGCTATGAGGTTGAGCGTGTGGACAGCACGCGTCAGTGGTGCCCCCTATAAAAGGTTGGTCCGAGCGCGTGGGTCCACTAGCAGTCGTGGCTGCCAAAATGTGTGCTGTATTTAAAATGACGCAAATCTAAACATAGATCTCTCAAACAATGCCCCTAAATTTTCAAAGGTTCTACATTGTCACAGTCAAATACGGCAACCATCGACAGAGCTAGCAATGACGGAAATACCCCGGAACTATCCCTATTGCCAACTATTCCAGAAATAGTTTCTATTTTCTGTCAATTCGGCCATATGAAATGGTTTCGAGTAGATATTATTCCGAGCAACTTTGTTCCTATTTGTGTTACATTGTACAATCTACAGTGTGTATCAGAAAGGTGTGAAGGACGAGGTTGTGGCTAAATAATAAAAGCGGATCGGGTCAATCCTTAGGTTAAGCCGAAATGATTTTTTATGATTTCGGCTCGAAGGACCAAAATGTACTATCGAGGACACTCCCGCCTGACCACTACTAAGCTCATTTTTGCTTGCACTCGCAACATAAAAACGCTCTCTAGCCCCGCCCCGTTGACTTTGTGTAGAAAAAATGAATTAAAAGATACCGAATCGGCCGAGCGCATTGACGACGCACGCCAAACAAGAGTTATTGTTACTTTGCGCGCCAAAGTTGACGCTTTCCTAATAGGCCCAAACTTTAAGGGGGCATGGCTAGGCGTCTCCGCATGATTTAAGCGAAAAAAAATTAAAATGGTCAGGCGGAAAAGACCCCGATAGTACATCCACCTTTAACAAACGTCACGTAAGGCCGCAATACTGTCGAGACGGAATGGGACGCCGTGACCTCCTTCTGCGAAGCAGTAATGCTAGAGAAGGAGGTGGTGGAACGTGAGAGGGAGAGAACCTCTCAACGTCCCGGCCGCCGCGGGAGACGCCCCGGGCGTCGGGGGCCACCAGGTGGCCCCCGGCCACCTTAAGCGCGGGCCTCTGGACGGTGGGCTATGGGCTAGCTCGCCGTCCGTCCGTCTCATGACGACAGGCCGTGTCGACGGCGCGTTCGTGTTCCACGCGCGCCTCTAAGAGAGTCAGCAAAAAGGAAAGGGTCCGTAAGGACCGATGCCTGCCGGGGTTGCGGGACTGTTCGAAAGAGATACCGTGGCCCCGGAACACAAAGGGCGATGAAGGAACATGGATGTGTGTCAGTAAAAGTCTGACACTCCCTCCTGCTAACTAATTTGTATGCTTCAACGCAAGGCATAGATGGACTCGCTATTAATATTTATTTGGAGCACCCCTGTACAACCTATGTCTACAAATAAAGATTTCATTTTCATTTGCTCCGCCCAGAGCGAGAGAAGTCATTTGATGATTTCCCATCCGAAAAAAAAGGCTGCAATACTGTCAAGGGCGAGACGGTACATGAAAATATATGATAAGTTAAAGGAACCTACAAAGACCCACAAGCCTAACAGTCCCTACGACCCTAAGATTATGGAAGTCAAATATGGTCATGCGATGTAAAATACTAGGATAATGATAAATAATTCAGCTGCATTGCCCACTACGTTGTTCTACTAAACTACGAAATGGATTTTGATGAGGTTTACAAAAATCAATACATAAGAGCGTTCAAGAAATGTAATTCTATAGAATCTTAATTATGAAAACTCTTGAACACGATGCAGATTTGTTGAGTGCGGTCAGGTTCGCTGGTAGGATTTGTCTTAAGGTAATTTCTTAAACAGAAAATAATTAAAACACATTCCTAAAACTGCAATGTTTTATAAAAACTTCCGAAAACCTTAAAATTACTTCCAGCAGTGACTTGGGACAAGGTATTAACTTAAGTTACATTAATTTAGAACTTAACACCTTCCGAAACACTGTCTTTTGGGGTACACCTATCATGTAGCTGCTAATCACCGAATTGGGCCCAAGAGGTTCCAATTTTGTTATCAAGGCCTTTAACTGAGACATAATCTCTAGACCAAGAACCCATCTAATGAATTACAGCCACTGTAGCAAGAGCTCCCTCATCCCCCACATGCGCGATCCTTGTCTTGTACGAAATCTCACATGTGTTATCAAAAGGGGTTCTATTAAAATTGGTAGGTTCGTTAGCAAACTTAATAATTCAATTTAAATTAATGTTAGTACGGTTATTGGTGGAACTATCGGCATGACCTGTCGTAATGGACGCATAAATAATATTGTACAACTGCGCATTATTCTGTGAAACAATGGCTTCGCTACATTTAGAGTATTCCTCTTTTTGTGAGAGATAATTCCGTGTGAACATGCTGCGACTTTTTATTTGCGATGTTCATTTTGTCAGTTTACTGCAGTGAGCGCGAATATTTCACTTATCCGACTTTGTATTTAATTTTTTGTTGCTTCGTATAAATTGTTTGAGTTCATAAAATGAGTGTTCTGCTATTTGTTTATTATTATTTTGTCGTGGTTGGTGTGCAATATGTATGGCTTGCTTAAAAACAAAATAATATAACAAGAAGTGCATTTCAGATTCATACCACTAATTTAATTATTATAAGTTCATGATTGTTGGGGACCCACTTTTCTTATGTAGTTTTAATGAAGGCGCTAGAGCGCTACCTACCCAATTCTAACATAGGTATGCAATACAAAGAGTAACTTTAACACCTCGAATCTTATCAGCACACCGAAACCTGATATTTCTTAAAGGTCTTGAACGCGGTTTAAATGTGCTAAGGTTGTTCAGTTTCATTAAGTGAAAATCGCCCTACATGTGGTGGTTTTTATTTTTGTTAGGTGTAGCCGTAGTAAGTAATTATTCTACTAGCATTTGCCTATGTTAGCTTAAAATTAGCAGTAGTAAAGAGCGCTTTGTGACGAGACTCGTCCGAGTAATTACTGAGACTTTTCCTAATTCTGCCATTCGTAAAACATTGGCAGCCAGTTTGGCTGCCAGTGATTACAGGCGCATGTGAGATTTAAATTTTGATTGTAAGTTACGAAACAAATGGTGGTGGTGCAGGTGTTTTATTAGCTATAGGTATATTTTTAGGTCTTGGGTTTGATTCTCAGGTCGGCCGAAAACTTATTGTTTTTTTTTTTTCACCAGCAAATTCTCAATAGCTGCCCTCGATTTGTGCCTGGTTGATGGTATCATACTCGATCCCGTACGTAATTATAATATACGTAAAGTTGATAAGTTTTAAGATTAAAATGACCAAATTTTGAAATTCTAAAAATTGTGGTGAATTGCAAGAAAATGTTCATTGACTGAAAATAAAAATATATATTATAGATATATCTACACTACGTAATATTCTAAAGAGGAAAGATTTGTATTTTTGTGTGTAAAAAAAATACTGCTAAATTCTTTCACCATTACAAAGCTACATTCACCTTGAGTAACATAGGCTATATTTTATCCCCGTACTCCCACGGGAACGGGAACTATGCGGGTGAAACCACGTGACGTCCGCTAGTAATACATAAATTAACTGAAAATTCGAAGACATGTGACATCTACCAATCCGCACTGGGCTCGCGTGGTGGATTATATACAGCTCGTTACCTCTCATAGAGAGGAGGCCTGTGACAGTGTCCCAGCAGACCTTACTTCAGACTGATCTTCATTGACTGTTACCTACGCGTTTATTGATGTCATAAACGTAGTGTGTGTTGTGGACCAAAATAAAACAGCACGGGAACTATACTTTTATAATATTCTTCTGAAAAACCTTACGTCTTCCATCTTTCTTATTCGTCGTCCGTCGTACATCTAATAATGCTCTCTGCGCATCCTCCCTTGACATACAGTGTTGTCACTCCATCATCTTACATTCCCTTATTCAACCAGTGTTGCCACTTAACTCACCTTACATTCCCACATTCGGCCATTCTGACTTTCATGACTGTCCTCAGTCATGCATTGCTCTGCTTACATCCACTCATTACTCGCTTACATACACTGAACACTCATTACTCGCTTACATACATTCATTACTCTAACAACCAAACACATACCATTTAAACAACATATAAGTTGTAACACATTAAAATTAACTCAAGTTAGTACAATACGACAACATTTGTAGTACAACTAAACTTTAACATCATAAGAAACAAAAGAAAAATATAAACTTAACATCATTCGTTACAAAACATAACTATAAGCAGTCTTAAAGTTGTGCTCCTTTAAACTATTAATTTATCATCATGCATATATACGTATTATATATATCAGCATTCACCAGTTCTGAGTTCCAGGATTACTGCAAAGAAGAAGGGATAGTGCATGTGAAAATTACCACAGGAATGCCAAGAGGTAATGGACAAGTTGAGCATATAAATAGAATAATTATTTCAGTCCTATCGAAGATGTGTATAGAAAACCCTACACTGTGGCATCGGCACGTTAGTCGTGTGCAGCGAGCTATCAATAGCACTTATGTTTTTAGAGACCTGATAGCAGAAAGAAAAGTTATGATCTTCATTGACGACATCGTAATCCCGGACGGGCCCCCAAAATGTAGTGTTTTATTTTGGGATCCCACAACACACACTACATCAATGTAGTTGAAAGAACAACTTTTTGGCACGAATACACACGACACCGGAAGTGACGTCTACAAAATTTTACAAATTGTATGTCCATCACGCTAATATCATGCAATTGGCAAAAGATGCTGAACTTTGTACTGTCCTTTTTTAGTCAGAAAATAGATAGTTCCTATTTGTCTACAAAATAGTAAATACTTTATTCACCCTGCACTAACTTTACCCAATCAATTCCGCCATCATTGTCAATACCCACAATGGTTGTAAATACTAAACTTTTGCCGCAAACTGGAATTAGCAACTTCATATTGATGTTTAGAGAATAACTAGGAGTTGGGGCAACATAAACAGAATAACAATGTCAATACAAGGCCCACAGTAGTTTGATTTGTTGTTGGATCATACTGTTAGATGAGGGGCACTAACATTGTGTTGTGAAGATGGAATTGAAGGAAAACATCGCCTTTTGATTGACGACGGCTGTTTTTTCAGAAGACGTGTGCAGATGTGTATAGTTCACCGACATTTCGTCAATTATTACTCGGCTGAGAATAGCCTAGAAAACCAGTAACACTTTGTCAGACCAAGAGATCTATACGTATCGACGCTCAGCATAAAAAACCAGCCAAGTGCGAGTCGGACTCGCGCACGAAGGGTTCCGTACCATTATCTATACATTAGACAAAACGGCAAAAAAATCACGTTTGTTGTATGTGAGCCCCCTTAAATGTTAATTTTATTCTGTTTTTAGTATTTGTTGTTATAGCGGCAACAGAAATACATCATCTGTGAAAATTTCAACTGTCTAGCTGTCACGGTTCATGAGATACAGCCTGGTGACAGACAGACGGACAGACGGACAGACGGACAGACGGACAGACGGACAGACAGACGGACAGACAGCGAAGTCTTAGTAATAGGGTTCCGTTTTTACCCCTTGGGTACGGAACCCTAAAAATAGCAACATTATCCTTTCTTAGAAACAACAAACTGTTATACCACGCCCATAATCTTCTGTAATCAGATGGCCTAGACTCTTTGTGTTTACCTTATTTATTCCAATACATTTTAGACATTCACCATCATTTGTCTGGACTTTAAAAGAGACTATGACCTCTGAGTTTGTTTCGGCTGTTTCTTCTCAGAGTAGTCAGGTACGAAACACCGGCACCATCTAGTTTAAAAAAAATGACGTGTAAAAGTGTTTGTAAAAACCTACTTGCAAAATAAACATCATTTATCGTCATTGGTATCAATGTTTTAATGTTACTTCTAGGCCCTAAGCTCAATAGTTCCACTGTCGAAGTCGATGCTCAAACCAAAACATAAAACCCTGCTCAAAACATCTATCTTTACGTAAACTAGTAAAAGTACGGACATAAAATTGTCAGAATTTCCCCAGCGCTATTATAATGGAAATACGTCATCATCTATCTTTACCATCATAGAATTAATAGTGCTCCAAATATGGTAATATCAGGTTAATTAAATCAAAAAGCATATATCAATTGTGTGAAATATGCAAATACGTCAATTGATAACGTAAAAGGCGCCACAATTCACCCCTATCTATTAATTAAACTTATTAAAATGGACAAATTCAATTCGATTTTCATGAAAGGCTGAATTATGTTGATTTCCATCTGATACAGTAAGTTCGGCGTATTTAAATCAGCGGCCATTGTTTGAGCATTCAGTTTCTGTGTTTGAGAGAGATATTATTTATTGGGCACGCGTGATCATGCAAGGACAGGGTGTTTCTGGATTTTAAAATGGTGTTGCCATGCTGCAAATATAAGCAGCTTTGTTGGTACCACTCCAAGTATTTTTTCGGGATGTTTGGCCTCTGAAATATAGCGACTAGGGCTTTAATGCAAGTTAAACTGTGGTTGATATTAACATAACAAGACATCATCATCATCTGCCTAGCCTTTTCCCAACTATGTTTGGGTCGGCTTCCAGTCTAACCGGATGCAGCTGTCATAACTAGACAAGGGTGTAAAATACCCTTAGTATGAATTAAAGAAATATAATAATACCTTTATGAAAACAAAAAATCTCGATGTTTTCTCGTGTCATAAAAACTGTGTAAAGCAGAGGTAGGTCCCTACTACAACAGCCCATAACGTCCACTGCTGGACATAGCCTCTCCCATGATGGGAGGAATTTGCCGTAATCTCCACGCTTGGCACGGATTGGAGATCGCAGTGATGAAAGACTAACAGAAAACGCTGCTGCCCATTCTCTGGTCTACGGAGGCGCAAGGTGTTCTGCCTCAGACATTAGTCGCCTTATACGACACCCATGAGTGTAAAGGGTTGGTTCTATTCTACTCTGCCGGATACCACACGGCTATCTACTCTGCCGGATACCACACGGCTAGCGGAAGTAGGTCCCTAGTTTTACATAAATTAGTAGAGTAACTATATCTTGAAGTTATTCATCTTAGTTGGTAGCAGTTCGTTTACTTTGAACTGCTTGGTAACTCGCACTATTTATTTATTTATTCAGTACTATGGATAAGTACAAAATAGTCATTGAGTTATTACTACTACGTATAGAGAAGACAGCGCGAACAAAATCTGTGCTCAGCCGGCTGCAGTTCACTCAGTTGCTTGCTCGCCACAGCATTATATATACGGGGTCAGCCACCCCCCGCGCGCCCCGCACTGCGCGGCGCTGTTCAATGAAAATAGTAGTCATTTTCCTCACACATTTCACAAACAACACAAATTCAATAACGTGCACAAACACTTTCTTTCTTAAATTCTCACTAACAAATTGCAAACTCCCTGCCAAAATGAAAAGAGCACGAAAAATGCAAATACAAAAAAGAAATACAAAAAAATTGAGCATAAATTTCCCGACAATGAAAACGGCAAAGCCATCGGATGCCTGAATAGCTTCCCAGTGGATTTTTAATATCTACCTCCAATCTCTAGAACGATTACCTGCCAATAGAATTATTCTTTCTCACAAAATAAAAGTCACTCCCTTCATTTCCATGGAAAACGATCTGAGTCGGTGCCGTTTATTGAATTCAAATCACATCGGCTGGGACAAAGAACTTCACAACATTTCACGGTTTTGTAATAAAAATAGTTTTCGTAAACCAGTCGAGCGTATATTGGTTCAACTGTGGGGTTTTTAGTGAAAAAGTTGAAAAAATGGTTGTCTTGAAATTCTTAGCTTACCAAAGATGTATTTTTTTCGTAACAGTCCATTTTGATACAAGTGGAGAAATTGTGTGATTGCATTCGAGGCGGAATTAACGAATGAATTGTTATTGAACCGAGAACTGGAATATCAAATGTCCACGTGTATCAAACGACGTTTTTCAATACTGAAGAAATAAAATAAAAGAACGACAAATATTTCGCTAGGTTGAAGGAGCAAGCAAAGGTATAAAGCCGCTGAACAGCCTAATATAAAAATTTGATTTTTTTTATATTTTTTAAATAACAACACAAATTAATGTTGATTTGTTTATATAAGTAACTATTTCTTTTAAATAATCATGTTTATCTATGATATTCTATCTAGAAACACAATTTCAATATTCAAAAAATATTTACGCCGTAAAAACGTAGGTATATTGCTTTTCTGAACAATTTTATTCTGGTTATAGCGTTATTCAACGTTTAATATTAAGGAATTAAATAAATAAATAAATTTTGCTGGACATTACACACACCGTCATCTCGTGCCACACTAAGCAACGAGACTTGTGTTGTGGACACCAGATAGTTGATATACTACATAGATACTTTTTTTTGTAAATACATACTTATTAAGAATGATTCATGTTTTTATTAAAGTGTATTATTTTACAGGCTTTAGTTCTGCCACGACCTCACTGGATGCCAAGCAATGATGAGGTCACCGACTCACGCTTGCATATTGCAATACAAAATACCAAATACAGTGTGGAAACTTGTCGTGGACTCGGAGAAACCGTCCAAACACGGTTCAATCCACTTATGCTCGTCGTGCGCGAGACGACTGGAACGTTATCGAATAAAGTTGTTGACCCATCCAATTACTGTACGGTGTGTACGTACTTTAACTTCAAAAGACAGGAGTGGACGAAACGAAATAGGCTACGCTAGGTCTTAAAATTTCTCAAAAGCAGCCATGGAGTCTAGATTTGTGCCCGGTTGATGGTAATAGGGCTCGCCCCCCGATTCCATGGGACTTAAATGGCACTGTGGGTGTATTATTAAGTACAACTCTACCTGTTCGGGGATTACAGACATAATGCTATAATAGATGATAAATGATAAATGATGATTATTTGCAAGTTGGTTTTTACAAACACTTTTACACGTCATTTTTTAAAACTAGGTGGGGCCGGTGTTTCGCACCTGACTACTCTGAGAAGAAACAGCCGAAAAAAACTCATAGGTCGTAGTCTCTTTTAAGTCCAGACATAATCTTGCTCAATTCACATGAGGACTATGCAGATTAGTGTCTGAGATGGTCTTTTGAAGAAAGAACCATACAGATTTGAGTGGACCTGTCCATTCAGTGCAAGCATTTGATGAGTCTGGAACAGTCTGGTACATTTAGGGCTCGGCTGGGCTTTGGTAGACGCATATCGTGAGATAACCGATATGTCTTTAGAAAATATCTAAGGTTACATCCACGTGGTGTACTTCACAACTTCCTCGCAAAAAGGAGCTTGAAACCCAACAGTGAAATCATTGGCTCATTATTTATGAAGCTAAAACCGTGCTAAACGCTCTAGACCCGTCAACAAACTTCAATAACAAGCCAACCCTTAAGAAAGACCTAACCAACCAAACATTAATAAACCAAATAAGCCCAGAACACAGCAAGGTCACAATAACAAATCTCTAACTCACTATTGACACAGAGTGGAACATAGTATTTGCATAGAACAACAAACAGAGCTATCCAGTGGTAATTACATGTCAAACTGTGAAGGGAGAACTAGAACAATTAGGTACTGTAGGTCTCCGTGTAAGTCAGGAATTATGAGAAATTTGGCCGTTTACACAGTGGTTGTGGTTGGTCATGCATGGTTCAAAGAATTGTGTGAATTTTGTAGTTTTATAAAATGGATTTCTGAGGACTGTGATGAAGACGTAAATAGCGTTCTGTTTTGGAACCGTAAATTTGATATTCAATGTAAAATTACAATGTAAAAACTGTTGTTTCCATCAAGTTCAAAATGATTTTCCTAGAAAGTCCTTATTAAGTTCTACTTTTCAGATTTTTTTCATATTTTCTAAACTTATGATTCAAAAGTTAGAGGGGGGGGGACACATTGTTTTTTACTTTTGGAGCGATTATTTCCGAAATTATTGACATTATCAAAAAATTATTTTAGGAAACCCCTATTCATTTTTAAATGCCTTGCCAACAATATATCACACGTTAGGGTTGAAATTAAAAAAAAAATCACTTCCCACTTTGCCTATAGGAGGGCTACCCTAATAAAACATTTTTTTTCCAATTTTTATTTTACCACTTTGTCGGTGTAATTGATATACATATTGGTACCAAATTTTAGCTTTCTAGTGCTAACGGTCACAGAGATTAAGCGAGGACGGACGGACAGACATGGCGAAACTATAAGGGTTCCTAGTTGACTACGGAACCCTAAAAAACGAGCTACGGTCCCAGTCACAAGGCATAATAACTTTCGATGAGTAAAAAAAATATTGAAAACGGATGAATACTTCAAAAGTTCAAACAAACAATGTTACTCTATAAAATATTGGTTCAGATTACAATAATTTTTAGCAATTAACTGCAAATTAAACTTAAATCTACTTGTTTTAAGCTTTCACGGTTTAAAACTAAACTTATATTGTCGCTTACGGGATATCTTCTGCGATCATGGCGCTTGCAACAGCGTCGAAATATCGGGAGCTCAAAACAAAAAGTAATCACGGAAGATATCCCGTAAGTGACATTACAAGCGCAATGAGAGGTTTTCCTTTTGAGGTTTTAAAAAAAAACTTAGTTTCCAAGAACTCTATAGATGGCGTTGAACTTACTATGATAGTTGGTGCAAAAGCCAAAACGCTTGAAAAAAAAAACATTGTGTCACGTCACATACTCTCGTTGACTGACACTTTCATTTGCTTAACCTTCCGAATATAACCTACATTTCTCGCGCTTTATTAAAATCAGTTTTTTTAGGTTCCGTTCCTTGCATTATCATACTTACTCCTAGCGCCATCTATCCAGCGACTAGGGAAGAGCTAAAAAGAAAATCCCTCATTACTCCGCTATAATTGTATTCCCTAAGAATAAAAGTTATGAGGTGTAAATCCGTGATAATATAAGTTTAAATCTACTTTAGCAAAAAACATAATTTTATAACTTGGACCACACTTCTGTTACGAGCATTTGATTAACTTTGACGCACAAACAATTCATAGGTACCTACACGTAAACTTAAAGAAAGACACATAATAATATGAAACGCTATTAAAACTTAAGCAACTGTATAATCTTATAAACAAGTATGTAGGTCTAGTTCTAGGTACATAAAATGTTAAATTAATTTAAGTTTGTTTCGTTTACATTATTAAAATAGAATAGAATATTATTCATTCAAGTAACATTCATAAGAGAGTATAAAGAATCTAGAACAGAATACAGTGGCCCCGGAACACATAGGGCGATGAAGGAACATGGATGGGTTTTAGTCAGTAAAAGTCTGACACTCCTTCCTGCTCCAGGGTGGCACAATGGGCGGTCTTATCGCTGAAAGCGATATTTTCTTGGGTGTATTACAGGAATGAGGACAGACAATACAGCGGGTGTGGTGTATCAATTACCACCACCACAACCACCATTCACACCATTATTCTCACAAGGATTGAAAATAATATCAATCAACACAACACACGTCAACAGGATTATTTTATTTCTGTAAAGTGATTTTCATAAGCAAATAATCAAAAATATGTTTTCTGTATTCTCATTTGTGTTATCCAAAAAGGTAAAAATGTATGTGTCTGAATGAAATAACACCAATTTATTAGAAAGAAGGGTTTAAATCAACGCTAAGCGCACGTGTAGTAAGAATTTCACAATCATGTTCATCATCATCATTTCAGCCGAAAGACGTCCACTGCTGGACATGGGCCTACCCCAAGGGAGGGGTTTTGCCATAATCGCCACGCTTGGCAGGCGGGTTGGCGATCGCAGTACAGTTGTTACAAAAGCGCAGAGAACGCTGCTGCCCATTCTCTGGTAATCCCTTAGTTGCCTCTTACGACACCCATGGAAAGATATGGGATGGTGCTATTCTTTACGTGCGACACCATACAGAATTTCACAATGAAGCACCTATATGTTACGGTTCAGTAATGGCGGTTTCTTGAGAGGAGTAACGCCCGACTCATCGGCCACTTAGCCGTACAATTCTGCTCTTACATTTCTTCTAATAACCTCTTTATAACATCTTAAATCTCGGTACTAAGCGATTCTCAACCAAAATATCAACTGCACACAGAAATTGATGAACTCAAAATTAAAACGTCCGTTAATCCGTCAAGTCGCCAGCAAATCCTTAACAGCTAATTCTCTGGCGACTGTTAAAGCTAGTTTCGTTGAAACAATTACCCTGGGACCACAGAATAGATAGCTACAGAAGGTTGCCAAGAGACAACGAGTAAATTATAATGAATTATGAGGTCGCACTTGTGGAAAAAAACGTGTAGGATTTAGCAAAATGTAAATATTTATGTAGTCATATCTGATGAAACAGAAGGCGCGGACATTTTTATCAGGGATCCTTTGTTACTGGTTGACTGTCAGTTAGTATGAACAGCACGAGCCGGTAGCTAGGCAACGTTCGTTGTTGTCTGGTTATTCGATTTTCAGGCTTCTAATGACTGCACTGCACGCCGTGATTTTCGAGTTACAGAGGGTTCTTGGAGTGCAATGGATGATCACCCATGGGCTTACCTCGGCAAGCGAGCCGTGCAGCTGTTATTAGCCATTAGCCATGAGCTGTCCACAAAACTGTCGACATGTAAGATGGGCTGCATTGGGAACCCCAGTTGGGTACCCTTGTTCGTAGGTGCTTTCAAGGGTACCCACCACATCGTGAACTTGACTGTACGTGCGATGATCTAAAACAAACGTCATTACATTTACGAGTGAGTTTGAACTCGCTGCACACCTTGCTCGTTGCGTGAAGCGGACCTTCTGCCCCTATCTATTCTGTGTCACGACGTTGTCGGAACAAGTTAGAGCTTTGATTAAACCGAGACCAGGGCTCGCACCTCGTCAGTACTTTGTAACTGACAGCCCGGAACATTGCTTCGGGTTGTTATGAAAAATTGTTTGTATAAAATTCTTATGCGTTTGGCGTTGATTGGATTTTTTATGTTGAAGGTTGCTCGTTGGTGGATGTGAAAGAGGATTTATTCCAATTGTTTTTATGAGCTCAAATAGTTTTGCCACTTGTGTGCTTATTATGAGAGCTGTACTAAAGTACTATGAGGTATTTTTCGTGAAATGTTAAAGTGCTACAGATTTTTTATACATATCATCACATCTAAGCCTGTACCTACTTTTGTAATAGGGGGTGAGCCTATTACCATCAACCGGGCAAACATACAGACTCTGTGGCTGCTACTGAGTAATTCCTGACGGAAAGACCCAATAACAATTGGTCTGACCCGAGAATCGAACCCAGTAACTCATGCTCAGCAGTCTCGATTGCGGCCACAGATCAACGAAACAGTAATATTTAAATTGCAAAATACAAGGTTTTTTTTAATCAAAGCTTCAAAAAAATAAAAATAAAAACTCCAAAACAGAATTCACAAAACTAGGAATCTGACAGAAACCAAACCTCAAGCTCCAACAGTTATAAAATGTGAAACTACCCCCACCCTAAATAATCTGTGAAATTCTACAGCCCACTATAAATCCGGACCAAGGTACAGCTCAGATTCAAGGTCCCTTAATTAAAGGTCTGACCCTCACTCAGTTCAGCTTTAATCTTCATAGCAGTGCTAATAAACTCACATAGTTTCGAACGTTATAACGAAAGCTTCAGTAAAATTGTGGACTGACCCTACAGTTATGGGCTATAAAAATTCTACTGCCTAGACTGGTAATAGTAATGTGAATGCTTTGAGTTTGTGAAGTGATTTGGATTGATGAAATGCTGGATTTTAGAAAGGGTGATTCTTTATTGGCATTTAATATTTATAATTATATCAGTAACTAGCGGATGTATCGCGGTTTCACCCACGTAGTTTCTATTCCCGTAAGAGTACGGGGATAAAATATAGCATATGTTACTCAGGGTAAATGTAGCTTTCTAATGGTGAAAGAATGTTTGAAATCGGCGCAGTTGTTTTTGACTTTATTCATTACAAACCTACAAAAAACAAATCTTTCCTCTTTATAATATAACTAGCTGACCCGCGCAACTTCGTTTGCGTTACATAATATAGCTTATAACATGTCATTTTGTGCATTCAATTCAATTCATTGACTGAGCGGCTCCCCCCCGCCGGCGCGCACGCGAACATTAGCTCCGTATCTTTTTTGTTGTATTAAATCAAAGCGGCAGTATTTTACAGTGAAAAAAGGACTAAAGTTCTCATAAGTCATCCAGGAAACAGTGCAAGTGTGGACAAAGTCTAACTCGTGAAGTGAAAGCTAGAAACTTAACTTTTTTAAAACAGTGCCTAGCAAGTGTCTAGTTGGACGAAAACACTACAAATAAAGTATAAACCGGCAAAAACTCGCATAAAAAGTATTTGTGATAAATAAAACCTTACTCTGAAATCTATTGAACAGTGTTTATTAAGTAAATAAAACAAAAAAAAGTGTATATTTCTAAAGAAACAAACATGTGGCATGTGATTGTCAATTAAACAAAGAACTGACCTTTGGACCCTGCGAAAAAACGTCGCACATCTACTAGAACAAGTACACGAACGTTGCTCGCAAGTGGGCCATTATTTCACACTTGTAAATTAAGAATCGGCTGGTCTCGTGTGTAATACCTCGACTGAGACACACTGTGGCGGTGGTTCGAGCCTTGGTTACCGCAGCACTTTTTGTGAATCTTTAAATTGTTAATTCTGGTTTTCTATCAGTATAAGAATACCAAAATGGATGAGCAGCGGACACCTCCAAACTTTGTCGAATTAAATAAGTCGCAATCATATTCGGATTCGGCATTGAATCTCCCCGGCAATGTTGAAGAAGAGGTGAATGTTAATAGAAGGTTCAAACGAAGACACGATCACGAACATGTCGAATGTATCAAAAATTTTACGTCACAAATGAAGTTAATGTTTACTTCATTTCAAGATCAACAGAACCAGAAATTTGATCTTCTGAATCAGTCACTACATGTGATCAAGGAATTGCACTCTGAACTAAAGCAGTCAGTTGAATTTGTGAATGCAAAATATGATGAATCATTAATGAAGATTGAGCAACTCCAACAAGAAAACAAAACATCAAAAAAACAAATTTCTTTCTTGGAACAAAAATTAGAATATTATGAAAAGGCCTCTAAAGCAACGACCCTCGAAATACGAAATACGAAATATTCCTAAGACGGAATCGGAAACAAAGCAACAACTTATGGGAATGGTAGTGGAACTTGGAGCGGCGATTCCACTTAATCTAAATGTAAACACAACGGAAATACGCGACATATATAGAACAAAAGGTAAAACTGAAGCGGTTGTAGTTGACTTTACAACTGTTGCAAGAAAGTCTGATATTATTGGTGCGGTGATCAAATACAATAAATCACAAAAATTAAAAAAAGGGCTGCCATTAAATACTAAGGACATTAAGCTTAAAGGAGTCCCCCAAAACATTTATGTATCTGATTCTCTGACAGCAAAGACACAACAGCTGTTCTACTTATCCAGACAACTTACTAAAAAACAAGGGTTTCATGGGTGCTGGATTTCTTTTGGAAGAATTTATATACGGAGGAACGAAGGTGACTCACCCATTCAAATTAAAAATTCTGAAGATTTAGATAAGATTATATGACTCTTCATGTTCTCAGATAAACTGTTTGCTATTATTTTTAGTTTTTGTATAAGAAAACATATTTTTAGTTTTTTTAGATTTTGTATAAAAAAACATGTTTTTCGATTTTTTATATTCTGTTTAAGAAAACATGTTTTTAGATTTTGTATAAGGAAACATGTCAATACACTGCACATAATACACTCCATATCTTTTTGCCTATTCTTAACATCACACTTAAACAAACAACACACACACACACACCCATTCTTACAAAAAAACAGGTTTTGGTTCCCTGGAGATAAATCAATATTACACATGTGCCATGTCTGCATGCCAGGCTGGCTGAATCATTGTTCAGGTATGCTATATTCGTGCACTATTTTTGAGTTCTGCATCTTAATCTTGATAGTATACAATGTGGATAGTAATCTTAAACTTCCTATGTCCTTCTCAAATTGTCCTACGAATGTAATAAATAACAACATTCGCTGCAGTAAATGACTTATTAAATAACTTGGACCAATTTAATGCTTCTGTCTCTCTTAGTTGTGAGCCAGAACAGTGCTCCAAATACATACCAACAGATAGCAACTATATCAAAATTTTACAACAAAATATAAGAAGTATCAATCGTAATTTCGATGAATTTTCAGTGCTTTTGTCTAGATTGAGCTTCAAATGCGACGTTATAGTATTTTCGGAGTGCTGGCTCCGTCAGGTATCTAATCTTCCTGTCATAAACGGATATAATTCCTATAAAACGAACCGAACTTTGAATCAGAATGATGGAGTGGTAGTCATGGTCCGTAATGAACATTTTTACACAATAGAAGAACCAATTCTTTGTGAATGCAACTGCATGTTAGTTAAATTTGGGACTAACACTGTTGTTGTGGCAATCTACAGGCCACCGTCTTTTAGATGTTTAGATTCCTTTCTGCAATCCTTCCACAACATTCTTGTGCAGTTAAAATCATTTCAAAATATAATCATAGTGGGTGATATTAATATAAATATATTAAATGCGGATTCCAATGCCTCGTCATATCTTGATATTGCCTCATTTCACGGTCTACTTCCGGCACATTACTCACCTACTAGAGGTTATAGTTGTCTGGATCATGTTTTAGTCAAGAGCAAGTTACAGTCCTATACATTTAAGCTTCATACTTCGGTTACTGATCATGACGCTGTTCTATTTTGCCTCCAGCATGGGGGCTCAAAAAAACCTTTAAATAGTAGAGAAATCAGAAGGTTAGACTGGTCCGGGATCATAACTGACTGCTCAAAATTAGATTTTAGTCAAGTTTATGCTGAAAATGACTTAAACCTGGCAACCGATAAATTCATCGAATTATTATCTAATTTAACACTACAACATATGTCGATCATTAGGATGCCACGAAATAAAACTAATTTAAAACCCTGGATTACGCCAGGGCTACTAAAATGCATTAGAAATAGGGACAATATGCATATTAAAACTAAAAAAGAACCAAGTAATGAAATACTAAACATAACATATAAACGATATAGAAACTATTGCAACAATCTCCTTAAAAAATTAAAGCGACAGTATGAAGGAAACCAACTGAAAATGGCTAAAGGTAACTCCAAACTGCTATGGGATGCTATTAAATCTATAACGAATTCTAATAAATGTCATAAACCTCCTGAAGAACTATTACACACACATCACAGCCCTCAATCATCTATCAATCATGTTAATACCTTCTTTTCTACTGTTGGTAAGATATTGGCACAACGCATACCCTCGAATGTTCCACGTTTCAATAACACCTCCGTAGTTAAAGATACCTCCCCTAGCAACTCATTCGCACTACTCAAAGTGGATACGGAAGAAGTTAAAACTGTAATCCTGAATTTAAAGAGAGAATGCTCACCTGGATGGGACACAATATCAGCTATGCTACTACAACATGTTGTGGAGTTGGTAGCTCCTGTTATCACTTATCTCATAAATCGTTGCTTTGACACAGGTGTGTTTCCTAAAGCACTGAAAAAAACAATCGTTATTCCCATATATAAGGCTGGGGATACAGGCTGTGTCAACAACTATAGGCCCATCTCTATCCTTTCTTCACTATCGAAAGTTTTCGAGCGTACTATTAATCATAGGCTAATAAATTTCTTAGAGTCAAATAAAATCCTTGCAGAAACACAATACGGATTTCGAGCCCGCAAGTCCACGGATGAGGCCGTTCACACTTTTACTGACTTCGTGGTAAGAAACATGGACAACAACAAAAAATGCTTAACAATCTTTCTCGATCTTGCCAAAGCTTTTGACACAGTCTCTATCCCCACCCTAATTCGGAAACTAGCTAACATGGGAATACGGGGAAATGAATTGAAATTAATGTCCAATTATTTGTCAGACCGTACACAGCGCGTTAAAATCGGGAACCATTTGAGTGATGAACTTCCTATTGAGCACGGCGTGCCACAGGGCAGTATTCTTGGCCCTACTTTGTTTCTATGTTACATAAATGAGCTATGTCAACTTAAACTAAAAAATTGTAAAATAATATCTTACGCAGACGACACAACTCTAACTTTCATTGGTGATTCTTGGGAGGAGGTATATTCAATAGCTCAATTAGGGCTAAATACGGTTTGCCACTGGCTCGCTGCAAACTCGCTCACACTTAATGCTGATAAAACTAAATATATTCCATTTTCAATCAGGAGCATTAAAAACTTCTTCCAAAATAAACCCCCCCTATTTGTGCATCGGTGTTGCTTTCCTCCCTTGAATCAATGCAGCTGCACGACTGTACAGCCGACACAGAGTATTCGTTATCTGGGTATTGCCATTGATAGAAGATTATCTTTTGATGAACACATTCACAACCTATGTAAAAGAGTGCGGAAGCTTACTTATATTTTTAAACAGCTTAGACAGGTTGCAAATGGTAAAACACTTAAAATGGTATACTTCGCACTTGTTCAATCCATATTGACATATTGTGTAACAACTTGGGGAGGTGCCGGTAAAACAAAAATGTTGGAAATAGAGAGAGCTCAAAGATTGATTCTGAAAGTAGGCCTCTCAAAACCACGACTCTTCCCCACTGCCGCATTGTATCAGGAAGCCGAGGTTTTAACAGTACGACAAATATACATCCTCTCCACTACTCTGAGACAACATTCGGATTCATCTTCTTTTGATCTCTCAAAATTAACAACGAGAAGGCATTATGCAATATGTAATACCATTAAAATGAAATCAGGTTTTGCCCAAAAATTTTATATTTTCCGAGGCCCTGAGCTGTACAATAAGATAAACAAAGAAACAGGTATTTTTAATTACAGTAAATCTAAATGTAAACGGGTAATAACAAACTGGCTACTAAAGTTGAACTACACTAAAACAGAAGAGTTACTAATCATAAAAATTTAACAGGAATCAAAAAGACATATCCTTCATATACCATACATCTAGTTAGATAATGATCCCACTCACATTATAACCTCTCATCCTAACTATACTTTATATCACACACACCAAGACAGACAAACATACACACGCACACAGACACACAGACAAATACACCAGGCACACACCACACACACATACGCAGATACAGACAAACCTATTAAACGCATCTTCATCCCACACGCACCTTATTCTCCACATCTTGTCTCCACCACACTTCACACAAATTTAAGGTTCTATTATTATTTAGCTATTAAATCATAATGTTTTGTTCTTTCCATCAAATATCTATATCTGTATACCTATAATTACAATAACTAGACACCAGTATACCTAGCTATTTTAATAACCAATAAAGAATGTAATTTTTGCCTGTAGGGGGGAGTCCCTGGTGTCCTGAAATACAAGTTTAGGCTTAGTTTAGGCACCAGTCTCCCACAAATAAACATAGTGATCTTTTTCAATCAATTTACATGTGTTAGTTTATAAGTATTATTTGTGGAAGAAAAATAAACATTTATTATTATAATTACGAACAAAAACCTTTTAAAATCAATATTGCTTACCTCCCATAACATACGTCGTGTTAATATGTAGTATAAAGCCTTCCTTGGTTTACAAAGAACATTTTTGCTGAATTTCAATTCAATCTATCCAGTAGTTTTGGCGTGAAGCCGTACCATACACACAGACAAACAGACAAAAATTCTAAAAAGTCACTTTATGTCATCAGTTACGTTTTTCTAACAAAAGCCACTTATTTTTTCTTGAAAATTGTCAATGTACAGTTTTTCTTTCGTTACTGTTTTATTATATGTATAGATGTATAGATTAGCGTAGATAATGACGGCTTGGGACCCCAAATAAATTGGGATAAAGGCGAAAAGACTGATGATGATGAAGCCTAGAGTTCTGAGGTAGAGTTAGACACGGAATCCAATCATTCCTATATTTATCTTTAAAGTTAGTACGTAATTCACCAGTAAAAAAAGAGTAAGAGTACAACAGTATTCGCAGAAAAAGAGGCGTCGCGCAGACCCCGTTGAAGATGGCGGATGAGATCTAAACAAACGAAAATCCTGAATTGTAAGAGCAGGAAGTCATAAGGAGAGGACTTTGCCCAGAACTGGGATGTCACAGACTAACTGTAACATTAATAATGTAATTTATCATGCATCATCATCATCATCAGCCTATTAATGTTCCCACTGCTGGGAAACAGCCCTCCTCTCTATGAGAGGGAATGGGCTATAATCCACCACGCGGGTCCAGTGGGGATTGGTAGATGTCACATGTCTTCGAATTTTTTGGTTCTAGAATATGCCGATTTCCTCACAATGTTTTCCTTCACCGTTTTGAGAGCAGCGGTGATGAAATAAATTACACAAAGTAATGCGCCTACCTGGGTTCGAATCCACGACTTACTGTTCGTAAGTCGGGGCCGCCACTACTGGGCCACCGCTGCTCTCTGTATTTATCATGCAATACTTGTTATTTGTCGTCCCGGAAATCAACTAGTCGTACATAAATAAATCTCAATTGGAAAAGCAAACTTGCTGCACAAGTCATTTTTGACAAACGCTCTTCAACCTGCGCTCTTGAAGAAATAACAAAGTTGTCAGTGAAATATTTCTCATAGTATTGGTGTATAAAAAAGGTAGAAGCATAGCTAGGAGGTAAGAATTGTTCTATGGCTGAACTTGCGTTAACCTACGTTCAACAATGGAGCAATTTAACTTTTCATGGAAAGGTCGCGAGTTTAATCTACTAGCTTTTGCTCCCGGCCTCGCTTCCGTAATGAACGAAAATTAACCCATGGAAACGTTTTAAATAGCCTATGACACTAGGTAATAATGTGGCTTCCTGTTTGTGAAAGAATTTTCGGAATCCAATCAGTAGTTCCGAAGATTTCCTCCTACAAGCAAACTTACAAACAAATTTTACCTCTAGAATATTAGTATAGATGAATACCCTGCTAAAATAGAGACTATTTAATTTTTTTTGAATATCGATGTTATCAAAAGTTTTCAAATAAAACTAACACACTGCTAAGTCCTAACTGCATGTCAACGACTAAGACAATCCCAGTAAAACTCTCAGAATATAACCACAAAAAGTTTCGCCGTCAAACATTACGAGAAGAACGCTTCCATTCCGATGTTTAGTTTTCTTTAGCTGCCGTTCTTAGCAAACTCGTTTCAAAAGTTCCCCTAGAATCCTACTGTTGGCAATTTTACACATTTCACAGAGGCTCAATACGGTCCAATAAAGGCGGAAAAGAGAACAGCCGCTAGATTCAGGTGAGGTTTTAGTGGGGAATTTTAAAACGACTAGGTTTTTTTTTTCATCGGTCTCTCGGTTTGATTTCGGGCGTTCAGTGATCTGTGAAAGGTCTCGATAAAAAAAGAACTATGTACTTCACTTTGTCCCGTGTCCTAGTATAAGCGACCATCACGTGTAAACGTGATCAACTCATTTATATTTTTATTTGACAAACGCGAGCGAGCGAGATAAAAGAGTGAGCTCTTTTTCTAGACTATAATATAATAAAGAGGAAAACTTTGTTTGTTTGTAATGAATAGGCTCAAAAACTACTGGGCCGATTTCAAAAATTCTTTCACCATTTGAAAGCTACATTCACCTTAAGTAACATACGCTATATTTTATCCCTGTACTCCCACGGGAACGGGAACTACGCAGGTGAAACCGCGCGACGTCCGCTAGTAGCTAAATAATAACAGCCGAGCGGATCACTCTTCAGGTTAAGCTTCGCTTGCCTAGGTTGGTCTGTGGATGGGTGACCACCCATTACATACCGAGTTTCCTCCGAGCTTCGAAAAGCACGTTAAGCCGTTAGTCCAGGCTGTCATTTGTAGATCTTAGACAATCGTAACAGGTAGTGAGTGTCCCAAAAGTCTGACAACCAGTCTTATGGGGTATCGTATTACCCAGTACTCACTGGTTTGTGGAGGTCAGATAGGCAGTCGCTCCGTGTAAAATACTGGTATTCAGCTGCATCAGGTTATGTAAGGTTCCTAGCGTACTAGATCTTTGATTTAAAAAATCATGTAATTTCGAAGTAAGAGAACACAATATTCCCAGTCTTAGTCAAAGATCTACTTTTTAGAACAAGCTCAAATAAATTCTAAAGTACGAACTCATAACTACTGACTATTGTATGGTATTAATCGTTCGCGAGGGAACATTGTTGCATAACTTCTGATATAAAAGGAAGTCATAGTTACTGTGTCTTGTTTTTATTATACCCCGGAGCGGAAACAGTTTTCCTATTCGCGTTTACTTGATTATGTTGTAAAAAATTGAAATATGGAGCTAGGCAGAAGAGAACTTTAACTGTGCAAAATATTGTATAGTCTTTAACAACTTTTTGTTATTAGTTAGTAATTATTACTTTTAGTAGATTTCGTTTTTTTTTTGTATTTAAGTGTTCCAATGCTGGGCAAAGGCCTGTCTTTCTCCTTCCAAACCTCTCTATCCTGTGCAATATCTGGCTAAGTTCGCTCCGTAAACAAGATCAGTAGGGCTGTAACGTCATCGGCATCTCTGTTGACAGCTCGAAATGATAGTAACTGGGTTGACAGCTCGAAATGATAGTAACTGGGTTCAGTGTCCATCAATTAACTGTTAAAAGGTTCGTTTCGTATTAAGTATGACAAGTCGCGATCAATATGACGTCATAGGTTGTCATCGTGGCTGGTAGTCACCGTAACATATTTTGACAGACGCTTTCGTATCGATATTTATATTATTTCGATTATGTAAGCATAATGGATAACAAATTGATGACAACTGAGTTTGAAGTGGCTGTCGTGAAAGACGCTACACCGTACCCGGGCTGTTAAAGTGATATCCTTTCAGTGCGATAAATAATACCAATATTATGACATTCTCGGTTGTCATCAAATTTCGGTGTACAACCGAAGCTTGATAGTCATTGGATATCAGAAAGATACGTAATAGGCCTACAGATCGGTTTACCTCGACTGCGATATTTGTTAACATTAATGACCTTAAATTCCATTTCATATTTCAATTACGGTAATAATAATAAACAAAGACACAAATCTTTTCCTTTACAAATCTAACCATCCACTTTTCCAAGAGTTTTCTTAGAACCTGGAATAAGATTGGAACGCACGAGAATTAGGGATTTTTGCTTTCAGTCATTTCTCGCTTAAACTTCAAAACATAATCTTTCACCATTTATCTGATCTTCCGAGATATCCCTAAAGGTACACCTAGCAGGATTTGTGGTTTACAATGCTCCATACGGTCGGTGTACCGTTTCCCATGTTAAGCTTTATTATCCGATTTAGGAGCAAGCGGGAGAGGTTATGAATTATCAACACATTGGAGGTGGAATAGTATTAGTTTAACCTCAAGCATATTCGTACGTGTGGGTAATCTAGAGTAGGTACGTATGTGTTAAGTGTTGTTGAATTAATCAACCTTAACCTATTTCTAAAGTAGTGTTTCATAATTGGTTGGAAATCGGAATGCAATTTAATATTGTTTTTCAAATGTTGGCAATTATTATCCAGTAAAAATCTTAGAAAAGGTTGACAAAAAGGAAATCTTGAATTTAGAGATTTTGATTTGAAAATATTACCTACTAGATGCGTGGTAGACTTGAAAAAAAAAAATGTTTTGCTACGCATTGGAGTTACATTTAAAAGTAACTTACACTCCAACATAAAACTCAAAAATCGAGTAAGATTATAAAGTCACTTACACTGCAACCCAAAATCGACTAAAGGTAATTTTTTTTAACGTAGGTAATGTTTTCAAGAGCATTTCAATTTCATAATCACTATACCCGCTACCTTATCGACGTGGGTGAGGAGAATTGGGACGGTTCACCCATTGGAACGCCAAAACTTCGCGCTAAAGGTGACATAATATGCACCTTAGCAGCACTAGAACTTATTGTGGTTTCCATTTACTGATTGGAAACGTTTGTACCTACTGTTTTGTTGTGAATTCCCGATGTATTGTGATGTTGGTTTGGAGTGAATAAAATGTGATTTGTCTTGGCTATGTCGCTTTTCAATTTTGTCGAGACTGTTGTTGGTTTTCTCGTAAATGTACTTTATCCTTCTTAGTTTTGTTTTTATTAGTTTTCTTCTTTATCGTGTGTGTTAGTGCATAACCTGATGTCAGAGTTTTATGCCACCCATGAAAGTCTGACCTGGCTTTACATGCCGTCGAGAAATATCTGTCAGGCATGCTGGTTTTCTCACGATGTTTTCCTTCACCAAAGCAACAATACAATACGCACATATTAGCAAAAAGCTATTCTTTGCCTATTAGTTCATTGCTAATGCAATTTACAGTGCTGCAGTGTGATACGTGCTGTTTTACAAAAAATTACATGTTTTAGAAAAAACGAACTACTAACTAACGCACTACTTACATAGTGTTGTTGTAGTAATGATTAAATACTTACTTCAAATAAGTTTTTAAATAGATTTTTTAATAGAGTAGCAATCTGCGTTTCGTAATTTTAAAATGTATTTCAACAGTATTAACAAAAGATTTTCGGTAATTTACGTCAATGCACTACATTTTTGAATTCTCTTGTTGGTGCCAGTTAAGATGAGAATAGCGGTCATTAACCCACCTACATTTATTAAACTTCGTAACTTTGAAAACCAAAAATAAGCCGTTGTTCAAGTCTTGAATCGTCATCTATCGTGATCTTCAAAATTTTTTGTAATGAAAAACGATACATGGTTTATTTGTTCGTACGAAGAGATATTAGGGAAAGGGCAATGACCGCTATTCTCATCTTAACTGACACCAACTATAGTAACAACATAACCGCCCAGTAATACACTGCCGGCATTAAAATATCACCCAAAGCCGATCCAAGTAAAAGAAAAATCTAGAGTTCAGGCTAACTACAAGCTATATCCCTCAACTATTTTCATTTTCCTTCACAATCACCGCATTGGCTTGAACTTCTAACAATGTCCTCTGCTTATTTCCGCCCGTTTTGTAGACCCGAGCCGTTTGTTCTTTACTTTAGACCTTTGTTTTACCAAGTTCCATTGTATTTGTTTTCCTGGTTTTCATTTGTATTGAGAAAGATTTTGTTGATCAAACTTGGCAGTTGTGTTTTGTCGACAAGTGTCGAAAACATGTGTCATATTGTTGCTAAGTGTCTGAGTAACATAATTATGATAACATCACGTCTGTAATTTCCGTAGGGTTAAGCAGAGGTGTAGGTATCTAATAGTACGGTCGAACAAGGTATTTGGTTTACTCAGTTTAAACCACCAATGAGGGATTTTCTTTTTAGCTCTTCCCTAGTCGCTGGATAGATGGCGCTGAACCTGGTAAGTAACTGCAAGAAACGGAACCTAAAAAATCTGATTTTAACAAAACGCGAGAAAAATAGGCTATATAATTCGGAAGCATAAGCAAACGAAAGTGTCAGTCAACGAGCGTATGTGACGTGACGTATAAAGTCCCATGTAATAAAAATATTAATATATAATAATAAAAATAATAAAATCCAGACTCCGTAGCCACTACTGAGAATTTTTTGATGGGTAATATGCCCGACTTGGGAATCGAACCCAGGACCTCACGTTCATTTAAAATATTTTTTTCCAAAAAACTTTCATTTTTTTAGCGTGTCAATGGCAATCTGAATTGTGTCGGCCCAGAACAGAGCTACTAGTTTGGCACTCTCGGTAGCGTCCATCAGTTCCTGTAGTGAACAAACAACAGGACACGATATTAAGTGCCCCAACGTTTGTGTTGGTACGTACTAAGCTGGCAGATATAAATTAATTTACTGTTTTAGACTTTCACGGTTTTTCACTAGAGTACTTACGGGATAATATCCATGATTTTCTTTATCTAAGCATCATGATCGCGGGAATACTGCAACTGTATGACTCTAAGTGTTATAAATTAATTTCTACTGACTCTCCACGTTACAGAATATTTTTGGACAACAGATACATGACTACAATAAACTGTTAAAACCCTCATAACAATAAACATTAAAAGCAGCTAAAACTATGTATATATCCGCCATCTTTATCTTACCTTGCAAATTACTGAAACAAAATAGAAACAGACAAAAGCCTTTAATTTATTAGAGGCATTAATTTATCCTAGTAGTGGAGACGGAAGGAAATTATTTTATTACAGCATTCTACGAGGTGGAATTATATCACTTGTATACTTGGGAATGGAATAAGGTTTTTGTAAAAGCTAAACGAAGCTTGAACTTGTGTTTCTGAAGTATCTCTTACTATGCGTAGTAGTTTCTCTTAGTATGCATTTTTTATTTAGGTATATACACAGTAGGTAGCTACCGTTTATGGTTCACGAAAAACTACCATCTTTGTTCTTTCGTATTATTGAATGTCCTTATTCATGTACGAACGACCCGACCTCCCTAGATTGATAATAAAAAATAGTGCTACCTTGTCACTCCTTTGCCTTTCAAGGGAGTCTTCCGACCAAACTTACATACTGACAAGGAATTGATGGTTAAAGGTGGTCACTTTCAAAGAATAAAACGATACCTACGAATATTAGCCCCAGGAGTAATTTTACGGTAAGTGGGATTGGACGGGTCACGTCTGCCGCATGCATGACGACCGCTGGGAAAAAGTTTCGACACGATGGTTGCCGGAAGATGGACGGCGTCGCCGAGGCCGACCCAGAAAGAGGTGATGACACGATTTGGACGAGTACCAAGAGGGCTGGTTCAAGGGGACACGGAAAAAGAGCACATGGAAGGAATTGGAGGAGGCCTAAAAAAGGGCTTAAACAATATAACATAGAACAAATTAGTTTTTAAATAATTTTAAAACTAATTTGTGTGTTGTTGTTTGTTTGTGTTGTTTGGTTTGGTGTTTGTGTGTTTGTGTTAGATTTAAGTCTTATTATTACCACAAGTTTTGTATTTACTTTATTTAAGTTAGTTTAAAAGGTATATAGGTATCTATGGGCCATTGTAGCCTGAAATAAATTGATGTTGCTGTTGTTGTTACATACACGTGACTGAGTAGTAAAAACACGGGATCCCTTCTTTTTGCATAATCTTCTTTTTCCTAATATACTTTGGCATAACTGTTTTGGCATAATGACTATTAGCATAATAGTATTAAGGCATACAAATAATATAAATACCGGAATCAAATTTGAGTTATTTTTACGTATATATTTTGAATTAAACATTTATTAAGTTGTGCTACAAAAGTTAGTGACAGAAACGAATCGCTGAAAAACCGACTCTACGTAGTCTTGTCTGCCCTACCCCTAGAGTGTAATCTAAGCCTACGTAGGCGCAAAGGGCCGAGGCGGCCCGCAAGCTAAAATTGGTATATCCCATTAGGGTATGTCTAACATTTTAGGAGTTAATTATTATGCTTCTTTGTTATGCCAATTAAAAATATGTTTTAATATAATTATGCGTAAATAAATTTATGCCTAAGTATGTTATGTTTAATCATTATTATGATTAAATAAATTATGCTTAAAACAATTATGCGTAAGCTGTAATGCGTAAATAATATCATGCGAAAATATAATTAGAAGTAACAAAAGTATGCCAAGTTATATTAGGTCTTAAAATTTTATACAAATGGATAGGGAACCTAAAAACACAAGGGAAACACAACTAAACTAAACGTTTCAAAACAAAAGTGGCAGTGGAATAAAACCACACTTTACCTGGATTTTGTAAAGTGGAAAATTTTCTTTAAAATTATGTCGCTCCACGCTTTATTAAGGTAATCTGCACATAAGTCTAGTCGCTGAAGTGTTAAAGTGTGCAATAACACAGCCAGCCGACAAAGCCGCACTATGCAAGACTCTTATTTCACTGTGCAAAATATACCAGAAACCGCAGACTGGAATTTCATGGAGTAACGGGCTGAAAACTAGAAAAGTATGTGACCGTTTGGTGTGAACACTATTTCGTACGAAATAAATTACTTTTTAGATCCATCTTCACAGAAAAGAAATAAAACAAAAAGACAGCCCACAGCGCAGTTGAAATGAATTAGGTATGTGTTTACTAGGAGTTTGTCGTTCAGACTTACCAAGGTGTACCGGTACTAACTAAGTTGTGGAGGTCAGATAGGTAGTCGTCTTTTCGTCGTCTTTTCGACTTTTCTTTTTTTGTTGTGTATCACGACACAGCACGTACCTACGCTTGCGTTTCTTCAGTTCCTAGGATAACGACGCACTGAAGGAAAAGTTTCGATTGACCTCGTACTAACAGACTCCATATTTGGACGTCACAGTGGTCCACCTGAAAAAAACAACAGCCTTGCATTAATATCATTATTATTTTCAGCCCATAGACTTCCAATAGTAGTAGTAATTTCTATTCTTTTATGTTGCACTGTATAACCCAAGTCCAGCCACCAACCATGAGAGATTATGGTCAACACCACACACCAATCACACACACTTACACACAACACTCACACATTCACACCTACGCATAAACACACGCATACACACCACACAACTTCACACAAGAGCACGCATGCATTATTTTTAATTGCTTTATTATTCTTTTAAATTTTTGAAGCATAAAATGTTCTAAACACTGTACCAAAAACGGGTTAAGACACTGACTCCTGTAACACAGGTCTCACCTAGCACAGGAGGCAGGGTTTCAAATGGAAATCTATAATTTTTTCTTGTGTCAATAAAACATATTTTATTATTATTATTATAGACGTCGCATATGTGGTGTTCACTAGAAACACTATAATTAGGCTTTAGAATAAAACCACCAAATTATCAGTAAGTAGATGAACTCTAAGGATACGTGTGCTCGCTGCCCGGGATAAGAGTGGACTACTCAATCGACGCGACCTTAAAGCTCACGCTACGTTTATTAGTAGTCCCCACATCGATCCATCATCTTCGTCCAACTTGCATTTATATTGGAAACCATTAAAAGGAAGCTGACAATTGATACGAACAAATACATCTACCTTTTATTGGACGAGACTAAGTACCGCTTGAACATAACCAAACTGAGACAAAAAAAAAGTTTGAACTTGTGTAGGTATTGTTTCTAACAGTATTTGATTGACATTAACAGGTGTCTCTGGAACCCGTTAAAGGATTTATAAAAAAAGTTAGTTGACGTCATTTTTATGCCTCAATAAAACTCCAAACAGTCCACAAATTGCCTACCACCTGACGCTACATATAAGAACCCAATCACCTCCTATTGCAATCAATCTATGTGATAAGTGGTCGACCAAAACGATCTCACGTTTGGGCTCCATTTGCGGAAAGCTTTTAAGGGCTTCATCACAACTAGTCACTTCCTATGTATTCATGAGGGGAAGGCTTTATGTATGAACGAGGATTACGTGGACTGAGTAATTAGGTAGATATTAATGTTACGTTGGTAAGATTATGTTTAGAATTTTGTTCCGTAATTCGGCAGCTATAAAGTCGATTTTAATTTTGATCGAGAGAAGTAAATATTTATGGTTAAAGATAGGCATTAAACCAAACTTATATTGTCACACTAGCTGACCCACGCAACTTCGTCTGCGTCACATAAGAGAGAAAAAGCTAACAAAAGGAATACATTTTCCCCGTTTTTCATTTCTTTCATTTATGCTCCGCTCCTTTTGGTCGTAGCGTGATGTTATATAGCTTATAACCTTCCTCAATAAATGGGCTATCCAACACAAAAATAATTTTTCAATTCCAACCAGTAGTTCCTGAGATTAGCGCGTTCAAACAAACAAACAAACAAACTCTTCAGCTTTATAATATTAGTATAGATATGGGATATCTTCTGTGATACCACCAACCTTCCTTTCCTTCCTTTTCTACTAACCGTGAAAGCTTAAAACAGTGTTTAAAGATAGACATAAAACAATATAGCTTCGTATGCAAGGCCCCGTTCCCGACTTCAGCTCATACAACTGAGGCCCTAGGGATAACATTTCGTCCGTATATTCGGAACTAACCGTCTCTCTCACTCGCACTCATCTGCAGACGTGCACGAAAGAGACGGATTGATCCCAATAAACGGACGCAGCGTTAGAGAGTAGGGCCTTTGGTGACGCGAATTGCGTCAAGTGCTATATTCTCGCGTCCGATGCTCGGGATGTCATGTCTCAGCGATTTTTGGCATGCTTTGATCAAATTCTTTCATAAGTGTTCTCTGCAGTCGTTACAAAGCGTGTATCGCTTAAGGCGGTGGTATCTGCTAAATTAGCAACTCTATTTGTAGTGGTTCAAACTTCGTTTGTTAGAATAAAATTCTAATCAACTTGCACTACAAAGTGGTTGTTACCGTTACGTCAGTCACTGCGGGCCGAATTGTGCGAAATGATTGTGAATATGCGATTTAAAAAAATCTATAGATTGGACTAAAAAAATAAAACACTAAAATGTTAACAAGTTGCTCATATAATTATTTGTCAAAAAATCAGAATGATCTTCACTGTTTTTACTCGTTAAAATATTTTTTTAGATACAAGTTCGTGATTTTTTTTATCGAGTAAAATAAGTTGTATTATGTTTTCAATACACTATCTAACTAGCATATATCCTGAAGAATATCACATATTTTTATGATTTTGTTTATTGCAGTGAATCAAATGCTTTCAGGCATTTAAAACTCGCGTTTAGCTCATGTAGTCCTTACTACGCCAGGGGATGAAAACCTTCGTCAGTTTAAAAAATCTGATTTTGCCTTTTACAGCACTGTTTGAGTAACGCCTGAAAATGTTTTATGCTTCTGGTAACATCGAAGAGTATAGCAAACTCAAACTATTTTAACATAGCAAATAGTTCAATCATGTTAATTGGTGCTAAAACACTAAACTAATAACTAGCGAATACGATAGCCATCTAAGAATCTAACCGTTGGAAATTAAACTTATTTTGCATATGACCTCGTTAAGCTTCCTTCAAAATATTGGAATTTCCATTATTGATTAACCCGAGAATTAATCATAATATTATTAAAAATTGAGGTACTGATATACCTTGGGTTCGCGAAGTTGGAATAATCCAGTTTTAAAAAACTTAGGTGAAGTTGTTTGGTTTGTTAATATTTTATTTTTCTTAATTGTGACCAATAAGACTTCTAGTGCAAAACCCGGTCTTTATTTTAATGCAGTCAGATAAAACATTATCACACATTATTGATAAAATATTATTATTCTGTACTATTGACAAATATTCCACGTACTCGAACATACACAAACTATACGGGTTTGTGTTGGAACTTTTACGAGTTTTACGTATAATAGAGTACCAAAACTATGTAACTTCTTACTTTGAAGGACATATTGATCAATCTTCTTCTTGAGTACCCGTCGGCACGCTTGTGTTACAATGTGAAGATTCTCAAAAACTATCTCAACGAACAAGTTTCCCAAAGTTCAAAACTCATCATCGGTGGTCCCCAAGTTTTACCAGCTCCACTGTAAAAGAGGATATATTGAGATTACATTTTAGACTTTAATGTTTTGAAACACAGTGTTTAGGAAAAATACATTTTTGAAATTCACATCAGAAAAGATCGTAATCAGATTTCACGCCACTTTCACAGCGCTATTTAATCAACGACGAATAATATAATCGTGAGCTTCATGATCCCTTTTAATGAAGATTAACCGAATTTCAAAACAAAAATCAAAAATATTTCCCGTATAATCACCTGGAAGCGTTCATATCATCAAAACTAAAGGCTTTGGAAGTTAACAAAAGGGCGTTGAAGGCGTTTGGTAATGTCTGCTCCACGAAAATGTAGATATGCATCAGTCATTAACACTTGAGCCTGTCATTTCGCTTGGTCCTTTGAGGCGCCGACAGATTCTCCAGTGGGTGTAGCAATTTTGATGAAAGAACATGGTTATTTTGGTAATAACCCCCGGGAATTGACGTATTCAGACGTTCGGCCCGATTTCGTGGCCTGCCTGTTTTTGAAGCCTGTTTTCATGTACCGCGATTTTCGGCTAAGCTTCACCTGTATGTGACCTGGATTATGTGAATTGCGGTAAGACGAAAGTTTTAAGTGCTTGTCTTATTCTGTTTTTGCTGCTGAAGTTGAGAACGTGCTGGCTGACTGTCTAGTCTAAAGTTTTTACTCTGCGTTCAGTGGATAAAGATAAGTGTCCTTGTGTGTCCCTATATTTTTTTTACAGTATCATCAGCCGTTACGATTGTGCCCATTTCCCTAACCACTTTTCCCAGTATCCTTTGGTGAATTTAAAGCTAATTAAGCCAATAATCGGGAAAAACGTAGACTTTTTTTATTGCCTGTATTATCCCACTGCTGGGCAAAAGTCTGATAACTTTCTATTATCCATTATCGTGAAAATTTCAGAAAAATCTCTCTAAATATGACCGTAACTAAACTCCATCCAGCTCAATAGCTCTTTTCACGTGCTAAACCTACATTTTCCAGATAAAGCTTGCCCCGATCTAGTTCAAATAGTATCTTTACACATGAATGGAACTGAAACGTGGTTTACAGGATGGTGAATGAAGCAATTTTTGGACATACGCCAGCGGATAGCTTCCTTCATATTGTCATGCAATAGAATTTGAATTTTATTTAAATAGGATGCCGTTTTGATCGATAGTTTGCTTTGTGCGGTAGAGAGACTATGGATTATAAGAATTGCTTAATTAATAAAAGTGTTCTAAGTAAGTTGTTGAAAAAGTTAATAGGCAAAACCTAATTGGCTGAACCCACAGATATATATAAACATAAATAACGCAGGCGCACCTACTTTGTGGGCCCGGCTTTAGCACTACTATTGCAGCAAACATTTTTTTAAAAACAACAACGTTAGAACTCAAGAAGAGAGTCATTTAAAGAACAAAAACATGAAAGCAACATGTTAGACATGTTTTAACACGTGCCCAAAATCACAGTTTAATAAATAGTTGATGGAAAATAACGTACAGAAAGAACAAGGAAATAGTAACAAAAGAAAATGAATCCAATTTCTCTCTTGTCCCAAAATAAGTTCCAAGAAACAATCCTTTTGAGGATTATTCCTTAATATCAAAAGAGATGGGAGTCAATCTTTGTACAAAAAGAAAGTGTATGAAATAGTAGGTATTAAATAAAGGCATGTTTCATTTTATGAGTCTTCCCCTCGTAACGGAAACCGCACTTGTGAATGAGGTTTCATTTACCACCTTTGTATTCGTTTAAAACATCGTGAGAACACCAAACAAGCATACCTGAGAAATATTTCTCGACGGCATGAAAAGCGACGTAGCCCGAAGAATTGCCAAACTTAAGTGGCAGTGGGCAGGGCACATTGCTCGCAGAACGGATACCCGATGCGGCTGAAAAGTTCTGGAGTGGTGACCGCGAACCGAAGACGTTGCGTTGGAAGACCTCCCACTAGGTGGACAAATGACCTGGTGAAGGTTGTGGGAATCCGCTGGATGCGAGTGACACGAGACCGGTCAATGTGGCGACACTTGGGGGAGGCCTATGTCCAGCAGTGGACGTATTTCGGCTGAAGTGATGATGATGATTATGAAAAGCCAAGTCAGAGGTCCGTGGGCGGTATAAAAGCTCTTACACTAAGATGGGGTGAGGCCAGACGAAAAAAAGTTATACAAAAACTCCTCGCTGGTCTTAGTGGTCGCAAGAAATACTACTGTTGACCATGATTGTGTAGTCATGGGTTTAATTCCTAGATTGGGCAAGGTGTTATTGGGATTTCCTATTAAGAATTTGTCAGTAGCATTTTCCTTTGATTCTGGAATCGTGCTTGGTTGATATCAATAAGCTGACGGAATTTGGATGTAGAACTTGTAAGTACAACTCCTTCTCAACGTTTGGTGATTAGAGGCATGATGTTTTCTTCTGAAAATGTACAAACAATCTTATTACCCTTTCAGTTTATGCTGAAAAAAATCACTTAAATGAAATAAATGGGTCCTTATAACAGAGTCGGGAAAAGAATTTACTTGTTCTACAACTATGAGAAAAGGTCTGGTCGACGTTTACACCGTTATAGTCGTAATACTCGTAATTCTACAGAAAATATTATTTAATCCTACTCAAAAAAAATCTAGTTGTAGCAAGTACTTTAATTGAAGATGATATTAATATGTTTTATAAATAAATAAATACAAAACTAAACTGGAATTGCAAGTAACTTAGTCAAGCTGTTTCTAACCATTAACATACCTACATAATCTAAGAAAATTACTACAATATATTGATTAAAAAAAAACTAAAACGAACAAAAGCGTTCAAATCAAAGACATTCAAATATTTACGAGGGACAAGACGAAAAAAAACGTAATCCAAAAACTTGTAACTACTTAATAACAAATCGTCCAATCTAGTGTCATACGCCCGCTTTTCAGGTGGCATTCTTGTGTCAAAATCGAAAGAGTACGGGAACAAAATTTTTGAAAGACATTATTCCCAATGTCCGCTCTTTACCTAATTCTTTTAAATCTCACTCCTACACACTCACACTACGGGACTCATAGGTAAAGTGAATTTGAACCAAAGTTCAAATTCACTTTACCTATGAGTCCCCACCAGTCACTTCACACTGTCCATGCGAACATTACGCTCCGGTGTGACATAAAGCCTCACTAACACCAGCATAGCTTGTAGCCTGTCAGAAGCACACTGTCGCTGACAAAATAGCTTGAGCTTGGCTTTAAACCCACAAATGGAGACCCGGCTTAACCCCCTGACGTAGATTGAATAAAACACTGTTGATAATACCCAAGTTATTTCATGAAAAGGATTTGTCGAAATTATTTTTACATGCAACTGGGAAATTGTATGGTGTTTGGGTTTGTTGTTTTTCTGAAACATTTTGATAGCTTTCTTTAGTTCTAAGGAACGGACTGTGTTCAAACATTTTTGTTCAATGACTTTCAAGGGATTATCTAAGTTTTGTTGTTATTATTCATTTTATTTTCGTTGGTGCCTAACCTGGTGTCAGAGTTTAATGCCGTCCATGGGCCTCTGACTTTGCTTTACATGCTGTCGAGAAATATCTCTCAAGCATGCTAGTTTAGGGAGAGAACCTCACAGCGTCCCGGCCGCCGCGGGAGACGCCCCGGGCGTCGGGAGCCACCTTAGGTGCGGGCCTGTGGACGGTGGGCTATGGGCTAGCTCATCGTCTGTCCGTCTCATGACGACAGGCCGTGTCGACAGCGCGTTCTCGTTCCACGCGCGCCTCAAAGAGTCAGCAAAAGGAAGGGGTCCGCAAGGACCGATGCCTGCCGGGGTTACGGGACTGTTCGAAAGAGATACCGTGGCCACGGAACACAAAGGGCGATGAAGGAACATGGATGGGTTTTAGTCAGTAAAAGTCTGACACTCCCTCCTGCGTGAATGAAAATTATCAATACAAACCCCCATTTAATCCCATTCAATAATGACTATTTCATGAAAAAGTCATTCAATGGAGGTAAATGAACTTAGAGGGTTGTATTGTTGATTTAAATTATTATAAATCTGTACCTGCTTACGTGTTATTGACGCGAATCATATTTTCATCAACATATAACCTGAGATTGATCTGCTAATTGCAAAAAAACGCAATAAAAAAATAAATTTCGCGGTCTATCCTGGAGTTTCCACCATAATAAGACTTTCCTTTATTTACTCTTACGCCTTGAACCAAATGATACAAAAACAAAATGACCCCGTTATAAGAATTTAAATAAACATAACGATCGAGTATATCCTTGTTAGGTAGACAACATAAACCTCACTCGTTGATATAAAGTTACGTCATGAAGGGAAATTGCTCTCGCATTTTTGCCTCAACTTCAGTAGGCTGTAACGCCTTATATTTTATTCACGATGTTACCATTATTTGCTGCCAAATATTATACAAGTACCTGGAATTTGATGTAGGTAAATACTGAAATGATAATAAGTAAGATGGTACATTCTTAATTTGGTTTTTGGTTGTGTATCAATTTTGGTGTACAATAAAGTATATATTATGTTCAATAAAGTATATATTATGTTCAATAAAGTATATACGTATATGTTTTATTTTTGTGCGTGTTTATATTCTATTTTACCTTTTATTAATAAAACTAATCGTGGCTAAATAGATAATAATAGCTGCTCGGATCGATCTTTAGGTAAAGCCTTGCTTGCCTAGGTTCGTCTGTGGATGGGTGACCACACTTACATACCAAGTTTCCTCCGTGCCTTGGAAAGCACGTACAGGTGTTTTAGTCGTTATAGGTAGTCGGTGGCCCAAAAAGTCCGACAACCAGTCTTACTACGGGGTATCGTACCTATTACCCAGTACTAACTGGGTTGTGGAGGTCAGATAGGCAGTCACTCCATGTAAAATACTGGTATTCAGCTGCATCCGGTTAGACTGGAATAATAAAACGTGATTAATAAAACGTGAATGAAGATTTATTTCTTTTTTACTATTTCATGGTTTTATTGGTAGGTACATAGGTATTGGAGGAGCTCATGGCTTAATAATAACAGCCGCTCGGGTCGATAGTTAGGTTAAGCCGTGCTTTCCTAGGTTGGTCTGTGGATGGGTGACCACCCATTACATACCGAGTTTCCTCCGTGCCTCGGAAAACACGTTAAGCTGTTGGTCCCGGCTGTCATTTGTAGATCTTTGACAGTCGTTAGGTAGTCACAAGTCCAAAAAGACTGAGAACCAGTCTTACCAAGGGGTATCGTATTACCCGGTACTAACTGGGTTGTGGAGGTTAGATAGGCAGTGGCTCCATGTAAAATACTAGTATTCAGCTGCATCCGGTAAAACTGGAAGCCGACCCCAACATAGTTAGTTGGGAAAAGGCTAGGCAGATGATGACATAGGTATTGGACGAAAATTACATTGCCGTCATTTGACACAGGTGTCATGTATAACTAATATGCATTTATCTTTTGCGGACTTGGTAATTTCAAATTTTTTTACAAAAAAAATATGTGCTCTACAAAAAAGAGCCATGCTAGTGTGCAATTAAAATTCAATTTGTCACCCATTACTTATAATTCACTTAAACAAATTAAAATAATAATAATTACTACCCCACCCGATAACTATAATTCCCGACGAATTAAACACAACACATCAATCACACTAGCCCAACTAAGACAGTGTATACACTAGCATACACAACAATAAAGCCTGTACACACCGCCGGCCGGAAGGTTGCGACAGTGTATACACTGCTCGTTGAGACCGCCCCTTTCGTGTTACAGACTACGTTAACTACCGCACTGTAGTAAGTATGAACCTGCCATAATATCAGGAATACTCAAGCAAGTTGTATGGAGGTAGAATTAAGTTACTGCTGGGTTATTTCGCTACTTTAATTACCTTTTATGGGGTGCAGTCTTGTTTAATTTTGAGAAATTGTTGAAGTTTTTGTTTTATTATTGTACTTATTTTATTTCATCAAAATTGCTGAAATATTTTTCAGCAATGGTTGGTAGCGAGCCCATTACATGCAGGATGCGTCTGACGTTACTACCTAAATCATACCGCACTTGAAAGACTTGGAGAGGCTAACCGCAGGTTTCTGGGGAAAGAAAATGAGGGATTTTCTTTTTAGCTCTTCCCTAGTCGCTGGATAGATGGCGCTAGGAGTTAGTATGATAATACAAGGAACGGAACCGAAAAAAACTGATTTTAACAAAGCGCGGGAAAACTAGGTTATATTCGGAAGGTTAAGCAAATGAAAGTGTCAGTCAACGAGAGTATGTGATGTGACACAATGTTTTTTTTTTCAAGCGTTTTGGTTTTGGCACCAACTATCATAGCAAGTTCAACGCCATCTATAGAGTTCTTGGAAACTAAGTTTTTTTTTAATATCTCAAAAGGAAAACCTCTCATTATAGACGTGTCAAAATATAACACAATTCAATCCAATCGGCAGTTGATAGTTTTGTCTAGTCTCTTTAGTTTCGTTTTGTAAATTGTGATTATGAATTGTGAAATTTAATAGCAAATGCTTGTGTTGAGTTTTTTTGCAGGTACCGCGGGTAAAGTAAGATAGAGGTTGACGTAAAATACACTTCTATTCACTTCTCCTTTATATAGTTCTATATTACATGTGGTCTAAGCTTTCACGCAGTAAACCTATTGTTTTTGTTTTGTTTTCCACTAATCTCCTATCCACATTTATACTCTACTTTTCTTACGATTTTTTCCTAATTCCCCTTATTAAGTGCAAACAGATCAGGCAGAAGAAACTGGAAATGTATGGTAATTTTAGCACCTATGTGGTCACTCATAAAGACTATTTTAATGCACCCTGTTATAAACTTCAGCTATGAAACTCCCTTCATCCGTCACCTACATGTAAACATACATAAATTAACCCAAACAGTCATACATTTTTAACAAGAACAAGAAGTAATATTAACTGTAGGGGTCTGAACTGTGTGGCGTAGTAGTTAATTTTAGTTTATAACTACTATAGCGTGTGACATGGGACTTTGTGAATTACGTCAGTAGCTATTAGCTAAACTGAAACCTCAGGAACAGGAACCCTGAGAGTTATTTCTTAACGGCATGTAAATCTTATGGGCGGCATAAAAACTCTGACTCCAGGGTCGCCAGGTTCCGGGGTTGCGGGACTGTTCGAATGAGATACCGTGGCCCGGAGCACAAAGGGCGATGAAGGAACATGGATGGGTTTTAGTCAGTAAAAGTCTGACACTCCCTCCTGCTCCGCCCAGAGCGGGAGGAGTCATTTGATGAATTTCCATCAGAAAAAAAAGAAGAAACAAAAAAAACGGAACAGGAACCTCTGTACTTCGTTGCTTGTTAAATAAATAAATATGAATGAAAAAGCAAAACATCACCGATTTTATATTAAAAACTGAATTGCTATAATTTTTTTTTAAAGTCAAATAAAAATTTCTTAGTAAATCTACTCAGACGTGATGAGTATCGATATTTAAATATGATAAAAAATATGGATGATTTCTTTTTGTGGGGCACATAGCGATGGTATTGTTGTTAAAGAAGAAAACATTGACTACCCAAGATAAGCAAAAAGCCGTTTCTACCGAATATTGGGTTTTCATTTATTTAATGAAAGTATCTAAACCGATATTGGTATTCACAAGTTTACTTCATCCAAACATCCACCCTTATCGTACCTAATTCTGTCCTATCACACAATCACCCAGGCGACCCCCGATACAAAATTATCTAACTTCCGTCCCTTTCTTGATCTCGGCAACTAATCTATTTCCTCTATTGAGATTACCATTACATCAGTCCCTTCCTTATGTAATGATAATAATATTATGTTGGCTTCGCAGTATTTTATTATTTGATAAAGTTAATATTACGTAGCTTTGTGCGTTTCCTGATTTTTTTATGACTGTCCTTTTTTAATATTTTCATCAAATCATAATCGACTATGCCTTTTTCAGACTAAGTATGTTTGGGTCGACTTTCGTCTGGAGGCAGCTACAGTATTTCACATGGAGCAATTGTCAAGGGGGAACAGTGGTGGCCAGTGGTGGCGGCTCCGACTTATGAACAGTAAGTCATGGGTTCGAACCCAGACAGGCGCATTACTTTGTGTAATTTATTTCATCACCACTGCTCTCAAAACGGTGAAGGAAAACATTGTGAGGAAACCGGCATGTCCTAGAACCAAAAATTCGAAGACATGTGACATCTACCAATCCACACTGGACCCGCGTGGTGGATTATATCCCATTCCCTCTCATTGAGAACATAATAGGCTGATGATGATGCACACACAGCTCAGTTGCTAGGTAACCCACCCGAAGTACAATAATAAGACTATTTATTAAAATTTGAGATCAAACATCCAAGCATTATAAAGGAACGCCAACAAGACCCCGCCATCCTCTTCGTGTTAGGTTAGGTTATAGTTGCGTTTTAAAAACGAAACTGAATCACTCTATTCAACACCTATCAGAGAGTTTCTGTCAACCCTTTTGCGTAATAGGCACGTTGCATTTACGTAAGGAATACCCCACCATCAATATAAGCAACCTTAAGTTACAATTGAATAATTAAATTCAATTAACAGCTCACCTCATAACTATTCATCAAATCCCCACTAATCCCACTCGTACAACTATCCGAAACAATTGTCTCCATTCATAAATCAATGACATGATTAAAATAGGTTAACAATCAAAAACAGTTTATATTAGCCCCATGTTAACCGATATTGTCGTTTCAATTAAGCGTGGATTGTGGACAAGAATTAATATGTATTTGTTACAATGCCCCGGTGTCGGTGGCACCCGCCTGAATCCGGTTAAAACTGGTATAATCCGCCCAGAAGCGGCCGAAAGCGGATTTGTCCGATCATGTTTGGCTGAATTTTAGCATCGTGTTGCAAATGAAAGATGAATGTTATCGTATTTTTGGGGTTAGGGTGCAGCGGTAAAATTAGTTATTGAGGTTAAAATTAAATGCATATATTGCAGTTTAAAAAAATATCAAAGTGTTTGACGATTCTTGAGAATAAATTCCGATACATGTACTTGTACGTGTTAAGTAAAATAAGTTTTTTAAGATTTTAATCTATGTTTTTGCGCAATGTAATCACCGACGGATAAGGCATAGGTACTGTACCTATTAATGCACCAACATTTTGCTTGTTATTTTTAAGTCCCTTGCAATAAGGGGTGAGCCTATTGCCATCAACCAGGCACAAATGCGAGCACCGTGGCTGCTACTGAGAAATTCCTGATGAAAAATCCCAATAGCACTTTGCCAGACCAAGGAATCGAACCGAATACGCAAATAGATTCAGTGACCTTGGACACGTTTAAATTTCAAACAAAAATCACGACAACATCAAACGACACCGCAATATTCACATCCTATTCAAATCCCTTCATTTATTCCACACTCACCCTTCCACTTCTATATAAAAAAGGATATACCTATGTAGAAAGAGTTCTCGTATCAAATTCTGTCCGATCCCCGTAGGAGATTGAGCAGTAAAACGACATTAACCGACCCAAAACATCACTGGATGAGAATTCGCGTCACGTTCGAATCAAGTCCCGTAAGGAATGAGTTTGTGGGCCAAGTTTCAATGTCGACAATGACTAAAGGTTTTTTTTTTCAGTGGATACTGGGATACTGGACCCAAAGACACATTGCGACCTCTTTCGCTATTTAATTTCAAACGTGGAACGCTTATGGATGTACGTGAAAACTTCTTAAGGCGCGTTGAGCACTTTTTGTGAACAAAAATCATGGAATTCGCGTCATCGCTTGTTTGTTCTCGCTAAAACTCGAGAACGGTTGGGTCGATTTAGCTGATTTTGGTTTTAAAATGTTTGTTGTAGTCCAGGGAACGTATAAACGATAAAAAAAAAAAAAAAAAAAACAAAAAGGTTGACGATACAATTCACAAGTTACTTAGTTTTCACTTCTATCGGCTGTCCCCAAAGACTGCCCCACATTTTTTTTTTAAATTAAAATGTATCAAGTCAAAAGTTATCTTAACCCGTATGCTCCCGGCCGTGCCTCCTGAGGCACAGTGCATTGTTATTTTAATTGTGTCTGTAATTGCGGGTATTGAAGTGCTACGTTAGACCATTACCTTTTATTCACCAAAAGATATATATACTTCAAAAATGTACAAAAGTAAGCTCGAAAACATAACTGACCGGTCACATTACAATCATACGCTCACATTCTCACTGAAAACCCCAGACACATCGACAAGAGCATCTTCCATTTGTGAACACATCACAGATAGGTTTATGGAAGTGACTGCCATTGAATGCAGAGAGTGCAAGCGAGGGTTTCGAATTAAAAACAGAAAGAATTAAACAAACCGCTACTTAGAAGTTGTAAAGCTCACAACCCAGGCGATGAATCTACTAAACGCCCTGATGTTAGTTAATATTATGCTGTTGGCTTAAAGTTTGCACCAAAACTTTCAATTAAACACGACTGACCGGATTTGGATATTTTATAACCTGGATTAACACAGAATACTTTTTGTCCCGGTATTAGTACGATGGACGATGATTATGGACGATTACCAGAAGTTGTAAAGCTTACAACCCAGGCGATGAATCTACTAAACGCCCTGATATTAGTTAATGTTATGCTGTTGGCTTAAAGTTTGCACCAAAACTTTCAATTAAACACGACTGACCGGATTTGGATATTTTATAACCTGGATTAACACAGAATACTTTTTGTCCCGGTATTAGTACGATGGACGATGATTATGGACGATTACCAGAAGTTGTAAAGCTCACAACCCAGGCGATGAATCTACTAAACGCCCTGATGTTAGTTAATGTTATGCTGTTGGCTTAAAGTTTGCACCAAAACTTTCAATCAAACACGACTGACCGGATTTGGATATTTTATAACCTGGATTAACACAGAATACTTTTTGTCCCGGTATTAGTATGATGGACGATGATGATGGACGATTACCGAAATACACGCGGGCGAAGCCGCGGGCATGAGCAAGTTTTACATAGATCAGAATGAAGTGGGTTGGGTTAGCCTTGACATTTTTAAAGTAAAATAATATGTTAATGTTAGGAATTTAATTGAATTGAATTTTTTTAAAGTATATCCATGTTTTAAATAGGATTATTTTTTTTCAATTTTTTGCATCATTACAATAAAATTTTTGTCAATGTTAATCATATAATTTATTCTACTATGTTTCCAAATTCTACTAAAATTATTTGTATTTTTTTTGTCGTTCTTAAACTTACAAAAATAATATTTTTATATTAATTAGTAATAGGAGCTTAATTTATTAACTTAATTGTGCATGCTGTGGTCTCCTATAAGTGAAGGAGTACACCTACCTAATACTTTGTGTTTTCCATTAACTAACAATGCTTTGTGTATGTCTTTTGTTGGAGATCCTTAAATAAATAAATAAATATAACGTGCATCGCTATGAACTAGGTACAGTAACAGTCAGAAGTCGACTGCCAATCTCGCAACACAATGGCAAAGCAATATTGGTGGTACTTATGACCTTCTTCTATAAGAACGTTTGACAACACTTACACATTAGCAACTTGTTGCCCGCTTAAGATTGTTATTACAAATTTCAATGAGTTGTGTAAGTGATACGGTGGCCAAATTGGTTGTTAGCGTTGGAACATCACTCACACGGATAAATATGCGTATGTGTGTATAGGCGCCGCCGCCCGTATAGCGCAAACGATAATGTGCATTGCGGTGGAAGTGGAATTTTGACCTTTGACTGTACATAGACGTATTCTATTTTAGAACGAGGGCAGGTCAATGATATCTCCCAATAAGGACATTCACAGACTGACGTGAATATATTGGCTATAATAAGCAGTGGCCATCTTTGTATTTATAAAGATGATCAGGACCCGACTCCTATTTACTTGGGATCCAAAATAAACACGAGGAGCTAACGTATCTCCAAAGCTATTGGCTTACAACATTCATAGAATTAGGGACTGGATTGTAAATTTACGTAAAATAATATAATTTTGTAAAGGGATACAATTTGATAGTTTTTTGTTTAAGGCACTTCAGCTTATGACTGTCCACTAATTCACATTGGCTTCTTTCAAGTCGCTCCACACCACCCTGTGTTTTGCCTTCAGTATTCTGCAATTAGTGCAACCCATAATTTGACATAACATCACGCCTGTAATCCCAGAAGGATTAGGCAGAAGTGTACCTAATAGTACACCTACATTTCGACAGTTATGTTGAAGTCCTATGTAATAGGGAGCGAGCCTATTTATATCATCCGGGCACAAATCCAGACTTCGTGGCTGCTACTGAGAAATTCTTGATGGAAAAGACCCAGGAATGAAACTCAGGATGTCAGCTGCTGCCGGGGTTGCGGGACTGTTCGAAAGAGATACCGTGGCCCCGGAACACAAAGGGCGATGAAGGAACATGGATGGGTTTTAGTCAGTAAAAGTCTGACACTCCCTCCTGCTCCGCCCAGAGCGGGACGAGGTTATTTGATGATTTCCCATCCGAAAAAAAAAAAAAAAAAAAGGATGTCAGCTGCTTAGCAGTCACGATTGCGACCAACGAGGTAGCCAATTGTTTGAATGACACTATTTTACCAGATTTCTAATTTTATAAATGGAACAGAACGTACCTAAATCTAATAAAAACCGAAACATAAAAACAGTACCTACCTGCTTCACTTATCGTTCCATCTAATTCTACGTTCTTTTTTTAGGGTTCCGTACCCAAAGGGTAAAAACGGAACCCTATTACTAAGACTTCGCTGTCTGTCCGTCTGTCCGTCTGTCCGTCTGTCCGTCTGTCTGTCACCAGGCTGTATCTCATGAACCGTGACAGCTAGACAGTTGAAATTTTTACAGATGATGTATTTCTGTTGCCGCTATAACAACAAATACTAAATATAGTCAATGGTACGGAACCCTTCGTGTGCGAGTCCGACTCGCACTTGGCCGGTTATTATTAGGTTTAAAGAAACTTTTTTCTCAATAATAATATTATAAAGAGGTAACATTTGTTTGTAAGTTTGTATGTAGGCGGTAATCTCCGGAAGTAATGAACCAATTTTAAAAATTGTTTCACTGGTAGAAAGCTACATTATTCGTGAGTGCTGTAGGCTATATTTTATTCCCGTACTCCCACGGGAACGGGAACCACGCGGGTGAAACCGCGGGATGTCAGCTAGTTCTCAATAAAGACAAATGTCACTCACTTGAGAACACTACTAAAAACATACATATAAATTACATAGTCTGTCGTCATCAGTTCAACCCCATGCAATGCCCATGTCCCATTCAATGTCTTCATTTCTCTAGAAGTGCTGGATCCGCCGTAATATTACTGACTAAGTTGAGTTTTGAATGCATTGAAAGAGTGCAGATTTCTTATACTAGAGGGATTTCTTATTCTATTAAAAAGCTGTGCTCCTTCAAAAGTAAGCATTTTTTCGCCGTAGTTAGTTCTAGTTGTGGATAAAACTACCAAGCTACAACGCCGTTTTTTTTTTTAAAAAAAACACCACTTTCAACCACCCATTCATTTTAGAAAACTCTCCAAAAGTGCCAAAAAAGATAATCTCCCTCAAAAAAAGTTCCCTTTACTTACAGCGACTTACCGACAGAATATCACCCTAAAATGTACGTGCACCTCAAGAATATGTGTCTAAAGTTGATTAAGCAGTTTGGATGCCAAGCCCGCATTCCCGGCATCTCGAGTTCATACACCTTTCTATGAACAAGACTGCGGCCGAACAAGGCAAACGGCCATATTGAACCCACGTTAAACTACGGTTTCATTGAAATCTCTCGTTTAATAACTTCATTTGAACTTATATGAGCTCTTTCGGTTTTATGTGCAGTTATAAAAGGTTCTTTTGTTTGATTTAAAGAACTTTTTCGAACCACATTGTCGTCATCACATCTCGCTTGTGAATCCATAATACACCAATAGTTTGCATATTAAGTTTAAGACTGTGTGTTTTGTCGTGAAGACACAAATCATCTTACAATTCCGGATCAACATCATCATCAGCCTATAATGTTCGCACTGCTGTGACACGGCCTCCCCTCAATGAGAGGGAATGGGCTATAATCCACCACGTAGGCCCAGTATGGATTGGTAGATGTCACATGTCTTCGAATTTTTGGTTCTAGGACATGCCGGTTTCCTCACGATGTTTTCCTTCACCGTTTTGAGAGCAGTGGTGATGAAATAAATTACACAAAGTAATGCGCCTGTCTAGGTTCGAACCCATTTCGTAAGTTGGGGCCGCCTCCACTGGGCCACCGCTGCTCTTCACACGATCCTGGATACCGGGCTGTATACAAATACAAAAAATATATACAAAATAGTTTATTGTGTTATTAGAAATTACATTACATGTTAATGTGTTTGGAGCCCCCATTTAGGCAAACAATGCCTGTATTAGAAGGCTCCGCTCTTTCAACATCATTGTCGTACACTTATTCTAACACGAGTTGATATTATGGTGTAAATAAGCAAGCCTAAGGGTTTAAAATATGCAATGTAACAGAACGAGATGACGATGATGTACTACTGTGATATTCCCGAAGGAAAAACCCAATAACACTGCTCGACGCAGGTATCATAAAACGTCATACTCAGCAGAAGCACTTACGACAACTACATGAACAAGGTCGTTTTTGAAGCTATCATTTTGATGAACTAAAATATCTACGTTGTCCCAGGAATCATAGTTACAGCACTGCTAGTTTCGTGTTTTATGCAAAGTGATTCTTGTCTGACTTGCATAGCTATGAGTGAGCTCAGATTTCGGACTATCAAAACACTACCTACCTTTTATGTCCGCATTTGAATCAGAAGCTAAACAAAAGCGAGCTATTATAATACTCAAATTCCCCTACACTGAATTAACATAATATCCTCACTCCGCTTTATACGAAAAGCAACAAAAACAAAAATATACGGAGAGCGCCGTCACCTCGGAAAGAAAAAATTCGAACGCTACAATCCATATAAACTTCAGCGGCACTTTTATGATAATCTACCAGTCGAGAGACAGCTATTACTTAACATATAAAATGCAGAAAAAAATACCAACACAAATTATCTTCAGACTGGTTCTCCGAAGAGCCATAAAATGCAGCCTTGCTTATCGACCGAACAGACAATTAAATAACTCCCGTTCTTTGCTGAAAGACCGTGAAAAGGACCGAAATATTTCTCTACGATAAACTGCTACAGTTAGATACTCGTTAAAATGAAGATTCTGTTAGTAATATACTTGTTTGGTAGTGCTGGCTGATATTATGTATTAGCAAGTTTGGTGATTATTAAGGTGGTGGTTCAAACTTCGTTTGAAATACTATTAGAATAAATTTCTAATCCGCTTGCACCACAAAGTAGTTGTTACGTTAGTCACTGCGGGCCGAATAGTGCGAAATGAGTAGTTTTTTGCGATTTACAAAAAATCTATTAATTGGACTAAAAAAGTAAAATAGATGCTGATGATGATGTTGCTTGTAAAATTATTTGGCAAAAAATCAGAATGATTGCATGTATTTTAGTATGGTTTTTAGTCGTTATAAGAAAATTTTAGAGATAAGTTCGTAATTTTTTTAATCGAGTAAAATTAGTTGTATTATGTTTTCAAAACACTATAATACTAGCATATTATCCTGAAGAATATCATATATTTTTCTGGTTTTGTTTATTGCAGTGAATCATGTGCTTTTTGCATTATAAAACTCGCGTTTAAACTGTCTGTAACTATAATATCATGACCAAAATAGTTGATAAAATAAAGTTGATGATAATGCACGATTTCACTAATTAAATACCAAATAATTATGAAATAGTAAAGAATAAAGCTGAATATTAAAAATGTGTTGAATAAATAAAAAATGTGTTGACTACCTCGTTGGTCGAGTCGGTCGCAATCGTGACATAACTGGCGAAATGCTGGTGTATTACAAATTACAGATGAATATCTATTTATAGGTACGCTTCTGCCTAACACTTCGGGGATTACAGGCACAGGGGCACAGGGCACAGGGGCACAGGAAACAGGAGCACAGGCATACAGGGGACACAGGGGCACAGGGCACAAGAGCATAGGCACACAGGCAACACAGGGGCACAGGGCACAGGGGCACAGGGCACAAGAGCACTGGCACACAGGGGACACAGGGGCACGGGGGGTTATAAGTTTTGATATTAAAATCCTGTCCTAGGTGAAAATATTATTAAAAGCGTTAACATCAAAACACAAACAGAAGCTAAACAATACTCCCAAAATAATACCCATCGATAAAGCAAAACATAATCACTTTTATCGCAACAATCGGTTGCAATACAATTAAACGAGAACCAAATCAAGCTAGCAGACGCTGATTCACTACAGTTTAAGACAATGCAGCCACCATTAGCAAGTAGCGAACGCGGCCAACAATAGACCCACGAACAAAGAGACATTTTCATCCACAATAGCTTTTCCTGAATATTGTATTTGACTATACTATGTCACAGAATCTTAATAGCGAACGCTCTTTACTTCTAACGCCCCGTTTATAACCTCAGGCGATAAGATTTGAGCCAAGACTTGCCTCAATCGCGCGACAATATTTTTTATCCGTAGCTCCGGAATGCGTGCCGTGTTGATTAGCACTACGCGGCCACGACCTCGACTTTTGGCCGGAGAAGCTTCGATCAGGAAGAGGTCGCACGTCCGGGCATCCGATCAGTTTTCTATAAGACAGCGGCAAGTCATGCGACAAGTCGTGGCCACGTAGTGCGCGAGATTCCTCAGTTAAAACAACTCACAGCACTAACAGCCGCTGTCAAAATATGTGACGTGCGCTGTACGCACTCGTGCCCAAGCAACCCGCGTCTTTCAATGGCGATTTCTTTCACTCATTTTTGTTTTTAACGCAGGCATTCAAAATCAAAATCAAAATCAAAGCATTTATTTCAAGTAAACCAGTTACAGGCACTTTTGAATTGTCGAAACAAAGATGAAAATTAAATGTAGCTGCAGTCCCAGTCAGTAGGATGTTATTGGGCATTCTACCCCACCTGATGCGACTTCACTCGCTTCGCTCGCTTGTCGCGGTGTGGTAGAATGCCCAATAACATTTTTGTGAATGATATGTTAAAAACACTGGTTCAGCGGCTATTCCACCCGTTGGAGTAGGTATGAATTCCTGCATTTTGCTGTAAAATACTGGTTTGGTGTCTATTCCACTAAAATCTCATTTGCTTCCGTTTGGGTTGATTCCTGCAAACCTAACGTTACCGTTATGTAACTAAACTAAACTCTTTTAACAGGAAAGGTGAATAGCTTATAAATAATTCTTCGCAGTGATTTAACGCTACATTCGATTCTAGCCATTGCAGTAAGAAGGTTGCATTTCGTATCACTAAACTAAATACATATAACTAAGTTAACTACAATGCATGACTCAGAGAAGTCTGTTATAAAAGATATTTGTAAACTTATCATGAGGAATTCGAGCGGCGAGGTTATATTTATACAAGATTTGCAAACTGATAAAAAAAATACAGATAACGGTTCATCAAAACATCAGGACAGGTATACAGCCCAATCAGAAGATTTGTTCTACCAACAGATGCTTGATTGGCTAAAATCAAACAATCGCTATCTTATATTGAAGGACAGCCATGGTGATGTTCGTACATTTGTTCGAGTCAGCGACAATGAGTTATAAAATGTCAATGTAAAAAATTACAAAATAACATTAGGTATATTTGAGAGTAAGTGGGGACAAAAGTCATAACGACGTATAAATGTCTATGTAATTGCTTAATTGACCCATTATTGATATTATAACCGTTTCAATGAGTCACCATGAAATTTGTCAAACAACCACAATCGTTACATGTAAACAAACTCTGCGTTCAGTCTCAGGAAACTGGTTTTCGTCATGGAGAATTATTACCTAAATCCATACGATGCATCATTTGCGGGCCGTCAAATTGTGGAAAAACCAATTTATTAGTTGGACTTCTTATACATGAGAATGGATTAAGATTTCAAAATGTTTATGTTTACTCGAAAACCTTGCAACAACCCAAATACGTTTTTTTAGAAAAAGTCTTGCAACGAGTACCAGGCATTTCGTTTCAGAAATATCATGAAAATGAGCAAGTACTGAGTGTTCAGACCGCAAAACCAAATTCTGTAATTGTATTTGATGATGTTGCTTGTGAAAATCAAAGTAATATGCGTGATTATTTTGCAATGGGGAGACACAAATTCATTGATTGTTTTTATCTAAATCAGACGTATAGTAAAATCCCTAAGCAATTAGTAAGAGACAACGCAAACCTAATCGTACTTTTTAAACAAGATGAAAGAAATATGAGACATGTTTATGAAGAGCATGTCAACACTGACATGACATGGATTGAGTTTCGTGAAATGTGTTCAAAAATATGGAATAAACCTTTCAATTATGTTGTAATTAATAAAGATTGTTCCAAAAACAAAGGATGTTATAGAAGTAAATTTGATACGTTTGTAGTCTTTGACTAAAATCACGAATACATATATAAGGATATTTCCTGCCTGACATTATTATTCACCTTACAACGCTAAATCAATTACGACCTATTTTACTAATATGGAAAAATCATTGAAACGACAAATTGTTGATGCAGCAGAAGCTGTGAAGATAAAAGTACGAAAAATGAGAGATGCTGAAATTAATAATAAACAAGCACTGGAATCTGTTTTCAAACCTGTAACAGAACCTCTCAACCTAATTGCTAATGCTAGTAAGCAAACTCCTCTCCTGCATGCTAGTGATGATTTTGCTGATGGTTCGTTTATCAACGAAACTGGTACCGCAGGAAGTAATAATAATAATGACGATGAAGATAAATATGAATCCGATATCAACAGTGACTCTTCTTATGAATCAGTCGTTGAAAGGAATCAAGACGGTGATACGTCATCCTGGTCAGTGTCTTCAGAAGCGTTGGTAGATATTCCGTTTGGGGTTAGAGCAGACAGCGGGAAACTGATGTTAGGTTCTGCTTGCATAACGATCAACGATCAATACATCACCGTAGTTGGACATAAATACCGAAACACTCCTGGCTTAAAACAGTTATTGCTTAAGAAAGATGTAGACCTAAGCTTGGTTACAGATAGTGATATGCAAAATTATAAGTCGATGCTACTTGATACAAATGCCCATCGTCGAGACTATGAGCCAAGTAAGCCAATAAAAAGTAACAAAGGACAAAAATATTTGCAAGTTATAAAACCACTTTTTAAACTGAAGAATGCAGTTCAGGGAAAAGGTCTACCGTTATTAAAAAAGTGGAGAAAAAACGTAGATTTCGTGTACTGGGATGATCCCAATGAATTAGTGGAAAGGTTAAAATTATTGATTGCATCTAGAGATGCTGGCAACACAGGATTAGATAATGAAATTATATCCATCATTGAAGAATTACGTGAAAGTAAAGTTATAAATAAATAATTATTTAATAATGTGTTTATTTTACTATCAACCTCTCGCAACAATACACCTTAAACATGAACGTAGACAAATTCGGACACTACATTCACAAAAGAATGCGTTTATCAGAGTTATTTGAGTTTAATGAGAATGCATTGTTAAAATCAGAAAACGGAGATTTTGATTTAAAAACATCAAGACTGAGAGGAATTAGAACCCCAGAAGAGGCAGACGATGCTGTGAACAAGGATTATGTAGATCAATTGAATGCTAACACGTTAAAAGAATTAAATAATCTGGTTGTAAACAAGGATTATGTAGATCGATTGAATGCAAATATGTTGAAAGACTTTAATACTCTGATTGGTAAATTGCGTTCTCAAGTAATAAAAGATGCAAAGGATACAGTTCAAACTACTTTAAAAGCAAGGATACCTGAGGTTTCAACTCATTTCCAAGATAAGTTCTACACTAAAGCAGAGGTAGATAAATTACTGCAAAAAACTTCGTAATGACAAAACAGCAAATTGTAAATGAAATACACAAAGCGGCAAGAAGAAATTTCCTGCGACGTTCTGTTATTCTGAAAGGAATCCATGACTTATGGCAAGCAGACTTGATGGACATGCAAAACCTTAAAAAGTACAACAAAGGTTACAATTTCATCTTAGTAGTGATTGACTGTTTCTCAAAGTATGCCTGGGCTGAACCGTTAAAATCGAAAAATAAATTTGAGGTTACTCGTGCATTCGAACATATACTGCTTAGTAGTCGCAGTAATCCTGTTAACTTACAAACTGACATGGGGACAGAATTTTATAACATCACTTTTCAAACGCTTATGAAAAAGCACAACATTAACCATTACTCATCGTTTTCTACTAAAAAAGCATCAATTGTAGAGAGACTGATTAGAACTGTAAAAAATAAATTATATAAATATTTTAGTCTCAATGGAAGCTATAAGTGGTTAGGTCTACCATTGAAAGATATATTGGAGAGATATAACAACACAAAACATCGCACTATTCAATTTAAACCAGTTAATGTAAACAAAAGCAATGAACAAGTAATCAAAGAAAATATAAAAAAAATAAACAAACATGAATTAGTTCAGCGAAAGCCTAAATTCAAAGTTGGTGATTGTGTTCGTATAAGTAAATACAAACATAATTTTGAGAAAGGTTACACTCCTAATTGGTCGACTGAATTATTTATTGTAAAAAAGGTAAATAAAACTTTACCAGTGACTTATCACATAGAAGATCAACGGAAGCAAAACATATTAGGAGCTTTCTACGAACAAGAACTGCAAAGATCTAATTATCCTGATGTATATTTGATAGAAAAGGTTTTGAAAAAGAAAGGAAATAAATTGTATGTCAAATGGTTAGGTCTAAACAGTGCAGAAAACAGTTGGATTGAAAAGGCAGCAATAATGGACTAAAATATTATATAACCATTTTTCATTTAAAATCTGATCATTATAAATTGAATAATGCAAGGAGGTGGACTAGTTAACAGCGTAATTAATAATCTACCATTCGAAGTTCATTTGCCAGGATACAACTATTGCGGACCAGGAACCAAACTTCACAAACGCTTAGCGCGAGGTGACCGAGGTGTAAATAAGCTAGACGAAGCTTGCATGCAACACGATATTGCGTATACAAACCATACAGATTTATCAAATCGTCATAAAGCCGATCTAGAACTACTTAACATGGCTAAACAAAGACTTAAATCAAAAGATGCAGGGAAAGGTGAAAAACTAAGCTCTTGGCTAGTGAGCAAAGTTATGAAAGCGAAACTAAAGTCTGGATCCGGCATTAAATCATTTAAACACTTAGTTTCAAAAATAAAATCAAAAATTAAGAAACTCAAATGCAAAGATAGTAAGACTTTGATAAAAGCAGCTTACTTAGCCGCAAAAAAGTTATTTCCAAACATTCATCATCGAATTCGAGTACCCCGAGTAATACCCATACCAAAGACTGGAGGAGTTCTACCTTTAATTCCAATTTTCGCTGGTTTGTTGGCCTTAGGAAGTCTAGCTGGCGGAGCAGCGGGAATTGCAAAAACCGTTAATGATTACAAAGCAAGCAAACAAAATTTGCAAGAAACAGAACGACATAATAAAGCTATGGAGGCTTTAGTGTTGGGCAAGGGTTTATACATTAAGCCGTATAAAAGTGGTAAAGGATTGTTTATAACATCTTCAAAAAACTGAAAAATATGCTACCCAATCGCCCTCTAACTAATGTAGACATCCGAAAGTATTCAAGAGACATTCCATATTTTCGTGGGGTCTACATGAAGGATCGACTACCTCGGAAGCCGAAACCCATTGAATGTGGTATCGTTAACTTAGACGATTCTAAGAACGAAGGAACGCATTGGGTAGCTTATGTTAAAGTATACAATCACTGTGAATACTTTGATAGCTATGGAAATTTAAAACCTCCAATGGAGTTGATGCAATATTTCAAAAATTGTAATGTTTTTTATAACTACACAAGATATCAAAAATTTAACACAGTCAATTGTGGACATTTATGTTTAAATTATTTGTGGACTTTTTGGAATAAAAATGTAATATAAAATATGAGCTTTTCTTTCATTTCAATCATTTGCAAGATGTCGCTCACTTTGTCGATTACTGGAGACTCGTCAGTGTTAACTACATACTTTCCTAATACGTTGCAACTAGATGGAGAGTATGAGTGTGCATTATTACACTTTTCAACATTTAATTCTATTCCAAACATTGATAAAAGTAATAATAAGTTCTATTATGGCTTAAACGAAGTTATTGAACTGCCAGAGGGTACTTATGAGTTGCAAGATATCAGCGATTATTTAAAATCCGAAATAAAAGATGCAGTGATCAAACTACGGTGCAATAATAATACTTTAAAAACTACAATATTCTGTACAAAAGACATTAATTTTACCAAAGAAGACTCTTTTAGAAGACTATTAGGATTTAAGAAACAAATCTTGAAAGCAAATAAATGGCATGTGTCACAGTCTCCAGTCAACATTCTACCTACGACCGTAGTCAGGATTGAATGTGATATTGTAAGCGGTTCATATCTAAACGGTGAACCAAGTCATATTATTCACGAATTTGCACTTAATGTGCCACCTGGATACAGGATCATAGAAATCCCGAAGAACGCAATATACTTTCCAATCAATCAAAACAATATAAGCTGCATATATATCAGGCTGCTAGATATAAATAAACGAATAATCAATTTACGTGGTGAAGAAGTGCAGGTATATCTGCATCTTAGAAGAAAAACATGATTGACTACAATAAAAATGTGTCTCAACAAGTAAAGAATATCAGTTCTACTCGAGCTACCTATCAAATAAGACCTCTCTCTAAGAAGAAAATAAAATTAACTAAAGACAATAAAGCATTCCTTAGAGCGATCGGATTGTTAAAATGAATATCTTGGACGTTTTAACCGCACCAACTTACGATAACACTATAGAAGGAATTGAATTTCATTCCTACAAGCCCTATGTAACGAGTTTCAACAGGAACGATGAAATCCGCATACCTATCAACCAACAGGACTTGTACATATTACCATCAGCTAGCACCCTATATTTGGAAGGAACTGTTATCGTTACCAAAAAAGATACGAAGGACAAAGCTACTAGTGTCAATTTTACGAACAATGCTTTACTCTACTTGTTCCAAGATATTAGGTATGAGCTAAATGGAGTGGAGATTGATAAAATAAAAAATGCAGGTATAACAACAACCATGAAATCATTAATTTCAATGAACGAAAGTGAATCAAAAATGTCTAATGCCTGGGGTTGGAATATTGATGGCATAAAAAATATTGATGGAGGAAGGTTTTCTGCTTCTATACCACTACGTAACGTCCTCGGTTTTGCTGAAGATTTTAAAAAAGTCGTGATAAATAGCAGACATGAACTGATATTGTTACGAAGTAACACTAATTTGAACGCTGTAAAACTTAATACAGGTGAAGTAGTGGATGATGTTCAGATCAACAAAATCATATGGCGCGTACCGCATGTTAAAGTATCAGACAAAGAAAAAATTGGTTTGTTAAAAGTCTTAGAAAAAGATCGTCCACTTCAAATGATATACAGAAATTGGGATCTGTACGAATATCCGGCTTTGCCTAAAACTACAAAACATACCTGGTCTATCAAAACTTCATCTCAAATAGAAAAACCAAGATACGTCATTATTGGTCTACAGACAAATAGAAAAAACAATGCAAGTTCTGACATGTCTCAATTCGATCACTGTCATGTTCGAGACGTAAGAGTGTATCTCAATTCAACCTATTTTCCATATGAAAACTTAAATGTGAGTTTTGCTAATAACAGAATCGGTTTATTATACGAGCAATACATCAGATTTCAACAGTCGTATTACGGACGTCGCTCGGAGCCCATTCTAAGCGAGAAACAATTTAGAGATTTAGCACCGCTGTTTGTAGTCGATTGCTCTAGACAAGCAGATAATCTAAAGACAGGTCCGGTTGTGGATGTGAGAGTAGAAATTGAGAGTGATTCAGAGATTCCAGATCAAACTTCAGCATACTGTCTCATTCTGAACGATTGCATTGTTGAATACAAACCATTAAGTAACATTGTTAAGAAGATATCATGAAGTACCTTATAGTTGAACTCCAAGGATTTAAAGATTCTACAAATAATTTTATTATAAAAGAATTGACCATTGCAAGTCAGGATCATACACAGACGTTCTTGGTAAAACCACCATATCCATTCCATTACCTAACACAAGAAGAAAGAAAACAAGTGAGGTGGATAGAAAGAAATCGAGGAATTTACTGGAGTGAGGGCTACATTGACTACAAAGAGTTTAAACGCGTTATTTTACCATATTTAGAAAATAAAAAAATTATCACAAAGGGTTTGGAAAAAATAAAGTGGATTAAAGAGTTATGTGCAAACTGTGAAGTGATCGATATAGGTGAGAAGGGATGTCCTAATTTTGCGACATTAAAAAAGAAGTTCTGTAAAAATAAAACTGATTTTAATTGTGTGAACCATAGAATGAATTGTGCATTAAATAATGCGGTGTGTATTAGAAAATGGTATGTTGATAATAATATGTCTGTGTTTAATATGTTTTAATTTTAATATGTTCAATTAATAAAAATCTAAATGTACCTACTTTTTGTTTTATTTAAATGTATTTAGGAGAACTAAACATCAAACTTTATATTAGCTCTAATTAGATGAATTGCGATAAGTAAGTATTCTATTAATTTCAAAATATTATAAACATATAACCTATAATGAGATTCATTTGAGCTAATTTAAAGTGTATGTTTATGTAATGTCAATAAAACATAATTTAAATTATAAACATATTATTTATTTAGTTTTCACGTTATTCACAAAATAGTTACTTACACCTATCCTTATTATATATTTAAATATGTGACAAAATCTTGATGACCTAAGTAGATACAGTTTAATACACTAGTAGATTAGCAAATAATTTTATAATAAATTCAGAATTTAATACAACAAGTTAAAGTGGACATATATACAAACATTAGAAACTACTTACTAATAACAATCATCACCACAAAGTTTCTTCGAAATTTTGTTTATTAATGACTGTGTCTCTTCCATACATATTGTGCACTTAACACTACCACCTCCTCATTGTCATTTGAATTTACCACGCTTTCTTGTCGTTCACTAATGTCCAACACTTGTATCTGGATCAGTCGTAAACCTTTTTTCTTTTCGTTGTTTATGACGTATGATTGACATAAAGGATGCTCCGATGCTTTGCGTTTTAAGCCCTCCCGTCTTGTTCTAGACTTTTTAATGGCTGCTTCAGGTCTGTGTTGCTCTGGAATATGCCAGCTTAAACTTGGAGTCGGGAAGCCTTGACCATATTGGGAGAACATGATGTCAGGAGAATCACCCATTATTGATGACCTGAAAAAAAAAATGTATGATTAATAATAGTTACAACACTCTAAGAAATAACATTATAAAGTTAATCTTTAGATGATAATACTTACAATTCGTTCCGTTTTTATTGTTTCGTAATGTGACCGCTTGAGCTGGCTGCCTAACGATGTATGTATTTTAATCTTATTATTGTAGCAATTTGATGATGCTTTGGTAATCTGACTCCATAAGTAATGGGCTATGAATCAATTTCATATTCAAACAAGTCGAGACATGATTATGTACCAACTTGATGATGTTTTGGTAATCGGACTCCATAAGTAAGGTGCTGTGAATCAATTTCATCTTCAAACAAGTCGAGACATGATTGAATAACTAAGTTGATGATGTTTTGGTAATCTGACTCCATAAGTAATGAGCCGTGAATCAATTTCATCTTCAGACAAGTCGAGACATCAGTTTTTTAGCAAGTTGACGATGTTTTGGCCATCTGACTCCATAAGTAATGGGCTGTGAATCAATTTCATCTTCAAACAAATCGATAGATAATTTTACCAGTGCGTGGTATTAGACATAACACCTGAAATAAGATTAAAACAATCTTTCTTTGAATATCATGGTACATGTCCTGATTAGTGTTATATGTCATAGGTATCAGATAGCGCACTGCGCTTTGTTATCAAAAATGGAAATGAAACATATTTAAAATTAACCATAAAATATTATTTATTTCTTAGGTAGTAACTAAATACATTGATTATTTTAGTAGGTACTTAATCTGTATCAAACAGTAATTACTTACATAACATACAATTATCAAACAGTAACACAAAATACTATTTATTTCGTAAGTTCCTATTAACTAAAACACAATACTTGATTTAGTAAGTGTTTAATCTATATCAAACAATAGTTACGTACACAACATACAATTTATTTCATAAGTAGTAACTAAAATACAATTCTTGTTTTATATCAAACAGTGCATAAAATAGTTATTTAATGCATTACTTAAATATATTTGCATTACCCCATGCTAAAGTAGATACTTTATCACATAATAGTAACCGTTTATCATCATTGCTTGAAAGTGCTATTTTATTTACATCTTGAGTAAATATTTCATGTTTTATTGACTTAAATAACAAATTTTTTTTTCGAATAACTTCACAATTATACAAAACATTTTTATAATCTATCATATTTAAGTTTTTTGTAACACATGTTTTTGTACCTTTTGCTTTTTTTATTATTTTGTCTGCTGTCTTAATACAGTAAAGCTTTGAACGCAATCCTACAAATTCATTAATAATTTTGCCACCCATTTCATCCTTGAATAGTCCTGGAACCTTCTTGTTAATAATAGGCAAGTTAAATTCATTGTTAGAGTCATAGTTACTGGTATCAATATATTTCAGGAAATGAAGTCTTAAGTCCTTATAAACGTCGTTACTCTGAATATTATAAACTAGACTATCTGTGTCAGTATAACACAATTCAATTCGGTTACCATAAAAAGGTTTTACGATAGTATAGTGAAAATCGTACATGTGAGTCTTAGACAATTCTAATACTGTATACCCTATGTATATTGGTTTATTAAGCATAACGCGCAGAGGCTTCATTTGGATTGCAACTAGATCTTCCGAAAATATTGAGACACTATGAAAATACGGGCTGGATATCAATTTGTCAGCACAAGTGACCTTTTTTGTTTTATTGTTTGAATCACTCCACTTATTTACTAACTTAACATCTATGCGATGTTCATTATTTTCTAGAGTCTTTCCAAAAATACTGTTGTTTAATAATTTAAAAAAATCCTGTTCAAACGTGGATTCTGCCTGTTGACGTAGATGAGTATTAATATCGATATATTGCTTGAGATAGCAACTTTGCTTAAATGTAATAGCGCGGTGGATCTTTTTCAAAACCAAACCATGCTGTAAACATTTTTTTAAATGTACATAATGAATAACATAATGATATTTATCATACAAATTTGGAACCAGTTTTTTGTTCTTACTACCAGGTGGCAAGCATTTTTCTGGACAAAATGGAAAGTCATTATGCTCCATGTGCAAATTTTCAGGATATATTAAATCTACTTCAAGGATGTAACCGTTTTCTGCAGTATCACTGACATTTATCAAGTTCGATTGTAAAAAATCTATTTCCTGCTTACTCATAAATCTAAAATCGGAATAAGGTAGTGATTGACACATGCTATAGCCGTATAAATTGTTACAATCTAAATAAATAATAAAGGAATTTGGTTTAGTTGGATTGTAAGTATCTAAATATTTATGATTGGCTTTGACATGCCTTTTTGAACACATACAAACACCCCCTCTAATACCTTTTTGTATCATTCTAAAAATTTCATGATCACTAATCAATTCTAATTTTACTCCTGTTTTTAAAAGCATTGCATCGAAAGATAGACTTGGTGCTGTAATATAGAATGCAGGATCGAGATTGTAATGCCGCTTACAAGTTTTACGAAAATTTTCAAATATATCAGTTAACAACAGAACATCTGTTTTAAGATATAAATCTGTGTATATACCCATGTTTTCAATATTAAATTCTGACCAAACCGTTCGAGCGTGCTCATAGTCTTTGTCAGTAATAGATTCATTTGTCAAAGAGTTAAAAAAATATTTTTTAGGAGGCAAACAGGTGTCTTTATAACGATCCCAATGAGACATATAGTCATATGGATACACTCCTTTACGAGTTAATAATTCAAATTGTTTTTTATTAGGGAAATAAGATTTTAATTGATTAAAGTCTTGTTTTTTCATTGTACCAGCCAGCTTTTCTAAGCTGGTTCCTAAAAATTTGAAAGAATCTACAAATCGAACTTGTATGCTCTCTTCGGTTGAAATAGGGACAAACTTTGTGAATGAAATATAGTTTTCTTTTGTTTTAGGTATGACCTTGATAGATCCAGGAGCTTCACCTAATTCTTTTATGAAGAGGTGACAATCGTAGCCCGACAAATTATGAAAAAACACAGGCAAAAATTGTGGTACTTTGTACTGTAAGTTGCAATAATTGTGCGCTGCACCGCGGTATTTACCAGTCAAGTGACAATGATCACGAACCCTATCGCCAAATAAGAAGTGATCACAAATATGACAGGTCATAGCGTTCTCAAAGTCTCGAGCATTATCCTCTGTGTAAATCATAGGAACATTCGTTTTTAAAATTTGGGATATATTTTTAGCCTCTTTATAAATAGACTTAACAAAATTTGATACACAATCCGAACCGCGATAAGAAACGTAACGATTGTAGCTTTCGTCTAGCGCACACGTGATATGATAAGCGAAAGCTACAGGCACATGACGTTGTACTGTTACAGTGCTTGCCTTAGAGGGATCAGGGTCGCAAGATGCATAACGTTCTAGCATTGTTTCAAAATCCGCATATATAACAAATGGTACAATTTGTTTTTTATTATAATTTTCAAATTGTATGAAAGAACCTATTGGTGGTAATTCAGTTGCTATACCCCCACAACTATGCGAACTAAGATCGTCACAAGTATTAAAAAATATTAAACACGCATCACAAAAGTGTAATTTACCGTGGTGCTTAGTTATCTGAGTCCTAACAAGTCGCGGCAAGTCTTTAATGAGACAATAATGCGACAAATCGCTGCTTTCTAAATAAAGTAAATGAACCACTTTACCGTTCAAGGTTTTTGGTTTGTAAAGCGGTCCTATGACATTATTATTTTTTAAACCATAAATATAAATACAAATATCAGGGTTATTTACTTCAAACTGCGCAATATCTGAAAAACTTACAGGAAATGACATGTTCTTAATATTGAATACGTTATGGAAATTTGGATAAGACGATACCCTTTCTGGATGACTTTTAACGGGGTATAAAGCAGCAACAACTGACCATAAAAAGCAATAGTTGTCGTTATTACGAATATTAACACATGCTTTTTTCGATTTTATTGCAGCAGGCAATTCGATAAAGCGTGAACCACCGCGCATAGGTTGATATTTGTTAACATTGACTTCTAAATGAGAACTGCTCAAGAACGTCCATCCACTGTCACGATCCTGAAATTCTTCTATCTTTTTTGCTAAAGAGTTTTTAACTTGTGATAATAATGAGTCTAATTCATAATTCTGATGCAGAGTAACGTTTTTTGTTGCAAAAGATTTCATTTCCTGAGAATCATTTTTAACTAATAAAAATAAAGCAAAATATTCGAAATTAACTTTTAGGCACGTGTGTTTTTTAAGAGATAGGTCAATTAATATTTTAATTTGATCTCCAATATTATTTAAAAATGAATGTAAATTACAATTCTCAGATGGAGCGACAATTCTATAGGAAGCTATACGATTACGAAATGCAGAATGTATTATTTCAACACCTTCGCAAAATTGCGAAATATTCTTATTTTTATGTTTAGTACTACGTAGGTGACCTGTCCAGTGGCTGCTCTCTACAGATGTGTTACAAACAGTACAAAAAGGCATTTCTGATTATTGTAACTAATACCAACAAGATACTTAATACGTTGTAATAATTTTGATTTACTGTTAGATGGACTGACTTCAATATTAATACTTATTATGATTCTGATACGAAATCGCTATGATACATATCAATAAATAGGTACAGCTTATAAAGAATACATGTAAAGATTTGGAGGAGACTTTGCTCAACAGTGGGACTGTATACAGACTAATATACAGTGATAGCATAAAAATAACATAGCTAACTTAATTAACTACTTTATATTTATGCTATCGCTGTAAAAGACGGCCTCCGAATCATTAAATAACTCACGAGTCCGCCTCATAAAAATCTGTAGACCATCCCACTGCGGAGTATTGCGGTCTAACTGAACTTTAAGGGTCACCTCAGCTCTCTTCCACCGATCCTCTTTAGCGATGTTCGCCACCTCAGCCTTATCGTATACTTTCACCTCCACGTAAAAGTCTCCAGTTACGTTCGCAGTCCGTCGCACTTTTCCGTTTGCGACCCGGCTAACTAGCGACGAACAGAAGTCCGCACTGGAGGCCGTCCGCGGAGAAATCTCGCTTTCCAACCCGAAGAGGCCTGAGCGGCTGGAGCTGGGTTTTTTACTGAAACAATTTAATTAATTTAATAACAATACTTCGTGAACTAACTGTAAACCTGCAAAATAAATGTCTAAAACGGGTCTGTATAATATATCTTAAGGTAATTAGGCAAGAAACCCTGTCGCCTAGCAATCTAGATGCGACTGTGAGTTTATTTGTTTGTTACTGTTTCAATGCACTCAAATATATCATGACTTTGAATAGGACATGAGATAGTTATATAACAATTACCTCGGTTTTGTTGCTGGCTCGGAGACCTTGCGCTTCACTGCCTTTTTTTTCGCCTTGGATGTCTCCGCAATGGCTGGCGACTGGTAGATAGTGCTAGCTTCGGAGTCAGACCTGAAATTATATACATCATTTTATTAATAACATAGCCATCCAATAGACTGCGAGAGTTCTTTTGTGAAAGACAGAACCTCAATAGTCATTTAGAACAGAATTTAAATGAATCGTTATATTTAATGGAGTACAACAGTTAAAGGTAGACTGGTAGAGAATGCCTAAGGCTTAAGTCCGCCTTTGTACGTTTATGTTGTATGTTGCATGAAGTTAAATAAATAAATACTAGCCGGCAGGCAAAAACCAGGTCCGTAGCTAGAAAATTCTGTAAACTTAGTAATAAGTACTTACTTACATTTTGTGCTTTTTGAAGACTATTGTAGAATTGTAGATAAAGTATGGTAAGTAGTATTTGCCACTAGAAAATACTGGAGCAAATGTAACGTATTGATCGAAATGGATTGGTTTTATACATAAAAAATACCATATCGGCAGTATTTGTCTCATTACAAAATTCAACCTTAATTACAGGTCTTCAAAGTTGCATGAATAATTTGTGTTAGTTACGTCAAATTAAAACGTAATGATACCCAATTTTTCTGTCTAATTACAATTTTACAGTGAGAAATGAAATATAAAACCAGCCTTTTTCGCTCGCCGACAAAGATGAACCCGACACCTGGCTGTCGCTTATGATAAATACATTAGGTATTATAATTAAGTTTGTATGTTTGTTTAATGTTATGGGGAAGCGAAATAAATTTATACACATAGACTACAGACGGAAAATCCAAAACAAAATAATTTCATAGCTAGATTGCCTCAATGTCGACTATTACATACACATATGTAGACTAGTAGTCTACATGGACAATTTGGCGTGCTTTTAAATGTAAACTAGTAGTCTACACGGGCAATCTAGCGGTTATATAATTTTCACATAACATCGCAAAATTACTTAAATTTAATATATAAAAAAGTCCTTTATAAACACATGTAAATAAAAATAACAGAGTACTCTGAAATCATTATTTTTATACAAAATAATTAATGGAAGCGAATCCACGTCAAGCAGTTAGTTTGCAAGTACCTATGTTGTAGTAAAACTTAAAATTATTAGATAATATTATAAAACCATTAAATGTCTAAAATGAATGTATGAGTTTTAAATAACCACGTTCAAAAGTTTTAGGTAAAAAGCTACTGCTAAATTCATTTTTGATAGAAGATTCTTCCTTCTAATAATTTTAAATTGATATACCTATTATCTAATTAGAGATGTGCATACCTTAGCAAAGTCTGTCTACGTATTTTACAGTAAAACATAATCTATATTTTAATGAATTAAACATTGGTTATAGGATGTTTTGTATCATACAAATTTTAACAATGACTGCTACATGCACGAGGATCACAGCGGTTGCATTGTAATTGTAGAACCCATGGGAATCACTCACACATAGATAAATCAAACGCAGCAAATTTATATAATGCAACTTTGCAGTCTTGGTTATTGTTAAGAGTCATTTACACTTATCGTGTAAACGTTCAATATGATCGTTTCTGACGCCGTCGTCCGGCGATTTTTTTTTTTTTTTTTTTAGTTGAGATAAACTAGTGCTTGACTGCGATCCCACCTGATGGTAAGTAGCGATGCAATCTTTGATGGTGAGGCGCACTAGTTTATTAAGAGCCTATTCACTCTAGCCTTGAAGACACCCAAATTATAATCGAACGGGAAGACCGCAGCAGGCAGACTGTTCCAGTACGACTGTTACAGTCGACGTACGCGGTATAAACGATGAGGCGAAACGCTTAGTCCGGACCGTAGAGGTTTCAACAACGTAAGGGTCAATATTCGACACAATATGTGCGAATTATCCGTTTGACGGCGATTGTATCAGTGTAAAATCCTCTTAACATAACAGAAAGAGATGTGACGGTGCGATACGTATTTATAAACAGTACAGTTTTTGTTGGTGAGATGTAGAGTGGTTATGTCTGAATGAATTAAACTAAAATTCGGGCGTCCTTGGAATCCAATCTGGATCATAAAATACGGAGTGGCGTGTCAACTACACATGCCATTTCTAATTTTGTGAAGAGACGTGAGACAATCTGTCCTGAATCTTAGTTTAATTATTACGGTATCCTAAAATTTAGACGTCCTGGGAGTCCAATCCGGATCATAAAACACAGAGTAACGTGTCATCTACACACAGAACCTCTAATTTTATGGAGAGACGTGAGACAATCTGTCCTAAATTTTAGCATACTATATTCAGATAGTTTGCTTAGTAAAAAAATGTGAAGTAGTGGCTTAGTGACGTGCAGAATGGTTATTTCTGTCTGAACGAATTAAACTAAAATTCGGACGTCCTTGGAATCCAATCTGGGTCATAAAATACGGAGTGGCGTGTCAACTACACATGCCATTTCTAATTTTGTGAAGAGACGTGAGACAATCTGTCCTGAATCTTAGTTTAATGATTACGGTATTCTAAAATTTAGACGTCCTGGGAGTCCATTCCGGATCATAAAACACGGAGTAACGTGTCACCTACACACGGAACCTCTAATTTTATGGAGAGACGTGAGACAATCTGTCCTAAATTTTAGCATACTATATTCGGATAGTTTGCTTAGTAAAAATGTGAAGTGAAAATGTGAAGCTTAGTTATTTGCTTAGTATTATAGTGGCATAGTGGCATTGCGCAAGAATCTAGTAAGCAGTCGAGGTAAGCAATTATATTTAAAAGTGGAATAGGCCTTAGTGACGTGCAGGGTGGTGGTGACTATCAGAATGAATTAAACTGAAATTCGGACGTCCTTGGAATCCAATCTGGATCATAAAATACGGAGTGGCGTGTTAACTACACATGTTATTTCTAATTTTATGAAGAGACGTGAGACAACCTGTCCTGAATTTTAGTTTAAAGATTACGGTACTCTAAAATTTAGACGTCCTGGGAGTCCAATCCGGATCATAAAACACAGAGTAACGTGTCATCTACACACGGAACCTCTAATTTTATGGAGAGACGTGAGACAATCTGTCCTAAATTTTAGCATACTATATTCGGATAGTTTGCTTAGTAAAAATGTGAAGTGAAAATGTGAAGCTTAGTTATTTGCTTAGTATTATAGTGGCATAGTGGCATTGCGCAAGAATCTAGTAAGCAGTCGAGGTAAGCAATTATATTTAAAAGTGGAATAGGCCTTAGTGACGTGCAGGGTGGTGGTGACTATCAGAATGAATTAAACTGAAATTCGGACGTCCTTGGGATCCAATCTGGATCATAAAATACGGAGTGGCGTGTCAACTACACATGCCATTTCTAATTTTATGAAGAGACGTGAGACAACCTGTCCTGAATCTTAGTTTAAAGATTACGGTACTCTAAAATTTAGACGTCCTGGGAGTCCAATCCGGATCATAAAACACAGAGTAACGTGTCATCTACACACGGAACCTCTAATTTTATGGAGAGACGTGAGACAATCTGTCCTAAATTTTAGCATACTATTTTCGGATAGTTTGCTTAGTAAAAATGTGAAGTGAAAATGTGAAGCTTAGTTATTTGCTTAGTATTATAGTGGCATAGTGGCATTGCACAAGAATCTAGTAAGCAGTCGAGGTAAGCAATTATATTTAAAAGTGGAATAGGCGCTGAACCAGTGTTTTTAACATATCATTCACAAAAATGTTATTGGGCATTCTACCACACCGCGACAAGCGAGCGAAGCGAGTGAAGTCGCATCAGGTGGGGTAGAATGCCCAATAACATCCTACTCCAGTCACAAGACATAAAAACTGTGAAAGTACTGTAGTTGCCCATTCCCTAGCGTAGATCTCTATGGAGAAGAACGGGCAAGAAACTCCATGGACACTCTTTTAAATCAGAATATTGTTACAAAATCTTGGTTACATCATTCACGTTGAGATGGTATATTATGTGAGAACAATGTAGCAAGATGTGCACGGTAAAAGTGTCCACAGCAAAACACACAAACAAAAAAAAAAATACAATTCAAAATAATTCATTCAAATAAGCCATGGCAACCAAGAGATGACCAGTCACAACTGACAGCGCCCGTTCACGGACATGACGCATGGATCAGCACCATTCAACTCAACCATTTTGAAGGGAACTAAATGATCCGACACATGCGCCACCATCAGCGAGACAATTGAGTGAGCATGACATACTCCAAACCGCCAGGGCACATTCAAGTCAAGAAAAGACGTAGGTTTCCAGTGAATGATAGCTTTCTAGTACATAGTACTCACACAATATGGGCTATACATTTATATAATACTAAAGAGATTGATTCTATACAATGCAAAGATAGTTGTACAATCTTCAGCAGCTCCAACAATACAATTTAATGCTATCAATTTATGCGCCCCTGTCCATGTGGAGCAGGACCAGCATTGAGCCAAGCATTTGTATCAGCAATATAATCGTTCAACTTGTAATATGCTTGCTTACATAGTGTGCGTTTAATGCATGTTTTAAATTTCGTCTCATTCAGTTCAAGAATACTTTGTGGAATTTTATTATAGCATCTCAAACAGTACCCCATGAAAGATGAGTCTACTTTAGCGAGTCTGAAACCTGGCTGAACTAGTTGGTCCCTATTTCTAGTACTGTAATTATGTCTGTCACCCCTTTTACCAAAAAGGTGCAGATTTTTTCTGACGTACATTATGTTTTCGTAGATGTATTGACAATGTACCGTCATGATGCCAATATCCTTAAACAGTTTCCTTAGAGAATCGCGCCTACGAAGATTATATACGGCTCTGATGGCTCTTTTCTGCAGAATAAATATAGACTCAATATCTGCAGCCCGTCCCCACAGCAAAATGCCGACATTATACTATGAAAGTAACTAAAATAAACCAGTCTAGCGTTATCTACATCAGTATACTGACGGATTTTTCTAATGGCATAGGCTGCTGAACTTAGCCGCCCCGCAAGAGATGTCAAATGAGAACCCCATTGTAGCCTTGAATCAAGCGTAATCCCTAGGAAAACCGTTTTATCTACGAATTCAAGTTTCTCTTTATTCAATATTATATCACAATCACTACTTTTAACATTCGGTAAAGCAAATCTTATGCATTTGGTTTTTTTTTTCATTTAATACCAAATTGTTTGCTGTGAACCAATTTTGGACCTGAAGTAGGGCATTATTCACGTCATCTAGATTTTGGGCCCGCCTATTTATCTTAAAAATTAGGGAAGTGTCATCAGCAAATAACACCATATTTTGAGGTTGGTTTTTCAGTAAATAGGGTAGATCATTTATATATACTAGAAAGAGGAAAGGACCCAATATTGAGCCTTGTGGCACCCCCATTTTTACTTTTAACCCCTGTGAATTAACACCATTTATTTGAACATGTTGTTGTCTATCATTCAAATAAGATTTTACCAAACTAAGTGCAAGTTTACCCAGTCCGTAATGCTCAAGTTTCAAAAGTAATGTGTCGTGATTTACGCAATCAAACGCTTTGGAGAGGTCACAAAAATTCCTATGGCGTCTTGAGACTCTTCCCACGCAGTAAATATGTGCTTTATTAAGGTTACACCGGCGTCAGTTGTACAACGTCCCTTGGTGAAGCCATACTGTTGATCATGTAAGATTCTGTTGGTGTTAAAATGATAGAGCATTTGATTAAGCATTACTTTTTCAAAAACCTTGCTAAAAACTGGTAACACGGATACAGGTCTATAATTATTAGTATCTTTACTGTCCCCGGATTTGAAAAGAGGTATGACTTTACTGTATTTCATTAAATCAGGGAAAACTCCTTGGTCTACACATAAATTAAAAATTAAAGCTAAGTAAGGGGCTATAGTCTCAAGTATGGATGTACAAACTTTGACAGACATTCCCCATAGATCTTCGGTTAGTTTGATTTTTATTTGCCGGAAAGTTTTAATAACAATCATAGGGTTAATGTGTTTAAATTTAAATTCAACCAGGCAGCCAGACACATTCGCCTTTAATAAACTAATTGAGAGTTCAGGTGAGGAAATAAGAGCCTCCGTTGTTTTTTGTGGTATATCGGTAAAGAACTTTACAAATTCTTGAGCTACTTCCTGATTAGAGCTTTTAGGACCACATGCTGTATCTAATGTGTAGCTAGTGTTACGTATTTTCTTCCTGTTAGTCTCGTTATTTATAACTTTCCAAACTGTCTTTATTTTATTTTCTGCTGTTTTGATCTTGTTGCTAATGTGCAGTGCTTTAGCAACCTTGCATGTATTTCTAAAAATGTTTGAATACTTAGCAACATACTTGTTAAAAGTTTCAGTGTTTATAAAAGGCTTAAGGCCATAAAGCTCAAATAGTCTTTCCCTACTTTTTCTGATACCTCTAGTTGCCCAATCACTAAATATGAATTTAGGGCAAATACTTTTTGTCTTCTTTTCAAAAGTTTTATTGAATTCCGTGTGAACTATTGAAAAGAAACGATCATACAATTGATCTATATTAATATCATCAAGGCCCATAACGCTTAACTTGTCCTGTAGCAAAATATTATACCTATTTAATCTGCTAAAAGTTATAGGTCTAAATTTAACTTGAACTTTTTGCGATGGGGGTGTATTACACCTGAAGGTTACAGTTTGTCCGCTATGGTCAGAGGGTAGACAATTTACTATTGCTTTATCTAAGTAATCACAATCGCAGAAAATATTATCTATACAAGTAGCAGAAGATGGAGTGACTCTAGTAGGTTCTGTAAAAGTGTTGGTCAAGTCAAATGACTTTAAAAGATTTAATAAGCGACTGCTATTTGCACATTCTTCTAAAATATTGATATTAAAATCACCACAAATAATTGTAGATTTATTACTGACTGCAAGTTTTGCCATCACATCTTCCATTATTGATTCAAATAAAGAAAAATTTTGATAGTTTGGGGGTCTGTACACACACACAATTAAATGCTTATCTAGCTCAACACAGGACAGTTCAACGCAATGTTCAACCGAGAGACCTACTATGTCATTACGTTGCTTATATTTAAAACAATTTCTTATTAATATTAGGGAACCTCCACGAAGCATAGTTTTACGGTTAAAGCAGCTACCCACCATATAGTTCTCATAATTGATAAGCATTTGGTAATCCATAAGCCAATGTTCAGTAAAACAAATAATGTCAAACTTACTATTTTCTAAAAACAATTCAATTTCTAATAATTTGGAAGAAATGCCTTGGATATTTTGGTGGAATAATTTCAAAGTGTTCTGCTGAGGCCCTTTTTTACTAACTAATTGAGTGCAAGAAGATACGTTGGTAGGATTAACAATATTGTTAATCGTACCTCCTGTTGTCTCATTTCCTAGTTTAAATTAATTTTTGGAGTGAGGCTGGAGACACCCGTACCCGTACGTACATTTGCACTTATATTTCGAATGCCACGTATTACCACGTTATCCAGACTTGCGGAGCGAAGGCAATTTCGCAACGAAAACAATTGACGCACGCGCGTTTTATAGACGCAAAGTCGCGTCGCCCGAAGTCATGGACGGTGCCTCGTTCCTACCTCGTATACTTAAGCCCGCAACTTCCAAGTGATACTTAAAGTTTCTACTTCGGTTCTCATACAAAACTTTTGACGTATTCTCTCTCATACATATTTAACAGCGGTGGAAAATGAATGGTGTAATTCAAAGGTGTACGAATATGAATACGGGCCCTTTCGGAGAATTTTAAATTAACAAATCCTTTTTAATGTTTAATTTTAACAATGTAGGTACCTAGTTGTTTTTCGAAACGTTTATGAAACGGTATTAGAGCATTTTATTAGCAAAAAGCTATTAGCTGTTCGTGGAGAGCAGCGGTGGCCCAGTGGTGGCGGCTCCGACTTACAAACAGTAAGACGTGGGTTCGAACCCAGAAAGGCGCATTACTTTGTGTAATTTATTTCATCACCTGCCATACCTTACCATGCTCTGAAAACGGTGAAAGAAAACATCTTAAGGAAACCGGCATGTCCTAGAACCAAAAAATTCGAAGACATGTGACATCTACCAATCTGCACTGGGCCCGCGTGGTGGAATACAGCCCATTCCCTCTCATAGAGAGGAGGCCTGTGTCCCAGCAGTGGGAACATTAATAGGATGATGATGATGATGATGATTAGAGCATTTTTATCTTAACTCTTATTTTCTATACGGAGTAGGCAGGTACTGAAGTTTCTCGTATCACGACAAATTATGATGGGGCCTTTTCTACTGCTTGTCTACATTTCACTATTTTTTGTTGAATAATTTTGTAATAATAATATCATCACGCGTGTACATGCGAAAGGTTTAAGCAGTGATGTACCTTTAGTACACCCACAGTTTACTAATAATAAGGCCGTATTATTAATATTTTAATGCACCACATAAAAGATCACTTCAATTATTTTATTGTGTTTGGGTTGCAATCAACGACAAGCCATTTACAAGCCTCCAAGGTTCGCAATAAACTATTCTTGCACAAACTATTAACTAAATTTATACCCATTAACAAATATTAGGACTAAATTGAATACTAAATTAAGTCTTCTAAATTAGGTTGGTGTAATGAATGAGCTACTTTTTTTTTTTTTTTAATAAGCGGTGAGCCTATTACCATCAATAGGACACAAATTCAGACACTGGGCAGGTACTGATAAATTCCTGATGGAAAAAACCCAGTATATAACGGTTTGTTCGACCTAGAAATATAAAAGTAAACAAACACTAACCATCATTTCACTACCTCCTAGCAACATTTAACGATCTTAGCGATGATATCTATAAATATAGTACGTAGGCACAGAAATATTTACTCACTGAACCTCAACAAACTCCTGGAATAACAAAAACCACAGAGAGCCAATAGAACAAAAATAGGAACGGTAAGTAGCCGCAGAAGCAACGGTCGTTTCGAAATAGACTAGTCAATGGCTCTACTGTTTATGTTACAATGTTACCTTCGTCTTTCTAAATATAGAAAAGTAACTTTTGCAGGCAAGCAGGTATTTTCTTTGTTAACATAATAAGGGGGAACTACTCGTATTTTAAAGAACGTTTGCATTCGAATCTCAGTGTGAATTTTTCAAAAATACCTCGAATTGATCTACATTTGTGACAAGTTTAGACATTGATGGTCGCCGAGTAGAGATTGATATTAAATTCTGAACGTTGCTATCTAGGGGAATTGCAATTCTGATACAAGATAATACAAAGCTAGTTTTAATTTTTTTAATGAGGATTTTAAATATGATTGATTTTAACCTCTCAGGTGCCGCGCGCTGTGTGTGCTGTTTGTGAGTGTGTTGCTGATTTTATAATTTTTAATTCTGTTTAATTGTACCTTCCAAAGTTGATTGAAATAAATAAATAATAATAATAACGCTTAAACCAACGTCTCATCTACTCAAAGAGCTAGCCACTTTCCTTCAACCCTCAACAATATCACACGAAGAGCTGTAAAATTGAATTTTCCCATCAACTAAGCTGGTAGATATTTCTTATATCTGATATAGAAACATAATACAATATCAGTAGAGTTTTCCCTCTCACGTAGTGGACGTGACGATCGGTCACGCTTGGTTGCTGCAACTTAGATACTTGCTTCAACTTGTGTTGAAACGGCGAATAGCTTTGTTGCTTTGGATGTTGCATTAACATAAGTTGCGGTGTCAGCAAGACGTGATGGCCGGTTTTGTTTAATGAAAGTTACGTCTAAGTTATTTTTTTAAACATGGTGGTTAATAAAACGGATAATGAAACAAAGAATTCCATCAGCTTTGAAACTGAAAATCAGCAAACAAATGACGGTCGAAAAATGCAACGCAACAGATCAAATGTTTGAAATCACTAAATAACTTTTTCATTCCTTCTATTCGAAAAGTGTCGTTTTGTTCCCTTTTTAGCGGGAGCAAAGTAGCTCTTTTCTCCACTAGACTTTTTAGCGGGCAGTAATGAGATTTGAATTTGGAACATGAATTGTTCATTGAAATCGAACGAAAATTGTTTAAATTACTGGCTGTAAGTGTTTTTTGTACGGTGCGGGGGTCAGCACGCGCATTGTAGAAAATATCAAATTAAGAGCTGCAGATAGTTCGCCCATGCCGTTGTCACCGAGCTCTTCTACATCAAAGGAACCTTTTCCTGAGCACCAGCCAGATACTGAGATTACAAACACTCAAAATACTGGATGACTTTTTTATCACTTTCCAAAAAAAATGGGTATATTCAGTGAATGGAGCGACGCATCGTTCTAAAACCGGGCACGCGCGCCCCGGGACTGAGCGGGCGACTGAGCGTCTGAGCGGGGCGAGGATTGCTAGCTTATAACTAAAGGACGTAAACGACAAAATGGTTATTGTTATTTAATTTAGTTGAAAACGATTATTTGAGAAATTCCTTCTACAATTTTAAAGAGCATGTATAGGCTCATCTACGGAGAAAGTTAAGAGGCTTAAATCGGTCCCGTTTGCCCTTAACATGTGAATCTCTTTTTAAAAAGAGGTATGTTTGATATTTTTTTCTCTGTTACAAAAGTTACCTAATCATGTATAGAAAACTAACAAAATAAGGTTTTTATCATGAATTATTAGGTCACCAACGTATATTTTCATTCATTTTGTAATTACTGACCAAAATTGAGATCATTGACTCCAAAATTTCCAATGCGTCCTCTTAAGGCATACCTAATTTTGTTTTTCTTTTTTCCACAGTTTAGAAAAGAATTGATCCATCATCAAAAAACGCTACAAATTTCAAGTAAACTTTTCATATTAAAACAAAGAAAGAGAAAATAAAAAAAAAAAACAAAAAATTTAAAATATCGAATTTCACATCAAACGAAAATAATTTTTTATTTTTTTATTTCGAATTAAAAAGAAAAACTAAGTGTGGCATTTACTTCTACTCCGTTCACCTATTATACCCATTTTATTTTGAAAGTGATAAAAATGTCATTCTGTATAAATAAATCCACAACTATATCAATCCCAAACAAAACACACACAGTGACAATAAATTTTCAAAATTTCGCCAGTGTATTAGATACCGAGATAAATTTGTAATTGACCTTTTTTACATTCATGTCATTTTTTTAATTAAACTTATTCATTAATTACTGAAAAGTGTCTCTTATTTATTTTCTCATAGAACGAGATGAAAAGTAGAGTATATGACTCGAGAGCAAACATATTTTTCCCTCAGGCGATGTACTTTGAATCCCTCGCTACGCTCAGGATTCTATTTTAGAATCCCTCGCTATGCTCGGGATTCTATTCTAGAATCCTTCGCTTCGCTCTGGAATCAAAATAGCGCCCTCGCCGTAAAAATACTATTTTGCTCCCTTGTCATACAATCTACTATTACTGTAGAGGAAAATATTGTGAGGAAACCAGCATGCCTGAGAGATATTTCACGACGGCATGTAAAGCCAAGTCAGAGGCCCGTGGGCGGCAAAAAAACTGACACCAGTGGTAGGCACCAAATCAAAGAAGATTAAAAGATGCAATTGGGTATAATATTTAATTACAATATTTTCATCATCATCATCATCAGCCTATTTTTGGTCCCACTGCTGGGACACAGGCCTCCTCTCTATGAGAGGGAATGGACTATAATCCACCACACGGGCTCAGTGCGGATTGGTAGATGTCACAAGTCTACGATTTTTTTGGTTCTAGGACATGCCGGTTTCCTCACGATGTTTTCCTTCACCGTTTTGAGAGCAGTGGTGATGAAATAAATTACACAAAGTAATGCACCTGTCTGGGTTTGAACCCACGACTTACTGTTCGTAAGAGGGGGCCGCCACCACTGGGCCACCGCTGCTCTCATTACAATATTTTAGAAAAAAGAAAATAAAGATAAACCGCCCCGTCGCTAGCCAATCTACCAATACCAATCTACAACAAGCCCATAGCAACGGAGTTGTCAGATCTGTCGCCAACAACCAGGTTAGGCACTAACTATACGATAAAGAAGAAGAGTGTAGAGGTACAACTTTGCAGATGACTATATTACGCAGTGAACTGAAATAATTTGAATAGGGGTCAGGCTCTAAGTCAGTAAACGCACTGGTCTTACTCCTTAGAAAATAAATGCTGGAAGAAATCAAGATGTCTACATAGACAGACCTAGACACGAACAAATGAAAAGTAATCCAAGAAATATCATACAGGTATCTATTATACCACTACTTAACACTAAAATATCGTTGTCCAAGGGACAGAGCACACCCGACACCGATGACCGCAAACAGGGACCGCTGACCACAAACTGTAGCGTTGACAACGTGCCAACGTGGGGATTACTGGCACCCGAGCAGCCGAGCTTCGCCGGAACTTGGAGGGAAGTGTTTTAAATCTTCTCTGCAATGAAAATGAAAGTTAATTTAGATGTTCTGTTGCAGTAAACTGCATCATTGACGGTAGTAAACCTTGGATTGAGAAGTTTTTCTACGTGTCATTGCTGCACTTCAGCAAATTGTTTGCCTAACTTAGGATGGAGGATCTTTTCAAGGTTTTTTCTTAACGCATATTTCTTGCATCTATTTAGCTCTGAATATGTAAAGAAAGTTTGGCAGCTCGGCAAGGTCAACAATGTGAATTAATGTTGTTGAATTATCAAATGAAAGGACATTGTCTATGTAAGTGCCTTACTGAAATACCCCGCAGAACATATATCTCATGAAAATAACCGAAAAACTAACGGACCTCGGAACGGAAACTCGGACGTCACCATCTTTTTCAGTGCAGTGCAGTCATCATCCTATTAATGTTCCCACTGCTGGGACACAGGCTTCATCGCTATGAGAGGGAATGGATTAATAGCCATATAATCCACCAAGTGGGCCCAGTACGGATTGTTAGATGTCACATGTCTTCGAATTGCAGTGCAGTATAATTTTAAAATAGCAATGTTTTTATTTGATTTTCTAAAATTGTTAATTTAATTACATAAATTATTTAACCATCTATGATAATTTTAATGCAGTTAATTATGTCATAACATAAATCTCTGGTGGAGAGTTAGCTTGGTGATCTGTAATACAGGAAGCTCTCAAAAGAAATATTTTTTTCTTGTTTTAGCAACATTTATCATTGATGCTCCGCTGCTTTTAATTATAGCGTGATGTTAGATAACTTATAGCCGTCCTCGATAACTATTCAACACTGAAAGTTTTTTTTTCATTCGAATCAGTCTGTAGTTCCTGTAATTAGCGCGTTCAACCAACTAAACAAACTCTTTAGCTTTATAATATTAGTAGATATTGATCCAAGTGGGTAACAATTTAATTTCTTCGATATATTTTCATTAATCGCTAAAATAACCTACTTATGTTTTTCCAAAAAAGGGCTTGCCTCGACAGCCCTTAGACACTCGATGACAGTCCATCTAGGTCGAAAGTTCTCATCAAAGGTGCAAGAAATTAGCCCAAACACGATTTTTCAATTATAAATGGGATCAACTTTGAGATGTACTACGCTTTTCACAAAAAAAAAGGACCATGTACGGACTTCTCTGTAAAAGTTATCCGTGGTCATATATAAAAAAAAAAATACGCGTCAATTGAGAACTTCCTTCTTTTTGTTTCGTCGGTTAAAAAAACAATCTTGAGGCAACTGACACGGGCGAGGGTCATTCGATTTAGAAAATAGAGTGAAATGAACAACGCCATCTATCGACCAAAATGTTAAACTGTTATAGTATATTAGGCTATTTTTTTTTAAAGCCGGTCAGTCGATTTAAAAGTTATGTGGTGAGCACATTTTTAGTCATTGGTACCATTTTAGTTCAATAGATGTCGCTGCATGTACGTATATGTATCTTACATTTGTTGATTAGCTCTTTTTGAAAACTTTAAGTTCATATATCTTTTGATAAAATTAACCGATTTAAATGGAACAAAAACTAAATAATACCCCAAGTTACACACAATTTTTATGTATAAAAGTTATCTACATTGGTTTTGTAAATTTTACGTGATGCTTGATCATCGAAACAGACAAACAGACAATAATTCCAAAAATGCCGGAAATGTGTTCTGTTGCTTATCCTTTAACACCCTGGCATTTTTTTTTCAAAATATTTTCGATGTACAAAAACGATTTTTCTACAGATTTATTATATTATTATGTATATAGATAATCAAAGTATAGGCTAGCAATATAAGCAATTTCAGACCGTTATAAATCCAGGTTTCTCCGATGTTTTTCTTCACAGTCCAGTGTAGTTCTAGATTACCTACTTGCCAGTTCAGAACACACAATCAGTTATCCTGAGAATACCTTAATCACCGGACCATCACAACCACCGCTTAAATACCACACATTACTAAAAGTCAGTTGGTAGCTTACGTTGGTCATGTTGGCACGTTTTCAATGCCCGGAGTGGGAACAGCGCAGTGGCAAGCTTGCGGTTACCTGCCGTCAGCCTGCATTGCGTGAAGTCAGCGAAAACAATTTCCAGTTTACACTGGTTTACGCATTTGCTTGGGTGACAAGTTTAATAAACTGCATAGTGTAAGTAGAGGGTGAAACAAATGGCAATCGTTTTAGAATCGTATTCATATTATTATGACTTTCGACTTTTGAATCATGCATTTCGCTAGCTTATGTCATTCCAATACATTTTGACGTTTTTTTAATTTTTTATTAAGGTTAGCCTACAGTTCTTTACACATAACATTTCGTTTAAAAGTACAAGTCATACATTTATTAGTGCAACAATTACTTACAGGCCAACACCACATGCACTATTTTATTTAAATTAGGTTATACATTAAATAATGATAAAATTAGCGTAAAACAAAACAGATCTAGAGACTTAATAACAAACAAATCAAGATCAAGTTAAATTTAATGTAATATATTGATAGTAATAAAAACAAAATAACAGATAAATAAATTAAATTAAAGTAAGATTAATTAACTATTTATATTAAGTGTGTAGGTATTTACAAACAAAAAAAAGTATCTATGTAGTATATCAACTATGTGCTGTCCATGACACAAGCCTCGTTACTTAGTGTGGCAATAGATGGCGCTGTGTGTAATATCCAGCGATATATTTGGTCAATAAATTATTTTTAAAAAAAATACAGTCGAATTGAAAACCTCCTCTTTTTGGAAGTCGGTTGAAAATTAGTTAACGTTATACAGGTATATCGTTCCCATCATCATTATAATTTGTATGGTTAAAGATCAAGTTATCATTTTCTTCTGCCATCATCATCTTCCTCCCATTCTACATACAGCACATTTTCTTCTTCCGTTCTTCCCTGTCAGATGTCACAGCATCATTTACTTCATTCTGTTTCCCATATCATATCATATTGTGTCATAATTCTTTCAATCTGCGATTTGACATAAAAATAAAAGGTATGGTCACACGACAACATGTTTCGACAAAGCTGTACCTACCACAACTGGCTATTTACTTAAATAATTTAAGAATATTTCCCTTAAAACAACAAAAATACTTAAACATAACGATAACTGGCTATCATACTCGAGGCCTAAAAGCCGTTGTTGGCATGGTTACAACGTAATGAATAGTGCGTAACACGTCCAATTAATTCAAAGTGGAAAGTTTTTACCTCAAGCTCCAATAAATGAATAGAGCTGATAGATATTGGTATCGTCAGCAACTATTGCAAGAAACTATTACTTTATTGAAAAAAAAAAGGTTCTACAGAACGAAGTTAAAGTTTATTTGTTTTTCGACCACAAAAATGTTTGCTATATTTGATGAGAAGTAATTTGATCTGAACCGCGAACCGGAAGACGTTGCGTTGGAAGGCCTTCCACTAGGTGGACCGATGACCTGGTGAAGGTTGTGGGAATCCGCTGGATGCGAGTCGCACGGGACCGGTCAATGTGGTGACACTTGGGGGAGGCTTATGTCCAGCAGTGGACGTCTTTCGGCTGAAATGATGATGATGAATTTGATCGGCTGTTTTAATTTTAGTCTGCCAATCACAGTAAGTACCATAAGTTTAAAAGTCCTTTAGGAGGTCCTATAAGGAGACAAGACCAGGGAGATGTGCTAAGTTGCACAGCCCCTGATATCAACCAGTAGGATCGTTTGATTTTCTAAGTAGAGGTTGATTTAGCCCCAGTGAAGAGGGATTAACGAAGCTAAGTTTTTTACGTTTACATTTAGCGCATAGTCCTCGGGGGAATGATGACTCTTAGTAATGAGGAATACAACTCGAAGAGTAGGAGAAAAACGCAATTCCATAGCACACCTTAATTTCCGATACTACTCTTCCTAGTTCTACATAAAAGGCAGGATTAAAGGCCTAAAAAGATCGAAAGGCTTTCGTAATTTGAAGCCTGACTGGAGATGATGCATATAATATTACATTTAAAGTTTATACATCCTTAGGGAAAGGAGTTGTCAGCTCAGATATCAGAGAGAGCGTGGTAATCCAGTACGTGCTTCAACAAAGTTATTAAGCTATGATGTAACAAAAGCCTTGTCAGAAACCCGACTTGCAGTTTTCGGAATGGAATGAAATATCAAACTATCTGGAGTTATGCTTTTGGGAAATTATGTGGAGATATGAGTGTTTTTAAGCTTAATGCATGTAAAACAGGAAGATTTTCCTAGTGTATTTCATTTTGTTCAAACAAAATGGAGGATAGTGTTTGATTTTTCTACAAAATAGAAATGGGAATTCCATTATGAATAAAAATTTTGCCAATGTTTTTTGGCAAATACAATACTCACACATACAACTCAGCTCATGTTCTCTCCATAAATAAAAACCACTCAATGTTAATGACGAACGTAGACAGTTGACAGATAAATAAATCTTTATGGGCCTCAGGACCGAAATCATGCAAAACACTCAATAAATAAGTAAAGTACTTGCCTGGTTCATGTCATCCAATTTCCCATTTGATGAATAATTAAATACCTGCGTTTTGAAATTTGATCGTATGCACTATGGTCAAAGTGATCAAGTGGTTGCTATCAAACAATAATCAATTGTGGAGTTATTTGTTTTGTTGTCGCAATTGAAAAAATGTTATTGGTATTTAATCACGCAATTATCAGCCTTTGTGCTACTGGAAAATATTAATTAAGTGTTTTCAAGTAAATTATTCATGTAAATGTATAGCATTAATGTATAATTTAGGTGCCATTTTATTAATGAAAAGTACAAGTTGTTACATAAATATAAAATTGTATATTATGGAAGCTACATCTGCAATCAAGCTGTTTTACAGTATGGAAGTAATATTTTTTGTAAAATGATGTCGTCACTAATAAACACTTTTTCATATATATTTTTTTTTTCTTTTTTTTTTGTTGTCATAATAACAAATAATAACAAAATAAGTGATACTGTTATAATATTTTTGACCTACAGGAAATTACATAAGTCTTTTTTCAACAAATTATTGAAAGAAGTGTGCAGCTTTGGATACAAGACGAGAGTTCCTTTATTTGTGTTACTTTGTAAACTGTGATAGAATGATTTAAAACAATTTTAAATGACTCTACTCTCTAGCCTTTTTACATGAAATTTATCCACAGTAATTGATTCAATGTTTGTTAAATAAATATTGGTTAGTGTTTGATTGTGTTTTGATTTATTAATTAAATATTCTGAGGTCAATGCTTACGAGGTCAATAGACTGTTATAATTTTAATATAATTGCATACTACCTGTTTAATTGGGAGTTAAAGTATGTGTAGTAAAAATTCATGGAATGACTGATTAAAACAACAAGCATGTCGAATTTCATCTATATTTCACCTAAACATTGCAAATCGTATACCAAAATGGTTGATTCAAAGTAAATATTGTTATTGAATTTACAGGATTTTACACATTTTTAGATTAGAGTTATGAAAAAAAAAAAAACTTGCTGTGCCGACCCAAAATAAATTAGGATAAGGGCAAGAGAATGATGAACAGCATCATCATCACCATCATCATCATTTCAGCCAAAAGACGTCCACTGCTGGACATAGGCCTCCCCCAAGTATCACCACATTGATCGGTCCCGTGCGACTCGCATCCAGCGGATTTCCGCAACTTTCACCAAGTCATAGGTCCACCTAGTAGGAGGCCTTCCAACGCAACGTCTTCCGGTTCGCGGTCACCACTCCAGAACTTTTCAGCCCCATCGGCCATCCGTTCTGCGAGCAATGTGCCCTGCCTACTGTTACTTAAGTTAGTCAAACAGCGTACTTTTTATGAATTTTCTAAAAAAAAAAACAACAAGTCATTCATACGCCTTGACGGAACAACGCGGAAAGAAAATATATATTTTTTGTAACTTGAAGAAATAAATAAGAAAAGGTACTGAGCAAACAATAAATTGTTTCGTCAAAATAATCTGACGAGATTGTCTTAGTCAGGGAGGGACTCATCACGTGCACTTCGAATTACTATTGTTCTCAGGGCAAAGGGATATTTAAGTATACAGTGACCACAAATTATTTTAATAAATTAATTCCTTTTTTTTTAATAAATGTAAATTGTATCGTAACTATAAGTCATCACCATGCTGCCTGCTATTAAACCATTTTTTTTTGGGATCGAAGAAGAATACAATGCTGTCCCGATATAACTCGTAATTTCAGCAGTCACTTATTCACAAATTGTATGGTAAGTAAACATATAATTACGCCTTTTTTTCGAATACCTAAAAAATAAAAGAATACATTTTTACCAAACTGAAATTGTAGAACCTGTGTCTGACATCTCATACGAATCTATTTTAGTTATAATGAAATATTTCATTTTAAGTTTGAGAAGAAAATAAAATGAATTTCATTTTTACAAACGGATCACTTTAATATAAAACACAACGAATGCCTGTAAAGAATAGACAGATGATAATCTATTAAAGTAGATATTATTTTCGCTAGTTAATTAATTAGATTAAATTAGTAACAACTCTTTACAAAGAGAAAACTAAGTTTTTTTGTGAAAAATAATTTCAATTTGTTTTTTTTTTAATTAAATGAAGTGTCCAGCGTTTTCCTAAATCATGGTGACATAAGTAATCCACCAGGTACAGGTGGCGGCCTCTATTGTTAACTGAAAGCTTTTGTCTCAGTACAAAAGGCCAGCCGTGAAATAAAGTCTAAAAATCAGTTCAGTTTAATTATTACAAACCCTTCTGTTAGGCTTTGTTTCGCTTATTTTAATGCTTATTGAGTTTTTTAGACCCCTTTCTTCCATTGCCAAATCTGTTTGAGTTTTTAATCCGATTATTTTTTCTAGGTGTATTATTTTCAGGACTTTTGAAAAAATAACTTATTGACCGTCTAGTCTTTCATTTATTTCAGTTCATCTAATAAAAGGTTGTCTGACAGAGATCACTTTGTGCGGTAAGATTGCCTATTGTACACTAGTTGTATGTTAGTCCTTTTTAGGGTTCCGTACCCAAAGGGTAAAATCGGAACCCTATTACTAAGACTTCGCTGTCTGTCCGTCTGTTCGTCTGTCTGTCACCAGGCTGTATCTCATGAACCGTGACAGCTAGACAGTTGAAATTTTCACAGATGATGTATTTCTGTTGCCGCTATAACAACAAATACTAAAAACAGAATAAAATTAATATTTAAGGGGGGCTCCCATACAACAAACGTGATTTTTTTGCCGTTTTGTCTAACGTATAGATAATGGTACGGAACCCTTCGTGCGCGAGTCCGACTCGCACTTGGCCGGTTTTGTATTAAGTGGTGTGCAATAATGCGTGTTTATAATCTACGCATTTATAAGTTTTGTTTGTTAATAATACAGGGTGTAAACAGACACATCATGAAGCCGTCAACCAAGCATTCTGTACATCATACTAAGTAACTTTACGTGAAAAGACTTTTTTTTGGGTTTGAAAAATCACGTTTTACTTTAAAACTCAATGTACCGCATTCAAAACTTTGGTAGATGGATTGAATACTTCTGGAGTTATAGAGATGTTTAAAGTAAAAATATTAAATTAAAAACATGTTGGAAAAGTTGGAAATTTGACCCCCAATATCTCAGTAACTAGAAGGTTTCCAGGTATGGTGTAGAACAAAAATAAATTATCGCAATGACGAAGAGAACATGTGCGTTTCGGTTTCGTTAAGTCTTTTTACACCCTTTATATTTTTTCTAACTGTTTTTCTGTTTTTCAGATCAGTATTCCTCACAACAACATTAAAATATTATTACGTCAGTAATTCCCAACACAAAATAAACGCAAAAGTTTAATACAAAGTCCAAAACAAAACCTTTTCACATCATCCCTATATTTTTAACTATCGAATCGAACCACTCATAGCAATTCCCGAATTAATTCCGAATGCCAAAGCCACTACACAGCGATCATAAGGAGCTCTCCACATGAGTGGCGGGCACTTGATCCATCCGTACTCAAACCTGTTTTACGTCCCAGTCGAACTTATTGTCAGAATTCTAAGTTCTGAGGTTATTGTAGATGACATGTCAAGGCTATCGATATTGTTTTGTTGAGTGAGTAGTATGAGTACAGCTTCTTCTATGGGCCAAGTTTGTTTTTCTGAGCTAATCATAACATCGGGGTGTTTGTCGAGGCGCGTGTGGATTGTTTCTACACAGTCATGCGCAAGCGGTGCACATCCCTAGTGCGCCGGGTGCGCGCCAGCCGCAATAGTATTCTGCAGGCTTTTGCTGAACGTTTCAAATGTCAGTAGGTACGTGAAGCACTGCTGCATGGGTTCACGTACTGACTAATGTTAAGATATTGTTTTAATTTGATTTAATTTTGATAATAATTTTATTTGTGATTTTAATAATGATGTTGATTTTAATTTTAATAAAAATTTTAATTGTGATTTTGATTTTAACTGCTATGTTGATTTGAATTGTGATGTTGATTTTAATTGTGATGTTGATTAAATAATTTTATTTTTGTATAATTGTATGATCCAAAGTTGATTGAAATAAATAAATAATAATAACAAGTTCTAATTCTACAACATTATATTTTTCAATTCTATAATTTGTTTTTTTTTTTATTTGTAATTCGATTCTGCCGTAGTTGGATATGACCACTTGTATAATGCGTACCTATTAGTATTCATATAAGTATGTGCGTGATCTTACCTTTCAAAAGTCGCGGATTCGATCCCTGCTCGGAACAAATATTTGTATGGCCTACAGATAGTTGTTCCAGGGCTGACTATTTGTGTATGTGAGTTTAAATGTTTGTAAACGACCGTGTGACCATCTCAGACACTAATCTCCATAGTCCTCATTTGTGAATTGAGCAAGATTATGTCTGGACTTCAAAAGAGACTATGACCTCTGAGTTTGTTTCGGCGGTTTCTTCTCAGAGTAGTCAGGTACGAAACACCGGCCCCATCTTGTTTTAAAAAATGACGTGTAAAAGTGTTAGTAAAAACCTACTTGCAAATTAAACATCATCATCTGCCTAGCCTTTTCCCAACTTTTTTGGGGTCGGCTTCCAGTCTAACCAGATGCAGATGAATACCAGTATTTTACATGAAGCGACTGCCTATCTGACCTCCACAACCCAGTTAGTACCGGGTAATACGATACCCCTCGGTAAGACACTGGTTGTCAGACTTTTTGAGCCTCTGACTACCTAACGACTGTCAAAGATCTACAAATGACAGCTGGGACCAACGGCTTAACGTGCTTTCCGAGGCACGGAGGAAACTCAGTATGTAATGGGCGGTCACCCATCCACAGACCAACCTAGGCAAGCACGGCTTAACCTAACGATCGACCCGAGTGGCCGTTATTATTTAGCCACGAGCTACTTGCAAATTAAACATCATTAATTATTTAACGTACCCACGATACAGGAGACATTCCCAATATGCGGAAACGGTTTTTTTTTTTATGCGTTTGGAAAACTCCCACAGTCAGAATGATTTTTCTTAGTAGTAATACTGTACATCTTTCTGCAATGCCACCGATATCTAACATTACCCGCAGTGCCGAAAGCGACTGGGTTTTACGGTATCGGTAATTTAAATGACGCATAATTAACAGGACTTCTAATGCAGGGTGATAAAAGAAAACGTGGGATATTTAACGTCGAAATATTCTTTAGAATAATGTAGCTTTACTTTATTTAAGGGATATTTACGCGAGGGAACTGTGTCTTGAAAAAACACAGAAATGTTTTTAATTGGAAACAAAACTCTCTAAAGCATACATGTGAATTTTAGATATATTCCAGCAGTGATATATATTATTACTTACGAATGTTTTAAGCTGAGTTAAAGTATGCATTTTGAATTTTTTAACATAAAAGAGCCAGGATAAAATTAGCACCAAACTCTTTCAAGAAAATAAATTTTCCACTAGAATTTAACCCGAATCGAACAAACTAGAAAGATCATTATTCACAAACTAGCATCCACAAAATACTACCTAACGTAGTTGTAAGTCCAAATGTTTTCATTCAATTAGGATGTAACAAGAAGTTCGGAATCGTCAGAAGTTAGTACGGGTTCAGTGTTGATTCTACTGTTAACTAAAAAGTAACTTCCAAGTCTTTTGTGGTATTTGATGTTACGGAAAATATGAGAGTTTGCACTGCAGAAAGTTTGCAAGATCTTTGCTCTTTCGTTTTACTGGTGTACTTTTGAAAGTTGCCGAAGTTGTTTTTATAGGAAATTATGCTGAAATTTTGTAATGATTTTGTTGTTTGCTGTTGAGTAACGAAGCCAAGTCATAGGTCTCTAGTTTGAACCAAAGACACACACCTCGGAATTTTCGGATTTATGTGCATATTGTATAATAATCACTTGCTTCGGTGAAGAAAACCAGTATGCCCAAGATAAATTTGTCGACGGTATGTAAAGCCAAGTCATAGGTTCATGTGCAGCATAAAAACTCTGACATAAGGCACTTAAAACCACACGATAGTGTGGTTACTCAAAGCGAGAAGCATAGGACCGGTCGATGCGGTAACGCTGTGGGCGAAGCCTATGGTTGGTTTAACGCGCTTATTTCAGGAACTATTTTTTCGCATTGAAATAGTACATTTTGATACAAGTGGAGAAAGTTTGTTATTGCAATCGAGGCGGAATTATAACTCCCGAGCCGTATGCGAGGGTGTTTTTGAGCCGAGAATTGCAATAACAAATGTCCACGTGTATCAAACGACGTTTTTCAATATACTTTTGAAGAAATAAAATAAAATAACGAATAATTTTTTTGTCACGAACTATGAAACTATGATTTAAATTTTCTTTTTTTTCGCGCTTTGGTCTCGCCAGGTTGAGAGAGAGGCAATGGTATGAAGCCGCTAGGCAGCCTAATATAAAAAATAGATTTATTTTATATTTTTGAATTCAGAACACAAATAAATGTTAATTTGTGTATAAAAGTAACTATTAGTGTTATATAATCATGTTTATCTATGATATTCTATTTATAAACACAATTTGAATATTCAAAAAATATTTATGCCGTAAAGACGCGTAGTGCTTTGCAAAAATTAAAAAAAAAACATTCACCTCAGACTATAGGCATTGAACCAATTTGGACTAAGTATAGGTATAGTTATCTGTGGCAATTTTCATTCCTGCACACGTGCGGGAAAGTGGAAAAAATCGCACGCGTGTGAAATACATTGCATGTTGTACCTAATCGTAGTGCGTTACGGACCAGTTTTCGAGGAAGTGTATTGAAAAATTATTTTAGTGTTGGATAGTCCATTTACTCAGGAAGGCTATAGGTTATGTAAACATCAGGCTACAACCAATAGGAACGGAGCATCAATACAAAAGTTGCAAAAAAGCGGACATTCATTCCTTTTGACGCACGCAATGGAAGCTTCCATTGCGTGCGCTGCATAAACGGTTTAAGTTCGAACTAATCATGTATGATGGAAATGTTCCTCTTAAACAGTTCTATAAAGAATACAATTACCTATTTAAGCCGTAATTATTTCACAGAATCTGATCCTTATTAGTGACACTATCGAATGGTGTAATAATACAGAGTGTATTTTTATTCCCAAAGTCAATGGATTCGATTCCTGGTTAGGAGTATTGATTTTTTTTTTAAATGTAATGTTGCAGTTTTTGTTTTCTTCAAAATCGGGCTCGAGACTCCTTTGAGTATTTTTCGCAATTCCTCATAGTTTTGAATTTGACCATCTACGCCCACTTCAAAAATTCATCCTATGTAAAACATTTTAGTAACGCAATTTTTTTTCCAAAGATCGCCTCATACGCATATTCCACCCAACCTTCGCAGTATGCATCAACACAATCCGATTATAGGCAAGTAATGCGCCACATCACCGCAATAATACCCCTATTAACTAACAATACATTCATCAGGTATTCATTCAATCTATGTATTAATTAGCCCTCGGTTAATAGATTATTAATGTTTATTCGACATGAGCTGCTGTTGTGTTAAATATGTTCATTCATAGGTTTTGTTGATTCAATGGGGTTTTAATGGCGTTGGGGAACACCCCAACGCCAACAACACAACACTAACAAGTGTGGTTGAATTTTATTTCAACTCAAAATGACATCCACCAACGAAGGTGGTGAATAGCTCGTTTCCCAGCAATGGGAAGTGGCTGGTGAAGAGAGGAGGCTGGTGTCCCAGCAATGGGAACGCTCTAAGCTGATTATGTTGTACTACGCCCCAAAGTGAACTTATTCTTATTCTTTAATGCACACAAAATTACAATATGAACGGCGAGATTTAATCTAGAATTGGGAACTTTTAAAGAAGAAGTATGGGATCAAATAAATGGTAAATTTTTAATAAATTATGAATGTCACCAAAGCATGTGAGTAACCAGAACTGGTCGCTTACTATGACGTAAAATAGTATTGTTTTAATATTATTCCAGAGTAGGAATGAGATGGCGTTAGACGTCCGCTATAGCTCCACCTCTTTCAAAAAACGATTAATGTTTTAATACCTGAGACAATCATAAATATTTTCTTGACATCCAGAGATGCATAGACAAAATGGGATATTCCATGAGCGATAAACGATAGTAGAAATGTCAAAAATGTATTAGTTTAACAAAAACCACTGAAAAACTCGTTTCAGTCCTGTTGAAAGCCGTTCCAGGAGTAAATCCGCTTTGATTAAATCGTAATTACCTACTGAACTGAGGTGATTTGCTAATGATGACGAAATCAGTCAATATTTTTGATTGAGCGATTTTTCTTAGATTTTGTAAGAGAACTACCTACGATTCTGTCCACAAAACAGCAAGTCAATTGACTCAAAATAAGTTTCAGTACGTTAAACTGATCTCTTCATACGAAATACACTCGTAAATTCTCGGCATCGTCACAAGAAAGCAATTTATTATCAGTTTAGCGATGTCATCCCCCAAACGGTACATGGCGGTACCTCTATCTGTACAACAGGATAACTTGCGTATTGTATAGACGAGGCTGCGTTATTTGCTCAGAGGTTAGTGTTGCGAGTTCGAGAAACTGAGGATAGATGGCGCTGTTTGATGTTTTGTAGATGCTTCTGAGCTTTTCGCTGAAATAAACATTGGTTTTAGGTGTAATTTGATTGAATATACTAATGGTTGTAAAATTATACCAATGAAGTATATGTTAATTTAATAGATGGAGCTTGTAGCAGTTTCGGTTAATTGATGCGAGTATTTTAGAAACGGCTTTTTCATAGATGACTAAATAAGTATTTACAGCCAAATACTTAGATACTAACTGAAACAAAGTTGCCAGAAATGATGACTGAAATACATAAAAAAATAAAACCAATTTAATGTACTAAAATCATCAAAAGTGCTAAAGATTGTTTGATGTAATAAATCATTTAATTGCAGACCAAATGCTTTAATGACATTATACTTACAATAAACGTTTCTAAATTCTGTTAAATGTTGCTTATGTCAAGTATCCATTATGTAGTGTGTTACCTATAGAAACTAATGATTATACACTGTTATAATGGAAACTTATTTTATGGCAAATAAAAGCAATACTAATAAGTTGATATGACAGGCGTTATTAGTATAAATGATAATAGTGCAAGTAAATATTATAAGGGGGGGTGACTTTGGAAAACAATAATAATACAAATTATTTTATGGAAAAGAAGGTAATTAATACCTCGTCAAACAGACTAAGGCCCGTTTTCTTTAACTTACTTACGTATAACTGTCAGTTAATATGCCACGTCGCTTAACTATCGGTATTTCCATATATAAAGTTATCTTGAAATATCCTATCCCCGTCACCTACATGTCACTTGATTCATAGAAAAATCAAAGAAAGCTGTTCTGTGATGTTTTGTTTCTAACCGTCCAGTAAGCAAAATGTCAAACAGACAGAGATAGCAACCTATCGAAACCAGCTAGTAAGTTATTGAATGAAAATGACCGTAAGTTATTACAATTAAACGGTCTACGTGAACTATCACAACATTTTACCACCACCCTGATTTTCTATCGAACATCATCTCATCATCTGCCTAGCCTTTTCCCAAATATGTTGGTGTCGGCTTCCAGTTTTACCGGATGCAGCTGAATACCAGTATTTTACATGGAGCGACTGCCTATTTGACCTCCACAACCCAGTTAGTACCGGATAATACAATACCCGTTGGTAAGACTGGTTGTCAGACTTTTTGGGCCTCTGACTACCTAACGACTGTCAAAGATCTATAAATGACAGTCGGGACCAACGGCTTAACGTGCTTTCTGAGGTACGGAGGAAACTTGGTATGTAATAGGCGGTCACCCATCCACAGACCAACCTATGCAAGCCCGACTTAACCTAACGATCAACCCGTGGCTGTTATTATTTAGCCACGAGCTTCCTGATTTTCTATCGAAAGTCCACCAGTAATTATAATTAAACCAGCTTTTCATTTTACACTTTAATAGTCACAGCCAAAATAACGTGTTCATTGAAAATTATTTATTACGACCATTTTCGATGTTCAGTTAACAAAGTGCCCGAAAACCTGAAACCAGTGGTTAAAATAGGAATGGCTAAAATTAATTCCCAATTGTTGGCTTTATTTCATTCTTGTTTATAAACGGCTAATTATAGAGAGATTAGCTATATTTCTGTGAATGGAGCTTAATATACTTCAAATGTGATTTATTCGTTAATTTGCTGTGGAAATGTTGATTTAATTACTTACCTACTTATTTTTTGTTCATTAGCATAATCAGCCTAAAATGTTCCCACTGTTGGGACATAGACCTTCCCTCTTTGAGAAGGAATAAGCTCCAATATGAATCCAACACGCGAGCTCAGTGTGGGTTAGAACACGTCTTTGAATTTTTGGTTTGGTTTCCTCATGATGTTTTTTCTTCACAGTTTTATTACTTACTAGCGGACGTCACGCGGTTTCACCCGCGTAGTTCCCGTTCCCGTGGGAGTACGGGGATAAATTAATATAGCCTATGTTACTCGCTGATAATGTAGCTATCCATTGCTGAATATTTTTTCTAATTGGTCCAGTAGTTTTTAAGTTTATTCGTTACATACAAAAATTTAAATCTATAAAGGTTTATTTATTTATAACATTTGAAGCACAAAGTATAGAGGCGGACTTAATGCGATAGGTATTTTCTACCAGTCAACCTTTGTGATGCAGAGACAAGCAGTGGTAGATGTATATCTGGAAATAACTTTAATTAATACTAAGATAAACTACAAGGAAATATAAAATACTATAAATTTGCGTCGATAATATTTTCGATGTAATGAAAAAAAAAACATTTTTTTTTTAAAATAAAATTGTATTCCTGTCCACCACTAAAAACCGAACGTGTGGATATTGCAACAGCACAATTCAGTTCAACAACCTAGATAGGTAGCAGTTAGCACACACATACATTTGGCGATGCATGCACGCACACAAGTGCATTGAATCCCACTAGGTTTATGATTTAGGAAATTTTTAGGACATTTTGAAATTAATGCTACTATTTAATTTTATACTAGCTGACGTCCTGCGGTTTCACCCGCGTAGTTCCCGTTCCCGTGGGAGTACGGGAATAAAATATAACCTATAGCACTCACGAATAATGTAGATTTCTAACAGTGAAACAATTTTTAAAATTGGTTCATTACTTCCGGAGATTACCCCCTACATACAAACTTACAAACATACAAACTTACAAACAAATGTTACCTCTTTATAATATTATTATAATTATAATATAATCATTATTATAATATATTATAGTATAGATTTTTCGACAATAATATTTAAAATGCACTTTTGGTTTGATATCTAGATCTTAATTTTGGCTGGTCATTGAAAACTGTTTGTCAAATACTATAAATACATAGTTTTGTGAGCAGTGGTGATGAAATAATACGCCTCACTGCATTCTAGCCCCTGACATACCAATCTTAGGTTGTAGCCATTACCACTGGACCACAACTGACTGCTTTTTTTACGGTTCCGTACGCCTCAATGAAAAAACGGAGCTCTTAAAGCCGTCGCGTTTGTTGAAATCAATTTGCTCCAAGTCTACTGGACCGATTAAGTTGAAGATTTTCATGGCTTTTCTCAGAAAAACCCTATAATCTTCAAGCTCAGAGGCATTCCAGAAAGTGAACGCCAAAGATGAGCGTTTCAGACTAAAACAACATTATACATACTTCATCATCATCTGCCTAGCCTTTTCCCAACTTAGTTGGGGTCGGCTTCCAGTTTTACCGGATATGTAGGTAGCTGAATACCAGTATTTTATATGGAGCGACTGCCTATCTGACCTCCACAACCCAGTTAGTACCGGGTAATACGATACCCCTTGGTAAGACTGGTTGTTAGACTACTATTAAACATACTTCATCCAACATAGTAAATAAATAAATAAATATCGCTGGACATTACAAACAACGCCATCTATAAGTACCACACTAAGCAACGAGGCTTGTGTCGTGATATTCTACATAGATACTTTTTTGTTTGTAAATATATACTTTTTATACATATAAACCATCCATGACTCGGAAAGAAATGTCCATGCTCACCACACAAACATTTGCTCCTACCAGGATTTGAACCCGGAATAGTTCTCGGAAATATTTAACGATCAACTAGGTACTACAACCACTTGTTTGTGGCAATATATCAATCACTAAGTAAAGGCAGGTACCGGTACGATAAATTTAAACGTAAGTACCCACTTTACTTGGGTGCTTCGTTTTTCTAGAGAAATCCGTTAGTTTCAGATCCATTTGGTGCGCTTTACAGAAAAAGATATTCTATTTAAACTGTAGTTACGTAAGTATATTCAACCTCCAATCAATACACAAATTCATTCATTCATACATACATAATTATAAAGGGTGTAAAACACCTCATAATGAAGCCGAAAGGCACTTGTTCTCCTCGTCATTACCATCATTTTTCTGGTCTACACCATACCTTCTAGTTAGGGAGATATTGGGGGTCAAAGTTACAACTTTTTGACAAGTTTTTTTTAAAATACAAGTTTTTAATGTAAGATTTTTACTTTAAACACCTCCACGACCCCCGTACTATTCAATCCATCCATCAGCACAATGTATTGAGTGCGTTACATTGAGTTCTACCACAAAAAATGTTTTTTCACCCCAAATAAAAAAGTCGTTTCCCGGCAATAATTTTTCACCACTAAACTGTTTTATGTCCGTCACATCACCATCTCAGGTCCAGTTGAAAACCAGCGTCGGGCACTAGTTGCTCGGCAGTTTGGTGAACTGGGCCTATTTGGTGCAGCCGTGAGACACACAATACTATCTTTCTTCTTTTTTTTCTGCTTAGTTTTAAGTTTTTATAGTGTAGTTTTAAGTTTATTTTTTTATTTTATTCTTATTTTTATTTTGTTGTGTGCACTGAAATATGTTTTCTACCTTCATTATTTCTTTCTTTCCTTAAATGATGATGTTACTTCTTGACGAGTGTGCTGTAGAACAAATTTTTCTCATTCTGTTCGAAATTTAGACAAACTCTCACAAGTCCTTTTCGGAACTGATCTTCTACTGTTTTGTTTTATGTTAATTCTCCATTTAAGCACTCATTGTGGGAAAACTTTTGACCAAAGCAAAGATCTCTGTGCACTGTTGAACGTGTTCCCGGCAAATTTTCTTAAAAGCTGATTAATATTTAGAAATTCTATAATTGTCTTTCTAGCAATTTAGCGAATATAACATTGGTTTCAATTATTACATTCGCCCGACTGCGTTTAAAATATAGGTAGTCATCTTTGAATAGAACCAACCCATTACACTCACGGATGTCGTATAAGGCGACTAATGTCTGAGGCAGAACACCTTGCGCCTCCGTAGACCAGAGAATGGGCAGCAGCGTTTTCTGTTAGTCTTTCATCACTGCGATCTCCAATCCGCCTGCCAAGCGTGGAGATTACGGCAAATTCCTCCCATCATGGGAGAGGCTTATGTCCAGCAGTGGACGTTATGGGCTGTTGTAGTTGTAGTAGTTGTAGTCATCTTTGCCATAAAACCAAAAAAAATCACCTCATTTTGTTGCGGTGATTTTTCCACGAAAAACAAACCTTCACTTCACAAAATCAACATCAAAATAACGTCTACCATCACGACTACTAATAACACTATTAAAAGGGATAGTGATTTACGTTAGGTGTCACCGATTAACATCGAAGTGGCCAGCCGACGGCTCCGCGTATTTCAATTAGGATCCTTCGGGGCGTCTCACTGAATTATGCATAACCACTTTGATTGAAATGTTCGATCCTCTGTTAGTCTTAATTCTTTGATGTTTACTCCTGTACAGGTTGCTGAGTTATTTTAGTTGTGGGTTGATTTAGTTAGTTGTGTTTTTTAATGTTAATCTCTTTATAAGTTTGGCATAACCGTTTTTTGTTGTTTGTTTGGCTTGTATTCGGAAGTTATCACATAGGAAAATACTACTGTATTAAAACCTATATAGTCTTTGCTATCCATGACCTGAGCCAGGTTATGGTCTATCCATTCAGCCGCTAAGGAGTAAATAGGTGATGGACAGACAGATTACTCTCACATTTTAACATTAAGCATGTATAATTCTGCCCTGATAACAAAGAATGCAGTAATCGACATTTTTGAGATTTTCACTTTTTTCCAGAAATGGCATCCCAAGAGGTTCATGTACATGAAAAAAATATATTTTCATAAAAAAATTCACTCGAAGTATGTTTTTTATGTAATGATTTTCGCCGTACTTGCATAAAAACTGCTTCAATGATAAGAAAAAACGCAGTATTAAACACGGCCTAAGAAAGAATGCAGTACTTGCAAGAATACTCTAAAACAGAATGCAGTAATATCCACTACTTTATTATTTTGTTTTAAATTCAGTAGACAAATAGCTAAATTAAAACGCAGTACTCCACATTACTGTATTTAAGTGTAGTAATGGCTTGCGAAGTCGTAGCAGTGCGATCCATTGCCGCGTTTTGTCTTAGTAAATCAGTTCGGCGACGTCATTCGGTGGAGTGATAAAAATTATTTTGCCTCTTATTTATATGAAAACAATATGAAGATAATTTACCTACGTTTATTAATTAGGAGCCTGTATTTCATACATTTCCAATGTATTGGAAGCGATCGAAAAAACATTTCCAATACATTGGAAATGTTTTTTCGATCGCTTCAGTATAGGCCCCCATTTTCGCTCAGTGTGACATCGCCTTGGTGTCATGAGTTTTAGGGCTACATGAATGTTTGAGGTCTCAAAAGACGCGTATTAATGAGGGCTATTATTATAGCCCTCTTTAATATGCGTCTTTTTGCGTCTCGTCGTGTTTTTTCACCAAATGTGATGAAAAAAATAAAGAAAAATTTGTATACTAGTTTTGAAAATCGCAAAAATGTGAAAAATTTGATCAATTTTATAGGGTCTATTGGCATAAAATCAACTGTATCTTAAAAACTAAATGTTATATCGAAAAAATGAAAAAATGCCCTCGGGGTATTGAGTTGGGCTACATTAAAAAAAAAACCGGATCTCTGTATCACTAATAATCTAGGCAGGAAGGTGCCCTTTGTGTGGCGTAATTTCGGAGAGCGCGCTCCTTAGATGCGTTTCGCGTCGTTGATTTCTTATGGGACTGGGAGTGTTTAAGGTTTGATCTTGAAATGTATTTGTATTTATTTGTAAATTCATATTTTCGACGTTTCTTTAGGTTTTTTCGTTTTTTTTTCTTTAAATTATTTTGTGGGAGAAGGAATGGCAACAAAAGGCAATAGACGTGAGTGATAGTATGACACTACTTGGTAAGACAAGTCATGATGGAAATACGTTGGAAATAGATTTTCTGAAAAGTCAATTAATAAAACAATCTACTGTACCTGAGCCAGTAAGAAATCAAAAAGCGCGAAGAATAACATTGGAGAGAAAGACTGGTATACTTAAAAAACTATCTAACATAATACCTGAAAACAGACTGCTGTTTTGGAAAAATCTGCCTGTAAACGATGCCTCTGTAGATCTCATTGCAAATAGAGAGTCTGCAGAATGAATATTTATTTATTTTATGTTTTATTTTTATAGGATTTTTACTTTGGATGTTTTTCTTAAGTTTATAATGTTAGATTTTGTTTGATAGCTAGTATTTAAATAATGTTTTCAACGTTTTAAAAATGTTGTTTTAGGTTTTTATATTATGAACATGCCTGCATGTAATGATCTGCCTTATTGGAATGTGATAAGTAAATAGTTAACTAGTTTTTGCTACTAAGTCATGCCAATGAAAACAAAGACTGAATATTAGAATTACATTGAAAGAGTCTGATTTAATTTAGAAATTAAGAAAGCGCTAAATGGTTTGTAGATGTTGCCAATATTGCACCTACTTAATTAATGTTAATTAACAGTCTGGCTGAATTTTGTTATTTATCTGGCTGAATTTGCAAAAACATGTTTTTTTTATTTCACCCTAATGCTACATATTATAAGAACATGAAGTAGGTTTTTAACTTCCGTATAGTTTACTCAATACTTTATTTGCATTCCACGATGTAAAAACTTAGGTCGTAGCTAAGAGACTAAAAAAACCTTAACATTAAAATGCACCTATATAAATCCTCCACCTTTTCCACTTCAACTTAGTTCCGAGCATATAATAATGGCAATAATTACTAAAAATTAATGCAGTAATCGACTTGTGCTAAGACATAATGCAGTAATACGCGCAAGTGCTGCATTTAGTTTTAGTATCCTGTGACTCGGAAACGACCTGATACTAAACCGAAATGCAGTAATACGTATTATAATTGCATATATTTGTAAATTAAATAAAGGAAAATTATCTTGTAAAAGCTTGATTTTTTTCCGAATTTTCAGATATATATTATGACCAATAAAATACGAACATCTTGCTCAGATGATATGAAATATGTTTTTTGCGTTTATCTCGTAACCGCCATTTTGCGATTACTGCATTCTTAGTTATGACGGCAGAATTATGGAGTGTGTGTGAACCAGACGCATGAACCTGGATGAGGCAAAAAGAGTATGTAAGGGTCGTAGAAGGTGTGTGGGGTGCGATGTCAGAAGTCCTCCACGTGTGTCTGGCGGCTGCTGGTCCCTCTCGATACGTCTGGAGGGAAGAGCAGCTGCTGGGCCGGTGCACCCTGGACGTGGCGGTATCCTTCTCCGAGGAATGAGGGGAAATGAGAGTTTCCTTTTATCCCCCGGGGAATGTGACCGCCGCGGCTAATGAATCTGACAAGGGTAGGGTCCATTCTGGACCAACGGAGCGTTGTTCTGCGTGACCCTCTGTTAAGCAGAGGGCACAGCAGAGGAATGAGGGCGGGCTCGGTGTGCACTCACCCTGCCTCCGAGCAGACAGAGAAGGATCCGTCCTCCTCTGTCACCGTCATTCTCGTAATCTGGCTATCGAAGCGCTGTGGATCACGTCTCGCGGTTTCGATAGGGGACCGAGGGTCTTGGCTTAACCGCCCGGACCGCGAGGTAGAAAACCTCTATAAAAAGTTACCCCGAATCCCAAGTGGCGACGCACCGCGAGGGGATGTATGGCTGACGGGTGTTCCATGGAACAAATCAGTCGCTAGTGCACTCCTCGCCAGGGTACCTGCAGACCCCCATGGCGAGTAACAAATGCTTAAATCTGCCCTTCTAGGTACAGGGGTCTCTGCCTAGATTGTATGTTATTTCCCCCAGACTCGTGGGATTAGATATGGATGAAATTAATAAAAAAACAAACACCGCCGGCGACGGCAAAACAGAGGAGAGGAGGGATGCGGCGTCGGAGTCCGACGTAGCATCAAGTGAGGTGAGCGCGGGAGGCTCAGAGAGCTCCCGTCGCGTGAGGGCCGGGACGCCTGCGGAGAACAGCAAGTTCTTCCGCAAGCGCCCCAGGCGGGATGGCGACCGGGGGTCGTCATCCGGAGATGAGGAGGCCTCGGCCCGAAAAATCCCCACCAACAAGCGTGGGGGGATCCGGGGCAAGGGGAGGGGGCTCTCTGCCCCCGTGAGGTCGGCAAGACTTGCCGAGGAGGTGCGCCCCCCGGGCACTACTGTTCCCGGGTCTGGCGACGAGGCGGGTGCAACTGGCGGCTCCGAGGCGGAGCGTAAGGCCAGGTTTGCTAAGGAGGTGGAAGCCGCAATAAGGGGCGTGGCCAATAAGATGAAGACCTCATCGAAACTCAAGGCCATACCCGGCGCTTCCGCCTCCATCATGGCGGCAGCGGAGGCCAACTTTGCGAGGCCTCCACCACCTCCTTCGTCAGAGGGAAATGTGGCCAAACTGCGGGAGGAGGTGGCCCGCCTGACGGCTGCCATGGAGGTTCTCCAAAAGGAGAACGCCAAGCTCCACGCAGACCTGGCCAATCTGCGCGAGGCTGGTAGCCGTGCTGCGCCTCCAAATGGGGGCCACCAACAACAGCAGCAGCAGCGACAAGCCGAGCCCGTGCCGGTGGAGAACCAGGTTCTGAACCTGGTTCGGCAGGAGCTTGCTTCCTTCCAGGCGCGGTTCTCCGTCCTGGAGGGAATTGTTCTGCGCCCCGCCCTGGGTGCAAAGAAGGCAGCCGCGGGCCCGAGCACGATGCCGAGTACGGTGTCATACGCGGCTGCTGCGGCTGCCGCACCCGGACCTGGGCCGTCGAGCCAGTCCTCCGGCAGAGCTGCGGCGCCCCCCCCTCCTGGAAAGTCAGCTCCGGCGCAACCGGCGCCGACTAAGAAGGCGCCCAGGAGGAGAAAAGGCAAGGCGGCTGCACAGGCGGCGACTGTATCGGCTCCAGCGCCAGCGGCGCCAATGCCAGCGGCGAGTGGGCCAGTGCCTGCGGCAAGCCAGCTGCCGCCGCCACCACCGCCCCCCCAGCCCCCGACACCTGCGGCTGAAGCCGGATGGCAGGTGGTCGGGGAGAAGAAGAAGGGGAGGAAGGCGGCCAAAAAGGCCCGAAATGTGGAGCGGCAGCGCCAGCATAGGGCGCGAAAGATCGCGGCTAGGCTTCGCGCCCCGAAGACCGCGGCTGTAGTGATCACACTACAGCCGGATGCGGAAAAAAGGGGCGTGTCCTACCGCGACCTGCTGGCAAAGGCGAAGGAGACGGTGGATCTCGGAGAGCTCGGGATCACCGGGGGCCTCCGGCTTAAAGTCACCGCGACGGGGGCTCGTATGCTGGAGATCCCCGGCGAAACCAGCGGGTCGTCCGCTGACGCTCTGGCTGAAAAGCTCAGAGCGTCCCTGAACGCGGACGACGCCCGAGTGTCCAGACCCGTTAGATGCGCAGACCTGCGCATCCTGGGTCTGGACGATTCAGTGACCAAGGAGGAGGTGGTGGCCGCCGTCGCCAAGTCCGGTGGGTGCCCTGCTGAGCAGGTCAGGGCAGGCGCCCTACGTCCGGACGTCACGGGTATGCATACCGTTACGGTATGCTGCCCCGTGACGGCGGCCAAAACAATAGTGGAGGGCCGTAGGCTACTGGTGGGCTGGGTTTCAGCGCAGGTAAAGCTGCTGGAGCCCAGACCTCTGAGGTGCTACCGCTGCCACGTGGGACACCACGTGTCAGTACAGTGCGCCTCGGAGGTTGACCGCAGCGGACTCTGCTTCCGCTGCAGTCAGCCCGGTCATGTGTCCGCAGCTTGCTGCGCCACGCCGCACTGCGGTGCATGTGCGGCAGCCGGCAAGCCGGCCGAACACCGGGCTGGGAGCAAGGCCTGCGCTCCGCCCACCAAGGCCACCAGAGGCAAGGGAAGGCCCTCCGCCGCCACCACCACCACCGTCGCCACCGCCGCAGCCGCAACTGCCGCCGCCGCTGCCACTGTCGCCACCACAGAGGGGCCCTCGCAGGGGGCTAGGGAGGAAGCGGTAATGGAGTGCCAATAACGGCCCCACTACGCTTCCTCCAAGCGAACATCAACCACTGCGCCTGCGCTCAGGATCTGTTGCTCCAGAGCATGGCGCAGTGGTTGATCAACATTGCTGTGGTCGCTGAGCCGTATTTCGTCCTGCCCAGGGAAGACTGGGTGGCGGACCTTAGCGGCTCAGTGACCATAGTGTCGTCGGCCGCCGCCGGTACTCCGACCCTTGAAAATGTCAGGAGGGGTCGGGGGTGCGTAGCAGCCCGGTTCGGGGAGATCGTAGTGGTGGGTGTCTACTTCTCCCCGAGCCGAACTCTCGCCGAGTTCCACAACTCTCTCGCAGAGTTGAGTGTTGTCGTCGGAAACCATTCCCTCCCCGTGCTTGTCCTCGGGGACTTCAATGCCAAAAACTTGGCTTGGGGTTCTCGCTGCACAGACGTGCGGGGTAGGATGGTGGAAGACTGGGCCCTGGAGAAGGGCCTGGTCGTCCTAAATCGGGGTTCTGTCCCCACGTGTGTGCGGATGCGGGGCGAGTCGGTAGTGGACATTTCGTTCGCTAGCCCCGCTCTGTCGCCGCGTGTCATTGACTGGCGTGTTATGGAGGGGGTGGAGACCTATTCCGACCACCGGTACATCCGGTTCGACGTCTCCACCCAGACCCCAAGCGCGCCGGTCCAACAGGCCCCGAGTGGTCCGCTTTGGGCGCTGAAGCAGCTGGACCGGGAGCTCCTCCTGGAAGCCTCGATCGTGCAGGCCTGGGTGACATCACCGGACAGGCCTGCCGACGTTAACAATGAGGCAGGGTGGTTCCAGGAGGCCATGTCTGACATCTGCGACGTGGCAATGCCCCGTGTTCGGCCAAGAAGCGCCCGGCGGCAGGTGTACTGGTGGTCGCGCGAGCTGACATCTCTGCGCGAGGCGTGCGTGGCTGCACGACACCTGTACGCCAGGCATCGCAGGCTCCGCATCCGCCCACCGGATGCGGCAGCCATTGAGGCGGAGCTTTATGAGGGGTACAGAGCGGCGAAGACCGCCCTCCGCGAAGCGGTCCTGCGGGCCAGGGATCAGGCCCGCGAGGAGTTGCTGGGGACTCTCGACAGAGATCCGTGGGGGCGCCCTTACAAGTTGGTGCGGGACAAACTCCGCCCCTGGGCCCCCCCACTGACGCAGAGTCTCCGGCCTGAGCTCGTGGAGGACGTGGTGAGCACTCTGTTCCCTTCGCGAGGGGAACACCCACCCCCGCCTATGGCTCCGCCGCCTGCGATGCTGGAAGCGGACCAACAAGACGACGACGACAACGCTCCGGAAGTGACTGGGGTAGACCTGAGAGTGGCGGTACGCAGGCTCAGTGCCAAAAATACCGCCCCGGGACCCGACGGCTTGCCTGGCAAAGCCTGGGTCCTGGCCTCGGAGGCTCTCGGGCCCCGACTAGAGGGGCTCCTTAGCGCATGCTTGGAGAGAGGCCAGTTCCCGCTTCGATGGAAGACGGGAAAGCTGGTCCTCATTCGGAAGCCGGGGCGCCCTGCGGACTCTCCGTCCGCATACCGGCCCGTGGTGCTGCTCGACGAGGTGGGCAAGCTCTTTGAAAGAGTCATTGCAAACCGCCTCGCCGAGCACCTTGCGGGGACTGGGCCGGACCTTGCGGAACACCAGTTCGGTTTCCGCAAGGGGCGCTCAACGGTGGACGCCATCATGCGCGTGAGAGCCCTCACGACGGGGGATGCGGTGTCCAGAGGTGGGGTTGTCTTGGCGGTGTCTCTCGACATCGCCAACGCCTTCAACTCCATGCCCTGGAGCTGCATTAGGGAGGCACTCCGGTATCACCGGGTGCCGACCTACCTCCGTCGAGTGGTCGGGGACTACCTGACGGACAGGGCAGTCATTTACCCCGGTCGCAGCGGAGAATGGAACCGGCGAGAGATGTCGTGCGGTGTTCCGCAGGGATCGGTCTTAGGGCCGTCCTTGTGGAACATCGGGTACGACTGGGTGCTGCGCGCCGACCTCCCTAGCGGTGTCAGCGTGGTTTGCTACGCAGACGACACGCTGGTGCTAGCACAGGGGGGGTCGCACGAGGCGGCGGCCGAAGCGATGACACGCGGGGTTGCGATAGTCGTTGAGAGGATCCGGCAATTGGGTCTCGAGGTGGCATTGCACAAGTCCGAGGCCATGTGCTTTCATGGGCCTCGGAATGCGCCACCTCCGGGATCCTTACTCACGGTAGGAGGGGTATCCATCGGTGTCGAGTCGACTTTGAAGTACCTAGGACTCGTCCTCGACAGCCGGTGGAACTTCGTGGAGCACTTCCGACGTTTGGCCCCCAAACTGGAACGGACTGGGGCTGCCTTCAGGCGGCTCCTGCCCAACCTGGGGGGGCCGAACGCCTCCTGCCGGAGGCTCTACGCGGGAGTCGTGCGGTCCATGGCCCTTTACGGGGCACCGGTGTGGGCGCGTTCTTTGAGGCGGCGTGCCGCCCACTACCTGAACGCGCCCCAAAAGGTAGTAGCCGTAAGGCTGGCCCGGGGCTACCGCACGATTGCCCGCGAGGCAGCGAGCCTCCTTGCCGGATTGCCGCCATGGGATCTGGAGGCGATAGTCCTCGCGCGCCTGCATGAATGGCGCGCGGAGGCGCTACGCCGGGGGGAAACTCCGCTGCAGCGACAAATTGTCGCTCAGCGGACTGACTTCCGGCGGGATCTCATGGCGACATGGAGAGAGCGACTGTCGCAACCCCGTGCAGGGCACGCCACAATAGTGGCGATAAGTCCCCTCTTTGAGGAGTGGCTTGAGAGACGCCACGGCGTCCTCACCTTCCGCCTGACGCAGGTCCTCACCGGACACGGAGTGTTCGGGAGGTTCCTGCACCGAATCGGGCGGGAGGAAACGCCCGGGTGCTTCCATTGTGAGGATCGACCGGAGGACACGGTGGAACACACGGTGGAGGTGTGCCCCGCGTGGGCGGAGCACCGCCGTGTCCTCGAAGCGGCGATCGGCGGCGGCGACCTCTCGCGTCCGGCCCTGGTGCAAGCCATGGTCCGGAGCGAGACGGAATGGGACGCCGTCACCTCCTTCTGCGAAGCAGTAATGCTAGAGAAGGAGGTGGCGGAACGTGAGAGGGAGCGAACCTCTCAACGTCCCGGCCGCCGCGGGAGACGCCCCGGGCGTCGGGGGCCACAACCACGTGGCCCCCGGCCACCATAGGCGCGGGCCTGTGGACGGTGAGCTATGGGCTAGCTCGCCGTCCGTCCGTCTCATGACATGACGACAGGCCGTGTCGACGGCGCGTTCGTGTTCCACGCGCGCCTCAAAGAGAGTCAGCAAAAAGGGAGGGGTCCGTAAGGACCGATGCCTGCCGGGGTTGCGGGACTATTCGAAAGAGATACCGTGGCCCCGGAACACAAAGGGCGATGAAGGAACATGGATGGGTTTTAGTCAGTAAAAGTCTGACACTCCCTCCTGCTCCGCCCAGAGCGGGAGGGGTTATTTGATGATTTCCCATCCGAAAAAAAAAAAAAAAAAAAAAAAAGGGTCGTAGAAGGTGGAAGAAAAGGGAGTCAGCAAAAGGAAGGGGGTCCCCTTCCTTTTGCTGACTCTCTTTGAGGCAAGGGTCGATGCCTGCCGGGGCTGCAGGACTGTTCGAAAGAGATACCGTGGCGCCGGAACACAAAGGGCGATGAAGGAACATGGATGGGTTTTAGTCAGTAAAAGTCTGACACTCCCTCCTGCTCCGCCCAGAGTGGGAGGAGTCATTTGATGATTTCCCATCTGAAAAAGGGTCCATAAAAAACCTGGGTTTATGTATCTATGTTATTACGGAGTGTATAGATAAAATGATGTAATCCTTATTTTAGCATTGTGTTCAATTTATGAAATACCTATACATAAATGAACTTCCTACTCCAAAATGCTTCGCAATTTCCATATTTGTTTTGATTTCAGATTTATACAACAGACACCCAGTTTTTATTAATTACGTTTCCTACTAACACCCTATATTATGATACGAAACGAAATTATAAAATTCATCGAAAAAAACCCTTATTATTTTTAGCTCATAATTGAACAAATTAACTTCTCATCATATGGAAGTATTTTTCTCATTATGCGTGGGTCGTGTATGAAGGAAACCTAACTCAATCCTAATTAATTGCGGCAATTAAAATGTTCCAGTTGCAGAAGTTTGGCAACATCGTACGAGTTCTACTGAAGTGGTTTATGTTCTACATCGTAGTTATAATGTCGTAGTTAATTTGTTACTTATACGTATATTTAAAACTTGCATAACTTATGATTTGATTAAAAAAAAAAACCGGCCAAGTGCGAGTCGGACTCGCGCACGAAGGGTTCCGTACCAATTATTATAAAAAAATCACGTTTGTTGTATAGGAGTCCCCCTTAAATATTAATTTTATTCTGTTTTTGTTGTTATAGCGGCAACAAAAATACATCATCTGTGAAAATTTCAACTGTCTAGCTGTCACGGTTCATGAGATACAGCCTGGTGACAGACAGACGGACAGACGGACAGACAGACGGACAGACAGCGAAGTCTTAGTAATAGGGTTCCGTTTTTACCCTTTGGGTACGGAACCCTAAAAACATGCTTGTCTACTTTGGCGGGTGTAAAAGAAATATGTTTAAAGCAATGTTCGGCTTTTTTGTTGGTTTTATTTAAATATTGCTGGACATTACACACAGCGCCATCTAGTGCCACACTAAGCAACGAGGCTTGTGTCGTGGACACCAGATAGTTGTTATACTACATAGATACTTTTTGTTTGTAAATATATACTTATTATACATAGATATAAACATCCATGACTCGGAAACAAACGTCCATGCTCATCACACAAACATTTGCTCCGACCGGTATTCGAACCCGGGACCCTAAGAACGTAAGGCAGCCTCACTACCGCTGCGCCAATCCGGTCGTCATTGTTGAGAACACCTTTGGTCCTCTGAGTAGGAACCACAAACGACCAAGAGAAGTTTAAGGAAGTAAATACAATATAATTTCTGTTTGCGTTTACTATTGTCTTCCTTATATGTAAGTACCTATCGAATGAGTAACTAGTAGGTACTATAGAAGATGAAAACCTATTCCCTTGAAACTGAAGCATCGTGGTCTACCTGGCCTTTTCCCAGCCATGTCTCGGCTTCCGGTTCAACCGAATGCACCGGAATATCAGCGTGTTATTGAGAGCGCCTGCCCATAAGCCCGTCATAACTATTGAATAGGCTTCTTATCACCTGAAATATCCACCAACCTTATTGGTTCTCCTTTAGTGACATAAGTTCATTATCTATCGCTTTTTGCCATAAATCACCAATAACTTATCTCCGTTTGCTACTGCGATCTTCATGTTGCCCTTTACTTGTGTGTAAGACAATAATTTGTTTTTATCATGGATATGTAGGTCTGGTTCTCCTTTAGTGACATAAGTTCATTAAGTATCATTTATTCCAATAATAACCCAGTTAATTGGGTAATCCGACACGCCTTAGTAAGACTGGTTGTCAGACTTAAAACTGAAACAATATCTATAGTCGTCAAATTATCCGCATTAAAACTATTATAACAACAGTTCATATTTTCATTGTCTCCTTGGCCTAGCAGTCACAAGCGCGACTACTGAGCATGAGGTCCTGGGCTCAATTCCCAGGTCGGGTAAATTGTTATTGGGTTATTCCATCAGGAATTTCTCAGTAGCGGCCACGAAGTCTGTATTTGTGCCCGGTTGATGGCAATAGGCTTGCCCTCTTTTAGATTGGACTTAAACATAACTGGCGAATTGTGGGTGTACTATTAGGGCTGAATTCCTGCTACGCCGATGTCAGTCGCGTACGGTCGGTTGCGTACGTCAGCCAGAAATACAGTAGCAACATACGCGCCCTTGACGTCAGCGTTGCAGTATGGCGCTACACAGGGTGTAAAAGACCTCATCATGAAGCCGTCAACCAAACATTCTGTACATCAAACTAAGTAACTTTACGCAAAAAATATTGCTGGGAAACAATTTTTTTTTTGGGGTGAAGACAGTAAAAAGAAGAAGATAAAACTCAATGTAACGCACTCAAAACATTGTGCTGCTGGATAGATTGAATAGTACGGGGGTCGTGGAGGTGTTTAAAGTAAAAATCTTACATTAAAAACTTATATTTAGAAAAAACTTGTCAAAAAGTTGGAACTTTGACCCCCAATATCTCCTTAGCTAGAAAGTTCCCAGGTATGGTGTAGATTCTACACCGTAGCTCTACACTGTAGAGCAATAAAATGATCGCAATGACGAGAACAAGTGCCTTTCGGCTCCGTAAAGAGGTTTTTTACACCCTTTATTATTATAACAACAGTTTATGTTAATCCAAAAACGTCTCAGTTATCAACAAAATCTTAACAGAGAAGTCTCAAAATTGAATTTGTTACATAAAATAATGAGCCACTCATAAATCTCCATTAGGAACAGGATATCTGAATAACAAATGTTCAAACTAGGAAAGTTTCGCCACAGATAGTCCAATTTATGCGTAAGTCTCTTAGATTAATGGGTAAAGGCTTATTTTGTTGTTGTGTACAGCTTTATTTGACCACAAGTTGTTGTTGTTATTGCTGTTTTGTTGCTGATTGCTTTGGCTTGGGAAGTAAGACGTCAGTCAGGATCAAAATCAATAATGAGATACCTACACCTACCACTCGGTCTGTAAGACATAGTCTAAAGCCAACGTGCATTCGGCAAAATAGCTTATTAATACTCTTTACGTTAAAAATATTTAAAAAATCTTTTTATTTCCGCCACAAAAAGAAAACAACTATATTTATTAACCGACTTCATTTCAACATACATTCATTAAAATAATGCTCAGACTTTTTAAGATTAGGTTTAAAGTGTTACTCACTCACAGGTACCTATTGGCTGGTATCTAGGACCCACGTAGGCCCCTCTTCCATTCAAAATTTTCAACGGTAAAATGGACTTTTTAAACGTTTTTTATTTGTCGAGATGTTGATGATTCTTTATTAATTCTTAATTTCTTGATTTCTTGTGAAGAAGACCTAAAGCGTACCTTTGAAGGCATGGGTCTATAATTTTACACCTATTAAAGCACTGATCTCAAATAAATATCTTTGGTTTGACAAACTTGAGAAAATCTTGTACAAAACGGCACCTATTTAGAGTGCTGTTCAATGAATTAATTAATGATTTAGCATACCTAACACTCTAGACATTAAAAATAACAACAAGTTACTAGTATTTAAGTGCCTATAAATTCGTCACAACTAGTATTTAAGTGCCTACAAATTCGTCACAACTAGTATTTAAGTGCCTACAAATTCGTCACAACAAATCATTCCTTTTGAAACCAGCGCCATCTAGCGAACATTCATCAAATCATTTCTAATTAAAGGATTCCATGCCGTTTGATAGAACATAAAGCAACGTTCGAATACCCCAGATGGGCGTAAATTGTAAAACGTGGATCGTTCAAATATTTACCGGATCCTCACCGGACGAGCCGTTTCGCGAAAATAGTTCAGTAAAGGAATATACGGGCTTTGTTTACGAACGGACCCGCAGGCTTTGCTTTCAATATAAATATGTATGTCGGTTGGTTCGCAAAGGATTGTAAATGTAATTATTTTGGTTAAAAGTTCAATGTAATACTTATTAAATCCACAGAATTACAGGTATACCTGTATATTTTCATTTAAAATGCCCTTTCAAAATTACTGGCAATATAGTTCATTGCTCCGTAGCCAAACTTTAACCTAAATTCTAACCTCGTTGATCACGAGTTCCCACGTTCGATTCCTAGGTCGGGGAAAGTGTTATTGAAGTTTTTCTATTACGAACTTCTCTGTAAAAGCAATAGGCTTGCCCCTTATTATAATGGGACTTAAACATTATCATCTGCCTAGCGTCTTCCCAAATATGTTGGGGTCGGCTTCCAGTCTAACCAGATGCAGCTGAATACCTGTATTTTACATGGAGCGACTGCCTATCTGACCTCCATAACCCAGATAGTACTGGGTTAACCAGTCTTACCCCTTGGTAAGACTGGTTGTCAGACGTTTTGGGCCATTGACCTGTAACGACTAACAAAGATCTACAAATGTCAGCTGAGGCCAACGGCTTAACGTGCTTTCCGAGGCACGGAGGAAACTCGGTATGTAAGGGTGGTCACCCATTCACAGACCAACCTAGGCAAGCACGGCTTATCCTCAAGATCAACCCGAGCGGCTGTTATTATGTAGCCACGACCTCCTCAATTGGACTTAACCATTACTTTAATAATAATGTTCCTCTATCTGGAGCCCTGACCACCAGCAGTTCGGACACTATTCCCGATGCTGGTGGGCTGCGTAAAAATGAATCATTAACAACAACATCAACAGCACATAACGTCCACTGCTGGACATAAGCCTCTCCCATGATGGGAGGAATTTGCCGTAATCTCCACGCTTGGCAGGCGGATTGGAGATCTCAGTGATGCAAGACTAACAGAAAACGCTGCTACCCATTCTCTCGTCTACGGAGGCGCAAGGTGTTCTGCCTCAGACATTAGTCGCCTTATACGACACCCGTGAGTGTAATGGGTTGGTTCTATTCTACTCTGCCGGATACCACACGGCTTAAAAATGAATAAACGAAATAAAATAGTTTGCATTTTTTACTGAATAAATTTCAAAACAGCAGCAGTCAAAAATGCAAAACTTGAACGTATTTTCCAATCGTTTAGAGTATGAACCGAATCCAAACTGTTGGAATTATTTACAACACTCGTTTTCGAGACGGCTGGCTGTTTGCTTTTGGTGGAATGTTTTGTCAGCTCGCATCGAATAGCTCGACGTGTGAACCGTGTGTTGCAGTTAGACGTCAGTATTCCAAATGATACGAGTTTTTTATCGATTATTGGTTGTGAAAGTTTTTATTGCTAGTAGTGGACGTGCAATGTGAAAAATTTAGTATGTTTTATTTATTTGAATTTGCCACTGAGAGTCAATTTTACAGGGCACGCCACGATAGTGGCGATAAGTCCCCTCTTTGAGGAGTGGCTTGAGAGACGCCACGGCGTCCTCACCTTTCGCCTGACGCAGGTCCTCACCGGACACGGAGTGTTCGGGAGGTTCCTGCACCGAATCGGGCGGGAGGAAACGCCCGGGTGCTTCCATTGTGAGGATCGTCCGGAGGACACGGTGGAACACACGGTGGAGGCGTGCCCCGCGTGGGTGGAGCACCGCCGTGTCCTCGAAGCGGCGATCGGCGGCGGCGACCTCTCGCGTCCGGCCCTGGTGCAAGCCATGGTCCGGAGCGAGACGGAATGGGACGCCGTCACCTCCTTCTGCGAAGCAGTAATGCTAGAGAAGGAGGTGGCGGAACGTGAGAGGGAGAGAACCTCTCAACGTCCCGGCCGCCGCGGGAGACGCCCGGGCGTCGGGGGCCACCACCACGTGGCCCCCGGCCACCGTAGGCGCGGGCCTGTGGACGGTGAGCTATGGGCTAGCTCGCCGTCCGTCCGTCTCATGACGACAGGCTGTGTCGACGGCGCGTTCGTGTTCCACGCGCGCCTCAAAGAGAGTCAGCAAAAAGGAAGGGGTCCGTAAGGACCGATGCCTGCCGGGGTTGCGGGACTATTCGAAAGAGATACCGTGGCCCCGGAACACAAAGGGCGATGAAGGAACATGGATGGGTTTTAGTCAGTAAAAGTCTGACACTCCCTCCTGCTCCGCCCAGAGCGGGAGGGGTTATTTGATGATTTCCCATCTGAAAAAAAAAAAAAAAAAAAAAAAGAAGAGTCAATTTTACTGACTTAAACAACTGTGAAAGTTGGTTTGTACCTTGGCCTAACATAGCGGGTATTTCAGGCGTGATGAGTTAGGATCATTATAGTTTACATAATAATTTATATTGGGTAGAGTAATAACGTCTTTTTTGTTATTGGCAGGCAGTGCATCAATCAGCATTGTTTGCGTCAATCTCTATTCGTAATAGAGTTGCAAATTGAATGTAACATTAAACTGTTTAAAATCATAACAAAAAGCAGCGTAAATGAATATTGTTTGACCACACATGAATCTGAGACGAGACTCCATATTGCATCACAGGACCCCTTTATTTATCGCTAAAGGCTCCACTGACCTGAAGTTATTTGAATTACATGTTACTGAATGCCCAAACCGTCCCTTAGACTTCCTGACACCAAAACCGACCAGCAAACAAAATTATGACGCCCTCGAACACACCTGTACTTTACACAATGTCCTGTATTTCAATATCCCTGAGTCAGCACGCCACGCGATATTGCCCCTATCGCACCCATAAAACGTGCGAATTGAATGTTCATATTCGCGTGTAGCCTGTCAGAGGTCGTGAACATAAGTTTCAAGTAATATTTTTCTTACAATACCGATACATATTTTTATGAGGGATCAGCTATGTCATGATAAAGCCAATAAACTTGCTTCCCCAAATAAGTTTTCGCTATTTTATTTTACGATGTTTGTCCAGTCGCTCGTATATTCTGTTGAGTTGGTTTTTCTTCAGAAAGGTACCTATTTCTAGAGAATTCAATCTGGACTATATTTATAATTCTAGGAATTTTGTTATTTTTCTGAGAATCCCAGAATCTGGGAACTAGAATTAGAACTGGGAACATTCTAATCTATACAACAAAAAGACTAGAATTTTAATGATGGCTTTATTACCTTCGTTACCATAGAAATCATTGACTTATCCTTCCCGAAACCCGCTTTCAAGAGTCCCGAAATTTTCGGAACCAGGACGGTAAGTAGGTACCGGAGATCCCAAGATATTTTTTACCGTTTTTATTTTTCCCGTAAGATTTTTTAAGCCGTTAAATTAATTAGAACCAAGCACATAATGCTTGTTTAGTTAATCGAGTCTTAAAAATAATAATCCTCATTTTTAGATAAAAAGCTGCTTTCTTAAATTAAGATTACATTTTAGAGAAATTTGGTATATTCTAATGTATTAATGCTCCATCTAGCTTCTTAGTATCTGATGAATATTAAAGGATTTGAAATTTATGTGCACATAAAACATAATAAATTAGATTTGCTAAGTGGTTGAATTAAACATTAATGCATTTTAAATTGCATGTAGGTTTTTACCTACTTATCCTAAATTTTCAATTACTATTTTCTAATGAAGCGGTGTGAATAAATATTTTATTAATTTGGCTTTAATTGGGAATGCAACAATCAGTAAAGTGCTGTTTTAGGGTGAGACTAACTGTTGCCCGTGGCTTTCGTCAGCGTGAAAGTATCATAAAAATATAACTTGCCTATTCGAATCGGGTTTTGTTAACAATTTCAAGGGTTTTCATTATAATGCACGGAACCCTAATTCTTTTTCTAAAATAAAAGTAGCTTAAGTAACTCCTTATAACATCATGGTGCTATATCCCGTCACAATCAATCCAGCCCTTTTGTAGATTAGCCGGAACAAACAAACAGTCAAAACAAGGTTTTTAGGTAGGTAGGCACTTATTCTCTCCGTCATTGCGATCATTTTTTTGTTCTACACCATACCTGGAAACCTTCTAGTTACGCGAAGAGTTACGGAGATATTGGGGGTCAAAGTTCCAAATTTTTGACAAGCATTTTTTTAATACAAGTTTTTATTGTTAGATTTTTACTTTAAACACCTCTGTGACCCAGTACTATTCAATCCATCCATCAGCACAATGTTAATACGTTACATTGAGTTCTACCACAAAACATGATTTTTCACCCAAAAAAAAAAGTCAGACGACTTTTTTTTTAAGCCCAGCAATAATTTTTGCGTAAAGTTACTAAGTTTGATGTATAGGTACTAAGCATCTGTATACTAAGAATTCAGTAAAATGCTGTTATTTTGAAATTACAAACAGAAGCATAAATTTTGTTTATTTGTACATATGAGTTAATATGGGATTTTATTTTATAAAATTAATTACATCGAAAAACAAACCGACCCCCTCAACATCATATAACAATTCAACCTGAAAAAAAAACCTATAAATACAAAACGATTTCATTTTTCTCCGTTGGAGCTCTTGAACAAGAGTGTCATTGTATGTGGGAGTAAGGGCTCTTGGATCTCAACGGCTAGAGCCTACCTATAATGATACCGTGTTCTCAAGATCTCTCTTCAGCTAAAATTATTAAATTGTTTCTTGGAACAGATAATAGTTCACCTGAATTCTTCGAAGACACGTCTATTGAATATAGTTATATAAGAAATTGAGTGTTGTTCTAGTACTGTCTCTATGGAATATTGAAGAGCATTTATCTAAAAAAATAAATTGTGAAACAAATTCTAAACTAGTTAGAAGTTATAAAAATATTTCTCAAAAACATCCAAGAATTTGTAAATCTTTTAGTTTAACGCTAATAACTAAAGTTTTCAAAGACTTGGCTATGAAATACACTCATCATCTGTTTATCCTGTACCCAACTCTGTTGAGCTCAACGTTTAGTCTAACTGGATGCAGCTAAATCCCAATACACTACTACACAACAACAGCCCATAACGTCCACTGCTAGACATAAGCCTCTCCCATGACGGGAGGAATTTGCCGTAATCTCCACGCTTGGCAGGCGGATTGGAGATCGCAGTGATGAAAGACTAACAGAAAACGCTGCTGCCCATTCTCTGGTCTACGGAGGCGCAAGGTGTTCTGCCTCAGACATTAGTCGCCTTATACGCCACCCGTGAGTGTAATGGGTTGGTTCTATTCTACTCTGCCGGATACCACATACATCACACACCACATAAATCCCAATATTTCACACTAAATTCTGCCAGCGGCTTCGCCCGCATGAAGTTTGTTTGTTTGATAAAAAGTATTCTATATTTTAATCTAGGTTATAAACTATATGTTTGAAAAATTTCATCCAAATCCGTTCAGTAGTTTTTGCGTGAAAGACAAACATCCATACTTCCACATATCTATACATCCGCATTTCGCATTCATAATATTAGCCCTAGATCAATAAACATTAGTCTCACAGGCGACACGGCCCCGACGCATTCGCTGTTTAGGTAAGTTCCCGATACTCCCCCGACGCGCTCATTATTACATTACTGTTTAGTGATTACGCGAGTAAAATGAGTCAAGGTAAGCTTTGAACAATCAAGACCTTCAAGGTCTTGATTGTCAAAGATATCCTGCAAAATTGAAGATGTCGTGGCAAGTACTTCTCAAGTACAGCCAAACAAACGAGAATTAGCGCATTTTGTCCATATCAGAAGCACAGGATGACCAAAGTGTCATGCCACTCCTGCAGGAAGGCCATTTGTGGCAAACATACCATTCCTCTCTGTGCAGACTGCCAGGAATAACATTTTTAAAGTATCTAATAGTTTTTAAGAAGTCTTATACATGTACGGTCGAACAAGCTATTTGGTTTACAATTTAACCCACAAATTACATTGTAAAATGTAAACCAAATAGCTTGTTTGACCGTACTCTCATGTTACCTACTTTTTTGAATTAATAAATGTCTTTTCATGGAAAATATTGAGGTTTCGTTTTTTTAGTCAAAATGACTACTGTTTAGTGACTGTGTAACTCGAAAATATGTTTAGTGAGCTAGGGTTCGTAGGATTGAGTGACTGGTGAAAGCCGACCTTATCACCACTACCGGCAGATATCAACATCTGCCCACGCTTTTGCAATAATTTACCTTTCTGAAGTATATAACCCACAAAGTAATTGGGGAACACGATAACTGCTGACAACACTGTTGATTCATTATTGTAATTAAGTGTAATATGAATTCATTTTACTTTTCATATTAAATACTATCCCTCTCATAGAGAGGAGGCCCGTGTCCTACCAGTGGGAACATTAATAGGCTGATGATGATGATGATTAAATCATCATCATATTTAATCATCTATACTAGCTGTTGCCTGCGACCTTCCCCGGGTGAAAGTATTATAAAAATATAACTTCCCTATTTACGTCGGAAAGAGATTTTTTTTTACAGGACTCAAAACTTTTTTTAATACTAAAAGTAAGTTACTAAAACACACAAGTTACTCTTTATAATATCAGCTATGTGCCAATTAAAGTCCCGAACCGGTCCAGTCGTTACGGAGATAAGCCGGAACAAACAGACAAAGACGTACAAAATTTAAAAAAATGTTTTTTTTTTTTAGGTAGGTACCGTATATGCTTTCATAATTATGCATTCCGTTAAAAGCTCTTATTTTGAAATTACAAACCGCCACTTCAATTTTATTTATTTTTATAGAAAATAACAAAATAACTAACTAAATTACTCCATTTCATAACTCTGCGACATAGTAAGTCGTATAAAGACATACAGGCAGGTAATCTCCTAACCTATTTGAACGATCTAACGCAGTCGGCATGAACAAACTGTATGCACAAGACCGGGTAGGCAGATAGAAGGAAAGCTTTAAATCGTTAGATGTGCACAGATGTGGGAATTTCGCAAGACTGGAGGTATATAAGAGTAAAGGACCAAAACACGATACATGGACTGTGTGAAGGGTGATATGGCACAAAAGGAGGTGTCTGATGGGATGACGAGTAATTTTTATTTATTTAGGTTAGCCAACAATTGTTTACACAGAACATTTTTGTAATTGAGCTGACCATTTGAAATATCTTGGTGTCACTATTGACTCGAATCTAAATTTCCGTAAACATATCGAGTTGCTATGTGCTAGAGTGCGCAAACTAATATTTGTTTTTAAGTATTTACGTAATGTAGCCGACTATAAATTAATAAAACAGGTTTATGTAGCGTTGTGTCAGTCTATTCTAACCTATTGCATAACGTCCTGGGGGGGGGCGGGAAATTCGATTCTTCTCCCTCAAGAACGTTCTCAAAGAGCAATTCTAAAGGTTGCTACCTTTCGTCCGTTTAGATTTCCTACACACCTGCTCTATAGAGCATGTAATGTGCTCACAGTGCGGCAATTATTTATTCTTCAAATCATACTACAGCAGCACTCTACACTTCCCTATGACCCAGTCCCTGACGATAGGAGAAGGAAGGACCTGGTTTGCACAAAGCCTCAAACTAGACATGCTTTTGCTAGTCGATTTTATGTGTTTTTAGGACCTTTTCTGTATAATAGACTCAACAAGAATCTAAACTTCTACAGTCTTAGTTATAGGAAATGTAGTTTTGTAATATCGGATTATTTAGCGATACTTAATTACACGGACACAGAAAAACTGCTAGAAGTCCTGGTTTGATTATGTTATTCCCGGTATCTAATTGTACATAGGTATTTTACTTAATTTAGTTTTAATGTTTATTGATTTTTGTACCACTTAGATTATTCTTATAGTTGTTAATAGATTTCTTTTATTTTATAACATTTACTGACCTAATTATTTTTGTGCTATGTAAAGTGATGGCCTGAAACACAGGTTTAAATAAACCTAGATCGGGCAGGTCGCTAGCAAACATTTGTGAATTCCACATTATCGTTTCTTGCAACTGTTAAATATATTTTTAGTTATAGTTTACTATTATGCATTAATTATACCATCGTTTTAGAAATAACACTACTGCACATAAATGTACATTTTTGTAATACTTTTATAAATAAATTATTCTTATTCTTATTCTTATTCTTATTAATTATAGTTGCATAATAGTACTTTTATAAGTGCAACAATTACTTACAGGCTAACACAACATGCACCAATTATGGTTGGTATCTATAATACAATATTACAAAGCAAAAAAAGATACTTACAATTTAAAGCTATTTGAGTTTTTGATAATTTGCAATAATAACAACAATAATAAAATTAAAATTAAGTACATCGCAATTAATAAAAAAATGGATTTATAAAATTAATCAATTCAAATAATTAAAATTAAAAGAGAAGTACAATAAAAGAATAAATTTAAAGTATTATTAAAATGTATTAATAGTGTAAAATACCTCATCACGAAGCTGTCAACCAAGCATTCTGTACATCAAAATAAGTAACTTTACGTAAAAATTATTGCTGGGAAATGACTTTTTATTTTGTGGTGAAAAATCATTTTTTAGAACTCAATGTAACGCACTCAAAACATTGTGCTGATGGATGTATTGAATAGTACGGGGGTCGTGGCGGTGTTTAAAGTAAAAATCTTGCATTAAAAACTTGTATAAAAAAACTTGTCAAAAAGTTGTAACTTTGACTCCCAATATCTCCGTAACTAGAAGGTTCCCAGGTATGGTGTAGAACAAAAAAATGATTGCAATGATGAGGAAAACAAGTGCCTTTCGGCTTCGGTAAGAGGTGTTTTACACCCTCTATATAACAAAAATCACATCAATTACATATACTATTATAGTAATGGAGAAATATGGAAGAAGATGTGCTGCGCTGACCCAAAAAGAATTGGGATAAGGGAAGAGAATGATGATGATTATGATGATGATGATGATGGAACCTTGAGACAGCTAGGGGGGTTGTGGCAGATCGAGGAGGAGATGGCGGAACGTCGTGGATGGCTTCTTCCTAAATTGACGAGAAGAAGCACACCATCGTGATTTTATTTTATTTTTTCAATCAAAAAATTGCAAATCTATTTAGTCCGTCAGAGTATTGGAAAATAATGAACAAATATTTTTTGTTTTTGTAAATCAATGAACATTGTCAAAGATAAATAATATAATAGATAATTAAATAGATAATTAGATAGATAGTTTAATAGATAATTTCATAAGAAATAAGCAGTACCTTTGTGCTCTTCTATGTAAATATATTGTCCTGTAAAGTATTTTGTGTGTACATGAATAAATAAATAAATAAATAAAATGCATGCAAACTCGGGAGGGGGCTCGTGACGTCAGAACTAGCTAAAAATTATACCAAGGCGTGACGTACAGTCACGAGCACCAATATGTAAACACTTAACAACTTTAAAATTGTTTGTCTACTACTGTTAACTGATTAAGATTTCATGTTGATAACGAAGATAGTAATCTGAAACTCATATTTTTATGAAAATGATCCTATCTCCAAGTTACAGTCGTTATTTCTCGCGAAAATTGCTTTTAAATTAAGAAAAGTGTATACATATTGGTGCTCGTGACTGTACCTATTGAGAATTTTAAAAGCGTCATGTCTTCGTCAATTTTGGTTTACGTAACAAAAGAAAAAATATGTGTCCAATAAATTTTGAAAATCTATGTGACGGACTATATCAATTTTTTTTTTGTCGTCTCGCCTTTAGTAGAATTAATGGGGAGTTTTTTGCTCAGGAGCGGAATAATATAGGCTAATAAAGAATTTAAATAATCCTCCTTCCGGCGCAGTCGGGTAAAAATGATATGCCCCTAGCATCCTTAGGTCGCGGGAAAAAGTGATTACACTAAGAGGAGAAAGCTCACATTTCCCGCATGATACGATCGATTTGATTCTTCATATGAGTGAGTGAGACGATACTTTCTAATATCAATGATGTAGAAACGTAACGAACATTTTTTTACACCTTACGGGGAATCTAAAAATTTAAATCTATGCGTAGAAGGCACAGAGTAGGCGTGCGAATCTTCTAAATTTTACAAAGAAGCTGAGTCGGTGTTTGCTCAAGACCGAGCGTCTTAACTGTTCCGTCTAACTTTCGGTCTCGTACCTACTGTGCAGTGTGCGGTAGGTCCTACAAAATGTTGAGGAGTAATGGCGGAAAGTTTCGTTATTTTCAGCTGTGTTTCTTTTGTCTGCTATAATTGCTACTGTGTGTTGTGATTGTGACTAGTTGGGGTCAGAGCCAGCTTGATGATGAGATTTGAAAGTAAACAATAATAATGCATCGTCTAATAAAAATACGTTTCTGGTAATCAAACTATTATTTGTTGACATTGGTTAAATGTACGACGGAGGGTTAGCCTGTAATCTGTTATACAAGTTTTACTTAAAACAGATCTAACTAACCACTGGGTTTAGTCATAAATTGAAAAAAAAAAAAAAAAAAAAAAATTTATTTTTATGAAACCTGATTTAAACTGAACACCTATAGTAATAATTACAAAACGTAAGCCAGATTTTATAAGTTAGGTTACTTTTAAGTAATATACTAACAACAGTAGCTCTGTTACAACTATCATACAAACGTTTAAAATAACATACCTGCTGCAAATTGCACAGTTCTGTCATCTATCATTCGCATATTTCATTACATACTCGTACATTCGAACAGCTACGGCGTAGCACGTAGGCTGCAGCGTAGCGCGTCGTAGCACGATAGCACAGTAATAAAGTTAGGGTCACCCGCACGATTCAAATTCGACGAACGAGTTAACTTGGTAGTTAAATCGGTATCGGACAAAGTATTTGGAAATGTTAACTCCTAGAATGATTTGTGTGACTATTTGATAAATACTATTACTACTTACTATTATTTTCTCTACTATTTTAGCTATATAAATTGCAAAATGGTTTTTATATAGCTTCTTACATGTTAAAGCTGTGCGTTTTGTGTTCTTGTGCTTACACCATAGATTACTATTATATAAGTCTATACGTGAGGACTTCTAATTGGCTTTCTGATGACTATATGGTATCCTTCTATTCTGTTTTTATTAGCAGTAAGTCCTCCATGTACTAAATAAATAAATAAATACACACAAACATACATCGGAGGAGCTCGTGGCTAAAAAATAACAGCCGCCCGGGTCGATCGTTAGGTTAAGCCGTGCTTGCCTAGGTTGGTCTGTGGATGAGTGACCACCCATTACATACCGAGTTTCCTCCGTGCCTCGGAAAGCACGTTAAGCCGTTGGTTCCGGCTGTCATTTGTAGATCTTTGACAGTCGTTAGGTAGTCAGAGGCCCAAAAAGTCTGACAACCAGTCTTACCAAGGGGTATCGTATTACTCGGTACTAACTGGGTTGTGGAGGTCAGATAGGCAGTCGCTCCACGTAAAATACTGGTATTCAGCTGCATCCGGTAAAACTGGAAGCCGACCGCAACATAGTTGGGAAAAGGCTAGGCAGATAATGACATACATACATACTTACTTATACATACATAAATAAATAAATAAATACGGAAAACTAAGACGGCGGTGTCTTTAAGTATGTAAATAAATTGTAAATAGAGGTATTTTAATAATCTAGTGGAATTTCGAAAATAAAATTGTTTTCATAATTTTGTTTATGGGTGTTTGACGTTGACGTCTGTATCCTGGCTGGATTTGTCTAAAAAGGTGCTGAATCAAGTTGCGTGGAAAAGGAATCTTCTTTCCATTTACCCAGCAGAGCATGTGACAAGACACGCTAAATGATAATGATCATATTTTTCATTTTGCCGATTAAAAAAAAAACTTTTTTTTAATTCAACGAAAAATCACTCACTAAATCTAACCTACTATTCTACTTACCCCAATAACTCTAGACAAACAACATGCTTCGAGAAAGAAGCCCAATTAAAAGTTCCAATACTTCCGACCAAAATGAATCGCTTTTATAGAGCACAGGTAAAGCCACACACACGCCGAACTACGGCATCGTTTCCCGAAATTAAAACCTTCAATTTCGGTTAAGGTGCATGCACACGATCGACTTTGCCGAAGTTCGTTGAAGTGAAAACTGATTCGGCTTGCAATTTTTATTAACTTTTATTAACTGTCACCAGGATTTTAAATGGGTTTTGTTGAATCTTTTGGTAATCCGAGAAATGATTTAAATTGGATCTCCTGTGTTTTTTTAAAACCAGTATTAAAAAAAAAACATATTATGTTGGTATTGATTCCAATATACAATAAACACTAAAACCCAGTCTATACAGGATTATTATAATACACATGTAAACGTTTTACTACTAATTTTCGCGAATTTTTACCTTTATATATATAAGCCCGACGTTATAATGTGTTTTGATTTTGAAAAAGACAATATACAGGATTATGTTAGTCTAAAATAACCATAAAAGATTGAATCAGATTACATGAATGAAAAATAATATCAACAGTGTTTCAAAAGGCTTTCAGCACGTTTTCGGGCATCATTTAAGGCAAAAACTTTATGTAGCTATCACGAATTTATATGTTTCAAACATTTTTTTTTTTTTGTTATTCAACTATCAATTTTATTTTGAACTAGCTGTGCCCGCGGCATCGCTCACGTCACCACGTATTCTTTCCTTCCGCGAACAGCAACTCATAATCTATCCTAGGTACCGAGAGTTAATATCCTTAAGATAAAAAAATATATTTCATCTTTGAGGTCTCAATTAGGCGATGGACAAAATGTGATGGTCACAAACGATGGAAACAAAAGTGAGAATGTGCAAAAACACGTTAAAATACTGAAAAATACTGTAAACGCTTGAATTTAATGTATTCAGCAATACAAACAGAAAGACTGTGCGCTTCGATAATCTTCATGTTTCCGAAATATTTGGAATTCGATATGTAAAGTAAAAATTAACCCACGCTGATTTTTATTGATTTTTTTTCGTTTTGCGCTCATCGCATACAGACGTGCACATCAATGCAGTATAAAAATAAATAAATTAACGCTTGTATTAAATTCTGACCCAGTTTAAGTGTATTAGCTTGCTATAACAAAACAACGTAGTAAGCGGTTTTTGACTCAGAATGGTGGTCTGACTAGATTATAAATAATTTTTATAAGCTGAAAAATGGCCAGCAGCCCCTTTAATCCGAGTGGGATGACACCACGCAGCCCTCCGTCAACTCCAACACCGAGACCACCTCAACAACCAAAGCAGCACCAAGAGGAAGCCGTTGAACCTATCAGTACTGCGGAGATTCAGAACTGGTTGGGGACCATCGAAGACCACCTGAATGAGGTATTTTGTATTGCTTCTGAGGGAAAGCTTAATTCTGAACAGAAGCAAAGAATTGGCAATCTCTGCCGAAAAGTTGGACATGGTGTTTCGCAATTGGCTGTTCAATACCAGTCGCTGAAATCAAGAGCCCTACAAACACATACCGCCTTGAAAACTATGACCGAAGCTCGAGACCTAGCGGACTGTCTAGCAGAGATGAACCGCACGATTCAGGAGTCCTGTACGAGGCAGGCTGCAACTCCTACATCTTTTGCCGATATGGTGAAGAAGGGATCTAGCAGTTTTATTCGCCCTAATAATCTTAGCTCCGTGGCGATTTTTCCATGCGACAGCACCAAGACCAGTGATGAAACCAAGAACATGGTACAAAAAATCATATGCCCTGGTGAAATGAAGCTGAAAGTACGAGGCGTACGTAAAATAGGAAAAGGAGGACTTATCATCAGCACTGAGACCAAGGATGACCTAGATAAGCTCAAACAAACAGTCCAAATCGCTTCGTCAGGCCTTACCGTCGACGAACCTCGGAAGCGCAAACCTCGCATTATTGTATTAGGAGTTCCCGCATCAATGGCCGAAAATGAGGTTTATAAATGCATTTACGACCAGAACATAACGGACAAGCTGCCAATGACCCTAGATACATTTATGACCTCAATTAAACTTAGCCACAAATCTGGGAGGAAAGATGCTGAGAGCTGTAATTACATAATAGAAGTTTCAGCCGTCATTCGCAAGGCCCTCATCACGCAGGAGAGATTATTTATAAATTGGACGTCCTGTCCGGTACGAGACTTCACACTGGTAACGAGATGTTACAAGTGCCAGCAGTACGGTCATGCATCCAAGACATGTAAGGTCGCTGTCCCGACTTGTGGCCATTGCGGTGAAGAAGGACACTCTAGCCAAGACTGTGCAAAAAAAGCTGACGATCCAAAATGTGCTACATGCATGCGCTTTAAAAAACAAGCCAACCACAAGACGGGAGACGCAGTTTGTCCAGCTAAACTTGCAGCCGAATACAGGTACATTAACTCGATTGACTATGAAGGCGCCTAAGAGCGCCACTTAATTGTTTAAATCTTAGACGTAATTTATTGTAATTTAGTGTTACTTTTAAGTAGAATGGATATTAATTTAATTACAGATATAGATAACTCATTTTTAACCGAGTCAAAGTCATGTGAGGTTGAGGACTGCAATCAATATCTCTCCCAGTATCAAAAGTCACTAACCATACTAACCCAAAACATACGAAGTATTTATAAAAATATAGATAGCTTTAACATTTTTCTTCATAGACTTAACTTTAATTGTGATGTTATGGTTTTAACAGAATGCTGGCTATCAAAGCGCCACGATAACCTCCCGACAATACCAGGATACAACTTATTGTACACTAAAATTAATCACAATCAAAATGATGGTGTCGTTGTCTTTGCTAAAGAATCATTAAAGGTCAAAGTCGAAGAACCTGATCTACAAGATTGTAATAGTAATTGCCTTATCATCAAAATTGGTACAACCACAGCGATAATTGCTTTGTATAGATCTCCCTCCGCAAGAAACCTTGCCTCTTTCCACAGTTCCCTAAACCAGATCTTTCAATCACTTAGCCCATTTAATAATGTAATACTAACAGGTGATATTAACATTAACATTGGCTCTGAAAACTGCGACGCAGGGATACAAGATTACCTTAACATCTGCTCCTACCATGGTTTTCTGCCTACTCACACATTGCCTACTCATCAGAGCGGTTCTTGCCTCGACCATATGATGATTAAAACCACTCATTCATTCATTACGCTTGTTACTAACTCAACAATAACCGACCACCATTCTGTCTTACTAGCCGTAAATTTAACGCTGCCTAAGCAAAATCGCCCCCAGACAAAATCTAAATTAAACATAAAAAAACTCGAATATGATTTATGCAACATTGATTATAGCCTAGTTTACAATACTGCTGACGCTAATTCAGCTTTATCGTACTTAATAAAATATGTCCAACAAGCAATATTGCGTAATACGACAGTTGTGTCAATAAATAATCGTCTTCATAATATTAAACCTTGGATTACTCCTGGACTAATTCGGTGCATAAGGCACAGAGATAAACTTCATCAGAGAACTAAGAAATTTCCAGATAATTTAATAATTCTAAACACCTATAAAAGATACAGGAATTTCTGCAACAATCTCTTAAAGAAGCTTAAAAATAATTACGATAAAAATGAATTAAATAAAGCAGGCAACAATACCAAGCAAATTTGGAAGCATATTAAAAACGTCACCTACATGACTAAACAACGTGAATCAAATTCGAGGTTACTGCTTACTAATTCTTCACCCCTCATATCAGCTAACAAAGTAAATAACTTTTTTGTTAATGTTGGGAAAACTTTGGCCGAACAGATTACGAAACATTGCGCCCAACCATCTTTCGAAAAACTCAACAACAGCTGTAACCTGAAGTCATTTGTTATGCTGGATACTGACGAAAACGAAATATCCCGAATAATTTCTGGCCTTAAAGATGACTGTGCAGTTGGATGGGATAATATAAGCAACAAGATCCTTAAACTCTTTAAGCATATATTGGCACCTCCTTTAACGCATATATTTCGAATCTGTCTTTCCGAAGGAATTTTCCCTAACTGTCTTAAAAAGGCTGTTGTTATCCCTGTCTATAAATCTGGAGACAGGGACCTGGTTAATAACTATAGGCCAATATCATTACTCCCCTCAATCTCAAAAATACTTGAGAAAATTATAAACAGCAGACTAGTTAGCTTCCTGGAAAAAAACAACATCTTGTCACGAGCGCAATTTGGCTTTAGAGCCAAATTATCCACAGCCGAGGCGGTGCATAGTCTTACCGATTATATCTCAGAAGAGCTGGGCAAAGGAAACCAGGTCATGGGAGTCTTCCTTGATTTAGCGAAAGCTTTTGACACTGTCTCTGTTTCTGTGCTTCTAAGGAAATTAGAGGCCATAGGAATAAGGGGCACGCCGCTGACATTACTTGCTGACTACTTAAACGACCGATGCCAATGTGTTAGGATTGACAATTTTACGAGCGATGAGCAGAAAAACACTGGATTTGGTGTTCCCCAGGGAAGTATTTTGGGCCCTACCCTATTCCTGGTTTATATTAACGACTTGTGTAACCTAAATATCAAGCACGGCAAAATCATATCATATGCTGACGACACGGCGCTAATATTTACTGCTGAAAACAGTAGCGAACTGTTTGAAAACGCTCAAGTCGGCTTTAATACTGTGACTAATTGGCTTCAAAGCAATTTACTAACACTAAATGCTGACAAGACAAAATACATACACTTCTCCATGCGAAAACCTCCACTGAACACTGCTAACTTCCATGTATATGCCCATCAATGTGATGATAGGTCAGTCAACATGTGCAATTGTCCTTCTATCCACAAAACCAGTAATATTAAATACTTAGGGGTTATAATAGACAACACACTCTCTTTTAGGTATCATATTGAAAGTCTGGTTAAAAGAGTGCGAAAATTAATATTTGTATTTAAAAAAATACGAACTTTTGCAGATTCCAAATTAATCAGACAAGTTTATTTCGCCCTATGTCAATCTATAATTCATTACTGTATCATTTCATGGGGTGGCGCATCAAAAACTATCCTGCTTCCCCTTGAAAGGGCTCAAAGAGCAATTTTAAAGGTAGCAAATTTCCATCCCTTTTACTTTCCCACAGATCAGCTGTATAAATCCTGCAATGTGCTGACTGTGCGCCAGCTATTCATTATGCACTTAGTTTTAAAACAGCACACCATGCTCACGTACAATGCTGACAATACTAACAAAAGACGGAAAGATATAGTATGCTTTTCTAATGCAACCTCCAAACATGTCTTTGTGGAAAGATTCTTTTCATTTTTAGGCCCATTTCTGTACAATAGATTAAATAGAAAACTAAGTATATATAAGTTAAACTATTTTAGCTGTAAAAATTCTATTATTACTTTTTTACAACCCATATCCTATGCACAGACAGAAGATTTACTTGTTGTCTGCAAGTAAACTGCTGACATTTGTTTGTTTATTTTCTATGTAAGTCGCAATTTTAGTAATTTATTTCTCTTTCGATGTTAATTTATTTATTTATTTTAAGTAGATAATTATGCACCTCCTAGCCTGAAACACAGGTTCCACCTAGTTCAGGCAATACGCAACTGTGCTCTATTTTATTTGTTATGATACGTAATTGTAAATGTGCCCCTTTTTATAAATAAACGATTTATTATTATTATTATTATTATTATTCCAAAACCATTTGGAGATTTTAGAGTCCTAAGCCTTATTTTTAGGGTTCCGTAGCCAAAGGGTAAAAACGGAACCCTATTACTAAGACTTCGTTGTCTGTCCGTCTGTCCGTCTGTCCGTCTGTCTGTCACCAGGCTGTATCTCATGAACCGTGATAGCTAGACAGTTGAAATTTTCACAGATGATGTATTTCTGTTGCCGCTATAACAACAAATACTAAAAACAGAATTAAATCAATATTTAAGGGGGGCTCCCATCTGGGTTTCAGCGCAGGTAAAGCTGCTGGAGCCCAGACCTCTGAGGTGCTATCGCTGCCACGTGGGACACCACGTGTCAGTACAGTGCGCCTCGGAGGTTGACCGCAGCGGACTCTGCTTCCGCTGCAGTCAGCCCGGCCATGTGTCCGCAGCTTGCTGCGCCACGCCGCACTGCGGTGCATGTGCGGCAGCCGGCAAGCCAGCCGACCACCGGGCTGGGAGCAAGACCTGCGCTCCGCCCACCAAGGCCACCAGAGGCAAGGGTAGGCCCTCCGCCGCCACCACCACCACCGTCGCCACCGCCGCAGCCGCAACTGCCACCGCCGCTGCCACTGTCGCCGCCACAGAGGGGCCCTCGCAGGGGGCTAGGGAGGAAGCGGTAACGGAGTGCCAATAACGGCCCCATTACGCTTCCTCCAAGCGAACATCAACCACTGCGCCTGCGCTCAGGATCTGTTGCTCCAGAGCATGGCGCAGTGGTTGATTAACATTGCTGTGGTCGCTGAGCCGTATTTTGTCCTCCCCAGGGAAGACTGGGTGGCGGACCTTAGCGGCTCAGTGACCATAGTGTCGTCGGCCGCCGCCGGTACCCCGACCCTTGAAGGGGTCAGGAGGGGTCGGGGGTGCGTAGCAGCCCGGTTCGGGGAGATCGTAGTGGTGGGAGTATACTTCTCCCCGAGCCGAACTCTCGCCGAGTTCCACAACTCTCTCGCAGAGTTGAGTGTTGTCGTCGGAAACCATTCCCTCCCCGTGCTTGTCCTCGGGGACTTCAATGCCAAGAACTTGGCTTGGGGTTCTCGTTGCACAGACGTGCGGGGAAGGATGGTGGAAGACTGGGCCCTGGAGAAGGGCCTGGTCGTCCTAAATCGGGGTTCTGTCCCCACGTGTGTGCGGATGCGGGGCGAGTCGGTGGTGGACATTTCGTTCGCTAGCCCCGCTCTGTCACCGCGTGTCATTGACTGGCGTGTTATGGAGGGGGTGGAGACCTATTCCGACCACCGGTACATCCGGTTCGACGTCTCCACCCAGACCTCAAGCGCGCCGGTCCAACAGGCCCCGAGTGGTCCGCGTTGGGCGCTGAAGCAGCTGGACCGGGAGCTCCTCCTGGAAGCCTCGATCGTGCAGGCCTGGGTGACATCACCGGACAGGCCTGCCGACGTCAACAATGAGGCAGGATGGTTCCAGGAGGCCATGTCCAATATATGTGACGTGGCAATGCCCCGAGTCCGGCCAGGAAGCGCCCGGCGTCAAGTGTACTGGTGGTCGCGCGAGCTGACGTCTCTGCGCGAGGCGTGCGTGGCTGCGCGATACCTGTACGCCAGGCATCGCAGGCTCCGCATCCGCCCACCCGATGCGGCAACCATTGAGGCGGAGCTTTATGAGGGGTACAGAGCGGCGAAGACCGCCCTCCGCGAGGCTGTCCTGCGGGCCAGGGACCTGGCCCACGAGGAGTTGCTGGGGACTCTCGACAGAGATCCGTGGGGGCGCCCTTACAAATTGGTGCGGGATAAACTCCGCCCCTGGGCCCCCCTACTGACGCAGAGTCTCCGGCCTGAGCTCGTGGAGGACGTGGTGAGCACTCTGTTCCCTTCGCGAGGGGATCATCCACCCCCGCCTATGGCTCCGCCACCTGCGATGCTGGAAGCGGACCAACAGGACGACGACGACAACGCTCCAGAAGTGACTGGGGTAGACCTGAGAGTGGCGGTACGCAGGCTCAGTGCCAAAAATACCGCCCCGGGACCCGACGGCTTGCCTGGCAAAGCCTGGGTCCTGGCCTTGGAGGCTCTCGGGCCCCGACTGGAGGGGCTCCTAAGCGCATGCTTGGAGAGAGGCCAGTTCCCGCTTCGTTGGAAGACGGGGAAGCTGGTCCTCATCCGGAAGCCGGGGCGCCCTGCGGACTCTCCGTCCGCATACCGGCCCGTGGTGCTGCTCGACGAGGTGGGCAAGCTCTTTGAAAGAGTCATTGCAAACCGCCTCGCCGAGCACCTTGCGGGGACTGGGCCGGACCTTGCGGAACACCAGTTTGGTTTCCGCAAGGGGCGCTCTACGGTGGACGCCATCATGCGCGTGAGAGCCCTCACGACGGGGGATGCGGTGTCCAGGGGTGGGGTTGTCTTGGCGGTGTCTCTCGACATCGCCAACGCCTTCAACTCCATGCCCTGGAGCTGCATTAGGGAGGCACTCCGGTATCACCGGGTGCCGACCTACCTCCGTCGAGTGGTCGGGGACTATCTGACGGACAGAGCCGTCATCTACCCCGGTCGCAGCGGAGAATGGAACCGGCGAGAGATGTCGTGCGGTGTTCCGCAGGGATCGGTCCTAGGGCCGTCCTTGTGGAACATCGGTTACGACTGGGTGCTGCGCGCCGACCTCCCTAGTGGTGTCAGCGTAGTTTGCTACGCTGACGACACGCTGGTGCTGGCCCAGGGGAGGTCGCACGAGGCGGCGGCCGAAGTGATGACACGCGGGGTTGCGACAGTCGTTGAGAGGATCCGGCAACTGGGTCTCGAGGTGGCATTGCACAAGTCCGAGGCCATGTGCTTTCATGGGCCTCGGAATGCGCCACCTCCGGGATCCTTACTCACGGTAGGAGGGGTATCCATCAGTGTCGAGTCGACTTTGAAGTACCTAGGACTCGTCCTCGACAGCCGGTGGAACTTCGTGGAGCACTTCCGACGTTTGGCCCCCAAACTGGAACGGACTGGGGCTGCCTTCAGGCGGCTCCTGCCCAACCTGGGGGGGCCGAACGCCTCCTGCCGGAGGCTCTACGCGGGAGTCGTGCGGTCCATGGCCCTTTACGGGGCCCCGGTGTGGGCGCGTTCTTTGAGGCGGCGTGCCGCCCACTACCTGAACGCGCCCCAAAAGGTAGTAGCCGTAAGGCTGGCCCGGGGCTACCGCACGATTGCCCGCGAGGCGGCGAGCCTCCTTGCCGGATTGCCGCCATGGGATCTGGAGGCGATAGTCCTCGCGCGCCTGCATGAATGGCGCGCGGAGGCGCTACGCCGGGGGGAAACTCCGCTGCAGCGACAAATTGTCGCTCAGCGGACAGACTTCCGGCGGGATCTCATGGCGACATGGAGAGAGCGACTGTCGCAACCCCGTGCAGGGCACGCCACAATAGTGGCGATAAGTCCCCTCTTTGAGGAGTGGCTTGAGAGACGCCACGGCGTCCTCACCTTCCGCCTGACGCAGGTCCTCACCGGACACGGAGTGTTCGGGAGGTTCCTGCACCGAATCGGGCGGGAGGAAACGCCCGGGTGCTTCCATTGTGAGGATCGACCGGAGGACACGGTGGAACACACGGTGGAGGTGTGCCCCGCGTGGGCGGAGCACCGCCGTGTCCTCGAAGCGGCGATCGGCGGCGGCGACCTCTCGCGTCCGGCCCTGGTGCAAGCCATGGTCCGGAGCGAGACGGAATGGGACGCCGTCACCTCCTTCTGCGAAGCAGTAATGCTAGAGAAGGAGGTGGCGGAACGTGAGAGGGAGAGAACCTCTCAACGTCCCGGCCGCCGCGGGAGACGCCCCGGGCGTCGGGGGCCACCACCACGTAGCCCCCGGCCACCGTAGGCGCGGGCCTGTGGACGGTGAGCTATGGGCTAGCTCGCCGTCCGTCCGTCTCATGACATGACGACAGGCCGTGTCGACGGCGCGTTAGTGTTCCACGCGCGCCTTAAAGAGAGTCAGCAAAAAGGAAGGGGTCCGTAAGGACCGATGCCTGCCGGGGTTGCGGGACTATTCGAAAGAGATACCGTGGCCCCGGAACACAAAGGGCGATGAAGGAACATGGATGGGTTTTAGTCAGTAAAAGTCTGACACTCCCTCCTGCTCCGCCCAGAGCGGGAGGGGTTATTTGATGATTTCCCATCCGAAAAAAAAAAAAAAAAAAAAAAAAAAAAAAAAAAAAAAAAGGGGGGCTCCCATACAACAAACGTGATTTTTTTGCAGTTTTGTCTAATTTTTTTAAATTTTGGTACGGAACCCTTCGTGCGCGAGTCCGACTCGCACTTGGCCGGTTTTTTTTTCTATTTTTAGCTCTATAAATCACAAGATTGTGTTTATTTTCACAATAATACATGTAAAAATTTGACTTTCATTTGACCTCTAAATGACGTCATAACGTAGCCTGAACAGACTACTTCCTTCGCGCTTTTCAAGATAAATTAAAAAAAAAAACTGTTAGTCTGTCATACCGTCAGTGTCAAAGTGTCAATGCTAGTTATTAGAGATGGATCGCGCGCTGCCATAATTTCTCTTTCTCTGCGTTAATTCTTTGTATGCGACAGACCTTGCTTTCCCGTTGGACTTTGATACTTACTGCAACATTGATCGACCATTGCATGCTTAACGGAACTGCCTGCCTATTGTTTGGATTAGTAAATAGGCTATTTGTTGTAGTGTTTCTGCATGACGGTGTCTTGCTTCGTAGCATTTAACACCAGTTGTCGATAACAGATTCATTGCACGAAAATGCAGCACGGATAATGGTAGAAATTAAATTTGCTAAAAATCGTAGGAAAAGTAACTCAAACAATAAGTTCACATCACAGCTACGATCACAGCATTCACATTTCACAACAAACAAAATAAAAAATCATATCTGACAAGTGTCAACTGTTGTCTGACAAGTTTGAAGTTGTCTATTAGTTTTTTGTATGTACTGAAAACGTGGCAAAGACTTAAGGTGACACAGCTCACAGGCTCGAACTCATTGGTGGGCGTGACCAAAAAGCACGCTGTCTCACCTGGCATCGTGCCCGACAGAGATAGTATCAGTGATGAGCAGTTAGACGCTAGTCTTCACGCACGTCTAGTTCGTACGTACACACACAGCGTTCCGAACCGTTCCGAACAAAAACGAAGTTACACGATGCACACAATTGATATGAAAAAACAGTAGCGTTTGTCTTTCTTGAGTACATGTACTGCTCTGCTAGAGTATGCTCTCCAGCAGAGCCACAATCAATGTCTATTTTATTATTACATATTGCACGTAGGTACACACGCACGTACGTTAGCCATGGGGTATCCGGCAGAGTAGAATAGAACCAACCCATTACACTCACGGGTGTCGTATAAGGCGACTAATGTCTGAGGCAGAATACCTTGTGCCTCCGTAGACCTGAGAATGGGCAGCAGCGTTTTCTGCTAGTCTTACATCACTGCGATCTCCAATCCGCCTGCCAAGCGTGGAGATTACGGCAAATTCCTCCCATCATGGGAGAGGCTTATGTCCGGCAGTGGACGTTGTGGGCTGTTGTTGTTTCACGTACAGCGATAACGATATACGTTGATACGTTGATGTACGTTTGACGTACATCATTTTAAGATATAATTGATCGATTTCTAAGATAGTGGCTCCGTGGTACAGCATGACACCATTCGACGCCAGCTCGAATCGCCGAGAAATCAGCAAGTAGGTATCTACCAACTCGTACTAAAGTAGTAGGCGCTGCGTCATCGTTTTGTATAGCTCAACATAAAAGAGTAGAAATTAAATATTTGGGAACTAAAATTTTTCATTTTCTGGCAACATCTAAAATTAGTACTTGAGCTGTCAATTCTTCTCGATCGGTTTCTTTTTTCATTAGAATTTTTGTTTTTGTGTGTTATTTCTGAGTGTGGACAGGAAAACAGCGACATATCATGAATAAGGTAATTCGTGGAGGTGCCCGTGAAATAATGTTTAAGTTTTCATGCGGTTTTTGACCGAATTACAAGCTGGGAAGCTGCTATCCTACTTCGAAGATGTTTGCCATCGTACAGCAGATTTTACTGGTAAGTAACTATTGAAAGTTGCAGTAAACGTTAATTACAAACGATTATTACATTCAGGGAGCAAAATTTTCGATCTAAATGGTATTTACAAATTAGTTGTCTACCATTTTTGAGGTTATGCTAAGATAAACAAATACCCTTGTAGTTATAGCGCGACTTAACAACATTGATAGTAAGGCAACAACATTTAATGTAATTAATTGCGTATTACCAAATACGTTTTTTGCTATACCATATTTGTTGAAGCAACCGACTAATGGAAAGAAACAATTTTAAAATATTTTCACGTTATGAACATATTTGCGCGGGACTTTTTTCGTCGGACTGATAGCAGTTATATTATTTAAGAAGATAGAGCACTAATTTAAAGTTGTATCTATAACCATTTTCCAGCGTCGATAGCGCCAAAAGCGTATATTTTTTGCAACGAACCGCTCCGAACGCGCTAACGATTTGCGAATTATTCGCAAAAACTCGCAATTCTATAAAAACACTTGACGATCGCAAACTACAAGAGATATAGCTATATAAACTCTACAATGAATAGCTGAATAGATATGGAACCTATTTAACCAAAAATAAAGATAAATAATTATAATTTGATACCCTAAAAATTATGTAGAACTTGATTCACACCGATAAAAACGGACATTTCGCTAATAAATTATTAATTTGTGGTTAAACTATTAACTTTTTTAGTATTTTTTAATATTTAAAAATAAACTAGATTATATTACCTTTCCAATAAGCTTATGCTAATAACATGCTTTGTTTGTTTTAGGTGTTTCTGTAAGCACAGTGCGCAGAATTTTGCAAAACGGCGGGAAATTCTCGACTCGAACTATACACAGAAAGGGTTGCCCCTCATAATATATATTTGAGTGAACTTGTAGTTTTATTACTATTACGTACCAAATCTATTTATTATCTATGAGGAACTTATTTAAAAGCAATGAATTATAAACATATTTAAAATAATTATTTTCTCATTATTTATAGCTATTAGACCAATAATACTATTCAAGTATCAAGATCAGTTAGGTCGTACTAACTGGGTTGCCACCTGAGCGATCGCAGCGCCCTCATTTAATTTCTACTCTTTTGTGTTGCACTATACCTGTATGGCTCTCTAAGAACCTAATATAGATTGCTTATTATGTTTAGTTTTCCACGGGTGGTCATGCATGCAGCGATCGCTCAAGAGTTCACGACGCTGCCGCCGCGACGACACATGCTTACTTGAAAGTTCATCGCAGTTTATGTCCGATTGCAGCAGCATAACCAGCCTATAATGCTCCCACTGCTGGGACACAGAGCTCCTCTCTGTGAGAGGGAATGCGGGCCCAGTGCGGGTTGGTCTTATGTCAGAGTGGATACCTAATTATTGTAATTAGTTTTGCCTACATAAATTGTTTTACAAAAATACTTACCTGTCTTTTTACTTTTTTAGGTTTATAATTATGCTCAATATCACTAAATGTAAACAAATGTTTTCATCAAGACAAATGACAAATCAAGATTTTTTTCTTAGTATTTACATTTTAGAGTCCATGACAAAAATAATAGTCAATTTCGTCAGACGGACAGACAGACAGATGGACGGACTGACAGACGAACAGACAGGTGGATAGACAGACGAACCGACAGACGGACAGACAGATGGACAGCGGAGCCTTAGTAATAGGGTGCCGTTTTTACCCTTTGCAGTTTGTCTATGTCACATGAAGGAAATTAAAAAAGCTATTGGCATACTTTTAGAGCATGAAAAGTGAAAACTACTTAAATATGTATAGAAAACGATTATAGAATAATTTAATGCCCAAAAAGTATACATATTTTCATTAGTCAATTTAGTCAGACGGCCAGACAGACAGATGGACAGCCAGACGGACAGACAGACAGACAGACAGACAGACGGACAGATATACAGACGGACAGACAGATGGACAGCGGAGTCTTAGTGATAGGGTCCCTTTTTACCCTTTGGAGTTTGTCTTTGTCACATGAAGGAAATTAAAAAAAAAACTAATTACTTTAACTCCTTAGAGACTAAAAGGGTCACTTTAGTCCCACTTCGTAGGGCTATAATGGCGTACTTTTAGAGCGTGAGAAGTGAAATCTACAATGTATAGAAATCGAATAAAGAATAATTGAATGCCCAAAAAGTATACATATTTTTGTTACTAAAAATATATATTTTTTTAGTTAGCCTATTCTGTCCCACTGCTGGACAAAGGCCTCCCACATTCCTTTCCAACTCTCCCGGTGTTTTGCCTCCTCCGGCCAATCAGTCAGGAACGAGTCCGTAAAAAAAATATTATTATACATAAATATTTAAAATGTAATAAATTTACATTTTTAATTTTTTATTAACAAAATTATAAATAAAATTAAAAGCATATAAAATAGGTAGCCCGCCAGCATTGGGAACAGGGTCCAAGCTGCTGGTGGTTAGGGCTCTTGAGAGAGGAACCTCCTAACAACACGCGCCGTGTCCAGAAGAACTGCTTTCTGAATCAAGCGCTTGATCCAGCTGCCTAGCGAGGGTCACCTCAGATGTTAGTTGAGGCTCTTGTCCAATTAAATTATTATTATTATGGAATTACATAATAACACAATTACTGACATTGTTTCTTTTTACGTCTGCGGTGTGTAATTACCGCCACTATAGCTCAAAATAAATTATTCCTAATAAACAGAAAAATAGTAAGGTATTTATGGTACTAGCCGTGCCGTGCCGTGCCGTGTGGTATCCGGCAGAGTAGAATAGAACCAACCCATTACACTCATGGGTGTCGTATAAGGCGACTAATGTCTGAGGCAGAACACCTTGCGCCTCCGTAGACCAGAGAATGGGCAGCAGCGTTTTCTGTTAGTCTTTCATCACTGCGATCTCCAATCCGCCTGCCAAGCGTGGAGATAACGGCAAATTCCTCCCATAATGGGAGAGGCTTATGTCCAGCAGTGGACGTTATGGGCTGTTGTTGTTGTTGTATGGTACTAGTGTGGAAAGTTGGTTTTTACAAACGAGTAGACGAATGTAACCGTAATTTACGCACGTGTACATTGTAATACAAGGGGCTAAAATGACCCATTATACACGAGGTAGTGAATAGGAACCGAGTTATAATGGGATTTTAGAACGAGTTATAATGGGATATTAGTGTGTCACACTGTAATTTTTACTTTGAGTGGGAGAAAAATAGTCAATTTAGTCAGACGGATAGACGGACGGACAGACAGGCGGACAGACAGACTGACAGACAGACGAACAGACAGACGGACGGACAGACAGACTGACATACAGACAGACGGACAGACAGATGGACAGCGGAGTCTTTGTAATAGGGTTCCGTTTTGAAAGCTATAGCTCTTATAATGGGATTTTAGTGTTACACTGTACTTTTCACTTTGAGAGCGAGAAAAATAGCTGTCAATTTAGTCAGACGGACAGACAGATGGATGGACAGAGCGATGGACAGACAGACGGACATACAGACAGACAGATGGACAGCGGAGTCTTAGTAAATAGGGTAACGTTTTTAATGCTATAGCTCTTATAATAATTTTCTAAAGCACATACATATTTTCCCTATTTGTCTTAGTTTATTTGAATAATTTCGCAGTACTGCATTCTATTTTTCTTACATATGTGAACATTAGGACCATACACCATTGCGTCTCTTAGAGCGTTTATTACACTGCTATCTCCATCACTAATTACCTTAGTATACATGAGCCCGTGCAACTGCATGCTTACTTTGCATCCATCTACACCTGACAAGTTTTTTTTTAAATACAATGTTTTAATGTAAGATTACACCTCCACAACCCCCGTACTATTCAATCCATACATCAGCACAATGTTTTGAATGCGTTACATTGAGTTGTAACACAAAACATGATTTTTCACCCCAAAAAAGTCGTTTGATGTACAGAATGCTTGGTTGACTGACGGCTTCGTGAGGAGGTCTTTTGCACCCTGTATTCATGACGTGTCATCAATTCATCCTGCGTGGTCCTGTAAACGTATAACTCAATTAGAATATGCAAAAAACTAACAAAATAGTGCATTGTAAACATAGTCAATTTAGTCTGAAGGACAGACAGTTGGACAGACAGACGGACATACAGACGGCTAGACAGACAGATGGACAGACAGACAGATAGACACACAGATGGGCAGACAGACGGACAAACAAACAGACGGACATACAGACGGATAGACAACAGATGGACAGACAGACAGAGGGATAGAAAGATAGTTGGCCTGACAGACAGACAGACGGACAGACAGACATGGGCAGACAGACAGAATGGCGGATAGAAAGAAAGATGATAGACAGACAGACGGATAGACAGACGCACAGACAGACGGATAGACAGACATGGACAGACAGACGGATAGGCAGCGGAGTCTTAGTAATCATAGGGTACTGTTTTTACCCTTTGGAGTTTGTCTATGTCACATGAAAGAAATTAAAAAAAAAAAACTTTTACTTTTTAGAGACTAAAAAGGTTACTTTAGTCCCTGATGGACTAAAGATGACTAGCGATAGCATAAATTATTATTCACAGAAAACACGGTTTAGTTTTCAGACATTTTATTGAGAACTGTTGTCATGCCTACAAACAAAGTCACTATGTGACAGATTATATACCATGAAGGTATCAACCTCCAACAGTCCCGCTTCGTAGGGCTATATTGGCGTACTTTTAGAGCATGAGAAGTGAAATAATAGATTGTACATCAAGTGCATAAAATGCACCATTTCACGAGACTTTTTTTTTTTGTTAAATGGAGTGTAAGGTTTGGTCAGTACATGAGGAATATCGGAACTAATCTATTCACATTGTGCAGACATTGCTTCATGTGCTTCTGCTGCACAGGTATCTTGCCCGAAATCTTGTGTTGATCTAAAAAAAAAATGGATTACACAGGGTCAAATTAAATGAGTTAGCGAAACTCCGCACATAAAAATCAAAAGCTATTTTTTTCGGGTCAACGATACACACAGCACAGCGGGTCTAAAATAGCCGCTATAGCAGAATCTACGCAGAATCTTAGCATGAATCACGTTAAAAAATTTAAATTCTTAAAATGGACTTTATGTCAATAACTATAAAGTCCATTTTAAGAATTATAATTTTTAACGTGATTTACAAAACGATTCTGCTAAATCGGCATTTTAGACCCCCGGTACAGATTTCATAAGTTTTTACCGTGCCGGAAGTGCCAGAGGTTGGTTTTATATATGTTTAGGCACCAAGAGCAGCGAGCGGTGGCCCAGTGGTGGCGGCCCCGACTTACGAACAGTAAGTCATGGGTTCGAACCCAGACAGGCGCTTTACTTTGTATAATTTATTTCAACACCACTGCTCTCAAAGCGGTGAAGGAAAACATCGTGAGGAAACCGGAATGTCCTACAACCAAAAATTCGAAGACATGTGACATCTTCTAACCCGCACTGGCCCGCGTGGTGGATTATAGCCCATTACCTCCTTTGCCTCTTAGAGAGGAGGCCTGTGTCCCAGCAGTGGGAACATTAATAGGCTGATGATGAGGCACCTACTATTTGCGCAACCATTTCCATTTACATACTGATACCGATACTGTTAGCCTGCGTCATCCCACTGTTGGGCAAAGGCCTCTCCCCATTTACATAAGCATACAAAATAAAAGTCACTAGCGCATTGGACCGTGCTTAGATCGACTGTCTTGCTTACATAGGGGGGCACCCTACTGCCTATACACAAAGCCGCGCCGCCGGCCACCATGGGTAAAGTAAGCCTGCGACGCTACGTGTAGAGAATAGCACTAATGGTTGAAGTCACCATCGACACGTGCCTCTGATGTCGATGCCGCGTGTCGCTCGTGTGTAAGAACACTAAATAGATTAGGTGCAACAAATTATATGACTTACCCATTGTTAATTTGTAGTTATTCACACCTGTTCTTCAATGAACCAACACAATATCACTAGCAGAGCGTCCACTCAAACCAAAAATTAATTTTTTTATCAAAAATCCGGAGTCCAAACAGTTATACGTCAAACGTCACACGAATGACATAGGCTTTAGAAGCAGATTCGAAATTTCGAATATAACTGGAATAGGGTGGAGTCTCCTAGTATTAGCCTCCTCCTAAAATCGGCCTTTTCTAGAAAAAGTAACATAACTATAAAATTTGCCCTAAAATCATAATACTTTTCATGCAAAAACGACTCTATATCCGTATGGATATAGAGTCGTTTTTAAATGTGTTTTTTAAATTACATTTCATTTTAAAATCTTCATGATGAGAAACATTTGAAATTTATTTATTATTTTATACTATCTGTCATTTCGAATTACATTCAAACGTTGAATACATTTTTGTAATCATCTTTTAAAACCCTTCATTTTGATACCCCACTCGATGGTATTAGAAGAAAAAAAACAACAATATGGCACCCCAAATCCACGATTTTTTTTTTTTGCAAGAAATCAAAAGCACTTAAAAATTACAAGTAGTCAAAGTTCAAAAAAAGTTGACACTGTCGATAATTGGTACCACCACCCTACGCGCGTATGACATATTGTTAATGTGTGCGTGACCGCCGCACCGCAGCGGGGGAAACATTGATTTCTTTCTTTCTTTCTTTCTTTCTTTGGAAAATCGGGTTTTATGAAAAAACCACTGCATAAATCAATTACAAGTAAAATTTATTGAATTCTTCGATAATTGTGCTGTGTCGGTACCGACTTTGTTTTGGAAATTTGACACTTGGAACAGAATAGTAAAATAAAAAGCCATTCAAAAGTTACGAGCTACCAAAGATTAATTTTTATTGCCAATTTTAACGTAAATTTGGGCGTAAATTAGTAATAAAAGAAGTGTCAAATTTCCAAAACAAAGTCGGTACCGACACAGCACAATTATCGAAGAATTCAATAAATTTTATTTGATAATGATTTATGCAGTGGTTTTTTCATAAAATTCGATTTCCCAAAAGCCTTTTCATATTTTTTTACGCGCGCCTTTTACTATGAATTTTCGTGCATCTCACTGAATATTGTTTCCCCCGGTGCGGTGCGGGAGGGGGACACGCGATATTGACATGTCATTCGTTTGATAGAAGTACAAGTCCTATATTTCTGTCCTTTTCATTTTATGCATGACGTCAGTGACGTGTCATTTGTTTTTCGCTGAAGTTGAAGGGCATTTTTATTGCTCTCCTATAATGTGTGCGTTTCGATGGCGTGACCACGGAATTTTTTTTATTTAAACTATGGCAAGATTTGGTAAAAAAAATAATTTAAAATTAAATTAATTAATTTCAATTTTAAATTTCACATTCAGAACATTTTGAAGGTTATAAGCGATACCGTACGTATGCTCCTGAAATATAAACCTAGGATTTTTTATATTTTTTTTACAAATTCAATCTGTTATTTACCTAAATTTCAGGTCTCTGCAACGCTTAGTTTTTAAGATTTCCGTGGCCGCGCGGTTCTCCGCGTTTCGATGGCGTGGCCACGTTCAAACCCTTATAACTTTTTAACCATAACTTTGACAAATTTAAGGTTTTGGGAAATTTGAACCACGTACATACCATATTTTTACAAAATCATGGCATAGTTATTTAAAAAAAAAAACGCCGTGGTCGCGCCATCGAAACGCACACCCTATAATATGGTGTAGCGACCTACTTATTTAGAAACTTTATATACATAAAACCTTCAGGATATAATTTTTACTTTTCGTCTGATCTGTCACTTCTCTGTCTTGTGTTGAATAAATTTATATAGAATTATGAACATTTTAAATTTAATTTAGTTAGTGTACAACAACCACTAAATTGGTGACTCCGACGTGATACGCCCTGAAAAGGAAGTCCTAAACTTTATCAGGCCAAGGAAATCCACAGTACCACGATGACAATATAAAGCAGTCGTCTGCCGACCAACGTCCAGACTCTGCTGGCTTCACAGCCATTTATTTCTCTCGAGGGATTAGCAGACCCTGGCGGAAAGCGTCCAGGACATCGTGACCCCAGGCCAACAATAACAAACAATATAGTTATACAATATTATTGTTGCCACTAATCTCGCGAATTGTGTAGTGACGATGACGTTATAAGTTGATGGTAAAAGTTTTAAAGAAAAAGTTTATTTTATTGTTTTTAGCGCATTTAAATAAAAGGTCAGACGAAAGTATTATATAACTTCGTTTTTGTTCGGAACGGTTCGGAACGCTGAGTGTGTGCGTACGAACTAGACGCGCGTGAATACTAGCGTCTAACTGCTCATCACTGATACTATCTCTGTCGGGCACGATGCCAGGTGAAACAGCGTGCTTTTTAGCCACGCCCACCAATGAGTTCGAGCCCGTGTGATGTGTCACCTTAAAGCTATTCAGACCATAGACTTAGTATATACTGCCGTAGACTATGAAATGACGTCATCACGAAAAATACTTTAAAAAATAATTAAAAAAAAAACTGTTACTTGGAAAAAAAAAAGCTTCAAATTAGTGGCTTAAAATTAAATGTTTTACGAAATAAAAATATAAAAAAATACCTGAAAAATACTTTACATACCGAATTGCACACTACTTAATTTCCTGAAACCAACCATGTTTACCGATACATCCATCACAAAAATTAACAAGGATGGATGGATTGTTTGAGTGTTAGTCTTTTTTTTATTTTTTGTTCGAAGAGAAGTTACTTATGTTTAAGATGAGGTTACTTATAATTTTAAGTTTTTTACTTTTTGTTCTAAAATATTTTATTAAGGGGTGGTATTAAAGTTGTAATAAAATATTAGGTATGTCTATGATTATCTATGTATTTTCTCTATGGTCGTTACCTCTGTAATGGCGTCGTGTGTGAGAGCTGTACTGTTTTGTGTTAGTTGAAATAAAACTTCAGTTTACTAGTAAAATCCTCTTTATTTCCTCATAAGTCCTAACAGGTTATGGGCCCAGCTGCTCCATAACCCTGTTTCAAGTGTTGAGAGGAAATTAAAGCGGTGACGCAATCGACGAGCACGAGTGTTCGAGAGGTTAAGCGTCGGCCTGGCTGGTCTAGCTAGTCGGCGAGAAGTGCAGGAGGGCTGAGGGATTGAGCTGTCAGGTGGAGGCAGAGCAATAGAATTATTCAGCGTGCACATAACCTTTTGAAGAAATTTGCAACCATGGAGGCAACGGCTGCAGTTGGGATCGGAGGGGCCATCAAACTAGAGGGCCAGCGAAATTGGAATTTGTGGAAATTCCAAGTCTCAGTTTTATTAAGAGGAATGGGTTTATACTCAATGGTCGATGGTTCAGAAGTTAAACTAGAAAAAGAGGCTGCCGAGTGGAACAAAAGAGATGCTTCTGCACAAACACAAATAGTAATGAGGTTATGCGAGAATACTATGGTTCACATCATCTCATGCAAAACAGCAGCAGAAATGTGGAACAAGCTGCACAGCGTGTATGAACAAAGGTCAAGTACCAGTCTGCATATATTGCAATCGCGCTTCTTTCAATATAAATATGAAGAGGGCTCGGACATGGCTACATTTTTGGCAAAACTGCAGGAGTTGACTGCTCAGTTGAAGGATAAAAGGTATCAGAGAAGTTTATAATAACCAAGGTTCTTATGTCCCTGCCATCAAGTTTGAGTCATTTTGTCTCGGCTTGGGAGTCAGTCGAGCCAGCGAGACAAACCTATGATGAGTTAGTCGCTAGACTTCTTGTAGAACAAGAAAGATTGAAATCAAAGGTCAATGAGAGTGAGAGTGTTGCATTGTATTCAGGACAAAGTACAGTGAAAAATAATAGTAACAACAAAGAGTTAAAATGTTTCAAGTGTGGACGTATCGGGCATTTCATGTCACAGTGTAAAAGTGAGAAAGACACTCGAAAATGTTTTAAGTGCAACAAAATCGGACATTTAAAATCTCAGTGCACAACTAAAAAGAGTGCAAAGAACAATAAAAGTGAGAAAAATAATGCTTTTGTTGCAAGTGCCTTATCAACAGATTTTTCGGACTTGGATACAAGTCATGGACAAATCGGCAAGTGGTTAGTTGACAGCGGCGCGAGTGAGCATATGGTTTCCGGACGTACCCTGTTGACAAACTATAGAGAACTGTCAGTGTCAAACAGATTTGTTGTTGTCAGAGATGGACGACGATTGCCGGTTATAGGCATTGGTGATGTAATTCTAAAGGCATTTGATGGACATTCTTACATAAATACGACGTTATACGGTGTGTTGTGTGTGCCGGACTTAAAGGTGAATCTATTTTCGGTCCCTAGCATAACAAAAAAGGGTTTCAAAGTGACATTGTCAGACGGAAAGTGTTTTGTCTACAAAGACAATGAGTTACGTGCAGTAGGGTCACGTGAAGGTAATTTCTATGTTATGAACTTCATATTTGAAGACAATTTGGCAGTGGCTAGTATGCAAGTGTGGCATGAGAGACTTTGCCATCAGAATTACAAACATGTGAAAGAGGTGCTAAACACGAACAATATAATGTTTAAAGACGATAGTGTGACAGCATGTGAAGCATGTTTAGAAGGTAAAATTCATAGATTACCCTTCAAGAACAGTGAGAGTGTCGCGAACAGCTCACTAGAGTTGATACATGCGGATGTCTGTGGGCCGATGGAGGTTGATTCCATAGGGGGGTCACGCTATTTCCTACTTGTCAAGGATGATTACACTAACTATAGACAAGCATACTTTATGGCTCAAAAGTCAGAGGTTGCCCAGAAAATGAAAATTTTTGTTGCTGCAGCGGAAACAAGTACAGGATGTGTTGTAAAGAAAATTCGTACAGACAATGGAGGCGAGTTTGTGAATAAAGGTATGAAAGAATTCCTTGAAAGTAAGGGCATTGTACATGAAACTACTATACCATATACCCCCGAGCAGAATGGGAGGGCCGAGCGTGATATGCGGACACTAGTTGAGGCAGCTCGCTCAATGTTAAGTGCAAAGAAACTTCCAAAGGAGCTATGGGCAGAGGCCATTAATATGGTGGTGTACGTGCTGAATAGAACATCTAAAGCCAGAGGAAAATGTGAAACCCCATACCAACTTTGGGAAGGTAAGGATTTTGATATAAATAAATTGACAGCTGTGTTTGGATCTGAAGTCTATATACATATTCCAAAACAGAAGAGGTTAAAGTGGGATGTCAAGGGTGAAAAGGGGCTATTTGTTGGATATGAGGACTCTAAGGGATACAGGATTTTCATTAAAAATCGAAAAGAAATACTGGTAAGAAGGGATGTAATTTTCTTCCAGTCAGAAAGCTGTAACAAAGAAAACTCAGAGGAAAATAACATAGAAACTGTTATAAGGTTGGATAATTTGTACAATGAAGGATGGGGACCAGATACTCATATAGACGAACCAGGTAATCAAGAAGAGGAACCAAGTGACCAAGGAGAGGGTTGCCAAGGTGATCAACCAGGTGACCAAGGGGAGAAGTCAGTTGACCAAGATGGGATTTCGGAAGTTTGTAGTGACAATCCAGATGACCAGAGACAGGAGTCAATGGAACAGAATGAGGATGGAGAATCTAGTGATTTCGAAGATCAAGTTACTACTAGGAGTGGCAGAGTAGTAAAGAAACCGAAATGGATGATAGATTATCTTTTTTTAACACTGGAAGGAGAACCCAAAAATTACAAAGAGGCTATGGAAAGAGAAGACTCGGAAAGGTGGAAAGAAGCTATAGACAAGGAAATCCAACAGTTGAAGAATAATGACACATGGTCACTAGTTTCTACAGTTCCAAAAGATAAAGAAATTATAAGCTCGAAGTGGGTTTTTAAAAGGAAGAGAAATGAAGAAAATGAAGAGATCTATAAAGCAAGGTTAGTTGCTCGAGGTTTTGAACAGACAGAAAGTTTAGGTTCAGGTTATGATTTATATGCCCCAGTTGCACAAATGAATACATTTAGGATTTTTATGAGTGTAGCTACAAAGTTGAACTTAAAAGTCAAACAGATGGATGTTTGTGGGGCTTTCTTGAACAGTAAAATTGATGATGAGATATATTTAGAGTTACCAGAGGGAGCAGGTTTGGAATCTAAATATTGTAAACTACAAAAATCTATATATGGCCTTAAAAAAACTCCCAAGTATTGGAATGCGACAATAAATGATGTTTTGCTGTCGATAGGATTTAAGAGTTCTGATAAAGATTGTTGTTTATATAGTTAATGTAAAGGTGGTGTTAAAACCTTTTTATTATTGTATGTTGATGACATTTTATACTTTGGGAATGATGAGGGTGAGTGCAAAAGCTTGTGTAATACTCTTTGCAGTACATTCAATATGAAGAAAATGGGGAATATTTCAAAATATCTGGGGATGAATGTGAGACAAGAGGAAGGCATTACTTTTATCTCACAGGAAGAATATTTGATTAACGTGTTGGCCTCATATGGTATGTCAAATTGCAAGCCCTTGTCATTGCCAATAGACAAAAATTTTAAATTTGATCTGTTAAAAAGGGAAGGGTCTGAGAGTAAAGATATTGAAAATAAATGTCGTAAACTAATTGGCAAATTGATGTATGTTGTAATTGTGACCAGGCCAGATTTGTGCGCTGTAGTCTGTATTTTAAGCAGATATCAAGCTTGCGCCAGCAAACTTTTGTATAAATTGTTATTGAATGTTTTAAGATACATTAAGGGGACTTTACATTTGTGTCTTAAGTTTATTAATAATTGTAATGATGATGTCATTGGGTTTGTGGACAGTGATTGGGGTGGTTGCACTGACAAAAAATCTACTACTGGGTGTATTTTTAAAGTTTTTGGGAATTCTGTAGTTTGGTTCACTAGAAAACAACACTCAGTAGCTCTGTCTTCAACGGAGGCTGAGTATGTGGCCTTAAGCCAAGCAACTAGTGAAGCCTGTTGGCTCAAAGCTTTATTGGCGGATTTTGGATTTAATTTGGGTCCCATCAAATTATTTGAGGATAATCAGTCCACAATCAAAATGGCTCATATGTCAACTTCTAGCTCTAGAGTAAAGCATTTGGAAATTAGGAGAGCTTTTGTAAAAGAAAAGTTGGATAAAGGTATTGTTAATATAGAGTATGTAAACACTAGCGAACAGTTGGGTGATATTTTTACTAAACCGCTAGGAGGGGTTCAATTTAAAAAACTAAGAGGGAGATTGTTTGAGTGTTAGTCTTTTTTTATTTTTTGTTCGAAGAGAAGTTACTTATGTTTAAGATGAGGTTACTTATAATTTTAAGTTTTTTACTTTTTGTTCTAAAATATTTTATTAAGGGGTGGTATTAAAGTTGTAATAAAATATTAGGTTTGTCTATGATTATCTATGTATTTTCTCTATGGTCGTTACCTCTGTAATGGCGTCGTGTGTGAGAGCTGTACTGTTTTGTGTTAGTTGAAATAAAACTTCAGTTTACTAGTAAAATCCTCTTTATTTCCTCATAAGTCCTAACAAACTAGAAACAACCAGGGCAGTGTTTAATCAATTAACCAAGGAGCAAGATCGAAGAGCACGAAGTATCAAATAAGGTGAAGGGCTGAATTTCAAAATAAGCAGGTAGAGCGTGCTTAAAACAACGTATCTTAAAATTTGACTAAAAAGTATCCCTATTCAAATTATCCAGTTAATTTAAACGAAATCCAAAACGTCATCTACAATTTTTTAATTGACGTTTGATGATTGATACTTGATGCGACAAAATGGTCCCGTGTACGTATAAACTTTTGTCTGATAAAAAAGCTACTGTAGTGGTATCGTTTATAAATTAATAATAAATTTATGAAGATGTCTATCAATACTCGTACAAAGCTTAAATTAAATTCAAATAAATTAATTCACAATCGAGCCAAAATTAATACATTATTTACATACGGAAGCGTCGACAGAGTTATTTTAAAACTCCCAGTAAGAACAGAGTCTAAAACGGCCGCTGTTTGAACGAGAACCAAGTTCAATATTCTATGTAGCGGAAGAGCAGTGTTATTCTATACCAAACCAATGCAGGATGTTAGAAGCTGGATATTCTAAAATAAACTGATGCTGTTCGTGATAAAACCAGATATTGTTCAAGGGTCTACCCTTTATAGCAGAACTTTTTATGTCATAATTTTATTTTGGATAACAGCGGATAGCATAAACTTCATTTCGCAGAAAATCGTTTGGCAGACACTCATTTATCATACATTCAAACCTCATAATTTTGTAATTCAGAATCATCTTTAGGCATAAATTTCATATGCATATAAAAAGTCTACAGTTTTTATTATTTAAAATATTCGTTTAAAGAAGATTATGCCAAGTGTGTTGTGCCAAATAAATTTCGGAGCATCAAGATTCTGCCCGATAGAAGGAACCCATTGTTCAACGATATCTTCATTTATTACAAGCTTTTTTTCTTTTACTATGCTTTATCATAATTTTCCTGCTCTTTTTCCATGTTACTTGGGATCGGCGCAACACATTTTTTATTCCATTCTCCCCTGTCTATCGTCAGGCTATCATTTACTCCTTTTTCCTTCAAATCGTTACTCTATAATCTATTCTTCTTTTCTTTGGTCTTCCCTCTCCATTAATTAACATTTATATATCTCTCTATTAATCACATCACATGCTCATAAGACAGTCAATTCTTTTTCAACTTTTCTGTAACTGCCGCAACTTTCAAACTTCCTCTATCATAAGGTCACAAATCTGTTTAACCTTTGTGTAGGCGCTATTTCTACATAGGCAAGTACTTTTCCCTGACATTTACGAGTAATTGAAGTAAAAGGTAATAGATATTGTTACTTAATTTTAGTAGATTTAGGAAGTTTTAATAAGGTTACTCTGCCTCCTTCTAAAATAATGATAATGTCTTTGGATAGTACCTAAATCAGCCGCTCTTCGTTATTTTATGAACATTTTCATTTTATTTATTGCTAGTTTAGTTTTTTTGAGTTAGTTCGTTCCATCGGCAACCTCATCCCTGTCCTAGGACCAGAAGACCAGAAGTGTAGGGTCCTGCTGGGGCTGCAGGACTGTTCGAAAGAGATACCGTGGCCCCGGAACACAAAGGACGATGAAGGAAAATGGATGGGTAAAAGTATGTCAGTAAAAGTCTGACACTCCCTTCTGCTTAGCCCAGAGTGGGAAGAGTCATTTGATGATTTCCCAACCGAAAAAAAAGGTCAAAAGCAGGTCTAGTTAAATAAAAAAAGTTTCAAACCTTGTGTCAAAACATCAATTAAAAGTGTCTGTTTTTAATTGTGAAGTGTCACATAAAGACGGATTCAAGAGTCTGGTTAATATGTCTTGTTCTTTGTCTTCTTATTTTCTTACTATTTTGGGTTGCGTCATCACACTTTGCTGCACCAAAGCTCTTAGGTTTTCAATTTAGGCCTAATAGGTCTCTCTTTACATTTGACCAGCATATCAGAGGTAAATGGCTTCCATCTGATTTTTTTATAGGACCGAGGCCACTTAGACAGCTCGCTACTCAGTAATCAGGGTTAAACGGTCATGCATTGAATAATGACAGGAAATAAATTTCTTATATATAATATCTCGGGAGTTTAGCGCAGCATTGTGAATTAAAAAAACGATTTTCAGTTTTAAAAATAAAGGTGTTGAAATTACAAAAACACCCTTTAAAACAGCAAACGCAAACCATATTTCAGCTTCGTTAATAAAAGTAAAGTTAAAATAATATTTCACAAAAGAATGATCTCTATATTGAAGACAGGAAATGAAGGAGTCGCTAGTCGCTCCGGTGACAGTCAAGTAGCCACTAAACGGGCAAAGTAATTTCCTCTCAGATCATTCGAGAAAAAAAATGTTTAAATGTTTCAGGATCCCTTCAGTTACGTTTATGTTATGGCGGAATAAATTGGCGGGAGAATAATCCTAGTGGAATATTTGGTTTTTGTTTATTCATTTTGTTTATTTTTGGTGTGGTTCTTTGTTTAGCTTCGTTAATATAGTACGATAATTTGGCTACATCCCCCTTTTTACATAAGATTAATATGATACCTTTGTTATTATTTAAGCAATTAATGTTATTTACTATCGCCTGAAACACAGTATTACTTAGTTCGGGCACAAATCATGGGTGATCTTGACATAGATTTAAGAAATACTGTACGTACTTAAAATACATATACCAATTTTTTTTTGTGCAATAGTTATGGCTTTTGATTGGACTAGCCTTACTAACCCGCAAAAGACGGCGAGATGTCAGCAAAAAGCAAGGGCCGATGCCTGCCGGGGCTGCAGAGAAATATCACGGCCCTGGAACACAAAGGGTTATGAAGGAACATGGATGGGTTTAGTCAGTAAAAGTCTGACACTCCTTCCCGCTCTAAGCGGAGCGGGAGGAGCTCAATCATTTGATGATTTCCCATCCGAAAAAAAAGGCATAAAATCTGTCCTCAATATGAAGTGCCGCACTTGCGGAGGTATGATTTTTTAATACCTAGGAGCACCTAGACTAGACTTTTCTGCCCCAGCCATGCAGTTCCCTGGAAAAAGAACCCAGGATATAATATAATGCTCAGCATGAATAATTACGACCTCGAGAATAGCCAGGTAGTTCAAGACCATTAGGGGTTTATACAGTTCACTCTATTCCATTTTGCTCCACCTAGATCTATTATATGTATAAGTTTCCCTATAAAATCTAACCTGCACAAAATTGTAAAAAACAACACGGTATTGTGAACTAAAACAGTGTAAACATTTTGTATAAACACGCTTCGCCAATAAGGTTGCAAGTCAAAAGGTACAAAATACTTGGATGAGTGCGTTCATTCAATGCTTGGCGCTACTAAACAAATGCTACACTCTGGTACCGTGTAACAGAAATGTATTTGTGAAGTTGTTTGTGAAAATTGTCTGAATGAAAGAGGTGGAAATCGAAAAGACAGTTCTTTCACAGTTCTTTTACCTGTAATAGCAACCATATAACGAGTAACAACGAGAACAAGGATAATAACTATCAGGCCAAATCAGGGGTGAAGTAACAGATACTTTACGCCTGATTTTGCCTTATAGGGCAGCAACTGCAGTTAAAGTAATTATAGCATCACTAATATTTTTTCCTCATAAATAATACACTCGAAAATATTGATGGTAGGTAATCATACAGTCTCTTTACACAAGAACTTCGTTTTAAAAGGAACAAGTTATGTAATCAACCGCTTCATTTGCAAAGCTCTTCGAAAACTAATAGTAGCGAACAACTGTAGTTCACACAAATGATTCCCGTGTTCGTTTCTCGGCAAATCCGTAGAAATTAAGCGTTCTGTGTTTACCTCGAGCGCGACTACGCTTTAAACGCTCCACTGACGTCACGTTCTGTCGGGAGACAAGTTGGTTTCATTTTTTTTATCGGACACTAATAAAAGCACCGACAGAATTGTCTTAACACCGCGACCACGATGTGCCATGCAGTTAATATTTTTACAGGTTTTGAGAGGATAAAAAAAACAGTTTTGGTACTATTTAGAATTGGCAATCGAGTGAAGTTGACTGTTGCTCCCAACCAACCGAAAGCGTTAGAGATTTTAAATACTTTTGTTGGCCAATAAGCCTGGGTGCTCTAAGTCGATTACAGTACCTTACCGACCCTGATAATACACATTGAACGACCGTCATTTATGGCATTCCTTGCTTTCTTGACCGACAAACAGCGTGAATTGGTACAAACACTTATACAATGTACGGTCCCTTCACCGATCTTTATTATTTCCTCGACAATCGACCGACGCGACGTACGCATAGCGCTCGTGCGTATGGTCGATGCAGCTTTGTAACGTGAAATGGCTTTCCATAGGAATGACAAACGCGTCCGACGTACGCTCCGACGGTCGGTGAGGCACTGGAACCGGCCTAAGCGTCGCTATACGATTTAATAAACCTTGGTAGCAGCGTGCGCTCAATGTGTGCAGGCTGATGCGTTTGAGGTTTACTTACATTTTGAGTGCGAGTGTACCGGTATTGTTTAATCTAGTGTTACATTAAATTACATTAGATTATACCTACAGTAGACAATATAGTGTCTATCTACTTACTGTCTAGATTCTAGACTAACTGGAAGACTGTCTCTTGTAACCTAAAAGCTAATTTCGGTATGTATATATTTTTTAAATGTATGATCCGCCTTTCACCTTGTTTTCCTGTATTCAACCTTGGGGTTTTAGTATCCGCTCTTCATAGCCCAGACACCTTTTAGCATGCCTATGGACAGACTTTTTGGAGACCGAATGAAGGAGTCTGGATTCGAGTCTGTTTGCTGGTATTTTTTTTGGGCATTCTTGTAACATGAGATAAGTCCCATGTTGTAATGCAGATTATATCTACTGAAATATCCATGGCCATGTGTATCCTACATTACCTCGATACACCTCTGCTCAAAAGGCACCGTTGTCGCAGTGATTAAGCGATTGGCCAATCGTTTTTGTTTTTTTGTTGAAAAAATACTTGTATGGCCTACAATTAGTTTGTTCCAGGACTGACTGTTTGTGTGATTTTAAATGTTTGTAAACTCACCCAATTCAAAACTCAAAACAATTTTTTGTTTTGTATTTGTTTGAAAACCCATGATCTCGTATTCATTCTTTTTAATCAGACCTTAAAGTGGAGAACTAATGCTTCAATTTATTTTAAATCAAACAAGTCAAAATTATTATTCATCTACAACAGTAACTGTTTAATTTATTGTTTATAGCCGACTTGTTAGAAAGTTTACTATCTCAACAACTGGATACAAGCCTGTAGGTGTTTCGAGTTCAACAGGAACTTTGTTATCTTAACCTTTCATTGCGAATGTGGGATCGAAGCGGCCTGTCCTGGTTTCCCTGAAATATTATTCAATGTCCGCTACAGGTAAATCTTAGTTGTTGTTTATTTACTTTTAGCTTGGAGTTGTGTTGTTGCTAAATAATGTTGCTAGCTTTAACATAACCGAAGCCATTGTCTGCGACACTGATATTTTTTTCTTTTTCAACATAATGTTACATTGAAAACGGAATATTTAAAATGTTTTATGTGTTATGAGTTCCAGAACTAAAATAAAATAGACAAAGAAAAACACAAACACAAACAAACAAACAAAACAACAGACAAATATCTGGATATTTCAGTGCAACACCAGTACCAGTATACAAGCACCATGATCCTGTGATCGTGGTGCTTGTAACAGCACCGAAATATAAAGTGAAGTTATTGATCCGTTGTTTATTGTGGAAACTTTTTAGTTGATACAACATTTCAAATTGATATTGGAACATGTGTTTTTAATAATGACTTGTGTCATTAACTTACAATAAAAATCTTCTCTGTGCAAACAACGTTTTTACTTCTATATCCTAGTTATCTAGTGTATTTAATAAAATTGCATGTCAGTTTAAAAACTTATAGTGTTAGCTACCTCTCGATGTTGATTTAGAAATTATGAAGCCCTACCGGTATGCCATTATTAAAATCCGTACATAGCATACATAATTCTAAAGAAAAACATCTATCACAAACTGACAAATAAGTGAGATCATAACAGTTCCGATTTTCCTTTTAAGGTAGCATTGGTCGGCTCTTATAAAAAAAATGAATAGTGGATTTGCTGTTAACTCAATGTTAGCTATGCATGTAGGACGAGTTGATGAATTACTCAAAGTCAGATATTAGTAAATTCACTTGAAATTACTTCGAACGTGTATAGTACACACTGCAAACTAGTTTGGTTTGCAGGGCACACTAACAAAGTTATTGGTGTGCGTCAAGTCAACGGCTGTCTGGCTTCGCCTATTTATTAGTGTTTGCGCTTCACAATAACCCGTTGTCCACCCACACACTTGCAATTTCTTGTCACTTGATGTTGCATGGAATATGAAGCATCATCATTTCAGCCGAAAGACGTCCACTGCTGGACATAGGCCTCCCCCAAGTGTCGCCACATTGAACGGTCCCGTGCGACTCGCATCCAGCGGATTCCCGCAGCCTTCACCAGGTCATCGGTTCACGAGCCCCCGCTCCCGAGTTTTGATGCGTTTTATCTTTGTCAATATTCATTGATTTACATAAAGGAAAAATATGTGTTCATTATTTTCTAATACTCTAACTGACGGACTAAATAGATTTGCAATTTTTTGATTGAAAAAGAAAAAAATCACGATGGCGTGCTTCTTCTCGCCAATTTAAGAAGAAGCTATCCACGATCTGCCACAACCCCCCTAGCTGTCTCAAGGCTCCATCATCATCATAATCATCATCATCATCATTCTCTTCCCTTATCCTAATTCTTTTTAGGTCAGCGCAGCACATCTTCTTCTTCCATATTTCTCCATTACTATATATATAATTGATGTGATTTTTGTTATATAAAGGGTGTAAAACACCTCTTACCGATGCCGAAAGGCACTTGTTTTCCTCATCATTGCAATCATTTTTTTGTTCTACACCATACCTGGGAACCTTACGGAGATATAGGGGGTCAAAGTTCCAACTTTTTGACAAGTTTTTTTATACAAGTTTTTAATGTAAGATTTTTACTTTAAACACTGCCATGACCCCCGTACTATTCAATCCATCCATCAGCACAATGTCTTGAGTGCGTTACATTGAGTTCTAAAAAATGATTTTTCACCACAAAATAAAAAGTCATTTCCCAGCAATAATTTTTACGTAAAGTTATTTATTTTGATGTTCTGTACATCAAAATAAGTAACTTTTTGCTTGGTTGACAGCTTCGTGATGAGGTATTTTACACCCGGTGTATATATATGTTAATAAATTTTAATAATACTTTAAATTTATTTTTTTACTGTTTTTTTTGACGACCCGATTGGCGCAGCGGTAGTGAGGCTGCTTTACGTTCTTAGGGTCCCGGGTTCGAATCCCGGTCGGAGCAAATGTTTGTGTGATGAGCATGGACATTTGTTTCCGAGTCATGGATGTTTATATGTATGATAAGTATGTGTTTACAAACAAAAAGTATCTATGTAGTATATCAACTATCTGGTGTCCACGACACAAGTCTCGTTGCTTAGTGTGGCACTAGATGGCGCTGTGTGTAATGTCCAGCAATATTTATTTATTTATTTATTGTACTTCTCTTTTAATTTTAATTATTTGAATTTATTAATGTCATAAATCCATTTTTTAATGAATTGCAATGTACTTAATTTTAATTTTACTGTTGTTGTTATTATTACAAATTATCGAAAACTTATAGCTTTAAATTGTAAGTATCTTTTTTGGCTTTGTAATATTGTATCATAGATAACCATAATTGAAGCATGTTGTGTGAGTAAATGTTGCACTTCTAAAAGTACTATTCATCATTCATCATCATTTCAGCCGAAAGACGTCCACTGCTGGACATAGGCCTCCCTCAAGTGTCGCCACATGTACCGGTATCGTGCGACTCGCATCGCATGTTGTGATTCCCGCAACCTTCACCAGGTCATCGGTCCACCTAGTGGGAGGCCTTCCAACGCAACGTCTTCCGGTTCGCGGTCGCCACTCCAGAACTTTTCGGCCCCATCGGCCATCCGTTCTGCGAGCAATGTGCCCTGCCCACTGCCACTTAAGTTTGGCAATTCTTCGGGCTACGTCGGTAACCTTGGTTCTCTTGCGGATGTCTTCATTTCTGATTCGATCGCGCAAGGAAACTCCGAGCATAGCCCTCTCCATTGCCCTTTGGGTGACTTTAAGCCTTCTGATGAGGCCCATTGTAAGCGACCACGTTTCGGTCCCGTATGTAATCACTGGCAACACACACTGGTCATAGACTTTCGTCTTGAGACACTGCGGTAGGTTGGACGAGAAGATACCGCCCAACTTCCCGAACGCTGCCCAGCCGAGTCGGATTCGACGATTGACCTCTTTCTCGAAGTTAGACCTACCTAACTGGACCGTTTGTCCCAGGTACACATAATCGTCTACAACTTCGAGTGTAGAGTCTCCGATCTTGATAGGAGTGGGTGTGACATGGGCATTCAACATGACCTTGGTTTTGTCCATGTTCATTTTAAGACCCACTCTTCCGGAAGCTCTACTGAGGTCATCGAGCATTGTACTGAGGTCCTCCATGGTCTCAGCCATGACCACTATGTCGTCGGCAAACCGAAGGTGAGTGATGTACTCGCCATTGACGTTGATGCCTAGCCCTCTCCAGTCCAGAACCTTGAAGACATCCTCCAGTGCAGCAGTAAACAGTTTCGGAGATATGACGTCTCCCTGTCTCACACCTTGCTGCAGGAGGATAGGTTCTGAGACTTGGTCTTGAAGTCGGACTGACATGGTGGCGTTTTTGTACAAACACTTCAACACCTCGATGTACCGATAGTCGATTTGGCACCGTTGGAGAGACTGCAGTACAGCCCAGGTCTCGATCGAATCGAAGGCTTTCTCGTAGTCCACAAACGCTAAACAGAGAGGCAGGTTATACTCTTCGGTCTTCTGTATAACTTGCCGCAGCGTATGTATGTGGTCTACGGTGCTATAGCCTTTTCGGAAACCGGCTTGTTCGGGTGGCTGGAAATCGTCAAACCTGCGCGCGAGACGATTCGTGATGACTCTAGAAAACAACTTGTAGACATGGCTTAGAAGTGAGATGGGCCTATAATTCTTCAACCGGGCATTGTCACCCTTTTTGAAGAAGAGCACCACCACACCCCTGCACCATGCCTGTGGCGTTTTTCCCTCAAGTATGACGGAATTAAACAGCTTCTGAAGGGCCTTAAGTACCGGTTTTCCACCCGCCTTCAGGAGTTCGGCCGTAATTCCGTCATCACCCGGTGCCTTGTTGTTTTTGAGCTGCTTCAGAGCCATCCTAATCTCGTACAGGCTGACGTCCGGAATGTCTTCAGTATAGTGTCGGGTCAGTCTAGCTCTTGGGTCGTTTGCTAGATCTACGACGGGTTTGCTAGTTGACGTGTACAACTGTCCATAGAAGCTCTCGATCTCCCTCAGAAGCTCCGGTTTGGCGGATAAGATCCTACCATCGTCGGTCTTCAGTTTCGTGAGCTGGCTCTGCCCAATAGCCAGATCCCTTGCAAATACCTTGGAGCCTTTATTCCGCTCAATCGCGTCTTTAATACGCTCGGTATTAAAGCGGTGGAGGTCGCTCTTCAAGGATTTAGAGATCCGTCTATTGAGCTGCCTATATTCACACGCCTCGTCTGAAGACTGCAGGATCATCTCACGCCGCTCCTTCATGAGCTTGAGAGTGTGATCGGAGAGCTTCTTGTTCTGATCTGTACGACGCGCCTTGAAGAACTTAGACCCGGTCGTATGGACAGTTTCCACGAACCCATCGTTGTACTCGTCCACTGAGCTTCCTAGGCACTCGAAACGGTTGTGGAGTTCAAGCTGAAAGCTCTCGGGGTTTTGAATTTGGATCTGTGCTGGACGGAGCGTAGACTTCATCAGTCGATACCTTTCAAGCTTGATATTGATGTTCAATGTGCCTCTTACCATGCGGTGATCGCTCCCGGTTTTCACCGAATTGATCACAGAGACATCATTGAACATTTGCTTCTTGGTTGACATGATGATGAAGCTATAACAGATCATGTCAAAAGTGTATGTGGTCCAGATTTGCAAATAAAAGTTGATAAAATCAACCATAAAACTAAACGAGACTACTCGTCGTTTATAATAGGAGTGCCTGAAAACTGGTTCCAGAAATTGCATCAGCCAGAAATCTGGCCCATGAATACGGAGTTTAACGAGTGGATTTGGTTTCGAAGCTCCACCAAAAACAGATCAAATTAATACCATTGATGTATATTACCAAAATGTTAGAGGTCTTCGAACAAAGCTGAACGACTTCAGAAATAGCTTAGAAATAATGGATGCAGATTTATACGCAATCACGGAATCGGGTTGCAACCCTTCCATACATGACCCGGAATTAATCCCGCCGGGATATCAAATACTTCGCTGCGACCGAGCGGACGGTCGGAAACAGGGAGGAGCGCTTTTAGTGGCCACACATCGGTTCGAGCTGCGACAAGTGTACGTGAGTGACGTATCCATTGACACCTGCGTTTTTGAATTAGTCAATGCAAGGGTTTACCTAAATAGACGATTTTTATTTTTGTGCTCAGTGATTTATATTCCGCCTGGTAGTTCTGAGAATGACTATATGGTTCTGTTTGGCATAATAGAGAAATTGTGTACTAAATATAAGGAAATAATTGTGTTAGGTGATTTTAATTTATATTCGTGTCCCATAAATGTGAAGAATTATTATGAATATTTTTTGTCCTACTGCGGATTCACTCAAAACAATAATGTATCTAACTGTTTAAATAGACAACTAGATTTGATATTGAGTTCGGGTCTTCGCGAGGTGTCAGTGGTGATGGCGGATGGTTCGCTCGTGCCCGTGGACGCACATCACCCGCCGCTCGCGGCGAGCGTGCGCATCGCGGGCGCGAGCGCCCCGCGCCCCGCGCCCGCCGGCGCCGTCGGCTCACGCGCTGCTACTAGACCGCGTTGGAACTTTTATAAAGCGGATTATGAATTGCTATATTCTATGTTAGCATCTACTGATTGGACCGATATGTTTCAGCTGAGCGATGTGGAAGATATTTTGAATTTCTTTTATAATAAACTTAATAATATTTTAGATGCAAGTGTTCCTAGGAAAACATTTAATGTCAAACAGCGATATATGTACCCCAAATGGTACACGAGTGATATAATAAATAATTTAAAAATTAAAGCAAGACTACATAAAATATATAAAACAACAAAATTAAATAGTGATTACGACGAATATTCTAAATATAGATTATTAAAAAATCAATAGAAATGGCACGCAAACAGCATGAAAATAAGATTCAATGTCAGTTCGCGAAAGACCCTAAGTCATTTTGGCAATACATACGATCGCAGAAAAGTACCACGAGTAGACAGGCCATTATAAAGGACGGTCAGTATCTGTCAGACGAGGAGTGTGCTGAGCAGTTCGCTGCTTATTTTGAGTCGATATATAGTAATGCGCCGCCACGACTAGACTCAGAAGCGGCGGCAGCGGAAGCGGGGAACACTGGCAGTGCATGCGTACAAATTAATAATCTACGTCTTACGGACGTTACAAGGGCACTCGACCGCCTCAAGCCAAAGCGATCTGCGGGCCCGGATGGTATACCAGCGTTTCTTTTTAAAGATTGTGGTAGGGTACTCGCGGAGCCGTTACTTTATATATTCAACGCCTGTCTTCATTCTGCGAAGTTTCCAGCTCGGTGGAAGATTACGCGAGTCATTCCAGTGCCCAAAGGCAGGGCAGGAGCTGACATCAGTGGGTATAGGCCGGTGGCGGTGGTGTCGACGCCGGCAAAGGTGTTCGAGTCTGCCATTCAGCGCTGTATGCAAGAGCAAGTGCGCGGACAGTTATCGGATGCGCAGCACGGATTCCGGCCGGGGCGCAGCACTGCTACCAATCTCCTTGATTTCATGGGACGCGTAGTGCCAGCGGTAGATGCTGGGGTGCAGGTGGATGCAGCTTATTTTGACTTTAAAAAAGCTTTTGACACCGTCGATAATGACATCTTACTGCGGAAACTAGCAGAGGTCGGATGCACCCAGCATCTATTGCGGTTTTTCGCCAGTTACATGCAAGGCAGACAGCAGTATGTGGACTGCAACGGATGTGAATCCGACTTATATTACACTGGGTCGGGTGTAAGTCAGGGCACCAACTTGGGGCCTTTGGAATTCATTATCATGATAAACAACTTGCCGGAAGTCGTAAGACATGGCGCGTGTTTATTATTTGCTGATGACTTCAAGTTGCTGCTTGAGATTAGGTCCGAGTCTGATTGCAGGCGCCTACAGGAAGACATCGATCGCATAGTACAATGGAGCCATGAAAACAAACTGTACTTCAACGTATCCAAGTGCTCGTTGATGAGTTTCACCCGTGCTCGTGCACCTCTGCTCTATGAGTACGTGGTGGACGCGGCGCCACTGCAACGAGTCACGGAGGTGCGAGACTTGGGTGTTTTCATGACTCCTGATCTGACATTCCGTGAGCATGTAACCAAGATCTGTAAGAAGGCGTACAGAAACTTAGGATTTGTTCTGAGACAGACACAAAGCTTCACAAGCATCACAGCAGTTAGGGTCCTGTATGATGCACTAGTCAGGAGTCATCTGGAACATAGTGCGGTCATATGGGCTCCACATGAAGCTAAGTACTCTGTAATGTTGGAGCGCGTTCAGAATAAGTTCACGCGCCATTTGTACAGGAAATTATATGGGGTATATCCGTTTTACCCACTGATGTATCCCACTTTGTTTGTCCTGGGCATGGTTGGCTATAATCAGCTGCATGTCCGACGGGAGTTTACGCTGGTCGCCTACTTGGTGAAGGTGCTTCGTGGAGTGCAGAGTCACCCGGGAGTATTGCAGCGCTTAAATCTGTGTGTGCCGGACCGCTACGTGTGGAGGCGGCGCAGCCCGCCACTGCTACTGGTACCTACAGCCAGAACAAACCTGCTTGCCAAGGCACCCCTTACCAGAGCCATCCGTACCATCAACGACCTTCACACTCAGATTGATGTATTTACATGTTGTTTTAGTGAGTTCGCAAGGGTATTACTATTTATATTATGTTATAGGCGAAATAATATTTGATTGTATCTTTAATTTTGTACTATGTTTATGTTATGCTATGTCTTTGTGTTTTTAAATAATGTAATATTTAATGTTGTTAGTTATTTTTAATTTTTTTCTTTATTGGTTACAAGTGGATGGTTCAGGAGTATTATATTATCAGTGGTTTAGGTTTAGTTTAAGTTCTTAGCTGTCGCATTAGGGTAAACCCTGTAATGATAGTTTAAGGTGTTATAAATAAATAAATAAATAAATAAATGAAGTCGATCTCATTTCTAGTTGCACCATCGGGGCTCTGCCAGGTCCACTTCCTGTGCTCACGCTTTCTGAAGAAGGAGTTCATCATATAGAGGCCCTCCTTCTCCATAAAACTAGCCAGTTGGTGACCCCGGCGATTCCGACGTCCAACTCCAAATTGCCCCACTTGCAGCTCATCGCCGTCTCGTTTGCCCAGTTTCGCGTTGAAGTCCCCCATGACAACTGTGAAGTGAGTTTTGGAACCATGCATGGCTTTAGAGATATCCTCATACATGGTCTCCACTTCGTCGTCGGGGTGTGCCGAGGTTGGGGCGTAGACCTGTATGACCTTCAGCATAGAATATAGAATATGAAGCATAAATTTAGCCAACTTAACAATCTTCTCCGTGGCGCAATGGTCGAGCGTGCGGTAAACAGTATCTTACGCCGCCAGCGCCTGGCGCCGTAAGTTCGAATCCAACTGCCAACACATCGGTGTTTTTGTATGTTTTAATGAAACGTTTTACATTTGTTCGTTCAATTCATTGCTTAAATATTGGCAAGTCTTCTTTATATTTGAGTTAGAATTTATTTGAGGTCTACCCTCTAAAAATGACAAATCATGTGTAAGACTATCGGGCTTACGTTAAGTTTTTAGACATTATACCCTGCGTGTTTTGAGCAGTGCTTTTATTTGTTAATCATTATGAATCACTTAACTACACTTTTAAGAGCTGAGATTATTATTTTGTGAGCAAAACGTATCAATTAGTGAAATTGCGAGGCGTTTAAAGATATCGGTAAGTAACAAAATGTTATTAATATGTTTAGAAGATTAATAATAATGTTTATATAATCCACATGTTATTGATTGTTGTTTTTTGTAACAATATTTTATTATTGTTCACAGAGAAGGACTGTGCAATTGTGGGTCCATCGATATGCAGATTCGGGAAGCATTGATCCTTGCCGACCGGGACCGAAGGCTAAGCCAGAGCATACACAGATGGCAATGCGCGGCACCGTGATATATTTGCAACGCATATCGCTGAGCCCTTCTTCACTACTCGTTTAACGGTGACTAAACATGACGTGGCATAACAAACTGTACGGAACCACTTGCGTGCAGCTGGTGTGAAATGTCGTAGGCCAGCCAAGAAAATATTACTGTCAGATATTCACAGACAAAACCGGGTACGCTTCGCAAGAGAATATTTGGATTTCGATTGGTGCAATAATGTTGTTATATTTAGCGATGAAAAATGTTTTAAGTCGGACAGAGACGGTCGCAAAATATTGTGGCGAAAAGATGGTGAACGCTATAATAAAAAAAAATATTCTTCCATGCAGGTCTAGTGGCTGCTTTACTTTGGGATTTTGGGGATGAATGTCATCAATGGGTCCTGGTGAATTAGTGCAGGTAGGGGGTCACAATACCAGTGAAGGTTACTTGAACGTTTTACATAACCTGTTGCTACCAAGTGTGCGCGTTGCATACCGATAGTAAAGGCGCACCAATCGCCAATGGCTATTAATTAAAATATCAAGGGGTAATTTGTTTTATGTGAGTGATGTTATTGTTAGTGAGATAACAATTTAGGATACCTGTATCTTAATATCTATCTTACTAACATGTTTATTCATATCACTATAATTAAATTACTTTCTTGAATATGAAAAATAACGTTATTTCCTGTCCGACTTAGAATATTTGTCATGCACAAAACTTTATAATTTGTAATTATAATAAAAACCTAGGCAATAAATATTTTTGATTTCTTATTACAAATTGTTTAATTTTCACTTCCATATTTTTTTCTTATTATCAGTTAAAATAGAAAAATAAAAATTCAACAAAATGACAACAAATGTTTTTAAAAATGCAAAAAGTCAATGACGGTGGCGGGATTCGATCCTACGACATTTGATTTACCAGCCCATTGCTTATACACCTATGCCACAAGACCACTTAGCAACAACGTGAAATTTATGCTTAATATTATTTGCCTACAAAATAGTCCTAACCGTTTTCAATCACGGCGGCCAATCTTAGCGAAGATTAGCAACACACACGCGTGTTTGCTGACTTATTGTGAGACGTGAGGCGAAGTAATACACCAGTTGATTTTACGCACACCAGCATTATATTGGTGTGCTCTGCAAACCTAACTAATTTGCTGTGTGTACAAGTTCGAAGTACTTTCAAGTGAATTTAGGTAAATATTTTTAAATTTATTTTTAACTTGCCCAATATACCGTCGCTGTCGATTAGTTTCTCTCTCATTTTAAATCTAAGTGTACAACAATCGTTTTAACCGTAAAATGCTAAGTAATTTCAAATTCTTGTTCGAATATAAATTTTTTAACTATAAAACTGTTGAAAAGGTCTGATAAACTTTAATCTTTAATGAATATTTGAAAACAAAGTGCCTGTAGTAATTAAATTTGTACTAAATAATTTCTCTTTAATCAGAATTAGGTATTTACCATTTCATCTCTAAATGTCTAAAAAGGGTCTGAAAATAAAACGATTAAACTGATTAAAAGGCATCAACAGTTCTGAGCTATTTTCGTTAATTAGTTGAGATGTCTTCGATCCACGTTGAAATTTGAAGAAAAGATATTCAATGATGCGTAATATTAAGCGTAGGAAGATAAATAAGAAATAATTATTCAGATGTAAAGAATACCGAGACAAGGGACCTTTTCAATTGTCAAATACTTTATCTTATCTTAAGGCGATAACAGGAGCTAAATTAGCAACTCTATTTGTGGTGGTTCAAACTTCGTTTGAAATACTGTTAGAATAAGGTTCTAATCAGCTTGTACTACAAAGTAGTTGTTACGTCAGTCACTACAGGCCGAATAGTGCGAAATGAGTGGTTTTTATTCTTTATAAAATCAAATTTTCGTCTTTTGAAAAAAAAAAAACAAAACATAAGACCTGCTTTATAGTTAGTTCAGTTAGAATGCAAAGTTTCATGATCTAATTTGAAGTACTTTTTGATTACCAGTGGTTTATCGTTCGATTTGGAGGTGACTTTGGATTTTTTTTCTATCGAGAAAATTTTATGGAATGATGTTTTCGCCAAACATAGGACCTAACATTAATCCTCAACTTTACCATATACTTATTTCCAAATGAATGCAGCATTATTTTAGGCGTAACGGAGGATCATGCTAAGCCATTTGAGGTAGTCTAAACCCCTAAGCGAGAAGCTAGATCATTTTACAGTGCTAAAGCACAAAAAACACAGGGTTCGTCGTTCGGGTGTATTCCCGTTGGCCCCACTGCCATGGCCCCACTGGTGGGGCCAACTGGTAAAATGCTAGTCCGATTCAAAATCTAAATTCAAAATGTAGTCGCTATCTCATTTCAGAGTTAGTCAATATCTAAAGCTAGAAAAAAGGTAGAGATATTTTTTGACAAATTGAGCCTGACATTAGAATGTTCCAGAAATTTCCCAACTGGTGTGTGTACCTGTAAGTACCTTCTACATGAAATGTCATAAACCAAGTTACTGGAACACGTTGATTAATTTTCGTTCTAATTAGGTTATAATTCCATAATTACTCTCTCTGGGAACTGTATTGTAGCACGGAATTAATTACTGCAAACGCATTCTACATTGTTCCAACCAAGAATTCCACTAGCAGAGAACGCATAATATTAAATTAGTTCCTCAGCAACATAATAATTATTATGGTAATAACAAATGCACAAATAATTACGACAATTATTTATTAAATTATTTGTTTATTATACTTAGTTATTCCTATTGTATGGCAAAGCCATGTTATGATGCGAAGGATTGGGAACAATGTCGTGAAGACAGACATGAGTGTGAATTTGATGGCTACAAAAGTCGGGGAAGATCAAAGAACAGATAAATGACTGTGTGAAAGATGATGTGGCTAGGTAGGATCATAAGTCGACGACTAATAGAGACGTATATGTAAGAAAAGATAAATATGCTGCGTCGATCCCAAATAAATTGAGTAAGGGCAGGAGGCCACCCACATAAATATTGTAGCATTTAATAATGGAACGTACATTGATTTCTTCCTTATAGATTACAGTGGCTATATTAGCTAACCGGGGTTCCCCTACATATTTCTTTTTTTTATTATATACTATTTAATTAAAGCAGTGATTACCACTGGGTACCGTACTTTTTATTGTAAACTGAAAAAACTCCACTATTCACATATGTATTATCTGTCAAATGACATGACATAACCACAAAAGGAATGAATTGACTCACAAAAAAATATCATATAACTTATTTATTATGATTTTAAGATTCCGGTTTCGTTTCTATGTAATCTTTCGTTTATTACTTTAATAAAATGGTTACTTTTTGTGGTGTAATATGAATAATAAATGCAACATCCGAGTGGGCCTAAAAAAATTGTCTCCTTTGGAAATCTAGTCAAACAATCGTTTACTTTTGCAAACTGTACTCTAGCTCCTGAATAATACAACATCCACTGCCATTTTGAGCTCATTCTAATTCAAAGAGCAATCATGACGTTATAAGCTTATAGTGGCGATGCAGGTGAACTCATTACTTTCACATGGTCCAAGAGACGTTGGGAATAAATGAACATACCGGGATGGTATGTCATGTACAGTTAGTTAGAGGGTTTGGTGTGCGCAGTGTTGTCATTCGTCTAGATTTGTCCGAACCTTTCCTTTCGGGCTTGCAAAATGTCCGACCTTTCCGTCGATAGTTTTTTTTTTTTTTTTTTATAAAATTGAAACATTACGTGTGTCCGAAAAAGAGACATTAAAAAGTAAAATTTCCGAATTTCTTTGGAATAACAGTCAGAAATCTTCAAACTCCGAACCGACCCTTTTTTTCGGATGGGAAATCATCAAATGACTCCTCTCGCTCTGGGCGGGGCAGGAGAAAGTGTCAGACTTTTACTGACTAAAACCCATTCATGTTCCTTCATCGCCCTTTGTGTTCCGGGGCCACGGTATCACTTTCGAACAGTCCCGCAACCCCGGCAGTCATCGGTCCTTACGGACCCCTTCCTTTTTGCTGACTCTCTTTGAGGCGCGCGTGGAACACGAACGCGCCGTCGACACGGCCTGTTTTTTATGAGACGGACGGACGGCGAGCTAGCCCATAGCCCACTGTCCACAGGCCCGCGCCTACGGTGGCCGGGGGCCACGTGGTCGCCCTCGACGCTCGGGGCGTCTCCCGCGGTGGCCGGAACGCTGAGAGGTTCTCTCCCTCTCACGTTCCGCCACCTCCTTCTCTAGCATTTCTGCTTCGCAGAAGGAGGTGATGGCGTCCCATTCCGTCTCGCTCCGGACCATGGCTTGCACCAGGGCTGGACGCGACAGGTCGCCGCCGCCAATTGCCGCTTCGAGGACACGGCGGTGCTCCACCCACGCAGGGCACACCTCCACCGTGTCCTTCGGTCGATCCTCGCAGTGGAAACACCTGAGTGTTTCCTCCCGCCCGATTCAGTGCAGGAACCTCCCGAAACAGCCGTGTTCGGTGAGGACCTGTGTCAGGCGGAAGGTGAGGACGCCATGGCGTCTCTCAAGCCACTCCTCAAAGAGGGGACTTATCGCCACGATTGTGGCGTGCCCTGCACAGGGTTACGACAGTCGCTCTCTCCATGTGTGTGTCTCCTAAGTGTGCATTCAAGATGAGATTATATTTGCAGAAAATAATTGTTCGTAATAACTTTTTATGAATATGAGACAGTCAAACAAGCAAACTCAAAACACGAGTTATTTCGTATTGTACGCTACTGTGAACATTCAAAGGAATTTATTGTTGAAATGATCTTTAATGTGTAATAAAGATCTGCATAAAATGTTCAATCTTAAGGAAAATAATTCAAGGAATTTGTCTGCATCATTAAGATACTATTTTTAAGTTGTTTATAAAAGCTAGCTGATGCCCGCGGCTTCGCCCGCGTGTATGTCAGTTATTGCGACCAAAAGTATTCATGAAATTTTGATCCCGTTCCCGCAACCCATGGGAACCTATTCCAGGTATAAAAAGTAGCTTAAGTCTTATTCCAGGCTATCAACTTTTCCGACACCTCTAACAAATATTATTATATTTAAAAACTTGACAAATTATATACTAAAACCTTCCTCGAGAACCACTCTATCCATTGGTGAAAATTGCATGAAAATCGGTGCAGTAGTTTTTGAGTTTATTGCGAACAGACAGACAGACAGACGCAGTGGAGGACTTTGTTTTATAATAATGTTGAAGTGCTACACATGTAATACCAGCTCAGAATAATTTTCCAAGTAAAATTAGGATTTATATTTCTTTGTATTTAAAATAACATGAATTCAAAGACACAATTTTGTGTTTCAGCAAAGACTAAATTATAAAAGAAGATTTTATTTTAGAAATAGGTTGTAATAATATTGTTCTTCTAGGATAGTAATATATTCTCAAAATCTTTACGAAGCTTATAAAAAAGTCACCGTCCGCTTAGAAAAATATTCATAGAGAATATTTAATAATATGAAAGTTAATATAACGGAAATTAATGACAAAGGAAATTAATGTGTAAGTTATTATTCAATTTTCCATGATAAAAGAAAGCGCCGTCAAAGAAAAGATAATAGATTTCCATTAAAAAGTAATCCACGGGAGATAAAGCTTTTTTCACCTCTTTGGATCTCCAAAGAGAGTAAAAAAAGTCAATAATAATCTTATTATTGACTCTTTTTACTCACCTATGTAAACCTAGCAATCTTATTTAAAAAAAGTATCGATAATACAACTTATAGGGATGACAATTTTATTGACTAAAAACAAATATGATTATGTTTAGTCCGTCAGTTAGATTATCTAAAAAAATTGGATACTTACGTGTTTTTCGTTTTATCAAATGAATGAATGTTGACGAAGATAAACGCGTCAAAGATCATGAGTGGGGGCTTGTGACGTCACATTTTAGTAAAAAATGCGACGCGATGAAATGTGACGTCACACGAGTTTTCGACGCACTGTATCGTCTTCATTTTTTGTTTACGTGAAAAACGAAAAAAATATGTGTCAAAAATTTTTTGGGACGGTGTTGGAAAACATCGTGAGGAAACCGGCATGTCCTGGAACCAAAAATTCGAAGACATGTGACATCTACCAATCCGCACTGGGCCCATTCCCTCTCACAGAGACAGAGAGAAGGCCTTTGTCCCAGCAGTGGGAACATTAATTGGCTGATAATGATGATTTTTTGGAAATCTATCTGACGGATTATTTCGATTTTTATTGTCATCCTATTGAACATAAAGGACAAAATGTAAACGTTGTATTGCGTTTTTCGATTCATCATCATCATCATTATCTTCCTGGCCATGTTACTTGGGGTCGGCGCAACACGTTTTTTTTCTTCCTTTCTCTCCTGTCAACTGTCACGCAAAATGACAGAACATAACACCGAGCCTCAATAGGCTCGGTGTTATGTTCTGTCATTTTGCGTAAAAAATACTAAAAAACTACCCTAGACCCAATGTATAGGATCCCATAAAGAACGACCTTCACCGTGCTGGTTAATGGATGAAAAGTATTTTACATCAAATTAAATATGACAAAAAATATATTGCAAATGGGTTGTCAAAAAAAATCAGTCCTGAATACATTTTTTTTTTTTTTCAACATTTCTCTGGTTTGGCTAATAGACAAATTCCATACCAATCGAAAGTATGAAACCTGTAAAATAACTTTTACAGGTTTTTACAGGCTTCATAACTTTTGCATATTCTATAGCTTAGAGAATAACTAACGTTTGCATATATTCTATAGGCTTCATACTTTCATTTGGTATAGAATTTGTCTATTAACCAAACCACAGAATGATTAAAAAAATAAAATAATTTGCTAATTAATCATATTCTGGACTGAAATTGTTTAGACAATTCATTTGCAATATATTTTTTGACATATTTAATTTGATATAAAATACTTTTCATCCATTAACCAGCTCAGTGAAGGTCGTTCTTTAAGGGATCTTAGACTGTATAATTCCAGATTGGGCAGAGGTGTACAATAGTATACCCAGATTGCACCACTTATGTTTTAGTTTCATCTAATAGGGGGCGAGCCTATTGCCATCAACCGACCCCAGAAGGAGGGTAATGTTTTCATTGTTTTATTTTTTTATTCTCTATTAATTATTTTTAGTTTTCTATTTTGTTTTATTATTTGTTTATTAATTTGTAAAATATTCTGGACTGAAATTGTTTAGACAATTCATTTGCAATATATTTTTTGACATATTTAATTTGATATAAAATACTTTTCATCCATTAACCAGCTCGGTGAAGGTCGTTCTTTAAGGGATCTTAGACTGTATAATTCCAGATTGGGCAGAGATGTACAATAGTATACCCAGATTGCACCACTTATGTTTTAGTTTCATCTAATAGGGGGCGAGCCTATTGCTCCTTTATCATCTATTTTAAATGTGGCTTTGGACGACCGAGCTTGGGCTCAAGCTACTCTTCCCATTCGCATGGGAGGACTCGGCGTCCGCAAAATTTCCAGTATTAGTTTACCGGCTTTCATATCCTCGGTCCACGGCACTGAGAAATTAATCAGGAATATCCTGGCTTCCACACTGATTGATTTTGATGTGCCGTGCTTCTCCGAGGCTATCGATGCTTGGAAACTTGCTTGCCCGAACACTGAAGAACCTGACCATCCATTCTTCCAGAGACGGTGGGACGAGCCGCTCTGCAGAATCGTTCAAAACAATCTGCTGAACTCGTCTTCTACTACTGCTGAGCGTGCGCGCCTACTGGTTGTGGGTGAATGGGAGTCGGGTCTTTGGCTTCACGCACTGCCGTCGTCGACAATTGGCACATTGTTTGACGACACGACATTTTGCCTCGCTGCTGCCTTACGCCTCGGTGCCGCCTGCTGTTCTCCTCATCGCTGTCACTGTGGTGAAGCTGTCAGCAGCCTCGGTCACCACGGCCTGTCGTGCAGCCGAAGTGCGGGGCGTTTTGCACGGCACGCGAACATAAACGACATTATCCGACGAGCTCTTGTCACCGTCGGCGTTCCAGCTGTTTTAGAACCTAATGGCTTGGCACGCGACGATGGCAAGAGACCGGACGGCATGTCTTTGTTTACTTGGAAGATGGGTAGGCCCTTAGTATGGGACGCAACTTGCGCCGATACTCTTGCGTCTTCTCATCTTTCAAGTTCGTCGTGCTGTGCTGGCGCTGCTGCTGCGGCTGCAGAGAACCTCAAACGGCGTAAATATAGAAACCTTTGTGGTAACTATATTTTCAAGCCGTTTGGGGTTGAAACTCTAGGGCCGTGGGGTCCGAGTGCCCATAGCCTGTTCAAAGAACTTTCAAAACGCCTAGTTGACGCTTCCCGTGACCCAAGAGCTGGCTTTTACCTTGGTCAGAGGCTAAGTGTTGCCATACAACGTGGCAACGCCGCCAGTCTCTTGGGCACATTACCAGCTGACAGCGTTAAGGAGGAGTTTTTCGATGCCCTTTTATAGTATGTTGTTAGTTTATTTATTTTAGTTTATTTAATACTTAGTTTTTAATTAATTATGTAAATATTTACTCGAAATAAAAGGTTTGAAATTTGTAAAAACTGGGCACAATTGGCATTGGCTTTAATATCGAGGGTTGGCTCTGATACCTATAATTACAACACATTAGGTTGTCTTAGCTTAGGTATTGGCTAAAAATTAAACATACTACTATTGTTTTGTAAACAATATTTTTACTTGAAGGTGTAATTTTTTTTTATCAGCTGTTCACAGATCCTTGGATTCTACTAAGAAACTCCTGATGAAAAAAACACAAAACAACACTATTCCCGACCTAGGCATCCTATCCAGGACCTTATGTTCAACAGTCACGTTTGCAACCACTGGACCAAATAATCTATACTATATATATATATATATATATATATATATATATATATATATATATATATTATTAATATTATAAAGCTGATGAGTTTGTTTGTTTGTTTGAACGCGCTAATCTCTGGAACTACTGGTCCGATTTGAAAGATTCTTTCAGTGTTGGGTAGTCCGTTTATTGAGGAAGGCTATAGGCTATATAACATCACGCTGCGACCAAAAGGAGCGGAGCATAAATGAAAAATATTGCAAAAACGGGGAAAAATGTATTCCTTTTGTGAGCTGTTTCTCTTTTATGTGACGCAGACGAAGTTGCGTGGGTCAGCTAGTAGCGATATATGCCAGTTATTACGATCATCTCTAACATTTCTAACGCTCAAACCACGAAAGAAAATGGTCAAATATCGATCCTTTTCAGCACGTGTAACTGAGTGGGTTAGGAAAACTTGAGACTGAAATAAACCATCACGTTCGTATAGCTTCAAAGGATACCTCAAAGAGGTTGAAGCCGGATTATATTTTAATATTTCTTATCTTTGTTACTGATGATTTACATATTATCAATGACAGTTAATCAAGAACTCAGTTTAACTAGAAAGCCTAGAAATTAATTAAGAACGTCTCTGTATAGATGAGGAAAGCCTAAAATAGTACATTTTGATACAAGTGGAGAAAGTTTGTAATTGCATCCGAGGCGGAATTAACACACGAGCCATAGGCGAGGGTATTATTGAGCCGAGATCTGCAATAACAAATGTCCACGTGAATCAAACGACGTTGTTCAATACACTTTTGAAAAAAACGCACACGTGTGTAATACATTGCATGTTGAACCTAATCGTAGTACAATAAGAACCCGTTTTCGCAGAAGTGTATTGAAAAAATCTATTTGCAAGTTCAAACTAGCACGACAACCGTTTTCAATTTTAGTAACATCAATTTCATGTACCAATTAAAAATTCGATTTCCATACGTTCACCACCCCACTGTCAGATGCATTATTTTTGGTAGGTACTATCAACAAAATTGAATTATCATCACCCATTAGGCCGACAACATATTCTTATGGAAGATTAAAACAGTGTCATGCCATTGAGATGAACTTGTGAGAGAGTAAGCTTGTAAATGGCAGCTTGTAAGAGCAAATTTTACTTTTCTGCCTTATTGAGGTTATGAATTTCATGCTTTTGAATGAGAATAAAAGAAAGGTTGCTTACCTCGGCCCCTTTTTTCGGCACTAAAGATATGATTACTGCAACTGATAATTATGGGAAAAGAAGCGAGGAAACGGAGTGTTTGCCGAAAAAAAGTCTCGGCTGACAAAAATTCGCAAATGGACCGAAATCACAAGAATCAATAGCTAAACCTTCAGTTATTGGAGAGAACGAAGACGAATAAAATAAGTTTTCCTAACAATAAATAGATGGCTAGTTTGTTGTTGCTTGACAAACATAATTATATTTAAGCAAAATTCTATCTAATCGAATAAAAATTAAATTAAGGTGGCTCTCAATCGCGGGCCTGTAGACGGTGGGCTATGGGCTAGCTCGCCGTCCGTCCGTCTCATGACAACAGGCCGTGTCGACGGCGCGTTCATGTTCCACGCGCGCTTCAAAGAGAGTCAGCATAAGGAAGGGGTCCGCAAGGACCGACGCCTGCCGGGGTTGCGAGACTGTTCGAAAGAGATACCGTGGCCCCGGAACATAAAGGGCGATGAAGGAACATGGATGGGTTTTAGTCAGTAAAATTCTGACAGGATCCTGCTCTGCCCAGAGCAGAGTCATTCAATGATTTACCATCCGTAAAAAAAAACTGGCTCACAATTCAGTTTTGTTGACAGTACATGCAACAGAATACAATTTGTTGTATCTGTACAAGGCAGCGACGGTTTAATCGTGCGTACGATACAAATGCGACGGCATTGCCCGTATCGTGTTTTTATTTAATGCAACCATTTAAAACGTGGCCTACTTTGCGTGAGCAGCTCATTTTCATACACTCGGGGACAAGTGAATTAATGAAAGGTATTTTGAACGCGTGGCGATAAGTATTATTTTGTTCTTTTTTTTTCAGGTTAACAAATATTTTATTTGAGCATTTACAGAATGGAACATCATAAGATGACTGTGGCAAATGTTTGTGTAAGTAATTGTGTATTTCTTTGTATTATTTATTTCCTGTTTACTATTGCGACACGAGGGTTATTTCAAGATTGTAGGTACGGGCCACAATGGGCCCAGACACTGCCAGAAAACGTCGCGACAGACCTTGTTGAAGATGGCGAGACGAGCTGGAGAAGACCAACGATCAGTGGTCCACATTGGCCTCGAATCGAAGACACGGGAGGAGGCCTTTGCCTAGCAATGGGATGATGCAGACTAACAGTAGTAGGATCAGATACGGAAACGGAAGTATGGCTACTTCATAGCCTACTATCGACCGACGCATTACTGCTTTCAGTGTGGTGTTGCTCGGTTGACACGGTGTATTCCCGCTGACCCCACTGCTTTGCCCCACTGGTGGGGTCAACGGGAAAAATCAAAACCGTCGTTTCGTTGACCCCACTACCTTAGTAGGGTGGCCTACTTTGTGATCAAGATTCTTGAGAAAAATAAAGGAATGAAATAAACTTTAATGATGTCAGTGGGAATTAAAAGACATTCCGATCCATACAGTACGACAGCTTTGTTCACACATGCATTTTAGTTTTTATGTGGTACTTTGATCCTATCAATACAAAGGAGACACAAGACATTAATTTGGTTTATTTTATTTATGATCCCAAAATACCAGTCAAAAATATTTAGGGGGAATCCGGGACCGCGGTCCCGGTCCCAACGACCCCAATAAGGCAGGTATGGCAAACGCACCTTACTGGATAATCAAAATGAATCCACACCGTTACGTTCCGCTCCGCTTCGTTCAGCACCGTTCCACACCGCATGGATTGAGCTCCTTAGAAGTAAGTAAACGTTCGGATGACGGCTTATAAAGATGGATGAAAAAAGGCGTATTGCGTCGAACCCATATAAATTGGGATCACGGAAGGGGATGAGGTTGATGGTTTTCAATAACAGGTGAACAGTTATTCAGGGCAAAAGTTGTGAGGTATTTTCAGTCAAGATTTTTGTGACATTGCTCATCACGGGTATTTTTAGTTAATTCTCAGAAGATACATTGGCCAGGTCCATGATGGATCTTCAGCCAAACATACGGAGTATAAATATTTTGATTATGTTTAAATTAGAAATATCAGTAAAATACTTTTTAATATTTCAATGTTTAGAAATAGGCTCGCCCTATGGTACATGAGACTTAAAAATAACTAGCGAAATGTGGGATTACAGGTGATTTCATGTTACCTAATATTTTCTGCCATAGAATAGCAGAATTGCTTGTGGGCAGATCAAAAAGCCGCTAGAGCAAGGTATTTTACTTACATTTAGAATACAGGTATTCTATTACACCAAAGATTTAAATCTAGGTCAATCTATTTAGCAGTAAACCAATGACTACACAAAGTCCAAAGTTGACTGACAGAACACCACGTAGTCTGTGGTTTACCAATATACCCGTCATTGCAAATCACAAGCCAGCATCGTATAACTTGTATTACGTTGACATAAGGTTTAAAATCCAACAATGACACACACTCCTAAAATGCATCAGCCGTACCTTACCAGAAGTCTTCGTTCGGCCGTGAATGGAAGCCACAGAGCAGTATAAACAGTATCCACAGTTGCACGGCTGAGAAATTCGAGGCACCCCGGAACGGTTCAGGAATACGTTGTGCACAGTACGAATTTAGGAAAGGCTACGAGAATACGGAAATAGAGGACTGGTGACGGATTTGGGCAGTGGTTTTACTAAAATTGCAATTTGGACTATGACATATATTAGTCATAGAAAAGCAACTACGACTGACAATTAAATTACATCACCATTTTAAAATTATGAAACTGATCATGCTGTCAAACGTCATCATCATCATCTTCCTACCCTTATCTCATGTACATTAACTCATGGACGTTAACAAAATTAACGAAGGCTCTTTCATAATCATATTAGCAAAGGAAGTATAGTTGTTTTCGCGAAGTAGCGTAGCTCCTGTATTTAAATTACATTGCTACTGGAACGAAGGCTCTCTCATATTAACAAAGGAAGAATTGTTGTTTTCACTATGTAGAGAAACATTGTTGTAGTATCAATACATATATTTGTTGAAGGAATATTGTTGTACTGACAACTTATTTCATGACAATAAAAACATTGGCGCACGAACTATACACTATGGTGGGCTCTCCTCTGTTAAAGTTTTATTGTTGGACCAACAATATTTTTTTCTGCGTGTTTGAACATTTAAGTGCTGATAAATTAAATTTTAGAAAAAAACCTCGTAATATCTGAAAGGCAGCCATTTTGTTTTCTCGAACAACAGTAAATACCTACAATAGACTAGTTTCCACCATCAATAAATTCCAAATCTATTAAGTCCGTCAGTTAGAGTATTGGAAAATAATGGACACGTATTTTTTGTTTTAGTAAATCTATGAATATTAACAAAGATAAAACGCAACAAAACTTGGGAGTGGGGGCTCGTGAGGTCAAAACGCACTAAAAATTATAGCACAGCATGACGTAATGATAATTTTAAAAGCGTCGTATCTTCGTCAATTTTGGTTTACTTAAGAAAAGAAAAATACGTGTCAAATATTTTTTGATAATCTAACTGACCGACTCATTAGATTTTTTCAGGACACCAGCCTATTAATGAAAAGAAATGGCAGAGTTATAGTTAGTTAGTAATAGTTTCGATTCTCAAATGAATGACTGAAATTAAATAATTTCAATATTCAAAGGACAATGACATTTTCTATGCGTTTTATTAATTCCATTCGTAAAAGCATATCATTTCGTTTCAAAACTAACATTAATTACAAATCCAGAATCAAAAGAGAATTCGCTAACTCATCAACCCCACTTGAAAACTAAGTCTAATTCAAAGTTAAACAACCGTTTAATTCATGCGATAACTAGTACATACTATCCAGTTACTAATTCGCATCAACGTCGGTGATAATCAGTGCGATGGGATTACAATGTCAGTGTCCACTCAGGCCGTCCAATTTAGGTTAACAGACAAACCGACAGCAACATATAATTAACAAGCTGTTTGATGTAATGTGAGGTGTCTTGGTACGATGGAATCTATACTTTATTATAAAATTATAAAGAGGTAACATTTGTTTGTAATATTATTATAATTATAAAATTATAATTAATATTATTATAATATTATAATTATAATTAATATTATTATTTTGTTATTCTTTATGTTTCTTCTCATTTAAGAGAGCCTAAGAAACTTTACACGCGGGTCGGAACCAAGGATGTAAGGTGAAATTTAAATAGAGAAAGTGGATGATAATGTAGCTGAAGTCAGAAACTTTCGGGTGATTCGACAGGTGTTGAGAATGGTGGCTTTTTGCAGCATGTAAAGTGTGTGATTAGGCATTTGTAGAGTGTTGAGGCTTTGTGTAAGAGATTTTGGTATAATACCAGTAGATGAGAGAACTATGGGGACTATATGAACAGTTTGTACTTTCCATTGAGTTTTAATTTCAATGGAAAGTACAAACAAGTATCTTGGTATTTACTGAGTTTTTCGGATATTGTAGCTTGAATATTATGTGAGTTAGGTATTGCTATGTCTATCAGATAAACTGTTTTATTGATTTTGTCGTGAACGGTAATATCGGGTCTATTATAATGAATGGTTTTATCGGTTATTATAGTTCGGTCCCAGTAATTTTTTTGATCGTTATTCTCTAATGCTACTTCTGGTTTATATTTATAATACGGTATCATTTCAGAAACTAATTTATATTTAAATGCTAACTGTTGGTGTATGATTGCAGCGACTTGGTCATGGCGGTGTTTGTAATCGGTTTGTGCAAGTGATTTGCATGCTCCTGTTATATGTTGTATAGTTTCGGAGGCATTGTTGCAATGTCTACACAAATCAGTCGGCTGGTTTGGGTCTTTTATGATGTATTTTCTGTAATTACGCGTAGCTATTATTTGATCTTGTATGGCCAGCATAAAACCCTCGGTCTCGGGAAACAACTCACCCCGTTTGAGCCATTCGTTCGACTTTATTTTATCGACGTGTGGCTGGCTCAGGCAGGTATTATTATTATTATAATTATAATAATAATAATACTAATGGTATTATTATTATTATAATATTATAATTATAATAATAATAATATTATTGGTATTATTATTATTATAATATTATAATTATAATAATATTATAAATAGGTAACATTTGTTTGTAAGTTTGTATGTTTGTAAGTTTGTATGTAGGGGGTAATTTCCGGAAGTAATGAACCAATTTTAAAAATTGTTTCACTGGTAGAAAGCTACATTATTCGTGAGTGCTATAAGCTATATTTTATTTCCGTACTCCCACGGGAACGGGAACTACGCGGGTAAAACCGCGGGACGTCAGCTAGTAGGGAATATGCATGAATTTTATTTTGTTTATTTCGATACGGAATGTTAAAGTACTATAAAAATAATTACAAAAAGCGAAAACAAGTCATAAAGTTATAACTATTTAAACTTTTGTTTCTATCTCTTTCTAGATAAACGGAATTTAATATAGATTTTGTACGTCGATGCAGCGAATGACGTCATTCGCTGTATCGGATCTCTCTGTCTAATCAGCAGTTTCAAATGCTTTTATCTAAGTATTTTTAAGATATTAAAAAAAATCACTTTGCTATTTCTGATGCTAATACGCTTTGTTTAGAGTGATAAAAAAATATCATGCATATACCCTATTGTTGGTGGCGATACAATTTTTAGGGTTCCATACCCAAAGAGTAAAAACGGGAACCTCTTACTGAGACTCCACTGTCCGTCTGTCCGCCTGTCTGTCACCAGGCTGTATCTCATGAACCGTGATACAGTTAAATTCACAGAATGTGTATTTCTGTTGCCGCTATACTAACAAAATACTAAAAACAGAATAAAATAAATATTTAAGGGGGCTCCCATAGTTTTTTTTTGCCGTTTTGTCTAATGTTGTATAGATAATTGGTACGGAAATCTTCGTGCTCGAGTCCGCCTCGCACTTGGCTGGTTTTTAAGCGTAATGTGACGCCTGTATTCTCCCGATGCTCCAAATTACGCTAATTTAGTTTAGTTGGTGACCAATAGAGTCAGTTCTCAAACACAAAATCTTTTAGATGGATATAATCTACTTTATCTACACCCATGCTATAAATCCTCTATAAAGGTATCTGAAACAGTTAGCTTATGGCCATCATTAAAACAGCCAGTGTCATAATAACCATTATAACACCCAAACGGGTGTTATAATGTTGTACTGAATTTCATTATGCAACTCGTTTTAAAAAAAGAACATCGAATGTGGTAGTGAATCGAACGTCTAGCACGTGCGATTCACTACCACAGCGCCGTAATTAAAAAAAAAAACTTATAGGTTAATTCGAATTCACGTCGTATCCCGCCATTTTTGTTCGACATTTGGATATTAGTATTGCATTATGTACTTTGTTGTTTACAAAAATGGGTGACACAAGCTTTGTGAATTTTGATAATTGAACAATCCAAAATGCAAAAAAATATTATTACTACCTATACACGGTTTGTTTGTATTAAATACAAGCAATTAAACTTTCCATGAATTTACATATACTTCTTAGAACACTGCAACACCCTATGGTTTCAGAACCTTTTATGGAGGATTCATATCATGGATGTAGATAAAGTCTTGTATGCAACTGTACATAATTAGGTATTAAAACACTCATGTGATACTATTATCACACTCGGCTTCGCCTCGTGTGATAAACCCACATTCGTGTTTTAATACCCCTCATTATACAACAGTTGCATAAATAACTATTATTATACATCATAATTGTTACACAGTTCTTTTACAGCATTACTTAACTAATGGGTACATATTTTATTCACAATTATTATATGTATAGATTATAAACTTAAGTCTAGAAAAAAACATTTTTGCATAGAAAATAACCGACACAAAAAACACAAAATTATTTAAAAATTACTTTACTTTCGGAAGTCACACTATTTTTTGTCCTTTTTAGTTGAGATATCCTACACATTCTTGTTATAACAATTTTATGTATATTTCACCTGCACAGTGACGAATACATACATTCTATAAAGTTTTCACTCCAAATCAAAAAAATAATCACGAAAATCGAACCAGTAATCACAGAGAAATCAACAACTGGTGGAATACATAACCTCTTCTTTGTTTAGAAGTTGGTTAAAAAATAAAGTCTTACTCAGCAGTCCTTTAATAAAATCTCAGAAGCTAAAACAAACAAAATAATCACGCAGTCTCATCCGACTTCCTTGTACCAATTAAAAACTTCATCAGGCTTAAACTGTGAACGGTATTTTCCAATACAAATTGTACCCAGTTAATGTTGCTTCAATTGAAATCCTATCATGTGTGTGTTTATTTAAGCTCTAATCCACATTGCTGTGTTTACGCCGCACGAAGCAATGAGAGAGCTTATGCAAAACAGATTAAGATTACATTGGTCCACTAAGCAATGAGTCGCAGCGTTATGTTGGTTTAATGGGTGAGTTGGGAGATTGTGAAGTTATATAATAAGTTAGTAAGAAACTAATATAGGAACTCGTGGCTAAAAAATAAGAGCCGCTCTGGTCGATCGTTAGGTTAAGCCGTGCTTGCCTAGGTTGGTCTGTGGATGGGTGACCACCCTTACATTAAACCGTTGGTCCCGGCTGTCATTTGTAGATCTTTGACAGTCGTTAGGTAGTCAGAGGCCCAAAAAGTCTGACAACCAGTCTTACCAAGGGGTATCGTATTACCCGGTACTAACTGGGTTGTGGAGGTTAGATAGGCAGTCGCTCCATGTAAAATACTGGTATTGAGCTGCATCCAATTAGACTGGAAGCCGACCCCAACAAGTTGGGAAAAGGCTAGGCAGAGTGATGAGTAAGAAGCTAATATTAAGAATAAATTAAATTAAAATTTATTTGACATCTCAATTCTCCAATACACCGCACATACTTACGTTTAATTATGTGTTTACCTTGTTTCTATTTTAAAACAAAACTCTTTTTTCTAGACTTATATTGTCACTTACGGGATATCTTCCGTGGTATCTTGCGTGTCTTCCGTATATCGGGAGCTCAAAATAATGAACAATCACAGAAGATATAATAAGTGACAGTATATTATGTTTAGTTTTAAACCGTTAAAGCTTAAAACAGTGTTCTTTTCTCTACTTTTGTGTTTTTGAGTAAAAATCTGTTCCACATTGAGTACATTACCCACTATTTTAAAACAACAAAATCGTCATTTCCAACACATCTTAATAGCAAAAACGCAATTAAAAATGTACTCGAAAAATAAAATATGAGTTTTTGATTAAAAACTCCGGAGCGTTGAATAAAAGGTGTTGAAGAAACAAAGGGTGAATGCCGACGTTTTGCTGCGGTTTCATAATTTCCTTATTTGCAGATGTCGACTGATTTCTTTTCTATTTTTAATGCCACCACAAAGCGGAGGCTTGGCTATAGTCCGCGTTATTTACATTAAAATTGAAGATTTTACTTTCGTTTTTGCTTTGAATATTCATTTGTTTTACTAAAATGAGGTTTTAATACTTTTCAGACAGGTTTCAATGAGGTGCTAGACGCATGTTCGGGTTTGATTCATTTTGAGCAATGATATATAAACTAATTTTGAGACATGATTATTTCGACACAAACATTACTCTCATGACCTTGCGTTATTCAGATGGCTTATAGATAAGACATTTTGTTCTGTGAATGAGTATGTTAACCTTAAAGATTCAGGTTGACATTTTCCTATTATTAATTAATTGAAAAATGATTGAAGTTCATATAACTGACATTCTTATTCACATGAATAAGAATCCATGTCCATCCATTCTTGTTTTTTATTATTGGCATTCTTATTATTGACATTCTTTTTGTTGACATACTTATTATTATCGACCCGAATGGCGCAGCGGTACTGAGGCTGCCTTACGCTCTTAGGGTCCCGGGTTCAAATCCCGGTAGGAGCAAATGTTTGTGTGATGAGCATGGACATTGGTTTCAGAGTCATGGATGTCTATATGTATATAAGTATGTATTTACAAAAAAAAAGTATCTATGTAGTATATCAACTATCTGGTGTCCACGACACAAGCCTCGTTGCTTAGTGTGGCACTAGATGTCGCTGTGTGTAATGTTCAGCGACAAAAAAAAAATATTACATACCAATTACGTTAAATTCATTTCATCAGTATTCATATAATTGGTTTGAAGGGAAGGGGATTAGCCATAATCACCACGTCAGCCACGACGGGTTGGTGATCGCAGTACTGCAGCCGGTTATGATGTTACCCATCGTCGCCCACAGTTGAATTTCTAGCCAGTCGTTCTGCTCCCCGCGAACTCCGCCCAGCTAGGTACTGGCAGGCTGCTTCCCTCTGCCAGTGCAACACTTATTTGATGGCGGTGTTTGCTCGCCATGTCGTACGGTCGTCATCGGAACTCCCGTGTCTTTTCTAGAGTGTACCCATGCCACTGGATACCCCAGCACTCCCTGCTAACCCTACCGCCTCGGTCCGGGACTGCTTATTTTGGTTTCCCTTTATTCGCAGCTATCCTGCATACTACAGGACGGTTCTCTATCCGCCACCTGTGACCTGGTAGGTAGCTGAGGCTCGCCCCTACCGACATCCGACGACACGGAGGTCGAGACTGGATGAATCGGGACAGGAGTGGAAGAAGAGGGAAGAGGCCTACATCCGAGATTGGATAACCAAAAGGCCACCATGATGATGATGATTCATATAATTATTTGCATGCTAGTTTTAGCGAATTGTGTGAGCAACTGTAATAAAACTCGACCATCTATTTATATACTAAAATTCTAGCAAATAAGTTTATTTTTATTTCATTTGGCGATGTTCTCAGCGCTGTTCAAAAAAACACATTTTTTGGTGTTCCCCAAGGAAGAATTCTAGGGTTCACCCTGTTTTTGATCTACATAATTGACCTTTGCAATCTAAAGCTAGAGCATGGTACTATCATAACTTACGCTGACGATACTGCTTTACTTTTTTCGGCTGACTCAGAAAATGAAGTCTACAAGCTTGCGCAACACGGATTTAATATTGTAAATAAATGGCTTCAAACTAACTCACTAACTCTAAATGCAGAGAAGACAAACTACATTAAGTTTTCGATGCGCAAGCATGCATCCAATATCCCCTCAGCGTTGCATGCTCATTGTTGCCCAGTCCCTGCAGATAGCCAGTGTAAGTGTCCCAATATTAAGAAGACTAATAAAATAAAATACCTGGGTATTATAATAGACAAAACCCTTTCATTCAAACAACATATGGAAGCTCTAAATAATAGAATTCGTAAACTGATATTCGTATTAAAAAAAACTACGATTTATTACAGATCCGAAAATACTTAGGCAAGTATATTTTGCTCTATGTCAGTCAATTCTGACTTACTGCATCACTTCATGGGGTGGGGCGAGTTGCCCATTGAAAGAGCTCAAAGAGCTATTCTCAAGGTGGCTACTTGCCGCCCTTTCCTTTTCCCCACTAACCTCCTGTATAAATCTTGTGAAGTACTAACAGTTCGACAGTTATTTATTATGAGCACTGTACTAAAACAACACGCAGCACTTCCATACAGCACTGATTTCACTAAAAAAACACGGAAAGATATAGTTTGCCCTCAAAAAAGTACAAAACATGCTTTCACAGCAAAATTTAAATATGTACCTCGGACCGCTACTATATAACAGGCTGAATTAAAAAGGAAGCATCTACTCCTTAAATCACAATAACTGCAAGAAAATCCTTAAGGAAGCTCTTCAAACTATGTCCTATGAAGATACAGAGAAGTTATTACTTGTGCTAAAGTAAATATTGTCCATAATATTGTTAGTTTTAAATTAGATAAGTTAAAATAGTATAATTTTATATACCTTTTTACATTCGTACCAATAATATTAATATGATATATGATTATTTAATTTTTTTTAAACATAGAAATTTATTTTCAGTAATATTAATTTATTTAATCAATTAATGTTACCTCAAATCACCTGAAACACAGGATTACCTAGTTCAGGCTCAAAGCATGGGTGAACTTGACATAGATTTAAGAAAAACTGTAAACTTTTACCTTATATTTTTTTAATAAAATTTTACTATTTATTATTTTATTATTATTTCTTATCCCAATTTATTTGGGTCACCGCAGTATTTGACTTGACTTCATCTTCTTGGACTCGTCATCTCAGTCACCTCCTTTCTAGCCATATCATCCTTCACACAGTCCATACATTGTTTCTTTGGTCCTCCTTTACTCCAGCCACCTTATAGCCGTACATTTATTCTCGACATTTTCCTCAATAGGTACTATCGAGGACACTCCCGCTTTATCACCACTAAGCTAATTTTGCTTGCACTTACAACATAGAAACGCTTTCTAGCCCCGTCCCGTTGACTTTGTATAGAAATAATGAATGAAAAGATATCGATCGGCCAAACGCACTGACGACGCACGCCAAACGAGAGTTATTGTTATTTTGCGCGCCAAAGCCTAATAAGCTTAAGCTTCAAGGCCGGCACGGCGCCTTCGCATGGTTTAAACGAAAAAAATATTAACTTATCAGGCGGAAAAGACTACGACTGTACATTTCATGATTCGACACAGACATGCGACCAAATCGAATGAAGGTATATGTCCCGTATTGTGCCAGCCCGAAAATAATTCACTAATGGTAGATGCCGAAAACAGTTTGGTCTTTTACACGCGGCGACTGAAAGCCGAATATGTGCAGTAATTGCTTCAGGTCTTTTATGTTCAACAAATTCTGCAGATTTGACAGTGCCAACCGGAACAAGTTAGTAGCACCTTAAGCATTGGTCAAGTTAGTGTCAGATGTTTATTATGGGCACTCAATCTCTTGTGTGACATAACGGTGGCACTTTCATCACTTATGCAAAACCTGAGAAGGTAACTCTTGTGTTAATGCCCAGTTGTGATGGCTTTGGGAGATGCGTTCGTTAGAATAGACTGTTCCATATTGGAGTAAATGTGGTAGAGAATTGGTTGCAGTGTTATGAGATTTCAGTAGATTATGTTGTCTACAGGGTTTAAACAGCACAACCAAGCATTCTGTACATCAAACTAAGTAATTCTACGCAAAAAATATTGCTGGGAAACGACTTTCTTTTTTGGGGTGAAAAATCACGTTTTACTGTGAAACTCACGTTGATTTTTACCGTAAAACGTGATTTTTAACGCACTCAAAACATTGTGCTTATGGACGCATTTAATAGTAAACGGGTTATGGAGGTATTTAAAGTAATGTTATGAACTTAAAAATATTTTGGAAAAAAAAAAGTGAAATAAATGGAACTTTGACCTCCAATATCTAAGTATGGTATGGTCCAGAACTAAAAAAAAATATCGCAATGATAGGGAGAAGTGCTTATTGAATAAAAAAATAAAAACAAGAGGTCTATAAAGTACTCCCTTAATTCTCCTAAAAATGTTTGTCCGAAAATCATTATCCATAAAACGTTTAACGTAAAACGTAAAACTTCAGTAACCATAATGTTCATGTTCAAACGAGACGGCGATGAGCTGCAAGTGGGGCAATTTGGAGTTGGACGTCGGAATCGCCGGGGTCACCAACTGGCTAGTTTTATGGAGAAGGAGGGCCTCTATATGATGAACTCCTTCTTCAGAAAGCGTGAGCACAGGAAGTGGACCTGGCAGAGCCCCGATGGTGCAACTAGAAATTAGATCGACTTCATCATGTCAACCAAGAAGCAAATGTTCAACGATGTCTCTGTGATCAATTCGGTGAAAACCGGGAGCGATCACCGCATGGTAAGAGGCACATTGAACATCAATATCAAGCTTGAAAGGTATCGACTGATGAAGTCTACGCTCCGTCCAGCACAGATCCAAATCCAAAACCCCGAGAGCTTTCAGCTTGAACTCCACAACCGTTTTGAGTGCCTAGGAAGCTCAGTGGACGAGTACAACGATGGGTTCGTGGAAACTGTCCATACGACCGGGTCTAAGTTCTTCAAGGCGCGTCGTACAGATCAGAACAAGAGGCTCTCCGATCACACTCTCAAGCTCATGAAGGAGCGGCGTGAGATGATCCTGCAGTCTTCAGACGAAGCGTGTGAATATCGGCAGCTCAATAGACGGATCTCTAAATCCTTGAAGAGCGACCTCCGCCGCTTTAATACCGAGCGTATTAAAGACGCGATTGAGCGGAATAAAGGCTCCAAAGTATTTGCAAGAGATCTAGCTATTGGGCAGAGCCAGCTCACGAAACTGAAGACCGACGATGGTAGGATCTTATCCGCCAAACCGGAGCTTCTGAGGGAGATCGAGAGCTTCTATGGACAGTTGTACAAGTCAACTAGCAAACCCGTCGTAGATCTAGCAAACGACCCAAGAGCTAGACTGACCCGACACTATACTGAAGACATTCCGGACGTCAGCCTGTACGAGATTAGGATGGCTCTGAAGCAGCTCAAAAACAACAAGGCACCGGGTGATGACGGAATTACGGCCGAACTCCTGAAGGCGGGTGGAAAACCGGTACTTAAGGCCCTTCAGAAGCTGTTTAATTCCGTCATACTTGAGGGAAAAACGCCACAGGCATGGTGCAGGGGTGTGGTGGTGCTCTTCTTCAAAAAGGGTGACAATGCCCGGTTGAAGAATTATAGGCCCATCTCACTTCTAAGCCATGTCTACAAGTTGTTTTCTAGAGTCATCACGAATCGTCTCGCGCGCAGGTTTGACGATTTCCAGCCACCCGAACAAGCCGGTTTCCGAAAAGGCTATAGCACCGTAGACCACATACATACGCTGCGGCAAGTTATACAGAAGACCGAAGAGTATAACCTGCCTCTCTGTTTAGCGTTTGTGGACTACGAGAAAGCCTTCGATTCGATCGAGACCTGGGCTGTACTGCAGTCTCTCCAACGGTGCCAAATCGACTATCGGTACATCGAGGTGTTGAAGTGTTTGTACAAAAACGCCACCATGTCGGTCCGACTTCAAGACCAAGTCTCAGAACCTATCCTCCTGCAGCGAGGTGTGAGACAGGGAGACGTCATATCTCCGAAACTGTTTACTGCTGCACTGGAGGATGTCTTCAAGGTTCTGGACTGGAGAGGGCTAGGCATCAACGTCAATGGCGAGTACATCACTCACCTTCGGTTTGCCGACGACATAGTGGTCATGGCTGAGACCATGGAGGACCTCAGTACAATGCTCGATGACCTCAGTAGAGCTTCCGGAAGAGTGGGTCTTAAAATGAACATGGACAAAACCAAGGTCATGTTGAATGCCCATGTCACACCCACTCCTATCAAGATCGGAGACTCTACACTCGAAGTTGTAGACGATTATGTGTACCTGGGACAAACGGTCCAGTTAGGTAGGTCTAACTTCGAGAAAGAGGTCAATCGTCGAATCCGACTCGGCTGGGCAGCGTTCGGGAAGTTGCGCGGTATCTTCTCGTCCAACCTACCGCAGTGTCTCAAGACGAAAGTCTATGACCAGTGTGTGTTGCCAGTGATTACATACGGGACCGAAACGTGGTCGCTTACAATGGGCCTCATCAGAAGGCTTAAAGTCACCCAAAGGGCAATGGAGAGGGCTATGCTCGGAGTTTCCTTGCGCGATCGAATCAGAAATGAAGACATCCGCAAGAGAACAAAGGTTACCGACGTAGCCCGAAGAATTGCCAAACTTAAGTGGCAGTGGGCAGGGCACATTGCTCGCAGAACGGATGGCCGATGGGGCCGAAAAGTTCTGGAGTGGCGACCGCGAACCGGAAGACGTTGCGTTGGAAGGCCTCCCACTAGGTGGACCGATGACCTGGTGAAGGCTGCGGGAATCCGCTGGATGCGAGTCGCACGGGACCGTTCAATGTGGCGATACTTGGGGGAGGCCTATGTCCAGCAGTGGACGTCTTTCGGCTGAAATGATGATGATGATGATGATAATGTTCAAAATCCCGAAATTTTATTTTACATAATTATCTTTATTTCTAAAACTGTTCTGTCATAATATCGAATACTATAATAATTGAATCTTCTAATTTTACATGCCATAAAGTCAAACGTCCTAAGTATTTTATTATATAATGTGTATTATTCCGAATGTTCATATAGGTATAATGAAATTTTTAGTCCTAAAACATTTGCTAAAAATTAGGTTTCAGTGACAGAAACGAATCGCTGGAAATCCGACCCCACGCAGTCTTGTCTGCCCTACCCTGAGAGTGTAATTTAAAATCGCGTAGGCGCGGAGGGGCGAGGCGGCCCGCGAGTTGAGGAGCAGGTGGTTGTAACACTCGCCACCGCTGCTGAGGCTGGCCGGCGAAGCCGGCCAGCAAGCCGAAGCTGCGGTGGTGAGCGTTAAACACATCTGCGACGATAAGGTCGCATGGGACCGCCGGAGCCCCGCAGCGCCGGAGCCGTGACAGAAACCATGCCTGCTGCATGTTGCTTGCTCACTTGCATGCTGCATGCTTGCTCGCTTGCATGCTGCATGCTTGCTTGCATACTGTATGCGTGCTTGCATGCTGCATACTTGCTACATGGTTGCTGCAAGCTTGTTGCATGCTTGCTGAATGCTTGCTGAATGCTTGCTGCATGCTTGCTGCATGCATGGTGTATGTTTGTTTGGTGTATGTGTGTTTGATTGATTTTCTGCCTTTTAGTGACTACCGATATGAAATGTATGCCAAAAGAAGATTGTAACTGTGAACTTTCTGCGATATTATGATGGTTCTAGTTTTTAATTCTTACAAAATTCATAAGAGCAATATTGCATAAAAATGTGTTGTGTTGAGAGAAGTTCATAGCACAGCAAAAGCTAAGTAATACTTTAATTTAACCTGTAGTTTAGCGTAATTACAGACACAATTAAAATAACAATGTTCTGTTCCCTTTTGGGAACGTCTGGGAACATACCGGTTTGTTTTAAAAATATTATTAAGATCAAAACATTGAATATTTTTTTGAATTTAGGATTTATAACTATTATTGAAAACAGTTTTAAGTCTTTTGTATATTATTGATTGTAATATTTATGACAAACGGATTTAAGGCATATTGTATTTAGGGATTTCAATTTTATGGCATGTTATATTATGTGATATTAAGTTCGGGTAAGTTATCATTCGGACAAATGATGATTAGGACAAAAAAAGTTATGGCACTTTAATTATGAATAAAAAAGTTAGGTAATACATTAGAGAACCGGTCTATAAAACACCCATTACGATGGTTCTGTTAAATCCGTCAATTTCATTTTCCAATTTCATGTGATAGTATTATAAACAACGCCTTTATTGTAATAGAAAAACTCAGTCCATATAAGATCCCGAGAAAGCATTAAGATTTCTTGTTTCAAAAACACATTACCTACCTCAGAATAAGTTCTACATTTTATTCTAGCATCGTAGTCCCCTGATAGGCTTTTACTAGACAAAGTGCTCATCCATGTAAAGTAAAAACCAGTTTATTCGAAAAAGCGCAGCCTACGATACGCATAGATTACCTAGAGTGCTCCCTAAGCTATATTTCTTGAAATAAAACGTGTTACTTAAAAATCATTGCGAGAAATCTCTTTGTGTCGCAGAATAAATCTACTTTCGTCCTATCAGTCTTGACTATCTGGCAATACCAAAATGGACTGGGCAAATACGACAACGAACAAAATTGAATTTGTTCTGTGGCGGTTGCAGTTGCGATGGCGCCCGATCTCCCTCGGGGTTCTTCGGGCGTTCCCGCCGAGAAGCCGATTCGTGAATCGTTGACCGAATATGATTCTGCCTTTTCTTAATTCGAATATTTAAATGCAGGTAGTTCCTAAAAGGTTATGCGTGCAAAAAAAAGATAGGTACTATTATGTTGCTTGCGGAATAATTTGTATAGTTGTTTACTGAATTTTCTTGTTGGTATTAATTTGTTTACGTATAGTAATTACATGTTCCAGTTCGAAAATTACTGAGGGTAGCGTAGAAGGTTGTAATAAATATATCTTATGTAGGTACTATCAGAGGAGTGTATTATTTAGGACTAGCTGACCCACGCAACTTCGTCTGCGTCACATAAAAGAGAAACAGCTCACAAAAGGAATACATTTTTCCCCGTTTTTGCAATATTTTTCATTTATGCTCCGCTCGCAGTCGCAGCGTGATGTTATATAGCCTATAGCTTTTCTCGATAAATGGACTACCCAACACTGAAAGAATCATTCAAATCGGACCAGTAGTTCCAGAGATTAGCGCGTTCAAACAAACAAACTCTTCAGCTTTATAATATTAATCTATACATATAATAAAACAGTTACGAAAGAAAAACTGTACATTGAGAATTTTCGAGAAAATATAAGTGGCTTTTGTTAGAAAAACGTAGCTGATGACAAAAAGTGACTTTTTAGAATTTTTGTCTGTTTGTCTGTTTGTCTGTGTGTATGGTACGGCTTCACGCCTAAACTATTGGATAGATTGAATTGAAATTCAGCAAAAATGTTCTTTGTAAACCAAGGAAGGCTTTAGGCTACATATTATCACGCCGTATGTTATGGGAGGTAAGCAATATTGATTTTAAAAGGTTTTTGTTCGTATGAGATACATACATGCAGCGATGTCGCAGCAAAAATGTTCTTTGTAAACCAAGGAAGGCTTTAGGCTACATATTATCATGCCGTATGTTATGGGAGGTAAGCAAAATTTATTTTAACGGGTTTTTGTTCGTAAGATACATACATGCAGCGACATCTGTTGAACTAAAATGGTACCAATGACTAAAAATGTGCTCATCACATAAATTTTAAATCGACTGACTGGCTTTAAAAAAATATATTAGGTCGTTACATATGAAATTGGCGTTTTGTCGTACTGACCACTTTGATATAATTATATATATTATATTTATATATATATATATATAAATAAAAACATAAAACAGTTACGAAAGAAAAACTGTACATTGAGAATTTTCGAGAAAATATAAGTGGCTTTTGTTAGAAAAACGTAGCTGATGACAAAAAGTGACTTTTTAGAATTTTTGTCTGTTTGTCTGTTTGTCTGTGTGTATGGTACGGCTTCACGCCTAAACTATTGGATAGATTGAATTGAAATTCAGTAAAAATGTTCTTTGAAAACCAAGGAAGGCTTTAGGCTACATATTATCACGCCGTATGTTATGGGAGGTAAGCAATATTGATTTTAAAAGGTTTTTGTTCGTATGAGATACATACATGCAGCGATGTCGCAGCAAAAATGTTCTTTGTAAACCAAGGAAGGCTTTAGGCTACATATTATCACGCCGTATGTTATGGGAGGTAAGCAAAATTTATTTTAAAGGGTTTTTGTTCGTAAGATACATACATGCAGCGACATCTGTTGAACTAAAATGGTACCAATGACTAAAAATGTGCTCATCACATACATTTTAAATCGACTGACCGGCTTTAAAAAAATATATTAGGTTGTTACAAATGAAATTGGCGTTTTGTCGTACTGACCACTTTGATATATATATATTATATTTATATCTATATAAATAAAAACAAAAGGCCTGACTGACTGACTCATCAACGCGCAGCCCAAAACCTAGGACCTAGAAAGCTGAAATTTTGCACAGAGGTTCCCTTTATAATGTAGACAAGGAATAAAAAAGGAATTTTAGAAATTCAACCCCTAATGGAGTTAAATCGGGGATGGAAGTTTGTATGAAAGTCCGTCAGTTTTAAAGTTAGGATCTTCAAATGTTGTGTTTAGGCTGACAATTAAACATTAATTTATACGTGTTTCAGCGTTTTTCATAATACAACCCCCGAAGGGTTAAAAAGGAGAATGAAGTTGTTTATGGAAAATCGTCAGTTTTAAAGTTAGGATCTTCAAATTTTGAGTTTAGGCTGATTAATAAAAATTATTTGTTCACGTGTCTCAGCGTTTTCCATAATACCACCCCCGAAGGGTTAAAAAGGAGAATGAAGTTGTTTATGGAAAGTCCTTAATTTTCGAAGTAAAACTCACTAAATTTATTATCTAGGCTTATGGTTGGAAGCTAACGCAACGTTGTTTTTAAAAATGTCAATCCCTAAGGATGAAAAGGGGGCTTTATCTGTACAAATAAATAAAATTGAAGTGTCTGTTTGTAATATTAAAACAACCGCATTTTACTACATGCATACGAATGTATACGTATATAGGGTACATATACCAAAACAACATTTTTTTCAATTTTTGTCTGTTGTCTTTTTGTTCCGGCTAATCTCTGGAACGGCGGGACTGATTTTGTCGGGACTTTCACTGGCAGATAGCTGATGAAATAAGGAGTAACTTAGGCTACTTCTATTTTACATAAATCTATTTAATAACCCTTCTTCTGGCGCAGTCGGGTATAAATATATAAAAGAAGAAGAAACTGACTGACTGACTGTGACACACAGCCCAGACCGCTGGTTCTACTGATTCCAAATTTGGCAAGTAGGTTCCTTATGTGGTCAAGGAGTGCTAAGAAAGGATTTTTCAAAATTTATTTACTCCCTAAGGGGATGAAAAGGGCTCCAAAGTTTGAATGGGGAAACAAGATTAGTTAAACTGTTTTATTCGAAACTTAACAGGAGTACTCCTCTCGATAATTGAGTTAACATTTGTGTTTCAGGTTTTTTCAGAATTAAACCCCAAAGAGAGGGAAATGGGGTGACAAAGTATAAAAATCAAAATATAAAAATCAGCCCAAACCGCTGAGTCTAGAGATTCCAAATTTGGCACATAGGTTCCTTATGAGGTTTAAGGGTGCACTAAGAAAGGATTTTTCAAAATTCACCCCCTTTAGGGCTGAAACGGGGGTCCAAAATGTACATGGGGAAATAACATTAGTTAGATTATTTTATTCGAAACTTAACAGGAGTACTCCTAACGATAAATGGGTAGAAATGGGTTTCAGGTTTTTTCAGAATTCAACCCCTAAAGGGGGAAATGGGTTTGGTATTGTTTGTATGGTGTATCGGGTCGGGTGTATTACAAAAACACCGTTTTTAAGATTTAATGTGGTGGACCTGAAATACCATCATCCCCTGTTGGGGTGCGATGGGGTTGAAATGTCTCAAAATCAATATGGGTGTCGATTCCGAAATTATCATTGGTGCTGATTACGAATATGGCATTTATTTTTAGATCCAAAATATGGCGGATTCGACTTCTATACAGGATTATTGTTGATTTATTGCGATGATTGTGATAACGATGATGGTAATTGTGATAATGATTGTGATAGTGATTGTGATTGGGATAGTGATGGTGATGGTTGTTGTGATAACGATGATGGTGATGGTGATAATTGCGATTGTGACAGTGATAATGATGGTGATAGTGATGGTGATTGTGATAGCGATTGTGATGATTATAATTGTGATGATTATGAAATTTGGCACATAGATAGTTTATAACCTGGATTAACATGAAGGATACTATTTATCCCTTTAGTATGATCCCGTGGGACAGTTACCGAACTTCACGCGGGCGAAGCCGCGGGCAACAGCTAGTATATAATATATAGTATAGATGAGACGCACCCTTATTATCCAGTACAGTACTGTGTATCCAGTACTTATAATATAAGTATAGATATTAAAACTCTATATTATGGCCATTACTTAGAGTCTGTAAAGAATTACAATCAAAATCATTTTTATTAAACCTACATACCATTTAAGGTATCACGTCAGCGTCACGTACGTGGCGTCACGTCAGTCGTATTTATTTCATCACCACTGCTCTCAAAACGGTAAAGTAAAAGCATCGTGAGGAAACCGATTTCTCCTAGAACCAAAAATTCGAAGACATGTGACATCTACCAATCCGCACTTGGCCCGCGTGATGGATTATTAATAGCCCATTCCCTTCCATAGAGAGGAGGCCTGTGTCCCAGCAGTGGGAACATTAATAGGCTGATGATGATGATGACCATTTAAGTCAGAGTTCTTAGAACCATAAACGTTTTCTTTAAGTGCAACATAATCTTGAGATCTTTATTTCAGTAAAGATAGTATGTAGATAGAATATGTGCGCAAGCAGCTTTTAAACACATACAGGAACGGCACAATCCCACAATTTATAATATTTACTCTATCGCTGGAAGGAAAACAGTTCACCGCATTGCTCGTAAGTGGACTAGCAAGCCGTTTCTTCTTAATGTAAGTACTATTGCAGCTACCAAGTACGTTATACGCTTTCGCTTACGGGTGTGCAATGGAACTAGAAGCGAATGTACTTATGCATGTACATTATGTTTGTATATAATATTCTTGTTTTAGGTTTAGGATAGCATTTGATATAATAAAGCCAGACTTAGCTAGGGATATCGTGTTACCCATTAGCCGAGTTGTGTATGTCAGATAGGCAGTAGTCTATGCAACATACTGGTATGCAGCTGCACCCTGTTAAATTGGAAGCCAGCCCCAATACTGATACATCTATACTATAATATAATATAATATTATAAAGAGGTAACATTTGTTTGTAAGTTTGTATGTTTGTAAGTTTGTATGTAGGGGGTAATCTCCGGAAGTAATGAACGGATTTCAAAAATTCTTTCACCATTAGAAAGCTACATTCACTCTGAGTAACATAGGCTATATTTTATATCCGTACTCCCACGGGAACGAGAACTACGCGGGTGAATCCGCGGGCCGTCCGCTAGTATTGTATAAAAAAATTGTTTCTCTGGAACTTCGTCGAGCTTCATTGTCTCGGTGCTTTTCTGGTGGTAGTCACTGTTCATTCAGGCTTTCAGCTGTTGCAGCGGTTTGGGATTTGTGTGGCACTTATACAAAAAAAAACCTACTTAGCTAACCTGCTTAGTTGGGAAAAAGCCTAGGTAGGTTATGGGGTAGAATATCAATTCATAAAACTTTACAAGTAGCCTTTTTTTTCGGATGGGAAATCATCAAATGAGTCCTCCCGCTCTGGGCGGAGCAGGAGGGAGAGTGTCAGACTTTTATTGACTAAAATCCATCCATGTTCTTTATAGCCCTTTGTGTTGCGAGGCCACGGTATCTCTTTCTCCCCGTCCCGCAAACAGTCCTGCAGCCCCGGCAGGCATCGGCCCTTGTGGACCCCTTCCTTTTGCTGACTCTCTTTGAGGCGCGCGTGGAACACGAACGCGCCGTCGACACGGCCTGTCGGCATGAGACGGACGAACGGCGAGCTAGCCCATAGCCCACCATCCACAGGTCCATGGTGGTCCGTGGTGGCCCCCGACGCCCGGGACGTCTCCCGCGGCGGCCGGGACGTGAGGTTCTCTCCCTCTCACGTTCCGCCACCTCCTTCTCTAGCATGACTGTTTCGCAGAAGGCGGTGACGGCGTCCCATTCCGTCTCGCTCCAGATCATGGCTTGTACCAGGGAGCAGCCTTGGTACTTGCTTTGGTTCTAAGCTATTACATTTTAGTATACCTACCTAGCAGCCCACTACGCTATTTCTATTTAGAAATCTCTTTGTATTCAGGTATGATAAAGACAAACACGCATTACATGGTATTTGCCAAAACGCCAAAAAAGGAACATGCAATAAAAGTTGTGTTTCATTTATTCAGAGTCGAGAGGGAACTGAAAAACATAGTTTTCGCTGAACACGGAACCCAATCGGTTTCCTAACTCAAATACTGAGTTTTGGCCGAAATTTTGATGTTTTAACGGTTTCATGCTTTGTAATACCTGTTATTGACTGGGATATATTTTTTTATTGGTAAAAACACCCATATATTGTGCATTTCATTCTTGGGTTTTTTTTTTTTGGGACAAGCCCCCCACACTATTCCCAAACCACTGTAACTCCTGAGACAATGAAGCTCGACGAAGTTCCAGAGAATGAATTTAACTGTCTTGGATCCCGCAACGAAATTAATCAGAAAAGTATAGTAGGAAAAAACCGTAATTTCCACTTCCCTCCATATCAGCAGGAGACAAAACAAAATTCATTCTTGGTATACAAAATGTGTATATCGGATTGTCCAGATTTATTCCGTTAGACTCGGAAACCATCTGGGTAGAAGATAACGTTCCCACAGGAGGACCCAGATTCCCAGTACTCTTTTCTGCGGGACAGTAGATTTTACATTTCTTCGAATTTCGGTTCGAAGAAGTGCTGTTTTCCTTATATGATGTTTTGACTCTTTGTTTTGAGACCAGTGTTGATGAATAAATTAAACAAAGTAGGTACATAAAGTGTCGTCTGTTTGACTTTGATCGCACAAGCCATTACTGCATTAATTAAATAATTATCATCATAAGCGATATCATAAACAACGCGGTAATATGTAGAGATATTCGTTTTTAATTAAAGTTTTCCCATGTTTTTTTAGTGTTAAAAGCTGTGACTTGTCAACAAGTCAAACACGGAACTGTTTAACAAACAACAAACTGATTATAAACAATTTACTACCAAATAATAGCCCCTCGCCTTCCACTTAGGGGTCTGACATACCTTCTCGCGTCTTTTGTCAAAGCAATCCGAATTCTCCACACGCTCGAACAATACCGTAACGAGTGACGCTTCGTTGTATCATTAAATGGAAGTCGGTGGAAGTCGAAGTCGCACCGACTTCCTACCGAGACATATTGGGCATTACCGGAGACATATAGGCCTGAGATACAAAGATTGGAGGTGAAGACCCTTATTGGTTTCATTTATTTGAGGCGTGCTTTGTATTTGTAAGTACAGTTACGAGCAGAACTACGTAAAATTCAAAAGCGATTTTCTCTTAAAGTTTTGTTGTGAATATGGTGTTATGTACGTTATAGGTTTTTAAAAACCATTGTGTAGTTAAATAGGTATTTTCTCAAACTAGCAATCGTTATTCCAAAAAAACTTACCTTTTGAATATTCGCATTAGTAAGGTAATTTCAATACACTTCCTCGAAAACTGGTTCTTATCGCACTACGAATAGGTTCAACATGCAATGTATTTCACACGCGTGCGTTTTTTTATTTTCCAACACGTGTGCGGGAATAAAAATTGCCACAGATAACTATATCTATTATTTTTTTATCGCAGTTCTCGGCTCAATAACACACGAGCCGTAGGCTCGGTGTGTTAATTCCGCCTCGAATGTAACAAACTTTCTCCACTTGTATCAAAATGTAGGATTTTGCTCGTGATTGTACTTTCTGACTTTTCAGTGTTTCAGATGAGCTTACAAGGATAAGCACATCACGTCTGTCACCCACATAAGGACGTGGGTAATTATATTGGTTTTGGTTGAAACTGTTTTGAAAGGTAAATTGAATATTATGTTTTGGAAAATTGAATTGAATAAAAATATTTTCAAAAATGTAGATGTTTACCTTGATTGTGTGATTATTATCAAAGCGAGACAATGTTTATAACAATTTATGAATGAATTCGTGATTGTGTTTAAAAACACTGTAGTAAGTGAAACTTTGTGTGAAAATGGTAAGAATTTGGTATTTTACTCATTTATTTTTTTGTACTCTATCACAATGCGTAGTAGCATTAAGTCCGCCTATGTGCCACTCTTGTATATAAAGTTTAAATACATAAATAAAATAAATAAATAAATATTGCTGGACATTACACACAGCGCCATCTAGTGCCACACTAAGCAACGAGGCTTGTGTCGTGGACACCAGATAGTTGATATACTAACTCAAACTCAAAACTCAAACTCAAAGCATTTATTTCAATTAGACCATTACGGCACTTTTGAAAGTCAAAAATACAAAATAGAAAATCAAAGCTACAGTTCCAGTCACAAGGCATAATAACTTGAGAAAGTACTGTAGTTGCCCATTCCCTAGCGTAGATCTCTATGGAGAAGAACGGGCAAGAAACTCCATGGACACTCTTTTAAAATCAAAATGTTGTTACAAAATCTTGGTACTACATAGATACTTTTTGTTTGTGAATACATACTTATTATACATATAAACATCCATGACTCGGAAACAAATGTCCATGCTCATCACACAAATATTTATGAACGAAAAAAAAAAATGGTTAATTGGAAAAATAAAAAAAATGAAAATGGTCAAATGATTTATTTCCTTTCATTCAGATAGAAAAATATCAGAACATTGCCTTGATTTACATTACAATAAAACAAACAACGGTGAAATCTTATTCTACTGGCTTCACTTTAGCAAGACAGCATATTCCAAAATTATCAACAGTTCAAAATCAAAATCAAAGCATTTATTTCAAGTAGGTAAGCCAGTTACAGGCACTTTTGAATTGTCGAAACAAAGATGAAAATTAAATGTAGCTACAGTCCCAGTCACAAGACATAAAAACTGTGAAAGTACTGTAGTTGCCCATTCCCTAGCGTAGATCTCTATGGAGAAGAACGGGCAAGAAGTTCTGCGCTGTAAAAATATTTGAAATATCAAACAAATAATGGTAACGTAACCAATATAATATTTGCAATACGGCAGCTGCCCATGCACTCTACGTAGTGTATAATATAAAGTCAACATTCCAGAATTGTGTGCAAACAAAAGTTCGATTTTGGCTTGCATAAAACAAAAAGTTTTACGACTAAACTCAACGGACATGACAGTGTGAAAATCATTTGGCGTCGCAACTGCTGTTGGATTCACTACTATTAAAAACAACAAGTAAAAACTTTTGATTATACTGTATGGCCTGGCACAAACAAACGAAGTAAGCATAGGTGGATTTTAAAATTTAAATACTCGTTTCATTAATCATCTCACTAGCCTTTTCCCAACTATTATGGGGTTGGCTTCCAGTCTAACCGGATGCAGAAGCTGAATACGAGGTTATTACATAGAGTGCTACCTATCTGACCTCCACAACACTTGGTGAGATTAGTTGTCAGATTTTCACTGAAACTTGAACTGGAACTTATAACGAATGTCAAAGATCTACAAATGACAGCCTGAACCAACGGTTTAACGTCCTTCCCGAGGCACGGAGGAAACTCGTTACGTAATGGCTGGTCACAAAATCAAAAATCATTTATTCACATTAAGCTGATTCGCACTGCATCAGCACTTATTGAACGTCTATATTACACGAGGCAATCCCCCAAAGCGATTGCCCTTCGTTTACGTCGCTCATTCGTCCTAGGTCCTCCTGTATTGTTAAAAATTGGTAGACAGTATTTCATTTTCAGTAACGACCGGGTAGTATTGGATCCTGTGACGTTTGACCACAATGTTTGTAACAACTTTTTTTTTGTCCATTTATATAAATAGCGTATGTGTAAAACATGGAACGAAATTGCAGTTCTGTGTACTCAATATCTTTAGTATCTTCCCATGAATATTTAATCCCGTACAGAATGAAAGATTAAACTCAATTTCGAGTGGATAAACTTAAAAGGTCGTCCACTTGATCTGCTTCTGGAGGGAGGTGGGCTGGTTGGAGTAAACGGCCACCATGGCTCACGCACAATGGTCCACTTTAAGGACTAAGTGTGGAAACCTAAACCCCATGATAGATAGAAGGTCGTCCACTTTTTCTTAGCGTGTCGATGGCAAATTTTACAAAGGGGTCATTGACGATTCTTTATTATATTATTGGCGTGTAACGGGTCCATCCATAGCTGGAAAAGATCTAGAGTTACCAACATTGCGGGCAGAGTAAGAAAACTGGAGTGTTAGTCAGCTGGGCATATCTGTCAAAAGACTGATGATGATGGACAAACGAGTCTTGGAGTGGGCAGGTGCGAGCAAATGGTGACACGCTTAGTTTGTAGGGAAAGTTTGGATTGCTGCCATTTTTGTGGTCTGTGGTCATGACCACTCATCATCATCATCATCATTTCAGCCGAAAGACGTCTACTGCTGGACATAAGCCTCCCCCAAGTGTCACCACATTGACCAGTCCCGTGCGACTCGCATCTGGCGGATTCCCACAACCTTCACTTGGTCATCGGTCCACCTAGTGAGAGGCCTGTGTGGATGACCGCTCATTATGATGAACATAAATGTTGAAGTTGCCCCACCCTCAGTAGCCCCATAATATGCGCGCATGTTCTCATTAATGGACTAAGTCTGTCGCATGCACACATCCGACAGCCCAATTCCTTCCAAAGAGAGAGGGCCTGTTTTTGCAGCAGGGAGATTCTCATGCACAAATACCTGGATTCAGGTGGAGGTGATAATTCCTTACCTTTTGCAAAGAAATCCGAACGCTGAGCTGTGATAAGATTTGGCGCATTCAATGCGTTGATTTCATATATATATATCATAAAAATTGCCTCCCTGCCTCTTTCATTGTCTTCGATATGTACGAATTAAAAACGGTTTGGATCAATGCACATGTATCAGCCCTGCATGGGACAGCATGACCTCACCTCGTCGGGTCGTTTTCAACCAGGCGTCAACACAATCTTCGAGTTGCGACAAAGCTGATGCAGTGCATGTTATACGTGTACGTTATAGTATTATGCTATACTTAGGCTTCATATTCACCATTCATAATACTATTTATCATGCATTTTATTTGTTTATATATCTACACTCAGCAAATCGATTTAAATACGATTCTTTAACTTGGAAATAGCTGAAATAAAATATTATTATAATTTTCATGTTGTGATATTTACGTCAAGCGTCAAATTGTCAAACTGTCAGTTTTTTAATTCTCTTTCTGCTCAGTCTATGGTCTAGCTCTATGATTTCTCTTTTTGGTTTGTATAATTTAAATTATTTTTATCAATATGCTTAGCCAATGTATTTTATAAATTATTACGATTGTTTAATAACTTAATATTAAATAATTATATTTATAAAATTCTTAACGCACTCATGGATATGTCCTGGCCGACTAAACTTGTCAGATGAGATGATAGCGACACTAAGAAAACTAAGATTTGAAAAAGGAAGACTATTTTGGAGAAACGAGCTGACGGACGGCTAGAAAAAAGGTGGACGATTGGATCTGATTTGATGAGTATCAGAGAGCAGCTTGGTTTTCGCTGTGAGATTCTAAAACTGCGCAGGGGATCCAGCTAAAGATTCCCCTGGGACTTCTACTCCCGATGTTCGGAGGCTTACTACGTGCCTGTCTGTCTACTGGTCTCGCAGGGCTGTCCTACGTCTGGCCCTGAGTTCTGCACTGTCTTGCTGCTGAGCTGTCCTGGTGAACTCTCTGCCGCCGTTTCTACTGCTTCAGAGCTGAACTTCAAGGTTGCTCCGGCATCGACCTGCTACCCTGACGCCTGCTCCCGTGATTCCTAACTGTGAACTATAAAACTATTGAGTGCGTGGTAGGTAGTTTTTTTTTATAGAACTAGCTGTATTTCTTTTCCCCTATTAAATTGTAATTGAACAAGTCTGCTTATTCATTTATTTTAATAGGATCAAGTAAATTTGTTACAACGTTCATTTTTAGGGTTCCGTACCCAAAGGATAAAAACGGAACCCTATTACTAAGACTTTGCTGTCTGTCCGTCTGTCCGTCTGTCTGTCACCAGGCTGTATCTCATGAACCGTGACAGCTAGACAGTTGAAATTTTCACAGATGATGTATTTCTGTTGCCGCTATAACAACAAATACTAAATATAGACACGCACTTGGCCGGTTTTTTTTAATCATTTCTAACGCCAAAACATAAACGAACGTGATCGATCGTCCCTTCCGATCCTTCTCAGTAGATCAATTTCCTGAAATCAGGATCCAATGAGAAAGACATTTCTCACTAGATCTATCATGGATCTGGCCAATGGATCTTCTGAGAATGATCGGTCCCTTCACGCCAAGCCACAAAATTTTTCCTACCATTTTGTCACATATTTGTGGCGTTTGGCGTACAGGGTACGCGCTTGCTTGTCACATATATGTGACAGCGGCGTTCAAAAAGTCAATATTGTTTATCCATGTTCTAATTCACTCCTACTAAGTCGGTTATACAGCAAATTAGTGCGATGTGGTTTTATTGTGTTGTTAATTCAAGTTCATAATTACTTTAATAAAATAACCACTGTAACCAAAATTTTAAAACATAAAATATGTCCTTATTTTGGCTTTCACAGCCATCTGCAACTTTTCTGGAAACGCATGGAAATTCCAATTTATTTTCGAAACTTTTATCCTCAACATCCGACTATATTCGTAATTTGTGCCAACTTTTTCTGTGTGTGCCGTAGTTTTGTTTTGCTGTCGAATTGTGGTATGAAAATAAAGTAAAAGGGAGTCAGTCAGTCAATCAATCAGTGCGTTACGAACAAATTGTACGGCCTATGTTTTTGTACAGACACCGAACGATCTGCTATCTGCGTTCTGACAACTGTGACGCGCATTTTTACGGAATATTTTTTGCTAGTGCTGAAGGCTTTGACTTTTAAGCATATTTAGTAGTTAACTGTACTTGTGTTTCAGTCTTATTTTTATACAAAACCCAAGCAAGTGTGAGTTGGTATCATAAGGGTTCCGTGTAACTAAAACTATTACTTGCCGAGATAATGGCAGTAACAGGTATTCTATGAAAACTTAAATTGGCTGCCAGGGAGGGATAATATAATAAAATCATCATCATCATCATCATCAGCCTATTAATGTTCCCACTGCTGGGACACAGGCCTCTTTTCTATGAGAGGGAATGGGCTATAATCCACCACGTGGGCCCAGTGCGGATTGGTAGATGTCACATGTCTTCGAAGTTTTTGGTTCTAGGACATGCCGGTTTCCTCACGATGTTTTCCTTCACCATTTTGAGAGCAGTGGTGATTAAATAAATTACACAAAGTAATGCGCCAGTCTGGGTTGAAACCCACGACTTACTGTTTGTAAGTCGGGGCCGCCACCATTGGCCCACCGCTGCTCTATATTATAATGCTTCGATTATATTATTAAGTAAGCGGTCACCCATCTACGACCCGAACTCGACAAACGTAGCTTAGCTTTCAACCGTCCCGTGCGGCTATCATTTCTTAGCTACAAAGTCTCTAATCACAACACACCTTAAATTTCATGTAGGAAAAATCACCTCTCTCTTTTTAACGTTACCGCGCTGCCCATTCTTTTCAATATTGTTGGGCTAACGCTTTCGGCTAGTCAGATTTACGGCACCCCGTTGCTACTCTTTTATTCCGTGACATATGTTTTGTACCAGCTAAGCCGTCAGGTTTACCTACCGTCATTTAGGCTTAGTTAGTTAGCTTGGCTGTAGCCAAGTGCCTGCTATAGAATTTGTATGTAATATTAATATGTACTATATACATTATGTATTATATATTATAATACAGCTCCTTGGTGTGTATAAATTGCACTAGCGACTGGCCTATAAAGTGGGTGCCCAAACTCCGATTTCTCTAAGTTTATTCAAGGTAATCTATTGATAATTTACTTGTACATGACGTACAGGGTTGAAGGTGAAATTTTTCATTGAAAATTAAAAAAAAACAGCTTTTTCTTACAAAATTGCAATATCTAACACGGTCAAAATGTATGGAACATTTTTAAATTGTTGATATACAATTTCTGTGGGGGGATACAAAATGATGTACCGCTTTCGTGGTAGCCGGTCGCGCGTTGCGTCGGTGTACCTTCCGGGGCAAAAAATGGCAACACTGCGTCGTGTTTTTTTTTTTTTTTTTCCCCGGGAGTAACTATATCAATAACTGTGGATCCGATATTAGGCGGAGACTATAAATTGGCAAGCGTTGGTTAGATTGGACGCCCTTTGCCAATGAATCGCAATAGGAATAGTATAATTATTGGTCGTCAAATTGAAAGTTCATTCAACTTTATACGTCTAATGCACATAAAGTTGTAAAATAATACAGGTTGCAGCAAACCGTGCTGTAACACAGGGTGAAGTCCTACAATCCAACATCTGACCGGCTTATAGGCTTCCAACAGATTTACCGAGATTATCGTCGAGACTCCATTGGTAACTAAACATCAACTCTATATTGGATTTAAACAAATATTCTGTTACGTTTGATATGTACGACTAACGTAGTAGAGCGTCCAACTTCTATGTTTGGGAACGGATGAGTTGGATTGGACCACATCCGGACTAATATCGGACGGGCAAAGTTCAACTCAAAGCATTTATTTCCATTAAACCATTTAAATGCACTTTTAAGGAGTCGATGAGTTGAGAGGGACAGAACCTCACGTCCCGGCCGCCACGGGAGACGCCCCGGGCGTCGGGGGGCACCACGTGGCCCCCGGCCACCGTAGGCGCGGGCCTGTGGACGGTGGGCTATGGGCTAGCTCGCCATCCGTCCGTCTTATGACGACAGGCCGTGTCGACGGCGCATTCGTGTTCCACGCGCGCCTCATAGAGAGTCAGCAAAAGGAAGGGGCCCGCAAGGACCGATGCCTGCCGGGGTTGCGGGACTGTTCGAAAGAGAAACCGTGGCCCCGTAACACAAAGGGCGATGAAGGAACATGAATGGGTTTTAGTCAGTAAAAGTCTGACATTCCCTCCTGCTCCGCCCAGAGCGGGAGAAGTCATTTGATGATTTCTCATCAGAAAAAATAAAAAATAATAAAAGAGTCATGAATATAAAGTCAATCATTCAAAACTGTGTTATATTTCTATAAAGAAAACCGGACAAGGAATCGCCTATTTTCACGTAAATAAAAAGTTGCTACGTAATTTCAGCGAGTCACTTTGAGCGACCTATGTATTGTGTCTGGCGTTTAAGTTAGCAATAGTTATATAGTTTACATTCAATATAATGATAATGTAATAGCCGTGTGGTATCCGGCAGAGTAGAATAGAACCAACTCATTACACTCACGGGTGTCGTATAAGGCGACTAATGTCTGAGGCAGAACACTTTGCGCCTCCGTAGACCTGAGAATGGGCAGCAGCGTTTTCTGTTAGTCTTTCATCACTGCGATCTCCAATCCGCCTGCCAAGCGTGGAGATTACGGCAAATTCCTACTATCATGGGAGAGGCGTATGTCCAGCAGTGGACGTTATGGGCTGTTGTAGTAGTAATTGTAGTTAGATTCAAGTGCAAAACTAAAACTTTCATCCTCAAAAACCCTTTTTGTATTATACTACAAAAGCTAGACCGTAGCCCATCTCGTTATATTGTCAAAACACTAGAATCGTTTTCCATCTAATACAATAATAGTACAGAAATAACCATGATGGTCCATGCCGACTGTTTTCTTAGGATAGCTGTAGAAATTACTGGAGCGGCCATTGTTCCTTACACCCCGTGTAACCTACAGAGATAGTAATAATATTTTGTTTAAGATATATGTCGTGATGTTCTAGTAGTTACAGCTCCTACTTACGTGTAGTGGGTTCGAACTTAGGAAGGCATTTTACTTAAAGTAATTTAACCATTCAAGATTCTTTATTTGCATGAAATATGGTATGGTACATGATGGTCTTAAGAATAAAAGGTTTCACATATTTCGCTGACTTCTCTCAGCATGCAAACTTAAAAACTAAAAATACTCAACACATTGTACCTACAAGGTACCTAGTTAAAAATTTAACAAATCAGAAACATTAAATATTTTCTTTGACAATAATAACATTTTTTTTATAATTAAAAATATTCGTGTGTAGAATAGAGTAATAAAATTAGAAAAGAAAAATAAGAAAGGCAAAAGACTTAAAGGAAATATCAATAAAATAGGAATCTTAGCAACTTACCCATTACAAATGGGTTTATAAGTCAAAAACTCGTTTACTGTATAGAACACGTTATTACAGAGCCACTTCCTCAGTTTCTTTTTAAAATAATTTATTGGTAGTTCTCTTATTTGTTTCGGTATTTTATTGAAAATTTTGACCAACATGCTGTAGCAATTGTTTTGGAAGAGAGTCCTTCTACATCTTGTTATGCATTGCTCTCAAACAGCGAAGGAAAACATCGCGAGGAATCTTTTGCGGACACAAGTGGCCTCCATCAACCAACACTGAACCGGGATCTCACCTACTATTTTGATAATCAAAGTAGGTTGATTTTTAATACAAATGTTAATAAATAATATTAAGTGAAAAGTAGTTTTGAAGTAAAAATTTCTTTAAGCGCGTTGAGCACTTTTTGGGTGAAGGAAAAACATTGAACTTATCGTCACGTAACGTAACGTGCGGTCACGCTTCGTAGCCATTCGTAGCATCCGCTACGGCGTAGCACCACAGAGGCATGCGTGGGGCACAACCACTGCTACGAGTGGGGCGGGGCCTGTGTACTTTTTGTTTTCACTTCTATCGGCAGTCCCCAAAGACTGCTCCGATTTTTTTTTTATAAACGTATCTATAATTATGTACTTATTCCATGAAAAATATTTGAAATTAAATTTTCTTACATCTCAAACATCAAACATCTGAAGTAATAAAAACACGTCCTTGGTTATTTAATTTTACACCCACTACGAAAATACCAATCATGTTCCTCCACAGACTTCCCAGAATTGAATAAAACTGATACCTACACCGTTACTATTAAAACCATTTCATCTAAATGAGAAAATCGAAGTGAAGTCCAAACATTCGTCGAAGTTTGGTTCAGGAACCTTTTATACGAACTATAGCACCAACTTTGACTAGTGAAGCTCATTAAACGGGATCTTGAGGAGAAAATTAATCATAGTTCTTGGAGAATAGTTGAAAAGATTCTTATAAGTAGTGGCTTTAGTACAGATATCAATGGATTCGCGGAACCTCTTACACAATAATTCACTTTTTAATGACCTTGGAACTAAACATAAAGCTTTAAGTATGAAAGTATGGGTATACGAGTAGGGGAAGACTAAAGAAACGATTTAAGGACTGTTTGAAAGTGGATATAGCTAGAAAGGGGGTTTCTACTCAAATGACGAGTGGAGAAGTACAAGCCGGTTACATTATCTACTTTGATAACAATATAAGTCCAAAGGTAACAATTAAATGTTCAAAAACAAGCACTTTCGTTGCCGATACTGTATGTCAAGATAATTTTCGTGGTATTTTTGGACATTTCATTGTTACGTTTGGACTTTAATTATTATAAAAATCATAGGTGAATAGTTCATGGAGAATAGTTGAAAATATTCTTATAAGTCGTACAGATATCAATGGATTCGTGGAACCTCTTACACAATAATTGATTTTTAATGACCTTGGAACTAAACATAAAACTTTAAGTATGAAAGTATGGAAAGAACGGGAAGACTAAAGAAACGATTTAAGGACTGTTTGAAAGTGGTTATAGCTAGAAAGGGGGTGTCTACTGAGATGACGAGTGAAAAAGTACAAGCCGGTTACAGTTTCTACTTTGATAACAATTCAAGTCCAAAGGTAACAATTAATTGTTCAAAAACAAGCACTTTCGTTGCCGATACTGTATGTCAAGATAATTTTCGTGCTATTTTTGGACATTTCATTGTTACGTTTGGACTTTAATTATTATAAAAATCATAGGTGAATAGTTCATGGAGAATAGTTGAAAATATTCTTATAAGTCGTACAGATATCAATGGATTCGTGGAACCTCTTACACAATAATTATTTTTTAATAACCTTGGAACTAAACATACAACTTTAAATATGAAAGTGTTTAGGTATTCGAGTAAGGGAAGACTAAAAAAGGATGGAAGGACGGTTTGAAAGTGGATATAGCTAGGAAGGGGGTGTCTACTGAGATGACGAGTGAAGAAGTACAAGCCGGTTACATTTTCTACTTTGGTAACAATGTAACTCTAAAGGTAACAATGAAATGTTCAAAAACGCTCACTATCGTTGCCGATTCGTGTCGTGATATTTTTGTGCTATTTTTGAACACTTCAGTGTTACGTTTGGACATGGCATGCTGAGCCGTTCTCAGGACTGGATAACATAAAATCTACACAGTTTGGACATAAATAAGCCCTATTCCACTTCTGATGTATACCGTAAGTATGTTCATTGTAATATTTTTATTTTTTCTTGCAGTATCTTAACAAAAAATGCTGAAGATCCCTAAAACCTGTCGTGTGACTAACATAGTTGAGTAACTAGAACAGAAGCCCAGACACTGTCAATACACTGAAATTAATGTTCTCCGATTGTGCGCAATGCTGATAGTACCATTGTCACTGATCCAGATTGACAACATAAAAAATGGTAGCGATCCTAATTAATAGGCAATTAGCACGTACGACTGGCTTAGCTAAGGGCTATCGCAGGACGTACGATTAGTAAAGTCAATGGCCGTAAAATCTACTACCTACTACGATTTAACAAACGACCAAACAAATGTTTGGAAAATGCAAAAAAGAATGTAGGAATTTGAAATCACTTCTTGTCCCGGTAGCACTGAATATCACTAAATGTATTCTATGTGTAAAAAATTGTTATGAAAATACGTAAAATAATAATATAGGTCTGTGGCGCAAAAGGTAAATTTGGAGAAAAAAAAAAATCTTTGTAAAGAGCCGCTTATAATCGTTATAATCTAATTCTCTAATCTAATCTAATCTGGGAGAGCAGTGGTGGCCCAGTGGTGGCGGCCTCGACTTACGAACAGTACGTCGTGTGTTCGAACCCAGACAGGCGCATTCATCATCATCATCATAATGTTCCCACTGCTGGGATACAGGGCTCCTCTCTATGAGAGGGCAGGCGCATTACTTTGTGTAATTTATTTCATCACGACTGCTCTCAAAACGGTGAAGGAAACCATCGTGAGGAAACCGGCATGTCCTAGAACCAAAAAATTCGAAGACATGTGACATCTACCAATCCGCACTGGGCCCGCGTGGTGGATTATAGCCCATTCCCTCTCATAGAGAGGAGGCCTGTGTCGCAGCAGTGGGAACATTAATAGGCTGATGATGATGATGATGATGATAATCTAATTATGGGTGTTAAAATTACAAGAATATAGGACATCAGCTAAAGTCAATCATCCATCACTACACAACAGCCGTGCGGGTGGATCTTCAACGTTAAGTATTGCAGTTCCAAGGTCAGAGCAGATCTTCAACGTTAAGTATTGCAGTTCCAAGGTCAGACGGGATCTTCAACTTTAAGTATTGCAGTTCCAAGGTCAGAGCGTTGATGGGAAATGTTAAACCTTGGGATCCGGCTGAGGAGATCAGATAAGCAGCTGGTATTCAGCTGCATTCGGTGAATAAAATATGGGTAAACTAGACTGGAAAAGCAGATGATTGGGGGGCACTAGCAAAATTTGGCGACTGTAGTGGTTATTGGAAGCCTCTTGTTTAGCAATAGGAATTACTGCTGACATGGTATGGTACCCGATACGTGTAATAAGGATAATTTGTGGCTACATGAATCATCAGCCGTAAGCGTACGTAGCTAATTAGCGACCAGTGTGTACTGTGACCCACCATATTATAGATGACATTTTGATTAATTTACTATTTTCAGTTTGTTAACCTGTATTAATTACATTATGTTTGAAAATTATAGTTAACATTTTCCTAACTTGTCGTTTTGACAAATACAATGGGGTAGATGACACCAATCAATTGAGTGACTTTTTAAGAACTGTCAAAACGCGGTTATTTCATAGATTTTGTATGGCAATAGCAAACTGTGACGTCACTGTTTAGTCAACTCCATGACTCAACTATTTATTGATTTCAACGCAACTAAAACCGAATTTGGCAATTAATTGAAAATAAATCGAGTTTTCAGGGCCAAAATAAAGGGTTTTTTTTTCAGAGATTGGTGTCTTGGAATTATTGCTTTATGGTGTCATCTACCCTATTATAGTTTCGTCATGTTGTGTCCATATAGTAAACTGTAATAAGAAAGCTACTGGAAAGTAGGTCTAAACCCAAAGAACATAACATCACGCCTGTAATCCCTGAAGTGTTAGGCAGAGGTGTACCTAATAAAACACCCCCATTTCGCCAGTTATGTATAAGTCTATGTAATAGGGGACGAGCCTATTGCCATCAACCGGGCCCAAATCTAGATTCCGTGACTGCTACTGAGAAATTCCTGACGAAAAAACCCAATAACACTTTGCCCGACCTGGGAATCGAACCCAGAATCTGTTGCTCAGCAGTACTGCGTGCGACCACCTAGACCAATGAACCAGGCTGTTATTACACTGTTAGAATATGAATTACACTGCACTGAGCCAGGAAGTTCGTACAGGACGCTTTTATTTATGCATTAATTTCGATGTCGCCTAGTGTCAGTGTAATTGGGCATTTATCTTCTAAATAGTCGATCCTTCGGCAAGTTGCCAGGTGAATGTCTTCCTTGTCACTACAGGCTATCTATAGGATTGAATCGTGTCAATTAATTCCTCCGAAGCATCCAAGCTTGGATATTGCGGTACACATTACCGGATCAGTGCGGGTAGGCGATACTACGTTTCAGGCAAGACTGAGTTGTAAACAGAGTTTAGTTTACATGTAATAGTGTGTCTATTGGTCGAAAGCCAGAATGCTGAGCAAGAAGACCTGGGTTCGGTTCTCAGGTCAGGCAAAGTGTTATTCTGTTTTTCATTAGAGATGTCTCAGTTGCAACGACGAATTCCGGATTTGTCGGCTCTCCTAATTTTTTGACGTGAAACGTCTTTAAAATAAGTATCATACACGGGGTACCATGTCAGAAAACCGGACGGTAACGAATTGAGTTATTCGTCTGAAATTAATAACTACAAAACTATTCATCGTAGAACTCACTGACAGACCTTGAGTTTGCATCGGAGCCGGGCGGGGCGGCGGGCGAGGGGCAATGCGCTCTCGCTGGATTCTATTCAGTATAACTCACGACTCACACGTGATAGCGCGGTGATTCTTTCGTGTATTTGCAGAGTTCGTTTAGACCAATCGATTTATATGAAAAATACCAATAAATGTTTAAAAAAAAAACATAAATATTAAATTTAACATTTATTGGTTTTCTTTCAATCTTTAACACTAAAAGCGACTCGCTGATATTGACGTTTTACGTTAAAACCAACGGCCATGTGTTCCGACTCAGCCCCACCCAATTTTTTTGCGCTGGTTTTCGGGTCGGGCAGTTCTTCCCCCAATAGAAGCTAATTCATGCTAGTCCACCACGTAGCCGGAAGTCGTTTTCTACCTCTCTTATACTTGGAAAAAAAAAATGTCCATAAGTACAAAAAAAAATGACGTCAAAATTTTATTTTATTTTATTAATATTAAGAAAACTTACAGCTAATATATTCGAGTAGTAAGAAGTAATATGTAGAAGAAAGCCAATTACAAGTTTCCACTTATATAGAGGAGACGAGTTACAAACACACGCACGCCAGAGACAAGTCAATCAGATATTTTTAAACTAATCCAGTTGTAAGAAAAGCTCGTAAGACAAATAAACCAACTAAGAACGTCCAAATAGTTGCTTCTGTTACATCTCCAATTCTAAAGTTAACACGACTAAGGTGGGTAGTACTATCGTAGCTCTGACCTACTTATTTTACCTGACTTCAACTAGGACACCTGATACTGAGACTAGTTTTCTCTTCCTAGGCAAAGATGGGAACGGTTTTATATGTACATACGTAATATGTATTGCGAAGTTTCGGAAAAGAATACAGAGGGATGTTGATTCTGTAACGGAAGTTGTGGGTTTCCGGTTACGATAAAGGCTGACGCATATTACAGCACATCGCATTGCCATCACAGAATTAGATTGTTAGAAGTGGCCCCACCGTTTAATAAGGTTTCGTAAAAAATCTTTATATTGAGAAGAGTGTGCTCACACTTCTGGCATGGAAAGACGGATAAGATTTTAGGTATGTGTCATCATCTGTCTAGCTTTTTCCCAACTATGTTGGGTTGAATAGTCTAACCGGATGCAGCTGAATACCTGTATTTTACATGGAGCGACTGCCTATATAACCTCCACAACCCAGTTAGTACTGGGTAATACGATACCCCTTGGTAACTGTAACGACTGTCAAAGATCTACAAATGACAGCCGTGTTTTCCGAGGCACGGAGGAAACTCGGTATGTAAGAGTGGTCACCCATCCATAGACCAAGCTAGGCACGCAAGGCTTAACCTTAAAGATTGACCCGAGCGGCTGTTCTTATTTAGCCACAAGCTCCTCAAAAATCTTTATACTAAGTAGAGTGAGCTCACACATCTTGCATAGAAAGATGCAAGATGATGTATGTCGATGTTGTTGTTGTTGTTTTTGAGATGTTGTTTTAAGTATGTGTGAGCGAGATAAATATATTTAATTGCCAACCAAAGAGAAACAAATGATAGTGAGTGACGCGGCCCTCTCCGACGCTCAACGCGCTTATTGCAAATCCCTCAAGCGCGCACATGCAATAATTGTTGCAAGTTTTCAAAATATTTTCTGCCCGATCCGATAAAAACACCTGTAGCTCAAAAACTACAAGTCCTAGGGCAATTTCAAAAATACTGTTGTCAAGCTGATTAGATAAGGAATCTACTTATCTGGAAATCAAAATGTAATACTTTAATTATATACTCCAAATCATAATGTATAGCTAAAAAATAGTTACGCCGCCATCGTTCACAACGGAAATAACTACTTTTTCACGGGCGAAATATTGCAACTTTGAGATTCCAAAACGAATTTACGTTGACAAAATAATGAAGCACGGTTCACAAGGATAATTTTGATATATAATAGTATCAGCTACCATTAAAAGTACCAGAGTTATCACGACATTTGCTGCGCAGGTAAATTCGAGTGTTCACCGTCAGTCGTTTAATGTCAAATGAAAGTTTCTTTTTTTTTTTCGGCAAGTTGTCTATGTTCGATTTTATTATTGAGGAATTTAGTAACGAATTGAACACAGAGGAATAAACTGTGGAGTAGACAGTTTTAGACGGTTTTGACGTGACAACGTCTTATAAATTGGTTTGCCGGGTGACACTTCAAGAAACTGCGTTACGCTCCGCTCACGTTATGCGCTCACAATGAGAGCGAGTGAGAGGCACGCGTCCCTTCCACTCGGGCATGGTTAGCCCGCCTAAGAGCGAGAGAGTGTGTTGAATATTCACATTAAAATTATTTTACCACTCAAAGTCGTTTGTCACGTAAAACTTTCGCCCGTATACCGACTTTACAGGCAACCAATTTTTTAATGCAGTTTTTTGGAGGCGGGTGCGCGTGCAACAAGTGTGACAGATAGCGCTTGAGCGCAGTGCAGGATGTCACCAGTGTGACAGATAGCGTCTGAGAGGGTAGGGCGAATCTATAACAATTTAGATACAAGTTATTAACTGACATGGTCACTAACATTTTGCCACTGTTGCAAGCACCATGATCACGAATATACAGATACAGTTTATCCGTGATGAAAATGAAGAAAATATCGGGAACTCAACATAAAAGTAATCTTTACAGGTTAAATATCCCGTTTTTAATGCTAATACAATACAAAAAATAATGCATTGCAACCCACGAATGTGCAAAAGTGATGTAGAGTAATTTTGCGTTGCAGTGCGGCCCAAATCTGCGTCAGGTTTATTTGTGGCTTCATTTTCTAAATAATTATGTTTTGGACATGAAAAGCGTTCTTTGTTCTGTAGATCATAACATAAACGTTTTTATAAGTCCTGGAAAAGAATTCCCTTTATGTCGCAAAAAAAAGTAATTATTATGTTTTTTGTGATGCAATATTATGGAATTAAGTTATGTTTTCACTTGGAAAGAACAACTTAAATAACTTACTGGCTGATTTGTGTAGGTCTGCATGTACGACTTAAGACGATTAATTAACTGACGATTGATGGCTGATTGTTTAATTAAAATAAAAATGGACACTTGCACACCGCAAACCGTAATTACCAGTTGAGTGCGAACTCTTTCCTTGCTCTTTTATCTTTATTATGTGTGGTAAAGCCACTTTCTGTCCAGCCAGCTAAACTTACAATAAACAAAACACCCAAAAATAACAAAGAACAGCTTAGTTTTTGTCACAACAGTAGTGCGGTAAAAATATTGCCTTCCACAGCATAATCTTCATAATCTCAGACGAAGAAGCGAAAAGAGAAAATATAGTGAACATTAAATTTGACGTGAAAATTTTAACTTAATTCTGAAATTGTTTCACTGTGTTTGTCCTGCGACGAACTGAGTTCGCTGTAATTAAATTTTTAAAAACACCCTTGCGTGTCTAACTGGACTAACGAAATGAATTATTTTAATGAAGGGGTCTCTAAGTCGCCCTTATTTTTGAACAAAAAATATTCAAGGTTTTCCGGAGTGTAGATGTATGTGCTGTTAAGGCCAGAGTGGTCGTAATTTTTTTTATTAATTGCTATCGCCAGTTTGTTACAGAATTAGGCAAAATGGAAGCAAGCAAGGCTTTGGGTCATGATTTTTATTTGAGTAGTCATAATAATTTGTTCAAATATAAATAATGTGTATGTATGACGTTTTGAGAATATGGGGACTGACTGACAAAAAACAAGAAGACAGAAATTTATACAGGGTGGAATTGTTCAATGCCACCAGAGGGCTAATTCACGTAATTTTATGACGCGCCGGTGAAGTTGTAGTGCAGTTGCAGTTTAGTTCAAGTTCGAGTGATAAACGGTATTCTTGTAATCTTTGAACTGCGCGTAAGCTGCGCGTGAACTGCACGTCAACTGTACGACAACCAAACTCAACCAAACTTACTTATGGTGTGGCCATTATGAGAGAAAAAATATTACTTATTATATAATCGAATAGAATCGATTACATTTCAATGAATACGACGTTATTAAAATATTAAAATAATACCCCAGTAAAGATTTTAGTGCTTTTTCTTATTAGTAGAATACCGATCATGTTGCGTTCCGAATCACGCACCAAAGACGCGCAACAGTAGAATGCCGTTATTGCGCTCGCGTGACGCAAACTTGACGCGAGCGTGTCTGACAGCGGTAGAGAATACGAAAAGCGTTGTTTTGATCGAAACTTAACTGCAACTGCACTGCAACAGCACTTCTTTAGTTACGTGAATTAGCCTACTGGACGGAAAGTACTCTAAATACTGGAGACAGCAAATTTTACTCAAAGGAAACATTCCTTTATTTTTTTTAAAGAAACAAATCTGCATTCACAGATTTTCAATTTTTTTAACCACACTCATCATCATTCATCCATCGAACCCGGGATGGATCGACTAAATTTCGAAAAAATAACATTCTGTACCTTTTTGACATCAATCGATAGGGTCAATCATATGGATCAAATCTCTCTAACAAACATGATAAATTAAATGAAAGGAAAACCATGAATACTCGTATTATCCCATTGAATTTATAACTTTGCTTTAGATTTAATGGTTTTCCCTTCATTTAATTTATCATGTTTGTTAGAGAGATTTGATCCATATGATTGACCCTATCGATTGATGTAAAAAAAGTACAGGATGTTATTTTTTCGAACTTTAGTCGGTTCGATTCCCGAGTGTGGCAAGCGAATTTTCGAAAATCTGTGAATGCAGATTTGTTTCCTTTTAAAAATAAAGTAATGTTTCCTTTGAGTAAAATTTGCTATCTCCAGTATTTCGAGTACTTGCCCTCCAAGTGGCATTGAAAAATTCCACCCTGTATATATTTTTTTTAATACATGACGGAACAAAAAACGTTTGCCTGCTTGCACGTCGTGACAGCGACAAGCAGATGCTGTGCTATGGGGGCCTATAGCACAACTCTGGTTTTCAGTGGTCATCTGAGGAGGAAATACGTACTGGATTTGGAAAACGAAGCTCGGGTTGTACAGTGAAAGTTGTGGAAGGATATCTAGCAGCATTACCTTTGTGTTATTAATAACAAATTACTCACAATCACGGGACATTGTCATTCTGTCAAAAAACCGTGTCACGTGCTTCTTGTCTTCTATGCCACTCTAACCTTTTTTGCGTCAGTCTTGTCTAATATTGTTACCATCGACATCAAGATGCGAATTTTCGATTGTCGTTGTCAATAAGAAACATGACACAGGCGTATGCAAGACATTTGGGCACATAGAGTATGCAACGTACCTACAGTTCGGCCGCTGAGAGAATGCGTTCCTGACAGGTCGCGAGTTTTAGTATTATTGGTGATGGTAGATAACTTATTGCTTATGTAACTTACCTATTATTACCCTTTTTGCCCTTTTATCAAATAATATTATTAAAAACGATATCATTAATAAATGAATTATCAATAAATGTTATAATTTCGCGCTAAATTTTTGTACCAACTGACAGACGTCAGGAACGCATTCTCTCAGCGGCCAAACTGTACAACTTGTAAATAAACAATAAACTGAATACAAGACCAGCATTCGATCAATTCTATTTTCAAATTCTCAGATATGAATGTATCGAGAAAACAAAATATGCAAAATGAATTCATGAAAAAGTTTTTCAAAATAAGTTTTGACGGAGTGTATTGGTTGATTGATAGATATTATAATACTAAATTGAGCCTTGCAAAATCAGATTTTCTACATAATATCTGATTTCTTTATTATATTTCGTAGTGTAATAAAACTGCTGTAGCTCCAATCAACTCTTCAGTATATTCAAATCATTCCACATAGGCCTGGATTGGCACTTACGAACGTTAACAAGGGTGCACTGTTCGGTTGGTGGCTTCCATGGAGAAGAACCGGCAAGAAACTCCATGGTTACTCTTTTTCAAATTATTTGGTATAACACAATTCTACATTACTTCACGTTTTATACAAAATGCAATAATTACAACACTTATCAGACATAGATTCGACTGTTAGTCTTAACACCACAATTTCTCCCAATGAACAGAGCTCTCTCGGTCGAGTGTCATGTTTTATAAACTACCCCTTCCCGCTACAACATTGACGGTTAGGCAGTGTTGTCATTTCTCAAATATAAAACGAATTATTAAAATCTTTGAAACCCTACATAATATTAGTTTAGATAGATCACAGCGGATCTTATTATTTAATACATATTTGAAAATCATGACAGTAGTGATATCTTTTCTTTGATATTATCGAAGGTGAATATTAGTAAAATACTACATGATTGTATTTGTTTAAATTCACGAAAACCACATTTTTGTGGCGTTATAAAATGTAAGTTCGAAATTCATGACAGCAAAAAAGGTTTTTTGTTCGAAAATACTTAAAATAATGTAAGGTTGAAAACGGAATACCAGTTAAAGTTTTATGCAATTTTTGACACTTAAAATTACGCAATATAAAAATCATAATAACCTGCGAATCTCAGTTCCACATAATTAAAATTATGAAACAAAATTAGCATACCACGTTAAACTGAACCTACAAAATTTACAACAGTTAAAATGTTAACAACATAATCATTTATGATTCAAAAGAATGGCCTAACTGAAAGGCGTTTTAAAATAAAAGCGTTTACTTCTCGGCCATAACTTTTAAGACCAATAAATTAAATACAAAAGTAGTTTCACAGAATGAATTCTATAATTAGTAGGTAGTATCAAATAACTAACCTAGTCTCAATTTTCTTCATATCAACTCGTTATCTACAACTACCTACTAAAAGTTTTCTAGTACTCCGGACGATAAAAAACCGGTTTATTAGGACGTTTTGAGGTCAAGGTTAGATTGTTATCGGTCGGGCGAGTGGTGAACACGCACTCTGAATTTCCTACATTTACGTCGCGTCGTGTAGCTAAGGGAAATGTTAGTACATAACCTGCTTATGTATGGGCGGTTCCCGTAAATTCTTATCACAATGCGTGGCGCTTTTGAATGTTGCTTTTAAAATTATATGCAGAATTTAGATTCTAATTTGCAGATTAGGTTAATGGTTGTCATACTGTTGGATTCAGACGATTATTGTGTACAGAACATTCCCATTTCCGGTAAATGAAGAGGCGGAAGTAAAGTATAAGTTAACAGTAGGTACTATAGATTATAGGTTTGAAGAAATCTTGGTCAAAATAATATGTCCATGAAAAGATTGAAAGTAATAATTATTAAAACAACAATTTCCTTATTTTAGGAATAGCAATAGACCCTGACGCCCCATTGCTATAAATAAAGAAACCAATTCTACAAACAAAATAATAGGTATTATGAAAAACAACGTTTTTTTTATTGCGAGTAAAATTATAATTAATTTTGTTTCCTTGTCCAAACACTTTATTAAAGTGTCTCCATTTTAATAATTTTTAGAAATCCAGTAATGACTTGAAACTTTAAACAACAACAACAACAGCCCATAACGTCCACTGCTGGACATAAGCCTCTCCCATGATGGGAGGAATTTGCCGTAACCTCCACGCTTGGTAGGCGGATTGGAGATCGCAGTGATGAAAGACTTACAGAAAACGCTGCTGCCCATTCTCTAGTCTGCGGAGGCGCAAGGTGTTCTGCCTCAGACATTAGTCGCCTTATACGACACCCGTGAGTGTTGGATTGGTTCTATTCTATTCTGCCGGTTACCACACGGCTTCAAACTAAACATCGAAACTTTAAACATCGACATTAAAACCCTCTTCTTTTAGAAAGAAATAGGTAGGATAAACCATTAGCAGAACTGTACTTTAAACACAGTCAATAAAAAATAATGTGAGTGAGACGATTATCTCGTTGAATAGGGCCGGGGCACTCGTTTAAAAAAAATTAAGGTTAACAATATTGGAAAAGGGTGGGTCATGTCGAGGGTCGGTTCTCGACAGAAAATGTTAATGGTTAAAGATTTAGAACGTTAGACACCCTTACTGTATACGTGATTGTCCTGTATGCAAAAGACGCGCCTTGGACGTTTGTGGCGGGCACCAGCCCGTTATACATTTTACTGTAAGTACGCAACTACAAAACACTACTACGGACCAATTTCACCACTGTAATTAAACGCGATTGGGACATCTTAACCACGTGAAACAACTGTCATCGTTTTTACGAAGACGCTTAAACGCAGTTTTGGTGTACCGATTGCGTGCAGTTTTTTTTTTTGTAAAATTCACCCTGAGAGAGTCATACAAACATGTCACTTGGAAAGTTGGAACGATTACTACGATTTTCGGTATACATGGGTGAGTAGGTACTCGCTGCATCCGGGTAGATTGGAAGCCGACCCCAACATAGTTGGAAAAAGGCTAGGCAGATAATAATGATGATGAGTGAGTAGGATAGGTACTAAAATATCAACGAAATAGAAACATAGCCATCTTTTGACGCAGCTGCAGTCGGGCGGATCTCACAATTTAAATCTTCGTTCAATAGGGATTCGACCATTGCGCCGGTGTAAAAACAACGGGATATCGTTTTTGCCTTCCTAATCTGCTCCAGTTAATAAAAAGAGAAAACAAAGTAATCCATTATCATTATTTACAGTTGCTTTAGGGATAAAGCGGTGACAGATCGATCGTTCTGTCTTGCAGTCCATAATGTGGGTGATTTAGGATTAATGTACGTTCTCACAGTTGGGTGGGCACTGAAGACTGAGGAACGATATTTTTCCGTCGGTATTAAATAAAGTACAGATGTAGCAGTAATGAAGAAAATTGTCCGTTATGGATGTTTTTATGACTCAATAATATGGATGTCTTGTAAGTGAATTGAGGTGGAAGTAATGGAAATTGCGATGGAAAATGTTTGGAATTGTATTGCGTACGTATTTTCGAGGAGTGGAAAAACTAATTAGACAAGATGGAATCTCTGGAAATGTAACGTTTTTAAAACTTGAAACTTTCTAATTGAAACTCTTTAGAATTATGAAACAAGGTTGAATGTGAGGTAACTATCTTGTTTTGGACAGTAAAGTAAAATATTTAGTTTTGTAAAACTAATTTTCTTAGTGCCTGAGGGAACCGCGCGGTGCAGGACAAGTGTTGACACCCGTTAGAGGGCGACTGACTAATTATTCACGATATATATTTTTTGGGACAAGCTCGGGCTCACACTATTTCCAAACCACTGCAACTCCTGAAATCAACAGTGGCGACCACCAGAAAAGCGCCGAGACAATAAAGCTCGACGGCGTACCAGAGAATAAATTTAAGTGTCTTGGATCCCGCAACGAAATTAATAGGAAAAGAATAGCGAAAGAGTAGGAAAAACATCTTTCGTGAGAAATTATTATAACACCTAGAGTCAATTCTATTCTCTTCCTTTAAAATATGAAATTCAAAAGTGCCTTTAATTTGTTTATTAGGGGTAAGTAATATCTATACTAATATTATAAAGAGGTAACATTTGTTTGTAAGTTTCTATGTTTGTAAGTTTGTATGTAGGGGGTAATCTCCGGAAGTAATGAACCAATTTTAAAAATTACATTACATTTCACTGGTAGAAAGCTACATTATTCGTGAGTGCTATATGCTATATTTTATTCACGTACTCCCACGGGAACGGGAACTACGCGGGTGAAACCGCGGGACGTCAGCTAGTATGATATAATTACAAAATCTCTAATATTTACAAGACCTAACAACTGAATCTATAATTTTATTCGATATAACGATCAGTTAATATAATGAACGATTGATATAATTTTAAAGTTACTAATTTTTATAAGCATAACCTTCATTGAATATAAAATCGTTTGATATAACACTCAAAAGACATAAAACTTATTTTGTCTAATATGATAACAACAACAACAACAACAGCCCATAACGTCCACTGCTGGACATAAGCCTCTCCCATGATTGGAGGAATTTGCCGTAATCTCCACGCTTGGCAGGCGGATTGGAGATCGCAGTGATGAAAGACTAACAGAAAACGCTGCTGCCCATTCTCTGGTCTACGGAGGCGCAAGGTGTTCTGCCTCAGACATTAGTCGCCTTATACGACACCCGTGAGTGTAAGGGGTTGGTTCTATTCTACTCTGCCGGATACCACACGGCTATGATAATATGATAAAACGCGTGGTTTTTATTTCCCTGTAAAAAATATTTTTTACATAATACATACATTATTACATTATACATTTTTTTTTTTCTATGTTTGCATATGCAAACAAGCATACACCATGCATGCAGCAGGCATGCAAACAAGCATACACCATACGTGCAGCATGCAAGCAAGCATGCAGCATGCAATCAAGCATACAGCATGCAAGCAAGCATTCAGCAAGCAAACAAAATGCAGCAGGCATGGTTTCTGTCACGGCTCCGGCGCTGCGGGGTTCCGGTGGTCCCATGCGAGCTTATCGTCACAGATGTGGTTCATGCTCACCACCGCGGCTTCGGCTTGCTGGCCGGCCAGCCTCAGCCGTGGCGGCGAGTGTTAGAACCACCTGCTCCTTAGCTCGCGGGCCGCCTCGCCCCTCCGCGCCTACGTGATTTTAAATATCACTCTTGGGGTAGAGCAGACAAGATTACGTGGAGTCGGTTTTGCAGCGATTCGTTTCTGCCACACCTTTCGATTAAATAAATGTTATATCAATATTATATGTTTTAAACGATAGGCCTAATGATTTTCGATTAAATAAACGTTATATCCAATAACGTTATACGATATAAGTTTTAGAGTATATAAATATTATATCTAAAGAAAAATGATATCAACAGTTGGTATAACTCACGTTTATTATATCTTGAGAACGTTATTGATATGAAAATATACCAAATAACTTTATAATTATGTTATGAGACGCACCCGTTTAATAGACCCCTCCTCCAATAATACCAGGAACTAATTTTTCACGAGAGAAACCTATATTTCATTGAACATTCCCGTAAAAGCATAAGTCTAAGTAATTATTCCTTTTCGAGGAACTAATCTGAATCATAATAATTACTTCGAAGAATACGATATAATAAATTCCTTTCTCGGTATATCTGAGTGTATTACCTACAGAATTAATTAATTTTCCTTGCCAATACTTACCTACATAAGATTGAATAAGGTGTACTTTTCATTAAATAAAATTGTAGGTAGACCTTCATCTATACTAATATTATAAAGAGGAAAACTTTGTTTGTTTGTAATGAATAGGCTCAAAAACTACTGGACCGATTTAAAAAATTCATTCACCATTCGAAAGCTACATTATCCACGAGTAACATAGGCTATATTTTATCCCCGTACTCCCACGGGAACAGGAACTACGCGGGTGAAACCGCGGGACGTCCGCTAGTGTCTAAATATTATGAGTGTAGTCGACCGGCCGTCTGATTGTCTATTTGGTTGGTTTTAAAATCACGTAATAGATTTGTCTTTGACCTGTTGTTTTCACCACAATTTTGATAAATTTTCCAAAAATGTTTCAGAAGCATAACAAACCTATCGCCATTTACTGAATTAAATGAACAGTATTTTTAATTTCAGGGCCGTTTTCAACAAGTAAAACGTATGGTACACGAGTGACGTTGTGGTATGGCTAACAAAACAAAATACATTATACTTATCGATTTCAAAAACATCAATTCAAGGACATAATTAATTCCCTTGCCCTATTTATAAGTCTTCGCTTTGTTTACCCAATTGTTTTACCATAAATCAGCTGCATTTAGCATAATAACCGCTAAATATCGATAAACACTCGTCCGAACTCCTCTCAATCAATCACCAGGCTCACATAGATCGCAAAGAGTTGCTCCTATCGGCCATCGGACGATCGGTCTATCAAGCTATCAGTCTACGAGTGATTAATAGTTGCCACACCCTCAGGTACGTCTGCGACTGGTACAAGCTACTAATTAATGATTGTTTGCTACTATCCGCTATGTACTACGCATTAGATATTTAGTTGGTCTCTTGAGAGCATTTTATTTGGGTTGCTTTGTCCGTGGCTTTGTTCATAAATGTTAGCCAGAAATTATCCTACAGAAACATACTAATAATGAAACGAATATGCAGGTTATGATCTCTGCTAAATTTCAGCATAACCCATTCAGCCGTCAAGCCGTTTAAAGGTACCTAACCAACATACGGAAACTTACTTTCACACTAAAACATCAGGATGGAAACATGAATTTACGACCTTTTCTTGGAAAGAGGTGTTAATAGAGAACTAACCCATTCAGCTATAATTAATACTCTTTTTAAAGAGTTCTCATATTTGACCCATTTACCACCAAAGCTCACCGCATTTTTAGGGTTCCGTACCCAAAGGGTAAAAACGGAACCCTATTACTAAGACTTCGCTGTCTGTCCGTCTGTCTGTCGGTCTGTCCGTCTGTCCGTCTGTTTGTCACCAGGCTGTATCTCATGAACCGTGACAGCTAGACAGTTGAAATTTTCATAGATGATGTATTCCTTTTGCCGCTATAACAACAAATACTAAAAATAGAATAAAATTAATATTTAAGGGGGGCTCCCATACAACAAACGTGATGTTTAGGGTTCCGTACCCAAAGGGTAAAAACGGAACCCTATTACTAAGACTTCGCTGTCTGTCCGTCTGTCCGTCTGTCCGTCGGTCCGTCTGTCCGTCTGTCCGTCTGTCCGTCTGTCTGTCACCAGGCTGTATCTCATGAACCGTGACAGCTAGACAGTTGAAATTTTCACAGATGATGTATTTCTGTTGCCGCTATAACAACAAATACTAAAAACAGAATAAAATTAATATTTAAGGGGGGCTCCCATACAACAAACGTGTTTTTTTGCCCTTTTTGATAATAATGGTATGGAACCCTTCGTGCGCGAGTCCGACTCGCACTTGGCCGGTTTTTTATTATATATCGTGCTTCTTAGTAATCCTAAGATTTCTACTACTGCTACTATCTGGTTTTACTCGTGACACAGAATAATAACTAGTAACTTGCTCGTGAGAACCTGTAATTGACTCTTATGCATATACAATTGTTATTCATCTGTTATAGCTGTTGGTTCTCCTATCTCATCATCTGCCTAGCCTTTTCTCAACTATGTTGGGGTCGGATTCCAGTCTAACCGGATGCAGCTGAATGCCAGTATTTTACATGGAACGACTGCCTATCTGACCTCCACAACCCAGTTCATACTGGGTTATAATATGATACCCCTTGGTTGTCAGACTTTTTGGGCTACTGACTACCTGTAACGACTGTCAAAGATCTACAAATGACAGCCGGGACCAACGGCTTAACGTGCTTTCCGAGGCACGGAGGAAACTCGGTATGTAAGGGTGGTCATCCATCCACAACAGGCCAACCTAGGCAAGCACGGCTTGACCTAAAGATCGACCCGAGTGGCTGTTATTATTTAGCCACGAGCTCCTCCTTGGTTCTCATATCTATATATAAATAAAAAATGCAATAACAATATTACATAAATCCCAATAAAAATCGTAGTACTCACGACAAAATGCGACATAACGTTTCTCTCGAGTTTCTATTTCTACCGATATAACGAGCACTTCAAATAGAAATGGATGTCTTCACGACTTGTATGGTGTTAAGTAGGTGAACAGGTCGCATTATGTCTAGACTGAGTCATTACAAGTTCCAGCGTCGAGAAGATGGATTACCGATTACACAAAATTAATTTATGTTTATTGAAAGAAACAGAAACTGGTATAACATAACTTAACATAACATTACTTATAATATAACTTAGCAGTAAACATAACATAACAGTAAATTGAGCACTTCTAGAGAAATGAAGGCATCGAATGGGTGTGGTCTAGTTTGTAACTGAAGACGACGAACTTTGTGTAATTCATATGAATGTTTAGTATATTGTTCTCAAGTGAGTGACGTTAGTCTTTATTGAGAATAAAGTTTCTTTAAACCTAAACCTAATTCCTGAAGGATTAGGCAGAGGTGGTAGCGGTGGCCAAGTGATGGTGGCCCCGTAAGTCGTGAGTTCGAACCCAGACAGGCGCATTACTTCGTGTAATTTATTTCATCACCACTGCTCTCAAAACGGTAAAGAAAAACATCGTGAGGAAACCAGCATGTCCTAGAACCAAAACTTCGAAGACATGTGACATCTACCAATCCCCATTGAGCCCGCGTGGTGGAATATAACCCATTCCCTCTCATTGAGAGGAAGCCGTGTCCTAGCAGTGGGAATGGGAACATTATAGGCTGATGATGATCATGATGATAGGCAGAGGTGTCCCTAATAGTACACCCACATTTCAACAGTTATGTTAATGTTGTATAAGTCCCATGTAAAAGGAAGCGAGCCTATTGCCATCAACCGGGCGCAAATCCAGACTCCGATTGACTTAATTCATACATAAACTCTCTTTTCTTTCCCGTTTTCTTTATTGTGTGGTTAGTACCTAACCTGATGTCAGAGTTTTTAAGTCACCCATGGGCCTCTGACTTGGCTTAACATGCCATCGAGAAATATCTCTCAGGCATGCTGGTTTTGGTTTTGGTTGGTTGGTGGGTGGTGTTGGTTGGTTAATAATAATAATAATATTGCTGGACATTACACACAGCGCCATCTAGTGCCACACTAAGCAACGAGGCTTGATAATACTACATAGATACTTTTTGTTTGTAAATACATACTTATTATACATATAAACATCCATGACTCGGAAACAAATGTCCATGCTCATCACACAAACATTTGCTCCGACCGGGATTCAAACCCGGGACCCTAAGAACGTAAGGCAGCCTCACTACCGCTGCGCCAATCAGGTCGTCGGTTGGCGCGGAGATGGCCGATGGAGCAAGGCTTTGACCGAGTGGTGGCCAAGGTTTGGCCAAAGAAACCAGGGCCGTCCAAAAACACGTTGGGTTGACGATATCGTCAGAGTCGTGGAACACCTGGATCAGGAAAGCACGGGACCGGGAAGTGTGGCGGAAGAAAGGGGAGGCCTATACCCAGCAGTGGGTGATTCCGGGCTGATATGATGATGATGATGCTGGTTTCCTCACGATGTTTTCCTTCACCGAAGCAAGTGATAATTATACAATACGCACATGAATCAGAAAAGTCAGAGTTGCGTGCTTTGGGTTTGAACTCGAGACCTATGACTTGACAGTCCGACAGTCACACTAGGCTATCAGTTTTTTTCTTTCCCGTGGTAGGTAGAAAGTGCTGAAAGCCATATCTGCGACCCTGAAAAATCCCAATTGTTTCGCTAGGAAAGACAAATTCATTGAAACAAAAAATAATACCTATACAGAGTGGAATTTTCCAATGCCACCTGGAGGAAAAGTACTTGAAATACTGGAGATAGCAAATTTTACTCAAAGGAAACATTCCTTGATTTTTTTAAAGAAACAAATCTGCATTCACAGATTTTCGATATTTTTTTTGCCACACTCGGGCGTCGAACCCGGGATAGATCGACTAAATTTCGAAAAAATAACATTCGGTACCTTTTTGCAATCAATCGATAGGGTCAATCATATGGATCAAATCTCTCTAACAAACATGATAAATTAAATGAAAGGAAAACCATGAATAAAAGTGCTTTATCTTATTGAATTTATCCCATTGAATTTATAACTGTTCTTTAGATTTAATGATTTTTCCTTCATTTAATTTATCATGTTTTTTAAAGAGATTTGATCCATATGATTGCACCTATCGATTGATGTAAAAAAGTACAGGATGTTATTTTTCCGAACTTAGTCGGTTCGATTCCCGAGTGTGGCAAGCGAATTTTAGAAAATCTGTGAATGCAGATTTGTTTCCTTTTAAAAATAAAGGAATGTTTCCTTTAAGTAAAATTTGCTCTCTCCAGTATTTCGAGTACTTTCCCTCCAGGTGGCATTGAAAAATTCCACCCTGTATATGTCGCATCTAGGTATCATAGTGTCAAACTGTTGTGAGCGTAGAATAAGATACGGGTAAACTAGAGAAATAGCTCCCTTAACTTGTACACAGTTTAATGTTACAGAGTCAATTACCAACACTACTGTACTAACTAAATACTCTGAACTTAAAAGGAAACACAGAGCAGTTCCTAGAGTAGTATGTGTCGCGACCACGCCCGAACAATCTCTGTCGATTTCTTGGGACTGAGGTCCGTATTCGGACATCATACCTCTAGACTCCGCACAACGCCAAACAAAGGCGCTTGTGTTTAATTTTAAGTGCATACTCATCAGGATCCGACATAAATATATAAACCTATACATAACGCCACCTGCTACGATCCTTACATGCTCTTTTTACCTCTTCCATACGACTTTTAAAATCCGCAATTAGAAACTTTAACCTATAATGCATTTCTTTGTTTAGCAAGCAACCAAACCAACAAATATTTTTATTTAATTAAAAATCTTTCATAAACATTTCAATGCTTTTCTTTGTTATCTCTTTAATTTGTTACCTACTAATCCTTTAGTCATAATAAGTCTTATGTGTGTATTAACAAAAATGGTTCCTATGTTGTTACGAATAAAAACAATTTATTATTATTGTTATACTTCTTTTTCTACAAGCTTTTTTCCCCAATGTAACAAACTGAAAAATGCTCTTTCCAGCAAAACATTTTCCAATACAAAATTTCCGACAACATTATTAAAATTCACATAAAAGTACCTATACAAAGTTGGGCCCCATTGTTATAACTAAATATTCGGAACTTCCCTCTTAAGACTTGAATTTCCTAACAATAAACTTCGTTCAAAATGATTAAATATTAAGTTACGTGAATTTTCTATAACTTTACTACATTAAAGACTTGATTGTGAACTTATATAGTACTTCATTATATGCCTGTTGCTCAAAATCTCTTTTGATATTACTAAAAACTGTGTAGAAAGTATTCAGAAGATTGTAACCGTGGCTCACGCTAAATTTTACCTACATGAATACGTGCATGGGGAATTGATAAGGTTTCAACTTTTCGTTGCGTTGTAAGTAAATCTTCCGAAGTTTGTTTAAGTTTAGTAACCTGTGTATCGTAGAGTCACGAACATTAACATGTTTATACTTAAGTTAAAAACCAATTTCAACCCTAACGGTTGCGTTTGGATCTCAAAAAGCTTTGTTCGGAACATAACAACATTTAATGATTTATGAATGATTTCTCTTTCTAAAGGGTGTAAAACACCTCTTAAAGAAGCCCAAAGACACTTGTTTTCCTCGTCGTTGCGATATTTTTTTTGTTTTGCACCATACCTGGGAACCTTCTAGTTACGGAGATATTGGGGGCCAAAGTTCCAACATTTTGACAAGTTTTTTTGAAAATACCAGTTTTTAATGTAATATTTTTACTTTAAACACCTCCACGACTTCTCACACTCCCCGTGCTATTCAATTCATCCATCGGCACAATGTTTTGAGTGCGTTACGTGATTTTTCACCCCAAAAAAAAGTACCTAGTTTCCCAGCAATATTTTTTACGTAAAGTTACTTAGTTTTATGTACAGAATGCTTGGTTGACTGCTTCTTGATGAGGTCTTTTACACCCTGTATATTTAGAAAGACAGAAATCATTCTCAAAAGTTGCTGTGTATATTGGTGTTTGAGGCTGAACACTCAACAAAAGAGTTTGCGAAAACATCAGCAACTTTACAATACACACAATTTTTATTTATGTCGGATTGTCAGGATTTATTTCGTTTGATTCGGACATTATGTGGGCAGAAGATGGGTTTCGTGCAAGGAAAATGCACTGGGTGCGATATTCTGCTTTTATAAAACTAACAACACACGTGAAATTACAATTTAACACACTAAAACTAGGGACAATGAATCAGTTAAAGTTCCGGGACGTCTTTACTCCAATGCGATCAGACACTAAATAGTCGTCCTTGCTACGAGCTTAAAACATCACGACTCTGTAGAAGCACGATGTAAGTGTAGGTAGAATTTGGCACGCTTGCAATTTATTTTAGCAAAGCAGTATAAATTAAAAACGTTACAAAATCAAAGACGTAGGTAAGTCTTATCCACTTAAAACATGTGCATCTTCATTCACAAAAATAGCTGAACTGGATTCATAATATATTATTAAGTTCCACGACAGGGATGTTGTAAACGTTGTCGGGAGCAAACGCTGCTCCCATGAGGTTTCAATCGCAGTCGCGTTTAGAGCAGTTGGCTTCCGACGCCTGGACTCCATCAAAGGACTTAAATTGCTGGCTTTTATAAACTAAATATGTTGAAATGGACTGGCAATTCAATTTTGGAGTTAGAATTCCCTATGATATTTCAATATCCAAACTTACATAATAATATTCTAAATGCATAATACTTTGCATATACTACAAACACCTTAGATCCCTCTCCTCTTCAGAAACCTACAAGTACTTGGGTATGTTGGAAGCATTAGGAATCAATACTGTTGACATTAAACAATCGTCGAGGGAACGCTTCTTTGGCCTCCTGAATAATGTGTCAGTCTTTTGTCAGGCGGAAACAAGGAGCGTGCTTTCAACGGTTGGATCATGCCAATTTTGATGTATTATTTCGGCATATTGAACTCAAATGGTACTTGATGCCCTGGATAGCAACATCTGCGCACTGTAGACCGCTGTTTAGACATAATGTTACAATAGTAATTTGTTCATTTAATTAATGCTATAATAAATTATATCAAAAATAAATACTTCACTGTAAGAAATGGAAGAAGGCAGGCTTTTTCTACTACTCAACCATCGAGTGATATGGCTTTTTCTACACGTAAAATGATAGAAACTGTCATTAAAAACGACAGTTAAACGCCACAATCATCGAAACAACCCCTCCAAAAAAACCACCAAACACAAACCAACAGATATGAAGCTCAATAAATCCTTTCTCGAGAAAAAAACACACAGCACTAAACTGGCTGGGCGTCTTACAAGACAGTACTTGTAAACATCTGGCGCGTCTACAGTGTGGACAGGAACAGTGGCAATTACAGAGCGCGGGGACATCTGCGTCGGTTGGCTTATATGCAATAAAGTAGTAAGCGGACGGGACGCACGAATTGTGGAGGTGGTAAGTTGGGAGATGTTTTTTGCTTGGTAATAGGCTGTTTATTGTGGAACATAGATTTTAGTCTGATTTACAATGGTCATGATAAATACAGTGGGTAAGAACAAACCCACCATCGTCCATGGTCCAATTTTTTTCTTCTCGAATCCATGACTCAGATTTGACCATTAGGAGACGGAACTAAAAATAAATGCCAACACGATTAGACATCTGTCCTTACTCCCAATGTGTTTTCAAAACTCATGAAACTGAAAATATTAGGGAGTAGGGTTCATTTTAAAGTATAAGCTACTTTCTGACGGACCCCGTATCTTCGTTGACGGACTTAGAGAGTAGACCCCCTTGGACAGCTCCGTCGTTTGCCTCATTCAAGTCCTGGAGGGTGCAATTAGCTGTGCACGGCGGGTAGGAGAGAAGGTGTATATCCTGTGTTGGGGCTCTGCAATCGCATGGCATCATGTCATGTGGGCGGAAACGTCAGGAAGACGACTGCGGACACAGCTTACCTATTGTCTTTTTTAAACTTTCACGATCAAAACACAGCTTACCTAGTAGATAAGGATGTGGTGTCGATGGATTGGGCAATAGCGAGTCAAGTCATTGGTGTCGATTCTGTTGTGCACGAACTAAACTTAATTAAGGCTATTGCTATCTGTTTCTCTCTTATAAAACGAGAAACAGACGGACGTAACTTAGAGGTGTCAAATTTAATTGGAACTAATATTTCCACCAAAATTCCGTAAAAACATGTCGACTAAAAACACGGTGAAGCGCAAGGGATAAACTAGTTTGTCTAACTTAGTTCATAGCTATAGCCGTCCTTTTCTCGCACTGCCTTTTAGTAAAGGATATAAGTTTATATGAGCTTGTGCACGACAGAATCGACACCATTCGTCTCGGTTTTCACCACTTGCCTCTGTCCTCGACTAATTTAAATCGGGCCTTACAGAAAAAGTGTGACTTTATAGATCATCATCTATAGATCTGCCGCTTCTTTTGTTGTGGTCGGCATCGAGTCTAGCCTGTTTCAGCTAAATACCAGCATGTCACATGGAGCTCACTTATATCTGCATGATAGTCTGATTCTACAACAGACTTGGTGGGTTTTGTACGTCCGGATACTGTTCACATTATCAAGTGAAGCAATTTACGTACGTCAATCGACATTCGCTTGTATTGCTTGCTTTCACCGTCGCGTCAAAAGTCACATCATGGTGACTCGTGGCATATCAGCCCTGAATCACTGCTGGATTTAGGCATCCTCTTTCTTCTGCCACAGTTCCCGTTTCTGTGCGTTCCTTATCCAGGTGTTTCCCGCGATTTAGACGATATCGTCGGCCCAACTAGCTTTGAGTCGGCCCTGGTTTCTTTGGCCAAACTTTGGTCACCACTCGGTCAAAGCCTCCAATCGGCATCTTTATGTCGCCTCAGTCCACTTGAAGCGCACTGCCCGGTTCCTGACGTCGTAGACTTTCGTCCGACAGCGGATTTCGATGTTACGCACTGGACCTAGAAGGGTTATACTCGTGGCATGCTTGTAACCAATTCTTATGTTTTTTTCTGCAGTTGCTGTCATCACACGCGAACCGGTTATTAAACGTGTAACTCGTGGACAAGCGGTTAAGCAGTTCTTGACTGGCTGATTAAAAGACAACGTATAACCAAAACCACTGAAGATAAACAAGAAATTGGGAAGATTAATACATATCTAAAACATTCCTTCAATGAGTGAGGGGGCGTTACACAAGTACAAAGAGAGTGGGACTCATTGACAAAGAATCATGTTTTAATCTGTACCTCTTTTCCTCTTTATAATTTTCGATAAAATAATGTTATTATAAAAAGCGAAGGCGTCATTGTGTTTCGGTCACGACTTTAATGATATTTCCCAGGGAGTTACTGTTCATACCGGAAAATTAAAAAACTTTACACGTGGGTTAAGCCGGAGGGCACATCTAGTGATTTATGAAAATCTGCGCACAGGACATAAAATTAACTCCATTATTTACCTTTGTACGTAAAAACCTTCTATTTAGGTACTCCGCCCACAATATTACGTTAAAGGATTAAAAAACGTAAATGATCCTTTGTTATCTCAACAATTTTTTCTGTTTATTTTGTTCAATACACAACAATTTGGGTTGGTAAAATAACGAACATACAATACACGAAAAGGAAATGATTTTCCTGGCTCTGGAGAGGTTTAAGGCCGGGTACCCAACCGAGGCGTCGTAATGGCAATAATAACCATCCCTTTTAGTCAGACAGAAATGAAATAAACTAGTGTGAACGTGCTTTATCGGCTGGGAAGTAAAGGCCCGATGATATTTGAAACGTAGCGTATTAACCCACTGTTTTTTTTTTACAAAAACATCTTTCTTCTTCTTCTTCAACCTGGTTGGTTGTAAACCTAATATATTTTTGAATTTTGAACCGTCATAATCGCAGATAGAATTCAATTTTGTCTAAGCCCACTGGGTAAGTTTTTTTTAAACACTGTAAAGCGACAACTGAAGTGATGTAGGAAATAAATAATATGGATCGAAGGTTTCTTGAAAGCATCATTTCGGTGAAGAAGTGCAATATTGGGTACTTTTCTCAGAAACAAATAATATGTCTAGTTTGTGTTTAACGATTTTCTGAGACTTCTCTATTACGATTTGCACAAGAAAAAATATGTCAGTGTCATATTTTATGCCACAACCCGACCTTCACAACCAAAATATAGGCGGATACTGATATCCGGATTTTCGGATCTCGGTTTCACTGTAAGGAAAAATCAGTCGTTTCGAATAACTGGGGTTGATGGTTAGTTGAGAGCGTGTTAGCTTAGAGTTTTGAGTTCTTAGTTCCAGGTTTTCTTTCGTATGAAAAAGACAGTAATAGTACCTACATGTAGTACTTTTTATAACGAAAGACGTAAAATTGGCAATAAAATGAATATCATTGTTAAATAGCCATATTAATGATAATAAAGCGTGCAATAAATCAGATAATTGCTCAGCATTAATATTTTTCTTTACATCCATATTTCATGTGAAAGTATCTGTGTCTGTTACCTTTACACGCTCGTATTTTAAGATAAGTTTTGGAATCAGACGTTACTTTGCGGAAATCTATGACATTAAAATGTTATGCAAAATCATCGTCATCATCATCATTTCAGCCGAAAGACGTCCACTGCTGGACATAGGCCTCCCCTAAGTGTCCCGTGCGACTCGCATCCAGCGGCTTTCCGCAACCTTCACCAGGTCATCGGTCCACCTGGTGGGAGGCCTTCCAACGCAAAGTCTTCCGGTTCGCGGTCGCCACTCCAGAACTTTTTGGCCCTATCGGCCACCCGTTTTGTGAGCAATGTGTCCTGCCCACTGCCACTTAAGTTTGGCAATTCTTAAAAAAATGCAAATATAATGTGTTAATTCCGCAGAAAAAGATCTAGGCATGGATGCAAGACGCTGCACCATCCTCCCGGCCTCAAAAATATGCACTTAGAGGAATAGCAAAAATAAGCATACCGTTTTGACCCTCCACGGGGCATCCTCAGAAGATGTTGTCTACGAAAGCGGTCGTCGAGTAAACATTTACTTAAAATTGGCTAGTTACCACCATCAATAAATTGCAAATCTATTTAGTCCGTCAGTTAGAGTATTAGAAAATAATTGACACGTATTTTTAGTTTTTGTAAATCAATGAATATTGACAAAGATAAAACGCATCAAAACTCGAGAGTGGGGGTCGTGACGTCATAACGCACTAAAAATTATAGCACGTGACGTATTGAGAATTTTAAAAGCGTCTTATCTTCGTAAATTTTGGTTTACGTAACAAAAAAAAAATAAGTGCCAAATATTTTTCAGGACACAACACTAAATACATTTCATAACATTTAATGCCATTAAAATTTAGCACACAGAAAGATGCGTTAGGGTATAATGAGACTTTTTAGCATAGAGGGACATCAAGTAAGATAACTTTCGACCACAGCGCGGGCAAAGCCGGGGACAGTGGCTAGTTAAATATATTTTCCCCGTGCATGTAGATAAATTAATGTTTCAATGGGGAAGACACTGGTCAAAGCTGATTGTAGATGGCGCGTCCATAGCTTAGACTTAATATGACCAATGAGATCAAACTATATTTTGAAATATAAAATGTCTGACAGATTTTCAACCAATGACGATGTTTTGTTCAAGCGATGCTAGCGCCATTAGTTCCACAGTTGCCACCCCCATTGAGAACATACACATTGAAGTTGACTGACACAACTCCAAATCTGCTTTTCTTGCACTCAACAAAAAAAGACATTAGAATTCCCTCGTCGGGCTCCGTCGTATATTAGAACATTCAATGACGATTTCATTTCATTCGTCTACGAAGTAATCTGATTTATATTGTTCTGTGTTCAGTATTACAATATTTTTTATATGAGTTTTTAAGATGAGCTACAATATGAAACTACTTTATGAGTATGTAGTTTTACATTATCTTAAGTAGGTTCGCAATACTATTTTTTGCAAGACACAATATTGTTTACAATAATGACACAATATTGTTCATGGAACGTTCAAGTAGATAAGATAGCAGAATTGGCAATATTATGATGTTGAAACGTTTGTTTCGTTAAGCAATACTCGGTTTTACTTACGTGGCTGAGTTGAGGTGATGAGTACCTATAGAGAAGTACGGACGAAGAAGAAGACATGCTAAATAAATATCCGATCCTAAATAAATTGGGATAACAGCAGGAGAATGATGACTGACGTGGTTGAGTTGAGTTTGCCTTGAATAGTTTCAACCTAAAAAGAAGAATATTAATTAAAAAACACATAGCATAGTCAGTTTATGAAGGTTATCATTGCTGGGACACAGGTATCCTCTCCATAAAAGAGAGTAGGCCGTTATCCACCGAGCAGCCTTATTCAATGACATAATGTTAAAAAGGATGTTGATTTTTTGGTTATATTGTGAAAAAAGCGCTTAGAGGAGCCTGTGGCTAAATAATAACAGCCGCTCGGGTCGACCTTTAGGTTAAGCCGTCCTTGCCTAGGTTGGTCTGTGGATGGGTAACCACCCATTACATACCTGGTTTCCTCCGTGCCTCGGAAAGCACGTTAAGCCGTTGGTCCCGACTGTCATTTACAGATTTTTGACAGTCGTTACAGGTAGTCAGTGACTCATAAAGTCTGACAACCAGTCTTACCAAGGGATATCGTATTACCTAGTACGAACTGGGTTGTGGAGGGAGTCACTCCATGTGAAATACAGGTATTCCGCTGCATCTGGTTAGACTGGAAGCCGACCCCAACATAGTTGGGAAAATGCTAGTCAGATGAGGCAGATGATGGTAGTTACATAATTTAATTGGCTAATTGGCATTTTTTATTAACGAGAACCTAAATCATGATCATTCACTGCGTCTGATAATTCCTAATCTATCTTTATACTATTCTCTAAGCTTGGAAATGTATTTGCCTCAAACAAATGCTGCCAGACCGCAGTTTATTTTTTTAAACACAACGTTATAACCTTCTGACCTTAGCAACTTCATTACAAATTAACAGCCAGGTTCCAACCCAAAGCTCAGTTTATAATCAACACAATACAATTCCAGCTGTAATATTAATAAGATTCTACACCACACAATTGCAATATTTGCAGTAAAGATCAAATCTATTATTAGTTCCAAACGTTATATTATGTTTAGCCGTCAACAGAATTGTGAAACTGACCATTCATTGGAAATTCTGACCGCATCCAGTGTTGCTGAACCAATTATCTTTGCAAACACAAACAACACCTAAAACTCAATCTAAATCGGTATTCGATATTGCATTAATACTAATTTTGTTGGCTGAATTAATGTCAAACGAAATTTTGGTTTAGTGTCAATATTGATACAGATAGATAAAACATTTCTGGTTTTGTTTATTTTTGATTAAATTTAATTTAATCTTTGCTACCGCGCAAATCGTATTTCGATTCGTTTATAGGGTGTAAAAAGACTTAACGAAACCGAAAGGCACTTGTTCTCCCCGTCATTGCGATCATATTTTTTGTTCTAGACCATACCTGGGAACCTACTAGTTACCGAGATATTGGGGGTCAAAGTTACAACTTTTTCACAAGTTTTTTTTTTTTATTCATGTTTTTATTGTAAGATTTTTTTTTAAAATGAACTTTATCATATTATCAGCAAGTGTAACATGCCAAGCCTCCCAACTAAATGGTTGGACTGTTGATAGACCATAAAGAAGTGGCTGGGTCGGAATGGATGCAAAAGGCGGAGGATAAGGTGTTGTGGTCCAGCTTGGGAGAGACCTATGCCCAGAAGTGGACTGTGATAAACTAAATTTAAAAAAAATGCTATAAATATTTTGGTATCACTCCGATCTTGGTGTAGTAATCACTTGAACCTTACGTAAACTAGACTCCTACAGTTGGTCGCTAAAATTTATTTTTTTCTAGGTTTAAAGAAACCTCCTTTTCTTTCCCAGGCAGGCCAACAGGAATATCTTGTCGTTGTCGTTGTATGCCTTGCCCGGTGTATCCCAATATTTTCATGGAAATACAAAATAGAAAAAGTATGACCAGCGTTTTTTACAAATTATATCCTATTATTTCTATTGCGACAAAAAAACGCAGTTATGTTATTTGAAAAGTTTACCACTTTTACAGCCTTATTCATAAAAAGTTAGAGCCTCCTTGAAGGCTCCTTGATGGCCCGATGCTAAAAAACATGATTCATAAACGTCTGTTAACGCTAATCAGTCCATCAAGGCTCTGCTAAAGTTAGACAGCCTTATTCATAAAAAGTTAGAGCCTCCTTGAAGGCTCCTTGAAGGCCCGATGCTAAAAAACATGATTCATAAACGTCTGTTAACGCTATCAGTCCATCAAAGCTCTGCTAACGTTAGAGGACCGTTGACCCTCCTTTATCTCCCTGCTAAGTCACAAAATGGCCGCCGGAAATTTGAACAGCTGACTTTGACAAGAGCAAAAAACCATACCGAAGATAATTTTAGTGAAGGGAGGGTTACGCAGATTAAAAAAAAATCAGGAAAAATTATTTTCAGGACAAATTCCTGAAAATAAATTTTCCTGGTTTTTTTTTTTTCTAAAATCCTCTTAATTAGTTTTTTAAGATGATACGTGTACTAACAATAAATATGAAAAAAAAAAATTAGGATGATTAACATAGTTACAGCTTTTTGCACTTATCGGAAATGGCGGGAAAACAAAAATCTCGCTTTTTATAAAAGTTGATCTTGGGGTTGTTTCGTCAAATTTTATCTTTTCTTATTGGTTTATCATTTCATTTTTATCTCTTTTTTTGTTCCTTTTCTTTTTTCTCGTGTGTATTTGTAAAAAAATGCGTTTTTCCGCTTATTTGCTGTCACTGCTGTAATTTTTTTTTAAATTGTCGATGAGGCCTTTTTTAGAGTTCCGTAGCCAAATGGAAAAACGGAACCCTTATGAATTCGTCATGTCTGTCTGTCTGTCCGTCCGTATGTCACAGCCACTTTTTTCGAAATTATTTGGTAAGTAGATGTATTCTGTGAACCGCATTAAGATTTTCACACAAAAATAGAAAAAAAAAACAATACATTTTGGGGGTTCCCCATACTTAAAACTGAAACTAAACTATTTTTTTCATCAAACCCATACGTGTGTATCTAGGTATCTATGGATAGGTCTTCAAAAATGATATTGAGGTTTCTGATATCATTTTTTTCTAAACTGAATAGTTTGCGCGTGAGACACCTCCAAAGTGGTAAAATGTGTCCTTCTAAAATTTTAGAATGATAAAACTAAAAAAAATATATGATGTACATTACCTGTAAACTTCCACCGAAAACTGGTTTTAACTTAATTAAAAAAATAAACACTATTATTAAAACATCGATCAAAGTTACAACGAACTACAAGAACTTTTATATTATGTTACTTGCTGCTACGGAACTTTTTTGTCTTTTGAAGTCTCTATAATAATATAGATGCTCTGTGGTCAGTCTGCTAGCTAACATACCCATCAACAGTCTGCTAGCTGACTGCTAGCAGACCCATCAAACCGCAATTAAGGTTTTTTTTATGAATAAGGCTGTTAATGAATAGATTAAAATTAAAACACGACTTCTCGGTATTAAAAAAAAAAAAATGGAGAACAAATTAATAATCTGCCATTTGATGATTTGATTTTTTTTTGTCAGGATATGCAGCGTTTTTTTTTTGTCGCAGCCGACGGCAATAGAAATAGTGGGACAATCAGTCTGAATCAGGCCCAGTATTTCTATCAATAGAAATACCTAATAGAAATAGTGGGATACACCCGCCTTGCCAATGTGCAGTCATACTGCACAGTCAGAATTTGTTCACTTATACAATTGTGTAGCACTACGTTGTGTCTGGATGTCAACTCAATGGGAATAGGCTCCTTCTTGTTTACAGAAATGGTAAAATGATATGAGTGTCCCCACACTCATATCATTTTAGGATAATAAGCAAAGTAAAAACAAAAAAAAAAAAAAAAAAAAAAAAAGAAAAGTTGAAAAAAAAGAAAAAAAAAAAGGAAAGAGAGAAAAAAAAAAAAAAAAAAAAAAAAAAAAAAAAGAAAGAGAGAGAAAGGAAAGTAAAGTTGTAGTCAAAGTAGGGACTTTAACTACAACTTTGCCCACACCTTTCTGGAAAACCGTCATAAAGTTATGGTTACGGCATAGTAAAATATTAAGTTACTAAACTTCATTCATAATGTCAGAGTCTCGCGATTATTTCAATGTTTCTTTCACCACCTCCATTCTTCCTTGTTCCACCACAGTCTTAATTAATAATTAAAGGAAAGATGAAAAAATATAAAAAGCCGACGGATCGCAGTTTCTTTATTAAAGTGAAACTACTAAAATTTCCTTTTTGTTGGTTTATTAAAAAGTTTAAAACATGTTGGGGAGCGTTTACGAGGCTCGCTTGAGGTTACCGAGTTAAAAGTTTATAAGGATAGCTCACGGATAAAAGGTGTAGATGTTGAGCTGTTGCTCGCTTCGTGAAGATCCTTACAAGTTTTAAAAGGATACATCATATATATATATGTATGTGGTCGTTTTCTCTTTTAGAGAATATTTAAATAGTATTTTTATGAGTAAAATTATACACAACTAGCGGACATCACGCGGTTTTACCCGCGTAGTTCCCGTTCCCGTGGGAGTACGGGGATAAAATATAGCCCATGTTACTCAAGGTGAATGTAGCTTTCTAATGGAGAAAGAATTTTGGAAATCGGTTCATTACTTCCGGAGATTACCCCCTACATACAAACTTACAAACAAATGTTACCTCTTTATAATATTAGTATAGATTTTGATTGCCATCGACACGCTAAAAAGATGAGTAAAATTTGGATATTAGACACAAATACTCGTTTAATTTATTTTTCTGGGTATTATTATTTGCTAAAGTAAAAAAAAAACCGGCCCAGTGTGAGTTGGACGCGTAAACGAAAGGTTCCGTACCATTATCTAAACAACATTAGACAAACCGGCAAAAAAATCAGGTTTGTTGTATTGGAACCCCACTTAAATATTTATTTTATTCTGCTTTTATTTGTTGTTATAGCGGCAACAGAAATACATCATCTGTGAAATTTTCAACTGTATAGCTATCGCGGTTCATGAGATACAGCCTGGTGACAGACAGATGGACAGATGGACAGACGGACAGGCGGACAGTGGAGGTTTAGTAATAGGGTCCCGTTTTTACCCTTTGGGGAACCCTAAGAATTGTGTAGCAGATAGTTATTAGACACATTGAGCTATTACTACTACGTATGGAGAAGACAGCGCGAACAAAGTCTGTGCTCCGTTCAACTGCAGTCGGCCGGCTGCAGTTCTCTCAGTCGCTTGCTCGCCACAGAGCATCTATATACGTGATTAGCCGCCCTGCGCACGCACCGCACTGCGCACAAATTTTGCTCGCGCTGTCTTCATATGTAGTAGTAATAGCTCAATTGGTCTAATAACTATTATGTTTTTATTTATTTTCTAATCACCGAACTCCGGATAACAAACCTATTTTCTGCCACGACTGCCCAGAATCAGTTACACAGACATCTTGCTTGTATACGAGTACATACACAACAACAACAGCCCATAACGTCCACAGCTGGACATACCTAAGCCTCTCCCATGATGGGAGGAATTAGCCGTAATCTCCACGCTTGGCAGGAGGATTGGAGATCGCAGCGATGAAAGAGTAACAGAAAACGCTGCTGCCGGTTTTCTGGTCTACGGAGGCGCAAGGTGTTCTGCCTCAGACATTAGTCGCCTTATACGACACCCGTGAGTGTAATGGGTTGGTTATATTCTACTCTGCCGGATACCACACGGCATATAGTACATACATATACATACTTATTTACCTACCGAGATCGTGTCCAAACTCTGGACTAACTTTGAAACTTTATCCATGTTGTGAATGAAAACACAGACGATCTTACCGTTTTCTTCTTCCACACACCGAAGTATAATTACACAGACTTGTTGCGCTTGTCTATGCAAAATGGATCATATAAAAATATTTCCATGCTCTTTTTAATATACCAAATTTGCTAGAATTTAAGAACCAAACAATGAGTAGTGGTGCGCGTAGCAAAAGATAAAGAAAGACGGTAGACAGATTTTTGTCTGTTCCTAGCAATTTATTTTCATCTACCCGCATTCACCAGTCAACCCGCGATGATGTCGCTTGCGCCAGCGTCGAAATATCGGGAGCTCAAAACAATGAACAATAACGGAAGATATCCCCAAGTGACAATTATTATAGGTTTAGTTTTGAACCATAAAAGCTTAAAACAGTGTTTAAACACAATGAGGTTCTGAGGTTCTAGACAAACTGACATTTTAACGATTTTGGAAAAGTAAAGAATGTATGGAACTGATTTATGCTTTACAAAAATCTTATGTCAATATTGTTGACAGTCGTTTTCACGTCTGTGTTGACTTCCTCGTAGGTCTTGTGGTTGCAAGCGCTTCTGCTAAGCATGGGTCTTGCCAAGTTAGCTAACGGCAACTTATTCATAGATGGTAAATTAGAGCCTCGATATTATAATCACTGTAAACAATACAATATACCAAACTTCGAATTTACAAAGCCTTATTGCTAGGGGCAATTTCTCCCAGACAACCTAAAAACTAACATTAGAGTTCTGAGAAAATACACAACAAATCCAATACTATATTTTCTTCAGTACCTTATAACACATCGTGCCTTGTGTCAAAACCGATAACAAACACGTTTAAGTAAGCTCCTAGGTAACATAATACGAAGATAATTTTCTAAGTCGAATAAACTTTGTAACTTTTAACTTTTCGCCAAGTCCGTGTTCTCGAATTCACAAAAGTATTCTATGTATCAAAGAAAGATACAACTCTGACAGGTTCTGAACTGAATGTCTCTTAAAATAAGGTTGTATTTCAACTGCAGGTGGTTTCCCGTCGTATTGAGTGTAGGTAAGTTTGCAAGAGAAGTGTAACTAAAGAAAACGCTGAAAGTTAAAAAAAGAAACACCCGTTCTTGTGTGTTCGGAGGAACTGTTAAATTTAACATTGGAACTGTTACTGAATTGCTGCTTTTCGTATTATTCTTTCTTTATAGCGTGGTTAGTGACTAACGTAATGTCGATGAGTTTTTATACCTCCCAAGGGCTGACTTGGCTTAACATGCCATCAAGAAATGTCTCTCAGGCATGCTGGTTTCCTTACGATGTTTTCTTTCACCGAAGCAAGTGATAATTATACAATACGCATATGAATCCGAAAAATCAGAGGTGCGTGCCTTTTTTTTTTTTTTTCGGATGGGAAATCATCAAATAACTCCTCCCACTCTGGGCGGAGCAGGAGGGAGTGTCAGACTTTTACTGACTAAAACCCATCCATGTTCCTTCATCGCCCTTTGTGTTCCGGGGCCACGGTATCTCTTTCGAACAGTCCCGCAACCCCGGCAGGCATCGGTCCTTACGGACCCCTCCTTTTTTACTGACTCTCTTTGAGGCGCGCGTGGAACACGAACGCGCCGTCGACACGGCCTGTCGTCATGAGACGGACGGACGGCGAGCTAGCCCATAGCCCACCGTCCACAGGCCCGCGCCTACGGTGGCCGGGGGCCACGTGGTGGTGGCCCCCGACGCCCGGGGCGTCTCCCGCGGCGGCCGGGACGTTGAGAGGTTCTCTCCCTCTCACGTTCCGCCACCTCCTTCTCTAGCATTACTGCTTCGCAGAAAGAGGTGACGGCGTCCCATTCCGTCTCGCTCCGGACCATGGCTTGCACCAGGGCCGGACGCGAGAGGTCGCCGCCGCCGCCGATCGCCGCTTCGAGGACACGGCGGTGCTCCGCCCACGCGGGGCACACCTCCACCGTGTGTTCCACCGTGTCCTCCGGTCGATCCTCACAATGGAAGCACCCGGGCGTTTCCTCCCGCCCGATTCAGTGCAGGAACCTCCCGAACACTCCGTGTCCGGTGAGGACCTGCGTCAGGCGGAAGGTGAGGACGCCGTGGCGTCTCTCAAGCCACTCCTCAAAGAGGGGACTTATCGCCACTATTGTAGCGTGCCCTAGAGGTGCGTGCCTTGGGTTCGAACTCGAGATCTATGACTTGGCAGTCCGACGGTCACACCACTAGGCTATCACTGCTATCTGCTAATTAAGGATCAATGAAACTGCTTCTGTCTCTGCTCTGTCTTACAAAATAATAATGTTCTGAAGTTTCTGATCACACCGTGGATCAAACAATGCCCCACATACTAGTGTCTCAGGTGACCACTTACCTGCATTCTTGATGATCTGAACAACGCCTATGACGCTGTTATAAACGTGGCCAGTTAGTTACTGGGCCTAAACTGTTAAGTAGATGTTACGTGAAGTCAAACGCAGCTGTGTGTCTTAAAGCAAGAAGAAGAAGCCGTTACTGTATTCCGGTTATTTATTTGGTAACTCAATGTTGAACAACAACAACAACAGCCCATAACGTCCACTGCTGGACATAAGCCTCTCCCATGATGGGAGGAATTTGCCGTAATCTCCACGCTTGGCAGGCGGATTGGAGATCGCAGTGATGAAAGACTAACAGAAAACGCTGCTGCCCATTCTCTCGTGTACGGAATCGCAAGGTGTTCTGCCTCAGACATTAGTCGCCTTATACAACACCCGTGAGTGTAATGGGTTGGTTCTATTCTACTCTGCCGGATACCACACGGCTAACGCACGGTACGGCACGGCAATGTTTAACATTCATTCATAATGTGTTTTCGTCAAACTTTATCAACTTCAACGGGGAGACGGTAAATACAAACTTGATTTGCGTATCGAATGGTTGGCAAGTTTTGATAAACATTTTTGTCCTTATTACAAAATGCGTTTTAACTTTTAGTCTAAGACCAAATCTTCCAGCCATTTATTGTTTTTGAACTTTGTTTTGTTAGCGATGAAGTTTTTAATACAACATTGACAAAGGTTTACAACAGTTTATTTGTAATTAGTACTTGAAAATAGTCGTCATTAAGTTTGACATTCAAAATGGGCCTTACGAAAAAGAAACAAGATCGTTTTTACTTGAACATTCATGAGCTATTTAGTAGTAATGGTAGTGATAGTATTATGGGAGCTTTAGTCATCCTTAGATATAGCAGATCTAAGATATCTTATCTGCATCATTGCATTGAGTAGATGTTACAAAAATCTAAAACAAATCTTTAAGTACATTGTATAAGATACATGTATAAGGTACCTCAAGAGTTATACCCAAAGTTTGTTTGTTTTCGAAAGGAGCTCTCAAAATATGATGACTTATTTTTTATTAGTGATCGCTTTGTGATATAATTATTATGTCATATTTTTTTCGATTACTTTGTATTCATTTACATTCCCCAAGTTATTTACTTGATGAAATGTAACATCAGAGTCCATTAGTGAAATTAATTACACTAATAGTTCAACATTCAATGCGATAAGGTTGTATTGTGAGTAGTATGTAGTAAGTTAATGCGTTATGTAAGGCTTTATTAGAAATATTATGTCAACGTTTAGCGGTATTCGATGGATTGCTTTTAAATATTTATCATTAGACTTGTCTATCTGAAACAAAATTGGGACAGTAAGGGGAATAGAGACGACATAGAAAATTACAGACCTATCTTGATTACAGTATGCATTATCTCCAAAATGTAGTGGGACTGTTCCTAAATTACCCTAGGCTGATAAAATTTTAGTTATAATTCATGCTAATATTAGTATTTTGGTCAGTTTCCCCCGAAGGGGAAAAGGCCTCGCCCCACCATACGCACGACCCTGTGAGGTTCGTCCCAGACTGGTCACCTCCCCATTAACTATGATAAATGAATCCCTGAACATACAGCAGTCCAACGCCTCGTATCATTATTAGATCAAGGAAAGTATTGAAAGATATAGTAATTCAGACTATGGGATTCATAGTTATTGAAATATATTGAAAGTAGTTTCAAAGTGTAAAACATAACTGGGAGATGCTAGGTATATTCATATGGCAACCAATAGTCCTCGTAAATAACCCTTACGCTAGCGTAATAGGTAATTGGTCATTCGTGACTCACACGATATTCCACATCGACACCTGGTGCACTCAGAGCATCACTTCCATAAGTGACGTCGGCGGCTTTTCAGTGGCAAAACGTCGACATCATGCTCCTAGTGAACATTGTCCCTAGCAGTTCTTTCGAACTGGTGAACGTGACTAGGCGGCTTTTCAGCGGCAAAACGTCAATCATCATGCTAACCAGTAGTCATGGTCCCTAACAGTCCTAAGACTGGTTATAAAATAGATGTAGTATCAAACCATTCCAATCCCACCCCACGGATCATGTGCTCGTTTCGTACAACTAGTGCTTCTGCAAAACACGTGATTGTGTCAGCCTGAACGAATCATTTGTCAGAGATAAGAACATATTATTCTAGAATCGCTCTAAGGTTGTCCATAATAGAATTGAGAATCAAATATCAAAAGGCAAGTTGACTGAATTGATGGTTAAAGTTAATGAAAATACATAATTCAAGAATTACCAGATATTAGAGTTGATAAATCAAAACTCAATAACCATTTTGCAATAGAGTTGGGAATCAACTCTATTGAAACCCTATAGACAGCCCCAAAAACACCCAACCCTTCACCACTTCCTAGTGTTGGAGCTGGGGAGAACAAGTGGCGCAACAAACTCCCCAGCAACACGGTTCTGTCTGTTTAGTTTGAAGAACTTTAATTACACCATCAGCCTAGGATAATTATTGTAATAAAGGACTCACCCAGTCACCAACAACAAACACACTCACATACTAGATTAGTCTAGTTAGGGCTCTCAACCCAACTATATATAACTTGTTCAATCACTATCACAGTCTTGCGACAACCCACTTAGTCGGACATAACCTCTCGGCTCTCGCTATTAATCAGGCCTCCTAACTTAACTAGACTCTATATCGTCCGGTCCCTATAGCGGTGTCACACCGACTGCCCCAAGCTCACCACACTACCTCGGGATATCTTCTAACCATCGCTCCCCCGCTCCCAGCTCCTAAAAAGCCTCAACCTTTTCCCAGAAATCCCGCGCTGATGTTTTTTTTGTGAATCTTTCAATTGTTTTAAGAGTCTGTCCGGCAGAAACCCATAACCAGAGTATATTGCAAACACGTGTCGCTTTGCCATTGAGAGTCGCTCGTGAAAATACGATATTTTAACGTTTCTAAAGAATTCTTTGAAATATTTCTTTTGGCCGGTTCTTATCGTGTGTTTACAAGAGGACGGAACGTTGCGTTATTAATTACGGTACCTTGTCCTGTCGTCAAATCATAAAATAGAAATTTAATGGATTTGTAAGTGGCAGATGTGTGTTGTTTTTAAAATAAGAATCAAGAATAAGATATTTGCATAATAATGAAAGGCATGAGACAGACAGTCACAGTAGTAAAAAATCATATTATTATCTAAAGAATTAAGCAAATATTTAGAAAAAAAAATCTATTAGTGAACGAGCAAAAATTATTTAGAGAAAATCAAACTAATAAGGCATTTTATGATTTTTTGTATAGAGTTAAGTTATGCTAAATGTTGATAAGACCAAGCCTGTTTATATTGTCCTAGATAAAATGGAGGCATCAAGTGTTAGAGGCAGCGTTCTTAAACTATTAAAATCATATTAAGACAATAGAAAGCAACTCACGGAAATGTCCTCAATAAATACAAGAACTAAACGTGAAAAAGTATTTCAATCACATGAACGTGTAATTAATCCACTATTCAAATTGTATAAAAATGACCTGCCTAAATCTGTTGATCAACCTGTGACCCTCTTTGCTGACGACAGTACCATAACAATTCAATGCGATACCAAAGAAAAATATAAAAGTGACAATAATAATTCTATTATATCAATAATAAAATATATATATATTTTTTTAATTAAATCTTAATGAAACTAATATAATGCATTTCAGTCAACGCTTACTAACTTTATCTGATCTTAAGGTCCAATATAATGACAAAATAATTGAAAAAGTCAACACTGCAAAATTCCTCGGTGTGACGACCAAGAGTTAAATTGGAAAGAACACGATGAAAAAGCAAAACAATTAGTAACCCTTCTTATGCCCAACACAAATTAGTTCCTGTGCTTAACACTGACGCGTTGCTAACAGCTTACCACGGCCTACTTTCATCGCATCTAAGGTATGAAATTATCCTTTGGAGCATTTCGACTGCCAAGGATATACCTTTCAAAGCCCAGTGTATTACGATGATGTTTAAATTGGATTCGACTGACAGTTGTAAACCATATTTCATTAATTATAACATACTGATGTTACCGTGTGTGTATAAATTCGAAGTTGTCATGTTTGTAAAATTAAATCGGCAATAATATCCACGCACGGCAAACAAAGTCAGTGGCACCAGACGTGATAACACTACGTTTTGCTCACATGGTTCTAAAACAGCATGCGGAAAGGTATATTTTGCAAGGCGCCTTTAATATTTAACAAACTCAATACTCAATACTCAATACTCAATACATTTATTGCATTCCACAATGTGAACTTAGGTGGTAGGTACATAAAGACATACATTTGTTTTGGAGCATTGTGGGCCCTGTCGGGCATAACAACATAAAAATTTGGAGGAGGGGGCTATTATAGATATTTGTTAACAATTTTATAACTTATAACTAGTTGTGTACATATAATTTTTACCACTCATATATTGGATTTATACAATAATATTTATTTAAATTATACATATATATTATTATTATCATTGGTAATTATAAATAAATTATTATTGCGTTTTTTTTTTTTTTTTGATATTATTGTTTAGTTATTAAATTTATCATTTAAATATTCATGTACATTATAATAACATTTGCAGATTAGAAATTGTTTTAATTTATTTATAAAGATATTAAATTTTTGTTCATTTTTAATTTCATCAGGTAGTTTATTGTCTATTTTAACTGACATTACTAAAGTGCTTGTGGAGTGAATTTTTAGCTTAGAACCTGGTTGGTTTAGTCTGTTTTTGTGTCGTAGTGTGTAGCGAGTCTGTATGTTTTCGCGTGTAGTAAAGAGTTTATGATTATTTCTAACAAATTTGCACATTTCCAAGATATATATGCAAGGTAGGGTTAGAAGTTTATGTTCTTGGAAATGGGGTTTGCAGCTGTCTGTGTTATCTATGTTAACTAGTATTCTAATCAGTCGTTTTTGTAGTATGAATAGTGTTGATGCGTCTGTACTATTTCCCCATAGTATTACGCCGTAGTTTAACCATGCATATGCATAGGCATAATACGTAACAAGAGCAGTGGAGAGATTGGTGGATTTTTTTATTTCACGGAGGGCATAGGCAAATTTAGATAGCTTTGACCTGATTTTTTTAATATGTGATTTCCAATTTAAATGTGTATCTATGGATAAGCCGAGTAGGTTGAATTCTTTTACTGTTTCAATTTTTTCGTCGTTGTAAATAAATGTTAAGTCTAAAGGGGTTTTCTGACGTGGATGGAAGCACATGATTTTAGTTTTATTGAAATTTAATTCAAGGTTGTGTTCTGTCATCCAAGTTATTATTTTGTTAATTATGCTTGTAAGTATTTCGGTTAAGTTGGTATTGTCGTAGCAAGAAGTTAGTACTGAGATATCGTCGGCGAACAGAACACAGGATTCATTTATTATTGTGGGGAGGTCATTTATATAGATGATAAATAGGAGGCATCCAATAACACTCCCTTGGGGGATTGAGGCGTTAATTTGCTTGCTATCCGACCGAATGTATTGGATTCGTTTTTCATGTTCGTTGTAGTATTCTACTTCGACTTGGTGTTCTCTATTTTCCAAATATGATTTGAACCATTCGTAAGATTTTCCGCGGATCCCTATTCCTTGTAGTTTGTTAAGTAGAATGTCGAATTGCACTTTATCGTATGCTTTTGTCATGTCTAATAGTATACCTACGGCATATTTTTTCTTATCAATTATATTTATGGCTTCCTGAATAAAATTATATACTGCTAGAACTGTAGAGTGGTTTTTTCGGAAACCATTCTGGGATTCATTAAAAATTTTATATTTTTCGCAAAACGAATAGACGCGATTACACATCGCTTTCTCGAATACTTTCGAGGCTGTAGGTAAAAGAGCAATAGGGCGGTAATTTGAGGGGTCGGTTTTTGAGTCTTTTTTGTGAATTGGCTTTATAATGGCTTTTTTTAGGTAGTTCGGAAATCTTCCTTCCTCAAAAGACTGATTGACTAGCAAGTAGAATGGAAGGGTCAGCTCATCTGCACACTGTTTGACTAGGGTTGGTGGTATTTCGTCTATTCCATAACTGTTTTTGTTTTTAAGGCTTTTCAATATTAAATTTATTTCACTGGGACCTACTGTACTTAGGAACATGGTATTTTCAGTGCGGTGGACCACAGAGATGTTTCGCGGTTCTTTGCCGGTTTGCGCATATCCTTCTCCGATAGACGCAAAGAAGTTATTAAATATATTTGCTGTTTGCTTCGGGTCCGAGATAGCATTGTCATTTACATGTAGCGTTATGTTTTTTTTTACCTTTTTCACGTTTTTATTAGTTCGTTCGTTTATAATTTTCCACATAGTCTTTACTTTATTATTAGATTTCATTAATTTATTTATATACTGCAGTTTTTTAGCTTTTTTTACAATTTGTTTTAAAGTTTTTTCATATATTTTGTAATGTTGTTTGATTAAAAGGTTATTTGTTTTAATAGAGAGTATTTTTTCAAGCCTTTTATTTTTACAAGAAATTTTGATGCCTTTAGTTAACCAATGTTTTTTATAGTTTGTTTTTAGCTTTAATTTTGTTTTTGGTATGTATTGATTAAGTATGTCAGTAAGCGTATTGTTAAATGATTTATAGTTTTCATCAATATCCCTACCGGGCTTGATTATATCGTTCCATTTTATTTCTTTTAGTTTAGATTTGAAACATTGTGTGTTTTTGCTATTGAACAGCCTCTTTTCAACCCACCAGACTATATGTCTAGTTTGCCGGGGTACAGCCAATTTTATTATTGTACTACTATGGTCAGAGAAACCCAACTCTTTCACTGTGGTGTGTGATTTTATATTGCAATTTGTAAAAATTAGATCAAGACACGTTGAGGTGGTTTGGGTCACTCGCGTTGGTACTTTTATATGCTGTACAAAATTAAATTCTAACATGAGATCTAAGAATTGGTTTGTTTTTAAGCTACTATCCAATACATTTATATTAAAATCTCCTCCTATAACAATATTAAGTCTGGAGTCTTTCTTATTTAAATAATCTAATATTTGTTTTAATTGTTTATAAAATATAGCTTCCTCTCTCCTATTCCAGTAAATAATTATTAATAGTAAATTCTCTATTTGTAACTCTATTGCACACACTTCTATCACATATTCAACTGACATGTCTGTTATATCACTTCTCTCTAAGCATTCTATGTGTTCTTGTAGAAGAATACAGACGCCGCCACCAGCGCGAGTTTTCCGGCAGAATGAAGCCGCAACCTTGTAGCCACTAAAATGTATTAAATCCAGTCTTTCCTCTGATAGCCAGGTTTCCGATACACATATAGCATGATATTTTGGTGTTTTTTGAGTGAAGGCTTCCAGTAAGTGTTGTTTATTGGAGAGGCTTTGGATATTTTGAAATAATATTCTAAATTGTAGGTCTTTGTTTTCGAGGTGTTCTGTTTCTGTCTCCTGTGTTAGTTCGCACCTTCCGGTCTGCATCGACGGAGCCTTCCTCTAAGACATGCAGTTGTAACCAAACATTATGGGGGTTAAATATTCGTAGGTTTTGAACATTGCTACGACGACGTGGCTTCATGCTACGACGTAGCTTCGTGCTACGACTAGTACTGACCTACGCCGTAGCAGCCACAGACTTGGTAGTCGGCCAATTCGCACTCGTTGCACGAAGAAAAAAGCCAGAAAGTCTGAATACTAGTATATCGGTATCGGCCAGCTTTCTTCATTAATTTAATTTTACTTTACACAAACTGTTAATACGTTTCCATTAAATCAGAACTGGTTAATTTACACTGAAATATAAATATCGTTTCCTAGTGCAGAAATATTAAAATTGCAATGAACTGGAATCGATCTTTTGTCAAGTTTACTTTGGCAGAGCGGTGCTTCGGCCATGGCTTCGTAAGTTTTATATAATTCAGTAATGTTCTGTAAGTAGTTAAAATTCCACTGTAATTGAAAAAGTAAGCGATTGGGTTACAGTGTTTTTCTGACTAGACTAGTTGTGAATTGAAAAATGATGTAATCATTCAATCAACGTTTTCTTCACAACATCAAAGAAAGGACGAAAAATATGTTGAAGTTCTTGTCTCGTTTTGGCATGAAGCTTGTCAGAATATTTATAATTTAGCATGCCGTGGTATATAAATTGTGCATTCACTAAACATTTTGCAATGTATTTTATATAAACAATAATGGGTAAAAATATACAATGGAAAGCCTAGATAGTTAGCGATCTAGATTTATGTGTAGTCTATATCATGTATCATCAGTTATGAATTTTATAAAACAATCTGTCAATCAAAACATGACATACCGTAGCATTTAACACCAAAAATGACATGAGATTATTATATTACATGATAATATTACATCAAAAGCTCCACAGCAGGCGATGGTAATCCAATTGCAGTGCACAGAGGGTCTCTAAATCCAATTTTCCGTATCGCGCCTCGGTCGGTAGGGGTAGCTCCAGCCTAAAATAACATATCGTTCCGAAATTCCGAACTCAGCACTTGGTTAAACGGAAAGATAACTCTCTTGTTCACGTGTTTGAATATTTTATTGCTTTATTTTAAGTTTGTGTGGCAACCCTAGTTTGGAGATGTCGATTTTGGGTGTGTCTGCGGATGAATGTGCTTTCTTGCAGTGTGGAATTTAGTTTTTAGCTATGGAGCCTGTATGTCGAGTTTATTGTTGCTATCGAGTCATAAGAGCCGCCATAAGAGTGGCCCAGTGGTGGCGGCCCCGACTTACAAACAGTAAATCGTGGGTACGAAACCAGGCAGGCATATTACTTAGTTTTCCTAATTTATTTTATCACCGCTGCTCTCAAAACGGTGAAGGGAAGCATCGTGAGGAAACCAGCATGTCCTAGAACCAAAAAATCGAAGACATGTGACATCTACTAATCAGCACTGGGCCCGGGTGGTGGATTATAGCCCATTCCCTTTCATAGAGAGGAGGCCTGTGTCCCAGCAATAGGAACATCGATATAATTGCATCAAAAATATTTAATACACACCACACCTGGAATCCCCAATGGACTGGGCAGAAGTGTACCCAAACGTCACCAGTTGCTGATTTAAGTCCTATGTGAGCCTGAATATTTTCAATTCTTAGTGAGGAACGACCCTGAAAAAGTAAATTGTAATAATGGTGTCGATTCTGTTGTGCACAAACTAAACTTAATTTAGGATTGCTATCTTTTTTTCTCTAATAAAATGAGAAAGAAACGGAAGTAATTTAGAGCTGTCAAATTTAATTCGAACTAATATTTCCATAAAAAATGAAGGGTGGACGTAAAAACATGTCGACTAAAAACACGCTGAAGCGCAAGGCATAAACTAGTTTGACATATCTAACTTAGTTCATAGCTACAGCCGACCTTTTCTCGCACTGCCTTTTAGTAAAATATAGCAATAGCCTAAATTAAGTTTAGTTTTTGCACAACAGCACCAAGTTACAAATGTTTCGTATCGATTCTCTTTCTACAATCGTAAACGCCTCGGTGTAAGCGATGTAGAAAGCGCTAAATCGGTAGCCAAGTTGACACGACTGAGTCGATCGCTCGTTCTCTAATGTCTGTAGAAAAACCTACACTTTAGTCTATGGTGAGCGTTCCTACCAAAGAGTTTAGCGATCAACATTGTAGAAACGATAACATTCTATTTATATATTCTATAATTTTGAACGATGTAAACTTGTCTACGAATTTTCTATTCGTTTGTGTTGATCACGTGATTTAACGTTGAGATGATGTCATTCCCATTCATTTGAATTGTTTTTTACTAGCGTTAACGATTGTAGATTGTCAACTTGGCTAGGGGTGCAGAATCGACACCAATATCTAACTTTAGAATTTAAAATAGACCTTATTAAAATACTTTTTATGAAATAGGAATTATATCCAAATTAATGAAGTAATATCAAAAAACTATAATATCATCGTTCAAAGTTAAAAATACTACAGATATTAATGTCTACTTTCCAAAATAGTTTCATAATTAAGTAAAGACGAAAATAAGTACTCAATTCGACGACGTCATCGGACGATGTTATAATAGTTTTATTTTTAGGAACAAGTAGTTCTAAGAATATGAAAATGTACGTCAAGTATTATTATAGGTTAATGTACAGAAAACATAACGTGGGCAGCTATTTTGTAAATTATTATTTTACAGACAAAGAAGTTTATTAAATTCTTTTAAAGTCGTAGTCAGCTACGCGCCTACGAAATTCGTAGACAGTGCTACGGGGCTACGAAAGTCGCGGTCACTCATGGGGTTTTGATTAAAAGCCTGTTTCTCGTATAACAATCTAGGTTTGCAATCCTAGATTGGTTATACGACGACTTCACGTGACCATGCGTTTAAGTACGCCGACTGATCGGCGACGCATAATTATATTCATCTTAAATCGCTAATAAGAGCAAGTTGAAGGTGATTTTAAATCCTTTTTATCAGTAATAGGGTGGATGACACCATAAAACAATCATTCCAAGACACCAGTCTCTAAAAAAACACTTTATTTTTGGCCTGAAAACACGATTTATTTTCAATTAATTGCCAAATTCGATTTTTAGTTGCTTTGAAATCAATAAATAGTTAAGTCATTGAGTTGAAAAAACAGTGACGTCACAGTTGGCTATTGCCACACAAAATCTATGAGAGAACCGCGTTTTGACTGCTCTTAAAAAGTATCTCAATTGATTATTGTGTCATCTACCCCATTAGCTAATGCCCGCACTTTTACCCGCATGGAGACCGGTAATTGTCCCAGATCGATCCAGATTGGATCGAATCCAGGTTATAAAATATGTATCTGTGTCTAATTTAATCCGAATCCATTCAGAAGTTTTTGCGCAAAAGCGTAATAAATATCAATTCATCCTCGCAAACATTCGCATTTTTATTAGTAGTAAGAAAGATAATAATAGCAGTATAATTCTCGTTATCAGTAATTATGTACAATTTTATTTTTAGACAGTATAAATATCAGAATAGAACACAACTGAGCGAAACAGCTTCAACGAAAAGCCGGTTATATAGTATGGCGAAGTAAGCAGGAAATAGGATAAGGAAAGAATTAACTCTGAGTATAATACGGAGGAGGTAAGAAAAAATAAAACATGAAAATATTGGATGGAAATAATAAACCCCACGCTTTTTCTTGTACCTATTTTATTAAAATTAAAGGCGGACCAACATTGATGGATTTTAAAAACATGGTTACATCCTCCAACAAGAAGTGGTGTATAAACAGTCGTAATATTACATAGCATATCATCTCGACTGTATTTCTTGTAAGTTAGGCGGCGGTGTACGGTCGAAAAAGCTATTTGGTTTATATTTTATAATTTAATTTGTGGGTTAAACTGTAAACCAAATAACTTGTTCCGCCATACCTAATAGTACGCCCACATTTTATTATTATACCTACATTGTTAGTTTTAGATTCATAAAGCATTTTACCTTTCGGGATTCTGAATAAAGATTTATTAATATTATTTCGCCAGTATGTTTTAGCCCCACAGGCTCGACCCCGATGAAATTGAGGGCGAGCCTATTGCCATCAACTAGGCGCAAATCCAGACTCCGTGACTGCAACATCATCATCATTATCAGCCTATTAACGTTCCCACTGCTGGGACACAGGCCTCCTCGTTCCCTCTGGAACTGCAACATAAAAATTCCGAGTGAAAAAACCATCGAGGCAAAGCCAAAATATTAAACCAAAAACACACAGACGTCTTATATGTTGTGTAAATAGAAACATACCAACAAACCTTAACATTTTATCCTTATTCTGTTTTATCAAGGCGCGCATGTAACGCTTGCTCCCATAAAATTAGGTCTCTATGAGACTGTGCTGGTTATAATCTTGTACTTACACATGAGAACAGAAAGTACGTCTTACACTTAACTTGTTAATGAGTGGTACATTTAGCTTCTAGTGCTTTAATAACAAGGTTTAGCGCAGACTGGTGACATTTAAGAGTAGCTGCGGCAGAAATTTAGTGTCAGCAGTAATCAGGGTTTTTTTTTGTATCTACTATGATGTTTACTACACTATTTTTTTGCACACTACTGGCCAAAACCACTACACATTCACTAAGTCATCGGATTCAAATTATTTATATTATATTATTGTTCGGGCGTCATCGACCATCCGTTCTGCGAGTAAGTTTAGTAGGTAAGGGCGTGAAAGCAACAGATGACGTAAGACTGAAAAGTTAGTCGCAAATCGGTCGTGTATTTGTGGGTTTATTATAAAGCTTGGAAATACTCTGTGACTGTGAAAACGGTAATTTTCTCGATGTCTGGATAACACTTACAGATTCAATATCATTATCATAAGCAGGGATACGGAGGGCTTGAAAATTAAAACGTAATTTGATGTTTTCTATTGAGTTCCTAAATAGCCAAACAGTTTAAGCGGATGGGTAGCGGTTGATCTTTATCTCGGAAAGCATATTAAACGGTTGGTCCTGGTTGTCGCTGGTAGATCTTTAACAATCGCAACGGGAAATCAGAAACCTGTATTATACTGACAACCAGTATGTCGTGTTACGAAGTAACTGGATTGTGAAGGTCAGGTAGGTAGGCTGTCCACGTAAAATGTTGGTATTCAGCTGCATTTGGTTAGACTGGAAGCCAAACCGAACGTAGGTGGGACAAATAAATAGCCTCGCTTTTGTTTTCAATTACAGGAAGAGTATTTTTTTTATTTTTGTATTTGTGTGTTAAACTCTTAAAACACTAAAATACAATAAAAATTGTGACAGCCCTCTTAAGTATATCAAAAAAATACCGTAACAACGGAACAAGTGTATGAAGATTAAAATAGTTACGAATTGGCACACTTTGTCACTTGTTTCGCACGTTTTTTGTTTAGTTGTCGAAATGGGAAAGTTACGAGATGGGCCGGAGCCCATAAAAACAACATCTCCCAGAAAGTTTATGCTTATTTTAATTATTAATAAATTAATACATTTTCATGTAATTATGTTAATTACAGCCCAATTACAATTTTCCACATTAATAATTATCCAAATTCAGAACAAAATATTAAAAAATTATTTCAGTTTTTCCTGTCTCGAACCTTTGAGTAATGTATGTATACCTTTTCATCGAATTAAATATGTATTATGTAAATGGAAACGACACAGGAAAAACCCTTGGAATATATAATCGATCAATCAAGTTATTGTTTTATGAGTTGTAACGTTGTTAGTTCATAATTGATAAAACGTAAACAAATAAAACAGAAGTCATTTTAATATCGTTTACCAGCCGACCAAATCACCTGATCGCGCCTGTACTTTTGTCTCACTCGCTCGCGTTCCTAAAACCAGTTTTTTTCCCACTCCATCATTCTCCGCGCGCCGCGAGCGTCGACCACGCTCGCATGCCTGCAGAGGCGAGTGGGCATTTTACGCGCGGTCAGTCTACACACATATTAGACGACATATGCGCAGCCTCGCGAATTATACTTTGATTGGACTACTGAATTTCCAAAACTTTTTTTAATAATTCTACTTTTAAAAAGTTCTATAAAGGAACCATAACTTCAGTGTGTAATTCCCCATATCGGGTAAGTGGCTAAGTGTTGACAAATTCACGCAGTGCTTGTTTCTAAATGTCATGTCAAGGTCAATGATGTGCAAAATTATTTCATCATCTTTTTTTATAGACATCATTTTAGCTACTATTTCAACTATTGTACTCAAACCTTAATTGCTACATCAATGTTTTATGTAGGTATGTGTAAATATTAATTTAAAAGTGCTTCACACCTTTTTTTATTCACTTTTCTTTTTTCTCTGTAAACTCCGCTTCTGAAGGTGACCTCTACACACATACGCCCTAAGCGCAATAGTACCCATCCCTACGCTTGCGCTTACGCTGCTGTGGTCACCGTCAGGAAAGGATAAGCAGAGAACCCTACGCTTACCACTGGACATAAATTCCAGGGACCAAAGTTCGGGATTTTCTTCCTCCGGGGTTAACCCGTGTGTGCCGTTGCTGCGTCTCCTGGTGCCGACACTCGCAACTGACGAGTCGGTGACACCGGCATCCGGCATCCAACGACGGCGACGCCTCTACGGGCATCCGGCACCGCTACCACCTACCCTGCGGGTCCTGCATCCTGCTCCTCGGCTCCAGCGTCCATACAGCTACGCGCAAGCCAGGGCAGTACTTGACGCGCCTACCTCCATATGTCGGAAGGAAGAACCTATGACGGGCCTTAGAAATCCGCGACCTATTTTTAATAAATTATTTTTATGAAAGTGTTGGTGAATTTTGTTCAAACCTATTAGGGTTCCATATTCCCACGCTTCATTGGCGCCCATATCGTGGTTTTTTCATGGTCATACGTTTTTTTTCTGTTTTATGGAGGTAGTGGTGTTTTTCGGTGTTTTGTGTGTTTTGTGTTTCGTTGTTTTTTGTAATAACGCTTTGTTCTTTTTTTTATTTCGTGTGCAGCAACTGGTGTGAAGAGTTAAGTTTAGTTTTGTTTTTAATTTGCCTGATATACAGGGTGTTTTTTATATACCGGGTGCGGACTTAGTTTTTTTTATTTTTTTTTCTTGAATACCGTGTATTCAACATTTTGTAGTAGTAGAGCTTATAGTAACGGCTCGCCCCGGGGAAGTACTACCCTCATTCCTGTTTTTTCTTCCGGTAAGCAGTTTTTGCTGTGTGCTGGTTGAAGGGTTTGAGTGCCGGGTGTAAGTACTGGCTAACTTATAGACATTATCATCTTTGTCTTATGTCGACACTTAAATTACTGTAAAGTGTCTACATTTTTTTTTTTTTTTGGTTTTGTATACAGGGTGATTAAATTTAGTTTTGTATTATTTTAATCTTTGTGATTTTTTACTGTTAGACGCCTAAATTAGGATCGTTAGTTCATTTTTTTTTTGTAATTTACTTGTACCCTCACACCAGTTGCAAAACATTATTATTATTTTTTACGCTTTTCTTGTTTTTTTTTTGTTGCATCGTAACTAAAGTGTACGTTACAGAAATTTATTAAGTTTCGGAGTGCTTAATAAGTACAGTCATGCTCAAAAACTTGTAACTGTCTTGTTGTACAGTCAGCGCACGATATAAGTTGCAAATTTTTTTTTACATTACATTAAATTTTGAACTCGATATCTTTTAACCGTTACTTATTGACGTTGCTTAATTCTTAGGTACGGTCAGAAAAAAAGTTTTCTTTTTAACAAAGTTTTTTTTTCTCACTCTAGCTAGTTTTATTTAATTCTGCGTACACATTAGTTGCAAATTTTATTATTTTGCATTTTTTTAATTTTTTATTTTTAGTTACCAAATTTCTTAGTTTTTTTTGCTAGCTTTACATACGTGGAAAAAACAACAACACGTTACTTAAATTTAACTTAAAATTGTAACAGACGGAGTATTAAGTACTTATTTGTTTCTTTCACTATACGGAATTGTTCAACACTTACCCACAATTCTAAAAAAAAAAAAAAATTTTTTTTTCTCTCTTTTCTACCAATTTAAATTATTGTTATAATGGCTTATCCCGTGAAGTTCATGTCGCTTCAAACGTCCGAGTATGAAGTTGCTATTAGGGGTGAATCACCAGCTGCCACAGTGCAGGAGTTGCGCAAACTAGTAACTAAGTGTGGACTATTATTTCCTACAGAGGATATTCACACTAGTCTCTTGAACTAACGCACGACCTGAATGGTGTGCTGGATGTTCTTGAGAAGGTTAACGTCATTTTAGAATCGACGTCATTACTGCAATACATTGCTGCGTACTCAAAATTTCCTTAATCATTTATATCTCCGGCTTAGCCGCATTCCATGTGATGATAAAGTTAAGGAAGACTATGGGCAATGTGTTACCCTTTTCAGGAAGGCCACAATAAGGCTTACGTACACAAGTCTAGTCTAATAGTAACTTACATAAATTGCTTACTCTAAATATAACAATAACTCTTAGAATTAAAAACTACCCTATACCTAGTATACCTTATTATCAAAAATAAAATCAAATAGCATTTTTTTTCTCTCCCCTATATTTTGATATATATTATTTTGAATTTTTCACATTTAGTTTTGATTTTACGAATCAAGATTTGCATTCCCTCTCGCATATATTCCACCTTCTATTGGAACACTTATTGGTAAGGTATCTAGTTAGAGAAAAACAAGATACCTATATTTTTATGTTATAGTGCGTCAGTTATGTTGGTATCGTTAGAATACAATAACTGCTGCTAGTTTATGTTAGCGAGAAGTATGAAAGATGACTTATAAAAGGTAAACCTATAGTAACTCAAGTTCTTGATGCGGATTTTTATTCATTTTAAGAGATGACAAAAATCCTTGATTGCGCGCGGGGGTATTGTAACGTTGTTAGTTCATAATTGATAAAACGTAAACAAATAAAACAGAAGTCATTTTAATATCGTTTACCAGCCGACCAAATCACCTGATCGCGCCTGTACTTTTGTCTCACTCGCTCGCGTTCCTAAAACCAGTTTTTTTCCCACTCCATCATTCTCCGCGCGCCGCGAGCGTCGACCACGCTCGCATGCCTGCAGAGGCGAGTGGGCATTTTACGCGCGGTCAGTCTACACACATATTAGACGACATATGCGCAGCCTCGCGAATTATACTTTGATTGGACTACTGAATTTCCAAAACTTTTTTTAATAATTCTACTTTTAAAAAGTTCTATAAAGGAACCATAACTTCAGTGTGTAATTCCCCATATCGGGTAAGTGGCTAAGTGTTGACAAATTCACGCAGTGCTTGTTTCTAAATGTCATGTCAAGGTCAATGATGTGCAAAATTATTTCATCATCTTTTTTTATAGACATCATTTTAGCTACTATTTCAACTATTGTACTCAAACCTTAATTGCTACATCAATGTTTTATGTAGGTATGTGTAAATATTAATTTAAAAGTGCTTCACACCTTTTTTTATTCACTTTTCTTTTTTCTCTGTAAACTCCGCTTCTGAAGGTGACCTCTACACACATACGCCCTAAGCGCAATAGTACCCATCCCTACGCTTGCGCTTACGCTGCTGTGGTCACCGTCAGGAAAGGATAAGCAGAGAACCCTACGCTTACCACTGGACATAAATTCCAGGGACCAAAGTTCGGGATTTTCTTCCTCCGGGGTTAACCCGTGTGTGCCGTTGCTGCGTCTCCTGGTGCCGACACTCGCAACTGACGAGTCGGTGACACCGGCATCCGGCATCCAACGACGGCGACGCCTCTACGGGCATCCGGCACCGCTACCACCTACCCTGCGGGTCCTGCATCCTGCTCCTCGGCTCCAGCGTCCATACAGCTACGCGCAAGCCAGGGCAGTACTTGACGCGCCTACCTCCATATGTCGGAAGGAAGAACCTATGACGGGCCTTAGAAATCCGCGACCTATTTTTAATAAATTATTTTTATGAAAGTGTTGGTGAATTTTGTTCAAACCTATTAGGGTTCCATATTCCCACGCTTCAGAGTATATTTTACGTACATATGTTTTTATGTTGAAGAAAGAGGAATCTGTTTGCTAAGCAATCAATTAGGTATCGACGTAATACCCTATTACGTCGATTAGCATGTTCTTTGGTTAAAAGGCTATTACTAGCCCATGACACAGGGCTAGGAATAGCCTAGAAAAGTAAAGAAAATTAAAAAAAAAAAAAAAAAAAAAAAAAAATTGAAAAAAATTAAAGAGAGCACCTCGAACACTTACTTATTGAGCCGTGGTAGAACATTACCGAACATTATCGAACTTACCGAGATGTATGTCGTGATGTGTGTCGTATAAGGAGACTAATGTCTGAGGCAGAACACCTTGCGCCTCCGTAGACCAGAGAATGGGCAGCAGCGTTTTCTGTTAGTCTTTCATCACTGCGATCTCCAATCCGCCTGCCAAGCGTGGAGATTACGGCAAATTCCTCCCATCATGGGAGAGGCTTATATCCAGCAGTGGACGTTATGGGCTGTTGTCGTTGTTGTTGTTACCGAGATGTAGGTTTTGTGCTCGCACCAAGGTGTGCTGTGTGTTACTTATTTCATCATCGCTGATCTCAAAACTGTTACTGTTAGCTTATGTCATTCCATTGCTGGGCAAAGACTTCTTCCCGTGACTTCCAAATCCTTCGATCTAGGGCCAATGTGCCACCAGTGCTCCGGTCGTTGGTTCTGTCCAGTTGCTCCGCCATCTCCTGCGAGGTCTACCGCGTCGCCTTCTGGCTGTTTCAGGGCTCCACATCATTGTTATTTTGACCCAGAGCTCGTCAGACATAAGGAAGACATGGCTAGCCCAGTCCCACTTTAAATGGTGAAGGATAATGTCGTGACGGTTTCAAGACTGGAGCCAATTATTCAAATACTTAACGTGACATCCACTACGCACTCGTGTAGCGGTTTAGGGCCAAGTCCCTCTCATGTAAAGGGTGTAGAACACCTCTTAACGAAGCTGAAAGGCACTTGTTCTCCCCGTCATTGCGATCATTTTTTTGTTCTACACCATATCTGGGAACCTTCTAGTTACGGAGATATTGGGGGTCAAATTCCAACTTTTTGACAAGTTTTTTTTTAAATGCAAGTATTTAATGTAAGATTTTTATGTTAATCACCTCCACGACCGTACTATTCAATCCATCCATCAGCACAATGTTTTGAGGGCGTTACATTGAGTTCTAAAACAAAACATGATTTTTCACCTCAAAAAAGAAGTCGTTTCCCAGCAATATTTTTTGCGTAAAGTTACTTAGTTTGATGTACAGAATGCTTGGTTGACGGCTTCGTGATGAGGTGATTTACACCCTGTATATAGAGGAGGCCTGTTTCCCAGTAGTGGGAACATTAAAAGTCGTGTATACTACCTATTTAGCTTATCTTCCCACTTCAAACATAATGTACAAATTATTTCCAATACAATAAGGTGGAAAAACATTTTATTTCTTTGTTAAAATTATTAATTTTCCTTTCAGTCAAGTCTTCAGGGGCCAAGTTCAGCAGTTGACGTTTTCTGAGATAATAAGAATGGATGTTTTTTCTCAGTATTTTTATTTATGTCACAAAAATTAACAGATGTTCAGGTGGCAAAGAAATGGAATTAAGTGAGTTGTGTTATGCCAAGAGAGAAAATAAATAATGATTAATGTTTGTATTATTTTCTTTAGGTACAGTCGGGGTCTTTTCCGCCTGACCATTTTAATTTTTAAGGAGCCACGCCCCCTAAAATTTTGGGCCTATTAGCAAAGCCTCAACTTTGGCGCGCAAAATAACGATAACTCTCGTTTGGCGTGCGTCGTCAGTGCGCTCGGCCGATTCGGTATCTTTTCATTCATTATTTCTATACAAAGTCAGCGGGGCTAGAGAGCGTTTCTATGTTGCGAGTGCAAGCAAAAATAAGCTTAGTGGTGGTCAGGCGGGAGTGTCCTCGATAGTACATATACAATTTAAGTCTGTTTAAACACTCAAAACATTGAAAGAACCAATCAAATACCTGTTTGCAAGTTTTAGTGTAATTAAAACTATGTTTTTTATTTTATAGGTCAAGCAAAGCGTATTGGTATTTTTTTATTTTCAGATGAATTTTCTTAGAAGCGGCCCATAGTCTAGACATTTTCCCGATTAATAACAATAGGCTCACTTATATTACATGGGACCTAACCACAATTGATGAAAAGTGGGTGTACTAGGTACAACTTTATCTAACCCTTCGTGAAATCTTGATGTTACGTCAAGTGAAATTGAAATAAATTTCTCTGAAACTAACCTGAAAAGGACAAATAACTTATCTAATTTTGGATATTGAAATACTTGAGGGTACACTAGTAAGTTCTGTTTAGATTCTGAGTATTGTAGTTCTTATCTATACTATCTATACTAATATTATAGAGAGGTAACATTTGTTTGTAAATTTGTATGTAGGGGGTAATCTCCAGAAGTAATAAACCGATTTCAAAAATTCTTTCACCATTAGAAAGCTACATTCACCTTGAGTAACATAGGCTATATTCTATCCCCGTACTCCCACGGGAACGGGAACTACGCGGGTGAAACCGCGGGACGTCCGCTAGTAATATATATACAGGACCTCATACTACTCCGCAAAATCATTTTCAGTTTATCTGTAATGTTGTTTCATTATGTTTAAGTGTTTTTATTATTTTTACCAAATATTTAATTATAAGAAATTATAATTAGAATATTTGTACGCCGTTGACGGCAGGATATAGCGGTCATTTTATTAATATTGATATCTATGCTTTTCTTTTTCTTCAGTTCTACAAATAAAAATACATATTTGAATTGATAAGTTACGCTCGTTATAATTTTAATTTTTGACGTTCGTTAGACAGGGAGCAACGTTTTTTACATGACAGTTGACGCCCTGTTAATACCGTTTTAAGTTATTATGAGCTTGGATTTATTTTTTGAAGAGGAGTTCATGGCTAACTAATACCAGCCGCTCGGGTTGATCTTTAGATTAAGCCGTGCTTGCCTAGGTTGGTCTGTGAATGGGTGACCACCCATTACATACCGAGTTTCCTCCGTGCCTCGGAAAGCACTTTAAGCCGTTGGTCCCGGCTGTCATTTGTATATCTTTGACATTCGTTACAGGTAGTCAGTGACCAGAAAGTCTGACAACCAGTCTGACTAAGGGGTCCCGTATTACCCAGTACTAACTGGGTTGTGGAGGTCAGATAGGCAGTCGCTCCATGTAAAATACAGATATTCAGCTGCATCCGGATAGAGTGGAAGCCGACCCCAACATAGTTGGGAAAAGGCTGGGCAGATGATGATGAGCTTGGATTTATTTTATTTTACTCAAACCATCTTTCTCAAGAGAAAGACGCATTTTCAAACTTTTTTCATAATCAACCCGAATTATTACGGATACCGGTAACCGATAATAATTGGTGTAAATACATAAATTGTTTGAAATGAGTATACGACTACATCCGTATCAATTCAAGCCAAATAAATACTCCGCCAGCGGCTTGTATCCGCTCAAAGTAGTTTTATTTCTGTACTTCCATTTTAATTCACGTAAGTGTATTTTGTAATAAATAATTAATTAAATAAAATACATTTTTTAAAGCCAAATTGACACATTTTCATGCTTAATATGTGACGTAAATTAGTAAATTATATTGACTTATCTGATTATGGCCTGACAATTTTGTTTTAAACGCACCTTTAGCATAAGCTAAAAAAATATACTTTAGCTCAACACTAAACACCACCGCCGTACACCATAAAAATAAACAAAAGCTACCTTATCCGTAAAAGCCGTAAGAATGGGGTAAGTAATATGGATGAGTATGGTGCGCGCCCCCGACGGCCAGCAATTTCTCACGTTTAGGCTATTGCAATATTTAAACATAGTAGTTCATTGCTGTTTTAAACAGTTTTATTTGAGATTGTGATGCATTGTCTAGAAATAGCACTAGGAAAAGGCGAATTTTCTAGTTTTTTTTAATAAACCATTTATTTTCCGATATGTCGATTTACGCAAAAAAAAGAAGAAACGAAGAAGTTACGATCTTGAAGTTAACACAGAATTTCTTAGCAAAAAAAATTGTTAATAAATTCAATTAATTTAAATGTGTATCATTTTTAGTACTTCGAAAGTGTGTAAACCCAGCCAAAATACGTAAAAATTAAATAAAACATTCAAAGATGCTGCTGTACGCAGTTTTTTTTTTTTTTTTTCAAATACGCACATCGTGTATACCACACGATGTATACCACAGGCTGATTACAAATCCTGTTTAAAGTATTTATGCTATTACTTTTTTTTTGTTTTGTTTTTCCAACAAATTAATGATTAATGAGCTACAGTTAATCATTAATCCATTTCCACGAAAACACTTCAACCTTCAAATCCGTTCGTTTGATTCTAAAATGAAAGTTCCGTACAATTTGCATGTTGTCACCCAACATTGTTATCGCTGCGAGAACAACAGATTGGGCTTATGAAATCCTACCTCCTTGTTATTTTCACGGCAGAGTAACCGGTTGAATTCCATTAATGTCTACTAACGACCGGACGCACTCCAGATTGGGGTTTAAAAGGGTTGAGTGGTTTTCTACAATCGTTCTGATAAAAGGGGATGGATGTTAAGCTTTTAGCGATTTGAAGATGTCCCATCGGGTGTATTAATACCGATTTGGGGAAGTCAATGAATTAAGCGGTCTTTCTTGACGGTGTTCTTTGTTGAGCTTTTTAAAATGAGATTGAATTGGGCATTTTTATTATACAGTAACTAAAACTTCATTATGCTACTACACTGCATTATGTCATTTGATTTGTTATTGTTAATAGGATTGTTTGTGTAAAAATGTGAATACACCTGTTGGGCATTTTTAGGGTTCCGTACCCCAAGGGTAAAAACGGAACCCTATTACTAAGACTTCGCTGTCTGTCCGTCTGTCTGTCACCAGGCTGTATCTCATGAACCGTGACAGCTAGACAGTTGAAATTTTCACTAATGATGTATTTCTGTTGCCGCTATAACAACAAATACTAAAAACAGAATAAAATTAATATTTAAGGGGGGCTCCCATACAACAAACGTGATTTTTTTGCCGTTTTGTCTAATGTATAGATAATGGTACGGAACCCTTCGTGCGCGAGTCAAACTCGCACTTGGCCGGTTTTTAGGGTTCCGTACCCAAAGGGTAAAAACGGAACCCTATTACTAAGACTTCGCTGTCTGTCCGTCTGTCTGTCCGTCTGTCCGTCTGTCCGTCTGTCCGTCTGTCCGTCTGTCCGTCTGTCTGTCACCAGGCTGTATCTCATGAACCGTGACAGCTAGACAGTTGAAATTTTCACAGATGAAGTATTTCTGTTGCCGCTATAACAACAAATACTAAAAACAGAATAAAATTAATATTTAAGGGGGGCTCCCATACAACAAACGTGATTTTTTTGCCGTTTTTAGGGTTCCGTACCCAAAGGGTAAAAACGGAACCCTATTACTAAGACTTCGCTGTCTGTCCGTCTGTCCGTCTGTCTGTCACCAAGCTGTATCTCATGAACCGTGATAGCTAGACAGTTGAAATTTTCACAGATGATGTATTTTTGTTGCCGCTATAACAACAAATACTAAAAACAGAATAAAATTAATATTTAAGGGGGGCATCCATACAACAAACGTGACTTTTTTGCCGTTTTGTCTAATGTATAGATAATGGTACGGAACCCTTCGTGCACGAGTCCGACTCGCACTTGGCCGGTTTTTTGATAATAATGGTACGGAACCCTTCGTGCGCGAGTCCGACTCGCACTTGGCCGGTTTTTTATTATACAGTAACTAAAACTTCATTATGCTACTACACTGCATTATGTCATTTGATTTGTTATTGTTAATAGGATTGTTTGTGTAAAAATGTGAATACACCTGTTGGGCATTTTTAGGGTTCCGTACCCAAAGGGTAAAAACGGAACCCTATTACTAAGACTTTGCTGTCTGTCCGTCTGTCTGTCACCAGGCTGTATCTCATGAACCGTGACAGCTAGACAGTTGAAATTTTCACAGATGATGTATTTCTGTTGCCGCTATAACAACAAATACTAAAAACAGAATAAAATTAATATTTAAGGGGGGCTCCCAAAAACAAACGTGATTTTTTTGCCGTTTTGTCTAATGTACCTATAGATAATGGTACGGAACTCTTCGTGCGCGAGTCCGACTCGCACTTGGCCGGTTTTTTAGTTATTGTATAATAAAAAATGCCCAACAGGTGTATTTACATTTTTACACAAACAATCCTATTAACAATAACAAATCAAATGACATAATGAAGCCATTCTCTGAAGAAGTTAGAAAATATTGGCGAGAAAATAAAGTTTAAATAACTCCCGAAGAGATTTTTTAAACCTTCAGAGTTAGTATTAACGTAAACAAAATTTCGTTAAAATAATAAATGAAGGCATAAATACAAACAGGCCCCATTCGGGCTTATTCCTTTTCAGTTTATCGTTTGTTTTGATTTCCCAAACTCGACGGCCCATTCGGATCCCGCGAGGAACATTCTAAACAAAACTAAAAACTAACTTATGAATATTCTCTCCTGTTGTATTAGTGTATAAGCTTGGCGGGTGTCAATCGGGTTGGAGCATGCGCAGTGCCGCGTTTAACGCGGGCTTGCGTGCAGTCCTCAGTAATTGGCCGTACGCCGTCCAGCTTGAACCGGTTCCTACTGGTTTTCGCTGCCTCTTTTGGCATTTCGCGCGCGCGTGACGAACTGTCAACGATACGTTTAAAAGTGTAATACACCCTGTATATAAAATTATGATTATGTACGGAATAAAACATTAATTTAAGTGAGTGTCTTTTAAACTTTGAAGTTTGTTTCTTGTTAATTTAACTTAATGATTGTTGTACGTAGTAGTTGCTTGAAAACTTTGTAAATAATAAAGTGTAAGTGATTTATTTGTAAATGGATTTAAAAATTACAGGTGAGTGGATTTTTTATAAAAAATATCTGAGTTTGTACATGATATTCTAATATAAGAATGATTTACATAATATTGAGTGTTTGATACAATACAAAAATAATTATTTCTAACTATTTTACGACTACTAAACCTGGTTATAGAGTTATTTTCAAATATAATTTATTTTTTATCTAAGCCTGATATTACGTATGACACATAAAAGTGTCCGCACTTCTTATAAGGCATGCGATCGTCTAACTAAATTACAATAATAAAAAAAAATAAAAAACATATTGTATTGAAATTGAAATAACATATATATTATATTGGTACTCTATGTTTTTCGTTCAACAAAACAAAAATTATAACGAACAAAACTCCTCGTCACATACGTGTCCATATTGTGTGCGATTACAAAACATGTAGTCCCAGTATTTCGACTTTAATTCTCCTGACCAATATTTGGCATCCAAGGGTGAAAGCTCCCATATTTGTAAAGGACCCCGCTGACGCTTGAAGAATTATATTATTTGCATGATGTAACATCAAGGACAATACGGTGTGGGTAAATAAAAATATTCCGGGACCTCTCATTTGGTAGGCAGTTTACCAAGGGGTAGCGTATTATCCAGAACAAATTCAGTTGTGGAGATCAGATAGGTAGTCGCAGCATGTAAAATACTGGTATTCAGTCAGTCCAGTAAGACTGGAAGACGAGACGGTTCAAACGGATTTGGGAAAAGGCTGGGCTATAGATGATAAGGTAGGTGAATTTTTAACGAAAATCTTTTTCGGATAGTATTATTCTTTAAAGCAGTTCCGCGCTACGTCCGATCCGAATCCGATGCGAACCCGTGGAAATACGGTCCGGAGTAGTCGTAGAACTAGGTACATATTTCTAAGGTGGTTTATGCACTAGATCCGGCTTCCGTCATCCGATTTTGTATTGTAGTGTATTTTCACGGACTCGGATCGGACGTAGTGCTTAACCATTCTTAAAATACATAAAATCACGGGTAACTGACGACATGAGTGTGGTAGGCAGAAGCTATAGAACGCTACCTACTACGATCCTGACGTATTTCTTTTGCGTTGTCCATGTTCATATAATTACCTGGTCATACTGTCACGCCTGTAGCGAGTACTACGCACCTGACTTTTTCCAAAAACATCACTAAATTTTATGAATATTATTATTTAATGAAAAAATATGGAAGGCAATTGGGTAAGGCTTTTTTTGCCCGACAGTGGGACAAAATAGGCCAGGAAAAAAAAAAGGTTGAAAAAATACTTGAAACTTTGTGGTGGTACGTAATTACAATTGAAAAAAATATTTGTCTGAAAACCTTACCAAACTAAAGTTTTTAAAAGTGTTTTAAGGTTTTGTAAAAATAGATCAACTTATTTGTATGTTCTACTTAGTTATTGACGTAATGTTAAAATAATAATTATGTTGTACTTACCGTCGTTTGTGAATTTACTTTTTGTTGATTAAAATAAAATTAAAAGTGTAGTTTATAGCATACAGGCAAATCGTTTTCTTCGTAACGAGTTCTGCGTATTCATCTATTTTAGTTATTTATCTTATTTGTATAAGATAGTTTAAAAAGACCACGCTACCGCATTAGGAACCCTTTCCTGTAATGTTAGCAGTGTTTGTGATAAACACATTTTTTTATGCAATTTCTAAGCTCATTTTCTTTTAAAATCAAAGAAGGTGGCGATTGTCCTGGAATCAGCATTTAAAAGTCTTTCTATCAGAATTCTTAGACTAAGAGAAGAAAATACTGAATAGAAAACCGAGTATATTAAATTGAAGGATACAATGAAATTCTTAGAAATCACGAGAAAATGAATAGGAAGGAATTCCTTTTCATTTCAAGCATTAAGACCAGCTTAGTGCAAAATAAAGCATAATGCGAGCTTTAATAAAACAACAATAATAATTATAAGAATACTATTTCATTAGGAATTTCTCGGTAACGGGTTTGAATTCGTATATGCACTACGGAGGGGGCTAGCACAAACGCGCGGTGTAAACGTGATGTAAATACATCGATTTTAAAGGATCATCTACAAATAACTACACTCCTAATCCTGCTACTACTGCACTCCTAATCTCACTCAGATCACACACACACCCATACACACACGCACACACACACACACACGCACGCACGCACGCACACACACATCTAAGTTTAATCTTGCTTGAATGAGCATTGTTACCAAGTTTTTGTTTTTTTTTAATTACTCTTAATTATATTTTCCTTGTTCTTACTTTAATTCACAAATCTTATTTTAAATTAATTTTGTTCATTATCACCGTATACGTCCATTATGAAACGATGTACTTACAACTCTAATCCCCATTATACAGACTAACGTCTAGTTTGGGGATCACCGGTCAAACTGATATGTAAATGTACTTGATTATTAATAAATAATTCGAATTTAAAATGAATAATACTAGTTTTACATTAGACATAACATAACTGCCTGATTACTAACTCGTTAGCATTTTATTATACATTTTTGTAAATAATTATATATTATTATAATTAAGCCGTATGGTATCCGGCAGAGTAGAATAGAACCAGCCCATTACACTTACGGGTGTCGTATAAGGCGACTAATGTCTGAGGCAGAACACTTTGCGCCTCCGTAGACCAGAGAATGGGCAGCAGCGTTTTCTGTTAGTCTTTCATCACTGCGATCTCCAATCCGCCTGCCAAGCGTGGAGATTACGGCAAATTCCTCCCATCATGGGAGAGGCTTATGTCCAGCAGTGGACGTTATGGGCTGTTGTTGTTGTTGTTGTTGTTGTAAATAATTTATCCCGGAAATTATTAAATTATACTATACAAAAATCAAAACTACATTTACCAAAGAAATATATGTTTTTAAAGCAAGGGTACCCACCCTTGCGCTAGTTACTTTATGAAAAAGTATGCTAGACTTAAGTAAATTTTTTATGCATTACGTTCACAAGTTGTTAGTAAGTTAAAATTAGAACATCGATCGTCCTCGTGCTGAGCTTATGCAATTTTATGTATTTTATTAACTCCGTGCATTGTATAGTAAACTAGGTCATATTATGTCCCCTTATCAAACAATTATGTACTTACGCCTTTATTTTAGAAGAAAAATAGGTTCGTACGGTCTATGTGTAGACGCCAGCACTTAAAACTACTACAACATGTCGAATAGCTTTTATAGATTTTAAACTTTATCGCTGCATTATGTTCAAGATTGATTGGGAAAATTTGTCAGTTTCGGGTAGCTTGATGTGCTGGCTTTTGTACTAATACTATAATAGTGTCGATTCTGTTGTGCACAAACAACATTATTTAGGCTATTACTATATTTTTTTCTCTAATAAAACTAGAAAGAGACGGACGTAATTTAGTGCTGTCAAATTTAGTTGGAACTAATATTTCCATACAAATGAAGGGTGCACGTAAAAACAATCGACTAAAAACACGGTGAAGCGCAAGGCATATACTAGTTTGACATCTCTAACTTAGTTCATAGCTATAGCCGTCCTTTTCTCGCACTGCTTTTTAGTAAAATATAGCAATAGCCTAAATTAAGTTTAGTTTGTTCACAACAGAATTGACACCACTATCTTTTTCTCTCTAATACAACTAGAAAGAAACGGACGTAATTTAGTGCTTTCAAATTTAGTTGAAACTAATATTTCCTTACAAATGAAGAGTGCACGTAAAAACAATCGACTAAAAATACGGTGAAGCGCAAGGCAAATACTAGTTTGACATCTCTAACATAGTTCGTAGCTATAGCCGTCCTTTTCTCGCACTGCCTTTTAGTAAAAGATAGCAATAGCCTAAATTAAGTTTAGTTTGTGCACGAATCAACACCACTGGCTCCCTGATAATGATGATGCAAGGCAAGCGATCTTTCACATATTATGAGAGGTGGATCAAAATGAACACCCACACTTGCTTATGACACTGATCGTTTGTGTTCTGCATGTTTGCGATTTAAGTCCAGTAGAAATTGACCACTCCTAATTTCAATTTGTCAAAATCGAGTGGGCCAGTCGATGGACATCAGCACCCCTAGCCAAGTTACAAACGTTCGTATCGATTCTTTTTCTTCAATCGTAAACGCCTCGGCGTAAGCGATTGTAGAAAGCGCTAAATTGGTAGCCAAGTTGACACGTCTGAGTCGATCGCTCGTTCTCTTATGTCTGTAGAAAAAACCCACACTTTAGTCTATGGTGAGCGTTCCTACCAAAGAGTTTAGCGATCAACATTGTAGAAACGATAATTCTATTCTATCATTTTGAACGATGTAAACTTGTACTACAAATGTCACTTATACGGGGTATCTTCCGTGATTATTGTTTATTTTTGAGCTCCCGATATTTCGACGCTGTTGCAAGCGCCATGATCGCGGGTTAACTTGTCTACGAATTTTCGATTCGTTTGTGTTGATCACGTGATTTAACGTTGAGATGATGTCATTCCCATTCATTTGAATAGTTTTCTACTAGCGTTAACGATTGCATTTTGTCAACTTGGCTATGTGCAGAAAAGCATGTGTTTAGTAGAAAATGTTGAAATTGACGAAATTTTAAAGTTCTAAGATATACAGAGCAAAGAATCTGATCTTAGGAACTTATCAAATAATTTCATTGAATTTAATGTTTGTTATTAAGGCTGCAGTCTCGCAAAATTCACTCGCTGCGAATTATTTGCGCAACAAAGTATATTTTTTTTTTAAACAAACGGATGTTATAACACGAAATATTATTATTGCACATAAGTAACCATAATATAAGTAATAGCTAGTTATTTTTTTTAAGTTCATTTAAGTGGATTATGTTAGGTAAATCAAGCGCTAGATACAGGTCTTTCGTGCCCAACATCATTTCGAGTTGTGTTTGCGCGCTTAGTTTGTGGCAATAAAGAATTAATTTACAAATCTGTTCAGCGCATAATGACCTCAACATACTCGTCTTCAAAATGCGTTGATTAGTTTTTTCTAATTATCTTTCATTTTCTTAATTCAGAGGTCACAATTTCATCAAAATTCTCTGTTTTTATCTCTTAATAAACGGGTTGTTTCATAAAAACTATGCATCGTAAGTATGTAACAATTAAATTATTTTGATGCCAAGAGTTCAGTAATGCAAATACAAAAAAAAATGCACCTAAATCACCTTACTCTAACAATAATAATAATCTCAAAAGACCTACAAAAAAAGAGTTTATAAACAAGAATTGCAAGGGATTTCTTGTAGGTCTTTTGAGATTATTATTATTGTTAGAGTAAGGTGATTTAGGTGCAATTTTGAGATTATTATTATTGTTAGAGTAAGGTGATTTAGGTGCAATTTTTTTTGTATTTGCTTTAAACTCTTGGCATCAAAATAATTTAATTATTACATACTTACGATGCATAGTTTTTATGAAACAACCCGTTTATTTACTTTTGAGTGCGATACATTGATTTTTACCGAAAAACGTGACTTTACACCTAAAAAAAAAGACATTACCCAGCAATAATTTTTGCTTAGGGTAACTTAGTTTGATGTACCGAATACTTGATTAACGGCTTCGTGAAATGTCTGTTTACCCCTGTATGTAAACTGATACTACTAGATGTATCACTAATAGTCACCACAACACTGCAAAGAATATTATACTTTCTTTAAAGTAATGAGACTTTTTTATAAATTTAATTTGCAAGTTGATTGGAAAAAGTGTAAAAGAAAAATCTTATTTTCTTTGGGCGAGCGTTCAGCGGAGAGCAGCGGCTCATATTACTGAGGATCATCTATCCTATCTTTTCTATCTATCTTTTTACTACCTTGAGCACTATTATTTTAAATCGAAGTAGTGTTTCTGTAGGTAAACTAATTAGTTTTAAAGGTAATATCGAGAGGTGTCAAAAGGTGGAGTGGGGAAGCCTCCTTATTTTTAATCTTTTTTTTTAAATATATTATTGTGTGTGTGCTTTAAAACTGATGTCAAATTAATATTTTGTCTTTCTTCTTTTCTTTCTTTCTATTGGGGTCAGCTTCTAGTCTAACCGGATGTAGCTGAATACCAGTTAGTACTTTGGAAGGTATGTCAGACATTCGGGCCACTGACTTCCTGTAAAGACTGTCAAAGATTTACAAATGAATGAGAGCCGGGACCATCGGCTAAACGTACTTTCCGAGGCACGGTAGAAAATCGGTAAGTACTGGATGGTCACCCATCTACGGACCGACCTTGGCAAGTGCGGTTTAACCTAAAGATTAACCCGTGCGGCTGTTATTTAGACCATGAGCTCCTCGCAATAGAGACTGATTGCGACCAGTTTGATATAAGCGTAGGTCCATAGTTGACAGCAACCTTGTTAGGAGTTTCTAAAGTAACTTGCTTATACCCGCGACTTCGCCCGCATGAAGATAGGTAACTGTCCCACGGGATCATAGCTACCGGAATGAAAAGTTCTGTATGTTAATCCTGGTAATAAACTATCTATGTGCCAAATTTCATCCAAATCTGTTCAGTAGTTTTCGCGTGAAATAGAAACAAAGTTCCATCCATTTATTCATCCTCACAAGCTTTCGCATTTATAATACCTACTGTGGTGTAGTATGTAAGTAGTTTATATTGTCATTGAATGGATCAAATATAGCCAGTGTCTAACCAGCATTCGAGATGTTTCATTGTCTTTAAATCCCGTCCTTATATGGCGACCCTGCCATTCGAGCGGGGAATCAAATCAAGTTCGCGTTTAGTTTGGACTGTGCTCTGCGTGCTATTCGTCAATTTGCACACTATTTGTAAAAAATATCATCATGTGCCAATCAAAGGTACATAACGAAGAAGTCTTTGTAAACCAGAACAGTGCCGGTAGAGGCCATAATTCAGCCACAGTGGAGGAATTCAAATACCACTTATCTGCAATTAGCATTGTGCTCATGATCATATGCACGATATTGTTTCTTGGAATTATTTATATTTTGTACCGGGTGTACAAAAGATGTCATCAAACTTGGATGAGAGAGCAGCTAACGAGACATGTTCTAAGGCGTTCGTCTAATCGCCCCAGAAATTATCGTGATCCTGTTGTGGCCTGTGGGGACTGCAGCTGTCGAGCTGGCGATTCAAGCAAGGACAATCAAGTAAAGTGACGAATTGGTGTTTAACTGCAACCAGAACAAAACAACGACGACGTATGGCTATTCAAAAGTGCAAAGTGCAAGTGTATTCGTGAGTGCGCGCAAATATTTATCCTATTCTACGTAATACAGGACGGTGATGTATGAACAATTAATAGAATTAAATAGAGAGCTTAATTGTATTAGAACTTATTTAGTAAAAGTAGGGCCACGTAGACGTAAAGGCGAAATTGTATTGAAGAAATTAAAAGAAGCCGATAATTTAGTTAGCTATTTCAATACAAGTTTGAAAGAGTTAGAAACATTGTAAGTAACGTTATAGAAAGAAGAGTGTTTAAAGCTTGATAAAATAAGTCAATCTTTCTTCAGTTTACGTGATAATATTTTAGACTTGTGTAGTGATACATCAAAAAAAGTATCAGTAAAAGAAGAAAATATGGCTAAGTTTGACTTGAAAATAGCATTGAGTTTATTACCAGTTTTATCTGATGACGAGGAAAAAACAAAGCAACTAATAGATTGCATAGAATATTATCAATCAGAGCTCGATCAGGATGGCCAGAGTAAGTTAATTAATTTTGTTTTAAAAAGTCGACTATCACAGTCAGCTAAACTAAAGCTAAATAATAAGTATGACAACGTTGACAGTTTAATAAAGGATATGAAAACGCAACTGCTGCCAAAAAAATCGGCAACAGCATTGCAACATAAATTACTCAATCATAAACAAAATGATCTTTCCATAAATGATTACGGTAAACAAATGGCAGAATTATTTGTTGACCTGACGATGTCACAATCAGAAGGTAATGAAGCGAGTTTTCGTATACTGAAACCCATAAATGAGAAACAGGCAATAAAATGTTTTGCCGACGGGTTGAGGAGCCCTCGGCTTGGCACCATAATTTCTGCAAGAAATTTTTCATCATTGAATGACGCCGTTCAATCGGCCATAGATGAAGAAATCTCATCTCCTTCAACATCAGCAGATGTATTCGCTTTCCGCCGCAATAACAATAGTTTTTGTCAAAACAGGAATTTTAGAGGTCGGTACAAAAACAGAGGTGAGTCATCCTCATCAGGGCGAGGAAAACCGCTACCACAACACCAATATGATCAGTATCAACCCCAGGACCAGAACAGAGGCCGTGGGGTGTCCAGAGGGTCGCGAGGAAACAGAGGTAGGACATTTTATAACCAAAATAGGAATTACGACGGGCAAGAACAGCAGATGTATGTTTTGACAGACCCAGATACGCAGGAAAATCACACGTCAGAAGAACAAAATATACCCGAAACTTTTTTCGTGGCTAAAAGCATGATTATGTCATGTAATAGTATATGCCATGTTAAATTAAATTTGAAACGTTTTAGTCAATCTCACACTTGGCTAATTGACACCGGTGCTTCTATATCGGCTATAAAATATAAACATATCCACGAACTGAACATTCCAATCCAAAACGGGAATCTCGTTGTCAATGGAATAGGTGGCAAAGTCCAGGCCATCGGCTTTGTTTATCTAAGATTATATACTGGAGATCAAATTCTAAATCATAAGTTCTACATATTAAAATCATTACCATGTAAAGCTAGTGGCATCTTGGGCCAAGACTTTTTAAATAAATACAAGGCTGTCTTAAGCTTCAGAGAAAATTCTTTACAAATGTGGAATAATAATATACAAATAAACTTGCCAATAACATCAGAGAATAATAAAACAATTACTGTACCAGCTAGGTCCGAATCGATTCATTATATAAATACAAAAATAACACAAGAGTGCATAGTTTGTGCATCAGAATTACAAGAAGGCATATTTTTGGCGAGTACTTTAGTGACACCTATAAACGGGAAAATACCAGTGCGAGTTTTAAATACTACAGAAAACGATTTTCATGTACAGGATATTGAACCAAATATACACATGGCAAGTGACTATAATATCTGCACATTTGATAAACCAAATAAAAATGCGGAACGAGTTAAGACACTCTTTCCATTACTAAGTTTAGATCACCTAAATACGGAAGAACAGAGTAGCATTAAAAACATATGTGCAAAATATAATGACATATTTTACCTAAAAGGGGACAAATTAACTACCACTAAAATATACCAACACATGATAACTTTAAAACCAAACACCAACCCATTGTATTCCAAACCTTATAGACTCCCACATTCACAGAAAAATGTTATAAAAGAACAAATAACTGACATGCTCGAGCAAGGCATTATAGAACCATGCAACAGCGAGTGGTCGAGTCCAGTACTCTTGGTGCCCAAAAAGACAGATTTAAGCGGAGTGAAAAAATGGCGTTTAGTCATCGATTACCGAAAATTAAATAGTTGTATACAAGATGACAAATTTCCACTACCAAATATTAATGAAATATTGGATTCCTTATCCGGCTGTATTTATTTTACACATTTGGATTTGAACCAAGGGTTTTATAATGTGGAACTTGAACCGAAGAGTAGAAAAGTAACAGCTTTTTGCTCCGGGCAGTTCCAAATGACTAGAATGCCTATGGGGCTTAAAACCAGCCCCAGTTCATTTTCTCGAATGATGACCATGGCAATGGCGGGCCTATGTTATGAAAAATGTCTTTGTTATCAAGACGATCTAATTGTTTTAGGGCGAAATTTAACGGAACACAACAAGAATTTAATTGACATTTTTGAAAGAATACGCAAAGTGAATTTAAAACTGAATCCATTAAAATGCGATTTCCTAAAAAAAGAATTACTTTATCTAGGTCACATAGTATCGGGAGACGGTGTACTCCCGGATCCAGAAAAAATTAAAGCAGTACAAAATTACCCAGTGCCGGAAAACATCGACGAAGTGAAACGTTTTGTAGCTTTGGCCAATTATTATAGAAAATTTATACCAAAATTTGCAGAAATAGCAAATAACTTGAACGTGTTGTGTAGGAAAAATACGAAATTTTACTGGGACGAAAATTGCCAAAAGTCATTTGAAACTATTAAGGAATGTTTGATAGCACCACCGGTTTTACAATATCCCGACCTATCCAATAAGAATACCTTTTCAGTACAGACTGATGCCTCAGGTTATGCGATAGGAGCAATTTTAGCTAACTCAGACGGCCGCCCAGTTGCTTATGCAAGTAGAAGCCTAAACAAAGCCGAACGGAATTACCCAACTATCGAAAAGGAGCTCTTAGCTATAGTATGGGCAGTCAAACATTTTAGGCCGTACCTCTATGGACGGCCATTTAAAATCGTTACCGACCACAAGCCACTGGTTTATTTGTTCAGTTTAAAAGACCCCTCAAGTAGATTACTTAAGTTTAGACTATGCCTAGAGGAGTATGATTATACAATTGAATACGTTAAGGGTAAAGAAAATGCGGCTGCGGATGCACTTTCTCGCGTTAAAGTGACATCGCAAGACCTAAAAGAAATCAACGAATGTATAAACGTAATGACACGCGCTCAAAAGAGGAGATTAGAACCGAAATCAATGGATACTAATAAGGAACCTATAGACAATCAGCCAATTCAGCCAATACTGGTAGAATCTAATATTAAGCCAAAAAATACTGTAGAACTAAGGTTCACAGACAAGAAAACTATAGAAAAAAAACGTAAAGAAAATAAAATTACTTATGAAAATAATACTTTTCTTTATGACAATAAAGATTTAATGCTATTTATAAACCCATCTGCTCAATCACAACTGACGCCAGCCGCATTTGTGAGAGAGATGTGCGAGTTTTGCAACAATACAAATATAAAAGAAATCAATTTTATAAAAAATAAAAACAATAAAATCTTTGTAGAAAAATTTACAAACGAGATAAAACAAAACACAAATTGGAAAGGGCCACGAGTTTGTATTATAAAGGATGTAGAGACAGTCGAAAATAAAAACGACAGGAAAGTCATCCTAAATGATTTCCATCTGTTGCCCACTAGTGGGCATGCGGGCATTAGACGCATGTTAAACAATATCAAAAAATATTACTTTTGGTCAGGGCTAGAAAATGACATTATCAATTATGTAAAGAAATGCCCGAAATGTCAAAAGCAAAAATGCACGGTAACTGTAAAAGAACCAATGGTCATCACCTCAACGGCCCACACTACATTTGACAAAATATATTTAGACCTAGTGGGACCGCTAGATAGAGACTCTTATAATTATTCGTATATTCTAACGCTACAATGTGAGCTGTCGAAATATGTATCTGCTTACCCACTTGTATCTAAAACAGCAACAGAAACCGCACGAGCATTTGTAAACAATCATATCCTTCAGCACGGCGTTCCGCGAGAAATAGCGACTGACAGAGGAGCCGAGTTCATGTCCCAGACATTTAAAGAGGTATGTAAATTACTCAATATTTCTAAGTTGAATTCGACAGCATACCACCACCAAAGCATTGGAGCACTGGAAAACTCTCACAAGAGCTTAGGAGCTTATCTAAGAATACAAGCAGAAAATAAACCAGATTCGTGGAGTACTTGGCTGCCATTCTGGTGCTTTGCATACAACACTACAGTACATACATCGACTAGGTATACACCCTTTGAACTTGTTTATGGAAAGACATGCAATTTACCAAGCAACCTCACTAAAACAATTGAGCCATTGTACAATCACGACAGTTATCCTCTCGAACTCAAATATCGGTTACAAGTATCACAAACAGAAGCGCGAAACAATTTAATCAACAGCAAATTAGAAAGAAAAAATAAATACGACCAACATATTATTCCTATACGGTATAAAAAGGATGATGATATCTTAATTAAAAGTGAAACTGGTAATAAGCTTACAAACTTATACGAGGGACCATACAAGGTCATCCGAGACCTATCACCTAATGTGGAGGTGAACATTAATGGGAAACCAGATATAATCCATAAGAACAGAACGAAACTGTTTAACACGTAATTGCATCAATATTATAATTATAATCACTAGATATATTTTATAGGTATCAATAAATTGTTTAGCTCAAGCTCACGTTCGAAAGAAACAATGAATGTTACGCGTCACGCGAGCTAAGATATTGTTTTTGTAAGTGTAGAATAACATAATTAAACAAACTGTATTAATCAATAAGGAGTGTGTAATCGTAATTAGTATAATACTATAACAAACAGAAACTGTATAAGTACGAACAAAAAAAAATGCAACTAATCTTACTATTAAACATTTTTTTTTTCTGATTACCGTAAGAGGTGTGGTGTAGTATGTAAGTAGTTTATATTGTCATTGAATGGATCAAATATAGCCAGTGTCTAACCAGCATTCGAGATGTTTCATTGTCTTTAAATCCCGTCCTTATACTACTATTAGTAAGAAGTAAGATGAGCGGAGGAGCTCGTGGCTAAATAATAACAGCAGCAGCTGCTCGGGTCGATCGTTAGGTTAAGCCGTGCTTGCCTAGGTTGGTCTGTAGATGGGTGACCACTCATTATATACGGAGTTTCCTCCGTGCCTCGGAAGCACGTTAAGCCGCGCTGGTCCCGGCTGTTATTTGTAGATCTTTGACAGTCGTTAGGTAGTTAGAGGCCCAAAAAGTCTGACAACCAGTCTTACCAAGGGGTATCTATTACCCGGTGGAAGAAAAAGGGACTTACAGGAGGATGTAAATCATGCGTTCCTTCGATAACAGCCTTCAGCACGCCGGTTCAGGCGATATTTCCACCAAGCGTCACGAGAGGAGAGAGTTTGAGGATTCACCACACAGCACCAATAACTTGTCACTTTTTGAGTTTTTTGGCGGAAGCGCGGGCGCACGGACATACGTGTCGCCAGTGAGCGAGCGGATTTTGGAGTGTATGAGGGCGGGGGTTGTTCTATTGAACGGAAGCGGAAAAGAGTGGGAGTAAGGAAGGAATCGATTTTGATTGGAAGATCCTTCTCGAATGAGCTAATAAGTGAAGTGTAATACAGTGTTGCAAGTATGCGTTTATGATTTCAATGGATAATTAGATAAAATTATTAATATTAATAAGTATAGATAAAATAATACGAATGGCGCAGACACCCGGTACTAACTGGGTTGTGGAGGCCAGATAGGCAGTCGCTCCATGTAAAATACTGGTATTCAGCTGCATCCGGTAAAACTGGAAGCCGACTCCAACATAGTTGGGAAAAGGCTAGGCAGATGATGAGTAAGAAGTAAGACAAGATAAAGCATTAAGGTATCTAAAAAAAAAGCGTCGGGCAGTAGCTGCTCGGCAGTTTGTTGAACTGGGCCTATTTGGCGCAGCCGTGAGACACACAATATTATTTCGTTTCTTTTTTCTGTTTAGTTTTAAGTTTATTTTTTATTCTGTTCAGTTGGCTTAAGCCAAATAAAAATATTTTCTTTTCAAAAAGCGTGTAACTAATGTAACCTTGTTAAAATAATAAACTTTCTACGTTAACCAAACACTAACTGTTAAGTGCCGTGAGAAAACTGGGTTTTAATGATCTGAAATCGTTAACGCGCCATAACTCGTGTTAATGATCGTTTCATCTCTTTATCAGATGAGTAATTTGCCCTGTAGAGATTATTACAGGTTTGTTTTTTCTAAATTTCCCTACCTACATACTTAACATCATGCCTGTAATCCTAGAAAGTTTAGGTAGAGAAAGAAGAAGAAGAAGTTTAGGTAGTTTAGGTGTACATTTTGCCAGTAATGTTTAAATCCAATGAAAAACAGAGCCATCTATTGTCCTCTCCGCGCCATGAACCGGGCGAGTATAGAGGGTATTTGGCGCATGGACCAACACAATTTTTCCAGGGATTTGGGAGGTCATTAGCTAAATTCTACCCATACACCCTGTCCTAAATGTCACGGTTGGTTACTTACGTTTTTTTTTTTAATGAAAAGTATACACAAAATGTTTCCTTTAATTCCAAATAACTTTTTCGTTTGTGGGTGTAATGGCACAAAATTAGAAAAGTGACATTTAGGACATAGCCATAGACATAATGACCTCCCAAACCCCTAGAAAAATTGTGTTGGTCCATGCGCCAAACACCATGTAGTATACGCAACCGGTTGATGGCAGGGAGAGGACAATAGATGGCTCTGTTTTTAATTGGATTTAAACATTACTGGCAAAATGTACACCTCTAGCTAAACTTCCTAGTATTACTGGTCAGTATCAGCCTGCAGCCTATACAGGGTTGTATAGGCTGCAGGCTGTTACTGAGACACTCTTAGTTGTAAAACCCATTAACACTTTGGCCCGACCCTGGTAATTGCAGTCAGGACTTTGTGCTCAGCAGTAAGGCTTGTGACCAAAGCGGCAGCCGTCAGCAACCTTTTTCTAATACCTAGTTAGATACAATGAAACAGTTTTAACGAAATACAGTTTTTGAGCCAAAATTGGCTTACAAAGTACACATAGCGTGATAAAATTCTGTTACACCATTTCCTAAATTACATAGATGGTTTAAAACGCCTACAGCGGATACATTTCGGAGGCGGAAAGACACTAGCGTTTCACTAATGTCTTCTTTGTTTCAACTGATACGAAAGGCGTCACACATACCTGAATTGCATTAAAGTTATCCGATTTATGTGGGGTTCATAGTTTTGTAGCTATGCAAGGAGGTTAAGCTGACTTCAGGGTTTTTTTTTTTTCGTCCTCATTACAACCATAAACCACGGTCACATACCTATGTATGTGACCGTGGCTTATGGTTGTAATGAGGACGAAAAAAATAACTAAATTGGATATTGAGGTTTTATTTTCAATAAAATGACAAGAACTGTTAACTAAATATTGGAAATGGCCACATGGAAATGACGATGAAATTGGATTTGACAAAAAAAATTGGATTGACGAAACATTTAATTGTAAAAAAAAGAAGACATGGCATAATATGCCTTGATTAAAGGATAATAAGATAAGAATTTACTGATGACTTGGCTTTGGCCTTACTTTTATTTTAGAGAAGAATACGAAAATTTGATGAGGCTGAATTGTCTATAGATCGATGCCTGCCTTTTTTACAGGCGAACGAAAAAAAAAAAAAACGAAATATTTATTACACACAACACACACACCCACAACACAACACACTAACCCATAACACAACACGTACTCCTACAATACCCACAACACAACACAATCATCACCTTACAATACACACAAGAACCATCTTTTTGGAAATTATTTGTTATTATTTCTGTATAAAAAGCGGTTAACTAAAATGTCCAATCATTGTTAATACCGCTATTAGCTCTAGGAAAAGAACTGTGTCCTGAAATACAATCGCAGCCCAGCTGCAGATGCTCATATTTATTATTTGTGCTTAATTCTAACTGCATTTAAATATTGTTAAACATGTTTTATTTTTAAGAAGGCTATCACAATTTTTCTTGTATTCGAGTGTTTGAAGAGTCAAACACTGAAATACAAGAAAAATTGTGATAGTCCTCTTAAGGAGTAATAAATAAACTTATTAGAAAATAAGCTATGGGGGAAAATACACCGTCCATAAATAACTTTGTGACCACTAACATAATATAACACCTAAAATATCAATTGATCACCAAATTTAGTAATTTGAGCACCAAATTTTAATGAAGTAACCACCAGATGACAAACTAGTTTTGCCTAGGCTGACTTGGGGCACTCCAACACGGATAGATTAGGTTAGAAGGGTATGGCAGGGTCGAAAAAGCGAGCGAATAGCCTACCCTTCCTGGTTATTTTTTATAAACCATTCAGAAGTAGGAGCCCCACGAAGTAGGGCTCCGTCAACCGGGTCTCCCTCGACTTTGATGCAAGAGCATAACAGTTCAATTTCTGGTGGTCATTAACTAAAAAAATAAATTTTTAGTTCTAATTTCACGATAAAATGGGGATTAATTTTGCTGATCATTTACTAATTTTGGCAATCAAAAGTGATTTTTTTGCCGTTACATTTTGCTAAATCTGATGGGTCGTTAATTGTATGCCATAAACTATTATAATTCTACAAACATAATAACAGTACATAGAACATTCTTATTATAGGCAGCGTTTTTTTTAAGGGCGTTAAGGTCGGTGACGTCACATACTAGGCTTGCTGATACGTGGTTTCCACTTCATATAAGACATGACGTTTCCATGGCCTGCCCATTGCCACTCCAGTCTGTTGAGTGTATAATACTCTGCGATATCAGTAACTCTAGTTATTTTCCATTGAATTCAATTCCATCCTTCGAACCTTTAAACTCCGAGTACTAAAATGAAATTAAACAGTTAAATGTCAAACCTCCAAAGGTTAACGTTGTAATTTCAACCTATTGTTAATTTCACAAAATAATGAGAATTTGAATTTAGAATTCATAAAGTCTGTGGAGTCCGTGGCAACTAGCAACATAAATAAAATTATAGATCCTGAAAGTTTTCAAACAATATTGAACATTCCTTGTAAAATTATAATGAGGGAACTATTTTGATACTACAGTTTCTTAGTTCAGCTTAAAGTACTTGGAAAATTTTAGTAAAGCAGAAAATCCAATTACGCAATACTTTATAAGTTTATCTTGTCTTATAATTGGAAAAAACAATACTGAACACAAAATAAAACTGACTGAAGAAATAATCTTATTTTTCCTCTTTGTGGTATCATTTATTTAATATCTGTAAATGTTTTCGCGAAGGTAAATGTTTTATTATTGTGAAATAAGATTTGAAAGATATTTGTGTAAAGTCTATAAGTTAAGTGGGCCACGTGTTTCTTGGTACTTCAATGTATTTTATATTTTTAGTAAAAAATAAATAGCTTTAAAGATCTCTCTTTAAACCCATTTTCACCCACGACTTAAACCTGTGGTGTTAACATTGTGTTTTCTTCTTATTGTTTTTTTTTTGTGTTGTTGTTTTCTTAATTTCTGTTATTGTGCTGATGAAAATGAATTCTGTGTATGTGGAAATCAGAAGTTTCGAAATCTCTACTACTACTCTGAGGATAAATCAAACTGCGGGACAAATTGCGGAGAGGCTCATGTGGATTCCGGCCACTGGCAGATACTTCAGTAGGTCCCTAATAGACTACAGGCCCATGTCCAAAAATGGATGGGTCATATGAACCACCAGGTGACGTATATAGGACGATATAAGAGCATAAAATAATAAGATTCAGCACTATGCCGTCACTTGTAAGCTGTCCGAGTGCTGGTGAGAATTCAAAAGTGCAGGTAGAGTGAGTACATTTTGGTTATATATTTTTGTACGGCATTTTGACCATCGATAGATCCATGAAAAATAATAAGAAACGCGTGCAGTGCCGTAAAAAAATGGTGTATTATTAATAAAAAACCAATAGCGCTGCGATCAATAAAGTGAAGCCAGCTCAAAGCTAAGCTCCGCTCTGTGCGTACACGCTCACACGCACACATTTACATCAAACTACAATTAAACTAAGCTCCAAAAATGCACACAAATGTTTACAAAACTATATATATAATCACAATCACTATATTGTTCGCAGCGCCGTGTCTTGGTTTTTTATTTGGTCTGAGGTCCCTAAGTGTTTGCATGGAGTTTACCGTATCTAGAACCGTGTCCGATTTATGTCCATATTGTCCATACCGGTTTAAAAGAAGCTTTAGCTTTGACACAAATATTGTAAAAATAAACCAACAAGCATATTGTAAGTTGGTTTATTTTTCACCATTTGTGTATTGTGAATAGAAGACTGTATTCGTATTTTGAACTATTTTTTCCTTCCTTTTTTTATTTGTGACATTTTTTTTTAAATAAAGATATATTAATGTTGTGTTCTTGTATTCAGATACTAACATAGTATGTCCATTGAAATAATTACAACGCCTTTACATTCGTAAAATCAAAATGCAAAGGTAAAAATACGCAGTTGACAACTCAAACAGGAAACTCCGTTTCAATATCAGACTAATTTTAATTTTAATTAATAAAGCATAGCGCTCATGAAATTTATTGGAATTCAATTTTGATCGAGATCGCAGCCCGCCTTGGAACTAATAAAGCAGTATATAAATGTTAGCTGATTGGTACCAAGTTAATTCGATTAATGGTCTACCATCGAAACTGCTAAGCCATTGAGTAATTAGGTTGATCACTTACTAATGTACGGAACTTAATAATGTTCTTCTTTGAAGACTGATTTTCATCAGAAGTTGGTGGATACAGTTTTTCTGTTATATATAGGTGTTTGGCAGAGGTATTGGTGATAAGTTTCTTGTTCATCTTGGTACAGTTTTTTTGAGTTATTTTAAGTATGAAATAAAATTAATATCTATAGTCTTTCATTTTTAATTTCAATTCATTTTTCAGATCCACTCATAGGAATATCACTTTTATGCTTATTCGCTTTTGTGCTTTTTTAGGTTGATTTTAGCATAACTAATTTCTACTTCCTATAAGTAGATGTTGTAGCAAGAAATGAGCTTTATTTGTCTATACTAATATTATAAAGAGGAAAACTTTGTTTGTTTGATTGTTTGTTTGATTATAATGAATAGGCTCAAAAACTACTGGACCGATTTAAAAAATTCTTTCACCATTCGAAAGCTACATTATCTACGAGTAACATAGGCTATATTTTATCATGGTACTTCCACGGGAACGGGAACTACGCGGGTGAAACCGCGGGACGTCCGCTAGTGGGTAATAAAGTCATTGTTTCGAAACACTAATAAGTTATATATTTACACATTTGGACATCAAAATATTGCTAACGCATAAATAAAGTGTTTTTTCACAACAAAATTATCCTAAGCCACAAAAAAATGCACACCTGATCATTTAATTTTCTTAGTATACACCTCAACAATTTCTTAAGAAAATAATATATTTTTTCTTTCATGTTGCTCTTCTCTACATTCTTATAGCTGTGCATTTCTATCAGTCACTCACAGAATCGTTTTAAAACATTTGCTACAGTGCACGTTTAAACCTTGCTATTTTAATTAAAAAACTATTTTTAAACGTACAACATCAAACACTGAAAACCACAACTTGAAAGAAAAAAAACTTATTTGCCGAGGTGCACCAAGAAAAGATTTTCTAAAACTTTGTATTGGAAAATACAACTTTCTCTATTTCCGAAGAATCGATGTGGACAAAGTCGCAGGAGAACCTAGTATAGTTTAATTTGATTTGTGGTCTAACAATATCCATTATAGGTAATCCCGGACAAAGTCGTGACCACGATAAATAATTTAGTTCCGATTGCTTCTATCTTCTTGTTAATGTTTTATTTCTAATGTTGTGATTGGTTCACTGCAAAGGTTAGTCCGCTAGTTCTAGTAAATTTACCCATCTATTTTTATCAAGCTTGTTGCACATGTCTGAAAAAAATACCAGTGATGTATTAATTAAATTAATGTTAGTTGTGTGTATGGTAAATGTTTTTCTTAAATGGCCTGGAAAAATTATTGTTAGTCAAATTTACAATCAAATTAAAATTAAAATCTATAAAATAATAAAATAATAACTGTAAATATTTGACAGTCAATAATGGTATTGACGTAGTGTCTCAAACTGTTATACTATTGTTTTTTTTTACTGTTCATCATGAACTTAGTATCTAAACAGGACCAACATCGTTGGTCTAGTGATAACAACTAACATTTACAAGCACTAACATTTTAAGCATACGTGGTATAGGAGAAGTGGGTCAAGCTACAGTGCGACTAAATGGGACATTAAACAATTTTATGTTTCCTAGAGCGAATATAATTATTTGGAACAAATAATTGACACAGCTCCGCATGTAATTCCGAGGCGTTGGTACAACCATGTATAATTTTATACGCAATTGTTAGTTAGGTTAACATGAGGTCCTAAGTTCGATTCCAAGGTCGGGTAAAGTGTTATTGGGTTATTCCATCAGGAATATCTCAGTAGCAGCCACGGAGTTTAGATTTGCGCCCGATTGATGGCAATAGGCTCACCTTTACTTACATGGGACTTAAACCTAACTGACGACACGTGGGTGCACTATTATGACATGTACACCTCTGTCTAACCCTTCGGGGATTACAGGCGTGATGCTTTAAGATTTTTTTTTAGTTTTTTTTTTCCCATCCACGTCGCCACTACTACATTTTGAAATGAAACAACGTAAAATTAATTACGAGTTTATTTCCTCTCGAGTACAATGCTTGCCAAAGTCATACACAAGAAGAAAGTTGCTAACGCAAATAAACAATAATCTTATTCTACGGTATGATAGTTATCTAAAAGAAATCAGGCGACTCATTCTTCAAGTTATTAAACCATTCTTTAGCCTCAGTTAGTCCCCGATCAAACACAGTACTATTTTATCTATAAAGTAGCAACGTATCGCGTGCTACACCACACGCGAGGGGCATCACTTTACATAGCTAAACACTTGCAATTTCATACTTTCATGCAACGCAGCTTTGATGACATTATCGTACAATCTGTGTACTTACCGGTATGAGGTCGGTTCATATTTGAACCAAATTGTAGGACATTTTCTATTCGATATTACTACTAATAATGAATGCGAAATTTTGTGAGATTATGGATGAATGGATGTTTGTTACTCATCCGCGCAAAAAGTACAGAACTGATTTGGATGAAATTTAGCACACAGATATTTTATAACCTGTTTTATTACGACGACGACGATAAAATTAATGTTATTTTTGAAGACTATGGGTATATAAACATACCTCCATGTTTTTTTTTTTTCTTTTTTTTTTAAATGTATTTATTGTTTTTTTTTGTATTGAATATTTTATGATTTTTAATGAATTGAATGATATTTTATGATTTTTAATTAATTGAATGATATTTTATGATTTTTAATGAATTTAATGATATTTTATGATTTTTAATTAATTGAATGATATTTTATGATTTTTAATGAATTTAATGATATTTTATGAGTATTAATAATTTCTTTACTATTTTATCTGTTTCAGTTGTATTTTTCTTGTATATGGGTATTTTTGCCTGCAATAAAACACTTTTTTCTTTTTTTTTTTTAATTAACACATAGGGTACTTTTTATGCGTAATACGATCCCGTGGGACAATAATTACCAAACTTCTCTCCTTTTTAGATTTTATTTTTGGAATTAATTTCTACTTCTGGAACTCGTTCCATTTATGAGACGAAGCTTTTATCTTCCTTATGAGGTTCCTAGGGTTAAAGGATGTTATCTACATGTCTTCGAATGGTTGGTCTTAAAAAAGTCGTAAAAAAAAAGGTTATTTTTAAATAATTACGCGTTTTTACATAAATTTCTGTCTAAACTAATAGTCTGAAAAATCTCTCATTGGAAAAATATTATTTTCACGAATTACGAATTCATGACGTGAGGAGTGCTGGTACTTACTTAACTTTTCTCTTGGTCAGCCATTATTAATAGTAAGTACTTCAGTTCAGTGTTCATGTAAATATAAGCTAGACAGCAACTTTAAAAGCAAAACTGACTGCCCAGGGTGCGCCCAGCCAAACGTACTCGTAGCTAAATGATAAATGATGTTTATTTTGCAAGTAGGTTTTTACATACACGTCATTTTTTTAAACTAGATGGGGCCGGTGTTTCATACCTGACTACTCTGAGAAGAAACAGCCGAAACAAATTCAGAGGTCATAGTCTCTTTTTGGAAGTCCAGACATAATCTTGCTCAATTCACATGAGGACTATGCAGATTAGTACTTAAGTATCAGCCGTCGATGCAACTTGAATGCGGCTACCTACTGTCTTCATGTATTTCAGAACAGAACAGTATTTAAGAACAGAAAACTACTAAATGAGGCGTGACAAGTCTTTCTCATCAAGTTGGCAAAAGACTTGAAGATAAAGACTTGTCACGTCTCATTTAGTAGTTTACCAACTGACTCTACCAACGAGGCGGTCCAAAATCGAGGGGTCCAGGATCATTCCTGGACCCCTCGATTTTGGACCGCCTCGTTGATAGAGTGGTTATGGATTCGATTCCCTGGTCGGACAAAGTGGTGTTGGGTTTTCAATCAAGAATTTCTTAGTAGAAGCCATGGAGTCTGGATTTGTGCTCGTTTGGTGGCAATAGGCTCGCCCCCTATTATATGGGATTTAAAACATAACTGACGAAATGTGGTTATACAAAAGTGCAATATCCATACTGTCAGAATGTACGAAACAGCTGATTTATTTTTTATTAAAGATCCGATAAAATATTTAGGAACTTAATTATGTACATCATATTAGTAAGTACGAGGCAAAAGTTTGTAACACGACGTCCCCCTTCCACCGTCAATTTAACAGACAAATATTTCTCTAAACTTCTGCCTAAACACAAATATCCCGCAAAATTCGACCAATACCCGCGAAAATCCCTAAAACATGTTTTCATACCAATGAATATTCAATAGGAAACGTGTAGATAAATAACACGTTTTAACGGTAAAAACGGTTAAACTAAGTTTAACACGGGAACCGGCGTTTAGTTATTTTACACACGCAGGCCGCATAGAAAGCTTTGGCGTGCTGTATTATTCAAAATGCATATCTATGCAATCTGCTACACACTTGTTTTAAATATTCATAATGTTTTAAACATTTTTATCGAGCCGTGTACTGTTGCTACATCTTTCAGTAATATAAAATCTGGTGCATACAGTTTAAATACACTTTGAGATAGATTCTAGATTTTTTACAAGGGTTTCTTAAAATCAGTCATAAAATATTCAATGAAAAAAAAAGATGTTCCATGCCAAAAATTAGATAATATATATAAAAATATATTGGTTTCTCAGTTCTCTTTCTCTTCTCTTCTCTCTTTTTTTTTTTTTGCCCTACACTGGGAATTTCACCTGTATTGTGGGTGCGTTTACAAACATTTAAACTTGACTAAGCTATTGACAAAATCGCAAACATTCGATCGCTAAAATAACAATGAAAAACTTCGGTTGCAATAACGATGCTTGCAAGAAACCCATCTTGAATGTAGAGACTTCCGTTTATGCCGTCATCGTCACACCAAACAAGTTTTTGTAAATCAGACAATAATTTCGGTAAAAAACCAAAATCGCAACAAAACTTTTCCAAAAATTTTCTTAACAAATATATATTGCACCTTTTTGCCTCTATTCCGCCGTATGCAACAGAAAATAGGTTAGTATGACGCTCGGAGGCATTGGACCAGTAACCTATTAGAACTTGCAGTCACAAACTTTAAATCCTATACATTATGCAACAAGTCTCCAAGCGGCGTAGTTCCACTCTACGGTAGCATAGGTATAACTTGATGTACTTATAACGCTGCATAGATTTTACATGTTGCTGGTGTAGCCATAACTTACTGTTGCATGTTAATTGCTTAATTATTTTTCTTGAGAGCACTTTTTAGTAAGCATGGGTTATTGGCCCCACTAGCCTGACTTTGTGGTAGGTTTGAACATAGGACATACACTAAGCTGTAAATTAGGCCCCTAACACAACGAGACCCCTAATAAATTAGGATAAGCCCAGAAGAATGATGATGATGATGATGATGATGATGTTTACTCTCAAAACGGCGTTAGAGAACTTGTTGAGAAAACTGGCATGTCTTGGAAAAAATAATTCCACAAGTCCGCACTAGGCCGGCGTGGTAGATTGCGGCTCATAGTTAACATTTTGTTAAACACATAGTTTAGTTATCGGCTGAAGTATAGCAGTAATTTTAAGTCAAATGACTTCAAAATGGGAAAATAAATTTGAAGACACTGTAGCTTCAAATGACACCAATGTTGTAATGGCTTTCGTTGGAAAGAAAATCCTATAAATAGACATGCCATTTCTTCCATCCAGACCGCCAGTATTACCAAGGCGTATCGTGCTACCCAGGTTCCTGGGTTTTGGAGGTCAGGTAGGCAGTCACTCCATGTGGAGTACTTGTATTCAGCTGTGTCCGGATGGATTGGAAGCACAATGTTGGGAGATTTTGATTGGACGAGCTAAATTTAAATTGGTTCATAAGTAAAGTACATAATGGCTATATACAAAACATCAATTTTAATTCATCATCATCATCATTTCAGCTGAAATACGTCCACTGCTGGACATAGGCCTCCCTCAAGTGTCGCCACATTGAACGGTCCCGTGCGACTCGCATCCAGCGGGTTCCCGCAACCTTCACCAGGTCATCGGTCCACCTAGTGGGAGGCCTTCCAACGCAACGTCTTCCGGTTCGAGGTAGCCACTCCAGAACTTTTCGGCCTCACCGGCCATCCGTTCTGCGAGCAATGTGCCCTGCCCACTGCCACTTAAGTTTGGCAATTCTTCGGGCTACGTCGGTAACCTTGGTTCTCTTGCGGATGTTTTCATTTCTGATTCGATCGCGCAAGGAAACTCCGAGCATAGCCCTCTCCATTGCCCTTTGGGTGACTTTAAGCCTTCTGATGAGGCCCATTGTAAGCGACCACGTTTCAGTCCTATATGTAATCACTGGCAACACACACTGGTCATAGACTTTCGTCTTGAGACACCGCGGTAGGTTGGACGAGAAGATACCGCGCAACTTCCCGAACGCTGCCCAGCCGAGTCGGATTCGACGATTGACCTCTTTATTGAAGTTAGACCTACCTAACTGGACCGTTTTAATTAGTAACAGTATTTATGGTCAGTCTAGTCCTGAAACCCACTCCCTCTCAGTTGTGGGTGCCGTTAAAGGAGACTAAAGGATTATGTTGTCGACAGGAGTGCCTGCACCGACCTCCTGCCTGCTAATAACAACAAGTTGCGATTAGCATTCCATCTGATAAGCACGGTGACTGCGGAGATTTGCTCTGAGGTTTATCTCTGTAGTGGATTAAGGGTGAACCAGTAGAAGTTTATGTGGCAGATTTTGATAACACACAATTTATAAATGCAGCTTTAAATTCTGTTAAAATGAACATCTGGATATAATTTTTTGACAAGAGACTATAAAGGAATTTTTATAAATTAATCACGGTATTTATTTAATTTTAAAAGTGATAGGGAACCGTCTTAAAAAGATACATTTCTCTATTTACACGTCCATGCATGCAAAAGTTTCTCTCGCCAAGTTTTTATAAAAAAAACGGCCAAGTGCGAGTCGGACTCGCGCACAAAGGGTTCCGTACCATTATTATAAAAAAATCACGTTTGTTGTATGGGAGCCCCCCTTAAATATTAATTTTATTCTGTTTTTAGTATTTGTTGTTATAGCGGCAACAGAAATACATCATCTGTGAAAATTTCAACTGTCTAGCTGTCACGGTTCATGAGATACAGCCTAGTGACAGACAGACGGACAGACGGACAGACAGCGAAGTCTTAGTAATAGGGTTCCGTTTTTACCCTTTGGGTACGGAACCCTAAAAAGGAAAACCCAGTCAAAAGCTTTTATAATTTTATCGCTAAAGTCCGCAATGCGATAAACCCTGGTTAAATAAATAGAACGTTTTCAAAATCTATCTGAAACAATTTTAACATTATTAATTAATAATACATAGTTAAATCGACGCATATGACCACAAAATTGCGTAGCCATTAAGCCTAGTATTAATTACCCTACCAGCCTAAAATTAGTTTTAATCCTAGTGGACATTGCATCATTAAATATTTATGCCAATATTTAAATTCTATAACAACAAATGGTTTTATCTTTAAATAATCCCATTTAACAAGCTACATCTGTTTAAAACAATTATTTTAATTCGAGTTAAGCCCTGCCAAAACGGCAACATCGCTTTCCATCAGTGATGCGCATTTAATTACCTACATTAACATTTTTTCAATAACCTAATGCAATGCGGCATTGCCATCCCTCTCTTTCTTTTTCTCATTAGTTGGTATGCAATTGGCCACTTCAATGTTTTTTTTTATTCACTTAGTCTGAATTGGAACTTCATAAGGTAGTCGAGGATAGTGGAAGCTATGCCCTCGGCTTCATGTGGATATAATTACGTTCTAAAAGAAACAATAGGGCTTATTCAAGAGATTTTCTATTTCTAACCTATTGTTTGTTTCATTGTTCGCATTAAACAAAGTAAATTAGAAGAACCTAACATACATCAACTAAACACTAACTTCCTAATACATCAGCTTCTGAATTACCTACTTGTTTTGTCGAAATCTACTCGTAATTACTCGAAGCAATTATCTGTTCTTTTTAATAAGATTTCTGACATGACAAAAATCTTGTTTTGATTGGTCAGATCTGCCAATAAGCAGTCGCTCCATTAAAAAATCCAGTTGGACTGGAAGCCGCCCCAGATGATGATGAAACGATTTCATTTTTGTTCAACTCAACAGTCGAACGTGTTTCTTGATTCTCTTTTTCCCATTTTTGCTTCACCGCTTGTCATCATATGCCTAGCCTAAACCCAACTATGTTGGGATCAGCTTCCAGTCTAACCGAATACAGCTGAATACCATACCATTTCATCGCTTCTAAACCTAATAAATACACGATTAAAGCATACTAATTTCCCCATATTGACCTACATTATCATATCTCCCATATCAATTATTCTGAAACATAGACCAATATTAACAGTATTGTTCCATTAATTATTAGAACAGTCAATCATGAACAGAGGTTATAATAGAAATTCTTGAACATCGGTCTAAAGTTTCCGCTTGTAAGCGACGACATTCAACGAATGCTTAATCATTTGTACAGCTTTGATAATTTATTAGTAAGCTGAATAAATTAATTATTAAAAATTTGGTTTACAAAATTCAGAATGAATAAAATACTTACCTCGTCTTTATAATTAGTTTTTGTATAAATATTTGAACAGAGCTTGTCGTGACTAACTAGGATTTATGTTACAAATAAATTCATCAAATCATCTTGTAAAAAACCGTTCTACATCTTTTCCAATAGGAGAATAAAATAGATGATAATAATATAGACTTACTTCAAGTATTGTTTCTTCTTACAGGAAACTACTATCACTTAAAAAGACTTACTAAAGTCATCACGACCATTCATTCTATTTCCTGCCGAGAAAGTTTGATGGGTGTCTAAAATTTACTAAATGTTTGGTCCATGATTTATTTATGATTATTTGTGAGCCTCCATTATGTCCCACTGCCGAGCAAGAGCATTTTAGTATCCACCACGATATTCAATTGCTAGTCTAAACCCATGCTGGAAAAACTCCACCCAAGCTCGTCAATACAACTATGTGCCTATGTACTCGGGTAACATTTTTTTTCTCAATTCCCAACAAGACTACTACTATTTCAGACGTAGAGAAACACAAGTCCCGTCGGACTTACACAACTTAGGTTTAAAACTAGTCTAGTGCTCAAAGAAGGCTTTCAGCGTACAGGTGGTAGTGCCAATCTCAGTGATACGAGCCCTTAGAGAGCTTTCTATTTAGCTGACAGGTGGAAGCTAGGCTACGAGCGACAACCACCTCAGATTTTTGTACTTAATATTTTAGTTTATTTACGTGAAAATGCGCATGAGCGTTTATTAGTGTAATATCAGCGTATTTTCAAACAAAGTGTAGGTATGGGAAAAGTTTTTTTGCAATTTCTGACTTTTTTGTACTCCAACTTGGGGGGGTCCCAAAGAAGTTTTTGATCAGTTTTAGAAACAGATTTGATTGGCATCAAAAAATGCTTTGTCTAAAATGACCTCTTGATAACAGTAATTTTTTCTGAAAATCTATGAACGGTGATCAAAATTTCACGAAAAATTATGGATAGTCTCCAAAGACCATTTTTTTTGTTACTTTAACGAAAGTGAGGACCAATTTTATACACCTTTGTTACCTGTTAACTTTCAAAGGAACCGTGATCCAAACTTCATACTCGGGGAGCGTTCATACCTGTATAGGGACATACACAGAAAAACTTTCAGGTTTTATAAAATAATGAAGGACTGAGCATCGCGGGCTCTTGGCCCATAAGCTTCCTTTACAAGACGTAAGTTTATTGCTGACGCCTATAAAAAATAACTGACACAACACCTGAAATGTTTATATTGATATAGACTTGTAAATCATGCTGTTATTTTCAAACGTCTTACACCTTGGCCATAACCAACAGTCTTAAGCGACTCGCGTAGTCTTAATCGACTCGCATAGTCTTAAGTGACTCGCGTAGTTTTGAGCGACTCGCGTAGTCTTAAGCGACTCGCGTAGTCTTAAGCGACTCGCGTAGTCTTATTTTTATTTATTTATTTTAAGTCTTAAGCGACTGCTGTAGTCTTAAGCGCCTCGGGTCTTGTGTTAGCGAGTGTTGATGAATACAAAAAAGTAGTAAACAGAATGATGACAAAAGCTAATAGCGGAGCGGCCACGGCTCTAGAGCAGGTGTGACCGGCAAAGGCGGTTCGACAAATCGCTGTCGCCACTAACGGGTCGTGGCATGACATCATGTCACATCCATTGAGGTCGTGAACGGGTCGAGTTGAGTAGATTAAAAATTAATTTATTCGAGGGATTAATAAAAATAACCATTTAGTTAGTTGAATTATTAATGAATCCATAGGCTTTGCTTTTACAATAAAGACTAAGAGTGTTCTTAGGTAAACATGTATTTAATTTAAGTTAAATAAAATATAAGTTCTGTTATTTTAAACCACGCAATTGCAGTAAGTGCCCATTTAGTCTGCTTGAAATTACAGTGGAATTAAATATTCTATTATTTATACGAACTAGAATAAAATGGAGTTAACTCTCTTTGTTACAAAGGTTTCTGACCTCTTTGCTGTTTTTTAATCTTTGTTTCTCGTTATCTGTCTGTTACATAACTGGTTGACTGCGTAATGACTTTTATGCGTTTTATTTGTGTAAAAAGGGTACACAGGGATGTGATTTGTTTGGGATATATCTGGTTTTGTATTAGTGTTTTATTATTTTTTACTTTTCAAATAAATCTTAATATCGTCACGGAAGGAGCCTGTGGCTAAATAATAACAGCCGCTCAGATCATACTTCAGGTTAAGTCGCGCTTGCCTAGGTTGGTCTGCGGATGGGTGACCACCAATTACATAGTGAGTTTCCTCTTTAATTATATCGAAAATATTATCGATTCTAAACAATCTCTGAAAATTTGGCAGATAATTGAAAACTAACCCTGTATAATGTTCAAACAAATAAAATCTAACGTCATTCTTGTAACAATTTAACCACTACACATACCTTAACGAACCCTTTCTCCACAATCAAAAAATTAATTCACGACACATTATCACATGAATAACCCACTGATTTGCCAGTTTCCGGCCCTTTTAGACACAATAATATATTATTATTTTTCCAACGCCCTTGAAACCGTCTGTTGGCCAGCCCCGCCCTATATTTTGTTGGTTCGTGCGTGTTCATACAAAATATTAGGTAGTAAACGGGCTAGTACTGGCGACACGCAAACTGGCCGGCTACTGGCATTGTCGAAGATTAAGTACGTGGCACTTGGCTACGACAACACTGGTTCACACGAAACTGACTTTTTTTTTCTTTGTACGGCTGTCGTTTAGTTTTTATTTGTGGCCTTGACTAATGTTTTCCTCTTATATTTTGACCTGGATCAGTATATTTAAGAGAATGGGGTCATATTACGGACTAAAGGCTTCGTTTTATAAGCTTTTATTTGACGTGCCTTGTTAATAGTTAGTAAGTATTGGTCAAATCTTGCAAATGAATTTCAAATCAGTTTCCCACAAACCAATGTAGCTGAAAGCTTGCACACACCTTTAGTTCTGGTGACAATACATTTTTATGACAGACTAGCTGTTGCCCGCGGCTTCGCCCGTGTGAAGTTCGGTAACTGTCCCATGGGAATCACTAAAGGGATAAATAGTATCCTACATGTTAATCCAGGTTATAACTATCTATGTTAACACGTATCTATGTTACTTGTTAACTATCTATGTGCCAAATTTTATAATCATCACCATCACTATCACAATCACCGTCATTATTACAATCACCATCAACATCATCACAATCACCATCACTGTCATTTTTATGACAGATGTGACTCTATTCTGTAGTCAGGATTGCCTCCTCATGAGAGAACTCCTCAACGGTTAAAGCACGTACGGACACGAAACCTAATTTTCTACTTTTAATTTAATAAAAGAGTGTTTTATTTTTTTAAGTTTAATTTATTAATTTATCACTTGTGTATTTTTACTGTGATCTGAGGATTTAAAGAAGTCCAGTTAATCGTGCTATGTTTTCACTTGACCTACACCTTGATAAATCTCAAGAAACACAACTTTGTAACACATTAGAATCTTTAAAAATATCATATCTTTTTATCTCAGACGGGTACGAACCGTCAAACCGAGTGGACCGCACTCCAACAGATATTTCAAGTGTCCGCAGTCCAGTCCGAAGTACATCATCGTAATTCACGGAAACAAATAACTTCGTTTAATATAATGCAATTCTTCAGATGATCAATTGGAATCTAGAAAAAAAACATTTTTTTTTGCAAGACTTGAACAAAAAACAACAAAATTTGAAAAAAGAATCATGACAATAATGTTGTCAATCATTTTTATACGAGTATTTCCAAAAGAATGACAATAATTTATTCTGATGAAGGTTTGACAACTCGTTTCACAGTTTTATCCGAACGCAGAATCGAAAGGATTGTTATATATACGCACAGTAAATATTATATTATGTGATTTAAAGCGTTGAATCATATATAACTTTGTATAATATTTAATTTGATATTTTTCTTCTGATCTAACTATTCTTATGGATCGCCTCTCGCAAACGCAAGAAGTAAGATGAGAGGGCGTTTTGAAGTGGGACGCCGTCACCTTCTTTTGCGAAGCAGTAATGCTAGAGAAGGAGGTGGCGGAACGTGAGAGGGCGAGAACCTCTCAACGTCCCGGCCGCCGCGGGAGACGCCCCGGGCGTCGGGGGCCATCACCACGTAGCCCCCGGCCACCGTAGGCGCGGGCCTATGGACGGTGAGCTATGGGCTAGCTCGCCGTACGTCCGTCTCATGACGACAGGCCGTGTCGACGGCGCGTTCGTGTTCCACGCGCGCCTCAAAGAGATTCAGCAAAAAGGAAGGGGTCCGTAAGGACCGATGCCTGCCGGGGTTGCGGGACTGTTCGAAAGAGATACCGTGGCCCCGGAACACAAAGGGCATTGAAGGAACATGTATGGGTTTTAGTCAGTAAAAGTCTGACACTCCCTCCTGCTCCGCCCAGAGCGGGAGGAGTTATTTGATGATTTCCCAACCGAAAAAAAAAAATAGGGCGTTTTGAAGAGAATATTCTTTATCGTGTATTTCAGCAGGGCCGAACTAACTTCCAATCTATTTAAAGCAAAACATTTCCTTTTGTTACTCATTTTATCCTAATTAAGAATCAACACGATTGCTGATAAGTGCAGAGATCCAAATTCCCTTTCTATTTTGATAAAATTATAATGAACATTTTAGCAGCAGTAACAAAATTTGTTAGTTGATTTCCCTCAATTATAAACTGACTGCTTTGTTTGAGGGTTAATATCAAAACTTGTCTAAAACAGCTAAAGAGAAAATTATTATGAAAGTGACAGAGGCAGAGAAAGCCAACAAGTGAACTCTTAACGGTTTAACAGACCCACTTCCGCACTTAATTACTAACTTCACAACTGTTTTTAGACGTTTTTGCTTTCTGTTACGAACTTCAGGGGAGTTGACCTAAATTTTGTAATTATAATTTTATTTAAAATTCCGAAAAGTTTGCGGACGCGGCTATTTCGTGATTGTGTTGTTTACTATAGCATGATATTGCTTGCAGAAAATGTTCGTGTTTTTTTGCTGGTAGTGGTTCTTCGGATTAACTCGCTCATAACTCGCTCATAATTACTAAAGTAGAATTACTTTTTAACGCAACTATCATAAGTCATAAGTCATTTAATCATTTGTTAACACAGGTACAATAGTTGTTACAAAAGATTACAAGCGCGCTATGTTATGCCCGAAGGCGTACAAATATTCCAGAGGTCATTGACATTAAAATTGATAACCTTTAAAATTATATTAGTGGAATGCAAGACAAGTATTAATTGATTTTAACAAAAAATAAAAACAAAGAAAAAATATATAAATGTCAAAAATAAGTGAAACTTTACTACGTCAAAATTCAAATAAGGTTTAAACAAAATTAAAAAAGAAAATAATACAAATGTCACGTGCAAAAATGTCAAAAATTTCAAGTGAAATTAAACTTAAGGATATGCTATGTCAATGAGTACCGACTATGGTCAAAAACAGTAATTACATTTTGTCTGTTAAAAATTCCGAAATGCTGTAATATGCTTTATTCAACAGCAAAGATTTAAGCCTTTTCTTAAATAATAGTATGTTCAAATCCTTAATTGAACTTGGTATGTGGTTGTACACGATTGGTGCCATACAAAAAACACTTTTATGCATCAACGCTATGTGGGACCTTTTTACGCACAAGTTATTGTTCTGTGGTCGAGTTCGTGTGTTGTAAAATGTTATTTTGTTAAACAGATGTAGATTGGTCTTAACAAATACAGCTACCTCAAAAATATATAAACACGGAAATGTCAACAATTTGTATTTGATAAAGAATGGCTTGCAAGAATCTAAATTGTGGAGTCTGAACATTGATCTAATACACCTTTTTTGTGCTTTAAAAACTAGTTCCCTGTTGGTCGAGTTACCCCAGAAAATGACTCCATACCTCAATACTGAACTTACCAAACCATGATAAGCTATGACTAAAGCATCGACGTTAATCACTGGGGTCAGTTTGAATAGGGCATAGGCTGATTTGCTAATTCGTTTAGTTAGCTCCTCCGTGTGTGCTTTCCAGTCTAATTTTTTGTCAATGGTTAAACCTAGGAATTTTGATGTCTCTACTTGTGTTATAATTTTATTGTCATAGTATACTGTCATATTCGGATTCGCACGTTGGCTAAACATCATTAATTTCGTCTTATCAATATTTATTTTAAGATTATTGTTATCCAGCCATTTCACTATGGAGGTTGTTGTCTGACGTCGCTGTGGTTTCGATCATCAGTACTCGTAATGGTCACAGTGCTGTCATCAGCAAACAGTGACATAGGGTGACTTGTTACTTTTGGAAGATCATTTATGTACAGTATAAACAGCGGAGGGCCTAAGACGCTACCCTGGGGTACACCATAAGCAACTGTGCGATGACTGGACTTATAGGTACGTTGGCATTTAGTCTTGGGATCTATATTGGTCACTTCAACGTACTGTTTCCTGTTCCGTAAAAAAGAGTTTATAAGGCTGAGGATGTTCCCTCTAATACCATACGCATCTAGCTTATTGAGCAGAATATTGTGATCGACATAGACAAATGCTTTAATCATGTCACAATAAATTGAACAAACAGGTATTCTTTTGTCAACATTCGAAGTTACATTGTTCAAAAAGTCATATATTGCCATATTGATGGTTTTATTTTTTCGGAAACCTTTCTGTTCATCGGCTAAGATGTTACTTTTATCTAGATATTTAAAGATTTGAATATAAATATATTTTTCAAATATCTTCGATATAACAGGCACAAGCGCTACGGGTCTGTAAGACTCAATGCATTGCTTGTCATTTTTTTTAAATAACGGTTTTATTATAGCTGTTTTTAGGTTGGTTGGATAAGTACCATGTAATATGCACAGATTAAGAATATGGCTCAAATGTCAAATGCCGCTCGGGTCGATCGTTAGGTTAAGCCGTGCTTGCCTAGGTTGGTCTGTGGATGGGTGACCACCCATTACATACCGAGTTTCCTCCGTGCCTCGGAAAGCACGTTAAGCCGTTGGTCCCGGCTGTCATTTGTAGATCTTTGACAGTCGTTAGGTAGTCAGTGGCCCAAAAAGTCTGACAACCAGTCTTACCAAGGGGTATCGTATTACCCAGTACTAACTGGGTTGTGGAGGTCAGATAGGCAGTCGCTCCATGTAAAATACTGGTATTCAGCTGCATCCGGTAAAACTGGAAGCCGACCCCAATATAGTTGGGAAAAGGCTAGGCAGATGATGTCCACCAATGCAATTTGCTACAAATGTTTAATTACTTTGGTAGAGATGCCATCATTACCTACACTGCCGCAATTCTTCAAAGTCTTAATAATAGTAATAATATCATTTTCAGTGCTTGGTGCCATAAACATCGAGCTACTATTCTTTTCTATATTAGAAGTCACTTGTGTGCCGCAATTTGTTATAGGTTGTATTTTATCAATGAAGAAGTCGTTAAATGCGGTCGCTATATCAGGTGGATGTGTCACTATTTTATCTCCTATTTTAATGCTATGAATTAAATTATCATATTTTAACTTTTAATGTCAATTAAAATTGTCATCGTGATAGGTTCTTCATCCGAATGACAGCAACGACGTAATATTTATGTAGTAATGCAACTTACACATGTAACTGTTACCCGTATTTCAAAGAAAAACACTCATGACCTAGGTTACAAAATGGGATACTTTTACCTCAGTCCCTCCCGAATCATTTTAGACTTCTACATGGGTAAAGCTGCTGGCAAAAACTAGTCTCCAACTTATAGAAAAATTTTCGTTTTCAGGAAGACAGAAACGTTTAAAGAAAATGCAAACTTTTTAAATTTTTCAACGATTCGATTGACACATTGGTTTAACGCTTGACTTGCTACATCCCTGCAAAATAAATATTTGTATGCCCTACAGACTCCACTCACGTGTTTGTTTATTTGGCATAAACGCTGCCCCTGCATCCACAACACAGCAGATCTAAGTGAACGTTATTTAAAATAAATGCGTGTTTTCTTTTTTTTTAAATCTAAGGAAGAGAAAATGCTAGCGCGAAAAGAAGATTAATAGCATAGTCATTTTCTCTGTTCGCGCCCGTGATTTACGCGGCGTGAATATAAATAAAGTTCATTTTTATTTTTAGTACACTTTCTTACTGACTGGTACTAAAATGTTTATTTATGTTTTTAGCTTTATGGCGAACATCTTCCGGGCTTATGAAGTAAAACCTATTTTTATGAACTTTTGTTTTTTTAGTTAATATATTCTCAACCTACTTTGGGCTTTGTAGATAAGCTGATTAAATAGTTGGAAAAAGTGACACGGTTTTTAAATTTGTATGAAAGCTGTCATTCTGATTCTATTGGAAACACTGCATTATAGGATAATTATGCCTACTAAACATGGTATTCATTGAGGTCAAAATATAAAAATATAACACGAAAAAGTTATAATTACCTTTCAACTAACTAACCCAACCAAGGGTATGTACAGTAACAGTCAGAAGTCGACTGCCAATCTCGCAACACAATGGCAAAGCAATATTGGTGGTACTTATGACCTTCTTCTTAAATATGCGTATGTGTGTTTAGGCGCCGCCGCCCGTATAGCGCAAACGATAATGTGCATTGCGGTGGAAGTGGAATTTTGACCTTTGACTGTACACTATGTACAGTGTCGAGCAAAAATTGAGTGGCAATCTCACAAAGCAATAGCTTGACGTTTAGTTTGACTTACGACCTTCTACTTTCAAGAAAATAGACATTGTCGTCTACAAGTAATTGTAGTTCAAAATTTCAACATGGAAACATATGTCAAGATAGCCTAGCGGTTAGGCGCGTGCAGATCTATGAACGAATCAGTAAGCCGTGTGTTCAAATCTCACATTGTTACTTTTATACTTTTTGTAAGTTTTTACCAGTTTTTATACTCAATTGGAAGTAATGGAACAGAAATATTATATTCTTTATCTTGTTCGCTTTGTTCACACATTCCGTGAAGTTGAAAGGTAGATCGTACTGTATTGAGACCACTTACACATACATACGCACGGTCGCTCGACCGTGCGTTCACAGCAATACAATCCTTAGCGTGCCTCAGCACTTATAAACGCTTACTGTACTTGATGAATTTTGTTCACTTGTTTTTTTTTGACACCGGTTCGTTCGGACGTAAACATTTTTTGTCTAAACGGACCGCGGTCCATCCCATTTGGTCCGTTCAGACTAAACACCCATTTCTAGATCTCTCACTTTCTTAATAGAAGAAAATGTTATTCAATTAGTTTACAAGTTGGTACATAGTTAGTACGTAAAAAACCATCACGTCGATGTTGCCACGTGTGATAACACTCCACCTCTGTTTCTCACTCGGTCTTAATGTAAGCAGAAACCGCACAAGTTCTCATTCAGGTATTCACCGTCTATTTAGAAAAATAAGCTAAAATGTTTCTTTCTAAAAATTACTTGTAAGCTACAAAAAGTATAAATTCATAAGTACTAGGAGATCATAACTCAAGAGGCATCCCTAGAACCGATCCCTGAGAGGTTTAAGAAGTTTCTTTATAATATTTTTCTGTAGTTTAAATGAGCATTCCGTTGAGAGCAGCAAGACATTCTTGTAATATATTTTAAAGATTTATAGCACACGTGATGATAGCAATCAGTTTATTATTTCAGTGGTGTTTAGTTTACTGGATAAGTATCATTATATCTACATGAAGATTGTGTGAAAGAGTAGAATGATTAGTTGATTACTTAGGTGTAAGTGAGATAGATTGATGGCATAAGCTACAGACTCAGACTGAATGCTTGTGATGATGTGGAAAATTATTACGCTATTATATTTATGTAAGTATATGTATGGATTTCTGTTACTGTTACACACAAAAACTGATGCACAGATTTGGATGAAATGTGGTAAGCGAGTACTTTAGAAACTGGCTTAACACATATAATACTTTTTATAAATATCGCTGGACCTTACACACAGCGCTATCTAGTGCCACACTAAGCAACGAGGCTTGTGTCGTGAACACCAGATAGTTGTTAAACTATATAGATAGTTTTTGTTTGTAAATATATACTTATTATACATATAAACATCCATAACTCGGAAACAAATGTCCATGCTTATCACAAACATTTGCTCTTACCGGGATTCGAACCCGGGACCCTAAGAACGTAAGGCAGCCTAACTACCGCTGCGCCATTCGGGTCTAAAATGTGTTATCTCAGTCATACGAGCCCGTAGGACAGCTACCGGTCTTCACGCAGGTGAAGCCGCGGTCATAAGCTAGTCACCTATAAATATCAAGATCCGCTGTCAGCAAATAATTACCGTGATTGGGAAAATTCTTAGAAATAAAGTGCAAATTGGAAACACCGACCATGTCCAACAGACCTTACCATTGCAGTCCAAATTCTAACCTCTAAAGGTAAAGTCTAAATTCTAACCTCTAAAAGTAAAGTCTAAATTCGCACCACTGAATGTTCACTATTCTCATACCAATAAAATTGATTATTGCCGTTATAAATGTAGTCCTTTTAAAAAACAAAATGGACTTTAATTAATCCAGTTAAAAATGAAAGTCCTCGTACGAAATAATAATGATTTTCCTGAAAGCCGTGCCCAACGAAGTTAAAAATATAATTTGATTAACAGTTTTTTTTTATAAAAAGCTTGCGTAATTTTTTCTGATTGAAATTAAAAGATTATCTTTAGAGTGCAGTATTGTAATTGACCTAGTATTATACAAACACATTAAACCATATAAACTCAATTAAAACTGACTTATTAGGCCCCTAGCACACGGTGTATTTTAAACGCGCAGATGACGCGGGTTTTAGGAACGCGCGTTTTCTGCGTTGTAGATGCCGATTTTTGCGTTTTTATATATTCAAACGCGCGTAAAACGCGATACAAACGCGCGATTGAAGAGCGTTTGAAACTCATTGGAAGCGCGTACAAAGGGTCAAAGCCAGCGTAAGCAGTGTTGTCTGCACCGACGCCATTGTATAACTGACGAGGAGTCTCTGACCAAAACGCGAAAGCTACGAGCGACTACAGCGCGTCTGTATCACTGTATCTACGCGTACACGCGCAGTAGACGCGCGTTTCACGGTCGCCCCGTGTGCTTAGGTAACAAAGTTGCGTTCAAATCTCGTTTGAAGCGCGTATACGCGCGTCATCTGCGCGTTTAAAATACGCCGTGTGCTATGGCTTTAGGCCTTGTTTTAAACAAGCTGTGGCGGTGGCTTCGTACCGACGCTGTGTATTTCAATAGCATTTTAAATTAATAGAAACGTAAAGTCAGTAGAACGCAAAGGCAGGCAGATGATGATTTAATCATGTTCGGGTCGACAATCCAAACCCGACCTATAAGAGAAGATATATTTATTTGCATATTTGCATAAACATGTGCACACATACAGTAATAAAAAGTGCATGTAGGATGACATAAAATAAAAAAATGTTCAGACATGTTTGCCACATACTATGGCGTGCAAATGTTTTGAGTACTAATTTAAATAAAAGAAATATAGATGGAAAAATTAAAAAAATAACAAACATGATGAAAAAATAGCATCTGCAAACGTCAAAATGATACAATACATGTCAAAAGTACAAAAAAATAAAAATATTAAGCACATAATAATAAATGTCAAAATATAGGTAGGTACACAATCATGTCAAATGCAGGTAGTTAATAAAATTATAATTTAATCTATGTCACATTACATGGTTATGTCAAAAATTCATCAAGCTTCGCAAGCAGCAAGCATTCAGTAAGCTTAGCTTACTTAGCTAAGCTTTGTCATAGTATGGTCGGTTTTGAATTGTCGACCCAAACAAGTAGGTAAAACAAAATTACTGTCAAATTTACTACTATACTGCAGTATTCATGGTCAGTTTTGCATTTTATTTTACTACAAAAATATGGAACAGTTTTGATATTCCAGTTTGGTTTTATTTTAAAATTGGCCGATCAAAAACCAGTAGGTAAGCTATATTTTTTTTACGCTTTTTTGAACACTAGCTAGAAATTGAACGCAGGTTCAAAAGCTATTTCGGAAAATTCAAAATATACGTAACTTTTGCTATAGAATGGTGTATAAAATAATACTTTTGCAGCCTGGCGTGTTCCCACTACTGGGATACAAGCCTCTGTTCTGTAAAAAGGCCAGTCCACTCCCGTACTCCACTACGTGGGCCCAGTTAAATTTAATGAATGTCACAAGTATTTGAACTTTTGGTTCTGGAACGTTTCTCTTTTGTTTTGTGAGCAGTAGCGATGTTAGTCGGGTCCGTGGCTAAAGAGCCGTGGCTTAGACCCCCAGTGGTCGAGGCACCCGTGGCCGACGCCCCCGATTCGATTAATTTGTTTTTTGATTCTGGAACGTTTCTCTTTTGTTTTGTGAGCAGTAGCGATGTTAGTCGGGTCCGTGGCTAAAGAGCCGTGGCTTAGACCCCCAGTGGTCGAGGCACCCGTGGCCGACGCCCCCGATTCGATTAATTTGTTTTTTGATTCTGGAATGTTTCTCTTTTGTTTTGTGAGCAGTAGCGATGTTAGTCGGGTCCGTGGCTTAGACCCGCAGTGGTTGAGGCACCCGTGGCCGACGCCCCCGATTCGAATCATTAATTTGTTTTTTGGTTCTGGAACGTTTCTTTTTTGTTTTGTGAGCAGTAGCGATGAAATAAGTCGGGTCGGTAGCTTAGACCCCTAGTGGTTGAGGCACCCATGGCCGACGCCCCCGATTCGATTCATTTGTTTTTTTATTCTTTTTCTCTTAGTACAAAAAGACTTTTTCTCTTAGTACTGTTCATCGGCAGGTACAAAAAAAAAGTTTTCTACCTCAAGGAGCCTGTGGGTGTGGGATCAAAAAAAAGTTTTCGACCTCGAGTCACAGCAACTGGCGTATTTGCATCATCATCATCATAATATCACGCCTGTAATCTTCGAAGGGTTAGGCAGAGGTGTACCTAATTAACAGTAGACTCACATTTCGCCAGAAATATTTATGTCCTATGTAATAGGAGACGAAACTATTGCCATCAACCGTGGCTGCTACTGAAAAATTCCTGATGGAAAAACTTAATAACAATTAGCCCCACCTGGGAATCAAACCCAGTACGTCATGCTCAGCAGTCGTGATTGCGACCACTAGACCAAGGAGGTAATTTTTTATAATAGTTTTTTTTTTTTTTATAAACATATTTTAATTAAAACTGTAAATGCAAAATTAATAGAGCCAATAGATTAAGTTCAAAAATATTTTAGGAGTTATCTAACTCCTTAATCGATATTACACTACACGACACTTATTATGTAGTTGCCCACTTTCATGATGCATTCCTGTTCATGGTCTATTATTCTAATAAATGAAATGGGTGATTAAAATTTGGTTTCATTAATTAACTTCTCTAGAGTATAAAGTACAAGACTTATACGCGTATTAAAATATTCTCTACCCACCCTAGAAGCAACATGTTGATTTTTAGGGTTCCGTACACAAAGGGTAAAAACGGAACCCTATTACTAAGACTTCGCTGTCTGTCCGTCTGTCTGTCACCAGGCTGTATCTCATGAACCGTGACAGCTAGACAGTTGAAATTTTCACAGATGATGTATTTCTGTTGCCGCTATAACAACAAATACTAAAAACAGAATAAAATGAATATTTAAGGGGGGCTCACATACAACAAACGTGATTTTTTTTATAATAATTGGTACGGAACCCTTCGTGCGCGAGTCCGACTCGCACTTGGCCGGTTTTAGTTTTAACAGTACCTACGAGATATTCTCAGTACGAAAAGAAAAGTATTGAAAACCCCCACTATCATTTCCACGATCTAAGATATGAACACCCCAGTTTAATACGTTAACATAACCCCAGCGATACATCATACGAATGTTGGCAAAACATATTTTTTATACGTAAATTACACTCGTGTGTAACCGTCTTGTTCAGTATAACATGATATTTATGTAGCGAGACAGAACAAACATTATTCTTTACTAATAAAGCGTTGAAAAAACCTCCTTTGTTTCCTTTTCTTTTGAATAAAGATGTTCTTTATTTTATGCTCTCCTAGTAAGTTTTCGTTGGTTTGAAAATATTATTGAGTTTGGCGAACTTTTCATACTTTTAAGGTTCCGTACCTCAAAAGGTAAAAAGGAACCCTTATAAGATCCGCAGCCGTGTGGTATCCGGCAGAGTAGAATAGAACCAACCCATTACACTGACGGGTGTCGTATAAGGTGACTAATGTCTGAGGCAGAACACCTTGCGCCTCCGTAGACCTGAGAATGGGCAGCAGCGTTTTCTGTTAGTCTTTCATCACTGCGATCTCCAATCCGCCTGCCAAGCGTGGAGATTACGGCAAATTCCTCCCATCATGGGAGAGGCTTATGTCCAGCAGTGGACGTTAGGGGCTGTTGTAGTAGTAGTTGTAGTAGTTATAAGATCGCTTTCTTGTCCGTCTGTCCGTCTGTCACCACCGATTTTCTCAGGAACGGGTGGACCTAGCAAGTTGAAATTTATACCAGATACTAAATCTATTCGTATATATCTGTCCGTATTAAGTGTGTAAGACTCAAGGTCCTGAGTCAACACGATAAAAAGATATGGGCAAATTTAGATTTTCGCGAAAACTTATAAGTATCAAAAAAAATCGGAATTTACGCTATAGGTTTTCGGTCGAAAACCTATAGGGTAGTTCCTGTTGACCTAGAATCATGAAATTTGGCAAAAAGCAAGGTCTTACAGCACAAGGAAAGGAAACAATCTGAAAACCGTAAATATGTAGTTTAATACCAAAAAAAAAAAAAACAATTCTACTATGAAAAACTTATTATTTGTGGTTGGTGCAATAACCGTTTCTACGGATCGAACAGCAAAGTTAAGTTTGTCCTTTAAAAAGTTTGTACGGAACTTTCGGTGCGCAAGTCCGACTCGCTCTTGGCTGGTTTTTTTTTAAATTCTAATACAGCAGTTCGCCCGCGAATCCCAATCCACAAAAATTGTGATAGCTCGTCAAATATGCATGATATAAATATAATTAATAGCCTATAACATCCACGTATAATGTAGCTTTCTGTCAGTGAAAGATAAAATAAAGAGATTTTAAGAAATTGATCATTAGTTCCGGAGATTACTCCCTACATACAAAATAGTTTTACCTCTTTTTAATTATTATAATATACAGGGTGTAAACAACCTCATTTTCTATACATCAAACTAAGTAACTTTACGCAAAAATTATTGCTGGGAAATGACTTTTTTTTTTGGGGTGAAAAATCATGTTTTGTTGTAGAACTCAATGGAATGCACTCAAAACATTGTGCTGATGGATGGATTGAATAGTACGGGGGTCGTGGAGGTGTTTAAAGTAAATATCTCACAGTAAAAAAAACTTGTCAAAAAGTTGGAAGTTTGACCCCTAATATCTCCGTAACTAGAAGGTTCCCAGGTATGGTGTAGAACAAAAAAATCATTGTAATGACGGGGAAAACAAGTGCCTTTCGGCTTCGTTAACAGGTGTTTACACCCTTTAGATATAAAATCACGTGTCACTATGTAAGTAAGTACACGCTAATCGACGTAACTACCCAACCAACCGATTTCAATGAAATCGGCTTGAAATATGGGATAGGACAAGATAGTTTCTATAGTCATAAAAATAAAAAATAAAAAAACCCATTTACGAGATATTTCAACCATAAAAAACACGTCACATTTTAGTTGACCACGATTGACTAGACTCGTAGCACCGCAGTTATCGGATACGACAGCGTAGCACGCGTAGCAATCGTAGCGCTCACAACAACTACGCCGCGCCGTAGCCAGCTTCTACGAATGACCGTTTGGTATTATAATATTATTTTTCTTATACTTTGAGTCTAATCTAAATTTTTACCAAAACAGAACTATAAAAGAAAGCCAGATCAAAATAATTTGAGTTTTAACTATTGAATAACAAAATATTCTTTGGTTTAAATGATCTCAATTAGGGCATTAAAACATTCTGACTCGAAATCCTAAACTACATTATTAAATTCTCAAAATCCTTCATAATTTTACTTAAGTTTCAATTAATTCGGATTTAGAGCAGTTAAAAAAAAAAACAACTGAAAAGTTGTGTGAAAAACCTTATTAATTAAAAAAACCGGCCAAGTCCGAGTCGGACTCGCGCACGAAGGGTTTCGTACCATTATCTATACATTAGACAAAACGTTCGCAAAAAATCACGTTTGTTGTATGGGAGCCCCCCTTAAATATTAATTTTATTCTGTTTTTAGTATTTGTTGTTATAGCGGCAACATAAATACATCATCTGTGAAAATTTCAACTGTCTAGCTGTCACGGTTCATGAGATACAGCCTGGTGACAGACAGACGGACAGACGGACAGACGGACAGACAACGAAGTCTTAGTAATAGGGTTCCGTTTTTACCCTTTGGGTACGGAACCCTAAAAACCACCACCACCACCATATTTATTAAAAAAAAACGATAATCAATAAAAAAAGTCAGTTTTCTTTTAAACTGGATGGGTTAGACTGAATTAAATTGTTTTTACCAGTAAATGTACTGCTGCATGTACTAGCTTCTCGTGTATTTCAATAATTTAGAAATTAATTACTTTATAACTATGGTATATCAATTTGAGTTTTTAAAGTGTACTCTGCTGTGAAACGGGCTACAAAACACGTTTTATATTTTTGTCTATAGACATATTAGCGTTTTATCTGTCAATCTAGATGATAAAATAACGTATTAATGTCAAAAACCCATCATAATAGAAACAACATACTTCTAGGCTAAAAGAAAGGCAAAAACAAATATCATATTTAAAATATAAAAACTTCATCATATTTACAAGTTGCGACTTTCATTCAACGCTATATGGCAAGTTTTAACAAAAAAGAAAAGAAAACAAATTGCACTATTTTCCTTAGTAGGCTATTGGGAACCGTGCCCCGGTACTTCCGGCTCATATTAAAACAGTTATCGTACAATCTTAACTGCCCTATACTCGAAACTATAGCGTCCGCTGAAAATGATATACTTACCTACAATCTCCACACAAAACCCACCCTAACACTTCCAAGATAAGGTTCAATTTTCAATACAAACACCGCGACACAGAAATACCCTATTATTTCTCATTATTAATTTGATAAGAAAAATTTCCCGTATGTGAATGGAATTTTCAACTTTATACTTTGCAATATTAGGAGTAATTTTGTTTGAGGAGTTAAACCGAAGTGTTTCGTAATCGGCTGATACAGTGCTGTATTTAAATGGTCGTTGTAAATACAGATAGGGTTTTCATAGGCATCTCTTTGTCGTTTGGAACAATGAAAAACACTGGCCTCTTTTGGTTAAGCCAGCTGTTAAAAACGTGGCCTAATGACAGGCTGGACCGACCCCAATATGGGGACACTTCATTATCCGATGGTTTTTTGTTTTGTCACAAAGACGGGAGATATACAATACGGATTTTTGCCGAATGTCACTGTGTATCGTATTTATGAAATGATGTGTCGTTTTCCGAAGGTTGGGCACGTAAATGTGGGATAAACGATATGATTGATGTGTTAATAATGTAGGATACATAAGTGGGGCGTAGAATCAATAATATTCTAGAACGAAATAATGTCGATTGTATCTACAGCGTGTTTCAATATTGTATTGTTATATTTTATGCCTGACGAGTTGTGGGCCTAAATAACTGACATAGCCAGAAGGCGACGCGGTAGACCTCACAGGAGATGGCGGGACGAGTTGGGTATAACCAACGGTCAGTGGTTTACATTAGCCCTAAATCGAAAGATTCGGAAGTAATGGGGATATCCCCAGTTGAGAGCCTAAATAACTGACATAGCCAGAAGGCGACGCGGTAGACCTCACAGGAGATGGCGGGACGAGCTGATAAAACCAACAATCAGTGGTTTACAGTAGCCCTAAATTGAAAGATTTGGAAGTCATGGGGATATCCCCAGTTGTGAGCCTAAATAACTGACATAGCCAGAAGGCGACGCGATAGACCTCACAGGAGATGGCGGGACGAGCTGATAAAACCAACAATCAGTGGTTTACATTAGCCATAAATTGAAAGATTTGGAAGTCATGGGGATATCCCCAGTTGTGAGCCTAAATAACTGACATAGCCAGAAGGCGACGCGGTAGACCTCACAGGAGATGGCGGGACGAGTTGGGTATAACCAACGGTCAGTGGTTTACATTAGCCCTAAATCGAAAGATTCGGAAGTAATGGGGATATCCCCAGTTGTGAGCCTAAATAACTGACATAGCCAGAAGGCGACGCGGTAGACCTCACAGGAGATGGCGGGACGAGCTGATAAAACCAACAATCAGTGGTTTACAGTAGCCCTAAATTGAAAGATTTGGAAGTCATGGGGATATCCCCAGTTGTGAGCCTAAATAACTGACATAGCCAGAAGGCGACGCGATAGACCTCACAGGAGATGGCGGGACGAGCTGATAAAACCAACAATCAGTGGTTTACATTAGCCCTAAATTGAAAGATTTGGAAGTCATGGGGATATCCCCAGTTGTGAGCCTAAATAACTGACATAGTCAGAAGGCGACGCGGTAGACCTCACAGGAGATGGCGGGACGAGTTGGGTATAACCAACGGTCAGTGGTTTACATTAGCCCTAAATCGAAAGATTCGGAAGTCATGGGGATATCCCCAGTTGTGAGCCTAAATAACTGACATAACCACAAGGCGACGCGGCAGACCTCACAGGAGATGGCGGGACGAGCTGATAAAATCAACAATCAGTGATTTACATTAGCTCTAAATCGAAAGATTTGGAAGTCATGGGGATATCCCCAGTTGTGAGCCTAAATAACTGACATAGCCAGAAGGCGACGCGGTAGACCTCACAGGAGATGGCGGGATGAGCTGGGTAGAACCAACGATCAGTGGTTTACATCTGCCTTAAATCATCATCATCATATAATCTTTCAATCGTTTGACTAATGACCTGGAATATCAGTAACAGTATATTTTAGGACGGCAACGGTTCCGTGGAGAAAGTTGTTCAGTCTGTAGCACGCACTCAAATACACGCTGTATAAGAAGCCACCACAGATGTGTAGGTAGAAACAAAATCTATTTTTTATGTATGACATTACTATTTTATGCGATCATAAAAATATAAATGTTGTATTTCGTCTAGAAAATTCCACAGTCTTCGTTAACAATTAATTACATTCTAAAGAACATTATGTATACAAACAGGAAACGTTTGCTATCACATAACATGGATAATTATTATGAAAATCTTTCCTTAGGGAAATGTTTGAAAATCTGAACAATAACAATTTCCAAATAAGACCAATTAATTTTGAAAGTTGATCAAGGCACATAAAATATTTTTACATTCAGATAAAAAAATAACAAGAATCAACTTTACTTATGGTATGATGGAGTTTCTTGCCTGTTCTCCATAGAGATCTACGCTAGGGAATCGGCAACTACAATACTTTCACAGTTTTTAAGTCTTGTGACTGGGACTGTTTCATCTTTGTTTCGACAATTCAAAAGTGCCTGTAACTGGCTTTCTTGAAATAAATGCTTTGATTTTGATTTTGAGGGCAATTATTTTCTAAGCGTTTCATATTTCTACAGCGATTTGACACACATTTTTGGTAGACATTATGGACTTTTCTACCACCCATTATTTGATATAACGTCACATTACCTAGCTCTTCTCCTATAAAAAACAAACAAAAGCTGATCTAACTACATAAAGTAACGTTTCATCACCCCACACGATTTTTATACGAACCCTTTTACTTTTACGGCGTGATAAGCCACCATAAGCCTGTATTTGTATTCACTCGAAAATCTTGCAAACAAAAATAAAACATTAATGGGACAGCGTAAAAAAAGAACGCGCTAATTCTCGGCCTATATTGGGACAAACAATCCGTCAAGCGTACATCACAGTGTGGGTAGGTACGTAAAATCACGTACCAAAAAGGTGGAATACCTTTTTCTACTCTGAAAAAAGCAAACAGTAAAGTTTTGGTTGAGTGTCTCTCTGTCATTTTAAATGTTCTGTGGTTTTATATACAATGTCGCCGTACCTTTGTTGGGGACAGTTCGTAATTTGAAATTTGCGTGTGGACTCGTAAAGGGAATGTTTTTTTTTTTTAGTTTTATGATGCGAGCACTTAGAACTCTTTGTTGTTAAACACGATGGTTTTTTTTTGTATTTCTAAGTACTTTGGTGTTAAAAGAGTTATTTTAAATTAAATATGTACGCGTTGACTAGATTTGTTCGTTTTTTGTGAACTTTAAAAGGAGCTTGTTTAGTTTGTTTTAATTATGTTAACTTGTTTTAGATTTTCAACTTAAAATAGAGTATTTTAGTCAAAGCTAAATTAGGCACACCAAAATGTAAAGAAAAACTATTATAATTTTCTAAATAACAAAGCTTTATTTGACCTTTTATTTATTTATTTAAACTTCATGTACAGTCGTGGTATTTTCCGCCTGATCAGTTAAAAATGTTTTCGCTTAAATCATGCGGAGCCGCCGAGCCACGCCCCCTTAGAATTTAAGCCTATTAGGAAAGTTTCAACTTTGGCGCGCAAACTAACAATAACTCTCGTTTGGCGTACGTCGTCAGTGCGCTCGGACGATTGTTATCTTTTCATTCATTATTACTATAGGTACAAAGTGAACGGGGCGGGGCTAGAGAGCGTTTCTATGTTGTAAATGCAAGCAAAAATTAGCTTAGTGTTGATCAGGCGGGAGTGTCCTCGATAGTACAAGAGTGGTACGCGAGTAGGGTTGCACGACATTGGTCAAGTCTGATATTCGTCAAATCGGCAATTCGTCAAATTTGATATTGGTCAAAGCTGTAGTTCGTCAAATCGTCTGTTTGTCCAATTATAAAATTTGCCAAATACGCTATTGGTCAAGTCCATGTACAGTCAATGAAAACATGCAACCTCACGAGTAATAGAGCAGTATGGAAGAAGAAGACATATATGCTACGTCGAGCCCAAATTAATTGGGATAAGGGCAAGAGAATGATGATAATGCTACAAGAGAATGATGCCAATGCCACAAGAGAATGATGATAATGCCACAAGAGAATGATGATAATGCCACAAGAGAATGATGATAATGCCACAAGATAATTTATGATAATTTATGATAATGCCACAAGAGAATAATGATAATGCCACAAGAGAATGATGATAATGCCACAAGAAAATGATGATAATGCCTCAAGATAATGATGATAATGCCACAAGAGAATGATGATAATGCCACAAAACAATGATGATAATGCCACAAGACACTACCAGTAAATTTTTGAATCAAATAGGATATTTTACACTTTCTTCACAATAGAAAAGCCCATCAAATTCACCAGAAATTATCAAACAATCAATACGTCCCGTATGTCGGCCCATTAAAATTCAGTTACCGTTTCACAGTCGGATATTGTGGCAGAACTTGTTTGTCACGGACAGTCACTTGAGTTCGTCACGTCACCAGCGTGTAGCGAGTGACGAAATTGGTTTTAATGGCCCCACTCTACGCCGTCTTGGGGAAATTAACTGGTATTTAAATGAGAACGATTTTCTTTTGTTTGAACTGTTAAAAGTTTTAGTTAATTGCCGTCGATTTACGTATATCTGTAATTAAATAAACACCTTTGTTTGACTAATAACAGTTTTGTGTGTTTATTTTCAGTATGTGAAAAACACGGGCACAGATTCCCACAGACTACAAAGAATTTCTTAGTGTGAATTGAATTCTGCCTAGTTTGAACATGTGTCAGTGATGAATGAAGTTTGACGTTGGCACGTTCCGAATGCAAGCCGAATATGTGTAGTAATTGCTTCGGAATTCTTGTTGTTAAATACATACTGCCTTATCGAATGGGCCAGACCGAACAAGTGTAGCACCCGTTACTTCAAAAGATGTTTGCCGTCTGTCAATTAATCAGTCAGACATCTACAAAAAAATAATACAATTAATTCACGTAACGTCACGCCTATAATCCCCGAAGAATTAGGTGGAAGTATACCTAATAGTATATCCACAATTCGCACGTTTTGTTTAAGTCCCATGTAATAGAGGGTGAACCTATTGCCATCAACCGGTCTCAAATCCAGACTCCGTGGCTGTTGCTGAAAAATTCTTGATGGAAATACCCAATAACCTTCAACTGAACTTCATAACAACAAATGGTCACGATCTACAGACTGCAGGCAGTAAAAATGGCGATGCCAAGTCTACATCCACGACTAACAAAACGACTGCCCAGCCTAAGTGGAAATAACCTCACAATAATAATAGGGACAATAACGGGCCATTGCCCCCTCAACAAACATCTCTTTAACATAGGCGCCACGGACAGCCCACTCTGCAGGGGCTGCTTTGACGCCGAAGAATCAGCTGCCCACGTCATCCTGGAATGCGAGGCCGTGGCTACCCAACGCAAACAAATCCTTGGAACGGTGAGGTCGCTCCGTAAAGCCTGTGAAGCTACCAGGAAACTTCTGTGTTTCTGGGCGGAGCTAGGCTGGCTAACTTAGCCAGGACACCTACGCACAACGGACCGAATGAGTTTAAATGCGGAAAATAGAGTCCCTACTCTACTCTACTCTACTACCCAATAACGCTTTGTTCGACCTGGAACTCGAACCCAGAATCTTTTGCTCAGTAGTCGCACTTGCAACCACTAGACCAACCAGGCGAGATTCCAGGTAAATAAATCTAAAATTCATCAATGATAAATAACTAAGTAAAAGAGCAGAAACAACACAAACAGGTCCCCGCAAGTCAAGGCAAGCTAAAACACGAATGCACTTAATTGGATTTCTCTTGCAGAAAATAAACGAGATTGCATTTCTTTCTGTAGGTACCTACAGTACATAGAACAAGAGCCAGGCATATTGTTTTCCCATTATAAGAATAAGCGATTCTTGCAAAGTTTGTTTTCATTTAGACTTAATTTGAAAAATGACATTTACAAGCATTTGAATGATAACTGTTATTATGTTATACTCTTTTTACGACGTTTTCAAAAATCTCTAATTTTTTAAAAAAAAACGTGTACTCTCTTGATGGGCCAATACAAAGAGCATACATAAAGGGTGTAAAATATCTCTTAACGAAGCCGAAAGGCACTTATTCTCCTCGTCATTGCGATCATGTTTTTGTTCTACATCATACCTGGGAACCTTCTAGTTACGGAATTATTGGGGGTCAAAGTTCCACAAGATTGAGGAGCTCGTGGCTAAATAATAACAGCCGCTCGGATCAATCGTTAGGTTAAGCCGTGCTTGCCTAGGTTGGTCTGTGGATGGGTGACCACCCATTACATACCGAGTTTCCTCCGTGCGTCGGAAAGCACGTTAAGCGGTTGGTCCCGGCTGTCATTTGTAGATCTTTGACAGTCGTTAGGTAGTCAGAGACCCAAAAAGTCTGACAACCAGTCTTACCAAGGGGTATCACCCGGTACTAACTGGGTTGTGGAGGTCAGATAGGCAGTCGCTCCATGTAAAATACTGGTATTCAGCTGCATCCGGTTAGACTGGAAGCCGACCCCAACATAGTTGGGAAAAGGCTAGGCAGGTGATGAAAGTTCCACAAGACTGACAAGTTTTTTTTTTAATACTAGTTTTTAATGTAAGATTTTTACCTTAAATACCTCCACGACCCTCGTACTATTCATCCATCCATCAGCACAATGTTTTGAGTGCGTTACATTGAGTTCTAAAACATGACTTTTCACCTCAAAAAAATAAGTCGTTTACAGCAATAATTTTTGCGTAAAGTTACTTAGTTTGATGTACAGAATGCTTGGTTGACAGCTTCGTGATGAGATCTTTTTCACCCTGTATAATAAAACAGTTTGCCAAAAATCAGTCTATACCAATTGAATATTCATAACCCAATTCTAGAACATCCTCGTCATCAATAACACTTAACCCTGCAAACGCCACTCTAATCTCGAGGATTAAAAAACCGAAACTACACAGATACATTCAAAGGCACACTCGAGATCACAAGCCTTTAAGCGAACATACAAACAGGATTAAGGAAGGGTTAGTTCCGCACAAGTAACCCTCTACCGCCGACAACTTGTACAGACAGGCTCATATCAACTGCGATGATATCAAAGGACGATGATCATGGTCTTTGAGAAGTGTTTCTAACATCTTAACCTGTTATAGTTGGTGTCAGACGCACGGATCTTGTTCTGACAAGCGAGGCATACTTTGTGCAAGATGTGTTTGTGGATTATGTATTTTGGAATTGCGATTTGTGTGTGTGTGTGTGTGTGTGTGTAGAGGAGTTGGTACTGACAATAGTGCCGGCAATGTGTCTCTCAAGTTTTTAAGAGTTTCTTGCTCAGGCCTATTTTGTGCAGTTTTGTAGCGTCGGACTTTGTGCCTCGTAGTAAAACTACAGAAGTAGTTTTATTTACTTCTAGATTTATTCTTCTTCTCAAACTCAAAGCATTTATTTCTATTAGACCATTACGACACTTTTGAATGAAAAAAATACAAAAAAAAAAAAAACTACAGTCCCAGTCACAAGGCATAATAACTTGAGTAAGTACTGTAACAGTAGTTGCCCACTCCCCAGCGGAGAATGCTATGGGTATGGAGAAGAACGGGTCTTTTTCTTGTATTGCTGTATAATCATCAGCCTTGTCTAATCGAAACTACGACTAGAGGCTGATGATTAAAGATTATTCAGCAATACAACAAGAAAAATAATAAAATTAGAAGTATATAAAACTACTTCTGTAGTTTTACTACGAGGTACAACTAACACGAGGTACCTACTCTTAAAACATTCTAGAGTAGGTACACTAGAATGTTTTAAGTTCCAAAGTAAGTACCACTAGAGACATAAATGAGCAGTGATAACCGTAATGATTACAGTCTGAAATTCAAGTTTTAGAGCGTCAATTAAAGTCATGTTATTCTATGTATGTAAATTCTCAAAAACAAATTAAGGAACATATCCTTGCTGCAAACGAATTAGTTGATAGCGGTAATAGTAATGCATACTGTGTAGACACGATGACCTTCAACAACACTCAATGTACATCACAAAGTGAATCCAGCCCGGACACTCTCCTACCCGAGGTAACGGAGAACCCGACCCGGCTGAGCAGTGTTCCGGACTGTATCTCCATTCAAAATCCACCAGATATTGTACAAGGTTCATCACAGGTAGGTCAAATAGATAGTAGTTCTCCCCCTTCTTGTAATACACACAGTTGTTGCTCCATTTTGTTCTCAGATAGTATAGGAAAAGGGTTAGGCAAGTTAATTAGTAACAATCTGAGTCATTCTTCTCTAAATTATTGTACTCCTCAGGCTTCTTACAACCAGATAATAACATCAATAACTCGGAAGGAATTTGATCCTAATACCATTATAACTGTACTTGTAGGTAACAGTTCTAACGTTAAACTTGATGATATCACGGACAATGTCACTCAACTATTAAAACTAAATTGTAAGAGAGTAATTCTGTGCTCGTTCCCGTACTTTACGAAATTGTCTAGCAAGCAAAACCATAATATCCATGCCTTAAATAATCATTTGCATTTTCTAGTTAGTCACTATAGTGACAGGTTGACATTTTTCGACACTAACAGTTTCGTTCAGAAATTGAAGTCAACCAGAAAACATGCGTACTTGCCTATTAGTTTTAGACGTCAAATAGCTCGGCTATTAGCTTTTAATATAAACTCAGACATATGTGGTATGTCGCAGTTTTTTGTAAATAGGTCTACGGAAATTAGTAATTATACTAATTGTAATTATACAAATAGTATTAGCTTAGATTTAAACTAGTCACTAAGACAATAGAAGGTACGAGTGACAATTTAGTTAATCTCGTCAACTTCGAGGTATCTTCTAGCTCTCAATCAAATAACTGTAAAAAAGGGGCTGAGCAGAATTCCTTAAAATTGTTTCACCAGAATATTCAGGGACTTTCTTCCAAAGAACTAGAAATAGAACTATTTTTAGAAAAAACTAAGTTTGATATTATCTGTTTTACTGAACATTGGATGAAAGATTATGAAGTAATGCAAATAAATTATGAGAATTACAATGTGAGCAGTTGCTTTAACCGAAAATCTAAGATGCGTGGGGGTTCATTAATCCTAGTAAAAAATTGTATTAAATCTAAGTCTCGTAATGATATAGTCGATCTATCGGTTGAACATAGCATTGAATTGTCTTGTGTTGAGCTAGATAAGCATGTAATAGTGTGCGTTTACAGACCCCCTAATTACCTGAACTATTCTATCTTTGAGTCAGTAATGGAAGATGCTTTGGCAAAACTTGTAACTGGTAATAAACCAATAATTATCTGTGGTGACTTTAATGTCAATATCATAGAGAATAATGTGAATAGCAGTAGATTCTTAAGTCTCTTTAAATCATTTAACTTGTCAAATGTGTTTTCAGAACCAACTCGAATTACTACAAATACTGCTACATGTATCGATAATGTTTTTTGTTGCTGCGATTACATAAATAAATCCATCGTAAATTACCTGCCTTCAGATCATAGTGGTCAGACGGTTACATTCGCGTACAATAGACAATTACAAAGAATTCAGATACAAACTAGACAAATAACACCCAGCAATCTAGACAAATTTAATAATAATTTAATTAGCAAGTTAGGTATACCGGGTCATATTAGAAACAATGCAAATGTATTTTATGAAGAATTCTTTTCGGTAGTGCACACCGAATTTAATAATACTTTAAAAAAGAAATCTAAAACTATTGGCCCAAAGTTTATTTTCAGTGACTGGGCAACACAGGGTATTCGGAAAAGTAGGGAACGATTGTTTGAGCTGTACGGCCTTAAGCCTTATATCAACACTGAAGCTTTTAATAAATATGTTGCTACTTACTCGAAAATTTTTAAAAACACTTGCAAGGTAGCCAAATCCTTATTCATTAGCAACAAGATTAAATCAGCCGACAACAAAATAAAAACGGTTTGGAAAATCATCAACAGTGAAACAAATAGAAATAAAAAACAAGGTATTGACTTCACACTAGAGACATCGCGTGGCCTTGTGAGCTCCAACAATGAAGTTGCTCAAGAATTTGTAAATTTCTTTACCAGTATCCCACTTAAAACTACAGAAACCTTAAATTCCTCTCCCTTGCTCTCTATTGATTTATTGAAAGCGAACGTTTCAGCCTGTCCAAATGAATTTAAATTTCAGCATATAAACCCCATAACAGTCATAAAAGGTTTTAAGCAAATCAAGGTCAAATTAACGGAAGATCTATGGGGTATGTCTATCAAAGCTTGTACCTCAATTATTGAGACTGTAGCGCCGTATTTAGCCTCAATATTTAATTTGTGCGTGGATCAAGGGGTCTTCCCGGATCTAATGAAATTCAGTAAGGTAATACCGCTTTTTAAATCCGGGGACAGTAAAGACACCAATAACTATAGGCCCGTATCCGTGTTGCCGGTTTTCAGCAAGGTGTTTGAAAAGATAATGCTCAATCAAATGCTTAACCATTTTAACACTAATAAAATATTACACGAGCAACAGTATGGTTTCACCAAAGGACGTTGTACAACTGACGCCGGTGTCACTTTATTAAAACACATATTTACTGCGTGGGAAGAGGCACAAGATGCCATAGGAATCTTTTGTGACCTTTCGAAGGCATTTGATTGCGTAAATCACGAAACCCTGATCTTGAAACTTCAGCATTACGGTTTAGGTAAACTTGCGCTCAGTTTAATAAAATCGTATTTGAATGATAGACAGCAGCAGGTACAAATAAATGGAGTAAACTCAATGGGTTTAAAAGTAAAAATGGGTGTACCACAAGGTTCGATATTGGGTCCCTTCCTCTTTTTAGTATATATTAATGACCTACCCCATCTATTTAACAACCATCCGCATATGGTGTTGTTTGCTGACGATACTTCTTTAATATTTAAAATAAACAGACGTGCCACTAATCTTGATGACGTAAATAACGCCCTACTGCAGGTCCACGATTGGTTTACCGCTAATAATTTAGTACTAAATGGGAAAAAAACTAAATGCATTAGATTTGCTCTACCAAATGTCAAAAGTAGTGATTGTGACATAATATTGAATCAAGAGAAACTAGAATTTGTCGATAAAACGGTTTTCTTGGGAATCACGCTCGACTCAAGGTTACAATGGGGTCCTCATCTAACATCTCTTGCAGGACGGCTAAGCTCAGCAGCATATGCTGTTAGAAAAATCCGTCAATTTACTGATGTTGATACCGCGAGGCTGGTCTATTTTAGTTATTTTCATAGTATTATGTCATACGGTATTTTACTATGGGGACGGGCTGCAGACATCGAGTCTATATTTATTCTGCAGAAAAGAGCCATCAGAGCCATTTATGAATTACGTAGACGCGATTCTCTAAGAGAACTGTTTAAGGAAATTAATATCATGACAGTACCTTGTCAATACATCTATGAAAACATCATGTACGTTAGAAAAAATCGGCATTTATTCAGTAAGAGAGGGGACAGACACCACTATAACACTAGAAATAGGGACCAACTAGTTCAGCCAGGTTTCAGGCTTGCTAAAGTGGATTCATCTTTCATGGGGTACTGTTTGAAATGTTACAATAAAATACCTCCCCACATTCTTCAACTGAATGAGACGAAATTTAAATCTTGTATAAAACGCACACTATGTAGGCAAGCATATTATAAGTTGGGGGATTACATTGATGATAAAAATGCTTGGCTAAATGCTGGTCCTGCTCCACAACCATAGGTGGGGGGGAGGGGGGCAAACTAATTGTTTGTACTGGACGGGCATTATTTGAGTCCATCGACACGTAAAGAAGAAGATGAAGAATTGATTCCCATGTTAATGTATTGTGGAAGCTGCAGAAGATTGTAAAAATATACTTGCATTGTATAGATTCCAGTTCTTAGTATTATATAATTGCATAGCACATGTGTGAGTACTTTGTACTGTTCAGCCACCATTTACATTTATTTATCTTTCATTGACTTGAATATGCCTTGGTGACTGAGAGAATGTCATGCTCACTTAAATGTCTCGCTGATGGTGGCGGGTGTGTCGGGTCATTTAGTTCCCTTCAATATGATTGAGTTGAATGGCGCCGGTACATGCGTCATGTCTGTGAACGGGCGCTGTCAGTTGGGACTGGTCATCTCTTAGCTGCCAAGGTTCATTTTAATTACTTTATTCATACATTTTTTAATCTAATCTTTCACTCTGGATGCTCTTAGTGTGCACGTCTTTCTACATCGTTCTCACATTTATGTATAATCTCAAAATTAATGATGTAACCAAGATTTTGTAACAATATTTTGATTTTAAAAGAGTGTCCATGGAGTTTCTTGCCCATTCTTCTCCATAGAGATCTACGCTAGGGAATGGGCAACTACAGTACTTTCTCAAGTTATTATGCCTTGTGACTGGGACTGTAGCTTTGATTTTCTTTTTTGTATTTTTGACTTTCAAAAGTGCCGTAATGGTCTAATTGAAATAAATGCTTTGAGTTTGAGTTTTTGAGTTTTGAACCCAGTCTACCCCAACTAATAATTTGAACTCGGTGCTAACTTCATAGTGTACTTTATTTCTTCATCATTGCTCTCATACCATAATATTATCAAAAACGCTTCCAAAATGTTAGGATTTGTACAACGCAATACCAAGGGTTTCAAACAGCACTAAAATATTGCTGTATAATAGCCTTGTCCGGAGCATACTGAAGTATTGTAGTGTTGTATGGAGACCATATTACGCTACTAATAAACTTCTCTTAGAAAGGGTCCAGAAACGATTGTTATGGCACCTTGCTTTTTCCAAAGGGAAAAGCAAGCAGCTGCCGTCCTATCTGTCCCGTCTGCAAACTTTCTAAATGCTCTTATTAACGACTCGAAGAGAAGTTATGGATGCCCATGCCTGTTTCTATACAAACTTCTCAGAAAGCAAATAGACTGTTCACAGTTACTAGGTCTCCTCAAGTTTCGTGCCCCAGCCCGCTTATCCTAGAAATCCCATCACTCCGCTTTACCCGCCATTGCGTAGAACAGTCCTGGGTGCTAACTCACCAATACCGCGAATGTGCAAAATCTTAAACAGCAGCTAATTGACGTTCACCACGATACCATAGGAAAATTCAGCAAAGTAATTATTGAATGCTGTTCCCACAACTATAGGATTTGAATTTGAATTGCCAATTTTATAATTAATTACCTGTTAAACGTTAATTAATTTTAAATAATGTATTAATTTATAGACCAAATATTTAATCTTAGTTTAATTTAATTTATTTATCTGTTATTTTGTTTTTATTACTATCAATAAATTTAATTCCGCTATACAATACAAATTAATACAATACAATAATTTGATCTTGATTTTTTTGTTAGTTTCTCGATCTATTTTGTTTTACGCTAGTTTTATCATTCCTTATTCACAATTAATTGTAATAATATTTAATGTATATTGTAATTTAATAATATTTGATGTATATTGTAATTTAAATAAAATAAAATAGAGCATGCGGTGTTAGCCTGTAAATAATTGTTGCACTTATAAATGTATATCGTGTACTTTTAAATGAAATGTAATGTGTAGACAATTGTAGGCTAACCTTAATAAATAAATAAAAATAAATAACAGTGATCGAAAACATCGAAAGTAAGTCGGCATGTTTTATAACAAAAAAATCGCATACATGTGACAAGAATAAAGCCCATGATCTTGAAGAGAGGAGTATTGTGTCCCAGCATGCATTTAAACGTTACCATTCGTAGTAATTACAACAACAGCCCATAACGTCCACTGCTGGACATAAGCCTCTCCCATGATGGGAGGAATTTGCCGTAATCTCCACGCTTGGCAGGCGGATTGGAGATCGCAGTGATGAAAGACTAACAGAAAACGCTGCTGCTAATTCTCTGGTCTACGAAAGCGCAAGGTGTTCTGCCTCAGACATTAGTCGCCTTATACGACACCCGAGTGGAATGGGTTGGTTCTATTCTACTCTGCCGGATACTACACGGCTTCGTAGTTATTATTCTAGAACAAGTTCTGTCTATCAATTCTGATTCAAAGGAAAAATCATTTTTGAGTTAAACGAAAGAGATTCTGTTGCAAGTATTTGCTTTGATTACTAGTAATTAAAAGCGTTCTTTGAAAACTGATCAATTGCTCGCATATCAAAAGTTCAATTAAAGTTACTTTACCCAGAATCTTTTAAAGCAATGAACGTTCCTACTGAAAACTGAATACTGAATATACCTACAGCAAAAAAAAATAGAGCAATGTGTTATTCTTGCGTCAAATTGGGCTCAGCTGGCTCTTTTTCAGTCCTAGTTCCCTAATAGTTCTGTTAAAGTATTAAAATACAGCATAAAGTAAACCGGTAAAGTCTTTTGCACAAGTTACCACATCCATATTCCTCCTCGTTTTTGTTTCCGTTTCCTGCGCGAACCTCACTAGCGCGCACACACACATAGACATTTCTCGTTCAAACACCAAATCAAAACGGTGGCACGCGAGGCGGCTCCGTGAAAGCCTAAAAAAACACAAGAAACCCTCAAGATAATTGTGAGATTAATAATCAAGGGACGTCCCTGACTATAAACGTAGTGCATGGTGGAAGAAAATCGAGTGTGAAGTGAATAAGTGTGCAGCACTCCACGGTCACATGAGTACCCACATCATTTCCTTCGTTCCCCTTGTTGTAAGACTATTTTTCCGGTGGGTTTTACAGTCATTTTATCGAAGGGATAGAACTACAACAAGTTCTATATGTATGTTCTCAATACATAAATGTATAATTTTGAAGACTGCGTTTTATTTTATCGTAACCATAAAAAAAAACACAAGGTATATTCCTCGATGATGAAGACTGACTGTTTTCATATTTATTTCACTTGTTATTTCGAAGATTAAGATTGAAAGTGCATTACGCAATTGGGATGCTATAAGGTATAAAAGTGGTATGGTATGGTCCATTTAAAAGTAATTGTACTAAAATATCACGCTGATATTAATGTTCTATCATTCGCCAAACAATTTAATATTATTTCCCTAAAACACACACTAGAGATAAACCACAATAATGGTACCACAATCGTACAAAATGACAACGGCAATATTAATGTTGCGGTAATATTACTTATTGACAGCGCGATCTCGAAATAGTCATGATTTTCAGACATTCTGAATATATTGGAATCAAAATGTTGGATTTATAACGTCAATTGAATTGCATTTGTCTGTTTCGTAGAACATTGTTAGTAGGTAATAATGGGAAGTGAATATAATAAATTGGAAGATAGGCGCAACCTCGCCCTGGTAAAATATGGTTTTATGATTTTTCGTGGTATGCTGAATAATCCACAAATATTGGAATCGTTAGGATTGGTCGTTCCAAACAGGAGGCTACGGTTGGGACCAAGGGAGGGGCTTTTTAAAGTCCCGGCAACCCGTACAAACTTATTAAAGTTTGCACCAGAGTTTCGTGCAGTAAGAATACTTAATAATGTCTCTCGGCGTTTAGACATATTTTCTTGCTCTTTGGCGGAATTCCATAGGGTGGCACTTAGTTTGTTGTCCACTGTGTAATTTCTGTACCCAGACCTGTTACTTGAGACTGAATAATTAGCAATTTATGACTACTTTTGTTAGCTTGGGTTTTACCTGATAAAACAAATGTATGTGTTAATGAATAAAATAAATAAATAAATGAATAATTTTGCACAATAATTGTTCAATAGAAATTTGAGTGTTTATGGGGTTTCGTAATCAACGGGACCCTATTACTAAGCCTCCGCTGTCTGTCCGTCCGTTTGTCTGTCCGTGGGCTGTATCTCATGATCCGCAATAGGTAAACGGTTGAGTTTTTCACTGATTATGTATTTCTGTTGCCGCTATAAAAACAAACACACAAATAATCATTAAAAATTTAAGGAGGCTACCCTACTACAATGGTAAGGAACCCTTCATGCGCAAGTCCGACTAGCACTTGGCCGGTTTTTAACATACATCTTCATTTGGATCAAGAAGTCGACTAGGTACACAAAACTAAAACACATTGACCGACTACTGTATTGCGGGAGCTGCCCTGACGTTTACTCCGAGCTTACTTACTGCTGCCCTTGACGTTTTACTCGGAGCTCACCGGCTACTGTATTGCGGGAGCTGCCCTGACGTTTACTCGGAGCTTACTTACTGCTGCCCTTGCAAGACGTTTTACTCGGAGCTCACCGACTACTGTATTGCGGGAGCTGCCCTGGCGTTTACTCGGAGTTTATTGACTGCTTGAGTGTTCTGGTTCTGACTTAACCCCTCTTTTCTTCCTTCCCTTTAAAACTCCTTAAGTAGGTATTTCAAGTACGAAACCTTCTTCAGATACGGGAAGCTGAAGTTTAGAAGCGGGCAGAAAAAAGTATTATATAGTTAGTCTATATAACTCTTAACTTCTCCATAAGTCTTCATACAACACGCTCCACACTTAAGAAAAAACACACCGCATAACATACGTTTAAATATTTACACCACAAATCACCCTTAAAACCTTCCTTCCACAGCTTACACAAAAAAGGGAACTTCTAACACCACGTGTTGTTGGCAACTTAACTAAAACGTTGGCAAAATACGAGATTGTTGAATAAGAAAACGCGTTGAGGACTGGCCATTACGTCCAAAGGTGAGCTCCCACAAAATTGGGCCACAGCCCCACAGGTCGGCTGCCCGCAAATTCTATAACTAACCATAAGGAGGGGAACGAATTACTGACTAACGAGCGACACTCAAACAAGTTTATCAAGAAAGTTGGGATCGTAAAATTAAAGGTCCTTCGGTTGGACGCTTTGGTGACGACTTGACCTCGGCGGTAAGCACAGGTTATGAAAAATGCGCTTTAAAAAAAATACGCTCGAAGGTGTACGTGGGGCGGGGATGTCGTACGATTAACATATTGGGGTCCTGTATTATGATGAAGCGTGCGTTATGGCTTTGCAAAGTACATTTTCTTTTATTCCCGGTGACTGACCCCTATTTTATATTGTTTTCTTCGATTTGACAAAACCTTATATGACCATATCAAAGTCTCGATCCTAGTAATGGTGTACCTATCTCCTTAATTTAATCAAGATCTGTTCCATCATGAGAACATGCAGAGTTATTAGGCATAAAGACATTATTTTTTTCGATTTGACAAAACCATAAATGACCATATCAAAGTCTCGACCCTAGTTATGGTGTACCTATCTCCTTAAGTTAATCAAGATCTGTTCCATCATTAGAACATGCAGAGGTAATAAGCATAAAGACAGAGTTACTTTCACATCCTACTCCTACTAATATTATAAATGTGAAAGATTGTGAGGATGAATGGATATCTGTTACTGTTTCACGTAAAACTACTGATCTGATCTGCATGAAAGATATTTTTTATCCTTGTAGTACAATCCCGTGAGACATTACCGAACTCCACGTAAGTGAAGCCACGGGCATAAGCTAGTTTAGGTTAATTAATTTTTAGTTAATTATTAGTAACGATTTTTCTCTCTTTCGATGCTGCGGTAGCTCATAATATTCGGCACAAATTTGTGGATGTCTCTAACTATTCTCAATCTCATTTTTTCTTTTGTTTCTATTCACATTTTTACAATACTTTTCAAATCATTTTTTTTTCATCTTTTGCTCAGAATAGTTACAGGACTGATGACAATATTTGTGTCACTAATTGTTTAATTTTGTTTTTTTTTTTTAATAATATTTTCTTACCTTTGTAATTTCATTTTTTACCTATTATTTGTGAATATGTGAACATTGTAGCATTTGTAGATTGTGAATGTCTCTAACTATTCTCAATCTCATTTTTTCTTTTCTTTCTATTCTATTTTTTTTTTTATTGACAATATTTGCGTCACTTGTTTAATTTAGTTTTTTTTTTAATAATATTTTCTTACCTTTGTTACCTTTGCTGTCTTATCGTATAACCCGGTACTAACTGGGTTGTGGAGGTCAGATAGGCAGTCGTTCCATGTAAAATACTGGTATTCAGCTGCATCCGGTAAAACTGGAAGCCGACCCCAACAAAGTTGGGAAAAGGCTAGGCAGATGATGATGATGATTTTCTTACCTCTGTATAGATTTTTTTTACCTATTATTTGTGAATGTGTGAACATTGTAGGCTTTGTAGATTTCCCAGATGCTTGTTAACTTTATCTTGTTTTACCGTTTTTGTGTGCTTTATTAACTGACGTCAAATAAAATTTTTTTCTTTCTTTTCTTTCTTTCAACGACCTATTGTCGGGCTTACGCTGTCCCCCCCGTACTAATGCTGTAACATAATAATATTGTAATACCAAATGATTTGAAAAGAGTAACCATGGAGTTTCTTGCCGGTTCTTCTCCATGGGAACGACCAACCCGAACGTTTTTCGACGTTTTTAAGTGCCCAGATATATAATATTTTGATTTTGTTTTTGATGTGCGCACTAGCCAATATGCAATATCAAAAAGCATCCGAATTTCGCTAATTTAATACAATAATTTACCAACATTTTAATACTTGGTTAGAGTCAGTTTATTCGGGTAACCATCGCCATCCATTCAAATTAATTAATCAATAGGTACTATAATAATTACCGTGTCCAGTGATTTTACAATTTACGCATTGCATATTGTTGAAACTCAAGAGCTATAATCATGTAAATGTATGTGGCAATTAAGGTAGTAATTAGTATTAATTTAGATTTGATTTTCGATTGATTCCCGGAAATAAACAATTTTAGGACCAACGGATTATGTTTAACAAATTATATTCTAAAGCCTATTTAATTTCATTATTAGTTTAAGGTTTTCACACATGTTACTATAATCTTTAACTATAACTCATCGATTTTCAAGACAAACTGATACTTACTGACCTAGAACCTGTAACCTCGTAGTCGAGAAACGAACCTCTGAATCAACGTGATTGCTTCCAATAGTGACAAAATAATTAATTTCAGATGGATTATCTTGTCTCCAGTTGCTGGCTTACGCTGTCAATTCTGGCGAGCTCAGAATTTCAATTTATACTGTTATAAATCTTTTCGGAGTATTATTAACGAGAAAATCATTTTTTTATACCATTATTCCATTTTAGAACGCGTATGTACTACTCACTACTCTATTGGAAATTAAATAGGTAGACATATTGACGAGACAACCTAGAAAACGACTTAATTGAGGTTGCCTTCCAGTCTGACCGGATGCAGCTGAAATACCAGTATTTTACATGAGGCAACTGCCTATCTGACTTCTACAACCCAGTTAGTACTGGGTAATATGGTACTCCTTGGTAAGACTGGTTATCAGCTTCGGGCCAAAGACTAACTGTAACGACTTTCAAAGATCTACAAATGACAGCCAGAACCAACGGCTTATCGTATTTTCCGGACCATGGAGGAAATTCGGTACGTAATGATGGTCGACCATCCACAGACCGACCTTGGCAAGCGCGCCTTAACCTTGAAGTTCAACCCGAGTGGCTGTTATTATTTAGCCACGAGCTCCTAGTAGTTAGTATGACATTGGTGGGGATTCTGCTGTGCACATACTAAACTTAATTTAGGTTATTGCTATCTTTTTCTCTCTAATAAAACGAGACAGAGACGGACGTAATTTAGTGCTGTCAAATTTAGTTGGAAGAGAGAAAAGTCTCCATACAAATGAAGGGTGCACGTAAAAACACGTCGACTAAAAACACAGTGAAATGCAAAGCATGAACTAGTTTGCATCTCTAACTTAGTTCATAGCTATAGCCGTCCTTTTCTCACACTGCCTTTTAGTAGAAGATAAATTAAGTTTAGTTTGAGCACAACAGAATCGACACAATTTTAGCGCAAGCCACTTAAATTAAACCAAACAGTTCTAAAATGACTGATGACACTAACTCCCTCTCACCGAAAATTAAATTTAAAACAAGCCGACACTGACACTCTTATGTTAATAAAGTGATGTCGCCATCGAAACCCGGTCGAAAGTCGTGTGAGTGACATATAGTAATGACATCTCGCGTCAAGATCTCACTCCAAGGCAAGCCGGGTTCGAGTGCCCTCGAGTTTACACGTCGCCTCCCTACTCGACTCGGAGAAATTTAATCTGAGTAGGGACAAGAGGAAAATAATCGTATTATATCGTATTTTTGTGACTTACAAGGTCCTCGACAAGTTTTTTGCGAGACCTACCTTTAGTTAAGATGTCGCGATGGGAGTGGGACGGTAAAAACACTGGTCGCTGTATTTTTAAAATGGATTCTTTCATTCTTCTTCTTACAATTTTTTTTTTTTGTGGAGAGATGGCTGTATTAGGTACAGTTTTCGGGCGATATTAGATATGATGCGATGTAAGCCATTGTGTGTGAAATCTGTATTAATATTTTTTTTGACTACTAATGGCTCCCTTCATTTATTATTGTGATGACTTGTCACTAGTATTGCTTTGGAGCATTTAGTTTTTTTCGTATGTGATTTTTAGCTAGCCACTGCAACTTGGATTTAATTACGGGAATTATTAAGTGTTAGTATTGTTAATGAGATCATTTAAAATCTATGTGAAGTGTTATACATATTTAATTTTGGCTACAAACTCAATTAAGCAATTTGAAACGAAGAAAAAGATTAGTGTTTTATTACCAGGTGGCTTATAATGCCCGCCTTAGCAGATTCGTAATAAGTAATATGAATCACATTAAAACTCTTTAAATAGTCACAGGTACAGTTAAAATTGTGAATTTTCAATTTGTGACCATTTCACAAATTGTAACGTAATTCATATTTATATATTTCTCTAAAATTTTTCAAAAGTGGCCATTTTAGGCCCCTAGTTCCTTATACTTGGATAATCAAACAACCTGAAAAACGCAGCGAATTAATTAGGGATGGCTGACAACTAGGAATTGCGGTGAAACTCTGGAAGAAATGTAAGAAAACTTTCCCTGCCGACATACTGGGTTTTTTTTATAGTGGCAAAGTTTCGATGGCGATACCCGTCTTTCAACGCCAACTCAAAGAAGGAATGCATTTCTGACCTAAAGTTCACCGTCATGGGTGATGCAACTTGCGACACGATTTTCATCACCATAGTCATCACATTTTTCCGTATCTCTGCAAGTCACGTCTTGGTGACTTGGATCGTGCTTCAAACAACTTCTCTCACGAAAATAAGTGTCTATGGATCTTTTCGAGAAATTACTGGGTTGTATTCTCAGAGAATCAAAACTACTGAACCAATTTCAATGACATTCTTTGATCTGGGACAGTGTTGACCTGTCTGCTGACCACCGAAAACATTGTACTTCGTACAACTAGCATCATCTCGTAGAATCCACAAATTAAAGAAACCGTTAAAATAAAACGAAACAATGAATATTTTCTCTTTTGACCGCCTATTAAGGTTGTTTTTTATCTACCGTCTTAAATCAACTTGTTAATGTTATCCCTGTAGTCGATGTCACATGTCACTTGAGCGTGTCGGCCGAAGCGAAGCAGTTAGAGTAATAGTTGGAAACTTGGAAGTCTCACGAGTCTGATATAACACCGATTAGCTACCAATTACCTTCCTACCGGAACAAACTAATGCTTGTCGGTGGGAATAGATACGTATGCAATTAATACTTCCCTGTCCATTTCTATCATAATACATTAATTAATCCATGTTAGTAATAATTATAGGAAAACTTATTAACCTATTTATTTTTATCTAGAAACCCGTCCTAGCTTTGTACGTTTTCACGACTTCAAAACAGTGTGATTTTCTTTGTTTTTTTGGTACTTCATTAAAGGTACATTATGCACTAGACAAAACTATTTATTTTTTATCTAGAAACCCGTTCTAGCTTTGCACGTTTTTACGACTTCAAAACCTTTTTTTTTTTCGAAATGGTATCTCGTAGTTCCACCTAGAGAGGTTGTCGTCTGCTTAACCGGACAATCCTGTGGGTGCCAGCCAGGGACTTCTAAACCTCGTGATTTTCTTTTTTTTATATTAGTGTAGGTACTTCATTAAAGGTACATTATAACACTAGACACATAATACTTGCGGAATAAATTGATAATGATAGTCAACACTGCATCAAAATTCGTCACGTAGTTTTTAAAAGAACAGCGCTATTACACATAAATCATCAATTAACATTTTGATTTTGTATTTAATTTTGATTTTGTATTTAATTTCTGATTTTGTTTTGTTTATTAATTTCTGTATTTAATTAACTCTGTTCATATCTGGTTACATTTATTATTTTAAGGGGCATGCGGTGCTAACCTTTAAGAAATTGTTATACTAACTTTTGATATAGGAATCTTTATTTAAACATGTAACAGTATAAACAATTGTTGGTTGACCTGAAATAAATAAATACATAAAAACATGACATCACGCCTGTAATCCGTGAAAAGTAGGCAGAGGTGTACTTTATAGGACACCCACATTTTATCAGTTATGTTTAAGTCCTATGGAATAGGAGACGAGCTTGTCATCATCATCATCATCATCTGCCTTTTTATTGGGACAAGCCCGCCACACTGTTCCCAACCACTGTAACTCCTGAAAGCCAGAATCAACAGTGGCGACCACCAGAAAAGCGCCGAGACAATGAAGCTCGACGAAGTCCCAGAGAATGAATTTAACTGTCTTGGATCCCGCAACGAAATTAATCAGAAAAGTATAGCGGAGGAGTAGGAAAATCTGTAACTTTCCACTTCCCTCCATATCAGCAGGAGACACAAAGAAACAAGGCCAATAGGCGCAAAGGGACGTTCACAACTGGGATAAGCCCAGTTGCCTAGCACCACGGATAAAATATTAACATTAATGGGTCCTCAGTTGTGAGCAGTTATATTTGATTCCAATAATAGGTATGGCAAAAACGCTTGAACGCACGGAAATTTGTTCTAGTTTCTACAAGGTCTGTGTAGTAAATAACTCCGGATGTAACCTGTACACATCATCATCTGCCTATCTGACTATGTTGGGGTCGGCTTCCAGTTTTACTGGATGCAGCTGAATACCAGTATTTTACATGGAGCGACTGCCTCTCTGACCTCCACAACCCAGTTAGTACCGGGTAATACGATACCCCTTGGTAAGACTGGTTGTCACACTTTTTGGACCTCTGACTACCTAACGACTGTCAAAGTGCTACAAATGACAGCCGGAACCAACGGCTTAATGTGCTTTCCGAGGCACGGAGGAAACTCGATATTTAATGGGTGGTCACCCATCCACAGACCAACCTAGGCAAGCACGGCTTAACTTAAAGATCGACCCGAGCGGCTGTTATTATTTAGCTATGAGCTCCTCTTTGTCATAAACTGGCACAAATCTAGCCTCCGTGGCTGCTACTGAGAATCAACGAAGCAGTAGAATTTAGTAGAATATTTTCAGCATCAATTAGTTGAAATTAAAATAAAAACGACTGAAGCCCCAAGAACACCTGGCTCCCGGCAGTGAACTACAGTGGCCTATTTGGAAAGCTCTGAATCGATTGCGTACTCAAGTAGGCCGCTGCAAACATAACCTGTCAAAATGCTGTATTATTGGTTCTTCCAATACCGAGTGCGAGTGCGGAGCTCTGGACCAAACAATGCCCCACCTGCTGGAGTGTCCTAGGTATCCATCTACCTGCACTCTTGACGACCTGTAAAGCGCCTCTACAGCTACAATAAACGTAAACTTATATTGTCACTTACGGGATATCTTCCGTGATTGTTAATTGTTTGGGAGCTCAAAATAATGTCCAATCACGGAAGATATCCCGTAAGTGACAATACAGGGTGTACCGTCAACCAAGCATTCTGTACATCAAACTAAGTAACAACGCAAACATGCTGGGAAACGACTTTTTTTTTGCGGTGAAAAATCACGTTTTGTGGTAGAACTCAATGTAACGCACTCAAAACACTGTGCTGATGGATGGATTAAATAGTACGGGGGTCGCGGAGGTGTTTAAAATAAAAATCTTACATTAAAAAATTGTATTTAAAAAAAAAATGTCAAAAAGTTGGAACTTTGACCCCCAATATCTCCGTACCTAGAAGGTTCCCAGGTATGGTGTAGACCAAAAAAGTGATGATAAAGAGGAGAACAAGAGCGTCTCGGCTTCGTTAAGAGGTGTTTTACACCCTCTATAAGTTTAGTTTTAAACCGTGAAAGCTTAAAACAGTGTTTGCAATAAACGTGACCTAGTGGGCCCAAACCGTGTAATTCTAAGAAACATCAATACAATGAGAAGAAGAAGTGGAAATAATGTAAATGATATTATTATACCAACCTTCATTGGACCTTGTTTCCGTTTATTCAATTGATTGTAAGACTAATAAAATAATCAAAATTCTTCGTCTTTCTACCTGAGGAGTACCGAGCCGTATAATGAACAGCTACACTCATGCATACATAATGTTCTTGTATAATTTATTTTCTTCGTTGCTGTGTATACACTCTGCGTATTTAACGACATCTTAGTCTTTAGAAGTATACCTACTTCTTGCGCTGCTTGCGAATATATAAAGGTTATTTAGTACCAAAAACATTAAGGCCTGAATTCCTGTCACGCTGACGTCGCCTCGGTCAAGTACGTTGGTCGCGCGTACGAGTATACTACTCTGTCAAGAAAGTACCGGGAAAAGATCAATAATACACAAAATGTCTGTTATTCATCCAAATTTATTTTATCACCTTCAAAGTATGCTCCTTTAGAAACGATACACTTGCGCTAACGAATAATCCATTCATCAAAACATTTTTTAAACGCTGCTTCCGGAATTGAGTTCAGTTCTCGCCGCGAATTCTCCTTTATTTCTTCTATCGATTGAAAACGGGTGCCACGAAGTGGTAATTTAAGTTTAGGAAAAAGAAAAAAGTCAGCAGGAGCCATATCTGGTGAATATGGTGGTTGCTGGATGGTATTTGTTGAGTGTTTGGTCAAAAATTCGTTTACAATGATAGCCTTGTGCGAAGGCGCATTGTCGTGGTGCAAAATCCAAGAGTTTTCTTTCCACAAATCTGGCCTTTTTCGTCGAATTTGCTCTCTTAAACGCCGCATAACGCTCAAATAATATTCTTTATTTACCGTTAGACCTTCCGGTAAGAATTCAGAGTGCAGAACACCGCGATAGTCAAAGAAAACAGTCAACATGACTTTGACTTTTGATCGACTTTGGCGTGGTTTTTTCGGTTTCGGTTCAGTTGGAAGGCGCCACTCCGAAGCTTGTTGACTAGTTTGCATGTCAAACTCGTAAACCCACGTCTCGTCACCAGTAACAATGCGTTTCATGAATGTTGGGTCCGAACTGACTCGTTCTAGTATGTCCTCAGCGACTTTCATGCGATTGAGTTTTTGGAGAAAATTCAGATCTTTTGGGACTAGCCGAGCAGCAACATGTTTCATACCCAAATGATTAGTTAAAATGGTACGGATCGACTCGTGAGATACAGAAAGTTCGGCGGCTATCTCTCTCAGAGTTGAATGGGGATTTTCAGTCACTATTTTCTTCACTTTTGCGATGTTAACTTCAGTTGCAGGCGTTGACGGCCTACCAGAGCGAGGCAAATCTTCCATCACATCTCGACCGCTTTTGAACGCTTTGAACCACTCATAAGCACGAGTTTTTGATAAAGTCGATTCACCGTAAGCCTTCTGTAACATTTTCAGTGACTCCGAACACGAAATTCCATTGGCGATGCAAAATTTAAGACAAACTCTTTGTTCGATATTTTTGTCCATTATGAAATTCGCAATACACACTTTATATGATATTACTAAAACCAGCACTGTATTTAATATAAATAACAGATGCAACTCAAACCCCGCGCCAAAATGGAAAACAGTTGTGCCAATCTAACAACTACAAAAAAACAAAAATTTGAATTTGGAACCATAAACAAATCATCCATTCCCGATACTTTTTTGACTGAATGTACATTGTGTTCTTTAAAGCACCCTACGGCGACGCTGACATCAGCGGCGCATATTTGCTACTGTTTTTCTCGCTGACGTACGCGACCGACCGTGTGCGACCGACCGTGCGCGTCCGACCGTACGCGACCGACCGTGCGCGACCGACCGTCAGCGTGACAGGCATTCAGGCCTAAATAAAATAGACATATTCATCATCATCAGCCTATTAACGTTCCCACTGCTGGGACACAGGCCTCCTCTCTATGAGAGAGAATGGGCTATAATACACCACGCGGGCCCAGTGCGGATTGGTAGATGTCACATGTCTTCGATTTTTTTGGTTCTAGGACATGCCAGTTCCCTCACGATGTTTTCCTTCACCGTTTTGAGAGCAGTGGTGAAGAAATAAATTACACAAAGTAATGCGCCTGTCTGGGTTCGAACCCACGAATTACTGTTCGTAAGTCAGGGCCGCCACCATTGGGCCACCGCTGCTAGACAGATTATTAGTCGTCAATTTGACACGTTAGACTAGATTTTGATGAGCGAGCGATGGCCAGTTGATTCTTTGTAGCAGATTACGGTCTGCTTGCGTCGTTCAGTCTTTCGATAGTAGTATGTCTTTGTTTATCGTTTTTGTGGCTAGAAAGGCGGTGACTCCTGAGATGACAATTAGTAGAGAAGTTTGTATGGAAGAAGAAGACATGCTGAACCGACCTAAAATAAATTTGTGATATTTGCAGAAGAATAATGATTTATGGACGTTTTCTCTTGTAGCGGGACCAATGTCAATCGTACCATTACCGGAATGTATTGTAGAGAATTTCCTGAATTATAATAATAAGCAATTGTGTTTGTATATTAGAAAATATTTTATTTTCTTTTATTTTCCATCCGTTAACAATTTCTTTGTTTGGTTCTAGTGTTTAACAGCAAAATTTTGTTTTGTATTGAGTAATTTTGAAACATGTATAGTTACCTAATTTAAAGTTTGTTTCACATTCAGTTGTTATGTTTTGAAATTAGAATCTAAATCTTTAATGTTTGCATGCCAACTTTATGGCGAAATGTGTCATTGCACTACATATTATTTTTACCATTTTTTGTACCACATAATAAATAATTTTGACTTTGACTTTGACAACTATGAATATGAGAACAGCTCAAGCCGTGGTAAAAATATTACGTTGTCAGCAAAATAACATAAATCGACACTCGTTAAAGCGATTTTTGTTACTCATCTGTATAATAATTACGATAAACAAAAACCTGAAAAAAAAAATGTTGACCTTAAAATAATTATTCAGCCAAAAACTTTCTTGAAAATTTCCCTTCAAACTTATGAAAAACGGAACATTAATAATCCGGGGGATTTCCGTAGGTATAATATTTTCGGTGAAGCGGTGTCAGACTAGATGATTAGACCGTACCTCCGAAATTCCCAAGACCGTTTGTACGTCTTAATATTATCATAAAATATGCTAAATCCATTTAAGCGCAGTTTTTCTTCCCAGCTTACTGAACTGAAATATTGTTATGGGTCTTGTCGGCTATGGGAATTTTAATAATAGCGCTCTTTTAACCTTACATTGCTACGTGCGATACCTAATAAAGTCTGGCGTTTTTGCGATGGTTTTAAAAACCTCTTAGAGGGTTAACAAGTTGTTTTATAATATGTGAAGTTGAAAGTTTATTGGGGACTGTAAAGTTGTATTAAATTTTTTGGGGTGAACTGTTGTTTATTTTACATTGAATATTATAATTTTGGTGTGGATATTGCTAACTATGTATTAGATACATGTAATTAAATACTTGTGTATTAAATCCCCGTAAAGATTTAAAAGCAATTTTCATATTCTTAACCTAACCATAGGCTTGATAACTAATACTGTTTTGTTTTCTAAAGACGGAAACTTTTTTTAGCATAATAAAAAAAAAATAACAACAAGAACAATTAGCACAATACAGTAAAAAATATTAACAATACTGGGAAAAGTAATATCGGTTTTCAATTCAAAAATACATCTGTAACATAAAATATTTACGTAAAAATATTACATTAGAAACGTCGATTCCGTCGCGGCGAGATGAACCAGAAAGAAATACAATTCGCTAAAATAACAGTAGTGAAAAATGCATCCAGTATTTTTGCAGCGGCAACAAAAATTGAGAATTTATATTCTACGCGGTGATTGTTTTGAAACTCGACCGTGAGCAAAAAGAAAAAGTTGTGCACAAGGAGTGCACTTTGAATCTCAAAAACGGCTTCAGACGAAAGGCGGCGCGTTTTGAGGGGAGACCGTCTATGTGTCTAGTCTGACAGGGCACAACAGTGTGGGTGTCTTATTATAGCTACCCATAGACTTACAGTACAATTACACTTTTTTCAACTGCAGCACAAATAGGCGAGACGACAAAAAAAATCTAATTAGTCCGTCAGATAGATTCCCAAAAAATATTGGACACATATTTTTTCTTTTGTTACGTAAACCAAAGTTGACGAAGATATGACGCTTTTAAAATTCCACATACGTCACGCCTTGGTATAATTTTTAGCTAGTTCTGACGTCACGAGCCCCCAGTCCCGAGTTTTGATGCGTTTTATCTTTGTCAATATTCATTGATTTACAAAAACAAAAAATACCTGTCCATTATTTTCCAATTCTCTAACTGACGGACTAATTAATAGATTTGCAATTTTTGAATACTGTCGTCATGCCTATTATATTGTGCAAAATATAAAACTAACCGTCACGCATCGGACCCGACTACCGGAACCGGACTACCTGGTTAGTTTAGTAAAAGCAAGCGCGACGAGGTCCAGTTCGGTTCCCAGCAAATCGGCGATCCAATCCAATACATCGATTCAGGTAAAGTGTTATTGGATTTTTCCAACAGGAGCTTCTCATTAGCGGCCACGGTAATCTGGATTTTTGCCCAGTTGATGGCAATAGGCTCGCCCCCTATTACGTCTGACTTAAATATAACTGGTGAAATGTGGGTGTACTAATGGGTACACCTGTGCCTAACCCTTTGCGGATTACAGGCGTGATGTTATCTTGTAAAACCAAGTCCCCTCAATAGGGTATATGCATGATTTTTTTTATCACTCTAAACAAAGCGTATCAACATCAAAAATAGCAAGTGAAATTATTTTGTTAATATCTATAAAAAATACTAAGTTATAAGCATTTGAAACTGCTGATTAGACAGAGAGATCCGATACAGCGAATGACGTCATTCGCTGCATCGACGTACAAAATCCATACTAAATTCCGTTTATCCAGAAAGAGATAGAAAGAAAAGTTTAAATGGTTATAACTTTTGTGTTGTTTGGCTGATTTATGTCTTGTTTTCGCTTTTTATCATTATTTTATAGTACTTTGTCATTCCGTATCGAAATAAACAAAAGCACGTTTATGCATATTCCCTATTGCCATGAAAATCATGTCGACTTATTACCTATACAGTATGTAGTGTTTGTATCTATGCAATAGATATAATACATTGTCTCATGTACACGAGGGAGGGGATCGCTGTCAATCGGTTAGTCTAACGACAGACACCGTGAGAGTAGGACGTGCGCTTGTACCCTTGCCTGCGTGTAGTAGTGAGCCAGTGATACAGTGATAAGTACACAGTATGTAATCTCTGCTGCTATGTGACTTGTAACTGGAACCTCATGAAAATCTGTTGTTCTAAGGTTGAAGAAGACTATCCGCTCGTGATACAGTTTTATACTAGTACGAGGGGATAGGGCGAATCAGTCTAATGATAGCCTCATTGTACCATTTCACATCCAACGATCTGTCTATTTTGTGTTTATTATTGAGTTACTCTGTATGGTTGTCTCAAATTTGTTAATAAATATATAATCCACTATACGGTTGCCGATGAAAGCAAAGTCGGTATAACTTTATAATCACTTTATTAATACTGTTTACACTGATTGGAGTACAACTGTACACGTCTTCACTCAACGAGCGCTCAAACTGAACTGCCATGCTCCCAAGTGAACATAGACAAGTAATCTAGCATTTGACAGCCGAATGCTGTCAACCGACAAAAGTCAGTTTAGCAACTAAATAATAATTATTCAGTGTTATTTCACTTGGGTTAACTTTAACTTCAGTTACATTTTTATGTTCTGTATTGAACAATTATGATTTTATACTTACTACATAGACGGTAACTGAGTAATAACATCACCAGCATAATCGTAATCTCCGTTTACTTGCAATATTTCTCGCTCCGACTCCAAATATTGAGCGCAAAGTTTAACCAGCCCGCCACGGATTGCTCATCAATTTCTCTTACTTTTTTATTATTGCCACGCCAAGGTGCGGATGTTCCAGGCATTTCTACGCCTACAGTTACTTATTCTTTTATTAATAAAAGTTTATGCGCCCCTTGTTCACCCCTCCTTCCCTCTGCGATCGTTTATTTGGGTGAGTATATGATAGGATCTAATGCCACGTAAATGTGTCTTTACGTAATTTCGTGGACGTAAGCTCTTTGCGAGGGTGATTTTCCAGGACAGTTTTGCCGCCGAAGCGAGTCGAGTAGCAATCGTTTGCGAAGCGTTTCATACGAGTAACATAACATCACGGCTGTAATCCTCGAAGGGTAAGAAAGAGGTGTACAATAGTACAACTTTTTTGCCAGTTAAGTCCCTTGTAATAGGGGTCGAGCCTATTGCCATCAACCGGGCACAAAGATAGACTCTGTGGTGGCTACTGAGAAATTTCAGATGGAAAAACTCAACAACACTTTGCCCGACGTGGAAATTGAAACCAGGACTTCATGCAGGCAGTCAAAGGGTTTCATATTTCTGTAATGACTTTCTCAGCTATTAGACTTTTACATCATTATAGCTAAAACAATGTCTCTTAATCTCGGCGCTTGTAACGTTCTAATTTTGCTTCGTGAAACGTGGCGGTTTAATAACAGGCACACTGGCACGTGAGATAATAATTATTTTAGCTTTAGTTACAAGAAATGATATAACATAGCCATATACATCACCAGAATGGTAGATTTCCACAGGCATCGAATAATCTGTGGCGTGCCTAAGGATCAGTAAGACGGCACGCCCATAAAGGGTTTAAAAACATTTACATCATGAAGAGTAGTAGGTTTTAGGCTTGTATAAAAATGCCACCACCGATGATTACTACATCATCATGTTGGTCATCATTATTTAGCAACTTTGTTCCACCAAGGGTCGGCGGAGCACGTATTCTTCTTCCGTCACATCACCATTTCAGGTCCAGTTGAAAACCAGCGTCGGGCACTAGCTGCTCGGCAGTTTGCTGAACTGGGCCTATTTGGCGCAGCCGTGACGCACACAATATTATTTCATTTTTTCTGTCTCGATTTAAGTTTTTATTGTGTAGATTTAAGTTTATTCTTAGATTTATTGTTTGTTGGGCTGGCAGTGCGACCCTGCGGCGGCAGGATAAACAATTTGAAAAAAGAACATGTGAAAATTGCAGACGCCATTGGCGCCATTTCCAATTTGTGTGTTGTTTGAGGATTCAGTTTTCGTAGAAAGTCCTCGTAGGTGTAGTATAAAGCACTATGTATCACTCGAGAGAAAGTGCGATTCCCGATCTCGGGTGTTTTAAAGCCCTCACCTACGGCTTGGGCTTCAAACGACACCCTCGACGGTAATCGGTCACTTTCTCCTCTCGGTGAACAATGTACTAAGTATTCTTTCTTTCTTTATTTCTTTCCATACTTTTCTATTACTGGTCATCTCAGTAATCACCTCCTTTCCAGCCATATTGTAACCACATTTTCCTCATTCCTCTGCACTTTGTTCCACCACCACAACTTTGTTCCACCCACTGATAAGTAAAGGGCCATGCTTTCCTGGTCCGCGCTAGTCTCATACAGGTCTTACTCGCAATCTTTTGAATGTCATCCACACATCTTGCTGTTATTGTCTGCTTGTTTACCCTCTAATAAAGTAACCTAGTTCTCAACAAGGTACCCAAGCTTGTTCACAAGCCTTTTTTATCATAGTAGACAAAGCAAGCTTCCTTCATTTTCATGTTACCCCATAAACCACGCTTCGAACTTCGTTTTATTAACTACATCATGACATCGGCACAATTTTACAATGACGGGGTAACAAAGGGTTAATTAATTCTTAGTAGCTCTATATCAGCTAGTCATCGCGTGATTTGGTCTGGTCAGGTCAAGGTTTTAGAGACCTATTTAAATGAAAAGAAAGTGCGGTGTGTTAGCTATTGTTGAAGCTAAGATTGGCAGCACAATAAACTGGATTATGAGACGCCGTTTGCAGTTAGTTACTGTATTTTACTCGAATAAACTTGATGATGGAGCAATAGTAGCTGTGAAAAGAGATAGCTTGAACTGTTAAAACTTAATAGGGTATAAAATTTGAGTGTGAATGTGGATGGGTATAAGAGTAGAGGAAGACCAGAAGAACAATGGAGAGATTATGTAATAGGATGATATGGCAAGAAAGGAGAGGTGTCTGATGAGATCACGAGTAATAGAAAAGTATGGAAGAAGCCATGTGGTATCCGGCACTCGGCAGAGTAGAATAGAACCAACCCATTACACTCACGGGTGTCGTATAAGGCGACTAATATCTGAGGCGGAACACCTTGCGCCTTCGTAGACCAGAGAATGGGCAGCAGCGTTTTCTGTTAGTCTTTCTTCACTGCGATCTCTACTCCCCCTGCCAAGCGTGGAGATTACGGCAAATTCCTCCCATCATGGGAGAGGCTTATGTCCAGCAGTGGACGTTATGGGCTGTTGTAGTGTAGTGTAGTGTATGGAAGAAGAAGATCCCCACATTAATTAGGATAAGAGCAAGAGAACAATGATGATGATGATGAAATGTCATCGTTGTCTCGTCACTAACATAATTCCACAAAGTCTCATGAAATAAAAGCAAATCGCGTCGCTATATTTTCCTCTAATCTCATCTCATACCTATACTTTGTAACAATCTCGAGTAAAGTAAGTCGATAGCAGATCATGTATTTGAGATCCTTATCATTATACCCAATATTTTCCAGACATTATTAAGAACCTGCCGAAACATAAACGATATAATAAAGATGGAATCCGACGATACAGTTTCTACACAGCCGAACTTTGTAAGCAATACCTACATATAATATCGTAAACTATCTTCATGCCGATTTGGGAAAGAAGCTAAATTCTTTGATGTTTATCTTCCCGCATAAGTTATGAAGGAAAAGGGTTACTGTGTTCATAGGAGATAGGCATACCGATACCGTGAAGACATGTTTGGAACCCGTCGGTACAATCTTTACGGACACATTTTCAAGGTTTCAAAGGTTCCGCTTATCTTTAGTTTTGACCGCGGCTTTGGCTTTGATTTTTGCATTTTATCATCCGTTGGGATTTTTTAAATTACCGGGAACAAGGCTATGGCATGGACTGCCATGGGTTTCCTTATTTTTTATGGATACTTTTCGAATCCTACGTAAATGTGAAATAATGGTCCTTCTTTTTTGCGGTCATGGCGACCAATCTCGGCGGAGACTAGCCATTGACAAAGGAAGGTTCTAATTATAAAGCCGACGTAGTGACGTTATGTTTAGGCCTGAATTCTTGTCGGTCGCACACGGTCGGAGTACGAGTATTACATTGTGTTCTATATATATAGCACTATACTGCGACGCTGATGTCAGCGGCGACCGACAGCCGTATTTTGTTCTCCCTGACGTTACAACCGACCGTACGCGACCGACCGTCAGCGCGACAAGAATTCAGGCCTTACACCACGCACTCGTGCTTGAGTCTGTGTTCCCTCACTCACATCTCATCACTTCCTCGTAACAGATGAGGAATAAGAGTGGACTGCATCAAATGTCTAAACAGACTGTTCAAAGAAAGAAAGAGGAACATTTTCGTTTATAGTTTAAACAAAAATAATTCCTTTTATTATATAACAGTAGTTCAGTGTAATGTCAGGTAACAATCCTTGGTACCTGTTATCTATCTATGTCATTATCGAAGTCAACATTCCTAGTCAAACTGTCCTAGTTGAGATGTATTCAGTGAATCTCGTCCGTTGGGTCTAAAACCTCGACTAGTCATCGTGCCGTGTCACCGCTGCTAATGACCTGTTCGTGTTTGCCATCCAGAAAACCCACTGATGTTAGGATTCGAATCCCAGCAAATACGTTGTGTAGAGATCAGTCGAATATTTAAACTTTGACAGTCGTCTAATAGGACCGTTCTAACTTACCGGTACAAAGACGGATTGGTTGTTAAGTTTAAACCATAAAGATGGACAAAATAACGTGATATGAAAATATTATTATTGTGTTCAGCAGATCGGTAAAAAATAATATAAATCTGTATCTGAACAAATATTTTAATTTTAAGCCTCTGTTGGCCGCATTGTTTTTGTGATAAAATTTATTAATTCCAAAACGATATACCTATAATTACATGTTTTGACTTCCGTAAGTTTTTTTTTCACGGGTGACCACTGAAAATCAGCGCTGTGCCGTGGGCCCACCTTAGCACAGCATCATTCTGAGTGGTTACCCATTTATCGAACTCACGACGTGCAAGCTGTAAAACTATTTTTTTTTTAATTTACTTTTTGTTTATGTTCCGTTTTGTAATACTCTGAAAGTTTGTTATGTTTATTGTTTCTGTTTTAATTTTTTTTATGTACGTCATGTCCCTGTGATAAAGACTTTTTCTTTCTTCTTTCATAGTAGTAAAGAAATCCTAATGTTTTTCTTGTCGTTAAAATCGCGAGCGCGGGCGTGAGCGGCTAGTCCTAATATAAAAAGCTTCAACACAAGCCAGACAATTTCACTCACAATTCCTCATAAACGATATTGAGTAAACCAAATTATTTACCTCAATTTTTTCCTACTAACTGTTGTATTTACGTTATCACGAAATAAGGGCCAGAGTACACGGCAGGGGAACCCGGGACGTCATTCCCTGGCTTCATATTTATTATATCCGCCTCCCCTGTACGCTAATAAACCACTTTTTCAACGACCAATGCCAGGGGTTTTTATAGAGCCGTCTTTCTTTGTAAAATATATTTTTATTTATTTTGTTTTAGTGTTGTGCTAAATTTTTTGTGGTTCTTATTTGTGGGGCTATAGATTTTTTTATTTTTTGAGATAAGTTGAATTGAAATTCTTTTTAAGATTTGGCTTATCTGTATATTTATCTTGCTTTTTCTTTCGTAAGATTTCCTTGCGGTCCAGTTTAGGGTTTCTCTTTTATGAGATTAAAATAAATGCTGGTTTGTATCGTGGACGTCGTAACTTTCACTCTTGACAAAAAAATCTTAGTTAAACTTGAAAGTTCAGTAAACTTGAAACTGTCCCACATTGGACTAAACCGTCCACTAGTAAGTAGTACAGAATGCCCAAAATTATGAAAATATGAAATTCTGTCAACCCATATTTTGTGATTTCTGTTTGTAACATGATTGTAACTTTTGAGTAGCGTCTTGGAAGAAAGCTATTTAAACTTAAATTAACACTTACGGGATATCTTCCGTGATTATTAATTGTTTTGAGCTCCCGATATTTCGACGCTGTTGCAAGCGCCATGATCGCGGGTTGGCAGCGTTGAAATATCGGGAGCTCAAAACAATTAATAATCACGGAAGATATCCCGTCAGTGACAATATAAGTTTAGTTTTATACCGTGAAAGGTTAAAACAGTGTTTGAAAGCTATTTAATCAGAAATATCCATACCATCACCACCATATCAGCCGAAAGACGTCCACTGCTGGACATAGGCCTCCCCCAAGGGATGCCATAATCGCCACGCTTGGCAGGCGGGTTGGCGATCGCAGTACGGTTGTTACAAAAGCACAGAGAACGCTGCTGCCCATTCTCTGGTAATCCCTTAGTTGCCTCTTACGACACCCACAGGAAGATATGGGATGGTACTATTCTTTACGTCCGACACCATACAGACTTCTCACAAAACTATCAGAAATATAACCATACTAAATTTTATGAGGAAAGTGTAGTGAGGAAAATATTAAGTATGAATGTAGATGGCTAAAAGAGTTGAAAAAGACCAAAAACACGATAGATGGATTGTTTCAATGATGATATGACTATAAAGGAGGTGACTGCTAAGATGACGAGCAATAGAGAAGTATGGAAGAAGAAGACGTGCTCCACATGCTGCGCACATGCTGCACCAACTCCAAATAAATTGGGAGAACAGGAGAATAATTAGGCCGGGGTTGCGGGACTGTTCGAAAGAGATACCGTGGCCCCGGAACACAAAGGGCGATGAAGGGACATGGATGGGTTTTAGTCAGTAAAAGTCTGACACTCCCTCCTGCTCCGCCCAGAGCAGGAGGAGTCATTTGATGTTTTCCCATCCGAAAAAAAAAAGAAAACCGGCCAAGTGCGAGTCGGACTCGCGCACGAAGGGTTCCGTACCATTATTTAAAAACATTAGACAAAACTGCAAAAAAAACACGTTTGTTGTATGGGAGCCCCCCTTAAATATTGGTTTAATTCTGTTTTTAGTATTTGTTGTTATAGCGGCAACAGAAATACATCATCTGTGAAAATTTCAACTGTCTAGCTGTCACGGTTCATGAGATACAGCCTGGTGACAGACAGACGGACAGACGGACAGACAGACGGACAGCGAAGTCTTTGTAATAGGGTGCCGTTTTTACCCTTTGGGTACGGAACCCTAAAAAGGAGAATGATTATAAACTATGCTAAATGATAATGACGTGTTATGCCCGCAAGTAATACACAGTATAACACATAACAGTAGAAAAAGTGTGTCTGTACATTGAATATATATTAAAAAAGAAATAATTGAGGGGGGTTTAGAAACAGTAATAGAGCACGAATCCAAAAAAAAAGTCTGTCTGTTTGTCTGTTTGTTTGTACACGCTAATCTTCGGAACTGCTGGACGGATTTGAATGATTTTTTTGTTGTTGTATAGGTATTAAGTCTGGGCAAGATATAGGCTATAATTTATCTTGGAAACTTGAACACCTGATGCAGAACCACAACAGACCAGCTGAACTATAAGAGATACAAAAATGGTACCATAGCAAAAATTGTTCCACGTGATAGGCATTTTCTGCTGAGAGAATAAATTTGAAGATCTGGAACACCTGATGTGGAACTCCAAGAGCCCAGCTACACTAACATATATATAGAAATGACGTTTTAGCAAAAGTTGTTCAATCTGATGAGCACTCTCTGTTGACTTATAAAAATCGAAGATCTGGAACACCTGTTGTGGAACTCCGAGAGCCCAGCTACACCATAACACATATAGGAATGACGTCTTAGCAAAAGTTGTTCGGTCTGATGGGCATTTCGTGTTGACTTATAAAAATTGAAGATCTGATGTGGAAATCAAAGCTATCACTAATTTCAATGTATAATTATAAAATATTCACGCGGTCAAGGTGGTAACAGTTTAGGACTGATTTTCGATGATAATGGTGTATCATTGAAAATTTGAGTCTACTGGCCAAAACTATGTCTTCCGGCTTATGTTATTTTAGTGTTTAATTTCCTTTTCCATTTATCTACGTGGCACGGTAGCCTACCCGGTAACGCAGCGGAGCAGTCACTTAGATTTTAATAAAACTATAACCATGCCTAGAAAGAGGTCAAATCTTTCCCAGTGTTCCAAAGGAGCTAAAAGATTGAGGATCATAAGATGCCAAGAATCTACCGAAGAGCGTCAGGAGAGACTTGATGCTGTTTGAGAACATCAGGCTTCAACTTGCTCCGTGGAAACCTCTTCGGATCGCGAAGCACACCTGCGTTCTCAGCGTATTTACGCATCTACATCCAGGTGTCTAGAGACCAGTGAAGAAAATGATGCGCGACTGACCGCTGATCGTGAACGTCTGCATTGTCTCGCGAGTTGGAGAGATTCACGGATAGAGAATTGCGCTTCGACATCAGACGTATCAGATCTTCGATTTTGACGACCCCGTTGTCGCTGGCATAAGCAACAGGTTCCGCGTACGAAGTCGCGGGCAGAAACTAGTCTATAATTAACCTTAAAATAAAGCAATCACGAGTGTATTAAAACCATTACCAATTTAATGTTTTAAGCTCCGAGGATTACCATCTCCTCTAAAACTCAGAGACCTACTTTCTTGTTTACCAAGCTTTAATCTAATCGATCACGTTTCGACCTAATTTCTAGACACAACTTTAGCTTTTAGTGTTTATTTTATAGAATGTTATTATAAACAGGAATATTTCGCTTTCATTTTAGTTAAGATTAAAATAAAATTACCTACTGTAAGTTTTTTTTTTCATTTTGTGTAATAAAATACAACATGCGATAAGTAATGGTTTTACAACTGTGAAATGTTTTCGTTGTATGATTTTCGCGTTAATAAATCTCAATAAATAACCGCATTCCGTGAAATAAATGCAAATACTTGTAAAAGAAACAAAGTTTTCTGTTTCGTTAATGAACTTTTATTAAAGGGGTTATTCCCAAAGTACTTTATTTCCTTTGAACTACAAATATAAGAATCTCATACAATAATTCCCAAGTTACTCCAAGGAATTATTATTATTTAGAAATACTTGTCAATTTGTTGGTTATGAAAAACTTTTATATGCGTAACCGATTCCTACAATGAGTATAATACTAGGATTGTCAGGATTTATTTCGTTACACTAGGACATCATGTGAGCAACAGACTGGTTTCGTGCAACGAAAACACACTAGGTGCGATATTCACTGCTTTTATTAAACTAACTTAATTACTTCAAATTTCAATTTAACACAATATCACTAGGCAATTAATCGGGTTCAGTTACGTCTCACCTCCGCTCCGCTGCGATCAGACATTGTATGTCCTCTTCGACTCTGTAGAAGCACGCTGTAGGTGTGGGTAGACTGGTAAGTAGGTCGCGTGTGTTACCACTAGAGCGCTTGCGATTCATTTTATGTTCGTATATATTAATGACTAGATCCAACATACTTATATGGTAGGACCTAATCGGGGGGCACGGCAGTGCCCCCGCCAAGTCGAGCGCGAAGCAAACACTGCCGTACCATCCTTTACTGAAACCATGTCGCCGCATTTTCAGGCCCCTATTTGAGAATCTCTGGACAAGACCAGAACGCAGAAATTTTCGACATCCAGAAAGCTATAATCACATACTTGAAATCCAAAATGGCAATTTTCCATCGTCAATGGGTAGCGGTTCTGGCGACAGATTGGTGCAATGGTGTCATGGAGCACCTGGTGTTGTACCCTTCAACGGCCAAGTCACACAACATTAACTATAATAATAAAGAAATCGCAGTAAGGAACCTTAGACTTGGCACGACTTCGTCTAGATTTCATTACTTTTTAGAGATAAACAAGCAGCTCCATCGAGACTTGGCTAGTTTTTTACAGATTTTTTTGGTGGGATTATGTTTTACAAGAAACAAGAGGATGAAAAAATGTACTTCCTGATAGTACCTATGTACCTACATAAGGTTGAATATCTAATAGCGATATTCTAAGATTCAATAATGTCTAAAATGCTACACTCTAAATATGAAAGTCTGTCTTTAGGGCCGATATCTGTCTACCTTATCGTAATGACGTTATTTTTTATGCAATGTTGACAGGACAAGTCGAAAAATTAAAATCAGTAAGGGCGGTTTGATGATCTCCGTAGCTGTAACTAAGTCAAGAGTTCTCTCAAATACGAACTCGTGAAGTACCTCATTAAAATAACAGAAAATTTTAATTAACTTTCCGAATCAAGCAAATTCATGACCATTTCATAAAATTTAATCTCTCAATAAATAAATAATGCGTATCGTAACGAGTGAAATCGCCTAATTTCGCTATATTATTTAAATTTTCAAACGGAAATTTTAATTAGCAATCGTGTATTCAATTTTGTTTCGCTGAAATATCGTTAATTTTAACGATAATGTCGCCGGGCTGATGCTGTTGAGATAAGTCTTGTACATTTAGCCATATAGCCAAAAAGCCAAAAATAGCTAGCTCTCTATAGCTAATGAGGGATTTTCTTTTTAGCTCTTCCCTAGTCGCTGGATAGATGGCGCTAGGAGTTAGTATGATAATGCATGGAACGGAATCTAAAAAAACTCATTTTAACAAAGCGCGTGAAAACTAGGTTATATTCGGAAGGTTAAGCAAATGAAAGTGTCAGTCAACGAGAGTATGTGACGTGACACAATGTTTTTTTTTTCAAGCGTTTTGGCTTTGGCACCAACTATCATAGTAAGTTCAACGCCATCTATAGAGTTCTTGGAAACTAAGTTTTTTTTTAATACCTCAAAAAGAAAACCTCTCATTGGCGTCTTGCGTTTCTGTTATACATGTAATATTCAGGAGTTTTCCTTGTGAAGTCCGGAGGTTATACCGTCATAATACATATGAGTGTATATTTATCTTTCTTTTGGGAGCACTGTACAAGGGTTTATCCGAAGTGACCCACTGATTAAGCTTGCCTATCTCTTACTCATCACGTTAAAGCCCAACATATCTACCTTTTAATGAACACCTCAAAATCATGGGGATTTCATTTGTGTCACGTGTGTTTGAAATTAATAAAAAAAAAAAAAAAACTATAGGGTAGATGACAAAAACAATCATTTAGCCCGTCAGATAGATTTCCAAAAAATATTGGACACATATTTTTTGCGATGCAGTGCGTCAAAAACTCGTGTGACGTCACATTTGAGTACAGTTTTTACTTTAATGTGACGTCACAAGCCCCCACTCATGATGTTTGACACGTTTTATCTTCGTCAATTTTTATTTATTTGATAAAACAAAAAACACGTATCCAATATTTTTCGATAAATCTAACTGACGGACTAAACAGAATTATATTTTTTTAGTCAGCCATCATCCCTATTCTTTGGCTTATTTTGTTCTGATTTAGAGTTTTTAAATATTGAGTTACATTTAATTGCGATTAGGGGATGTATGTTCCAGAGCAATATGATTTCCTAATAGTAAAAGTTTTCCTTAGATGTGGTACACGTCTGCTTACTCTTCTAGGAAATGTATTAATGATGTTATGTTATTATGTATTTTCCTGGTAACAGACATGATTCAAACAACTACCAACCTCATATTTACCATCCATTAGGCTTCACCGCTTTTGTTATTTATTTTAATTATTTTTTACCATCCATCAACACGATTGTTCCGCAGACTTAACGGCTTAATTTGAAACAAAAGCAAAAAGTTTTTAATTAACGTTACTGTTTAGGTCTGCCGATGTATCTGGCGTATTTGCTGAACAGTTAACCTAGATTTTTTACTAAGTGAAGTAGAAAAGTATTTTACAAGGTTTTGAGGCTTAGTGTTCACTGATAGATTGGTAATTTTCAAGCAACTTTGTAAACAGAATTCCTTGTCATACTTATAATTTTAGTAAAAGTATAAATATTGTTTCTGGATGGTATGTATGCAGTATCATAATTATTAATAATTGGCAACATTAAAACTGGCAACTTTCAAGACAACACCAACTAAAAATTAGAATAAAACAATATGGTAAATTAAAAACATTACAAATTACAAATAAAAGTTAAAACGTATTCAATTGTTGGTTTAAACCAATAACCCCAACTATATTGTACACTTGTACAGCAATAACTCTTTGACAAATCACCACAACTTTACACCTGAAATACTAAATTTCTAAATTCCGACCACTAACTGCAATTCCGTCGTGCCAATTTCGCAATCACAAAAGCTCGATCCAATCTAAGTAGCGTAGGTACTACGGTTTCACCAGAGAGTAGGTAGCTAGCTACAGAAGGCCAGATACTAAATTAAAGCAAGACACACATAGACGCGTGCCTATGTACGGAAATCTCAAACAAAAGACGGTCACCGATGCGCATACACTCGTTGTGCGTGAAGGTGACATAGAATAAGAAACACATAATATTGGAGAAATCTTAAAGGAGCATGACGTGATCCAGAAGATAGAAGAAAATGTCGTGAAGGAAGTTTTGAGCATGGATAAAGAGTTTAAGACTACAGAAAGACCAAAGAAAAGGGTATACTGCGTGAAAGAAGGTATGGACGGAAGACGGAGAAAGGAAGTGACAAGTTATAAAAGAAGTATGAAAGAATAAAACATGTTGCGCCGATCCTGAACAGATTGATCTATGGGCAAGATATGATCTTCTGTTCTAACTATCTATTCTATGTTATCTAGATACTACAGCCGTCGGTTATAGTCGGGTAAATTCGTGCACACTCGCCAGTGTACATGAGGTTTAATTTCGACCGCGGGTTGAAATCTGGAGTGCCGTTAAGAAAATAACCCCGTTGAATATTCAGAAGCTAAACAACGGTCTATCGCATGGCTTGTTTTCATTAGCATGATTGGACTGACCCCATTATATATCCACCATAACCTCATGTACTGTGTAGCGTTATTAGAATTTCTAAATGGATAAAAAAAGGTTTGTATTGCAGAACTTTCGTTTGCTTTGTTTACTGAATTGGTTAGAGATTGTTTTTCTTTTTAGCAATACGAGGAGGGTATGTCGCTCTTTCTAATTTTTCTTTGGCCTTTTGATGTCTCATAATTTTAATTTATAATGACAACTTAAAATTAAATAAGTCTTCATTTCCATAGCAACAAACACTCAATCAATTATTATTATAATCAAAACCTTGAAATATTTGACAGCTGCTACCGACGTTGCCAACTTTCAGAATGCACTACCTTAACATCCGCATTCATCCGATACCTACGTAGAAGACTCTTATTCTCTTATTGCACCTCAGTTTGAGTAAGTACCATTAAATGGCAGTCAATTAGAACTTGATGACTACTTGAAACCAATTTGCCATTTGGTTTGTTAATTGACAAAACCGCAGCTCGTAATGGCACCTAAGTTGTCACTTTGACACCTTATTGCGTCTATGTAAGGCTGTGCGCAGACCTGAGGCAAGACTTAGTTTAACTAATTGTGTGCTTTGCTTTGTCGTTACTACCAAAAAATCTTAAACATTTAAAAATGTTCCACTTGATACAGTCCATACTAGTACGGGGAACAAAGCGAACCAGTTCCGTGTTAACAACAATTATAAGTACCGATACGTAACAATCAAATATTGTTACTACAGTTAGTGTATTAGCAAATTAAGAAGCTTTTTTTTAAGACTGTCTAAATACAATCCTATTTTACATTCAAATTGCCAAAACGTTCTGAAAACGCTTTTTTAAACTAGATATTGGTTAGTAATAATTATATCCCCACAAAAATCTGGATTTTATTGAGAGGCAGAAATTGTTTATTGCTGACTTTGTTGCACATTGATCAGCATATTAAAAACAAACATATTTTTCAGCACACACCCAACGTGTTTTATTTATTATTCTGTTAAAATTTTACAATCAAATAAACAACCTCGTAGCTTATGCGAACATTCAACCAATCCTCATTGACATAATGTTCCTCTCTTTACGAATCCCATGCGCGACAGTTACGAGCGTACAATGTCACAAATTGACTGCCATAGCAATTCGCATAATTTTCACCCAAAATACCATTTACCATAAAATTATGTTCACGGCAAGGCGAACTCGAACCAAAGTCACCGTAAACGAACATTTTGATTCGCGTGGAACAGATTCAGAAATTACGCTGAAACTAATTTCTAATAAATCAAACGGTTTTCCTTGCGTATGGATTTTCACGTTGCTCGACGTGATTTAGTAGAGACCTAAAGCGCCATCTATCGTGTACCAATAAAGGCAGTAGTAGAGTTTTTAATTTATTCTCTTTGTGCTCGCACGGAATATCGGACTGAATTATTTTAGAGGTAGTTTTGATATATGAGTTTTTAGTGAAACGAATGATAGTTTTGTATTTTTCGCGAGGAGTATGTTTATAATTTATGGAATAAAGTGTTACTTTGCGGGAATCCATGACAGTAAAATATTATGCACTTTCAATATTTAGTTTTTTACTTCTCATACTCTGAAAGTGCTTATTTGTGCAGGATATAGGCTGCACAAAATTTAATTTTGTGCACAAGTGCATTAACGTATCTACTCATAAATGTATCTATATGAAGGCAAAGAAAATGAGCCATACAGCCAAACACAATAAGAAGTTCATAAATAGAATTTGTTATTTTATAATATTTACTTTAATTTATTTGCCTTATGTGTTTTTTAAGACATAAAATATATTATTATTTAAATTCAAGTACGGTAGGATATTTAATTAATTTAAGAAAAGTCCAAAAATGTTTTAATATAAATATTTGTTAATGAGACATAAATGTACATGTCGTCAAAACAATATAGACATGTATAAACATAAATAATGACGAACAACCACCATGTATTTATATTGTTTTCCCCTAGGAGGAGAGGTGTGTACGTTGGTTAATAAGGGAGGAATTACAAACACACGTACAGTTGTCCCTTTTATCTTTATTAAGGCAACACAATTATTTTAACAGTTGTTATTGTTTATGTGGCATGTTATTTTTTTTGTGTTGCTTGTGATAATAGAATTTATGTTTGTCAGTGGTAGCTATTTTTAGGCTACACTTGTTCAGGACGCATTATTGAATTCAAACTTTTATGGCTTTATTAATCTTGGTTTTTTTTAAGTTATTTTTCATTACAGAAGTCAGTGATACATAATTTAATTTACATAAACATTGTACAACTCAACAAGCACATGAAGTCGTAGGTCCCGGCTGTCATTTGTGGCCCTAAAGTCTAACAACCCCTCTCACCAAGGGGTACCGTATTACCCATGAGTACTAACTGGGTTGTGAAGTTCAGACAGTTAGTCACTCCATGTAGTCCATGTACAATACTCGTATTCCGCTGGCTATCCGGTAAGACTGGAAGCCGACCCCAATAAATATGGGAAAAGGTCAGGGATGATGAGTGTACAACTCAACACACCTATCCAACTTACCCAGAACGGTACAAACATAAATCTCACACTAGACACAGAACAAAGCAGTAATGCCTACACGTCTAAGGGTCAGCCAATATTTGTTAGGCAGATTGCTTAGCCACAGTGCCAATCAAGTGCTCCCCGTAATCGCTCACTGTTGACCCCTGTAACGTTTGTAACTAAGACAAAACTGTCTGTGGTAAGGATTGCTTCCGTGGAGGACAAAATTGAGAGTTTTTGACAAATGTTTTGGGAATTTTTTGCACGGATTTCCAAAAAAATAAAGACCGCCTCGTGGTCTAGTGCGTGACTGCTAAACATGAGGTGCTTTTTTTTCGGATGGGAAATCATCAAATTTTAATGACTCCTCCCGCTCTGGGCAGAGCAGGAGGGAGTGTCAGACTTTTACTGACTAAAACCCGTCCATGTTCCTTCATCGCCCTTTGTGTTCCGGGGCCACGGTATCTCTTTCGAACAGTCCCGCAACCCCGGCAGGCATCGGCCCTTGCGGACCCCTTCCTTTTGCTGACTCTCTTTGAGGCGCGCGTGGAACACGAACGCGCCGTCGACACAGCCTGTCGTCATGAGACGGACGGACGGACGGCGAGCTAGCCCATAGCCCAGCGTCCACAGGCCCGAAGCATGACGTCCTGGGTTCGATTCCTAGGTCGGGCTAAGTGTTATTGTATTTTTTCATCAGATTTTTTTTGTGGCAGTCAGTCACATAGCCTAGATCTGTGCCCGGTTGATGGCAATAGGCTCGCCCCTTATGATATGGGACTTAAACATAACTGACGAAATGTGGGTGTACTGTTAGACACCTGTGCCTAACCCTTCGTGGATTACAGGCGTATTGTTAGGTATGTTAAAAAAAAACAACTATTTGCACCCCTGAAAACACCCCTGAAACACCCCTGTCTCACAGATGTCTCTCTGACTATGCATTTATTTTATTTAGACTAATATTTCACTAATAATAAATAAATTATTCATTTATAGAAATTCTAAAACTGCTGATGAAGTATTGTTTATTTTTCTTATGTGAATACATCATTTTGCATGTCACATTGCATGACTATACAATTTAACTATGTTAGTTTTCAATCACGGCATAAAATACTAAAAAGAGACAAATACTTACATTTCAAAATTATAACTACTTTCGATTACATCACAAACTGTGTCCGAATACCAAATAATCAATAGTGTTTATTCGTAACATGCGTTCTAAATTATACTTTAGGTACATATTACTACAAACTTATATTCCGTTATGACCAATTTCGATAGTAATCTACCTATAACATCATTATCATCGGCTATTACCGTAATGATACAAAAAATCAATATATCAATGTCGAATGTAACTCTCATTCAAATGTTAGTAGGTTTAATGTTGACGTAATAATGATGGTTTGTGTTATTTGAGGGTCATCTGGAAGTTGTTTATCTGAATAATAATTTGTAAAGTGTGTTGATTACTATGGGCGCTTTTAGGCACGAATGGGACAGTGCATTGCGTTCAAAGAATTTAATAATTAAAATTTGTTCCTTCAACCAAGGTCGCTAAAAAAAACAATATGATACTGAGAAGAGTTTATTTTATTTTATAATTTTATTTATTTTTTATATTTTTGTAAAGTTCACATACTAATGGCATTCAAATAATAATGACATGTAACTAAATTGCTAATTACAAGCCTCCACAGATAAATACAAAATTATGACTTCCAGTAAAGTTACTTCCTCAAAATTGGTTCATTTCATTTAATTGGTTTTAATTTAGCTAACACATTTCAATATGAGTGAATGAGAAAATACTACTTAATAAATAAATAAACAAAATTTAAGTGTAATAATAACAGAAATATGGTAATTTTTTGAGGCTATAATAATAATTATAGTGAATTAATATTAATCTGTTAGTTTTGCATAATAGATAGCTTACTGATTTGCAGCAACGCATCGCAGCGCGCAGTGCACTGTGCAATGCAAGACGGTAATGAAAAGAAAGGTCATCCATCTTACGATGTTTTGCTAGGCTATTACCGGGAACTGAATTGAAATACATTAATGGCAACGATTTACATTTTGGCAATTCAACAATATTCACTGTATTATTTACGTTCTCGAGCGAGATAATTTGTAACATTAAGAGTTTCCTTTAAAATACTTTGGATTGTGATTGTAATTGTGATACGCGTTATTTTTACAGTCAAGGTTTCTTCAAGGAACAACCATGAATCATCACGCTTGCCTAGTAAAAGGAGGTGATTTTAGTATATTACCTGTAGTTAAATCTAGGTTGTTTTCCCTTTACCTTCAGCTCATTATGGCGACTAATTAATCTATTACGAACGGCTTAATTTATTCTCCTACAATCCGTGCCGACACGCTTTCCTTTATTATAAATAGTGTACTTATGTACCTAATAAGTACCTTCGAATGAAGTACTATGTGTGAAAGCGCCAACCCCCGTCCGTTCGTGCTAAGTATCATTTGGTGATGCACGCACTGTAATTTGATTAACTCTTACCGTAATATGCACTGTAGCTCTGAGGATTAAAGTTCATTTTAACTGAACGTAATTTAGTGAATAAAGGAGAGAATTAAGTTTTAAACTTTAGATGTATTTGCTGTGTTGGGAGGACGTACTCGTTAGTAGTTCAATGTTCATTGTCTGCTACTAAACATGGGTACTATTTTCGCGTTTTCTGACGAACGGTTTATTCTATCTTATTCTGCTCACAATCTAGCCAAATCTTACCTACATAAATATTGGAATACAAGGATTATTATTTTCGATAGCTACGTCAAAGAATAATAAAGTGCCCAACAACAAAAACAATTTGGAAATAACATCTAACGTTCAACAGACATTATTCTATTAGGAAATATTCTCGCCTCAACTGCCTGTTAGTCTATCTGTTGCAAGCGTTACTACTGAGCCTGAAGTTCTTGTTTCGATTCCAAGGTTAAGAAAAGCATTACTGGAATTTTTGACTAAAAATTTCTCAGTAGAGACCTGTAGGGCTATTACGTATCTTTTTGATCTCCAGTAACTATCAAGCTTCGGTTGTACACCGAACTTTGATGACAACCGAGAATGTCAAAATATTACGTATTACACAGAGTGGATATCACTTTACGGTGACTAACAGCTCGGGTACGGTGTAACGTCTTTCACGATAGCAACTTCACAATTTGATGTCTACTATGCTTACATAATTGCATTAGAAGTATCGATACGAAAGCGTCTAACAAAATGAGTTACGGTGACTATCAGCCACGATGACAACCAATGACGTCATATTTGATCCCGTCTGGTCATACATAATACGGAACTAACCTTTTGGCAGTTAATTGGTGGACACTAAGCCCAGTTACTATCATTTCGAGCCGTCAACAGAGATACGACTAATAGCCCTACTGGAGACCATAATAGGCATGGGACCATATATACAATGTTGTTCAAACTTTATGACGGCTCGAAACATCTAACGTTAAGCTGCCCAGAACACAATTTTACGTAGGACGCATTGTCTTGACTGAATATTGCGCAGACCGTCGCTTGCAGCTAACTTCCGAGCCGCCGAAAAGTTTGAACCGAACTTTAACTGGCAAAATGTGGGTGTTACTACCACAAGTACACCTCAGCTAAACCGGTTGTGAAAAACATACATACAGGGCAAACACATAACCCTCCTTTTGGGCTCCGCCGCAGTCGGGTAAAAACTGGCCTGATTTTATGTTAGACTATGAACTCTTCCGGCAACAAAAAACTAATTCCCTAAAATATTGGAAAAAAATATTAATTTATTTTACTCCTAAAAGGTTATTTTCATTCAATTATCTCGAGAAAATCGCTTCTTAAACAAAGAAGAGAAAATGTTAACGTGAATTACACTAGATAAAAAATGTTTCTCCGTTACCTAATTTAGATAAGGTCGTGAAACAAAAGTGCTCTTAGAAAAACTTAACGGTAACGAGTAAAAGTAGAAGTAAAGTCACGGGCACTAATACAGGGTGTAAAAGACCTCACCACGAAGCCGTCAACCAAGCATTCGGTATAACAAACTAAGTAACTTTACGCAAAAAAAAATCTGGGAAACGACTTTTTTTTTGGGGTGAAAAATCATGTTTTGTGATAGAACTCAATGTAACGCACTCAAAACATTGTGCTGATGGATGGATTGAATAGTACGGGGGTCGTGGAGGTGTTTAAAGTAAAAATCTTACATTAAAAACTTGTATTTAAAAAAAAAGTTGGAACTTTGACCCCCAATATCTCCGTAACTAGAAGGTTCCCAGGTATGATGTAGAACAGAAAAATGATTGCAATGACGAGGAGAATAAGTGCCTTTCGGCTTCGTTAAGAGGTGTTTTACACCCTTTATGTATACACCTATTTCGAGGAGCTCGTGGCTAAATAAAAACAGCCGCTCGGGTCGATCGTTAGGTTAAGCCGTGCTTGCCTAGGTTGGTCTGTGGATGGGTGACCACCCATTACATACCGAGTTTCCTCCGTGCCTCGGAAAGCACGTTAAGCCGTTGGTCCCGGCTGTCATTTGTAGATCTTTGACAGTCGTTAGGTAGTCAGAGGCCCAAAAAGTCTGACAACCAGTCTTACCAAGGGGTATCGTATTACCCGGTACTAACTGGGTTGTGGAGGTCAGATAGGCAGTCGCTCCATATAAAATACTGGTATTCAGCTGCATCCGGTAAAACTGGAAGCCGACCCCAATTAAGTTGGGAAAAGGCTAGGCAGATGATGATGATGTATGCACCTATCTGCTTTTAAAAGAGATTTTCTGTCTTGCTTGTAATGTGATGATGTTACGAATATAGTATTTTGGAACCAAAACTATCATGCTAAAGTCTTATATTAAAGTTGCGATCGTTAGTAAACGAGAAAATCATAATAATATTGGTATTTGGACGTAGTTTTGCCGAAAATGAGCTTACCCACAACAAGGGTTAGGAATAGTACCCCCACATTTTTCCCGTTATGTTTAAGTCCTATGCAATTGGGGGCGAGCCTATTGCCAACAACCGGCCACAAATCCAGACTCCGTGGTTGTTACAGAGTAATTCCTGACAATAAAAACCCATTAATACTTTGCCCGACCGGGGAATCGAACCCAGGACCTCGTGCTCATCAGTCGCACTTGCGACCGCTAGACCGACGAGGCAGTTAGTGTGGTATATAACTATTTAGGAAAAATCAGTCTTTAATATGAACAAAACGAATGCTTAGAATATATTTAAAACTAGCAGACGTCACGCGGTTTCACCCACGTAGTTCCCGTTCCCGTGGGAGAACGGGGATAAAATATAGCCTATGTTACTGAAGGTGAATGTAACTTTCTAATGGTGAAAGAATTTTTGAAATCGGCGCAGTAGTTTTTTAGTTTATTCATTACAAAGATACACACACAAAAACACAAATCTTTCCTCTATTATTACTGTAGATTAATGAGCGATTACCATCCAAATTCATTACAATTACTTCAAAAGTGGAAGAAATGTTAATGTGGATTGGTCAATTACACACACAGTGATTATATATCCAATAAAACCTTTCACACACAGACATAGAATTAAAGAAAGTAGCCATCGTTCTGTCTCGGTATAAAACTTTAAACTATATCGATTCGTCATGACCCGCTTTCGCAGCTCGCTCAAAAAGTCAAACCAATATTTTTGTAACACTAACAAGCGTAAATAAAATCCTACAATGCAATTCCCTGACACTATTGGTACCACTCGGATTTGGGAAACCCGTGCGCTTTATTTTGAAGTGGCGTAGTGTTGGTATATCGGATCTCATCGTCATCTGCGTTGTCTTTTCACAATCTGAGCTTCTAGACTAACTGAATGGGGTTGAATACCAGCACTATACATAGAGCTACTGCTCGTCTCAACACCACACCCTTGGTAAGACTAATTTAATCAGACTTTCGGATAACGTCTATCAAAGAAGCCAGCAGGCAAAACCGACTGCGTGGCAACCTGACGTACTTTCTAAGGCACGGAAGAGTCAGTTCCAAACGGATGCTCACTCATCCACGGTCAGACTGCGACTAAGCTTAGCTTAAATCGATATACCCACACAACTTTACTGTAACTTAGCCACGAGCCTGAATATTATCATCTCAACAAATTCCCGTTCGAAAGGAACTAAACACGCTTAATCTCACCAATCTAAATATAAAAGCGGCAACAGTTTCTCCGTAGGATTTGTTAGAAAATCAAAGCAATTTACGCTCGTCAACGGAAGACTGCGGGTGACACGCCCATTTGTCTCGAGAAGTCGGGACTGCCAACCGAACGTTCGACGGTATTTCGCGAAATGAGAAAGCTTTGAGACAGGATAACACCGGTTTAAGTGGAGGTTACCTAATGGCTGCGAAATATGTCGTAGCTTTTGGAATAAATCGATAAATTGCTCGAGCGGGGCTGAGTAACTTTTTGAGAGGAATGCGTGAGATTGAGTGGATTAAGATATCGGCTTATTACGGGGATGGATTGAGCGCGTAACAACAAATAGCGTTTTGCGATTTTTTTGTTTTGGTTGGTTCGGGGGAAAGCAGGTTTTAGTTTAATGATTCGGGTAAATTGAATTCAGTGACAAAAGTACGCCTCGTTTAGCATGAAAATCTGGGAGCACCTAAGTGAATTTAGAGATAATCCAGGTTGGCTGGACTGAAACCAAATAGGTTTTTAGAGATCCTAATATATTTGAAACCAAACAGGTTTTTAGAGCTCCTAATATATTTGTTATTCGGCTTCACAATCACAGAGCTTTAACATGATACAGTAGCTTTCAAACATCTGATATCTGATACTTCGAAACAAAACCCGTAGTAATTAATACAAAATTACAACTGATTATACGATTACGTGATGGCATAGAAGTGCGACAGAGGAAATCAGAGGCGTCGATTCCGGTAAAGCCGGTTTCCGGTATTAAGTTAATAAAATTTACACGGTGTAAGGTATTGATGCGTAAACTATAACATGCTGAGGAGGACAATAGGGATGATGACTGCCTAAAAAAATATGATTCTGTTTAGTTCGTCGGATATATTTTCGAAAAATATTGGATACGTGTTTTTTATATTATCATCATCATCATCATCAGCCTAATAATATTCCCTCTGCTAGGACACAGGTCTCCTCTCTATGAGTATAACACAGTGCAGGTTTTGTGGCAGAAAGTCAGAAATTGATAGCGTAATAATTATGATTGTTTGATAGTATCTCGTCACTCATGTTTCATCATCATCATCATCAGCCTATTGACGTTCCCACTGCTGGGACACAGGGCTCCTCTCTATGAGAGGGAATGGGCTATAATCCACCACGCGGGCCCAGTGCGGATTGGTAGATGTCACATGTCTTCGAATTTTTGGTTCTAGCACATGCCGGTTTCCTCACGATGTTTTCCTTCACCGTTTTGAGAGCAGTGGTGATGAAATAAATTGCACAAAGTAATGAGCCTGTCTGGGTTCGAAACCCCGACTTATTTATTATTCGTAAGTCGGGGCCGCCACCACTGGGCCACCGCTGCTCTTATATTATCAAATTAATAAAATTGACGAAGATAAAACGTATCAGAGATCATGAGTGGGGGCGTGTGACGTCACCGTTGAGTAAAAAATATACTCAAATGTGACATCACACGATTTTTCAACGCACTGTATCGTCTTCATATTTTGTTTACGTGAAAAAAGAAAAGTGTGTGTCCAATATTTTTTGGCAATCTATCTTAGAATTAGTTTTTATTTTCTCATCTACCCTATTACATGATTCTCTATCACCATTTTTTTTTTATCGTGTGGTTAGTGACTAATATAGTGTCTGAGTTTTATACCGCTCATGGGCCTAGTGACTTGGTTTTACATGCCGTCGAGAAATATTCTCAGGGTTGCTGGTTTCCTCACGATATTTTCCTTCACCGAAGCAAGTGATAATAATACAATACTCACATGAATCCGAAAAATCAGAGGTTTGTGTCTTGGGTTTGAACTTGAGACCTATGACTTGACAATGCGACGGTCACACCACTAAGATATCACTGCTTTTACCACCAACATAGAAAGTAATGGGAAAATCTGGTGTTAATTTATTTATTTCATTTTTAGGAAAACTTACAGTAAACAGACAGTGCTTTAAAAAAGCAAAACATACACGATCAAATTGAGTGGAAATTAATAATAATATTGCTGGACATTACACACAGCGCCATCTAGTGCCACACTAAGCAACAAGGCTTGTGTCGTGGACACCTGATAGTTTATATACTACATAGATACTTTTTGTTTGTAAATACATACTTATTATACATATAAACATTAAACATCCATGACTCGGAAACAAATGTCCATGCTCATCACACAAGCATTTGCTCCGACCGGTATTCGAACCCCGGGACCCTAAGAACGTAAGGCAGCCTCACTACCGCTGCGCCAATCAGGTCGTCAATTATGTGAGTTTGATTTTATAAAACCGGCGGAAATGTTAACACTGTGATAGGTTATACGGTTTCCGCTACACCTGCATAAAAGCAGTTTTATGAACCTATAAAACCAGCTCTCGTTTTAAACACTTATAGTACTTTTTTCACTCTCCAAATAGCACTCTCCATTAAGTATGTCACGTACAGTTCATGACCAGTTACTGAATTGCGTGCTACATTTGAAAATCTGACAAGAAATCGATAATTCACATAAATCAGACGCCCAATTTGAGATACGATACTCAATATATCAAACGTAAGATATTTCAACTTGCTAGCTTCGAACTGTCATTGTAATTCGCACGCCATCCAACAACTTAATGACTTAAGTTAACAGTCTCGTTTTAAAGTTACCAAGCTATATTAAAATCGATGTTACGGATAGTTAGTTTGTCTATTATCTCACTAATATTATTAATTCGAAAGTTTGTAATGCATGGATTTCTGGATGTTTGTTTGTCAGTTACTCTTTCACACAAAAACTATTGACCAGATTTAGATGAAATTTGGCACACAGACAGTTTAAAACCTGGATTAACACATATAATACTTTTATCCTGGTAATACGGTTCCGTGGGACAATTAACAAACTCCACGCGGACGAAGCCGCGTGCATAAGCTAGTTAATAATATTATGATGTTTCCTGTGAACGCGTTAACGAAACAATATGATATTGTCTTCTTTAAAGTAACATTACACAGGGTTAAATTTAATTAGCTGACAAAACGCTGCAGTTGCGATAGGTACCTAAACATTAATTTTAATACTGCCTGCGTCTTTCTGGTGCTGGGTAAATACCTCTCCCCATGACTTCCAAGGTTTTCGAGCCAGGACTAAAGGAAAGCCAGTTTTTTTAAGTCTTTGACCGCAGCTACCGTACCTTTTAGAAGAATGAGTTGGGATTAAGTTTTTTTTTGTGTTGTCGTGTTTAAAGATCGATAAACTTCTCGTCTGTTGAGTATATATAACAAAAACATTATTTTAAAACTGTTATTTTCAGTCTAGACTTCAAAACCTCAAGAAAAACGACAAACCATTTTTAGGGTTCCGTACCCAAAGGGTAAAAACGGAACCCTATTACTAAGACTTCGCTGTCTGTCCGTCTGTCCGTCTGTCCGTCTGTCTGTCACCAGGCTGTATCTCATGAACCGTGACAGCTAGACAGTTGAAATTTTCACAGATGATGTATTTCTGTTGCCGCTATAACAACAAATACTAAAAACAGAATTAAATCAATATTTAAGGGGGGCTCCCATACAACAAACGTGATTTTTTTGCAGTTTTGTCTAATGTTTTTAAATAATGGTACGGAACCCTTCGTGCGCGAGTCCGACTCGCACTTGGCCGGTTTTTTTTCTATTGCATTTCATTAGCAACTTTTTATACTTTTTTAATAATCGACATTCCAAGTATTTTTTATCGATACTGTCGATACAGATTTTTCCCATAAAGCAGGCATCGAAACATTAATAAATTATTCACTGCCTATCGAACCACTTAACCCACAGTTTGAACTACAATCCTTTTGGAGAAACATTAGCGTTTTACTCATTCATTTTTGTGATGAATTATTAAAGACGTATATATTTACTTTGATAATAAAGTCGGGGTTTTTTTTAAGGAAATTGTTAGCAATCTTTATTATTCTGATGTTTATAGACGACGCGGCGATAACTGTCGCTCGGGTCCATCTTCAGGTTAAACCGCGTTTGCCTGGGTTGGTCCGTGGATGGGTGACCACACGTTACATTCCAAATTTTCTCCGTGCCTTGGACAGTATGTTAAGCCGTTGGTCCCGGCTGCAACTTGTAGATCTTTAACAGTTACAGTAGTTAACAGGTAGTCAGTGGCACGAAAGTCTGACAACCAGTCTTATCAAGGGGTGACGTATTACCCAGTACTAACTGGGTTGTGGCAGTCAGATACGCAGCTGCATCCAGTAAGACCCCAATAAATTTGAAAAAAGGCTAGGCAGATGATGATGAGTTATGCGAGGTTCTGAAATCTGAAACAGTATTTTCCATTTAGAGATTTCAAGGAAGAATACTACACTTCAATATTAGCCAATAACAATCTTAGAAATCGAAATCTCATGCGTTTATTCTCTTACACCCTGAAATTTTCAATTCCTGAGGCATAGAGGTGCTACCAAGTCTTAGCTGCTAGACGGCTACTGTATCCACGGATGAAGTTCAATAGGTTCCCTATCTATTTGCATAACATTTTAAGACCTAATCTAGCATAGCATACTTTTGTTACTCCTAATTACATTTTCGCACATTATTTAAGCTTAACAGCTTACGCACAATTCTTGAAGGCAAATAAAACAAATTATGCCAAAACAGTTATGCTAAAGTATATTAGAAACAAGTGCGAGTCGGACTCGCGCACAAAAGGTTCCGTACCATTATTATCAATAAATCACGTTTATTGTATGGGAGCCCCCCTTAAATATTAATTTTATTCTGTTTTTAGTATTTGTTGTTATAGCGGCAATAGAAATACATCATCTGTGAAAATTTCAACTGTCTAGCTGTCACGGTTCATGAGATACAGCCTGGTGACAGACAGACGGACAGACAGCGAAGTCTTAGTAATAGGGTTCCGTTTTTACCCTTTGGGTACGGAACCCTAAAAAGGACATTATGCAAAAAGAAAAGATCCCGGTTCAATAACAGACTCAACTACTACATAAATCTATGTAGCCAGTGGACATTCAATTTCGGTCATCAACAACAGGATAAAGGGTGCACCTTTCGTGACTATTTATCGGACACAATCCGGCAATTCCACTAATTTGTTGCACCGTCCAGCGTATCGTAAAGTGGGTAGGTAGGTACGTAAATCCGGGTGAGCCAATGTGCGGGCTCCGTCACGGTGCTCTGACTTTCCGAATGAGGCGATTCGCTCAGTATAATAATGATTATTGTTGTTGGGTATGTTTCTGTCTGATCACTTGATTTTAAGCTTTATGTGGGTAGTTAAAGACCCGTATCTAAGAACAGTAAAGTTAGATTCTCGACATATTTAAAAAGATTTGAGATAGCAAGCTTTTGTTTAAAAAAAAAACTATGACAGCGATTGATAATACGGAACGTATAAGATACAAAGAGATAGCTAGCTATCAAAGTGCAACAATTGCGTCACTTTGTCCTCAACAATTTGTGCGTTCTAGTGCGATATCTACCTCTTTTTACTATATAATATCATTGATGCAAACTGTATTTTAAATTCGTGAGCATTGCTATTCCTATCACGACTTTCACTAATTAATAATTCAAAAAAATAAAAAACTCACGCCGTACTCACTCACTCAGCACCTCAGAAAAGTAGGACGTCATAATTTTCGTAAAAATATTTACATTTATAACGAAATAATCTCTCAATCACCCTAAGACACCGCAACACACTTCACCCCATTACCCTCAATTTCAGTAACAGATGTAGTGCGTACACACTGCGTAGACACGCGGAACCAATTTACGCAGAATTTACGCGGAGTCGGGTAGTATCGTCTGATATCTGTGTACACAGACTGAGGCTTTCAACGCTGGCAAACAAATGAGGCTGTCAACCACAGGTGCGTCTTCACCGTGACGTGCGTTCACGTAACGAATTTTCGCGTAATTCCTTAGGATTGCGACACACTGTTAGGTTGCGATGAAAGAAGGTCACGTCATTATTTTGTGAGACAAGTGCTCTGTTTGGAAAGCCGTTTTAGGTTGGCATGATTTTGACAATTTTAAGACTTGACATTTTTATTAAGAGCTGAAATATAACGCCTACGTACAGTGATTTTTCACAGTACATATCCTAATCTACAGAAATTAATAAAATTTACGTGTCTGTTTGTAGTTTTAAAATAACAGATTTTTACTAAATGCATATGAAAGTTTATGCGGTACTTTTAACAAAAAATATTTTTTTGTCTGCTTGTTTGTTCCGGCTAATCTCCGAATCGACTAGATCGATTTTAACAGGACTTTTACTGGCAGATAGCTAATATTGTCAGGAGTTCCTAAAATTACTTTTGTTTAAGAAACATGATAAGGTTTCCGTGCAAAAAAAAATAAAACACTTGAAAAATGATAACAAAACACTATTCAAATCAGGATGTCAGTAATATTTTACCATAATTTCCCGCGGACGAAGGTCATCGGCAACAACTAGTAAAATATTTTTTTTTCTTATGTTTATTTAAAGAAATTATAGTACAGAGGTGTTGCTTATTTCTAAACTCGCCAAACTTTTACGTTTGATGAAGAGAGGCTCTCTTTTAAAAAAAATAAAAAATAACCAGTGATTGTTAATTAGTATAGGTAATTAGCTCGTATGGACAGTTTCAATTGGGAAATACAAGCACTAAACAGTTGAACAAGAGTTCAAGACTAATATTTTCGTATAGTCCGAAGGTTGACAATCCACTCGACGAGACACTTGGTAAATACCGACCCTCATGACGTTTATATTAAACAGTCTTTCTGTGTATGAGACAAGGTCATTGTCCTATGGCAGGACATTTTTAAAACGAAACAATGGCACTACTAATGATGTTATAAACAGTGATAGGAATAGGTAGTGCTTATTAGCCTAAACTTCGAAGAAGAACAGAGAAAAGAATCGGAGACTTCCTTAGGACTATATTTTATTATGCGACTACAGCGAGTTTTTTTTTTGTATATTCTAAGAGTGCGTACCTAAGAGCGTATCATAGTTGTATGATGAAGAAGTCGTTTCCAAAATGTTCTTAAAAAGAAAACTTTCAGAAATGTTGATAGTTGTAACGACTGTGTTATGTTATGTCTAGTCGCAAACTTTAGGTAAACATAGACCAATTACTTATTCCAAATAACATTAATTTTTGATGTACTTACGTGATGTCCCGGAAAAAAATATAGTCTAAGGAAGTCTCCGATTCTTGTCTCTGTTCTTCGAAGTTTAGGCTAATAAGCACTACCTATTCCTATCACTGGTTATAAATCAATAGTAAGCACAAAAACATCATAGTTATCGTAAAGTTGATTATAAATACAATGATAATAAACATAAGCAGCGGTGGCCCAGTGGTGGCGGCCCGGACTCACGAACAGTAAGTCGTGGGTTCGAACCCAGACAGGCGCATTACTTTGTGTAATTTATTTCATCACTACTGTTCTCGAAACGGTGAAGGAAAACATTGTGATGAAACCGGCATGTCCTAGAACCAAAAAATTCGTAGATATGTGATAATTATCTACCAAGCCGCACTGGGCCCGCGTGGTGGATTACAGCTCATTCCCTCTCATAGAGAGGAGGTCTGTGTCCCAGCAGTGGGAACATTAATAAGCTGATGATGATGATGAAACATGAGTAACGAGATACTATCAAACAATCATAATTATTACACTATCCATTTCTGACTTTCTGCCACAAAACCTGCAGTGTGTTCTAACCTTAATTAATTGACAATGTCTCGTAGCCGTCATGTTGGTACATAAGTAATTAATTACTTTAATAGTAACACTGCGTTTATTTCTCAAGTTATATACGAGCACATAAAGCTTATGTGTTTTGCCTTAAATTAATTCGTAACCTGAATAATTTCTGCGTATTTCGGCGTCGACTTTATCTTCTGGGAAGCTGAAATAATTTGATATATTGTGATATTATTTTTCCGAATTAGTTCCAACGGAAATCGTATTAAAGATTTTTAAATGAAATTTAAAAATCTTTAATACTTTTTGGCCGTGTGGTATCCGGCAGAGTAGAATAGAACCAACCCATTACACTCACGGGTGTCGTACAAGGCGACTAATGTCTGAGGCAGAACACCTTGCGCCTCCGTAGACCAGAGAATGGGCAGCAGCACTTTCTGTTAGTCTTTCATCACTGCGATCTCCAATCCGCCTGCCAAGCGTGGAGATTACGGCAAATTCCTCCCATCATGGGAGAGGGTTATGTCCAGCAGTGGACGTTATGGGCAGTTGTAGTAGTAGTAAATGAAATGAAACTTTTTTTGCTAGAATTTGTAAGACATTTAGATGGTCAAGTTTTTCACAGTTGCTCAAAAATTTGCTAAAATCAGCAGGTAAAACTATAGAATACATTAATAAAATAAGTGAAGTAAATAGAGTTGGTATGTTATAATAATAATAATGTCAATGGTTTGTCAATTATAGAAAAATAACAACGTGAATCTTTAAGCGTAAGATGTAGTGAAACAAATGTGAAACAGAAATCAATCTGGATTAGCGGTTTTACCACATAGCTATAAACAAACGAATGGATAGATACAGTCTTCGTCTAATCGTTCTTAATGTCAGTTCCCTTCTTGTTCTCAAAAAACAAAACATTAAACCGAAGTACGAAAGTAACAACTAACACCGTTATCATCATAGCGACTCATTGAGCTCACAAGTCTACGGGGAAAAGCTAATTTCCATCAAAATAATAAAAAAAAACGAAAAACTTGACAAAAATTCCAATTACGCCGCCCTCCATTGAATTTAATGAAATCTCCACAATTGTCTCAAGACTGCACAGGTGTATTTTTGTTTAATAAACCTTAGACGAAAAAGGTCACCCTGTTATCAGGGTTCGTGGACAAAGGACGGCGACCCATTCTACTTGTCTTAAGATAAAAAGAAAAAGTGGATTAAACGCATAGATAGCTGCCTACCATAAAGAGATTCTACTCGATGATAATACTAAGAAGAACCGGGCGAGCACTGTGTTTGCTATCTAAAAAAGGTTTTACTTCAATGTATTTTTATGCAGGTGCCTATTAAGATAAATTTTACGGTAGCCCATCTTATTTTTGAAGCTCTAAAGTGTAGACTTCTTGAACAATAATACTTTGGGAGAATGGTTTAAATAAAGATACTAAACAACACAGATTTTAGGTTGAACAGCTTAAAAGAAAAGGTCACGCTATTTTTATCTATCTTTTACATATTTTTTTCAAACATTTTTTCTACAAGGTTATCTTAATGATCAGATTATAATATAACAATGGCTTGAATCCTTGTCAGTAGGTAATCAATTTATAAGTATTTTTGTAAACTTAGCTTATTTCGACAAAACAAGGTTTCATGAATTATATAGAACAAAAAAACAATTAATTACAACATAAATATAACGAGGCAGATAACTTGAAAAAATATTACAAAAAAACAGAAGTATTCTAAAATAAAGCGAACATAAATTCGAACCAGTACCTACATTTTTAAAACCAACGAAACAATTCGATTATTTGAACACAACTTCATTACAAAAAAAAAGAGTGAAAGATACGCTCCAATAAAAAACAGATGTCAAATAAAGAAACAGAATCTCGGCACAAACATACTCTATAATTTATAAGGGGTGCTTCACACATTTCGGTTCGCAGTATTTGTAGAACAACAAGCGAACCAGAAGGAATTATTACACTTATTACTCATGCTGATCGGTATCTATAATAACTGAATAGTTTGGCACAGTTCGAGCTAAGACGAGGGCTTTTTACGCATATCTACATACCTTCTTAATCAATTTGGCTATCTTTTATGGCAGGCGTACCGCTTCTTTTGCAATACCCACTTTACTAAACCAAATACCTGTAGACATCAGAGACTCAATGAATAGTAAAAACATAAAGCGTAAGCTAAAAGAATATTACATCAAGTCGATTATAACTTAACTTTTAATAGCGCGTTGATCAAATCTCAGGCCGTGGCATGCTAAGACAGACCCCAAAGGACTAATTGTGTGCTTTGTTTAAGTGTGTTTTAACATGTAATTTATGAAATCAATAAATAATTATGAACCGTCTGTGACGAATCATACCGATACGAACAAATGTATCACCCCTATAAAATGTACTTGTTCTCAAAATAATTTATAAGAAGACGTGCAATCACGTTTCTCCAAAGACGAATCAATCACGGAAGGGTATAACGAAACGGGATTATTCAAAATTCACATCGATATTAAAGCTTTATTCCATTGTTAGTGAATTTCAGACTCCAATATTTTTGCTGAGTGCACATTAAATTTCGTATTCTCTCTTGAGGCCGCGACGCAATTATTCGCCTTCAAAATGCAGTTCCCCTGCATAGAACTTGCAATGCATTTCAGCATTTCCCGATTCAATAATGCAGACAAAAGATATCTGCTAGCATTAATTGAATTTTTTATTCGGGTTTAATTTTTTTGTTTTTTCTGGTGTTTCCGTGGGAATATATCGCTCATTCACCTTTTGTACAATGCAGTTACGCGAATTTTAGCATTCATAAAATAAATATGGTTTTAAAATACTGCGAATTTTGGCGACTAATTGGAGGGTTTGTGTTGAAATCGGAATTCCATTGGACAGAGGAAAACAGTGGTGTTGTATTTGTAAATATCTCTCTTAATATAAATCTTATTTAAGTGATACACCTACTAGATATAACATCATTCATAATAATCATCATCATCATCATCATCATTTATAATAATGATTTTAAAACGGTACCGAAGTGCCTAACAAACTAACTAATAATAAAAAAGGCAAAACACGAATTTATTTCAACCGAAATGTAACCTATAAATCAAAATTAGAACATTCATGAATAAAAGTACGGAACAATGTTTTGTAAAACAGCATTATGTTTGTTTAAAAGCCCTCAAAAAGGTTCTAAGCGTTCCTGAGCATATCTGTCATAATATATTTCCCAGGTCCATTTTCACGTAAGAAATCATTACAACGAACAACAGGCCATTATCTTACTTACAAAGTACATCATCTTTACATTATGTATATCTATAGCACCGCAGTCTTATGTAGGACAAGTCATGAGGTTGTAGCGGGGAGCGAGAAAAAGGATAGTAATATTCAAAACTATTTTATATTTTTTTAACTTTTTGTCCGAACTTAGAAGGGGATACCAAATTTTTATTATTTCAAACTAGCTATTCCCCGCGTTTTCAGTCCACGTGAAATTATTATAAAAATAATGTCAATATTTGAATGGTATTTTCTTAAAAATACAAGGGTTTTGATTTTTTTGCACGTAAACCTAATTAAAAGGCTTTAAAAAATACCATTTAATAACATTTTTTCATATGCATTCAGTAAAAAACTGTTATTTTTAAATTACAAACAGACTCCTCAATTTCATTTATTATTTTGTGTTGAAGATGTTTGATGCAAAAGTACCTTTGGAACGCTTAAAACAAATCAAAAATGATGTGGGTATATCAAAGCGCATATTAATATGAAAACATTAATTCTATGATGACTCATTTTACCAAGTAGATTTAATTACACAATGAATGCCACAACAATAATTTTCCATTAAAAACGCCATCAAAAACTTATCGAATTACCACCTCAACAACAAACTCGTAAGCAGCGTCTTAAAAACAGCCAGACGCTGCAATTTGCACTTAAGACACGAGTGAATATAGTGCATTATTAAATAGCACCGCCGCTTATGAATAGTACCAAAGCACTAGAGGGCTGTTAAAAATTCAAGAAAAAGCGGCGTTCCCAACTGTGGCCCCGGGGTACTCTTAACGCGACGCCGCTGAAGCTGTGATGAAAATACTTAATGAACTAAAGGAAACAACGGCCAATGACGTTTGAGAAATTGGCCGGCTTTGCAAGCATTATGTGAATCTTTCCGCTTAAAGCTGCGTTTAGGAGTCAGGTGGTGTGTGCGAGAAAATAAGGTAGAATTTACTTTGACTATGTGACGTTCTTTATGCGACAAGGCTGTTGGAAAAGTCCAAAATATGTTGGATTGACATTAGCTAGAGTAGAATTAGCCGTGTGGTATATTTCCGGCAGAGTAGAATAGAACCAACCCATTACACTGACGGGTGTCGTATAAGGCGACTAATGTCTGAGGCAGAACACCTTGCGCCTCCGTAGACCAGAGAATGAGCAGCAGCGTTTTCTGTTAGTCTTTCATCACTGCGATCTCCAATCCGCCTGCCAAGCGTGGAGATTACGGAAAATTCCTCCCATCATGGGAGAGGCCAGCAGTGGACGTTATGGGCTGTTGTTGTTGTTGTGACATAAGCTATAGAAAATCTTATGAGAAATCTGTTTAAAGTCATTCGCTGTAGAAATCGAAACCCGTTTTGAACGATAGGCATTTGTTTGGTTTAAGCCGTTTGTGTTTGCAGTTGAAGCTAGCTGTAAAACTACAAACTCTAAGTGCTTATTTCTGGACACGCGGCGCGTCGGGCGGCGCGTTGAGCGGCGCGACAAGCGGTGCGTCGGGCGGCGCGTTGTGCGGTGCGTCACGCGGCGCGTCACGCGGCGCGTTGCGCGTTTTTCCGTTTACGGAGAGGCGGTGTGTGCAGCGGCGGTGTCATTTGTTTGTATATGCGCGCGCACTGCCGCGTTGACCGCGGCGGTGCACGTGGCGGGCAACGCTGCATCTCAAGCAAACGCGCGTAAAAACGCCTCTCCGTAAACGCTCTCATACATTCGTTTTCATTCATTCTCATTCATTCGTCATTCAGCGTTTTTACGCGCGTGTGATGAAATGCAGCGTTGCCCGCCGCGTGCACCGCCGCGGTCAACGCGGCAGTGCGCGCGCAATTACAAACATATGACAGATGACACCGCCGCTGCACACGCCGCCTCTCCGTAAACGGAAAAACGCGCAACGTCCGCGTGACGCGCCGCACAACGCGCCGCCTGACGCACTGCCTGACGCGCCGCCTGATGCGCCGCTCAACGCGCCGCCCAACGCGCCGCGTGTCCAGAAATGAGCACTAATAGCTCGTATAATAAAGTTTGATATTAAAGACACTAACCCGTTTTCACTAACTTATAAGAAGATCCACAATTTATCTGCTCATCATAACTTTATTGAACGTTCAAAACCGAAATCGATTTTGTGAACATAAACAGCATTATTAGAATGTGCCTCAGTTCTGTTGATGTCATTATAAAATTATCTGTGAGATGAGAGAACAACTATTGATTAACACACAATATGCTTTCCAGCTGATATTCATATCAGATCATTAAGTTCAGTTACCAAATGTATTTACGTAGTATTTGTTGAATCATTTCTTCATAAATTTGTTATTAAAATAAAGTTATACTAAAACCTTCTCGATTTCTGAATACAATTCAAAACATTAAAAGACCCTACAATTAAAACAAAACTGTATAACAAAGTGAAACCTTTTGAGTTCAAAAGAGATGTAGTTTCCATTGTAATAATATTTTAAAACATTAATTTATTCAATTAAAAACTTTGGCGTGCCGCTGCATATTTTTACAACTTAACAGTTTTTTTTTCTTTTTCTGTTTTTAAGATTCTGTTAGTGTACCTACTTATATTAATAATAATTTTAATAGTGAGTTCAGCGGTCATTGTGCATTCAGCCAATGGTTTAATTGACAAGAGCCTCGATCAATACCTGAGGAGGCTCTCGTTTGGCAGCTGGATCAAGGGCTCGATTCAGAAAGCGGTACTCCTGAACACGGCTCGTATTGTTAGGAGCTTCCTCTCTCTGGAGCCCTGACCGCCGGTAGCTTGGACCCTGATCCCGATACAACTTTTTTTAAATTTTAAATGTTTGTTATATAATTTTTTTATTACTATTTAAAAATGTAACGGAGCTCGTGGCTTAATAATAACAGCCACTCGCGTCGATCTTTAGGTTAAGTCGTGCTTGCCTAGGTTGGTCTGTGGATGGGTGACCACCCATCACATACCGAGTTTCCTCCGTGCCTCGGACAGCACGTTAAGCCGTTGGTACCGGCTGTCAATTGTAGATCTTTGACAGTCGTTACAGGTAGTCAGTGTTCCGACAACCAGTCTTACCAAGGGGTATCGTATTTCCCAGTACTAACTGGGTTGTGGAGGTCAGTAAGGCAGTCGCTCCATGTAAAATACTGGTATTCAGCTGCATCCGGTTATACTGGAAGCCGACCTCAACATTGCTGCATTGTTGGGAAAAGGCTTGATGATTAAAAAATGTAACTAATTTGTGTAGAAATAAATAAAGTAGCTCAATAGTTTTAAATAAAAAAAATGTTGAAACAGTTTGTATGTTGCCTTGTTCATGAATAAAGGGGTCAGTACGTAGCTGTGTAGAACTTTGTGGTTTCTGTCTGTCTCCCTGAAGCTTAGCGAGTATGTTTAGTTACCACACGTGTTCCATTCATTATTAATATGTCTCACATTTGGTAGCAAAAAAGCGGAAATTAACGAATATTATTTTGAAGTCGTTAGTTGTTAAGTAATCGGTGGATTTTTCTAGTTGGTAGGTAGTTATTTCTTCCACGTGTTGACCTTATTTTCATAAATAATTATCAAAATGATACTTGAAATATAAGTCAAACACGCCTAATCAAATAGCCTTATAGAACTTTCAATTTATTGATATTTAGATAATCGTATTTTAATATGATAATGACAAGGAAAATACAGTGTTTATGAAGTGTTTAATAATATGATTGTATATCTTTTAAGATTAGATACTGTACGAGCCAATAATGCTCATACAGCAAAAGTAGGTTTCTGCGCACGTCATGAATTACGCTAAACGTACTTTATTAATTATATTCTAACATAAATTCAGTCGTCACTAAAAGTCAGCCACAAGCGGGTCGATCAATAATAACATTGCATCAAGTGCGGCTCAGATAACTAAACAAACGTAATTAAACTATTGAACTTAACAGTGGTTTGGTGTGAACTAACTACCTTTCTACAACAACTACCGGGGTATCTGTCAACGACGAGATACTTAACAAGGCCTAAAAAAGTAAACAAAAATTAAACGTTTTTTAAAGCATTTCGTTTTCTACAACAATTTTCGACGAATTGACATATTAATCTTTTCGTGAGCTTTTGTCAAACAGTATTATATTTTGTTGTAGTATTATAAATTCTTGACAAACTTTGCACAGTAAGTACATTCTTGAATGTAACTTTTATTAGACCCTTGGCATCATTGTTGAGCCTTAATCATTTATCATCAGTTGATCTACGTTATAGCTAGGAAAAAGTAAAGTTCTTTATAGATCAAGGAACCATTTAGTTTCAAACATAGAAATCGTAGTTATTCTTGCTTAATGTATAAGGTAGCTTTACGGTTCATGCAAGAAACAGACATCGCACTACAAATTCGACCAAAACACCACAAGCACACCTGTAAATTATTTTACCGATACTTTATTGTCAGCCAAATTCTCCATCGCTATAGAAACCGAAAGTTCCACAGAAATCGGTACATAGCCAGCAATTTAGTAAGACGAATGGATATTGTGAGAGGGTCTTCAGGAAATATGAAGATGGATGGTTGGGAGCATGCCCTATCTATTGATCCCCGGAGCAAAGATGCTGCTCAAACCGGGATAATGAAAATTTTATGCATATTGTCCTCATCGTCAACAGGACTAGCTTGGGCAGCGGTTGTATAAAATTATATTGTTGACTAGTAATGCTCGCGGTTTTGTTCGTTCGTGTGGATTTTGGTTAATTTTCTACTAGAGACCGGCCTGCTTAGCACGGCCTTTTGTGGTTTGATCTCAGAGGTCACAGTCTCCTTTTAAAACGATGTAGGTACATATAATTTTGAGGAAAGAACCTCACAGATTTGAGTGAACCTGTCCAGTGGTCCTGTACACATATTCGGAAGTCCCTTTCGGTTGAATTTCTCCAATAAATCTGAATGCGATCGAGGCAACGTTTAAGAGCCAAACTACGGAAAATCCATAGCTATGGAGACACTGGCAGGTCTTGAACGCAGTTCAGACGTGTTGATCGAGTTCACTTTCATTTCGTTGGTGAAATTAGCTCTTAAGGTACCAAGACTCACAATCAAAACAAAAAACTCAATGACACAAAGGGTCCAAGAGTTGAAATGTCAATTAAAGAAAAATACTCGGTACGAAAAATTACGGTTTCAATTTTTATTCTCATCGCGTAGTTGATTCAGTCCCGCATTTAATTATATCGAGCCTTTTTAATTTACGAGAATGACTTTCAAGGATCCCTGAGTCATTACTGAAAATACGATTATAACTGGAATAATGAATTTAAAGTAGAAGGCCGAGCTAGCCTTAGTTTTATTTACTTTTTCTAGTTACAGTAAAAACTTGCATAGAGCTGTTTAATGTAGAGAATAAAGTTTAATAAATAATGTTAGTTTCTACTTTGTTTACTGCTTTGTTCGTAATTATTTTTAATATCATAATGAAATAAAATAAAAACACGCCAAAGAGTTAGCATGAAGAAACCGTTATTTACCCTCATCTACATGCTACGAGTTATGTTAAAGTCCTTAGAAATAGGGAGCCTATAGCCATTAATCGGATACAAATATCATCATCATCATCATCAGCCTATTAATTTTCCCACTGCTGGGACACAGGCCTTCTCTTTATGAGAGGGAATGGGCTATAATCCACCACGCGGGCCCAGTGCGGATTGGTAGATGTCACATATGTCTTCGATTTTTGTGGTTCTAGGACATGCCGACTTCCACACGATGTTTTCCTTCACCGTTTTGAGAGCAGTGGTGATGAAATAAATTACACAAAGTAATGCGCCTGCCTGGATTCGAACCCTCGACTTACTGTTCGTAAGTTGCGGCCGCCACCACTGGGCCACCGCTGCTCCAAATATAAAATTCCTTAATTCTAGCAAAAATAAAAATCGCAATATAAAACAACTAGCTTATACCCGCGGCTTCGCCCGCGTGGAGTTTATAAATTGTCCCATAGGATCAAACGACTGAAGTAAAATGTATCCTATGTGTAAATCCAGGTCAACTAACTAGGTCCAGGTAAACTATCAAACACATCAGCTCAGAGGCAAATCAGTTCAATAGTTTTTACGTTAAAGAGTAACAAACACCCATCCATCCTCACAAATTTCTCATTTAAAATATTAGTAGGATTTTAAGTAATACATGTAAATCAGGTGGCCTACCATGACGTCATAGAGCAGGATCGTTTTATTCTTGTTTGAGTGTGGGTAAGAGACGGAGCTATAGAGAACGTCTAGCGCCATCTCTTTCCCTCACTGGAATAAAATTAAAACAATCCTGCTTTAAGACGTCATGGTAGGCCACCTACCAGCAGACAAACAGCAGTTGAGTTTTAATAAATTATTCACAAGTCAATCGCGGTTTCGTTTTTTTTTATTCCTATGCTTTAAATGCCGACAAAACGGCAAAAAATCACGTTTGTTGTATGAGAGCCCCCCTTAAATATTAATTTTATTCTGTTTTTAGTATTTGTTGTTATAGCGGCAATAGAAATACATCATCTGTAAAAATTTCAACTGTCTAGCTGTCTCGGTTCATGAGATACAGCCTGGTGACAGACAGACGGACAGACGGACAGACAGCGAAGTCTTAGTAATAGGGTTCCGTTTTTACCCTTTGGGTACGGAACCCTAAAAACTTGGTATGTATGTGTATGTGTGTTTGTAGTCTACAGTCAAGCGTTTGTGTTTACCTCGCTTACTAAGCTAAAGACTTGTAACAGGGTTAAATTCAGGTCAATAGAGTTACAGGCGCGGTTCAAAGTTACGAGGTCTCGCTCGCCATTTCATCGCCACTGCCATGCTATTGTATGAAAAACAATCTAAAATTAACTTTTAGTGTCAGAACTGTTGCAGCAAATTGAAATTAATTAACAACTTGATGTGTTTTAACTAAAATGAGCGTTTTGAAATGAAACATAAATGCAAATGTCGCAGGATTAGAAGAATCGTTTTTTTTTTTTCGCGAATATCAAAGAATTTTGATGCCCATCTTGTTTAGGATGATTCGAAAGCTGATTGCTGATTGGTTAATCAATAACATGTCAATTCTGGTCGATCGTTGAACGCACCAGTCAGTACACAAGCCAATCAGTTTTCTTATTTTATGGTTGTCATATATTTTTTACGAGAACCCTTGCTATTCCTGTAATGTTGCGACCGCTGCCCACCAGTAGGTACCTTATTAAGGCCAAACCATATGTCACACTAATTATTAAAATATCTTTTGATATGATGACTCAACTGTAATAGTTTCACTGGAACCTTTATTTTAAAAGGAAAAGAAGTTCAGAATGAACTTTGTTATGTTTCTAATAAAAACTACAATATTCTTAGGGTGTCCGGTCATCTAAATTAGGTCTGCCCAGAACTAAGCCACTAGTTTGGTGGTTTCGGTAGCGTCCATCAAACTCAAACTCAAACTCAAAGCATTTATTTCAATTAGACCATTACGGCACTTTTGAAAGTCAAAAATACAAAAAAGAAAATCAAAGCTACAGTCCCAGTCACAAGGCATAATAACTTGAGAAAGTACTGTAGTTGCCCATTCGCTAGCGTAGATCTCTATGGAGAAGAACGGGCAAGAAACTACATGGACACTCTTTTAAAATCAAAATATTATTACAAAAATCTTGGTTACATCATTAATTTTGAGATTTTACATATATGTGAGAACGATGTAGAAAGACGTGGACACTAAGAGCATCCAGAGTAAAAGATTAGATCAAAATCATCAGTTTCTGTAGTGAACAAACAACAGGACACGCAGGACACAACATTAAAACTCTAATGATTAAGTCTGAGTACAACACGTTACTTCAATTGTACCTAAACACACTCCCATTGTATTGCAAACCAAACCAAAGAAAAATGCAACATTTCCTAACATTGAATTTTATTTTGTTACAGAACACGAAAACGTGATGGCATAAACGAAAATTTCATTCTAAATGTAATCCTGAAGATTTTGTGAGGTGTCGGAATATTCGTGTAGTGCCTCGGAAAATGTAAAATGGAGGGTTCTTTTCACGCGAGCCCAACTCGCGTGCTGTCCCTGTGGACGCTGCTCCTCGGATGCTGTAATATTGCAGGTTAGTACACGTAAAATTTTAAATGTATTAAGTAGAACGGGAGAAGGTGAATGTGGTAACATTATAAGAATGCTATCATTTAATGATGTGAAATGTGTGTACGGTGTTTCGAAGGTATAATGGTCACTTGGTTGCAAGAATGATCTTCGAAAATGTTAGTTTTATTGGCGTTTTTATTTTGGTTTCGACTCGTGGTTTAGTCGCCTGATAAGCTAATAGATCCCTTTGAGAAACTTGTCGAGCAACCCTGAAATATACGTGTACGACGTAAAAAAAAATATGGTACAGAACAAACCATTAGAACTACGTTGTAAGAGTAGTAGTTGTTGTGTATGATCACATACAAAACTTTAGCGACAAACATGGAACTGTCGCTGTAATTATGTTCGTAAAACCTGAACTAAAAAAAACGAGTGATATTTCAACGCGGCGATCTCGATTGCGTGCGACTCATCACTTTGGTTAGGACATGAAGTGAAGTTTAGTTGCTAAAAGTGAAATGAAATACTCCGAATTTCACTTTGTGAACGCACCAACGCGTAGGTATTCGTTGTTATTTTTACTCTCTACTGGTTTTTGACCTTATGTTAATGATATTTTGCACTCAAAAGCGACGCTCTAAGCTCGGCACACACGAGTTCTGTCGGTCCGTTCAAAGCTACACGCGGCATATACCTGCCCACTTTATTTTATTATTTAGCTTTATTTGACTGTCATAAGCCAGTTTCGCACCGGAGCTGAATCTGGATTTTATCTCAACAATATTTTTATGTTTGGCGCAAGGTATAAGTTATAATAATATCTGAAAATAATACTACCTACTGGATCGAGCAGCGGTGGCCCAGTGGTGGCGACCCCAACTAGTACGACGAACAGTAAGTCGTGGGTTCGAACCCAAGCAGGCGCATTACTTTGTTTAATTTATTTCATCACCGCTGCTCTCAAAACGGTGAAGGAAAACATCGTGAGGAAACCGGCTTGTCCTAGAACCAAAAAATTCGAAGAAATGTGACATCTACCAATTCGCACTGGGCCCGCGTGGTGGATTATAGCCCACTCCCTCTCATAGAAAGGAGGCCTGTGTCCCAGCAGTGGGAACATCAATAGGCTGATGATGATGATGATGATGAACTGGATCGTGCACTGCAAACCAAACTTTCCCAATTTCATACCGTAAGTGTTTGTTATTAGTATCGCTATACTTCTGATAGATCAAACTAGACGATAGTAACAATCAGACATTGTTCGTCTTTCTTGAGGAGATGGGGTGGATCAAATGATCAATTTTCTTACTACTACGCAACGGCTTGGACGTGGAAAAAGCAGCCCCATATTTATTTACTAGCTGTTGCCCGCGGCTTCGCCCGCGTGAAGTTCGGTAACTGTCCCACTGGATCATACTAAAGGGATAATAGTGTCCTCCATGTTAATCCAGGTTATAAACTATCTATGTGCCACATTTCATAATCATCACAATTATTATTATCACAATCACCATCACTATCACAATCACAATCACTATCATAATCCCCATCACTATCGCTATCACAATCACTATCACAATCACCATCACCATCACCATTACAATCACCATCAAAATAACTATCACAATCACCATCATTGTTATCACAATAATTATCATCGTAATCACAGTCATTATCACACTCACCATTACCATCACTATCTCAATCACCATCACAATCACCATCACAATCACCATTACAATCACCATAACAATCACAATCACCATCACTATCACAATCACAATCACTATCACAATCACAATCACAATCACCATCACAATCACCATCACAATCACCATCACAATCACCATCATCGTTATCACAATAATTATCATCGTAATCACAGTCATTATCACACTCACCATCACTATCTCAATCACCATCACAATCACCATCACAATCACCATCACAATCACCATCACAATCACCATCACAATCACCATCACAATCACCATCACAATCACCATCACAATCACCATCACAATCACCATCACAATCACCATCACAATCACCATTACAATCACCATCACAATCACCATCACAATCACCATCACAATCACCATCACAATCACCATCACAATCACCATCACAATCACCATCACAATCACCATCACAATCACCATCACAATCACCATCACAATCACCATCACAATCACCATCACAATCACCATCACAATCACCATCACAATCACCATCACAATCACCATCACAATCACCATCACAATCACCATCACAATCACCATCACAATCACCATCACAATCACCATCACAATCACCATCACAATCACCATCACCATCACCATTACAATCACCATCAAAATAACTATCACAATCACCATCATTGTTATCACAATAATTATCATCGTAATCACAGTCATTATCACACTCACCATTACCATCACTATCTCAATCACCATCACAATCACCATCACAATCACCATTACAATCACCATAACAATCACAATCACCATCACTATCACAATCACAATCACTATCACAATCACAATCACAATCACCATCACAATCACCATCAAAATAACTATCACAATCACCATCATCGTTATCACAATAATTATCATCGTAATCACAGTCATTATCACACTCACCATCACTATCTCAATCACCATCACAATCACCATCACAATCACCATCACAATCACCATCACAATCACCATCACAATCACCATCACAATCACCATCACAATCACCATCACAATCACCATCACAATCACCATCACAATCACCATCACAATCACCATCACAATCACCATCACAATCACCATCACAATCACCATCACAATCACCATCACAATCACCATCACAATCACCATCACAATCACCATCACAATCACCATCACAATCACCATCACAATCACCATCACAATCACCATCACAATCACCATCACAATCACCATCACAATCACCATCACAATCACCATCACAATCACCATCACAATCACCATCACAATCACCATCACAATCACCATCACAATCACCATCACAATCACCATCACAATCACCATCACAATCACCATCACAATCACCATCACAATCACCATCACAATCACCATCACAATCACCATCACAATCACCATCACAATCACCATCACAATCACCATCACAATCACCATCACAATCACCATCACAATGACCATGACAATCGCCATCACAATCACCATCACAATTACCATCACCCTCACAATCACCATCACAATCACCATCACAATCCCCATCACCATCACTATCACAGTCACCATCATTATCACCAATTATCATCATTAACACAACCACCATAATTACCACAATCATTATCACAATCACCATCACAAGTAATCACAACCACCATAACAATCACAATCACCATCACCCTCACAATCACCATCACAATCACCATCACAATCACCATCACAATCACCATCTCAATGACCATCACAATCACCATCACAATCACCATCACAATTACCATGACAATCACCATCACAATCACCATCACCATCGGTATCACCATCACAATCACCATCACAATCACCACCACTCTCAGAATAACTATCACAATCATCATCACCATCACAATCATCATCAAAATCAGTATCACAATCACCATCATCGTTATCACAATCATTATCATCGTAATCACAATCGCTATCATCATTATCACAATCACTATCATTGTAATCACAATCATTATCATCGTTATCACAATCATCATAAACACAATCATCATCATCGTAATCACAATCATTATCATCGTAATCAAAATCATCATCATCACAATCATCGACATCATTATCACAATCATCATCATCGTAATCACAATCATTATCATCTGGATCTCAAAATAAATGCCATTTTCGTAATCAGCACCCCTGATAATCGCGGTATCGACACCCATATTTATTTTTAGACATTTCAACCCCATCGCACCCCAACAGGGAATATTTCAGGGAGTATTTCAGGTCTGCCACATTAAATCTTAAAATCGTTGTTTTTGTAATACACCCGACCCAATTCACCATAAAAACAATACCTATGTTAAATTTCAGGCTTTGTTACCCCATTTCCCCCTTTAGGGGTTGAATTCTGAAAAAAAAAACTGAAACACAAACGTTAACTCATTTATCGATAGGAGTACTCCTGTTAAGTTTCGAATAAAGTAGTATAACTAATCTTATTTCCCCACATAATCTTTGGACTCCCGTTCCAACCCCTAAGGGGATGAATTTTGAAAAATCCTTTCTTAGTGCACCCCTAGACCACATAAGGAACCTACTTGCCAAATTTGGAATCTGTAGACCCAGCGGTTTGGGCTGTGCGTTGATAGATGAGTCAGTCAGTCAGTCAGTCAGTCAGTCAGTTTCTTCTTTTATCTACACCCATGCTATAAAACCTCTATAAAGGTATCTGAAACAGTTAGCTTATGGCCAACATTAAAACAGCCAGTGTCATAATAACCATTATAACACCCAAACGGGTGTTATAATGTTGTACTGAATTTCATTATGCAACTCGTTTTAAAAAAAGAACATCGAATGTGGTAGTGAATCGAACGTCTAGCACGTGCGATTCACCACCACAGCGCCATAATTAAAAAAAAAAAAATAGGTTAATTCGAATTCACTTCGTATCCCGCCATTTTTGTTCGACATTTGGATATTAGTATTGCATTATGTACTTTGTTGTTTACAAAAATGAGTGACACAAGCTTTGTGAATTTTGATAATTGAACAATCCAAAATGTAAATAATTATATTACTACATATACACGGTTTGTTTGTATTAAATGCAAGCAATTAAACTTTCCATGAATTTACATAGACTTCTTAGAACACTGGAACACCCTATGGTTTCAGAACCTTTTATGGAGGATTCATATCATGGATGTAGATAAAGTCTTGTATGCAACTGTACATAATTAGGTATTAAAACACTCATGTGATACTATTATCACACTCGGCTTCGCCTCGTGTGATATGGGTTTATCACACGAGGCGAAGCCGAGTTCGTGTTTTAATACCCCTCATTATACAACAGTTGCATAAATAACTATTATCTACACCCATGCTATAAATCCTCTATAAAGGTATCTGAAACAGTTAGCTTATGGCCAACATTAAAACAGCCAGTGACATAATAACCATTATAACACCCAAACGGGTGTTATAATGTTGTACTGAATTTCATTATGCAACTCGTTTTAAAAAAAGAACATCGAATGTGGTAGTGAATCGAACGTCTAGCACGTGCGATTCACTACCACAGCGCCGTAATTAAAAAAAAAAAAATTATTATTATAGGTTAATTCGAATTCACGTCACATTTGGATATTAGTTATATTGCATTATGTACTTTGTTGTTTACAAAAATGAGTGATACAAGCTTTGTGAATTTTGATAATTGAACAATCCGAAATGTAAATAATTATATTACTACCTATACACGGTTTGTTTGTAGTAAATACAAGCAATTAAACTTTCCATGAATTTACATAGACTTCTTAGAACACTGCAACACCCTATGGTTTCAGAACCTTTTATGGAGGATTCATATCATGGATGTAGATAAAGTCTTGTATGCAACTGTACATAATTAGGTATTAAAACACTCATGTGATACTATTATCACACTCGGCTTCGCCTCGTGTGATAAACCCACATTCGTGTTTTAATACCCCTCATTATACAACAGTTGCATAAATAACTATTATATATTTAGATTTATTAAAACTTTATGCACAAGTAAAAAAACTGTACAAAGGCGGACTTAATGCCTTGGGCATATTCTACCAGTCTACCTTAGGGTGATGCAGAGATAGTACACAGTAGGCGCAATAACAGAAAAAAAGACTAGAAAATATTTGTAAATTTATAACTAAAACATAAGAATAAATACATATATACATACATATAACAAAAATATATATATATATATAATATATATAAAAAGTGAAGAGAGATAAACAAGAAAAAAAAAACTAACAACTTAGTTCTGAGACGAATCTGCCAACTTCTTTTGAAGGTGAAACGACTAGTCAACGTCCTGATACTCTGGGGGAGTGGATATTAATCCATACCGTCAGTTCTATAAAAGATTATTACTGCATCTACTTTTCATAATTGTGCACCGAAATCATTAATTCCAAAGACGACTGCAACCACATGTTGCATCGGCAAAACCCAAAACCCAAAAAAAATATCCACCGTTAGTTGCCGATTTTATAAAGTTGGTTAGAAACCAGTATATACATATTAAATTGTTGCGGTCTTTAATCGGAAATATTCCTTGTTTAAACTCAAATAGAAGTTTAGACGTAATGCGGCGCAATCATGCAAAATGCTGCTATTGGAATTTCGATTTAAACTTATCAGATAAGCGGTCATTCTTGGTATGATTGATCTCCTTTAACGCATTGTATTTCTGTGGTAGCCTAGATAATTGGCAATGAAAGACGCTTTCGAAGCGTCTTTCTATAGAAACCTTAAACGTGATTAACATTAACGTGCTTTTTGTGAGCTTATTATTCGCAAACTCAAATAAAAAATGTCAAATAAAATTTAAAAAAACTAAGAGTAAAACTAAGCCGTGTGCCGTGTGGTATCCGGCAGAGTTGAATAGAACCAACCCATTACATTCACGGGTGTCGTATAAGGCGACTAATGTCTGAGGCAGTACACCTTGCGCCTCCGTAGACCAGAGAATGGGCAGCAGCGTTTTCTGTTAGTCTTTCATCTCTGCGATCTCCAATCCGCCTGCCAAGCGTGGAGATTACGGCAAATTCCTCCCATCATGGCTTATGTCCAGCAGTGGACGTTATGGGCTGTTGTTGTAAGAGTAAAACTAAGACTCAAGTACAAATAAAAAACGTCAAAAATGTATGCCTGTCTGTGACACTACTTTCGATTTATTCGCTAACCTCTGACAACTTGCACCAAACTTCAAAGGACATTCTGGTAGAAGGAAATCCCTTTAAACAATATATTATTTCCACGTACGACAAGCGATGCATACCAACACTTATTACGCAAATTATATATTACACGTTCGATAACGGAAGTGAACGTAATTTAGTTATTACGTACGATGCTGATAATGCGTTTTATTACGTTAGTTAATTATGTGCTAGAGATAAAATATGGGTGCGTATGGTAATGGGAATTTATAATAGATATTTTGTGAAAGCTATTATATTTTTGAACTAGCGGACGTCACGCGGTTTCACCCTCGTAGTTCCCGTTCCCGTGGGAGTACGGGGATAAAATATGCCTATGCTAATCAAGGTGAATGTAGCTTTCTAATGGTTAAAATTTTTTTGAAATCGGCGCAGTAGTTTTTGAGTTCATTCATTACAAACATATAACACACACACACAAAAATACAAGTCTTTCCTCTTTATAATATTAGTGTAGATAGATGAAAGGAGAGAAAAATTGCATTTAAAGTACTATCAGTTATCATCTGGCTAGCCTTTTCCCAACTATGTTGGGGTTGGCTTCCAGTTTTACCGGATGCAGCTGAATACCAGTATTTTACATGGAGCGACTGCCTATCTGACCTCCACAACCCAGTTAGTACTGGGTAATACGATACCCCTTGGTAAGAATGGTTTTTGGGTCTCTGACTTCCTAACGACTGTCAAAGATCTACAAATGACAGCCAGGACCAACGGCTTAATGTGCTTTCCGAGGCACGGAGGAAATTCGGTATGTAATGGGTGGTCATCCATGCACAGACCAACCTAAACAAGCACGGCTTAACATAACGATCGACCCGAGCGGCTGTTATTATTTAGCCACGAGCTCCTCTAAAGTGCTATCAGTAACGATACTAAAAAAACCGCGATAATATGGCACTTATGGCACATCGATCTTTAGAAAAAATAATAGAGAAGTATCGAAGAAGAAGATTATGCTGCGCAGACCCAAATAAATTGGGATAAGTGCTTAGTGCAGGAGAATGCTGATGATCTTTAGAAAGCAACTCTCGAGTGCTCTACAAACTCGCATTTTTTCTGAAACTGTACGATTGGGTAATATATTCGAGCGCAATCTAAAAGTCATGCCACACTATACCGGCACCACACCAGCACAGCTGCAGCCCGGCGTTGCCTCGAATTTAGGCTACGGCTAGCCGCGAGCGCGCTAACCACGCGTCGTCAGCGAGGTGCAAGCTCGAAGACCGCGCGCCGTCCGCGAGGTGCAAGCTCGCAGTCCACGCGCTAGCCGCGAGCTTGTTGTCACCGCGAATACAATTGTATGGCACTTGTGATTGAACACGCGTAGGACTTGGACTAGGACGTGCGATGGCGCAACGACGTTGTTTCGCGGGCAACTCGGAGACAGCGCGCGGCCAGCATGCGGTCAGCGCGCTGCTAGCACGCTGTCCACTCGCTTGCAGTGCGCCGACTGCGAGTCGCCCGCGAGTCGAGTTGTATGGTAGCGGCAAGCACGCTGACTGATCGCCGTAAGCTTTTTCCTATAGACATTATGAAATATAACATACGACACACGATTTAATGCTCTAATTTGAATGGCAAGTTAATTGCTGGTTTGGAGCGGTGCCGGTGCCGTGTCGGTAAAGTGTGCCATTGTTAGCCAGTCTGCCAATGATTGACTCAAAATCAGCCACGAAGTCAAAGTTTATTCCTACGGGCAATTCAGAATCTCAAAATTTACAAAGAAGTAAAATTTATTCTAGTTGGCCATCACCTGTTCTACCAACCTTATGAAAATAATAATATGCCATTTATCATCATCGACCTAGCCATATACCAAGTACATTTGGGTCGGAACAACAACAAACAACAACAACAAATATAACGACACAACAACAACAAATAACAACATAATCACAATCACGACAACACGAACGACGATTAACATAATCTTAGTCCTCTGACTTTCAACAATACAGAAATCGAAGAATCAAAAGCACAGGAATCAAAAAGCGAAACCCTTTGATCGTTACTGCTTCACACTTAAGGATTACTCGTGACTGGATCTACCTGTTACGTCTTACGGTTTCCAGTTCCGTAGCCAAAAGGTCGGATTATTGTTGCGGCAGGAATCCATCTGTTGGACGAGTTGAGCTCCTAAATGAATTTGTGACACGCCTAAGCTTTGGTGAGATGGTGATTTTGAGACGAAGTTATTTCGTTTAAAATAAAATGTGATGTGTTACTTTTGTTATTGATGATTAAGGTAATTTTTCTTTTGTAAAAAAAAAATACTGTGCAGCAAATTATGTTTTCTAAAACTTTTTAGCAAAAAATAAAGTCGACTTCAAAATTCGCCAAAAAGTGAAAAATAACTAGCGTTAGAAGTTGGTGACTTTTGTATATTTGATTCAGTTATTTTTTGCTACCGATTCCGAAGCTTTTTAGTTATTTTTCACTTTTTGGTAATTTTAAAATCGGTTTTATTTTTTCTCCTCCTTTTGGAAGTCGGTTAAAAATGATACTGCCGGAAAGTCAGTTTCATTTTCGATTAAAATTTCTTTGCTTATTTGACTTCTGCATGGGTTGACTTTCATTGGCTTTAGTTCGACGAATCCGGAATAAAACCACAATTGAAATGACGAAGAAAACTATGAAATTACGAATTATGCTAGCAACTAAAACAAAATAATATCAAACTTTACAAAAAAAGTTTTACTTAATGATCCCACTGATTTCGTTCATCGGAAAAGTGATTCAAGTTTCCCATCATATTTTTTCCGCAAACCATATTTTTTTAGCTTACCACAGCCTACCATGCAATATCTTCCACCAAAGGTCACAGTCATTCACCAAAGATTTATGGCATCTATTATTCCATTATAATAACTCAGTGTCGATGTTAATAACACTGCCCTTAGTTAATCTGTGACCGGAGAATGTTTGATACTGTGAAAGGTCACTCAGGTCACACGTGTTTGAGGTCAAGCTACAATTACTAATATTAATTATTCAACACAAAGCGTAGTTAAGAGACAGATTAATTAAATATTAGCCTCTTGTGACTAAATATTATATTTTACTGTTTACTTAAGTTTGATGAAAGGCATATTTTTTGGGGGGAATTATTAATTAATTGCGTGTCATGTTTCCTCATCATTTTCGTCAACACCCTTGTTAATTTCTGCAATTTCTAGGCCTTTCCAAAGATTTCTTATTCTGTGCAAAATTCTTAAATCAAATAGAATATTGTATTGGTTCTTGAGCCACGATATCACGAACAAAGACAGAAGTCACATTCAGAATTAAAGCTTCGCGTTCTACGTCCCGCACGGGATTTGCCGCAATGTAGCCAAAGCTTAAGAGCCTGTACATGCTTACAATACCAAAAAGCCTCAAGACAGCTAAGATAATAAAAACCAGCCTACTTAAGGCTTCGTTTAGGGCAGAACTTTGCTAAAGTTCGAAGTTCGTGAAGTTCGTTAGTCTCCTGACACCTGTGGCAATAATTTGTGGGCCGCGAAACATTAAAGAACTTTCATTCAAGTTATTAGTGTAATGGGAAAGTTAATTTTATTGTTGCTTCTCCTTACAATTCCGGGAATCGTTTTTATTATTGTTGGCGCGTTCATTTATATTATGGGTCAGGATCATAATTTAGCCAATCTTGTTATTATTTATCAGCCGTGTGGTATCCGGCAGAGTAGAATAGAACCAACCCATTACACTCACGGGTGTCGTATAAGGCGACTAATGTCTGAGGCAGAACACCTTGCGCCTCCGTAGACCAGAGAACGGGCAGCAGCGTTTTCTGTTAGTCTTTCATGACTACGATCTCCAATCCGCCTGCCAAGCGCGGAGATTACGGCAAATTCCTCCCATCATGGGAGAGGCTTATGTCCAGCAGTGGACGTTATAGGCTGTTGTTGTTGTTGTTGTGTTATTATTTATGTTGAAATAAGAATTTGTGTGAATTTGAAAATTATTGTTTGTATTTGAAAAATGTAGTTACGACAATTTTACACAAAACAAACGCTGTTGCTGTTTTTCGGTGCCTAAAATATTATGTTTTAAGTTTAAAATTTAAAATTTAAGTTTACAATTCAAATGACAAGCTCTTACCAATTTAGTTTCATTCATCGCATAATACAAAATGTTATCTAAGCATTCACTATAACGACATGGCACGCTACGCCGTAGCAAACTACGCCGTAGCAACCTACGTCGGCGTGCGGCGGATTTGAATAAATACGTAGCTGTCTATGAAACGATAAACCGTCAAAGAAACTTAATATAACCACATCGTATTTTAAATGCAGACACCACAAAAACTCTCATAACGTAAGCTCATATCACATGGGACCTAAATCTCGTTATAAAAATACCAGCGGAATAACAATTTTACTCTAACAGCAAAATAGATTGACAACGTTATTGGATTAATATTACAACCATATTAATACGTAGTGATACAATATTAAGGCTTTGTAGGATCCTTGTAATCTTGGGTCGAACCACGGCCGACCACTATTTGGGTTCGCCTATTATTATGCAAGGTTATTCGTATTCATTCGCGACCAACAAATGGATTCAGGGTTCGGGATGTCATTGTTAAATTTATGAGAATATGAGGAGCAGTATTGAGAAACTATAAGCTTCTTAAGACCGTGGTTCATTCAGACTACGCCATATTTGATGCCATTCAAATAGAAGTTAATTAAGTATAAATTATGACTGACTTTACTCTCATTTTAGTATAGCAGTTATTACTATTGTCTTGTGAAAGACAAGATAATGTGTTTTGTATAAATTATACACTTCTAAGAATAAGTGACATGTTCGGCAATGGTGTCGATACTATTGTGCACAAACTAAACTTAATTAAGGCTATTGCTATCTTTTACTAAAAGGCAGTGCGAGAAAAGGACGGCTATAGCTATAAACTAAGTTAGAGATGTCAAACTAGTTTATGCCTTGCACTTTACCGTGTTTTTAGTCGACATTTTTTTACGTGCACCCTTAATTTGTATGGAAATATTACTTCCATCTAAATTTGACAGTAAATTACGTCCGCCTCTTTTTCGTTTTATTAAAGAGAAAAAGATAGCAATAGCATAAATTAAGTTTAGTTTGTGCACAACAGAATCGACACCAATGTCATGTTATTTGGACACTTTTCCTTTTGTCTTTTCCTAAGATTTTTATAGTACAGCAAATGCCGATGCCTTCAAAGAACCATCACGATTGACTCTTCAATAGGTACTTAGATATTTATTGCCCACTGTCTCTAACAATGATCACTAAACATTCGAGAATATGCTCGTCAAACAGATTCCTCATACTTTGGTTACTGGCTGAGTTAATGCCCTTACTCAGTTACACTTACAAAATCACTATCTATATATATAAACAAGTCTGAGTGATTATTTGACAAAAGTATTTTTGACTCGTGTCAAAAATACTTACTTTTCTCAAATAATCACTCGAAATCGTTTTCTATGTAATTCTTTAAAGTTAGAACTGTCAAAAGTTATAATTCTTAGCTATGCTCTCTTTGACGGTTCTTACTTCGTTTAAATTGTTGTCTATTGCATTAAAATGTTTGCATAAGCAATTACTTTAACTTTATAGATACGGGTCTAAGTGACGTCTAAATGGATGCTTAGACGAACCTTCGACACAAAAATATTCAAACTATAATATGAATAGATAAAAGTGATCATTTTTTCCCCAAACAAGTAGTGTAAACAAGAGGAAGTACTTGAATTAGTATAAACAAAATTATACAAGAAATTCTCCATGCATAAATAAACAACAATATATAGCCTGAAATATGAATAACAGCTCACCTTAGTTTACCTTTTAAAGGTCAAAATATCAGAAGCATACACTACCCATATCAATACATTATAACGTTTCTAAAAATAACATATTATGGAATAAAGAGGGTGTAAAAGACCTCATCACGAAGCCGTCAACCAAGCATTCTGAACATCAAACTAAATAACTTTACGCAAAAATTATTGCTGGGAAACGACCTTTTTTTTGGGGTGAAAAATCATGTATTGTGGTAGAACTCAATGTAACGCACTCAAAATATTGTGCTGATGGATGGATTGAATAGTACGGGGGTCGTGGGGGTGTTTAAAGTAAAAATCCTACATTAAAAACTTGTGTTAAAAAAAAAAAACTTGTCAAAAAGTTGGAACTTTGACCCCCAATATCTCCGTAACTAGAAGGTTCCCAGGCCAGGTCCCGGTCGCAGCGCAGAATGGAACCGGCGAGAGATGTCGTGCGGTGTTCCGCAGGGATCGGTTCTGGGGCCGTCCTTGTGGAACATCGGTTATGACTGGGTGCTGCGCGCCGACCTCCCTAGCGGTGTCAGCGTGGTTTGCTACGCAGACGACACGCTGGTGCTGGCACAGGGGGGGTCGCACGAGGCGGCGGCCGAAGCAATGACACGCGGGGTTGCGATAGTCGTTGAGAGGATCCGGCAACTGGGTCTCGAGGTGGCACTGCACAAGTCCGAGGCCATGTGCTTTCATGGGCCTCGGAATGCGCCACCTCCGGGATCCTCACTGACGGTAGGAGGGGTATCCATCGGCGTCGAGTCGACGTTGAAGTACCTGGGACTTGTCCTTGACAGCCGGTGGAACTTCGTGGAACATTTCAGACGTTTGGCCCCGAAACTGGAGCGGACTGGGGCTGCCTTCAGGCGGCTCCTGCCCAATCTGGGGGGGCCAAACGCCTCCTGCCGGAGGCTCTACGCGGGAGTCGTGCGGTCAATGGCCCTTTACGGGGCCCCGGTGTGGGCGCGTTCATTGAGGCGGCGAGCCGCCCACTACCTGAACGCGCCCCAAAAGGTGGTAGCCGTAAGGCTGGCCCGGGGCTACCGCACGATCTCCCGCGAGGCGGCGAGCCTCCTTGCCGGATTGCCACCATGGGATCTGGAGGCAATAGTCCTCGCGCGCCTACATGAATGGCGCGCGGAGGCGCTACGCCGGGGGGAAACTCCGCTGCCGCGGCAAATTGTCGCTCAGCGGACAGACTTCCGGCGGGATCTCATGGCGACATGGAGAGAGCGACTGTCGCAACCCCGTGCAGGGCACGCCACGATAGTGGCGATAAGTCCCCTCTTTGAGGAGTGGCTTGAGCGACGCCACGGCGTCCTCACCTTCCGCCTGACGCAGGTCCTCACCGGACACGGTGTGTTCGGGAGGTTCCTGCACCGAATCGGGCGGGAGGAAACGTCCGGGTGCTTTCACTGTGAGGATCAACCGGAGGACACGGTGGAACACACGGTGGAGGTGTGCCCCGCGTGGGCGGAGCACCGCCGTGTCCTTGAAGCGGCGATTGGCGGCGGCGACCTCTCGCGTCCGGCCCTGGTGCAAGCCATGGTCCGGAGCGAGACGGAATGGGACGCCGTCACCTCCTTCTGCGAAGCAGTAATGCTAGAGAAGGAGGAGGCGGAACGTGAGAGGGAGAGAACCTCTCAACGTCCCGGCCGCCGCGCCGCGGGACACGCCCCGGGCGTCGGGGGCCACCACCACGTGGCCCTCCGGCCACCGTAGGCGCGGGCCTGTGGACGGTGGGCTATGGGCTAGCTCGCCGTCCGTCCGTCTCATGACGACAGGCCGTGTCGACGGCGCGTTCGTGTTCCACGCGCCCCTCTTCTCTCTTCTATACCTATAGAGTAGAACAAAAAAAATGATAACAATGACGGGGAGAACAAGTGCCTTTCGGATTCGTTCAGAGGTGTTTTACACCCTTTATAACCTTCATTTAAAATTGCGGTAGGTATTCAGGTCAACATCGAGAAATTTTCCACAAATGGATGACAAGCTTCAATCATTTATCTCACATTCACAAACAACAACCCTTCAGGTTTAGGCAGAGGTGTACCTATCTATCGTGTACACACATTTTGCCAGTTAAGCTCATTTAGTAGGGAGCCGAGCGTATCGCCATCATTCGGGCACAAATCAGACTTTCATCATCATCAGCCTATAATATTCCCATCGCTGGTACATGGCCTCCTCTCAATGAGAGGGATCAGACTTTACATGCCTACTAAAAAAATCCAGCAACAGTTTTGCCGTGCGCAACAGAATTTGTCACCACTAGACTAACGTGTCAGGCTTCGCCTTTGCAACTTATTTTACAAAGACACCAAAAATTGACTGCCAATCGGCTACAAAACAAAATACGGAAAATAGCCTAAGCAAAGTACATTATCTAAGACAAATAAAACTGAAAATATAAAGTGACTTTGCAGAAGGAAATATCGTCAAAAAGCTCTCAGGAATAAAATCACAATCGCGAGAAAAATAAAAGCGTGGATACACAGAAGCGAAATATTGGAAAACTTCACAAGTCTATTGTATAATAATACATTGCTACTTTCGCGGTGAAGCAGAAAATCTACTATTTATACAGAAAACAATTGATATTTATAGATAACAAGTAATCGAAAAACAGTTTGCAAATTTTGAAGTGGACAACACAAATACATACTATTATTATTTCTTTTATTCAATTCTTTACAAATTCATTTACATTTATAAATATTAATTTTAAAAAATTATAAAAAAAAACATTCAAAAATATTACAAAAATTGTAGCCCACCGGTATCGGGAACAGGGTCCAAGCTTCCGGTGGTCAGGGCTCCAGAGAAAGGAACCTCCTAACAATACGAGCCGTGTCCAGGAGCTTGCTTTCTGAATCAAACCCTTGATCCAGCTGCCTAACGAGAGCCACCTTTCTTTTTCTTTTTTTTTAGGATGATAAATCATCAAATGACTCCTCCCACTCTGGGCGGAGCAGGAGGGAGTGTCAGACTTTTACTGACTAAAACCCATCCATGTTCCTTCATCGCCCTTTGTGTTCCGGGGCCACGGTATTTCTTTCGAACAGTCCCGCAGCCCCGGCAACGAGAGCCTCCTCAGGTTACATACTATTATTATTATACATACGAACAGTGACAGTTAAATAAAAGCTTGTAAAAAGATCAAAAATGCAACGAAATGACAAAGAAGCTTGATGCCTAAACGAAGCTACGTTAAAAACTAATAAATCATGCCGCAAGGTATAACACGTAATTATTAGAATGAAAACTCTATAGTGATTTAATTACTACGCAGAAAATAGGCCGCTCACTGATTTCACGTCAAGGTTGTATTTTATTAAATTTCAAGTATATGAAAAATAATTATTTTCGAGAAATTTCTCGCTATTATAAGTGAAAAGGGCTATAAGTGACATCAATATAAGGTGTGGAAGAACCAACTTAATTAATTAAGACTAGCGGACGTCACGCGGTTTCACCCGCGTAGTTTTCGTTCCCGTGAGAGTACATAGGGGATAAAATATAGCCTATGTTACTCGCTGATAATATACCCATCCATTGCTGAAAGAGTTGTGTCGTGGACACCAGATAGTTTTCGCTGTGTGGGTAGACACAGGGTCAATACTCATAATTTAGTTACTTCAAGTTTTAATTGATTATATATATTTTAAATTGAATTTTTAATGTTATAATTATATTTTATTGTTATTAACCACCCAACTCTCACTACATACTATTTCCAAGTCTTTCTGTGTTCACATTCTTCTTTCTACTTACTTTTCTACTATCCAACCATCTCTATGGACACTACAATGGCAACAAGTTTAGAAGATCTCGAGCAGCTGTTTAACTCGCGGATGGCTGAGTATGAGAGCAAGCTGAGAAATGCATCCTCAGGATCTGAGCCAGCACCTGACATCACAGCACTATCATGAGAGTTTGCTGAATTCAAAACTTTTGTGTGGCAGGCACTCTCAAAATTGAAATCACAAATAGAAATGCTTTCTCTTGCCTATGACAGACATGAAACTATGATGAGAAAAAAGGTCTTATTGTTTCATGGGGTTGCCGAGTTACCAAGTGAAAAGTTACATGATGTGGTTCACAAAGTGTTAACCGACCAAATGAGCTTGTCCGAAGTAAAAAAAGAAAGCATTCATGTCTGCCACCGATTGGGATCTTCACAAGGCAAAGCTAGACCTATCCTGGTTAGACTTCACACCACTGAGCATCGTCACTTGATCTGGGAGAGCAAAAAGTCACTGAAAGGTACTGGCATCACAATCTCTGAATTTTTAACCCACACAAGACACCGTACTTTCATGGACGCACGCAAGCATTTTGGGGTGCCGAACTGCTGGTCGGTGGAGGGCAGGATAGCGATCGTCACTTCAGATGGTAAGCGTCACAAGATTGAAACTCCGGGTGAACTTCGAGCACTGGTTTCGCGGTTCCCCAAATCCTCAGGCGAGTCTGGTGCTGCTGCGCTGTCGGAGGTACACACTTCTCCTATGTGTGCAAGCCCCACCGAAGTTCCCGCTACACCTTCAAGAGGCCAAAGAAAGGCACGCCGGCGTAACTAATGAATCACCACTGGATTGTTTGTTTACCAAGTTACTATGTAAATTAGCCGTATTGTACGATAACTTTTGATTTGTTCGGTACTTTTAAACGTCGCCGGTACTATAAACATTTTGTGTTCTCTGTACACCTTCACAGTAAATTTTTGTGTAGCTTTATTATTTAATTTATTAGAATAAGTTTAGTCGGTATGTTTACAAAACTTTTAATGTCAGACTGTCAATGTCATTGTGTCATTAAGACATTCATTACGTTTAGTTAGTGTTCCATTCATGTCTGCGGTAATGCATAATAAGTGTGAATTGTTGCTCGAGTTACGCGAATATTTTATTTTAGTTTTCAAAATATTGTTACTTTATTTTTCATGTGTTCTTTTTTTTTATATTTTGTTGCTATTGATTTGTACAATTTCTTCCAACAAACTAGTGAGTTAGGGTGGTTGTATTTTAAAACAATCAGCCGAATACGTAGGTAATTAATTGTAGTTATTCTTGTTTTTATTATAATATATATTTATTTAATATTTGTATTTATCTATGAATATTCCAACTGACTTAGATGACAGTTTTTTCTCTTGTTCTGCCTCGACTTGCAGCTTCGTTAGTGCGGACAGTGAGCCTCCGCTTCGTACTTTGCGTGACAATATTTCCTCTCTTTTTTGTAACTATCCTAACAATATGCATATAGCCCATATTAATGCTCAGAGTGTTCCTGGTCACTATTCCGATCTTCTGGCATCCTTTAGCAGTGTTCATCTTGATGCACTCCTAATATCTGAGACCTTTCTTAAGCCCTCTCTTCTTTCTACTCACTACGCACTTCCTGGTTTTGTCCTGGTCAGAAATGACAGGATAGGCAAGGGTGGTGGTGGTGTCGCCATTTACTTACGCGATGATATACCGCACAAAATTGTAAGTTCGTCTCCATCTCAGTACTCGGGGTCGGCTGAATCACTGTTTCTTGAGATCACCTTAAATCATACCAATGTATTGCTTGCTGTGTTTTACTCTCCAAACCTTCACATTAACTACTTTGACTCCTTAGAATCCTCACTTAACAATCTTTGCCCATCATATGAGCATGTCATTTTAATGGGTGATTTTAACACATGTTTAATTAAAAATGATTCACGTTCACTTAAACTCCGTTCGCTTTTATCTTCTTTCATTCTTGATATTCTACCTCTTTCAGCGACCCATAACTCCCCTAATTGCACGCCTTCTCTTCTTGACCTAATGATCGTATCTTCTTCTCACAATGTTGCTGAGTTTGGGCAGCTCACTGCAACCTTTTCTTATCATGACCTCATTTACCTTTCCTATCGTATCCGACCTCCAAAATGTAAGCCTCGTTTCTGTTTCCTACGTAGTTTTAATAGCATAGATCTGGAGGCTTTGAAACGCGATGCTGGTGCTATCGATTGGACTCACGTTACCGAAAGCACCAGTATCGATGAAAAGGTGAACAGCTTCAATGCCATTTTATTAGATATCTATGATAAACATGCCCCCCGTCGGCGTATTAAAATTAAACATAATCCTGCTCCGTGGATGACTACTGAGATTAAGAATGCTATTGCTCGAAAGGATAAGGCGAAGAGTAGGTATAGGCGCAGACCCACTGAACTTAATCTCACTCACTTTAAAGCACTACGTAACCGCTGCAATCGTCTGTGTCGAGATGCGAAGAGACGCTATTTCCACGAATCTCTCGTTGATCGTAACTCCTCATATATCTGGAAATTTTTAAAGTCTGTAGGTATCGGCAAATCTCCTACGAATGCCTGTAAAGATGTCGACTTGTGCGCTCTTAACAGGCACTTTTCTTTACCACCTGTTTCTTTGGACCCAAGCGCTAAAGCTTCTACCTTATCTGAGCTGTCTAAGTTTCCGTTACCGCAATGTCATCATCATCATTTCATTCATCATTTCAGCCGAAAGACGTCCACTGCTGGACATAGGCCTCCCCCAAGTGTCGCCACATTGACCGGTCCCGTGCTCCCATATCTTCCCGTGGGTGTCGTAAGAGGCGACTAAGGGACTTACCAGAGAATGGGCAGCAGCGCTCTCTGTGTCTTATGTAAGAACTGCACTCACTGCGATCGCCAACCCGCTTGCCAAGCGTGGCGATTATGGCAAAACCCCCCCATGAATAGCGCAACCGCAATGTACACCTTTTAATTTCAGTCCTGTCTCTGAAGACGTTGTGAAAAAGTCCCTTCTCTCTATTTCCTCCTCTGCTGTGGGCCATGATAATTTGTGTTCGAGAATGATAATACCCATTATTTCAGAGCTGCTCCCCATCCTTACTCATATTGTTAATTTTTCCTTATTCTCTGGTATATTTCCGTCAGCCTGGAAACAGGCTCACATAATACCACTTCCTAAAGTTAGCAATCCTTCTTCCTTATCCCACTTCAGACCGATCTCCATTCTTCCTTTCCTTTCCAAAGTTCTCGAACACATTGTTCATGGTCAAATTTCCAGATTTCTATCGTCTAATACTCTTATTTCCCCTTTCCAATCTGGCTTCCGTACTGGCCACAGTACTGTCACTGCTCTCCTGAAGGTTACTGACGATATCCGCTGGGCTATGGACAATAAATCTTTGACTGTTTTAGTGTTACTTGATTTTAGTTGCGCGTTCAACTCAGTGGATTTCGACATCCTTCTTGGTATCCTTCAATCTTTTAACTTCTCTGCCTCTACGATAGCCTGGTTTGACTCGTATCTTCGGGGTCGCTCTCAGTGTGTCCGCCAAGAAGAAATCTACTCTGATTGGTGTGATCTTACTGCTGGTGTTCCTCAGGGTGGCGTTCTCTCTCCTCTTCTCTTCTCTATCTTCATTAATACTGTTACCAAATTTATCACTTCCAGCTTTCACCTCTACGCAGACGATTTGCAGCTGTATCGACATTTCTTGCTGGCTGATGCGGAATCTACAATCAACGCCATGAATCATGACCTGGAAAGAATCTTTCAATGGGCTAAGTCATACGGCTTACAGATTAACCCTACCAAGTCGCAGGCCATGATTATAGGCAGCAGATACTATCGCAATGCTCTTGACTTGTCATCTTTAACTCCATTATCTTTGGGCTGCTCGACCATTGCCTATGCTGAAACAGCTAAGGATCTTGGTGTCTTAATTGACAGCAATCTTTCTTGGCGAGCTCAAGTGAATGAGGTTAGTCGTAAGGTGCACTTTTCTTTCCACTCGCTTAAATCCTTACAGAGCTTCTTGCCTTTTAAAACTAAAATTTACTTGGCTCAAACTCTGATTCAGCCGATCATTGATTACGCTGATGCCTGCTATTTGGATGCCACCGAAGAGCTGTTGAATAAGCTAGAGCGTTTGCAAAATCTTTGCATTCGTTTTGTGTTTGGACTGAGAAAATATGACCATGTCTCTCACTACCGCAAGGAACTGAAGTGGCTCCCTATCCGTCTTCGCAGAAACACTCGGATATTATGTCTCCTCTACAATATCCTTCATAACCCTGCATATCCCAGTTACCTGCGCGATCGCTTTTCCTTTACCCGTCCTCCTGATGCTCTGTGTAGATCCCACCTCAGGCATCATCTTAATTTCCCATCCCATAAAACCGAATTCTATTCCTACTCCTTCTCTGTTCACGCAGTACGTTTGTGGAACTCACTTCCGCCTAACATTCGAGACTCTAAAACTTTATTTATCTTCAAAAAGCAAGTCAAAGAGCACTACCTTTCTTCTATACAGTAATATTCTACATATATATGTATGTATATTATAGGTAAATATTTACTATACGAGTATTTTTTTTTTATATGTGTATGTATTTGTATGTATGTTTATTTCATATACCTAGATATATTTTGTTTTAAGTTTTATTTTACATTTCCTGTTTTGTCTTTTCTACACACTGTGTCTACATTTCTAATCGAACTTTCCTCTCGCAGGTCTGCTGGAAGAGATTTCTTATGAAATAAGCAGTACCTTTGTGCTCTTCTATCTTAATGTAATGTCCTGTTAAGTATTTTGTGTGTACATAAATAAATAAATAAATAAATAAATAAATAGTTGATATACTACATAGATACTTTTTGTTTGTAAATTCATACTTATTATACAGATAATAAATATTAAATAAATATAATAAATACAGAATAATAAATACAGATAATAAATAAATATTGCTGGACATTACACACAGCGCCATCTAGTGCCACACTAAGCAACGAGGCTTGTGTCGCGTCGTGGACACCAGATAGTTGATATACTACATAGATACTTTTTGTTAGTAAATACATACTTAATATACATATAAACATCCATGACTCGGAAACAAATGTCTATGCTCATCACACAAACATTTGTTCCTACCGGGATTCGAACCTGGGACCCTAAGAACGTAAGGCCTCACTACCGCTGCGCCATTTGGGTTGTCAAACAAAATATTTACTAAAATATTAAATACTATGATTTAAGATAAAATATGGCTTTGAAAATACCTGTTTGTGAGTCAAATCTAAGCAAATCATTCGTCTGAATTCCACCGTAACTCTCACAACCTTAACATTTATTTAAAAATAACAACCTACGCAGCAACATAAAATAATAAATCAGTTTTTGCTCAACTAGAACACGTGTTCAAAAGAAGATTGAACTTGCTTCAAAGACCATTAATTCAAAGTCAGAGTTCAAACAAGATGAAGACGATGTAAAGTCGAATAAGTTTTCAAAGATACTCGTATGTCTTTAGCTAAATGAAGGGCTTCTTGTCTTGTGAATATATTAAAAGTTGACAAATTATTATAAGCGTCGTGTATTCGTGGAACTTTGTGACCCGTTGTGATTTTAGAGTTCAGGTGTTTTATGTAGATATAGAAGAAGATAGGTATTTATTTAATTAATGGTTTCTGAGAAACAGGCTGACTAGTTTGAGTAAATAGGACACAGGGCAGTCGCAATATTTTTTCTTCTTTGCCATAGCTTATTAAGTCCCTATAGCTTCTTCTATGGGTTTTAGATGAAATGTTAATCTATACTAATATTATAAAGAAATAACAAATATTAAATATACTAATATTATAAAGAGGAAAGATTTGATTTTTTGTTTGTGTGTTTGTTACAATTTAACTCTAAAACTGCTCGACCGATTTTTTTAAATATTTCAGCAATGGATAGCTACATTATCAGCGAGTAACTTAGGCTATATTTTATCCCCGTACTCTCATGGGAACGGGAACTACGCGGGTAAAATCGCGTGACATCCGCTAGTCTACATCTACACCAAGCTATTTGTTATTAATTAAATTCTGAATATCATGTGATTTTATTTATAGAAGGTGGTTTTCACATCAATGGTAACTTTAAATAGAGTTGGAAGCTGTCCTCAATTCTATTTTAGGGTTTAATTATAAATTAATAAACCTTGAGCAAGAAATAGAATACCTTGGTTTCTTATTAGCTGTAAATAATTACTACCAAGGCAAGTAGGTATAGTCAACAAGAAAGGTCTTATAAAATTACAGTATTTTCCTTACCTATATTTTTAAGAAATCACGATGTCTAAAATAAATGTACCTATATTTAAGACTCGAATCAATCTTCATATTATTAATTATACTTTTAATGCTTACTTTGCTTGCTATAAAATTAGATATAATACTTAGTTCAGACAACACTGACCTTTACAACGGAAATTAACTTAAAATCTAAAAATAACGTCTGTGGGAAAAGGTTTATTTTTCGGATGTACGGTCGACCAAGCTATTTGGTTAACATTTTACAAAGTAATTTGCATGTTCCAATGTAAATCAAATATCTTATTCGACCGCATATAATTTTAGAGGCTGATGAATTCCTAAGTCACTAAGCATTCTATTTATAATTACTGCTGAATTGATTTATATTCTACTGATTTTGGATGTATGTATGTAAGGCAATTCAGATAAAACACGTAGGTAGCAGTTGAATTGAAAGCTTTGTTAAAGCATAAAAATATTGATTTAAATACTGTAAATAGAATTGTCTAGTTTGTGTATTTATAGTAAAAATACAAAAAAAACACTACAAATATCGGGAGCTAAAAACAAATAATAATGGGGAGGCTAACTGTGGAACTAATGGCGCTAGCATAGTTGGTAGGTACCCAAACATCGTCATTGGTTGAAAATGTGGTAATGTCATTTTATATTTCAAAATAGCATAACTTCATTGGTCAGATTGAGACCAACGATGGTGGCGCCATCTGAGATTTACTTTGCCTTAGCGTCCCCATTACGGAAGATATCCCGTAAGTGATAATATTAAGTTCAGCCTATTACTATCCCACTACTGGGCAAAGGCCTCTTCTCATACAGAGAAGGCACGAGCATTGATCACCACACTTGCTCAAGTCGGGTTGGCGATTTCAGACTTATATTAATTAGTAGCGGACGACACGCGGTTTCACCCGCGTAGTTCCCGTTCCCGTGGGAGTACGGAGATAAAATATAGCCTATGTCACTTAGGGTGAACGTAGCTTTCTAATGATGAAAGATTTTTTGAAATCGGTTCATTACTTCCAGAGATTACCCCTACATACAAACTTACAAACAAATGTTACCTCTTTATAATATTAGTATAGATAAGTCCAGGTTTCCCCAAGTTGATAAACTTAGAAAGTACATCATCTGCCTAGCCTTTTCCCAACTATGTTGGGGTCGGCTTCTAGTTTATCCGGATGCAGCAGAATACCTGTATTTTACATGGAGCGACTGCCTATCTGACCTCCACAACCCAGTTAGTACTGGGTAATACGATACCCCTTGGCAAGACTGGTTTTCAGACTTTTTGGGTCACTGATTACCTGTAACGACTGTCAAAGATCTGAAAATGACAGCCGGAACCAAAGGCTTAACGTACTTTCCGAGACAAGGAGGTAACCTGATATGTATTGGGTGCTCACCCATCCACAGACCTACCTAGGCAAGCACGGCTTAACCTAAAGATCGACCCGAGCGGCTGTTATTATTTAGCCACGGGTTCCTCCAAACTTAGAAAGTACATATGAATTTAAAAAGTTATATTGGTACTTGCCCGGATTTGAACACACAACCTCACGGATGAAAGGCGAGGCCTTAACATCTGGACCATCACGACATCTCTGCGTAACTTGTTTATTAAGTAAAGCTTACTTAACAGGTTATTTGGGTAAAAATATGTCTAAATAGTACTTTGGTAATACAACATACTGTACCGCTCTCTTCTATATTTTGTTGAAGCTGTCGATCTTGGCTTCTTGAAAAGACCTCAGTCACTTGAAAGCAACTTTAAATTAGTTTTTGATCTCAACAAAACCACACGAAGATATTTAAATATGAATTATTACTTTTTTTGCTAGAATTTAATTATGGAAGTTATTAGGTAGAGCTCGTGGCTAAATAGTAACAACCGCTCAGGTCGATCTTCAAAGTTAAGCCAAGCTCGCCAAGATCAGTCTGTGTATGGGAGACCATTCAGTACATACCGGGTTTCCTTCGTGCCTTGGAAAGCACGTTAAGTTAGGCACGTTAACTGCTGTCATTCGTAGATCTTTGACAGTCGTTATAGGTAGTAGGTCAGTGGCTCAAAAGTCTGGCTTACCAAGGAGTACCGTATTACCCATTACTAACTGGGTTGTGGAGGTCAGATAGGCAGTCCCTCCACATGAAATTCTGATTATTTATTTATTTATTATCTGATTTTTTTTTGTTTTCCGATATTCAGCTGCATTCGATAAAACTGGAAGCCTATCCCAATAAAGTTCAGAAAAGGCAGATTAGGATTTAATCATTTTCATTAATATTAATAATATAATATATCTATAAATATATATATACATATTTTTATTAATATTTATATTTTTTGTTTATTTTTTTTATTTTTTAGGATTAGATTTGGATTAGGTGGTGGAAATCTATTTCGCAGAAATTATAATTTAAGACCATAGCGTACTAATGAAAGGCAACTAGACTAATTAGCTTACTGCCTACATATTATTTCCAGAACTCAAACCTGACCTACATGACGCGCTCAAAGCCTTATTCATGCATATATAAGGTCTACTTATTCAAACACAATTTATTTTCAGAGACTCATCTAACGGCTATAATAATTAGAAAATTTCTTGAGACATTTTGCATGAAACCGTGACTACAAGTACGACGCATGTGGTGACGTAGTTAACTAACGTATTGGATGTTAAATAATAAGGAGCCAGTATTTATTTTGTGGGTCAGGTTTTTTTAACTAAACTCATCTTTATAACCGTTAGATGATTCTCTAAAAATATTTCGTGTATGAATAGATATACCTTATATTTATGGGGACGCCTGTTTATACACTCCTTATTTTATGAAATACAGTTTCCAATAATGTGCTCCATGGTAATTTTCATTCAATATTAACTGTCAAAGGTAGAATGCTCTTAACGAAAGAGATCGTTCTGGAACACTACAGAGTAAGCAGAAATCATCATCATCAGCCTATTAATGTTCCCACTGCTGGGACACAGACCTCCTCTCTGTGAGAGGGAATGGGCTATATAATCCACCACGCGGGCCCAGTGCGGATTGGTAGATGTCACATGTCTTCGAATTGTTTGGTTCTAGGACATGCCGGTTTCCTCACGATGTTTTCCTTCACCGTTTCGAGAGCAGTGGTGATGAAATAAATTACACAAATTAATGCGTCTGTCTGGGTTTGAGATCACGAAGCAGAAATAGTTCTGGTTAATAAATAAATAAAAACCTTTATTCTCAGGCAACTTTGGCCCATAGATAAATACCTTAGAGACTAACATTCATACGATAAAATACGAAGTGTGTTAATATAAAGGACCTTAGAACTACGTTAGTAACACTTCACTTTAGCACTACCTATATCACCATGCGTTCATGTGGCACTTGCCCGTGGAAGCGACGGAACACCACAACAAAACGTAATGTAATACTGTCATTTAAAAACGTTTTTGCGTAAAAAAAAAAGGTTTCAGATTGTGTTATAATCATGTAAAGTGACTTACAGTCATTTTCAAAAACTTACTAGCCGGTTTCGATAGGTTGCTATCTCTGTCTATTTAACATTTTGCTTAATGACCGGTTAGAAACAAAACGTCACAGAAAAGCTTTCTTAGACTTTTCTGTGAATCAAGTGACAGGTAGGTAACGCGGATAGGAATTTTTTTGCTTATAGAAACACAGATAGCTACGGAAGAAGGCATATTAACCAACAGTTACACGTAAGTAAGTTACAGAAAATGGCCGTTACAGTAAAATTGCAACTGTTATAGACTTTTGTACCCTGTTATGCTGTTTAAAGGTTATAGGCATATTATATTATAGGTATATTAGGCGCAATGGTTTATAAGAATCCTTCTTACAAACATGCTGATACTTTGAGCGCTATTAATAAGTGGATCTTCATAAAAAAAAACCTTCACACCACCACCAAACCACCGAATCCGCCATCGTGAGACCTGTAGGCACCTGTAGGACCTGTACTTATCTTTCTGATATCCAGTGACTATCAAGCTTCGGTTGTACACCGAACTTTGATAACAACCGAGAATGTCATAATATTGGTATTACGTATCGCACTGAGTGGATATCGCTTTACGGTGACTAACAGCCTGAGTACGGTGTAACGTCTTTCTCGACAGCCACTTCAAACTCAGTTGTCATCAATTTGTTGTCCACTATAAGTATAGTGGACAGCAAATTGATGACAACTGAGTATGACATAATCGAAATAATATAAGTATTGATACGAACGCGTCTGTTAAAATGAGTTACGGTGACTATCAACCACGATGACAACCAATGACGTCATATTTGATCGCGACTGGTCATACATAATACGAAACTAACCTTTTGACAGTTAATTAATGGACACTGATCCCAGTTACTATCATTTCGATCTGTCAACAGAGATACGTAATAGCCCTACTGTTCTAACACTTCGTGCCCTACCGCCGACCAACGCCCACATCGAGGGAACTTTATTAGATTAAGACTAACTAGATTAAGTTATTATATTCATCAAACACAATTATCATCGTCAAAAACTAAAGCTCGGAGGTCAGCGAGTGCAGGTCGCTGACTAAAGTACTAACGCTGCACAAATATCTTTACTGCTATTTGCATGGAACTATTGTGAACCTCGTCTCAACGTAATCGTAAGACCCATAAAGCGGTCTCCCAGTGTACCAGGAAGCCATCAAAACTATTTCGGCTGATGCACATGCTACACTTTATGACTCATCCCCAACTTGAAATCGAAACATGTCACCCCATATCTAATTATGTAACACTAGCTGACGTCCCGCGGTTTCACCCGCGTAGTTCCCGTTCCCGTGGGAGTACGGGAACAAAATATAGCCTATAGCACTCACGAATAATGTAGCTTTCTACCAGTGAAACAATTTTTAAAATCGGTTCATTACTTCCGGAGATTACCCCCTACAAACAAACTTACAAACATACAAACTTACAAACAAATGTTACCTCTTTATAATATTAGTATAGATATAGATTAACGCAGCTTAAACAGTGAATCAGCAAAATATTTTAATTTATGATAATTAGAAAACGATTGTAATCCACTCTGACAATTGTGGTGAATAAATATTTCATTACTGAAACCATAATTATATTATGGTTTGATTCGAATTTAATTGTGGACGATATCGTACGTATTGTGTTATTGAAATCGATATACTCGGCTCGATTATAATCACATTACCTATTGTTATGACATGTTCGGTGTAGGTAGAGTACCTGTTCCGCCTTCGTGGGGACTTACGAGTAATTTATTTTGTAGATAGTAAAATAAACTGATGACTATAATAATAAATATCGGTGGACATTACTCACAGCGCCATCTAGTGCCACACTAAGCAACGAGGCTTGTGTCGTGGACATCCAGATAGTTAATATGCTACATAGATACTTTTTTGTTTGTAAATACATACTTATTATACATAATATAAACATCCATGACTCGGAAACAAATGTCCATGCTCATCACACAAACTTTTGCTCGTACCAGGATTCCAACGCGGGACCCCAAAAACGTAAGGTATCCTCACCACCATTGCACCTGACTGTAATTTATTTTATGTGCACAAGCGCACAATGTTAACGTAATGTAAAACATTCATTTCACTAATATTTTTATAATTTTAAGAATTTATTCTTATCTATGGATTATAATAATTGTGCCTTTGCAAACAATTTAACTAAAATGCTAAAGGTTAATTGTATTTTCGATTAAAAAGTCGAGGTATTTACGTTACGTTTACATCACGCGCTTATGCTGAATGCTGCCTCTAAATTAAACGTACGATTTGATTTTAAAATTATCCTCGAGTAGTATAGAACCAACCCATTACACTCACGGGTATCGTATAAGGCGACTAATGTCTGAAGCAGAACACCTTGCGCCTCCGTAGACCAGAGAATGGGCAGCAGCGTTTTCTGTTAGTCTTTCATCACTGCGATCTCCAATCCGCCTGCCAAGCGTGGAGATTACGGCAAATTCCTCCCATCATGGGAGAGGCTTATGTTCAGCAGTGGACGTTATGGGCTGTTGTTGTTATTATCCTCGTCTATGTCTCGTACTTGAAATTTGAGGCGTGTGTGACAATTAACTTAACATCATGCCTTTAATCCCTGAAGCTTAAAAAGTCTTCAATTCAAACAAAAATCAAGATCACAAGATGTCACTACAGTCAATCCAACTTTACACTTGTTGAGTCGTTATAACTTCTGAATTTAAAAAAGGGATGTAACAGTCTCTAAAAACAACCGCCCCTGCTTAGTAACTTAACTGAAAAGAAAAAATATCACAACCAACCCCCGAGCTTTACTTTCCATTCTGTCATTGTTACTAATAATGCCATTATTTTCTTTCTTTGAGTTTTTGTGGTACTAGGGTCTTAAGGCGATTACAGGAGCTAAATAAGCAACTCTATTTGTGGTTGTTCAAACTTCGTTGGAAATACTATTAGAATAAAGTTCTAATCCGCTTGCACTACAAAGTGGTTGTTACGTCAGTCACTGCGGGCCGAATAGTGCAAAATGAGTGGTTTTTTGCGATTTACAAAAAAAATATTGATTGGACTAAAAAAGTAAAACACTATGATTCTATTTATGTTGCCTTTAGAATTATTTGCCAAAAAATCAGAATTATTGCATGTATTTTAGTATGGATTTTACTCGTTAAAAGAATTTTTTAGAGACAAGTTCATGATTTTTTTTTATCGAGTATAATTCGTTGTATTATGTTTCAAAACACTGTCATACTGGCATATATCCTGAAGAATATCATATTTTTTCTGGTTTTGTTTATTGCAGTGAATCGTGTGCTTTTTTGCATTATAAAACTCGCGTTTACCTCTTATAGGCGCCTTAATGCAATTCAAAGTTTTTTTGAATATCGTGACGGCCCAAAGGTTCAGGCATCGCCTCTCATGTATAAGGTTGTGGGTTAACATCCGTGCAAGTAGGGCCAGACAGGCATTTTACTTTATAATAATTTATTGTTTATTGAAATAATAATTGAAAAGAAAAAACTCAGTTTACTAAAACTATATTGTGTTCAATAACAACTGCATTAGTATAAAACTGTGTCGCAGTCATTAACGCCCACCTCCAAATAGTCGAGACGAGACATGAGCAAAAAGTAAAAATTAAAACTATAAATTAAAAAAAAAATAACATAAAAAATTAACAGAAAAATTAACATAAAAATTTATGTTCATGTTACGTCTACCACCTCGCACTGGGCCCGCTTGGTATCCACCAAGGTCCCAGTAATGGGAATATTACAGGCTGTTTAAAGATAATTTTAACGACCCGAATGGCACTGCAGTAGTGAGGCTGCCTTACATTCTTAGGATCCCGGGTTCGAATCCCGGTAGGAGCAAATGTTTGTGTGATGAGCATTTATACATTTGTTTCAGAGGCATGGATGTGTAGATGTTTAATAACTATGTATTTACAAACAAAAAGTATCTATGGAGTATATCAACTATCTGGTGTCCACGACACAAGCCTCCTTGCTTAGTATGGCACTATATATACCTAATTTTAAGAAAAAACCGTTCGGTTTAGCTATAACTGTGACGAGCCGACCCGAAGATGATTAAGCGATGGTTATGCAGTAGAATAGGTTTATACGTGTTTATCAAATTTCAATTTGCTGCACCGAAAAAAAAAAAACTTTTGTTCAGAATCGCGTGTAACAAAAATGTATGACGAATTTGCTTACTGTAGAAAGTTAAGGAAGGAGTACCAGCTCGCAATATGCACCGAACTACTTCGTAACTTTACTGTAACTTTGCTCAGAAGAAAAGTTGTATGAAGAACTCATCTGTAACATTTACAATATTCACTTTGTGATGTCGACTTTGAATTTGAACTAATAAAACACTACGTCCCAAGGGTCTCATGAACTGCAACGAAGGAATAATTTATTATTAAAGGTAGCAGTATACATCTATTCTAATTAAATTTATATTTTGAGCAAGTTCTAATCAAATCATCATTCTCTTGCCCTTATCCCAATTCATTTGTGGTCGGCGCAGCATGTCTTCTTCTTCCATACTTCTCTATTTTTCGTCATCTCATCAGACACTTCTTATCTTGCCATATCATTCTTTATACAGTCCATCCATCGTTTCTTTGGTCTTCCTCTACTCATATACCCATCCACATTCATACTCAAAACTTTCCTCACGACATTTTCCTCATCCCTCCGCATCACATGCCCATACCACGACAACCGATTACCACACAACTTTTCAGTCACCGGCGCCACTTTCAGACTTCCTCTTATATACTCATTTCTAACTTTATCCATTCGCGTAACACCACACATCCCCCTTAGCATCCTCATCTCCGCGACATGCAAATGCCTTTCATTCATCCCTTTTGTGGCCCAAGAAACAAGTTCTAATCAAATCTGGAATTTAAATAACTACCCAAACGACTGTTTGAATTTGCAAAAAAGGAAGCCATAACTTCTGTGTTTGTCAGATATTCCCGCGATTGAAGGCTGGCTGTACTGGCTTATTGCTCTCTTCTGCTGGACAGTGGTTATTATAATGAAGGATCAAGAAGTGTAAGAGTGGTTTCAGAGTAGCATATTTTGTAGCGCATATAAGCTTGTACCGGCTTATGCACGTAGGTGCGGGCCACATTACCTACGCGCTTAAAAAAATCGAACGCGCGCACAAGTGCTTATCAGCGCGTGTTCGCTAGATTAAAATTACAGTTGTCAGCAAAAGTGACTTACTTATCTCGCTACATGCGCTTGTACGAACTTCAACGCCCATCAACACTCGTACGAGTTCTACGTATGGCAAAAAGCGCGCATTTACGCGCTTACACGCGCGTCCAACCACGAGCATACATTTCAGTTTTTAAATCCAGTTTCCTTCAACGTCAGTCAAAGATATTTTTATCAGATCAAAATCATCTTTAACGTCTGGTCCATATGGATACTTAAATTATTTTACCGTGTCGCTTAAATCACTGTAAGCTCTTCATCTACTACGTGACGTATAAAATCGATTACACGTGTCGTGTTACATCCCAGTCGATTAAATAAATAAATGTACAACACAGTACAACTTTGTAAAAAACCTTCAGTGAAAAAAGTACTACAACTTGCTATACATAATGATTATTTCAATATGTTCAGCTGTTAACGAAATGATGGCTATGAATATTTTTGCTGCACGGAGCTTTTCAGTATGGTAATACTTGTATGCATTCACTCACAGTTTTTTAGTCGAGCAAAGGTACGAGTGCTTTTGAATTTGTTATTTGCCATAATACAGCAGTTTCGTGACTGACTTTCAAGAAGCATTGAGTAAACGATTCTCGAAGTTTATAAAATGGAAGATAAGTATTAAAAAAAAATGAATTTTCTTAATAAAAATAGAAAAAAAAAAACATGGGAGTGATGTGAGTGAGGATTACCTGGATGAAAATATAAATCTGGGAAAAATATATGATTCTATTTAGTTTGTACCTGTTGCCAAAACTTGCCTTTGTGGCAAAAAGCGCGCTTATACGGCTTTACATGCCGTCGAGAAAATATCTCTCAGGTATTATGGTTTGGTTGGTTTCTTCACGATGTTTTCCTTCAAGCAGGTGATAATTATACAAGACACACATGAACACATATGACACACCTGACAGACCTGGCAGTTCGATAGTCTACGCCAGAAAAGTAGGAAATAAAGATCATTGCTCTTTCCTTAATTTCTCTGCGTAGGTACCCCGACATTACATTATGATTCGTTTTTAGGGTTCCGTACCCAAAGGGTAAAAACGGAACCCTATTACTAAGACTTCGCTGTCTGTCCGTCTGTCCGTCTGTCCGTCTGTCCTTCTGTCCGTCTGTCCGTCTGTCCGTCTGTCTGTCACCAGGCTGTATCTCATGAACCGTGACAGCTAGACAGTTGAAATTTTCACAGATGATGTATTTCTGTTGCCGCTATAACAACAAATACTAAAAACAGAATAAAATTAATATTTAAGGGGGGCTCCCATACAACAAACGTGATTTTTTTATAATAATTGGTACGGAACCCTTCGTGCGCGAGTCCGACTCGCACTTGGCCGGTTTTTTATTACTAGAAAAAGTCAAGGATCACGATAAAGGTAGTTTCGGGACAAGTCTATGTCATTATTTCTGTTTTCGGAATTATGTATTTGAATAAACGTATGAGGGTTAATGACCTTTTGTTCCTACCTAACTCTCGCAGACTATAGGCTATCACAGCTTTTCTCACTAATTACAAAACTTAACACCATCAAGTTCGCCCTCATTTTACACCATGACAAACGGTTCGTTAAACGCCAACCCCGTGTGTAGCACCTGTTACAATTTCACTGAATATTTACTATAAAGCAGACCGTGGCTTGTTTTCATTACCTTGATTGCATCAGGTCAGTCCCGCACTGAATAGAAGCAGGTGCTTACTTCAGCAGCTAAGTTAAAATGAATATTTTGTTTTTTGCGGAAATCTTAACAGCGCACCTTAATTAATAGTAGCTTATTTTAACGTTTTTGCTTTTAGTTTTTAGTTGGTTGTTGGTGAATTTTCGAGTGAATGGATGGAGAGTGCACTCAGCTTTTTTGTTGGTCTATGTTTTTATTTTTACGTTATCTTTATAATATACAAGTTCATGAATTGACTGCTGTTGGAGAAAAAATAGAATGAGAAATAATACCTATTTTATTTTAACAAATATTAATGATAGAAACCCAAGTCGAATGAAGTTATAGTTGTGCATTTTTTTTAATCAAAAGATTTTGTTGATTCGTATAAAGCTACTTTACGTTATTTCGCAAACAAGATCATGCTTAGGCCGCAACTTAACCGAAGCGATTGCAGCTTGAACACGTGACCTTTGCTTATATTTTAATTTGTTTAGCAATCCCGAACGCGTGATCGGACTGAAAGGAACCTCCCGGTATTCAGAACAAATACGACAATCGCGTTTTCGCTCGACTGATCAGTTTGGTTAGGACGTCATTTATGGCCGACTACTACACTACTACTATACTATAACAGCCCATAACGTCCACTGCTGGACATAAGCCATATGCGTGATGGGAGGATTTGCCGTAATCTCCACGCTTGGCAGGCGGATTGGAGATCGCAGTGATGAAAGACTAACAGAAAACGCTGCTGCCCATTCTCTGGTCTACGGAGGCGCAAGGTGTTCTGCCTCAGACATTAGTCGCCATAAACGACACCCGTGAGTGTAATGGGTTGGTTCTATTCTACTCTGCCGGATACCACACGGCTAAGGCCACGGCACGGCTATGGTCGCCTATTAAACATTAATTAGTCATCATCATCATAAACAGTCTGTCTTTACCCACTGCAGGGTATGGGCCTCTCCTTGTTTGTGTCAAGCTCCACGCGTTTTTGTGACAGCATCATTCAGAATATACCCGCGATGGCAACAATGTTGTCTGCCCATCTTGCCAACAGACGACCAAAACTAAATAATCAGCGGTACCCTAGCTAAATGACGAAAGAGGCTCTGACGAAACTCTTACCAAGACACACTGACCAGTATGGCGTTGCAAGGCTAAACTCCTCTTTAAGAATATTGACAGTAAAACAAGTCCCTTAGAATAAGTCATAGTTTTCTATAAATATCGATAAACCTTTTTTTTTTGGGATTGGAAATCATTAAATGACGGGGTCCAGCTCTGGGCGGAGCGGTCACTAAAACCTATCCATGTTCCTTCATCGCCCTTTGTGTTCCGGGGCCACGGTATCTCTTTCGAACAGTCCCGCAACCCCGGTAGGCATCGGTTCTTGCGGACCCCTTCCTTTTGCTGACTCTCTTTGACGCGCGCGTGGAACACGCACGCGCCGTCGACACGGCCTGTCGTCATAAGACGGACGGACGGCGAGCTAGCCCATAGCTCACCGTTCACAGGACCGCGCCTACGGTGGAAGGGGGCCACCATGTGGCCCCCAACGCCCGGTGCGTGTCCCGCGGCGGACTATCGATATATCTTGCAATGACATATTGTTTTACTACAAATTACCCATTAAAACTACACCTAAAATAGATATCATTCAAAAACGTTCAATAATAATGGCCGCTAACGATATACTGTGTAGACATTTAAATATTTCATAGGCTTTATCAAATAGAACATTACGCACCAGGCCTATGATCCTGAATAAATTATACCTTAAAACTAGGACACTTGAGTCGTTGTAGGTACTTCATAATTATCATTTTAAGTACTAGAATTCCGTTGGTTGAAGTAGCAATTTATTAAACAGTAAATTATTCTATCTAGATTTTACATTAAAGACTTAAATGGTTTGTAATTTACTTAACTGAGATACAATTATTCTTTATCTGTGTTTAAATTGTTGGATTATGTGAAGAAATTTATCATATTACCCAGTACTAACTGGGTTGTGAAGGTCAGATAGGCAGTCACTCCATGTCAAATACTGGTATTCAGCTGCATCCGGTTAGACTGGAAGCCGACCCGTACATAAGTAGTTGGGAAAAGGCTAGACAGATGATGATGTTATGAAAAAAAAGAGCATGTAATGCAAAAAAAAAAAATCACATAGGCCTGGATGGGCACTTATAAAACGTCGAAAAAGGTGCAAGGTTCGCGTTTGTCGTTTCCATGGAGAAGAACTGGCAAGAAACTCCATGGTTACTCTCGCCTCACCCCTGTAATAATTTTATTGCTATCAACAGGGCACAAATCCGGACGCCATGGCTCCTACTGAGAAATTCCTTATGGAAAAAACCAATAACACTTTGCCTGATCCAGGAATCGAACCTAGTACCTCATGCTCAACAGTTTTGATTGTGACCACTACACCAAAGAGGTAGCCAGGAGTCATGCACTTTTGAGTAACTGTAACTATTTTGACTTACTTACTTTCGTAGTCCAAATCCGAGTAAAAAAGTACTCCTCCTAGTAATTATATTGAAATTAAGATTAGACAAAGCCTCAGTCTAAAAATCTTCAAAACTTTTTTAACGAGACTTTCACATTACTGCTAGATATACGTAGTTTTAAATATTATTTCGTAATTTTATGAGAGTTTTAAAAGCCTGTTTCTACCTCATCATCATCATTTCAGCCGAAAAATGTCCACTACTGGACATAGGCCTCCCCCAAAGGCGGGCTTTTGCCATAATCGCCACGCTTGACAGGCGGGTTAGCGATCGCAGTACGGTTGTTACAAAAGCACAGAGAACGCTGCTGCCCATTCTCTGGTAAGTCCCTTAGTCGCCTCTTACGACACCCACGGGAAGATATGGGATGGACCTACCTACAATTTCTACCTACTCAGATCTTATCTAAGTGTAATGAGATTTTTATGTTTCTTCAACTAATCAATTAGTTTTAGTGTAGGTAATGCTTAGATAACCCGACTGTTTACTTGGATCACTCAGATTATTTAGTCTTATTACACAGAGAGAGCCTAGGTTAGGTAGGTACTAACCTTTACTTGGAGTTAGAAAATTCTGACTAGATTTTGTGATTAGATGAAGTTGGCTTATTTTATCTTCTTCAGACTTAACGTAACGATTACCGTAGACAGCATAAAATATTAGATTACTTTAGATGAAAACATAAAATTAAATACGAAGAAAAACATAGAAGTCAGCTTTGAAATCCACGCAATTTGTTTGAGTCAAATTAAAGTATTTATGCTAGCAAATATTTCATACTGAAACTTTGTATGAAGATGAAATAGGAATTTTGAAATCAAATATTGTAGATGGTAATATCTATTGAAACTAGTTTAATTAGTAAAGTACAATCATGTGTATGTTTAGTTATATATCGGTGCTGTCTGGATATTTCGATATCAGCTGAACCAAACAATGCTTCATAAAATTGGCTCTATTGTTTCCAAAACTATATGGGTAACCGTAATTAATATTAGAAACATACGTGTAAGTAAATTCGTGCATATTTAAAATATTTGTATAATTTTCGTTCAACTGGGACCCAATTCTGCAAAATTACCAACTTGTCATTTATAATAGTGTGTCGGTAGTGTGTAAGTAGTGTCTTAATAGGCTAATCATTGACATTTGGTATTCTACATATTATCTATGGTCATTGACTTACCACTATAGTGCCATTGAAACGCCATAGAAGACTACTGTAATAATTGGTATTCTGCTCCACTATAATCTGTCAATGTCATCATGATGGCCAAAGTTACGGTGGTCTGTGAATATTTTAAGTGTATTTGAAAGTTGTGTCTATCGTGTTTGAAAAGTGTTTTGGCCATCGAACCGCCATTGTGAAGCCATCGAACAACGAAAACACTGAAAAATATTGTATCGCTACACTATCGACACACTACTGAGACACCATTGAAACGCCATTGAAGTTTTTGCAAAATATCAAATTTGCAACAGTGGCAACATAATGTCTGTAGTGTGTCGATAGAGTGTCAATGGCGTGTTGCTTAACACAAAGTTACAGAATTGGGCCCCTGGTCGCAAGCGCGAATGAGCATAGGGTCCTCGGTTCGATTCCCGGGTTGGACAAAGTATTATTGGATCTTTCCATTAAGAGTTTTTTCAGTAGCAGCCAGGGAATCTAAATTGATGTCCGGTTGATGGCAATAGGATCCTCCCCTATAACATGGGACTTAAAATAAAACAAAACTATCGAAAATTGGGTGTTAAGTTACTGTGTTGTAAGTTACTATCGCCTCAAATGAAACAAAAACTTTCAAACTATACATACAAAAATAATAACACGGCTGTATTAAATTTTATAGCAACAAAGTTTATAATCATAACAGAATATGAACTGGGAGGAAAATATTTCTAGAATTTTGATTAGGCAACGTGCCAAGAGCATGCTTGTAAATGTTTTCAGCGTTAGGAATATATTTTCTTGCTGTTTCAGTACCTACGGTGAAGGAACACACATTTTATGGTAAATATTTTAAACGCAACACTTGTTTATCATCCAATCATGTTTTTATTTACATACTAGCTGACCCGCGCAACTTCGTCTGCGTCACATGGAGAGAGAGAGAGGTTTAGAGAGAGTGTGAGTTAACCTTAAAAGATAGACATATCGCTATCGCGGATTTTTTAGAACGTTTTAAGAGGAACAATTCCCTCATACATGATTATTGCGTAACTCTACCCGTTTATGCAGCGCTCGCAACGGAAGCTCTAATTTTCCCTGTTTTTAAAACATTTATTGATTTATCATTCATCATGCTCCGCTCCTTTTAGTTGCAGCGTGATGTAAGATAACCTATAGCCTTCCTCGATAAATGGACTATTCAACACTAAAAGATTTTTTTTAATTCGAACCAGTAGTTCCTGGTAGCGCGTTCAACCAACCAAACAAAAAAAAACAAACTAACTCTTGAGCTTTATAATATTATTAAAGATTCAAGTGGATAGCCATTTAATTTCTCCGATATATTTACATTAATCGCTAAAATAATCTACTTATGTTTTACCAAATAAGAGCTTCCTTCGACAGCCTTACCTACGTCTTCATCCTTAGACACTCGATGACAGTCATACTCTAGCTTCGTCGAAAGTTCTTATCAAAGGTGCAGAAAATCAGCCCAAACACGATTTTTCAATTTTAAATTAAAATTTTTTTCAATTTCAATCTCAAAGATCATCATCACCATCTTTGAGATTGAAATTGAAAAAAATTGAAATTGTTTATTGAAATAATTGAAATACAAAAATATTTACAATATGGCCTTAAAAACTATAAGTAGGTAGGTATACAATAATTGGATTCTACCTGAACTAGGAATAAACCTGTATCTCAGGTAACTCACTCAAGCGCTTATACATAAATATTATCTAAAATTCCTTAAACAAATAACTAGTAAATAACTTATCTCTATATATGCTATAATATGTACATAATTATCATACACCTGACCATACCTACTGACACTGACTGCTGACTGAGATATACCTACGCTTTTCACAAAAAACGACCACATGTATCCGTGTATCGGACTTCTCTGTAAAAAGTTATGCGGGGTCATACATAAAAAAATATACACTTCCTCCTTTTTGTTTCGTCAGTTAAAAAACCAAAGTTGGGACATCTTAACACCGCGATTGAGAAAATGGAGTGAAATTAACAACGCCATCTATCTAATGTTAAACTGCTAAAATAGAATGCACGGAAATCATTCTGTGTAATTTTTTAAAGCAGCATCATGTAGACTAATCTAGAGTACCGAGCTATAATTTTTTTTTTAAAGCCGGTCAGTCGATTTAAAAGTTATCCAGTTAGCACATTTTTAGTACTTTGTACCATATTTCGCTAATAGATGTCGCTGTGTGTTACATTTGATGATTCGTTCTTCTTGAACACTTTATATTCATATATCTTTTGATAGAATTAACCGATTACGATGAAACAAAAACTAAGTAATACCTCAAGATGCGCACAGTTTGTATGTATAAAAGTTATCTACATTGGTTGAGTAAATTTTACGTGATCATCATCATCGAAACAGACAAACAGATAAACAGACAAACAGATACACAGACAAACAGATAAACAGACAAAAAATCCAAAAATGCTGGAAATGAGTTCTGTTCGTTATCCTTTCACACCCAGGCATTTTTTTTTCGAAATATTTTCGATGTACAAAAATGATTTTTCTACAGATTTATTATATGTATAGATGTATAGATAAGTAAGTAAAAAATATGCTACTGATGTAGTGATTGCAATCGTAGTGGGGTAAAATGTGAAGGCAAGGCAGCGCAAAGATTGAAGTGGGTACATACTAACGATATTGTTAAATATCTTTTTATAGTTTTTGGTTTCTCTGGGAGGTGCTTTTTACACTATTTATTTCATCATCATCATCATTTCAGCCGAAAGACGTCCACTGCTGGACATAGGCCTCCCCCAAGTGTCGCCACATTGAACGGTCCCGTGCGACTCACATCCAGCGGATTCCCGCAACCTTCACCAGGTCATCGGTCCACCTAGTGGGAGGCCTTCCAACGCAACGTCTTCCGGTTCGCGGTCGCCACTCCAGAACTTTTCGGCCCCATCGGCCACCCGTTCTGCGAGCAATGTGCCCTGCCCACTGCTACTTAAGTTTGGCAATTCTTCGGGCTACGTGGGTACCCATGGTTCTCTTGCGGGTGTCTTCATTTCTGATTCGATCGCGCAAGGAAACTCCGAGCATAGCCCTCTCCATTGCCCTTTGGGTGACTTAAGGCCTTCTGATGAGGCCCATTGTGAGCGACCACGTTTCGGTCCCGTATGTAATAACTGGCAACACACACTGGTCATAGACTTTCGTCTTGAGACACTACGGTAGGTTGGACGAGAAGATACCGCGCAATTTCCCGAACGCTGCCCAGCCGAGTTGGATTCGACGATTGACCTCTTTCTTGAAGTTAGACCTACCTAACTGGACCGTTTGTCCCAGGTACACATAATCGTCTACAACTTCAAGTGTAGAGTCTCCGATCTTGATAGGAGCGGGTGTGACATGGGCATTCAACATGACCGTCGTCGTAGTTTCGTCCATGTTCATTTCTAGACCCACTCTTCCGGAAGCTCTACTGAGATCATCGAGCATTGTACTGAGGTCCTCCATGGTCTCAGCCATGACCACCATATCATCGGTAAACCGAAGGTGAGTGATGTACTTGCCATTGACGTTGATGCCTAGCCCTCTCCAGTCCAGAACCTTGAAGACATCCTCCAGTGCAGCGGTGAACAGTTTCGGAGATATGACGTCTCCCTGTCTCACACCTCGCTGCAGGAGGATAGGTTCCAAGGCTTGGTCCTGAAGTCGGACTGACATGGTGGCGTTTTTGTACAAACACTTCAACACCTCGATGTACCGATAGTCGATTTGGCACCGTAAGAGAATCTGCAGTACAGCCCAGGTCTCGATCGAATCGAAGGCTTTCTCGTAGTCCACAAACGCTAAACAGAGAGGCAGGTTATACTCTTCGGTCTTCTGTATAACTTGCCGCAGCGTATGAATGTGGTCCACGGTGCTAAAGCCTTTTCGGAAACCGGTTTGTTCGGTTGGCTGGAAATCGTCAAACCTGCGCGCGAGACAATTCGTGATGACTCTTTATAAAACAACTTGTAGACATGGCTTAGAAGTGAGATGGGCCTATAATTCTTCAACCGGGCACTGTCACCCTTTTTGAAGAAGAGTACCAACACTATTTATTTATCAAGTATCAAAACAGATCCCGAGATTGCTTTGAGTCGGCTGAATGAATGTTTTACCTAATTGGACTACACATATTCAGCGTGTGTCGAGAGGATCTCGTGGCTAATAAATAACAGCCGCTCGGGTCGATCTACTGCAGGTTAGGCGCTTACCTGGGTTAGTCCATTACATACCGAGATTCCTCCATGTCTCGAAAGGCACGTTAAGCCGTTGGTCCCGGCTGTCAATTGTAGATCTTTGGCAGATAGGTAGTCAGTGGTCCGAAAGTCTGACAAACAGTCTTACCAAGGGATATCGTATTACCCAGTACCAACTGGGTTGTGAAGGTCACATAGCCGCTCCATGTAAAATACTAGTGTTCAGCTGTATCCAGTTAAACTGGAAGGTGACTCCAACATAGTTGGGAAAAGGCTAGGGAGATGATTCGACTTGTGTCGATCGGTAAACTCCGTTCGGCATCTACGACCGCTAGATTAATTTCTTGTCCGCTAGGCACAATTTGAACCAAGCAGTTTTTCCCGAATGTGCATTTATATTGTTTGTATTGCTCGTTGGCTGTATATACTGAATCAATTCCACCCAAATATGTGTGTAGCACGCCTGATTTCAAATAATGTTTAAAACGGATGCATCCCGATACCATACACACTTTTTCTTTTACCTTGTTACCTGCAAAAAAGAATACAAAATCAAAACACATTTGCAGAAAAAACTCTCAACACCGCTATGCAAACTGGAAGCAGGAGCAGAAAATCACAATTTAAACTAAACTAGTCAATAATATAAAGCTAGCACATGCAAGATAGTTTCTAAATTCTAACTTTATTTTTGCTCCGTTCTCAAGAGTAGATACTGCGCATATTTTTCCAGTACCTCCCCGTGAGAAAACGTAAAATTTGAAACTTTCAGAGCGATAACCAGCCAGACTTGTAGTTAAGTTTCGAATAACTAACTTAATAAAAGTACCAAGATAGGTTCTAGTTGGTCCCGTATAAAATTTAATGAAATCGCTGAACCATACTGTTAGAGCCGGCTTTGGAATATAAAATCCGATATTGTCGGCTTGACTTTTAAGATAATTCGGGGATTATTGAGAGAAGTATTTGATTTTCAAGCTTGCTGGCGGTGAATGTTTGAGTCTTTGAATATTGCATTTTGTGTTTGTGTGCAGAAAGGCAAGATTAAGGGTAGGTATGCAAAGGAATTTCAAATTTAATCTTACTATTATTATAAATGCGAAAGTTAAAACAACAACAACAGCCCATAACGTCCACTGCTGGACATAAGCCATGCCAGCCAGCCCGCCCATGATGGGAGGAATTTGCCGTAATCTCCACGGTTGGCAGGCGGATTGTAGATCGCAGTGATGAAAGACTAACAGAAAACGCTGATGCCCATTCTCTGGTCTACGGAGGCGCAAGGTGTTCTGCCTCAGACATTAGTCGCCTTATTCGACACCCGTGAGTGTAATGGGTTGGTTCTATTCTACTCTGCCGGATACCACACGGCGAACAGATTTGGATGAAATTTTACACACAAATAGCTTATAACCTGGATGAATACTAATAATACTACTTGTATCCCGGCATTATGATCCCATGGGACAGTTACCAAACAACACGCGGTCAATGCTGCGAGCATCAGATATTCGACCTTTTTTGTCTAGCGGATAATAGAAGAACTTTGCACTCCAAATTTCAACTATCTGTTACCAACAGTCTCGGAGTAAAATGGCAGTGACATACGGACTGACAGGGCGAATCTATAAGGGTTCCGTTTCTTTGGCAACGGAATCCTAAAAAAGGTCCAACAAATGCTTCACAGAGCTAACGAACTCCATCATAAACGGTATAATCAAAGTAAGTTACGACCGCGCCACAGGTCCACAGCGCGTTTAGAAAAAATGTGACACACAATCACATTAGTACTCGTAGGTCTACGGATCCGCAATGCAGTAAATACTGTAGGCTCGTCAATTATGTAGCTAACATTGTTGACAATTTGCTGTTTTAGTTTATGAAACATTGTGCAAAATGCGTGTTTGTTGTGTGTTTCGCAAACTGTTGTTGTAATGACAGCCCAAAATGTGGGTGTATGGATTGTAGGAAAATCTCCAGGACCCCGACTCATGGTAGAAGCAGGAATAGTGAGGTTTTAGTCAGTTGTAGACTGATATGAGAATTTCACAATAAAAAGGAGTGCCTAATATATGTGAGAAACTTGCATAATCATGGAAAAGACAAAAGAAGCTTACAGACCAAAGTCAAAGATGGAGTTCGTTAATTGCGTGGGACAATTACGGAACACATCTTTGAACTCGGTGTCAAATCGTACAACCGGGAGAAAAATCTGTTCCGCTTGTGTCCTGAAAAAAGCTAATTAGTCCGTCAGTTAGATTATCAAAAAATATTTGACACGTATTTCTTCTTTTGTTACGTAAACCAAAATTGACGAAGATACGACGCTTTTAAAATTCTCAATACGTCACGCCTTGCAATAATTTTTAGTGCATTGTGACGTCACGAGCCCCCACTCCCGAGTATTGATGCGTTTTATCTTTGTCAATATTCATTGATTTACAAAAACAAAAATTACTAGGAAACTAGCCTATTATCTGAAACTACTGAACGAATTTAAACGAGGCACTCGTTTAAATTCGTTCAGTAGTTTTTTCGTGAAAGAATAATAATCATCCATCTTCACAAACTTTCGCATTTCACATCATCATCATCATTATCAACCTATTAATGTTCCCACTGCTGGGACACAGGCCTCCTCTCTATGAGAGGGAATGGGCTATAATCCACCACGCGGGCCCAGGTGCGGATTGGTAGATGTCACGTCATGTCTTCGAATTTTTCGATTCTAGGACATGTCGGTTTCCTCACGATGTTTTTCTTCACCGCATTTCTAATAGTAGTAAGCAAACAAAAAGAAAGTCTGACAACCAGTCTTACCAAGGGGTATCACATTACCCAGTACTAGCTAGGTTGTGGAGGTGAGATAGGCAGTCACTTCATTTAAAACACTGGTATCCAGCTGGATCCGGATAGACTGGAAGCCGACCATTATACAACTACAGCCCATAACGTCCACTGCTGGACATAGCCTCTCCCATGATGGGAGGAATTTACCGTAATCTCCACGCTTGGCAGGCGGATTGGAGATCGCAGTGATGAAAGACTAACAGAAAACGCTGCTGCCCATTCTCAGGTCTACGGAGGCGCAAGGTGTTCTGCCTCAGACATTAGTCGCCTTATACGACACCCGTGAGTGTAATGGGTTGGTTCTATTCTACTCTGCCGGATACCACACGGCGGTGTCCGGCAGAGGTATGCCGATCATTATATAGCATAAAAATTAAGATTAGATTTTCGCAGACTTTTACTAAATGCCAAAAAAATATCTCCGACGTTAAATTTGAAATTAATTGAAACGGTGCCGGATGACTAAATCAATCTGCCCCATCGATTAACAAGTAAGTGTGTTACGGCCGTGCTCCTTCAAATGATCGGAGCGGCGGTAATTAATTAAGAGCCTCTGAGATACCTACTATGTTGATTGCTTAACATTCGATGGAATGTTCCTAGTATAATTTCAAGATCTAAAAGCATCACTCAAATGCTCAGCAAAATAATAATAAAATTGTTTTATTAAAGAAGATTCTTGGATTTGAGGAACATTGATGATAACATAATAAAATTATTATAAAATATAATGAGCCTCCAAACATAATAAAATGAAACGAAAAATTAAACGTAATAAAGAGAGGAAAATCATCGGTTCAAGGAATTCCGGCCCCTACAATGTTTGTTCCATTCTTCTTCGAATCGTCTTGACATTATAATCTAAACATTTTTATGCTCGACACAAAAATATTATGTGCTGTTTTAAATAAAATTATTATTTAAATTAAATTGTCCAATTGTTGTGTGTGTTGTAATTGTCTTTGTGTAAATTTTAATTGGAAATTGTTTTTGTAGTAATTGTCATTGTGTAAATTGTAATTGAAAATTGTTGTTGTTGTAATTGTCTTGTTATGTATTTTGTGTGTACATAAATAAATAAATTGTTAAACTTTATAACAATACTAGCGGATGCCTGTGGCTTCGCCCGCCCGCAAATGATACACTAAAACCATCCGCTCAAATCACTCTATCTATTAAAAAAACCCGCATCAAAATCCGTTGCGTAGTTTTAAAGATCTAAGCATACATAGGGACAGACCCGGCGGGCGACTTTGTTTTATTATATGTAGTGATAGTGATATTAATGATTTCTCCGTAGCAAAATTTGGTTCTTCAAACGACATTGTCATTGTATTAATTACTTTCCCAGAAATCAACCTCGGTACAGTTTTCTTCCACGCAACACATGTACCTAGATATAATCCCCCCAATGCCAACAGTTGGAAACTGACACGACACGTCCCGATAAACTTAAGTTTCCATGAATTAATTCTACATACGTTTGATATATTCAAAATTACATGTGGGTGTACAACTTCGTCTTATCGCGTTACCAAAATTCCGATCATATTCGACAGAGGCCATACACTCCTCCTTTTCACATTACATGAAACAGAACGAGACAAGTATATAACAATTTTACTTATCAAATACAGGGGCACGTATGTATTAGCGAACGTTTTCGGATTCGACAGAATGTTCAACCTCTCTTTTACACAGTATCGAATGAAGTGCGACAACTATAGTTCGAGTTGAATTTTCCGTGACAAATACAGGGGTAATAGCTACGGCTTCATAGTTGGTTCTGTAAACTCTTTGGCGACATATTTGGTTCTGGATAAAGTTTTCGTGTTATACGTAAATTCAAATAGAATTTTGCTGACATGAATTTGATAGAATGAAATAAATTGAATTTTAGTTAGGTACTTACTTGTAAAATGGCTAAGCAATTTTATTGATTTGGTTTCTTTGCATCGAATTAGGCACAGTTTTCTATTTATTATTTATTGATTTATGAATGATAACTAATTTTGATTTCATCTTCACTAAATTTCATTAAGCAGTATTTTTTTTTGCGTTAATGAACTCTAAGAGCTGACCACCCAAATCACGTACCTAACTTATTATAACAGAAAACAGAAAATAATAAAAAATAATTTATAATTAAACCTAATATTTGCAAAACCACTAAAGACTTACACACTCAGTATAACAGCCAATTTAAAACACTCGGTCTCTCCGAGCTTAGCCGAGGTAGCCCGATGTTACCCGATGTTACCCGATGTTACCCGATCTTCATTGGTATCACGTAATAACAAGATATGTTTGGCCAGCTCTAACATAACATCGTCGCCAGGTGATCCCACTACTTTATGCGTAAGAAAACTTTCCCCGGTTTTTCAATTTACATTTTTCGATTATTTCCTGCGTTCAGTATTCCGTGCATGTTTTTTCTTTGTGTTCTAATTTTGTTAGGAACGCGATTTCGTTACGATTGGGTTCGGATAAGGGGTGGCTGTATTGTTTCGTATTGGTAGTTTTGTGTTAAGATATGTTTTGTATTGTACGAATGTAAGAACTGTTACAAGTTGTTTTATTCATTTTATTTGTTTATTTATTTATCACAAAATCCACAGCTCTTCACAATCTTAACCTAAACTATTTTAACTAATCCTACAGTGGGTGTGTGAGTATGTTATAACGGTGTGTGTGTGTGGTGATTGTCTGTATACCTTCTGAACAACCCTACTTATTTATTTATTTCGTTACTTATTTATTTTATTTTATCAAAAAAATCTGCAATGCAACATTACAATCTTTTTTACGATGCTAAAAATACTAGTACTTAATACAAATAAACTAGTTTAGATATTAGCAGCCGCATTAGTATTTAAATGAGTATTCCAGAAACAATAAAAGATTCGGCACACACCAATTGTTGACACGGCTTCAGGGAATAGTATCTGAAAGTGTCCAGTAACCGCTAGCTACCGGTTTGACTAAATATGTATAATAATTCATAACACATAATTTATCATTATGCCCATAATCCCCGAGAGGTTAGGCAGAGGTGTATCTAATCTAATATCATCTGCCTAGCCTTCTCCCAATTATGTTAGGGTCGGCTTCCAGTTTTACCGGATGCAGCTGAATACCAGTATTTTACATGGAGCGACTGCCTATCTGACCCCCACAACTCAGTTAGTACCGGGTAATACGATACCCCCTTAGAAAGACTGGTTGTCAGACTTTTTGGACCTCTGACTACCTAACTACTGTCAAAGATCTACAAATGACAGGCGGGACCAACGGCTTAACGTGCTTTCCGAGGTACGGAGGAAACTCGGTGTGTACCTAGGCAAGCACGGCTTAACCTAACGATCGACCCGAGCGGCTGTTATTATTTAGCCACGAGCTCCTCGTACCTATTGGTACCCCCATATTTCGTCAGTTATGTTTGTAACCGATGTTTGCGATCATTCATCATCATCATCAGCCTATTAATGTTCCCACTGCTGGGACACAGGCCTCCTCTCTATAAGAGGGAATGGGCTATAATCCACCACGCGGGCCCAGTGCGGATTGGCAAATGTCACATATCTTCGATTTTTTTGGTTCTAGGACACCGGTTTCCTCACGATGTTTTCCTTCACCGTTTTGAGAGCAGTGGTGATGAAATGAATTAAACAAAGTAATGCGCCTGTCTGGGTTCGAACCCACGTCTTACTGTTCGTAAGTCTGAGCCGCCACCTTTGGGCCACCGCTGCTCTCTGACCTCTCTGCTTGCGATTATTAGACCAAGTAGAATAATTCAAGTAGAAAATATCTGTATTTTCCCAAGCAAACATAGTTTACGTTACTTCTCGTAATTCACGTAAATATTATACCCGACTCATATTTTAATCTGCATATCATAATTTCTTTATTATCCGTTGTGAAACCACTCGTAACAAAACACGCGTAATCAAACATGATCGTACCTTAAACAACGCTGCGTATAGTTTAGGAGCCATCTATGTTTGCGAGCACTTTATCTATAGCGTGTTTGATCACGGAGTAGACAACCAAACAGAGACAAAGACAACACTTCGAATTCCTCTTCTGCGTTTTTCTAGCGTCTCGTACAACTTATTTGTCCAGCCCATCATGCCGATTTATTATCCTCATTTAACTCAGATCTTATTCATGCTGTGCTGGTCTCTGAAACTTTCCTCAAACCTTCTCTTCCTTCAACGCAGTATTCATTGCCCGGCTACAAGCTTGTGCGTAATGACAGAACAGGCAAGGGGGGTGGGGGTGTCGCCATATATCTGCGTGGAGATATTGTTTACAAAGTCATTGATCAATCTCCGAGTAATTACTCTAAATCTGCTGAACACCTTTTTATTGAAATTACGTTTAATCACACAAAACTACTTTTAGGTGTTTATTATAGTCCGTCCTGTCACATTGATTATTTCGCTTCTTTCGAAACAAAACTTGAATATTTTTCTTCCTTATATGACCATACTATAATACTCGGAGACTTTAACACCTGTCTGGTCAAAGATGATGCGCGCAGCCGTAAACTCAGGTCCCTTGTCTCTTCTGTCAATATGCACATCCTTCCCCTGAATGCTACTCATCATGCCCCTCACTGCAACCCCTCACTTCTAGACCTTATTCTGGTTTCTGACCCAAACAAAGTAGCCAAGTATGGGCAACTTTCTGCTTCCTTCTCCTACCACGACCTATTGTTTATCTCGTATAAAATTCGCCCTCCCAAACGCAAATCTAAATACCTCATGCTTCGCAGTTTCAAGAACATTGATCTGGAGCGTTTGGGAGAGGATGCGGGCAATATTGATTGGTCTCCTGTTTACGACAGCAATGACTTGGACACTAAGGTGGCCGAGTTTACCAAGATAGTGTTGAAGCTTTTTGATGTGCATGCTCCACTTAAAAAGGTCAGAGTGAAGCATCTTCCGGCTCCTTGGTTGTCTGATACAATTAAAAATGCGATGTCGAAAAGGGATAAGGCGAAAAGGCGTTACAAAAAGGATCCTACTGATGAGAACTGGTCCCTCTATAAGAAACTACGTAATCGCTGCGGTCGTATGTGTAGGGATGCTAAAAGGCGTCACATACACAACACAATTCAAAACTCCAACACAGCACAAGTATGGCAATTTCTGAAATCCCTGGGAATAGGCAAAAATGAGGATGACAGCTCGCCTAATATTGACTTGAACGAAATTAATTTACATTTTTCCAAGTCACCAGTGACTCTGGATAATAACGTTAAATCTCACACTCTTAACGATCTTTCTAATCTTCCTCGGCCAATATGTACTTCATTTTCTTTTCACCCAGTTACAGAAGGGGATATTAGGCGGGCCATTACATCGATTTCCACAAAGGCGGTGGGTGATGATGGCCTCCAACTTCAGATGCTTCTTCCTATCCTTGATGAACTAATTCCTGTCATTTTACACATTGTTAATTATTCCCTCTTTACTGGCTCCTTTCCTTCTGCTTGGAAGAAGGCCTATGTTTTGCCTCTTCCCAAAGTTTCAAATCCTTCTTCAGTATCCCAGTTTCGTCCCATTTCCATACTTCCAATCCTGTCTAAAGTCCTTGAGAGCGTTGTTAATAGTCAGCTATCTAATTACTTTTTCTCTAATAGCCTGCTTAGCCCTTACCAGTCTGGATTTCGTCCTGGCCATAGCACTGTGTCAGCCCTACTTAAAATAACTGATGACATCCGATTGGCCATGGAAAACCGGCTCCTTACGGTGCTGGTTTTATTGGACTTCAGCAGTGCTTTTAATTCAGTGGATTTTGACATCCTCTTAGGTATCCTTTCTTCTCTAAACGTATCTCCTTCTGTGACTGCTTGGTTTGATTCGTATCTTCGGGGTCGCTCGCAGTCGGTACACTTGAATGAGGCTTGCTCAGATTGGTGCGATCTTTCTGCGGGTGTTCCTCAGGGTGGCGTCCTTTCTCCTCTTCTTTTCTCTGTTTTTATTAACGCTATCACTAAGATATTAACTGCCCATTATCATCTCTATGCAGACGACTTGCAACTTTATCGCCATTTTAAACTCGAAGAGCTTCCAGGAGCTATCGACGCCATCAATAATGATCTTCAAAACATCAGTCTGTGGGCTAAAAACTTTGGACTATTAGTTAATCCAACTAAATCACAAGCTCTCATTATTGGTGGTAGATACTTTGTCAATTTATTGAATCACCAGTCCCTCCCGCCTGTTACGTACGATGGTGTCGCTATAGCCTACTCCAAGAAAGTTAGAAATTTAGGTGTATTCTTGGACTGCAACATGTCTTGGCATGTTCACATTGCTGAAGTAAGCAGGAAGGTGTTTTGTTCGTATCGGTCACTTAAGCGTCTTCAGAAGTTCCTGCCATTTCAGACTAAAATTACTCTCGCTCAGTCTCTTCTTCTTCCTCTTCTAGACTATGCGGATGTCTGTTTTCTTGATGCGACTGAGGAACTACTTGATAAACTCGAACGTCTGCAGAATTTGTGTATACGCTTCATTTTCGGGCTTCGTAAGTACGACCATGTGTCGGAATTTCGGAAGAAGCTGAAGTGGCTACCGATTCGGCAGCGTCGAGATTCACACACTCTCTCTTTTCTCTTTTCTATTCTTCATAATCCTAAAGCTCCTTCGTATCTTCGGGAACGCTTCGAGTATCTTGTTCCTAGAGGTAAACCTTGTCGCTCATCATCATCTCTCCTCCTTCGTTTCCCTCCCCACTCCTCAAGTCGGTATGATGATTCATTTACTGTTCGTGCTGTGCGCCTTTGGAATTCGCTTCCACACTCCTTGCGGGATAGCCCGTCGTTAGATGTGTTCAAGAAAAGGATAAAAGAACATTTCCTGTCTACATGATTATAGTTTGTAAATAGTGTTTTTTTGTTTTTTTCAGTGTATATATATATATATATATATTGTATGTATTGCGTATATTATATTGCATGTATTAGTTTAGTGTATAAAATAAGTTAATTTAAGTTTTTAACTGTATTGTTTGTGCACATAAGTTTATCCTCTTCTGCAAATTTCACAACAAAAGTAAGGTTTGCTGTAAGAAAACCCAATTCTGGGTTAAGCTCGCCGTTGTACATAAGCTATATATTTTAATTTGTGTGTATACTTTTTTAATTTTGTGTGCAATAAAGAATAAGAATAAGAATAAGAATTATTTAAAATGTTGTTCGATGTGAAGCTGTGTCGCAACCTATGTCCCACTTCCTATCCCCCTGGTCGCAATACGTGATGAAAGTTACCTTAGCACTGCCGCACCGATCACGCCGTGAAATTGGTTAATTTTTGGGCTTAGGGTCTCTGTATTGCTCTTCAAATTTGAAATCGATCTGTATGCTGTTGGACGTAAATAATAGCACCATCCCATATCTTCCCGTGGGTGTTGTAAGAACTACGACGGCGACTAAGGCACTTACCAGAGAATGGGCAGCAGCGTTATCTGTGCTTTTGTAACAACCACACTGCGATCGTCAACCCGCCTGCCAAGCGTGGCGATTATTGCAAAAAGCCCCCTTTGGGGGAGGCCCATGTCCAGCAATGGACGTCTTTCGGCTGAAATGATGATGATGATAATAATGATACGGTGTATTTGCAACGATTGACTTAATGCTTAAAGTTGAAAATCTAACAGCACGCTTAATATCCCTTTAAATTCCGCTCTTGGTACGATAAAACTTTCTTCTAAAGCTTTGTCTCTGTCCAATTGTCTACTCATGTGGCTGTGCCTCGTGTTAGCGTATCAGATATTTTGCTGTAGTTAGTTAGGAAGCTACATAAACTAACAGAGTAACTAGATGCGGGAAATTGAACAGAATAATTAAACTTTCTTGAAGATGTGGGTAATACAAGCATTTCTTCGGACACGTTATAATTACTACCTTGGTTTGTTTCCGAGAAAAGCTATAAGCTATAAATTCAGTGAAAATGCATTCAGCCTAGGCGGTTGTAAGTGATTCCCAGGTTGGGCAAGTAGCAGCTCGCAGAAGTTAGAATTTTGACCAGTTGATGGCAAAAGGCTAGCCACATCAGACGAATGAGTGAACTACATGGTCATGGGCTCGAACACACACACACTATAACACATACCGGATGACTTTTTTTATGACTTTCCAAAAAAATGGGTATATTAGGTAAACGGAGTAGAAGCTTATGGCGTACCTATTTTTTTGCTTGTTTCCACAGCTTAGAAAAAAAAAACTTAAACTTTTGATATTAGAACAAAGAAAGAGAAATTTAGAAAAAAAAAAATGAAAAAGAAACGACGAATTTTATTGAATTTCTTTTTTTCGAAAAAAAAAAAAAAATAAGTATGCCATTTGCTTCTACTCCGTTCACCTATTATACCCATTTTTTTGGAAAGTTATAAAAAAGTCTGTATAGTAAATACACATATGGTACACTTTTGCTTAGCCATTCGGGCATTACAGGCATGCTAGTGATGTTTAAAAATTATTACACTTCCCGGTAGATTAAAATTTAATGAAAATGAAAAAGGATCCCTCAGTTATCTTACTCCTCATAATATGCATATCTCGCAATCTGCTTGTATGTCAACCAACAAATTAAAAGTCAACTTATGTTTTTAAATAAAACATAACATTATTTTTAAAGTGGCTGTCTCTTGGTCTACAAGATTAATTTTAATAAAGTTTATAATTTTCGTGTTGATGAAGGTTACTCGTGGGTAAGTTGACACGCAATGTCATCTAAAGTTTACTTATTTCAATTTGAACGAAACATAATAAAAATGAAGTAAACACAGCCATTTTGTTTAAGGTTTTTAACACTGAAATATTACATTTTAATTGTTGAATTAGAAAATAACCACGCAACAAACTACATGCCTTAATGCTAAAAATAAAGGTAAATTTTAGGGTTTTATCGGGACGATCTGATTCGATTGTGTTAGCATAAGCGTTATTTGATGATAAAATAATTAAACTCTAGGTAAAATATTGCGCAGGGAGCAAGTAGGTGGCTTACTGTCAAAGGTGGTGCGCCGTCCGGTTTTATTAATCAAGTCTAAGGCTTCATATCGGGAACCGATCACTTTTCCGAATTTGATTTGGATTCTTTGAAACTTCGTCTACCTAAAGTTGCGCCAGCCGTGGAGTCCCGCGTTCCCCTTCCGTGCGTCGTCGCGTACCCTACAGCTGACCGGTTAGCCGATTACTCGTCATCGTCCGCGACTAAACAAGCGCTTATGAAAGCGATTAAGCCTAGTGACGACGGATTTAAAATTGTAGGCGTTAAGAAAACCGCGAAATCTGGCGTTGTATTACGTGTCGCTAATGACAACCAAATAAAAAAATTGCAATCGGTCGATGCTATTAGGTCCGCCGGCTTAAGACTTGAAAAACCGAAAGGCCGAAGGCCTCGTATATTAGTTAAGGACGTCCCATCCTCAATGGAAGACAATGCTTTTCTGCACGCGTTATACCGTCAAAACATTAAAGACGAGCTGCCAATAAATGAGGATGATTTTATTAAGTCAACTAAAATTATTCGTAGGCGTTCCTTAGATAACGGTCGCAAGTGGATAGGCGTTGAAATCGAGTCCACAGTTCGAAAACATTTAGTGTCCACCAAAGATAAATTATTTATTGATTGGGCGACTTGCCGTTTCATCGATGATGTCGAAGTAGTTCGTTGTTTACATTGCCAGCAGTTCGGTCACGTTAAGAAACACTGCGTTAATAAATCACCTACCTGTGCTAACTGCTCGGAAGCACATGAAACAAATAACTGCCCGCACAAGGATAATTTAAATTACATACCGACTTGCGTAGCGTGTAAACGTTTTAAAAAACCGTTTGACCATCGTTGCGGGTCCCCAGAGTGTACCACTTACAAACTTAAGCTCGAACAGTTAATCCTCAATACCAACTACTAAAATAATGGATAGTTTAACTATAGGACAATTAAATCTCCACAACGATAGGGTGGCGACCTCTGAATTAGACAAATTAATTATCGATTATAACTTAGACATAGTACTTGTTCAAGAACAATACCAGAACGCTCACTTACGTCACAAAGTAGTTCAGCTGGACAGCAAAGCACGAGCCGGAATTTACGTGGCGCGTTCTTCTAACTTTACAGTAACGTCTTTGCGTAACCTCATGACGCCCCACTGTGCCGTTGCGGAAGTCTCATCAGCTTCTTTTAAAGTTTACGTTGTGAGCTGTTACTTTCAATACTCAGACCCTGTTGCACCTCATATACATAACCTCCGTCACGTCTTACAGTCACTCGCGGGCAGTAAAGTTATCGTTGGCGCTGATGTTAACGCGTCATCGTCTCTGTGGTATGGCAAGGTTAGGTCAACGGATTTCGACCGACGTTGTGCTGTTGAAGATTTTATAGCAGAAATGAACCTATCAATTCATAATACCCCTGATGCACCACCTACTTTTTGCAGCCCAATGGGCGAATCTTGTATTGACGTCACACTTTCTAGTGCAGACGTACGATTGGATAGGTGGCGTGTCCTACCAGATGCGTCTTGTAGTGATCATCGCCTGATCGTGTACGAATTTGTTCCGAGGTCTACTCAAGGTCCATCTCATATCACTGGTAATTTTAGATATAAAAGTAAAGGCGCGAATTGGGAATTCTTTGGCTTGCTTTTTGCGTGTCACGCCAAAGACTTCACTCGTGATGGGCTGTCAGCTGAAGAAAGTGCTGAAATTATGTCAGACACCTTCACTTACTGTGCTGACATCGCCATTGGTCGCGCATCTATGACCAACATCCATAGATGTGATTGGTGGTGTGACTACTTAATTGAGCAGCGTAAAAGCTATCGCCGAGCGCGCAGACATTTAAACAAGCTTAGAAAACAAAAGGTCACCGGAGACCCACTTAACTTTGCTTTAAATGCATTTAGAGTTGCCAAGTCCCGCTACAGAGCATCAGTGGAAAAGTCTAAGGGTAATTTACTGCGAAAAATAGTAGAAAAACTAGATAGAGAAGGTCCGTGGTCTCCTTTGTATCACGAGTTCAAAGCTAATCGATCAGTCGACCTGGCGTTTGTCCAGAACATTAAAGTAAATAATAGACACACGACCGGTATTGAGGAAACAACCGAAGTTCTATTAAATAGTCTGATACCTGATGATTCGCCAGTAAATGACAATGACTACCATCAGCAGATCAGAGCGTGGGCATCTGTGCCACCTGAATTACCAACGTCAGACCTTCCATCCATTGACGAATTCATTAATCTTGTCAGGAAACTGCCTCTTAACAAATCATCAGGTGAAGATAAAATATCTAATCGGATGATAATAGAAGCTTGTAAAACAGCGGGTGACGCCATTTTATCTGTTTTCAACCGATGTATTGCGGACGGCGTTTTTCCTCGTGTATGGCGACGTGGCTTTATACGAATAATTCCAAAAAGTGGTGATAAGCCACCAGACGACCCTAAGTCGTACAGGCCCTTAACCCTACTGCCATCTTTGGGAAAACTCCTGGAGCGCCTTATCGTTCCACGTTTGCTGCCAGACGGGCCAAAGTTTCATAACAACCAATTCGGTTTCACCGTGGGAAAATCTACCGTAGACGCGGCACTTTCTGTTAGAAAAATTGTTAATAACTCGGAACACAAGTACGTGGTTGGAATCTTTTTAGATATTTCCGGGGCTTTTGATAACGCATGGTGGCCGATGCTACTACTTAAAATGAAGAATCGCGGCTGCTATAAAAACATATATAATCTTGTTTATTCATATTTTTTAAATGGTTCCGCGAAACTCAAACTCGGACATCATTCTTTGTCAAAGTCCCTTACCATGGGATGTCCTCAGGGCTCGGTAATCGCTCCGTATCTGTGGAATTTAGGTTTCGATGATTTTCTCGCGATTCCTCTCCCACCCGGCTGTTCATTAACCGGTTACGCGGACGACGGCCTGCTGCTCATTCAGTCGAGTACTCGGGCTGGACTCGAGAATTTAGCTGACACTTGCCTACGATTAATATCTCAGTGGGGCGATCGAAACCGTCTGACCTTTGCACCGCAAAAAACTTATCAACTAATTTTAAAAGGTAATCTTAAATCGTGGCCTAGTATTAAATTTAATAACGTTCCCGTGAAAAGAAAGCAGTCCGTGTGCTACCTTGGTTTGGTCTTAGTTAAGAATTTTTCATTCATAGATCATATAAAAATTGTCGGTGAAAAAGCTAAAAAGAACTTTTATGCCTTAACTAGAATATCCAAATCTACGTGGGGTCTGTCATTTCTAACTTTAAAGACCATTTATGGGGCTACCTATTTGGGGTGTATGTGCTACGGGGCACCTGTTTGGGCCGATAGGGCCACCATAGGAGCGGTACGACGTAAATTGCTTCAAAGCCAGCGTTTGGCTTTGATATTCTTATGCAAAGCGTATAGGACGGTTAGTACTGAAGCCTTACCGGTACTTGCAGGTGTACTTCCAGTCGATCTTGAAGTGCAGCGACGGGCTGCAATGTACTATAACGCGCGTGAGACCACGGACGCAGACTTTTTAACCCTACGTGACCGTGATAAGATTTCTAGATTATTCAAACCACAGACCGACGTCTGGGAGGAACTTTTGTCTGAATGGCAATGTAGGTGGGATAATTCCATCAAGGGCCGACACCTCCACCAGTTCTTTCCATCCGTTCGTGAGCGGCTGGCCAGGACATGGCTGGAGGTTGATCACTGTGTTGCTCAATTTCTCACCGGTCATGGTAACTTTAAGAGTAAATTATTTTCCTTCAAGCTTGTTGACTCGCCTCTTTGTCAATGTTCCACATCTAACTGCGAATATGAACAATCAGCACATCATATTTTATGGGAGTGCAGTCTTTGGCAGAATGAACGCAATATTATGTTGGATAGTGTACAGGTTACTTCCGGAGTTATTTACTACACAGACCTTGTAGAAACTAGAACAAATTTCCGTGCGTTTAAGCGTTTTTGCCATACCTATTATTGGAATCAAATATAACTGCTCACAACTTAGGACCCATTAATGTTAATATTTTATCCGTGGTGCTAGGCAACTGGGCCTATCCCAGTTGTGAACGTCCCTTTGTGCCTATTGGCCTTGTCTCTTTGTGTCTCCTGCTGATATGGAGGGAAGTGGAAATTACAGATTTTCCTACTCCTCCGCTATACTTTTCTGATTAATTTCGTTGCGGGATCCAAGACAGTTAAATTCATTCTCTGGGACTTCGTCGAGCTTCATTGTCTCGGCGCTTTTCTGGTGGTCGCCACTGTTGATTCTGGCTTTCAGGAGTTACAGTGGTTGGGAACAGTGTGGCGGGCTTGTTTTCCGAATTTGAGAGCAGCGATGGCCCAGTGGTGGCGGGGGACTTACGACATTAAGTCATGGGTTCAAACCCAGACAGGTGCAATACTTTGTGTAATTTATTTCATCACCACTGGCTCTTAAAACGGTGAAGGAAAACATCGTGAGGAAACCGGTATGTCCTAGAACTAACAATTCGAAGACATGTGACATATACCAACCCGCACCACGCCCGCGTGGTGGATTTATAGCCCATTCCCCCTCATAGACAGGAGGCCTGTGTCTCAGCAGTGGGAACATTAATAGGCTGATGATGATGATTAACCAACTCCTTTTTTGCTATATAAATTTAAGGTTAAGGTTTTTTTTGTGACCCTTGAAAAACATCATGTAATTCTAGGACTAGGTAATTACAACTGAGTGCATTATAATGCAATTCATGTTCAGAAACTTCGAAAAAATGTTACCTATTTCGGCTAAGTGTAACTTCGGTAAAAAGTTTTTCGACCACATGAAACGTCGGAGTAACGAAAAAATCGAATTGATATACATACAAAATTGAATAGTTCAACTGATACAGTGGCAGACGTGACTGTGAAAAAAATGAAACGATAATAGTTGAAAAGTTTTAAGTGAAATGAAATTCGGTTAAATGATTTTCTTACTTATGATAAGCCTTCCTCTTTATATCATATTAAATTATATTTATTTTCCCAGATCATTATAATCTGGATCCATTCAGAGTTCCAGTGAATCCGTTTCTTTTCAGGGAGCGGGCTCTACCCAAGGACGCATCATTGCTTCACATTAGGCGAGTCGCGGCCAAACGCAAGCGTATTAAGGCGATCATAGGAGCTAAATTAGCAACTCTATTCGTGGTAGTTCAAACTTCGTTTGAAATACTGTTAGAATAAGGTTCTAATCAGCTTGCACTACAAAGTGGTTGTAACGTCAGTCACTGAAGCGCGAAATGAGTGGTTTTTTGGCAATTTACAAAAAATCTATTGATTGGACTAAAAAAGTAAAACACTATGATGCTAATACGTTGCTTGTAGAATTATTTGCCAAAAAATCAGAATGATCGCATGTATTTTAGTATGGTTTTTACTCGTTAAAAGAAATTTTTAGAGATAGTTCGTGAAAAAAATAGTTGTATTACCTAAGTTTTCAAAACACTATCGTACTAGCCTATATCCTGAAGAATATCATATATTTTTCTAGTTTTGTTTATTGCAGTGAATCAAATGCTTTTTGTGCATTATAAAACTCGCGTTTAGCTCATATAGTCTTATTTTTTTAATGAACCCCATACAAAGCCAAATTATTCATTCTTTCTTGATAGCTTGGTAGTTAAAATTCAGAGGGCCTATGGACGGTATAAAAACTCACCAGGCACTAACTACACGAAAAAAAAGAAGTTTAAATAGTTTTACATATTTTATTTATTTATTTATTTGGATCTCCAACAAAAGATACACAGATACAATATAAGTCACAGTTATACAAAGGTTCTTTTAAGTGTGTTCCTTCAATTACAGGAGACCACAGCATGCACATAAAACTAGGTGTTAACACAAAAAAATGAAAAAAATATAAATAATTTGAAAAACAATATAAAAACCAAAATAATAAAAAGCATTTGATGACAAGAAATCATACGTGTCGGGATGGTCAGGATTTATTTCGCTAGGCTCGAGCTTATGTGGGCAGAAGACGGGTTTCGTGCTATGAAAACACACTGGATGCGATACACTATTTTATTTCACATTGCACGGTTCGGCATAGTAGTTTCCATGGAGAAGGACCGGCAAGAAACTCCATGGTTACTCTTTTCAAACAGATACACTGAGTCTAATAAATTACTTGACATTACACTTTCACACAATAGCAATGACACCCAATAATACAGTAACACCTTAGTTCAGACAAAAGAGCAACAATATACAGAGAAGCAGAGTAACATTAATTAAGAGTAATACAACCTGTGCACCGGGCCACGCCTGAAGTCAGAATGTCCATTCGTCCTCGATGGAATTCGCTGCGCCCCCGTCAGGGGGCGCGGCAGGCGGTATCAGGGCTGTGCCCTCTGACCGCGGCGGCCATACCTCGGCCCGCAACTGCGGACCCGTCACTAGGTTGGACTTTGTCCAAAACCTGGTGGGCGCATTTCATGCGCCCATGTGTGTGGTTGCTGTATTGTGACTGTAGGCGCGCCACAGCGCTGTTGCACAGCGCTGCTTTCTTCACAGTGCCCCGGCGGTCCGTCTCCGCCAGGTGAGACCCCCGGTTACCCGAGGGAAGCCCAGCGGGAGACAACCAGCGACAGAGGCACCGACTTACAGCGCACATACAGTGGATGTGTGATTCCCGCCCGCCCCACTAACCAGAGCTAGCCGGCAGTGGTACGGGCTGCGGAAACGACGTGTGTGTGTGGGCGGTATTGTATGTGTAACACCGCCCATGTGTGCGTTTTCCGCGGGCCCGAGGGCCGCGTCCACGCGTGTGTCTACGTGCTTGTAGAGGAGTGCATGTGTGGTTATAGCTGCGCGCCCTGCCTATATTAACTTAGAACAGGTCGCACAGCTGGGCGTGAGTGATGTGTGTGGAGTCAAATTGTGCAGGTAAGCTGCGTGTAACGAGGAACAGCTTACCTGGGTCAAATCCGGTGATGAAGGCGGCGGAGGGGGGGCGACCATGCGATGCCGGTCGCGGACGCTCCTGAGTCATCCTTGACGGTCTATCCACTATACAAGGAGAGTAACGCAGCTAGGCCGTCAAGGACGACCAGTTCCACGTCGCGGCCCTGTCTGATGGCCCCGATCAGGTCCATCAGCAGTTGGATGGCGCGGGCTGTGAACTCCTTATTCTCGGCTTCTGAGCCGGCGGCTGGGCCGGCACTGGTGGTGCCTCTACTGGCACGGGATTCTTCTCGTGGTTGGGCCTGGGGCCGCGCCATGCCGGCGCCAGCTGTCGGCCCAACGGTCTTCCTCACCTCGGGCTGCGTTGGAGCCGCAGCCGGGGTCACAGCCCGCTCCAGGGTCGGAGGCAGGTCGCCCGGTAGTTCTCCCTCAGGTGCGGTGGGGGGCGCGGGTAACTTACCCTTGCCGCCCCGCTTCCTCTTCTTTCCCCTCCGCCGCTTCGAGGAGGGGGGAGCTTCTCCCCTGTTGGTGGGCCCGTTGGCCGCCGCCATCAGCGACTCACCTTGGGCCTCAGTGGAGGCCACGTCTGTTGGCCTCTCGGGGACCGTTGCCGGTCGTCGTGAGGCGGTAATGGCGGCGACTGTACCCGCTCGCCTGTTGGCCCTTATCTCTGCTTGGAAGGAAGGGCACTTGATGTTATTGGCGGGATGCTCGCCCCCACAGTTGACGCACGTAGCTGGTACGTCACGTGGGCGGGGGCAGTCCCGCGCAGCGTGCCCCTCTCCGCAGCGGACACAGGCGAGCGGCCGGTGGCAGTGGTGCGACGAGTGCCTCCATTTCTGGCACCGGTGGCACTGGGCGGGCCCACGCTTGCCCCGCCAGGCTTCGATCTTGACACCTCTCATGTATAGGAACACGGAGGTGTCAAAAATCCTGCGTACGTCAGGCGTCCTCTTTAGTACGGCGTGGAATACGCAGCCGGGTCGTCCCTGGCTCGCCTTGATGTGGCGAACGTACTCCGGCTCGTACCCCAACGCGCGGAGCTCCTCCTCGATCTCAGAAGGGGTGGTGTCCACAGGCAGCCCCCTGATGGCCACCTTAAAGCTTCGCTCCGCCTGTAGCGAATAGGCGTACCAGGATGTACCGTCCTCCTTCTCCAGGCCAGTCAAATAGCGCTGGACCACCCTATATTCGACTTCACTCTCCGGAGTGAAGCGAATTCCAGTGCCAAATGGTTGGGCACTGGGGGGGTGGCCCAGCTTCTCTTTGAGGGCCCTGAAATGAGCGGCCCATCCTGGCAGCTTCTCCACCGTAAGCGGAGGATACCTAGGCCGCTTCTGCGGCTTCGGCTTGGGCTGGCTGGCGGCTGTGTTGTCCAAGTCACGGGGGGCCGCCGACTGTGAGGGAGAGACAGTGTTAGTGACACTCACCCCATGCTGCGTCCCTGGACTCTTCGGCGTCGGTGTTGTTGAGGAAGGAGGCGTGCGGCGGGTGGCCTCCGCAAAGGTAGGAGACCTTGCGGTGACCTGCCCCCCCCGCGGCGGCGCGCAGTCGCGCTGCTGCGGCGGGTTGAGGCAGTATCGCTTCGCCTCCTCCTCGGACTCGTCCGTGCTGCGGCGACGTCGTTGGGGCCGTGAATCCGACCGGCAGTCGGAGCCATAACCCCGCGACGGCGACGGTGCTGGTCCTGGTGTGCGCCTCCCCCGTTCACTCGGCCCCGAGTCTTCCGACCCCACAGACACGAGCGACATGCTCGAGCCGGCTCGCGACGAGCATGCCGACCGCTCTGCTGGTGAGTCGTAGGCCGAGGCACGAGGGGGCGCCGGCGATGCAGGCACCTGGGGCGCCAGTAAAGCCTGGCGCGCTCCCGGTGCCAGCCTAGGGTCCCGGCTGGAGAGCCTCGCCACGGACGCAGCCCCGGAGGGCGCAGTCGACGCGGCGGGGCGTGCAGCCGTGGCAGCGCGATGTTGCACAGCGGGGCGCACAGGTGGCGCTGGTGCCGGCACTGTGGTGGCCACTAAGGTGCGTGGCAGCGGTGTGGGCGACACGGGCGCGGGAGCGCGCCACGGTATCGCGGGCTCTTGCACGGGCGGCGCGGGATCGCGCACAGCCACATGCGTGGATGCAGCGGCGCGCAGTTGCGGTGCGCTGCCTGTGTTCACGGCGGCAGTGGGGGGGGCGGGTGTCTGAGATGGAACCGGGCGGGGCGCAGACGGGCGCACAAACTCGGCGTGCGGTTGGCTCGGCGGTGGTGCCGGCGCAGCACGCGCAGGCGCCGGTGACGCCGACGGGCCACACGCATCGGCAGCCGCGCCTCGACTCGCCCCGTCCCCTTCCCTCTCCGCCCGGGCTTCAGCCGATTTCTTCTTCCGTCTGGTGGCGGCGGACCTCTTCTTGCCGGTCGTCTTCCTCTCCTCACTACGAGGGGGGGGGGCGACCGGGCGGCGCTGGCTCGGGCAGCACGAAGCCGATGTTCGGCAACGACACCGTCCGCTCCAGCGCCCAGAGGCGAGCCTCGTAATCGGCGTCGCCGTGACCGGACGAGTCACGGGCGCCGGACATCTTCTTCTCGGTGGCTTCAGGTATAATGTGGGCTCGCGATCGCGGGCAGCGCCCAAGGGCGCCGGGCAGCGTCGGTGACTCCCCCTGTGCTCGCACCGGTGCTGGGCACTTGCGCGAACACAGGGAAAGCGAAGGTAGCGGCGATCCGCGCGAGCGGAAGTTTTCGGCAAGTACCCCCAAATTGGTTCACTTTACCGAAAACTTCCTCCGGAGTCCGTCTGCAGCGCTGTAGGGAGACGTCAGCTCTGGACCACTGGCGAATCCCTATCAATGTCCATTCGCCGCTGTGCGGCCCCTTTTATACGCTAGTTTTGGAAGTGGGGTAACGGCGTAGCGCGCTACGACGTAGCGTGCATTAACTCCGCCCCGCAGCGAGGGGGCGGGAGAACAACGTAGCATGCTACGACGCCGACGTAGCGTACTCTTAGCTCCACCTCGAATAACGTAGCGCGCTACCGCGTGGCCTGATGCACGTGTTGTTTACAATGCGACGCCGACATAAGTATTCAAATTAGAGTTGTATTAAATTGAATTACAATAAAAAATAAAATCAAATCAAATAAAATAATATATATTAAATATAATAAAAAAAAATTAAATAAATTTTATTATTATTATATATTTAATATATATTATTTAAAATAAATTATTTTCTTTTCTCTATAATTTCGTACATCCATACACCCAGCGCAATAAACTGTTTACTAAACTCCGGGTTTCAAAACCGAACTATAAACAGACTTAGTTTACAGTATCCAATATCATGAAACCGGAGTATTATAACAGTTACTTAGTACTCAAAGATAGTACTTCTGGTTAAAGTTATGATATTATTACACTTAGTACTGGTATTACCAACTGAACTGGAATGGCTAATTGTTTCAATGCACGTTGGGGCTTTGAGTTCCGATTGTATGTACAATAGTGTGGAACAAGGATTTCCCAAATTACCTAATTGGTAATTAGGTACTTGTTGGCAAGCCAAGTTATGATACCGAATAAATTATTACTTACGAGAACGAACTAATTTTGGTGTCTAATTACTAAAAGGGTTGCTAATTTTATAAAAGGGGAAATTGTATGTTTGTTTGTAGAAGGTAATCTCTGGAAGTCCTGGTTCGAATACAAAAAAAAATGTTTAAATCTGTTTTAAGCTTTCAAACCTTACAACTAAACTTAGACTCAGTCACTCGCTCATTCTTTCTTACTTATCGGGAGCTCAGAATAATTGGTAATCACTAAAAAAGTAATAGAGGATGTAAAACAGGATCATTCCCACTAGTTCTACTACACAGTTACGAAGCTGAAAGGAACTTGTTTTCCTTGTCATTGCAATCATTTTTTTGTTCTACACCATACCTGGGAACCTTCTAGTTACGGAGATATTGGGGGTCAAAGTTCCAACTTTATGCCAAGTTTTTTTTTTAATACTAGTTTTTAATGTAAGATTTTTACTTTAAACACCTCAACGACCCCCGTACTATTCTACCTATCCATCAGCACAATGTTTTGAGAGCGTTACTTTGAGTTCTACCACAAAACATGATTTTTGACCCCAAATAAAAAAGTTGTTTCCCAGCAATAATTTTTGGGTAAAGTTACTTATTTTGATGTACAGAATGCTTGTTTGACGGCTTCGTGATGAGGTCTTTTACACCATGTTTAACTAAATAAATAATAAGATAATAAATGATACTTAAGTGACAGTGAAAGTTTTTTTTTAACGTGTTCCCAGTAACACTTTTTTTCAATGAACTCACAGCTGTGTGAGTCCATTACTAAAAAAAAAAAAAATTACGTCAATTATTAAAGTCCTAAAACCGTCAATCCACATTACGTCAGTCTAGAACGTCAGTCCATAAAACGTCAGGTTCTAAACAACAGTATACAAATGTCTTATTCATTGCTCTCCCACACAGCAGCAGTATGTTTCGTGAAACTCATCCCTTGGGGGTTGAGCTTATTTATGTTAATTTAGTGTCTGCCAACCGCCTTATACGATATTGTACTTCCTGTATTATGTAGAGAAAATTACTCCTTAAGAAAATGAGCAAGTGTACCGAATATTTGGACGAAATTAAGACAACTTCTTGTTTTTCTTTGGTGTGCGGAATATGAGACTTTGGCTTAGAAAATTTATATTCTGTCTATAGTATTTTACCTTGGCATTGGTGTCGATTCTGTTGTGCACAAACTAAACTTAATTTAGGCTATTGCTATCTTTTACTAAAAGGCAGAGCGAGAAAAGGACGACTATAGCTATGAACTAAGTTAGAGATGTCAAACTAGTTTATGCCTTGCGCTTCACCGTTTTTTTTAGTCGACATGTGTTTACGTGCCCCCTTTATTTGTATGGAAATATTAGTGCTAATTAAATTTGAGAGCTCTAAGTTACGTTCGTCTCTTTCTCGTTTTTTTAGAGAGTAAAAGACAGCAATACCCTAAATTAAGTTTAGTTTGTGCACAACAAAATCGACACCATCGGTTAAAGTATGCAGTCGTAAAAATATCGTTTTATAAGGTCAATAACGTGGCTAGATAGCTATGTCCTAGTAACAAAAAAATAAGCCTTCAAATATGATAACCACAAACCCGCATGAGCCATTAGAGTCTATTCCCTCTCACTGATGCTTATGTCCAGCTGTGGGAACGCTATAAACTGATGCTATATTGTTGAAGGTTATTTTCTTTCGTCCTTTTCTAATCGTCCATCAACAGTTCACAACGGTTATTCACTGAAGATAAAGATCTTCAGTGATTATAATTAAATAATTACCATTTTTAGACAGATTGATTGGAAACGAACATAACATAACAAGGTTAGCTTGCACATTATTTACTTATTTATTTCACTAAAACTTGTATGGGTTTTTTAAATATAATTACAGAAGTCCTGTCCGATACAAATACCTCTACGAAAAGATTAATATCACATTTGAAATTTTGTTGCTAAGCCTGATTGCATGACTTAGTACAATCTAAAACCATTACCTTCTAAACATAAAAACTATAGCAAAAATAGGCCTTATTTGCTGCCCCGTTACCCATGCCTGCTATGCTCATAAAAACACCACAATTTAACAGTAAAAACATGTGGTTTCCGTCCGTTAACGTCATTTCCTGCTCGGTTAAGTATGTTCCTAACTTCTGTAGTGGCAAATTATTTTGAACTACGAGAACTTTGAGGAAGTCTGTTCCGATGTTTATACTTGAATCGACAGATGGTTTACTAAACTTTAGAGAGTAGACAAGTGGCAAACGTTTTCCAAGTTTTTCTACAGTTTCAATGAGATTGACATTAAGCTTGATGATGGTGTCTTCTTCTTCTTCGTCGTCACACTCTTGGCAGAGTGGTCATGGTCGTCATATCAGGGGTGGTCGCAAGCTCCACAATCCGTCGCCATTCCTCCCGTGCTGTGGCTTTTCTTGTGCATTCGTGGAGTGGACCATTAAGTGCAGTTTTGACGTGGTCGGTCCAACGCATTGGTGACCTGCCGCGTGTTCTTGTGCCTTCAACCTTTCCCTGCACTACAAGTCGCTCCACAGATTTATCTTCTTGACGTGTGATATGTTCAAAGAAAGTGAGGATACGACATTGGTGGTGTACCACTGTCAAAAGCCCGAAAACCTTATTACCAGACTTATCAAGGGGTATCGTATGACTCAATAAGTGGGTTAAGGGAATCAGATAATTATGTAGTCGCTCCATGTACAGTGTTCAGCTACATCTGGTGAGACTGGAAACGGATATAAACATCATTCTCCTGACCTTATCCCAATTTATTTGCGGTCGGTGCAGTATGTCTTCTTACTCCATTCTTCTCTATTTCTCTTCATCTCAGCAGTCACCTCCTTTCAACCCATCATTTTTCATACAGTCTATATTCATCGTATTTTTACTCTTCCTCTACTCTTATAGCTATCTAAAGGGTGTAAAAAACCTCTTAACGAAGCCGAAAGGCACTTATTTTCCCCGTCATTGCGATCATTTTTTATTTTACACCATACCTTATACGCACCGTAGAAGTAATAGGGTCCCGTTGGTTACCCTTCGGGTACGGAACCCTTAACATATCACGGAACCGGAACCTTATCCACCAATGATAATCGAGAAGCGTCCTTACTAAAAACTTTAGTAGCGTTGTTGATAATTAAAACACCAAAGTAAGTAAGTGCATAAAAAGGGTAAAAAATACCTCCTAACGAAGCCGAAAGGCACATGTTCTCCCCATCATTGCAATCATTTCTCTGTTCTACACCATGCCTGGGAACCTTCTAGTTACGGAGATATTGGGGGTCAAAGTTCCAACTTTTCGACAAGTTTTTTTTTTTATACAAGTTATTAATGTAATATTTTTACTTGAAACACCTCCAAGACCCCCGTACTATTAAATCCATCCACCAAGTTCTACCACAAAACATGATTTTTCACCCCGAAAAAAGAAGTCGTTTTCTACCAATAATTTTTGCGTAAAGTTACATAATTTGACGTACAGAATGCTTGGTTGACGGCTTCGTGATGAGGTTGCTTACATTCTGTATATTCATACTCAAAACTTTAATTACGACATTTTCCTCATTCCTCTGCATTATATGTCCATAGCTTAGTAACCAATTACCACACAACCTTTCAGTCAAACATGTTTAGAAAAGGCTAGGCAGATGACGATGTATACGTACGTACGTCATCCCTTTACAACCCAACACAGTACAAAAGTAACTCCATTCCACCAACAAAACGTCTCACTCCAACAAATTAACATAAATCACATCAACAAAACACGTTTACAGAATTGCATTTACCTTAAGTCAAGAGTTTCCATAATATTAATTGCCAGATAAGACTTCCACGGCGTTTGAACTCATTAGCCGGAAAAGCCCTTAGAAATGAACGCTGTGTTGCGTTATTACATCATTATAAACACGCGATACATAGGACCTTGACGGAACTGCTAGGCTTGTTATTGAGTTTGTAAAGCTGAGCGCTTGGTGGCGAACTGACGAGCGATTACTTAAACGTATGAAGGTACTTCAGGTTTCATGGCCTTAAGGTTTTGTTTAGACCAAACCCCAAGAAAATAATGTTTGAGCTCTGGTTCCAACGTAATACTCGCACCAGAACAAAACTATTATTTTTCAGATTTTCTACATATTTGAACCTTACGAATCATCATTTCAGCCAAAAGACATCCACTGCTGGACATAGGCCTCCAAGTATCGCCACATTGACGCCCCGTGCGACTCGCATCCAGCGGATTCCCACAACTTTCACCAGGTCAGCGGTCCACTGCAATGGAGGCCTTCTAATGCAACGTCTTCTGGTTCGTGCTCGCCACTCCAGAACTTTTCGGCCCCATCGGCCATCCGTTCTGCGAGCAATGTGCCCTGCCTACTGCCACTTAAGTTTGGCAATTCTTCGGGCTACGTCGGTAACCTTGGTCCTCTTGCGGATGTCTTCATTTCTGATTCGATCGCTTAAGGAAACTCCGAGCATAGCCCTCTCCATTGCCCTTTGGCTGACTTTAAGCCTTCTGATGAGGCCTATTGTAAGCAACCACCTTACGAATAGCCCAACAAAATGAGTTAGTCCTGTTTTCAGAAAAATAATTTCGTCGAAGAGTGATAGAATGTGCATTCGCTTTAACATTAACACTGAAAACGGACTAATTACCATGTTTACTATTTACTAGTTTATCCGTGATCATGGTGCTTGCAACAGCGCCGAAATATCGGGAACTCAAAACAAATAATAAACATGGTAAATGTTTTGTTTTCAGTGTCAATGATAATGATAGTTACCATTACCATGTCAGTGCATTCTCTTGCTTAGGGTAAATAAATCAACCTATAAATAAACTTTAAATATATTTTATCCACCTTAGTTCTGTATGGTGTCGGACGTAAAGAATAGCGCCATCCCATATCTTCCCGTGGGGGTTTTAAGAGGCAACTAAGGGACTTACCAGAGAATGGGCAGCAGTGCTCTCTGTGCTTTTGTAACAACCGCACTGCGATCGCCAACCCGCCTGCCAAGCGTGGCGATTATGGCAAAAACCCCCCTTTGGCTGAAATGATGATGGTGATGATACCTTAAAGATAGATTTTTTGTTCCTTTCTTTTTTGTTCGTTCCTTTTTCTTGTAGAATACTACGCAAAAAATTAAATTTTTAAATTATACACAAAATTTAAATATGATGTAAAGCAAGACAATATTTCTTCGGGTACGAGTCTAAAACCAAGAATCCTAGCAACAAAACTTTGCTCGGCCACCGCAAAAGTCGTGTAGTCAAAACTTTTTCGTGGTTACATTCCCGTATTTGTTTCTTAGTTCTTCCTTCCTTGCGAGTGGTTTCAAGCTAGAAATAGACCGACAAGTTTGGAAACAAGATATTGATTCAGGTGGATAGCTGGTGGCAGCGTTATTTTGTAAGTTCAGTTCTGGTTTCTCTTTACAAGGCCAAGTGACCACATACAATTCGAAAGCTCAAACTTATTTGTTTTTGAGTAATCATTGTTGGTAGGCGATCCCAGGTATATTGGCAAGCATACACTGGCCTTCAAAAATAAGTATCACACTTTTAAAATTGCAATTACTTTTTCGGTACACAAAAATATACTTTCGAAACAAAAAGGACTCGGAAAAGAGTTTAATTTTGTACATAAAAACTAATAAAGCTGATAAAAAGTGGTATAAAAAGTTTTTTATTTTAAATCTTTAACTTGTATAGATTAGAAAAAATTGAAAATTGAAAAGTGTAGTACTTAGTTTTGCAGAACAGTGTATTTAGCATAAAAACTTGATAGCTGGTAGGTACGGCGTGATGAAAAAACAATAAAATGTATACTAGCACAGAAATACATACCACTTGCATGGCGAGAGGTGAAAGTAATTTTCATCCCTAAACCAGGCAAACCAGATTATACACAACCTAAAGCGTACAGACCAATAAGCCTAACATCTTTCCTACTGAAAATCCTCGAGAGGCTCTGTGATCGACACATTCGGGACGGACCTCTTCGGGAGCGACCGCTCCACAAACAACAACACGCGTATTCCTCAGGAAAATCAACAGAATCCGCGCTGCACAGTGTGATCTCCAAGATCGAATGTGCAGTGGACCACAAATGCTCCTCACTAGCCGTCTTCATTGACATAGAAGGCGCTTTTGACAAAACCGTCTTCCATAGCATCAACGCAGCCCTTGAGGAACACGGTGTGGACTCGACCCTGCGAGGATGGATCACAAACATGCTCCGACTAAGAGCCGTACAAGTTACGGTAAACGACACCACCAGAGCAATAGTGGCGAAGGGCTGCCCCCAAGGTGGCGTCCTCTCGCCACTACTATGGAACCTCGTAGTAGACAGCCTCATCAAACGTCTCAACAGCAGAGGCTACTACACGGTGGGCTATGCCGATGATCTGACCATAATAATAAACGGCACACACGAAAACACACTATGCAACCTTATGCGCCAAGCCCTAAGGATAGTAGAAGACTGGTGCAAGGAATACAGACTAGCAGTGAACCCTACCAAAACCGAACTCGTCCTCTTCACAAAGAAAAGGAAGCTGGCAACGTTACAATTACCAAGCTTCTTTGGGACAACCCTAAGCCTATCGACTGAAACCAAATACCTGGGTATTTTTTGGACAAGCAGCTGAACTGGGCAAAACACACCGAATACATCATCACAAAAGCCAGTATAGCCCTATGGCAATGTAAGAGACTCCTCGGGAGAAATTGGGGCATAAGCCCCAAAATCACCTACTGGCTATACACCACAGTTATCCGACCAATCATTACATACGGCTCTTTAGTTTGGTGGCCCAGGACCAACCTAAGTACGACCCAAAAGGATCTCGAGAAACTACAAAGATTTGCCTGCGTAGCAATCACCGGCAGCATGAGAACTTCCCCCACTGCTGCCTTACAGGCGATGCTGGGGCTACCACCTCTACACCTCGTAGTAAGAGAGGAGGCGGCCATAGCGACTTTCAGACTCGAAGTATCTGGCACCCTAAGGAACGCTTCCAGAATTAAACACACACGCATCAGAGAAGATGCTATCAAAGAACAGCCCATGATGGCATCACCCAGCGACAGAATCTTGAAGACCCACTGCTTTCAAAAACACTACAACATAGAGCTCACAGCGGAGTTGTATGACTACTCAGGTACGAAAGAGCTAAGAATCTACACTGATGGATCAAAAACCGACGACGGGACAGGTTTCGGGGTGTTCTCCGACGACCTAAACATTAAAATAGCCAAACCCCTTGGAGTACTCAACTCTGTTTACCAAGCAGAGTGTGTGGGTATCATCCAAGCGGCACACGCTATAGAGGCCAGGGAAGTTACGGATACCAATATTCGAATACTATCCGACAGTGCCTCAGTTCTTCAATCCTTAAAGAGTAATCAGATAACGTCGAGATTGATACTAGAATGCCATAATGCCCTAGAACGAATCACGGTACTAAACCATAACACGATAACACTACAATGGATCAAAGGTCACAGTGGATCACTTGGGAACGATGCGGCTGATGAACTTGCCAGAAGAGGATCCAGCACACAACCCTACGGACCCGAGCCCATTGTGCCTATTCCCTTCAAGCAACTAAGAAGCTGGTTAAGGGAACACACTCGAATACAAGCGGAGAAATGGTGGACCTCGGCACCAGGGTGTAGGCAATTCAAGGAAGCTATGCCATCCCTGGACACAAAGCTGACCAGGCGCCTTCTGCGCCTGGACAGAGATAGCCTACGACTGGTGGCGGGGACCATCACTGGACACTGTTCACTAAATAAACACTTCCACACCCTAGGAATCACTGACAGTCCCCTGTGCAGAGCATGCATGGAGGCGGAGGAAACGGTGGCGCATGTGCTCCTCAAGTGCACTGGCGTTACCAAGATTCGCGAGGAGACCCTGGGAACACCAAGATCCCTTGCGGACGCCCTGAGAAGACCGGGAAGTTTAATCTGCTTCTGGAGGGAGGTGGGCTGGTTGGAGTGAACGGCCACCACGGCTCACGCACAATGGTCCACTTTAGGGACTAAGTGCGGAAACCAAAACCCCATGATAGATGATAGATACTATTAGTATTCAAAAAGGCCCAAAAGCTAACAACGTTATAAACTTGCAGAAAAACTCTTTATCTTCCTACTATTAATATAGATTCACACTCCTACGTGTACTGAATTTGAAGTGATTTTTGATAAGACAATACGTCCACGACGCTACATAAAAGTAACGATGCAATCAATAACAAACTAGTTTGTAACACGTTAGTACATCGTGTGATGTACGGATCGCCATTAAAATACTAAGTAGGTATGGATTACTGTGACATTGTGCCCAGGTACTCCTAGGTGATTGGACTTTGTAACACGTTAGGCCTTTTTTTTTTTTTTTTTTTCGGAAGGGAATTCATCAAATGACTCCTCCCGCTCTGGGCGGAGCCAGAGGGAGTGTCAGACTTTTACTTTTTTTTGGGGCCACGGTATCTCTTTCGAACAGTCCCGCAACCCCGGCAGGCATCGGTCCTTACGGACCCCTTCCGTTTTGCTGACTCTCTTTGAGGCGCGCGTGGAACACGAACGCGCCGTCGACACGGCCTGTCGTCATGAGACGGACGGATGGCGAGCTAGCCCATAGCCCACCGTCCACAGGCCCGCGCCTACGGTGGCCCCCGGCCGTGTTTTCTGGTCGATCCTCGCAATGGAAACACTCGGGCGGTTCCTCCCGCCCGATTCGGTGCAGGAACCTCCCGAAACAACCGTGTCCGGTGAGGACCTGCGTCAGGCGGAAGGTGAGGACGCCGTGGCGTCTCTCAAGCCACTCCTCAAAGAGGGGACTTATCGCCACTATTGTGGCGTGCCCTAACAAGTTAGGGCTCACGTTAGATTTTTAATAATTAAAGGAATAAAAGTATCCCAAAAAGTAAATGTTAGCGAAGCTTTGTATTGCGGAAGGTTTGTATCTTTATTCCGATAATCCAGATTCGTACATGTGTCTGCGCTAGCGAATACACCAAAAATGGTTCCAGAAACACTTTGGGATATTTTCATATAAAATATCTCGCTTAGGTATTTTTCAAAATATTTTTACACAGTCACTACTTTGTTTTAACTTTTACGGTTCAATGAATTGCCAGAAAATCAGAAGCTCGGCTGAAAAACAAAACTAAAATATGAACTCAAGTGTCTGGAATCTGACCTTCAAGTTTAGACGCCGCGTTCTATCTAAAGCGATCATCACGGGAACACGCACAAAGCCGAAAGCATGGTCGCGTCGACAGAGGGCGCTTTCCAGGGTATCGAACAAATGATTGATAGGATATTAACATACTAGTACTTCGCTTGCGTCTTTGTCCGCAAAAATTGTGATAAGCTGGTCTAATATGCATGATTTAAATGTAATTTATAGCACCTACGAATAATGTAGCTATTTACCAGTGAAATAATTTGTATAAATTGTATTATTAGTTCCGGAGATTATCCCCTACATACAAACTTACAACATACCTCTCTATAATATTAGTATAGATCACGTATTACGTCGGGTAATCTGCGAAAAAATTAACGACCTTGCAAAAAAAAAGAACTAACTCTTCAAAGGAAAACACAATGAAAGACCCCAGACACAAAAGGCTACAAAGCTTACTTAACAAAAAATATAAAACCTAATAAGCATAAAAGTCTAATTGTTTGTTTGCTATTCAGAGGCAGCTACGAAACTTTCCAAGTCAAAGTTTGCGTCGCAAAAGAGGCATAAACTACTTTACTTCGCGAGTATTTGGTTAGAATTCTGACATACAAAATATTTCGCCTTGCATTTTCCTTCGGGAATACTTTGAGGAAGATTTTGCTATTATTATCAAAGTTCGTTTTACTTAGGGCAAGTTGTTTTAAATAACAATGTTTAAGTATTTTTTTAAATGGGTACTGTCAATATTCCTGCTAACAATTTTAATTCATATTTTTATTTATTAATGATTTTAATTTTAATTACAATTATTATTGTAATGATTAAATTTTAAATATGTATAACTTATTATTTATAAAATTAGTGGATACGATAATTTAAATTTACTTCATTCATATTTAATTTGTTTTTTTTTTTTTAATTTTTACTTTTGAAAATTTGTGAATGAAAAATGTATATTTAGGGTGTCCTGCCTGAATTAAATATTTTTTTTTTAAGTATTTTTTTTAAATGGGTACTATTCAGGCCATTACATACACATACACGTCTTATAAAAGCATGTATTTATAACTGCCAAAAAAAACTAGTGAATTTGGTTTTTGTCAGTCATAAAAAGTCGAGCATGAATATTTTGTGTTTATTTCGAGAGTATTCTAATAAATATACATATTTTTAATTGGTACACTATTAAATATTGATTTAACATTGTCACGGATTTCCGCAAAGTAAAATCTGATTTATTTAGGTACCGCATCGTTTATTTATAGAATTGACGGTTATTATGAATTCTGTAATATGATTTGGGCAGATGATGATGATGTTACTCAAATTTAAAATTCAATGGCACTTTTTTTTATTTTAAGAACGGGATCAATCTACTAAAGAAAATGACATAAAAATGTTAATTTAGTAAACTGATCCCGCGGGATCCAAATGAGCGGGATCAGTTGTCTAAAAAGCCGAGATAGGCTCGCTTCTTAGTAGGTGAGACTTAAAACCCAACAGGCGAAATGTGAGCATACTAAACATTCTCACGGCAACAACAGGGCGAATGCAAGAGTGAATATTGCGGAGCTCGTCTAGCCTCGGTGTTCTACACTTAGCTGTTCATAAGTGTTTTACACTAAGCTGTTCATAAGTGTTACCTCCCGCTCTCACCCTTTAGAGTCCTACCCAACAGGCGAAATGTGAGCATACTAAACATTCTCACGGTGACAACAGGGCGAATGCAAGAGTGAATATTGCGGAGCTCGTCTAGCCTCGGTGTTCTACACTTAGCTGTTCATAAGTGTTTTACACTTAGCTGTTCATAAATGTTACCTCCCGCTCTCGCCCTTTAGAGTCCTACCCAACAGGCGAAATGTGAGCATACTAAACATTCTCACGGCGACAACAGGGCGAATGCAAGAGTGAATATTGCGGAGCTCGTCTAGCCTCGGTGTTCTACACTTAGCTGTTCATAAGTGTTTTACACTTAGCTGTTCATAAGTGTTACCTCCCGCTCCTTACACCACTGCGTCACAGTCACACTGGGATCACAGGCGTGATGTTAATAATTATGTAATCATTTGATTAAATACAATCGCAGATAAATAAATGAACCTCACCACACGATCGCATGTGTGTGTACCGTGCAGTCCACGACCGTGCCTTCCGTAACGCGGCAATAGCACGCAATCAACATTTAGACCCTGGTTCCCGCTTAATTGGCACTTACACCACGAAAGCTTATGATATTTCATTATTGCGCTTGCTTTTCTACAGGTTTTATGAATTGAGTTTCATATTTTTTTACGGTATTTTGTTCAGAATGTTGTTTCTGAAAGTGAGAGCGTACGCATTGTGAAAGGCTGTTTTCGTATTAAAAAGAATGAACAAAACCAACATACACCGTGTTCAATGCGTGTTACTGATTTTAGTACAAACTTCCTCTTACTTTTTAGGGTTCCGTAAGCGAAGGGTAACCAACGGGACCCTGCTCGCCTCCACCTGAGCCTTCTGTCTGTCCGTCCGTCCGTCTGTTTGTCATCTCATGATCCGTAATGTGTAGACAGTTCGGCGTTGAGGGCAGGCTCTACCTAGTTCCGCCCCAAATGCTAATACTTTTGTGCATTTTAAGTTTAGATTAAGCACTGTATTTGTAAAAAAATTACATGTATTTGTGCAATTAAAATTACTTACTTACTAGTTGAAATTTTTACAGAATGTGTATTTCTATTGCTGATATAGCAAAAAATAATAAAAAAATTAAAGAGGAGCCCCTTTTAGTTTTTTTTTCCCAGTAGGGAAAAAAACTAACAGCCAACTAAAAACTATCGTAGTAACGATGGTTCGGAACCCTTCATGCACAAGTTCGACTCGCAATTGGCCAGTTTTTAGTTTACAATAAGTTACTGATGTCTTAAATAATTTGAAAATTATAAATGAAGCATAAGTCTAAACATAAATGAGTTCAAGTCAAAACGACAAAAATATGGTCAATGCATTTGTACGGAAAGTCTTCAAAAAGTACCATTGCCCAACTGCCAATATGAACATATACTTTACCAAGGACATTTCAAATATATCCAGATCCTCTGGGATACATATGTACAAGTACATATCTACAATCCAGCAATCGTGCTAGATCCCATGCAGTGCCGGTTTTAGCACTACCAGCGCCCTGGGCGAGATTTCTAGCGCGCCCCCTAACTGCAATTTTAAACCCATACGAAAAAAAGGCAAAGGATAGGTATAATGTAACTAATAAAAAAATACTTTTCTAGCCTTTAGAACGGCGAACTCTTTTATTAATTGGCCACCAGGCGAGTGAATTGCGCGCTCCGCCGCTAGTTCGACATGAACACACACTAACACCTCACTCCAGGCCCGGACTGGGACCCAAAACCGGACCGGGCATTTAAAGAGACGGTCGGCCCTCCACTCTCAAGAGAAAGGAAAACTACTAATGTACATTTTGAATCAACCGAAGGAAACGTCTAAAATAGAATGTTAGGCTGAAATGCCAGAGTGCGACTTTAGACTTGAAACTAAGAGAATAGCGACGCTGTCAAACGAGGGCGCGCCAGTTTTTGAGTCAGAGGGGGGGAGGAGAGCGCAGAAAGGTGCCAGTAAAAATGAATTTGCTAAAATACTTGATAGAAGTACAAATTACTAAATTTGAAGAGTTATTTGAAAAGTCTAGGAACTAAAAAATATTTAAGCCTCCGCTCTACTACTCGACACAAGGAGACAATTTTAAAAACAAAAAGAAGTAAAGCTCCAAGAACGAGCGAAGCGAGCTCGCAAATTGAAACACCCTACCTTGGACAGGTTAAATTGTTTCGACCCTTTATACAAGAGTTACTTGGTCGAGTTGCAGACAAAGCCAACATTCAAGAGGAAGTAGAATGCAAGAGCGAGCCAAGCGAGCTCGAAAATTTTTTGACACCTCGCCTTGGACAGGCTAGAATTGTTTCGACCTCTTGGAGTTACTTGGTTGACTTATAATATAATAGACAATCTATAGATCCAAGAGAAAGTAGGTTGCAAGAGCGAGCGAAGCGAGCTCGAAATTTTTTGATAAGTACCTTGCCTTGGACAGGTTAAAATTGTTTCGACCTCTTGGAGTTAATTGCTTGACTTATAATGGACAATGTAAAGATCCAAGAGAAAGTAGGTTACAAGAGCAAACGAAGCGAGCTCGAAAATTTTTACATCTTGCCTAGAATAAAATTTAAAAAGTTTTGTAAAAAATGTTTAAGTTTCTAGCGGTAGTACGAGTTCCCAGAGGCTCATTTTAAGCCTTAAAAATATTTTGGTTTGAGTGTGATTGTACTTACTGTAGGTACGCTACAAATTGTTACGTAATTACTAATTGTATGACATCAGGCAGGAAAATTAAAAACATTTAAAAATCCTGAGCCTCTAGGGCAGTGGTCGTCATACAGAGGGCCGCGGGCCGCATGGCGGCCCTCGGGTGATATTTATGCGGCCCGCAACAAAACAAACGATTTCAGTAGATAATTTCAAAATAATATGATTTTGCACAAAAAATTAGTTAAATAGATGCGGGTAAACTTACTCGTGCAATCCGTTCGCTTGCTTTAAATTAATTGTTTGCTAGTTAGTTCATTGAGTTGGCAAATAAAGATATCACATTGGTCACAGGTAACAATTGCCATACAAAATCCGGGCAATCGCGTTTGGACAGCTGATAAAAATATGTCCATAGATTGATAGTGTCAACTAAAATGATACAAGAATGTGCGGCCCGCAGTGATACCTCACATTGTCCTATGTGGCCCTTCACCAGAAAAGTGTGACGACCATAGTTCTAGGGGGTACCATTACTACTAGAGTACAAGAGTAAATGGAATTAGGTCCTCGATAGGACGTTATTTTAATCGATATATTGCGATGTTTTTTTTTAAATAGAAAATAAAGTCGACCGCCAGTCGGGCACACCGGCCCATCGGGCATTTGCCCGATTTGCCCGTATGGCCAGTCCGGGCCTGCCTCACTCTCACGCATTTGATAATTAAACTTTACTTGGGAAGAGACTGGACCCCACGACACAGGGTAGGTATCCTAGTGTGGAGTCCAGGGAATTTGTAAAAATCTAGCGCTTAAGGATCATTGTTTTTGTTAATATGAAGGGGCGCCTGCGGCGCCCTTTCGTATCCGGCGCCCTGGGCGGTCGCCCACCCTCGCCCCCCCCTAACGCCGCTACTGATCCCATGAGTTTGAGCCTTCAGGGAATTTCCGAACAGAGAAACTCAATTACACTTTTGACACAAAACTCAAACGGACTTCAGGAGTTCTAGCGGTCACAAGATTTGTTTTTTGGAAATATACACGGTGTAACCCGTGGACCGTACGAATCAGTGAGATGGGGACCTCAATGAGTGGACCGCAAAAAAGGTTTTCCACCACTTCCAACACAGATAATTTATTCAGATTATACCTTGATACCTTGTTAGCTAGGTACCAACGGACTTCGGACGTATTTTAGGTGGTCCGAAAATACGAGAACACAAAACTTTGGTAGATGTAAAATATGTATATACCTTTCTACAATTCTCAAATAAGTAAGAGCAAACAATAAAATCCTTTTACTTTATTTAAAGTAAGTTCTTTCATTTATGTGATATAAAAAAATACAAAAATTTGCCACAGTCAGAGTATGGTAACTCGTGTTCCACGCGCGCCTCAAAGAGAGTCAGCAAAAGGAAGGGGTCCGCAAGGACCGATGCCTGCCGGGGTTGCGGGACTGTTCGAAAGAGATACCGTGGCCCCGGAACAGAAAGGGCGATGAAGGAACGTGGATGGATTTTAGTCAGTAAAAGTCTGACACTCCCTCCTACTCCGCCCAGAGCGGGAGGAGTCATTTGATGATTTCCTATCCGAAAAAAAAAGCGTATGGTAAGTTCGTATTTGCCAAAAATGTTGGTCCTAACATACTTCTTTGCCTTTTCTTCGTAATTTCCATGCCCATTTCAGGATATAAGGAAAACATAATACATCACGGCTTATCTAACCTCACAAGGGTGAGATAACGGTGACGTGTATTGTATTGTTTTTATAATGGTTCTAAAAGAAAGGCTAGAAACGGTAATGGCTTTTCCTCAAAATGTGTACGAGTAGACTACACTTCACGACGCTTTACACATGAAATCGGGCTTACGGCCTATTTTAAGGTCACTGGTATCCGCGTTTATTTCTAACAGTGTAGCGGTACTACAAAAAGTACTGTTACGTCGTACTCGTACCTACAATACAAGTAGCTTCTAATAGTAGGTACCTACAACTAAGTAGGTAGGTAGTAGTAGGTATGTATCGAATGATGTAGGTACAAATTCGCAAACTACCTATAAAATACATCAGGAAGTTGTCATTGTAATTTCGACCGTACGCCCAGGGCATAAAGTACCTATTTCTTTCCTTTGTACAAAAGTTGTGGAAGTTTCTCGAAGGACAATGACCTAGTATGAATTGCCTAGAAGATTCTGGGAACTTATGGATCTTTCTCAAACGTTCGGTCGTCGTATAAATAGTCGACGTGTTTGTGAGAGCGGGCAGTATTATTTTGGCTACAGTACGGAGCGAATCAAAGTGATCTAGTAAGTGCGATATCTAAGTGAATAGTGATCAGTGGTGTACTTGTGATTGAGTTTGAAGTGTTTTGTAATTATTAAAGTTATTCAGCTGTTTCGTCGGTAATAATTAATTTATCCCGTACCCAGCTCGTAACAGTACTATAGCAACATAGTACAAAAATTACTACAGGGGCAGCTATGACACAAATGAAGAACTAACAACAACATTCTGATTCACGCAGATAATAGTTATGCGCGACTTAAGGCTATAATATAGAACAACAGCAACTGTTAAGTAGTATCCCATTAGACATAACACCCGTCTGGTCAGAGGATCCTCCCTTTTCTACGAGAGATGAAGACCTTTACACCCTGTTCTTTATACCCTAAAGCAGAATAATTGCAGCTGCTTTGCTCACAAAGTATCTCGTGTTCCTATAATAATATTTCTACCGATATTACAGGGAAGGATATCCTAATCCTAACACAACAACTCTGCTTTGCGATATAAATATGTTAGAATGGTGAGAGTATGTTCACGGATATGTCCGTCATGGATATCTTCACAAAAAACTTATTTCTTGTTAGCTGAAAGTAGTAGTTACCTAGACAAAATTCTAAAAAGTATAAGAAATACTGATCTTTACAAATACCTAATGATCTTGTGTTGCTAAGATTATGATTACCAAGCAAATTTGAACTTTAGGCATGACGTATGTGATCTTTTGACTTACAAGTAATTCACCTTCATTAAAATGTTTCAGTACGAACTTTATATTTGAACCAAATATATATCTTCGAAAGAATTCTATATTTATGTAGATACAATAAATCAAGATATTTGATTGCCTCACATCAAAAGAAAATAGAAGAGTTATTATTTTATTGACAGTAAATAAATGTTTTAAAAGAATTGAAGTTCTGTGTATGTTCTGTGTCTGTGTATATGGTCTGTGTATGTTCGCCTTCATATTATTTAGACTGACAATAAGTATTGTTGATATAACGGTCAATGTAGGTACAGTCATATTTGATGTTATCAGGTAATTTCAGTATAAATTTACTAAAGCAAGTACCTCCAAGGTCACACCCACCTTCTACTGCTAACTAACTGCCTAACTGTCTATGCTTCGTTGTTTAAAGATAATATCACGCCTAAAATCCCCGAAGGGTATGGTAGAAAATATGTACAGTGTACGACACCAAAATCTTGCCTCTTCCGTAGATTCCTGATAGAAAAAAACTTTTTTGCAAAAAATAAAACAGACTTCGAAAAACACAAAAAAGTGAAAAATAACTTTAGCTTCAGAAGTCGGTGACCTTTGTTTGATTAATTTTGTTTTTTTGTCACCGACTTCTGAAGCTAAAGTTATTTTTCACTTTTTTGCGTTTTGAAGTCGGTTTTATTTTTTGCAAATATGTTTTTTTTTTCCATTTTTAGTAAATTATTTTTAGCAAATATTTGACATTGTTAACAATGCATGTCATGGTAAAAGGCGTATCCCCCATATATATATGGAACATAACATACCTTTTACAAACACAAATAAAATACAGTCTAATTGAGAACCTCCTCTTTTTGGAAGTCGGTTGAAAACCTAATGACAGATTGCCCGACCACGGAATCAAACCCAAGATGTCAAGGTAGGCAGTTCTTGCAATTTTATCAGAACAACGAGGCCGTCATTACTTTACGTCCGTGACCAAACAACAAAGTAAAAAAAAACCTCATGTTGTTTTTCCACCAGCACCTGCTTTATATTTGAAGCAGTTTGAAGAGGTGGTTGTACATTTTAATATTTGATGCCGTAAGGCGTATGAAGCTCATTATGCCATAAAAATGTAAACACCCTTTTATGGTTACCATGCTTTTTACATTTTATGATTTAACCGCATATTTCCACCGTGTATGATATGGTTTAAGTAGTCCGTTTTCATATTTTTTCTGTCTCTTAGAGGCCATATCTGATCGACCAGTCTATCAAAAGGTGTGTTCTGAAGTTCTTTAACATCTACTTAGCCTAGTCTTATCTATGTTACCAGTCGGCTAACAGTCTAAGCGTATACGTCTAACAGTATTTTACATGGAGCGACAGCCTAACTATTACTTGAGTTATGGACGCCTAGGCCAATTGGCAAAGCTAGATCACAGTTCTGGTGTCGCTTTTGCAAATAAAAGTAAAAATACGTAAAGGCTGTATTTAGGTCAAGGATAATTATCTTGTGAGTTTAACATGAGATTAATGATAATAATCATTTTATTATCAGGCAACTAAGGCACAAAATAATATTTATCAACAATAATATAATAATACATATTTTAAACCATAAAAATACTAAAACTATACACGCAACGTTGTCGGCGTCGTGTTTTGCTGCGTGGTGTCGCGTAACTGCCCTCGGAAACGTCGATATACGACACCCTTCGGCCAAAAGTCCTCCTTCATGTAGGTCTGTAGATGGTAGGTTGGAACTTGTACCACGAATGACTTAAAGTTGATTTTGTGGCGCGTTTCCAACCTTTCGACCCTCAGAGTCCAGTTGGTCTTCACTTTCAAATACTGCACCACTTCCTCAGTTGTAGTGGAGTGATGCAGACGCGAAATGTACAGCTGCGTCGTAGGCACCGCAGAACGCAGCAGCATGTTGGGTCCACTCGGTGCGGTACCACACAGGTTACAAGAACAGCACCCCTAGCCAAGTTACAAACGTTTCGTATCGATTCTCTTTCTACTATCGTAAACGTCTCGGCGTAAGCAATTGTAGAAAGCGCTAAATTGGTAGCCAAGTTGACACGACTGAGTCAATCGCTCGTTCTCTAATGTCTGTAGAAAAACCAAAGAGTTTAGCGATCAACATTGTAGAAACGATAACATTCTATTCTATAATTTTGAACGATATAAACTTGTCTATGAATTTTATTATTCGTTTGTGTTGATCACGTGATTTAACGTTGAGATGATGTCATTCATTTGAATAGTTTTCTACTAGCGTTAACGATTGTAGATTGTCAACTTGGCTAGGGGTGCAGTGCTTCTTCTTCTTTCTCCTTTCTACTTTAATGAAGCTCTCCTCATCAACTCTCTCCCCTTCCTCCCCTTCCTGCCCTTGTTCCATTCCATTAGGGGTCAGTGCAACACGTTTTCTTCATCCATTCTCCCCTGTCAGATGGCCACGGCATCATTCACGCCTTTTCCCTTCATATCATTCCTCACACAATTCATCCATCTTTAATTTGGTTTTGTTCTCCTTCTCCATCCATCAACATTGAGATTAAAGTTTGAATGCTCACAAAGTCACGGGCAACAGCTAGTTGAATAAAAAAGCGATGAATATATTGGCATCAATTGGTTTGCATGTGAGCCATCTGCGCTGGGCACTGACCAGTGAATCAGATCACTCGTCTGTGAACAACTCGAAAATCTGCCAAAAAAATATAGTGTTTTGTTTAGTTCGAAAACAGTTGACGAAAACACCTTTTAGTTTTTATTGTATTTTTTTTTATTCCAAACGTATATAAATAAATCGACAAAATTGATTTTTCTAAGCGTAGCATCGCTTCTTTCTTTTTTCAAATAGCTTCCTGATTTTTAGGGTTCCGTAGTCAACTAGGAACCCTTATAGTTTCGCCATGTCTGTCCGTCCGTCCGTCTGTCCGTCCTCGCTTAATCTCTGTGACCGTTAGCACTAGAAAGCTGAAATTTGGTACCTATATGTATATCAATCACGCCAACAAAGTGGTAAAATAAAAATTGGAAAAGAATGTTTTATTAGGGTAGCCCCCCTATATGTAAAGTGGGAAGTGATTTTTTTTTAATTTCAACCCTTACGTGTGATATATTGTTGGAAAGGTATTTAAAAATGAATAGGGGTTTCCTAAAATCATTTTTTGATAATGTCAATAATTTCGGAAATAATCGCTCCAAAAGTAAAAAACAATGTGTCCCCCTCTAACTTTTAATAATAATAATAATAATAATAATAATAATAATAACCACACGAAACCAACCAACCACCACCAACCACCAACCAAACACCACCACCATAACCACCAACCACCATAAGTTTAGAAATTATGAAAAAAAATCTGTAAAATAGAACTTTATAAGGACTTTCTAGGAAAATCATTTTGAACTTGATAGAAACAACAGTTTTTGTACAAAAAAGACAAAAAATTGTACAAAATAATTTCTGGACTAAGTTTGTACTATATTTGTATATGCAAGCATTTTTACATAATGGATACCCACCTTTAAACTCATAAGTGGGAACACTTATTGTGACGGACGGGAAACTACGGAACCCTACACTGAGCGTGGCCCGACACGCTCTTGGCCGGTTTTTTATTATTAGGTTATGGGTAGTTTTTAGATACAATTCTGAAGACAATCGCCACAGACTGCAGCAGCAAATACGCTCGATGACAACGAGTTGTTTCTATGAAAGTGGGAACAGGTGGCAATGACGTCATCATCTGAAGCGTTTTCATGGAGTTACATATTCACGCACGACGACCAATCAAGCTTTAAAAAACTAGTTTATGCGGATCTCTCATTGAACAAGAAACCTATACAAACCGAAGCCATGTTTTAATGGAAATGTATCACCTTGTGTACAAACCAGTAATGATGCTGCGGTCAGTGTCGGTGCGGTTTGTCGGTGCGGTTTGCAGTTGCGGTCACTTTCAGAGTTGTACTTTTACAATAGTGAAGAGTAATATACTAGACTAGGCTACACTAGGCACTGACTAGACTAGGTTCTAGAGTTAGAATACGTACACTAAAAGGTGTAATGTTGAGCTCACTAACAGTAATAAATTTTGAATTCTTCGCATTTATTACTTCCTTGAAACATTTTAATTCACTTAAAGCGTTTCTCTAGAATTTATGTTGAATCGCGAACATCTGGGTTATTAATGTTCTGCGCGAAAAATTGTTTCTTAATATTGGATAAGATAATTATATTAAAACAATAAAGGATATTTCTCGAGCAGATTTGATGAAAACTTTTGTCTTCTATTTTTAGATAGGTAATAATTTAGTTTAGAAAAAAATGTTTTCAGAGACAACAGTCAATTTACACTTTGGGTGTTTTAGTCTTAGTTATTGAGCTAAATATTTATCGTCTTAACTTAAAATTAAAAGAACGTTAGCTCTTAGAAATATTGAAAAACAATTTTTCAAATAATTTTATTGTTAGTAAGGTGTTTTTGACGTGAGATTTTGATATCTAATGACTTCTCATCTACTTTATAACATAACTTATGCAATTATAGGTCAGCATAGTGACGCGTGATGTAATGTTAGCAATTATAGAGTGACTGGTAATTAGTGTACGATACTTAAACACGTGCTTGTACTACTGATAGCAAACAACTTTTACTATGGGACCTCACCTAACTGGTCAAAATGTACAGAACAGCTGATTTTTTTTCGCGATTTCAGGTTGTTCCTATACTAAAAGTTGTTTGCTATCAATAATACAATTACGTATTTAAGTATCGTACAGTCATTACCAGTCACAGTATATAATAACATAACTGAGTGAAATCAACCCACTCCAGCATGTCAGACATTCGAATCCACAATAGCGGTAGCCGAGCAGCTTTCTACTATAACAATGTTCGTGAAGTGCAACCGTCAGTCATCTGGATAATAATACATTATATACCTATAATACATTCACATGATTACGCCCGTAACCTCAGAAGGGTTCAGCAGAGGTATACTTACTCTATAGAACACCTATATATCTCGCCTGTTACGTCCTCATCTAAGGAGCGAGCCACTTGCCGTCAATCGGGTAGAAATCCTAACTGGCTGTTACCAACAATTTTCTTATGCAAAGACCAAGTAACAATCCCAAACACGGGAACCGAATCTACAACCTCACGCTAAGCAGTAGCACTTGTGACCACTAGACACAATGAAGTAGTACATTTTGTTTTATTTAGTCTGTACTGTCCCACTCCAAAGGCCTCCCCAATTCCTTCCACTTCTCACGATGGTGTGTTCCTTCTCGCCAATTCACGAAGAAGCCATCCAAGACGTCCCACTATCTTCTCCTCGGTTTGCCGCAACCCCGCCTAGCTGTCTCAGGGGAAATTATCAAGTGACTCCTGCCGCTCTGGGTGGAGCAGGAGGGAGTGTGAGACTTTTACTGACTAAAACCCATCCATGTTCCTTCATCGCCCTTTGTGTTCCGGGGCCACCGTATCTCTTTCGAACAGTCCCGTAGCCCCGGCAGGTATCGGCCCTTGCGGAGCCCCTCCTTTTTGCTGACTCTCTAAGAGGCGCGCGTGGAACACGAACGCGCCGTCGACACGGCGTCTCAGGGGTGCCAGTGCATAATGTATAATAATTATTCTAACGTAATTATTTTCTTGCTCTTGTCCGAGCCGGCGTGCATTTCTTCTTCCATATCTCTATTTTCAATTACTCGTCATCTTATAAGACATCTTTCTTGCTATATCATCCCTAACACAATCCATCTAGCTAGTGTCCACCATCAATAAATTGCAAATCTATTTAGTCCGTCAGTTAGAGTATTGAAAAATAATGGACAAGTATGTTTTGTTTTTGTAAATCAATGAATATTGACAAAGATAAAACGCATCAAAACTCGGGAGTAGGGGCTCGTGACGTCACAACGCACTAAACATTATAAGCACGGCGTGACGTATTGAGAATTTTAAAAGCGTCGTCAATTTTGGTTTACGTAACAAAAGAAAAAAAAATTGTCAAATATTTTTTGATAATCTTACTGACGGACTAATTATATTTTGTCAGGACACAAGCCTATTATTCTAACGTAACTAAGTTAATTTCTACCTTCAATTTGGTCGAACTACGTCGAATATTCCACAATGGCGGTAGACGAGCAGCTTCCAATAACAACAATGGTCATGAAATGCCAGCAGCCAGTCATCTGGATATTACCTATCTGCCATAAATTACAATTTCGCGGAATCTTGTTCAGTTTACTGTGAACATTGTCATCGACCCTGTTATGAGTGAACATTTATTTTAAGTCTGTTTGTTTGTTTACATACGATCGCAAATGGTGAAAACTTTGATGTTTTCATTTATTGAATGCTTCTTCTTCTTTGTTCGTGTAATATCAGTCTGGAATATTGTTCTGCACCAAAGGCAAATACTGTGAGGTCATTCAGAGAAGAAAAAACTTTGATTATCACTAGCTTTTTCTCGCGGCTTAGCTTTCGATATGTACGGAAATTAACCTACGGGAACGTTTTAAATGTACCGACACTCGGGGACAATGTGGCTTCCATTTATTTAAAGATTTTTTGGAATAAGAGCAGTAGTTCCTTAGGGTCAGTTCACACTAAGACGCAACGCGAGGCGACGCTGCACGCAAGGTGACTCAAAATATAACTTTATTTACTAGGTTACTACTCTCTACTCTCTACACACAAACTTCCAAATTGTACCTCTTTATAATATTAAATTCCTTTGACACTAACGTTTTTACTGCGTAACGCAGCACAAACGTCACATCAACGCCGAGTACTCCATTAAACGAGTTGAGGTACCTAAAAAGTAGGCAAAAAAACATGGTACTTTTCTCAGTGTTGTTAAGCTTGCTAGAGTCCTCCATACATATTTTTCCCGGAGAAAGAATATAATCCTTGAATTTCAGGTAGCTGATGTAAAAGAAATATGTGAAGCAAAGCTACGTTTTATATATTGCCCCGTGTTTAATTAGGTCGATATTATGTTGATTTAATATACGATATTAATATTTGCTATCAATATCGGCTAGGAATATTATCTACAGCATCAGAACAACAACCAAATTACTTATTACAAACCGATCGAACAAAAACCGATCGTAAGCTAATTTCGGCAGAGCACATTTTTAAGTACACTTAAAGTACTTACGGGATAATATCCGTGATTTTCTTTTTCTATGAGCATTGAGCAAAAAAACATTTCAATTTAACATTTATATTTTTATTATTCTACTCCTTGTTAAGACTGGTTGTCTGGCAGCCAGACATATTATCATAGATATTTGACAGTCGTTACCGGCGTAACAACTGTCAAATATCTATGAATGACAACTGAGCTGGGACCAACAACAGTTTAACGGGCACATTTAAACACATTTTTTTGACTCCTGGGTCTAGTTAGTAGTTGTAAGCGCGACTACTCGGGTCGGGCAAAGTGTTATTGGGTTTTTCCATCAGGAATTTCTCCGTCGCAGCCACGGAATCTGGATTTGAGCCCGGTTGATGACGATCATCATCATCATCATTTTCCTGCCAATGACAATGGCTTGCCCATTATTACATGGGACTTAAACTTAACTGGCAAAATGTGGGTTGTGCTATTAGTATTTAGAACATTAAGATTTTTTTTGTATGGCCACATTGGGTTTTGATTTGACAGATGCTGTCACTTATTAATAAAATAAAAAAGTCAATAGGACATTGTGCAAGAGACTTTTCATTTTTAATATAATTTCGATCCTTTTTCATGGTCCTTCGAGCCGGATTCACCCTTTCATCTTCACCCTTTGGGAATTACAGGTGTGATGTTATTTCAACACATTTTTCTGCCCTTATCCCATTTATTTTAGGTTTGGTGCAGCATGTCTTCTTCTTTCACTACTACACTACTACAACAGCCCATAACGTCCACTGCTGGACATAAGCCTCTCCCATGATGCGAGGAATTTGCTGTAATCTCCACGCTTGGCAGGCGGATTTGACATCGCAGTGATGAAAGACTAACAGAAAACGCTGCTGCCCATTCTCTGGTCTACGGAGGCGCAAGGTGTTCTGCCTCAGACATGAGTCGCCTTATACGACACCCGTGAGTGTAATGGGTTGGTTTTATTCTACTCTGCCGGATACCACACGGCTCTTCTTTCACACATTTTGAATAAAACTTAAATATAGAACAGCAAAATATAGAAAAACAGAAATGATATACAATAATAAATATCAGAGTGGAGCTAGGCCGCTCTTATTACACAAAGGTCACGCGATAGGCGTTCGCACGTTCCACACTTTTTATTGTTTAGCATTGTTCCTTTTGAAATAAATCGACACCAAAGAATACAAAAGGTACGAGGAAAAGGTCCGCTTTGCATGTGTTATAAAAATGTAAGAACTAGTGAAAGAAAACATATTTATTTGGCACATGCCACAAGTGCACACAGCAAAAAATCTATACTAATATTACTCTATAGTAAAACTTGTTTGTAAATTTGTATGTAGGGGTAATCTCCGGAACTAATGACCCAATTCTAAAAATTCTTTCACTGGTAGAAAGTTACATTACTCGTGAATGCTATAGGCTATAAATTATATTTATATGATGCATATTAGCCAAGCTATCACAGTTTTTGCGGACAAGTTGCGGACATGGTGCTAGTAAAAAATAAACAAATAGATGAGAAAAATAAAAAATAGATGATATTGATGTTGATTCTGTTGTGCACAAACTAAAATTAATTTAGGTTATTGCTATCTTTTACTAAAAGGCAGTGCGAGAAAAGGACGGCTATGAGATGGAGATGTCAAACTATAGTATGTGCCTTGCGCTTCACCGTGTTTTTAGTCGACATGTTTTTACGTGCACCCTTCATTTGTATGGATATATTACTTCCAATTATATTTGACAGTTCTAAATTACGTCCGTCTCTTTCTCGTTTTATTAGAAAGAAAAAGATAGCAATAGCCTAAATTAAGTTTAGTTTGTGCACAACAGAATCGACAGCATTGTGTGTCTCTCAGCTGTGCCAAATAGGCTCAGTTCAGCAAACTGATATCGGCCTTGCGGAGATCTCGTGAAAGTCAAGTTTCTGAGTAAGTTCTTGTTAATAAGTTAGTTACTTGAGAAACATGAAACCATGAAGAGGCCCTAATTACAATTTTTGATATCCAGTGGGAACTTTTGAAGGCTCAAAATTTCGAACAATGCCTCAATTGAAAACTAAATTTCAGTAGAAATTTACTTGTTATGGTTCAGCTTTGTTTAGTTAGTTGAACGTAGTTTAGATTCGTTTTTGTTATTAAGGGATGGAACTGTTCTTGATATAGACCACATGCTTGAACGACATTTAAAAAGATGCTCTTATTTACAAAATAATGAGATTGTTGTATTGAGCTCTTTGGCTTTCAAGACCTAGATAAAGACCTCAACAGAAAGAGGTCGGTGCAACACATTTTTTTTTTCCCAATCTCCTTTATAAAAAAAGCTCATATTCTATTTATTCAGTGGAACTTCTGCAATTTTTTCTTGGTGTCACTGCTCCGGGCCGTTGCGTGCGTTCTATATGTATTTTGCATGAGAAAGAGCTACTTCGGACGGCGAAAAGGTGCGTGATCTTTGTAAGATTCGCGACCAAATTTATAGCCAGTGTACACTGAGTTTTATTCGATAAGTCCTGTTAGATTGAGAGTTTCGATTACGGGGAAGTTTCGTGGAATCGTGTGATTTATTTAATATGTTTTTAAGGTAAGATCGACGGGTCTATAAATTATCTCTATTTGTGCAGAATTATGACATAATGAGAGGTTTTCTTTTTGAGGTATTAAAAAAAAAACTTAGTTTCCAAGAACTCTATAGATGGCGTTGAACTGACTATGATAGTTGGTGCCAAAGCCAACACGCTTGGAAAAAAAAAAATTGTGTCACGTCACATACTCTCGTTGACTGACACTTTCATTTGACTAACCTTCCGAATATAACCTAGTTTTCTCGTGCTTTGTTAAAATAAGTTTTTTTAGGTTCCGTTCCGTGTATTATCATACTAACTCCTAGCGCCATATATCCAGCGACTAGGGAAGAGCTAAAAAGAAAATCCCTCATTGCCTACACATAAGCCTGATAATAGAAAAAATATAGGATAGACTGTCCTTAAGCCTGTGTGATATTTATAGATCGTTTTTCTTGTTTCTTAAATACATATAACTGGCGAAAAGTGAGTGTACTATTGAGTACACTTCTGCCTATCACTTCGGGGATTACGGGCGTGATGTTTTGTTATGTTTTGCTTTTTGGTTCGCCATCGTTTTAGGCTATGAAAGAGAGGGTAATATAAATGCACTTGTGTCTACGCAATCACTACGTATACAGCTAATCTTCATTGAGATTGACCTAAATTCGGTTGGAAGGTTATTGTAGCCTCGGGCCTGTGGACGGAGAGCTATCGGCTAGCTCGGCGTCCGTCCGTCTCATGACGACAGGCCGTGTCGACGGCGCGTTCGTGTTCCACGCGCGCCTCAAAGAGAGTCAGCAAAAGGAAGGGGTCCGCAAGGACCGTTGCCTGCCGGGGCTGCGGGACTGTTCGAAAGAGATACCGTGGCCCCGGAACATAAAGGGCGATGAAGGAACATGGATGGGTTTTAGTCAGTAAATGTCTGACACTCCCCCTCCTGCTCCGCCCAGAGCGCGAGGAGTCATTTGATGATTTCGAAGCCGAAAAAAAAAAGGTTATTGTAGCCTCTTAATTGCAACTCAGTGATCGCTAATCTTGTGACTATTAGTGACCATTTACAGTAGTAGAATCCGTTCGTAACACTAGGTATTCTTATCAGCCACATCTTGCTTCTTATTTACTATTTTAAATGAAAGTTTGTGAGGAAGAATGGTTGGATATTTGGTACTCTTTCACGCAAAAACTACTGAACGGATTTTGATGAAATTTAGCACACAGATAGTTTATAATCTGGAATAAAACGTATGATCCTTTTTATCCTGGTAGTAGGTACCGGACGAAATCCGCCCATTTTTAAAACAAAATCCCGTGCACACGATCTCCACATCTGGTTACCACCCTTAAGAGCGGCCAACCCGCCATACTTTTCGCGACAATTTTGACTATAGCTCGTGCGTGATTATGCCGTTGTTATACATATATCTTTTAATTTTTTGCACTAATAGGTATCTTGTGGACTATATCTTGGCTTCTATCAAAGCAGAAAATAAAAATTTGTAGAAACAAATTCAGTATAAGCCTCCAAAAATTGCTGTTTTTCACAACTTTTACCTCAACTTTGGCCGTTCATAATGTACTTATAAATTGTAAAAGTAAAGAAAGCATTCTTATTCGATAGAAACCTTGCAGATGTAGTGGAGATTCTAAAGAACAAATATTTATTTCTAGCGATGTAACGATACCGATACCGATACCGATACCAATATATCAGCCGATATAATCGGCAGGCCGATATATTGGCATCACCGATTTAAATACAGCCGATACACAGACATGTCTAACATGTCTAGTCATCCTGAGCAAGAAGAGGTGGAATCTTATACGAGATGTCCAAATATTCCAATGAAACAAGATCCAAAGAACTATTGGAGCAATGAAGATAAATACCCAAAATTGAAAATGCTTGCACAAAAATACCTACTTATCTTACCCAATGAGCTCAGTTGCCTCAGAACGTCTTTTTTCAACTGCAGGCCTCATACAAAATGATTTGCGCAACAGATTATCTGCTAGTAATTTGAATAAACTTTGTTTCCTTAACAAAAATCTTCCTAAAGTGAACTTTGATTATTAATATTGATTTACTTTTGATTTGATTCCTTGTTTTATGTTACCCAAATAAATGTTGATATGATATTTTACCTTTTTTTTTCATTATTTTTAATTTCCATTTTTGCCACACTTTACAGAATGGAGTGTCTATTTATTCTATGTAACATAAGTAAGTTTTATGCATATAAAGTACATCATTCTTTATTTACTGGGTGTATTTACTACTAAGCCATCGATATCGGTATCGGTATCGGTATCGCCGATTATTTTCCTCGATAATCGGTATCGGTATCGTATCGGCAAATTCATGTATCGTTACATCCCTATTTATTTCACATACTTGTAAGACTAATTCAAAAACACGTATTTCCTGGAACAAGTTTAATAAATTTTCGAACAATATTTTTCATTCAATGTCCCCGCGTTAGGCGGTATGAGGTGCGCGGGAGGCAAGCAGTGCGGATTCGGGGCTAGGTAAGACAGGGGAGTTGAAAGAATACCACCGCTGTGGCTCTAGATGAAACAACAAGCTTTTCGACCATGCTCGCGTTGACGAAAGGCGGGCCGGGAAGGGCCCTCTTAACGAATCATCGACACGAAGAAGAAGAAGAACTATTATTTGTATTCTTTTTTTTTCTTTCCACCATTTTTTTCATTAACAAAAACAAGGGACCAGATGCTGTGGTGCTGTTGGTTGATGAGCTTAAAAAAGCGGCCGAATGCTGCTAGCAAATAGAGTCGTATTGGTGGTAAGATTTCGTCCGAGCTCATTGTACGTTCCCGTGGGTAAATTAAGGTTGCACTACTAAACATTTTTCCCATACAAATTACATTGAACTACACGCGGGTGAATCTGCGTGCATAGGCTAAATATTATAATAGTTACCGAACTAGTTTACTTGCTTATATAGAAAGCCTAATATTAGGTACTACGAATACGCTATGTTATCTGAATACTGGCATATTGGCAGCCCAAGATAATATTGACATTCACAGACCAATGATAGCTAGCAAAATAGTCCTCGGAGATTTCTGTGTGTGTTTTGATATTATTAACGTTAAATTCATCCTATTTTGTACTTGTACGTTTACTTTCTTTTCATAAAGTTGTAAGAATTTTCCCAATTAATTAATGAAAAAGCGGAAAAATCTTTGTTTACGATACGATCATTTTAATTATACAGAGAACACACGTCCTCAACTCACACATGTTATTGAAGACGGTATCGATGTAGTACAAACGTTCCTTTGCAATGAGGGCAATAAGGAATGAGTTTTGAAAATTCACTTCATTACAGAACTCAATCATGTGAACTTAAATAAATATAACTTTTCCCATTTTCATAATAAGTATCTAAAATATAATTGTAATTCGCTTAAAATGAATAATGCATCTTTTATCAATAAAATACTAGCGGACGTCACGCGGTTTCACCCGCGTAGTTCCCGTTCCCGTGGGAGTACGGGGATAAAATATAGCCTATGTTACTCAGTAAAGACATGGCATGATTTTTGAAATCGGCGCAGGAGTTTTTGAGTTTATTCGTTACATGCATACACACAAAAATACAAAAATATAATTTTTTCTTCATTATAATATTAGTGTAAATTTACATCAAATGATTTGCTTTAGCTAACAAAAACTGACTTCTTGTTCTCTATAAAGTCCTCTTTGTATTTGGGTGCTATCATTATCTGCCTAGCCTTTTCCTAACTACGTTGAAGTCTTACCGGATCCAGCTGAATACCAGTATTTTACATGGAGCGACTGCCAATCTGACCTCCTCATCCCAGTTAGTACTGGGTATACTACGATACCCCTTAGCAAGACTGGTTGTCAGACTTTCGGGCCACTTACTTATCTGTAACGACTGTCAAAGATCTACAAATGACAGACGGGACCAACGGCTTAACGTGCTTTCCGAGGCATGGATGAAAATCGGTATGTTTGAGAAGTCATCGATCCTAGGCAGTGCGGCTATAATTATTTAGCATCGAGTTCCTTCTCATGAACCAATTTCTACACAGAACAGAAGCCTAGGCCAACACGTATACACAAATTAATTGTACTGTTAAATTACTGGCACATTGCGACCGCATTCCAGAGTACGCTTCGCAGAATAATGTGGTATTCACACAGGAGATCATTGGAAACAACCTGCATCGTGGGATAAACGCGTGTGTATCGATGCTCTAATGATGCTGGCTTAATTGGCAGAGCATTGGTATGTTCTGTGTTCATATCATTGAGAAATTGAGTGGAAATTGATATGTTCAATAATTATAAAGGTACATTATGGTAAAGGTTATTTCTGGCACCCTAAACACAATTTAATTCTTACATTGGGTGCCAGAGCTCATCGTAAACACTCTTCTCTCTAGTTGTAACGCTGCATAGTGCTTATATAAGTGTTTCTTGTACAATTATTAAAAGTAATATTTTTAGGGTTCCGTACCCAAAGGGTAAAAACGGAACCCTATTACTAAGACTTCGCTGTCTGTCCGTCCGTCTGTCCGTCTGTCTGTCACCAGGCTGTATCTCATGAACCGTGACAGCTAGACAGTTGAAATTTTCACAGATGATGTATTGCTGTTGCCGCTATAACAACAAATACTAAAAACAGAATAAAATTTATAAATAAGGGGGGGGGGCTCCCATACAACAAACGTGATTTTTTTGCCGTTTTGTCTAATGTATAGATAATGGTACGGAACCCGAGTCCGACTCGCACTTGGCCGGTTTTTTCTTTATAAGGAATGATTTTCAACTACCTCGTTGGTTTAGAAGTCGTAAGCGCCACTGCTAAGCCATCCTGGGTTCGATTCCCAGGTTGGACAAAGTATTATTGGGTTTTTCCATCAGTAATTTCTCAGTAGCTGCCACGGAGTCTGGATTTGGACCCGGTTGATGGCAATAGGCTCGCCCCCTATTGCATGGGACTCAAACATAACTGGCTAAATGTGGGCGTACTATTCGGTACACCTCTGTCTAACCCTCGGGGAGCCAATAGGCGTAATGTTATGTTGTGTAATCGTTTTATTTGAATGCAGATTACTTATGAAAGTTTTGGCTATTCTTCTCATGACGAGGAATATTTGATTTGTAACGGGAAATAAAATGGTTAAATAATTTATCCTAACCTTTACTTATAATTTCCGTCTACGTGTATTTATGCGAGGGAAACGCGTCTCGAATAACAGTTAAGGATAAAGCGAAAAGGCGACGTAAACCTAATTTTTGTTTAACATTTCTTTAATTTAAAATGAAGATCCAGCTAAATCCTCGAAGGAGATGTAATAACAATTGTTGAATAAGCAATTTTCTACAGTCGACGAGAGATCCTACTCAATGTAAAGACGTACTAATTAACATTCCCGTAATATTAGATTAATATATAACAATGATATTACCCGCACATTTTCCTTTTAGGAAGCAACGGGAATAGCAAAGTTCATTGCACAGTATTTCCGACTTTACCTAGTAGAAAATAGAGGAAAAAATCCATTGTTGCTTATCCCGGGCACTGAAAGCTGCTTTTGCTGATAGCACGACGTCACTAATCCCAATATATCTAAGGAAGCTACGACTTAAATTTATCGTCGTGTGAGACCGCAGCTTAAGCGCGGTGACAATTTGTTAGCAACATAATATAAATTTTAAAGTGAATAGATTTTGTACTGGGACCGTATTTTACGAGAAATTCTTTAGATTACGGCCCTTATCCAGTTAAAAAGTGAAAGTTCATAGAGTTTCTTTGTTGGTTACTTGAGTAAATAAATTGATTGATGACTGTTGAGCAGGCTCATCAGCTTTTTAGGAGTTGGTGCGGAAAACACGCTTGTTGTCGCAAAACTCCAATCAATTTCACAATCTCAGTTGTCAATCATGGAGCCAAGCTTCGCTGTGTCAACCATCAAATCCATTATTCAAAAGCAACATTCGACAAACGATTAGGCTGCGGCTCCTATAGAAGAGATAGCGTTTACGATGAGCAGTCATTCATTCACCGGACTTGTTATTTTGATAAAGATTGTCACTTTGTTTACTTAATTAAGAAGTTTTTGTTGTCACAGCTTGTAAGCCGCTTTCGTAAACAAAAAGAGCGTTTGCTAAAGAAAGTAAAATACTTTAGGCTTTTGTATAAAATTAAAAAGTTTTAAGTATTTTTTGGGATCTTAAATTAAAATCAGAATTTAGCTGCAGTTGGTCCTGCCAACGTTTTGGGGTTTAAGTGCTATTGATAGACCTAGTCCGCAGATTTGCTGAATTTATATTTCTACATTCGTCTGTTAAAGAGCTTCAGAGAGTCAGCAAAAGGAAGGGGTCCGCAAGGGCCGATGCCTGCCGGGGCTCCGGGACAGTTCGGAAGAGATACCGTGGCCCCGGAACACAAAGGGGTTTTAGTCAGTAATAGTCTGACACTCCCTCCTGCTCCGCCCAGAGCGGGAGGAGTCATTTGATGATTTCCCATCGGAACAAAAAAAAAGGCCAAATTAATTGTTATAACATAACATCATGTACCTAATCCCCGAAGAGTTAGGCAAAGGAGTACCCAATTATAATACACCCACATTTCGGTTGTTATATTTAAGTCCCATGTAAAAGGGGGGAAGCCTATTTCCATAACGGCACAAATCTAGACTTCGTGGCTGCTACTGAGAAAATTTCTGATGGAAAATCCCAATAACACTTGCCGGGAATCGAGGAACTCGTGGATAAATAATAACAGCCATTTGGGTCGATCTTTAGGTTAAGCCGTGCTTGCCTAGGTTGGTCTGTGGATAGGTGACCACCCATTACATACCGAGTTTCCTCCGTGCCTGGGAAAGCACGTTAAGCAGTTAGTCCCCGCTGTCGTTTGTGATCTTTGACAGTCGTTACAGGTAGTCAGTGGCCCAAAAAGTCTGACAACCAATTTTACCAAGGGGTATCGTATTACCCAGTACTAACTGGGTTGTGAAAGTCGTAAGATAGGCAGTCGCTCCATGTAAAATACTGGCATTCAGCTGCATCCGGTTAGACTGGAAACCGACCCCAATAAACCTTGGGAAATGGCTAGGCAGATGAGGCAGATGATGTCTTCGGGAATTGAGAATAGAACGTCATGCTCTCTCCCTTGTGACCACTCAACCAATAAGGCAGTCACTAAGAAACACAGGGTTGTTACCAATTGTGGTCCCACAACATTTAAAATCGAAACAACCAATCATTTGACTTCATTACAAATCCGTCACGTACATTTTCAATTACATACGTTCAACGTCGGTGTTAGGTTGCTCTGTACGCTCCCTCCCAAACCGGAGCACATCCCTAGCCGATGGAAATAAACAAAAGGCCCCAATTATAACGTTGGATGGTATCGGTATCGATGCTAATTTCCTGGTCCCGAATAAATTAAACAATCCCTGTAACAGGTACTCATCGGGCAAGGGTATCGATCTTTATTAGGTGAATAGGACACCCCTTCAGTATTGTAGTTTAGACGATTAATTCAATATTGGAGGAACGTCGGCATGTAAGATTTAGTTTTAATTGAAATTGAATATGTTGAATGGTTGTGTTGAGAGCTTTGTGTTTTGGGTAGGTATTGGTGTGGTTTGTAATTTGGTGGTATGTTGTGTTGGTAAGTAGATACCGTTATGTAAACAGAGGTTCTGAAAACTACTATTATAAAGATTGTGAAGATGGATGGATGAATTTTGTATTTTTTTTAAACTAGATGACGCCGGCGTTTGTACCTGACTACTCTTAGAAGAAACAGCCGAAACTAACTCAGAGGGCATAAAGTATTCAAAAAATAAAAGGCCCGTTTTGACATTTGTTAGCGTAATAGTAATAAATTTCAATTTCCGATAGCGGTGTCAATTTACTATGGATTTGACGGCTATCAAAACGGACTTCTTAGATTTCGTCGACTTTAGTCTCTTTTACCTCTCCGCAGCTATCTGACACACTATGTGTATCGCTGTCATACAATTGATAGCTATCTGTCACACTTGTACTACGCGCACCCGCCTCCCAAAAAACTGCATTAAAAACCGTCTAAAACTGTCTCCTCTAGAGCTTATACCTCTGTGTTCAATTCGTTACTAAATTCCTCAATAATAAAATCGAACATCGCAACACTACTCCATAGACAATTTGCCGAAAAAAAAAACTTTCATTTGACAGACGGTGAACACTCGAATTTACCTGCGCAGCAAATGTCGTGATAACTCTGGTATTTTTAATGGTAGCTGATACTTTTATATATCAAAATTATCCTTGTGAACCGTGCTTTATTATTTTGTCAACGTAAATTCGTTTTGGAATCTCGAAGTTGCAATATTTCGCCCGTGAAAAAGTAGTTATTATATGTACCTATAGTGATGGTGTTGTGTGAAGAAATACGTGATTTAGTGACTAAAACGTGTGTGAAATGGGAAAAACAGTGCTTAATTAGTGAGGTGATTAGATTGTTCAACTATCTACACCAAAAAACATGTGGGTTTGTGTGTTTTTTCATCCAACACCGGCTGGCAAAAATTAGTTCCCAGATGTAAACAAACAGTGAGTATCTAGTTTCATAAGTATATTTAGATATGATGCTATTGAGCTATAAATGAGATTGTGGTCTTGTTGGAAAGGAAATATAGTCTAGTTTATTTCTTTAATGTTAAAATGGATAAAAAACTAAGAGAAAACTGATATTTCTAGCGAAATATCAGTTTTTGTAACTATTTTTTGCTATACATTATGACTTGGAGTATATAATTAAAGTATTTCATTTTGATTTCTAGATAAATAGATTCCTTATCTAATCAGCTTGACAACAGTATTTTTGAAATTGCTCTAGGACTTGTAGTTTTTGAGCTACAGGTGTTTTTATCGGATCGGGCAGAAAATGTTTTGAAAACTTGCAAAAATTTTTGCATGTGAGCGTTTGGGGTATTTGCAAATCCGCGCGCTTAGCTGCGAAGTGGTTTCTTGATGGATTGGGTGAAAGATATTGTAACAGTATATGAAGTAAACACTGTATTATATGATAGGAAGATGATAGGTAGGATAGGTGCATATTCTGTTTTATAACTTTCGAGAAATTCGGTAACATTGTCACCATAGCTTAGAATCATGCAGTTGCACTTACTTGGGTAAGCTCTTCATTTCATTATCTACCTGCTTTTTCTCAAACCATGTCGGGGTCGGCTTCCAGTCTAACCAGGTGTAGCTGAATATCAGTATTTTTCACGAAGCAACTGCCTATCTGACCTCCACAATGCAGTAACTACGTAATACGATCCCTCTTGGTAAGATTTTTCAGCTTCTGACTACTCTACTATAAATCTACAAATGACAGCCGGGACCAACAGGTAAACGCGTTTTCCGAGATATGGAGTAAACTCGGTACGTAATGATGATCACCCATCCACGAACCAACCTCGGCAAGCACGGCTTAACCTTGAAGATCGACCCGTGTGACTGTTATTATATAACCACGAGTTTGTCTTATACAGGGTTAGTTTCATGCGTTCTTGCATTGTTCTCACATAATATACAATCTCAACGTGAATGATGTAACCAAGATTTTGTAACAATATCCTGATTTAAAAAAGTGTCCATGGAGTTTCTTGCCCGTTCTTCTCCATAGAGATCTACGCTAGGGAATGGGCAACTACAGTACTTTCACAGTTTTTATGTCTTGTGACTGGCAGTAGCTACATTTAATTTTCATCTTTGTTTCGACAATTCAAAAGTGCCTGTAACTGGCTTACTTGAAATAAATGCTTTGATTTTGATTTTGAATGACGAGCCAAAATTTAAAATTAAGATCTAGATACCAAACCAAAGGTACATTTTAAATATTATTGTCGAAAAATATAAAATAAAATAATCAAACTCAAAACTCAAACTGCATTTATTTCAATTAGACCATTACGGCACTTTTGAAAGTCAAAAATACAAAAGAAAATCAAAGCTACAGTCCCAGTCAGAAGGCATAATAACTTGAGAAAGTACTGTAGTTGCCCATTCCCTAGCGTCGATCTCTATGGAGAAGAATGGGCAAGAAACTCCATGGACACTCTTTTAAAATCAAAATATTGTTACAAAATCTTGGTTACATCATTAATTTTGAGATTATACATATATGTGAGAACGATGTAGAAAGACGTGCACACTAAGAGCATCCAGAGTAAAAGATTAGATCAAAAATTTATGAATAAAGTAATTAAAATGAACCTTGGCAGCTAAGAGATGACCAGTCCCAACTGACAGCGCCCGTTCACAGACATAACGCATGTACCGGCGCCATTCAACTCAACCATATTGAAGGGAACTAAATGACCCGACACACCCGCCACCATCAGCGAGAGATTTAAGTGAGCATGACATTCTCTCAGCCACCAAGGCATATTCAGTCAATGAAAGATAAATAAATGTAAATGGTGGCTGAACAGTACACAGTACTCACACATGTGCTATGCAATTATATAATACTGAGAACTGGAATCTATACAATGCAAGTATATTTTTACAATCTTCTGCAGCTTCCACAATACATTAACATGGGAATCAATTCTTCATCTTCTTCTTTACGTGACGATGGACTCAAATAATGCCCGACCAGTACAAACAATTAGTTTGCCCCCCCCTTTAGGTGGGGACCTATGGTTGTGGAGCAGGACCAACATTTAGCCAAGCATTTTTATCATCAATGTAATCCCCCAACTTATAATATGCTTGCCTACATAGTGTGCGTTTTATACAAGATTTAAATTTCGTCTCATTCAGTTGAAGAATGTGGGGAGGTATTTTATTGTAACATTTCAAACAGTACCCATGAAAGATGAATCCACTTTAGCAAGCCTGAAACCTGGCTGAACTAGTTGGTCCCTATTTCTAGTGTTATAGTGGTGTCTGTCCCCTCTCTTACTGAATAGATGCCGATTTTTTCTAACGTACATGATGTTTTCATAGATGTATTGACAAGGTACTGTCATGATATTAATTTCCTTAAACAGTTCTCTTAGAGAATCGCGTCTACGTAATTCATAAATCGCTCTGATGTCTCTTTTCTGCAGAATAAATATAGACTCGATGTCTGCAGCCCGTCCCCATAGTAAAATACCGTATGACATAATACTATGAAAATAACTAAAATAGACCAGCCTCGCGGTATCAACATCAGTAAATTGACGGATTTTTCTAACAGCATATGCTGCTGAGCTTAGTCGTCCTGCAAGAGATGTTAGATGAGGACCCCATTGTAACCTTGAGTCGAGCGTGATTCCCAAGAAAACCGTTTTATCGACAAATTCTAGTTTCTCTTGATTCAATATTATGTCACAATCACTACTTTTGACATTTGGTAGAGCAAATCTAATGCATTTAGTTTTTTTCCCATTTAGTACTAAATTATTAGCGGTAAACCAATTGTGGACCTGCAGTAGGGCGTTATTTACGTCATCAAGATTAGTGGCACGTCTGTTTATTTTAAATATTAAAGAAGTATCGTCAGCAAATAACACCATATGCGGATGGTTGTTAAATAGATGGGGTAGGTCTAATAATCTAATATATACTAAAAAGAGGAAGGGACCCAATATTGAACCTTGTGGTACACCCATTTTTACTTTTAAACCAATTGAGTTGACTCCATTTATTTGTACCTGCTGCTGTCTATCATGCAAATACGATTTTATCAAACTGAGCGCAAGTTTACCTAAACCGTAATGCTGAAGTTTCAAGATCAAGGTTTCGTGATTTACGCAATCAAATGCCTTCGAAAGGTCACAGAAGATTCCTATGGCATCTTGTGCCTCTTCCCACGCAGTAAATATGTGTTTTAATAAAGTGACACCTGCGTCAGTTGTACAACGTCCTTTGGTGAAACCATACTGTTGCTCGTGTAATATTTTGTTAGTGTTAAAATGGTTAAGCATTTGATTGAGCATTATCTTTTCAAACACCTTGCTGAAAACCGGCAACACGGATACGGGTCTATAGTTATTGATGTCTTTACTGTCCCCGGATTTAAAAAGCGGTATTACCTTACTGAATTTCATTAGATCCGGGAAGACCCCTTGATCCACGCACAAATTAAATATTGAGGCTAAATACGGCGCTACAGTCTCAATAATTGAGGTACAAGCTTTGATAGACATACCCCATAGATCTTCCGTTAATTTGATCTTGATTTGCTTAAAACCTTTTATGACTGTTAAGGGGTTTATATATTGAAATTTAAATTCATTTGGACAGGCTGAAACGTTCGCTTTCAATAAATCAATAGAGAGCAAGGGAGAGGAATTTAAGGTTTCTGTAGTTTTAAGTGGGATACTGGTAAAGAAATTTACAAATTCTTGAGCAACTTCATTGTTGGAGCTCACAAGGCCACGCGGTGTCTCTAGTGTGAAGTCATTACCTTGTTTTTTATTTCTATTTGTTTCACTGTTGATAATTTTCCAAACCGTCTTTATTTTGTTGTCGGCTGATTAAATCTTGTTGCTAATGAATAAGGATTTCGCTACCTTGCAAGTGTTTTTAAAAATGTTCGAGTAAGTAGCAACATATTTATTAAAAGCTTCAGTGTTGATGTAAGGCTTAAGGCCGTACAGCTCAAACAGTCGTTCCCTACTTTTCCGAATACCCTGTGTTGCCCGGTCACTGAAAATAAACTTTGGGCCAATAGTTTTAGATTTCTTTTTAAAAATATTATTAAATTCAGTGTGCACTACCGAAAATAATTCTTCATAAAATACATTTGCATTGTTTCTAATATGACCCGGTATACCTAACTTGCTAATTAAATTATTATTAAATTTGTCTAGATTGCTGGGTGTTATTAGTCTAGTTTGTATCTGAATTCTTTGTAATTGTCTATTGTACGCGAAAGTAACCGTCTGACCACTATGATCTGAAGGCAGGTAATTTACGATGGATTTATTTATGTAATCGCAGCAACAAAAAACATTATCGATACATGTAGCAGTATTTGTAGTAATTCGAGTTGGTTCTGAAAACACATTTGACAAGTTAAATGATTTAAAGAGACTTAAGAATCTACTGCTATTCACATTATTCTCTATGATATTAACATTAAAGTCACCACAGATAATTATTGGTTTATTACCAGTTACAAGTTTTGCCAAAGCATCTTCCATTACTGACTCAAATATAGAATAGTTCAGGTAATTAGGGGGTCTGTAAACGCACACTATTACATGCTTATCTAGCTCAACCCAAGACAATTCAATGCTATGTTCAACCGATAGATCGACTATATCATTACGAGACTTAGATTTAATACAATTTTTACTAGGATTAATGAACCCCCACGCATCTTAGATTTTCGGTTAAAGCAACTGCTCACATTGTAATTCTCATAATTTATTTGCATTACTTCATAATCTTTCATCCAATGTTCAGTAAAACAGATAATATCAAACTTAGTTTTTTCTAAAAATAGTTTTATTTCTAGTTTTTTGGAAGAAAGTCCCTGAATATTCTGGTGAAACAATTTTAAAGAATTCTGCTCAGCCCCTTTTTTACAGTTAATTGATTGAGAGCTAGAAGATACCTCGAAGTTGGCGAGATTAACTAAATTGTCACTCGTACCTTCTATTGTCTTAGTGACTAGTTTAAATCTAAGCTAATACTATTTGTATAATTACAATTAGTATAATTACTCATTTCCGTAGACCTATTTACAAAAAACTGCGACATACCACATATGTCTGAGTTTATATTAAAAGCTAATAGCCGAGCTATTTGACGTCTAAAACTAAATCAAATCTAATCATAAACATAGTAGGAATCAATGCACTTGTGTGCGTGCATGCACCGCCAAATTTATGTGTGTGCTAACTGCTACCTAGCTAGGTTGTTGAACTGAATTGTACTGTTGGAATATCCACTCGTTATCTTTTTAGTGGTGGACAGAAGTGAAATGTTATTTTAAAAAATGTTGTTTTTTCTTCATTATAACGAAAATATTATCGATTCTATACCATCTCTGAAAATTTGGCCGGACATTGAAAACTTACCCTGTATAAATAGTGGTTCATAATCAAGATATTACTGTTTCTCGAAACACAATTCTACAATCTCATGTTACAACTTGTTAAGATTGTTCAAGAGAAATTATACTTGCTTGAACATTGTGGTTTACTTTTAATTAGTCGTGGGAGAGCTGCTAGTAGCTTTAGTGAAAAACTTCGTCCGGGCAGTATTATCTTCATACCGAACTATTTCTTCGCCGGTAACCAACATTGCTGTGAACTGTTGTGTTCCGGTTTTAAGAGTGCCGGAAATTTTAAGGATTATGAGACTTTTCAACTTTGTTTCTTGAGTAGACGCTTGCTGTGTACCTGGTGTTGTCGTAGTCTACATGATTAACTTTCTTTTTTCTCGTGTGGCCAGTGAATAACCTGATGTCTGAGTTTTATGCCGCCCAAGGGAACCTGACTTGGCTTTACATGCCATCGAGAAATATCTCTCAGGCATGCTAGTTTTCTCACGAGGTTTTCCTTCACCGAAGGATGTGATAATTAGGTTTTAGTGTGCGTGTATATATGGTCTTTGGGTTGTGTGTACGGAGAGAAATGAAATGCTGCGGAACTCTATTAATTACTTTACTGTTAAACTTAATACGAAATATTACAAGGGAGTAGCTAATCAGATGGGAGCGCCTCTATACTCTACAATGGTTAAGGGCGAACTGTCGCCGCCGGGCGCTGCACGTATCATGCATGAATATAAAACGATGTGTCAGCGCTCCTACAAGGTATACATGCAGTGGTAACCTGTATACCATCAGAGGGCTAGTGCAAGTAGTTTTTATATGTATATACTCAATCGTGTTTCATTGAAATTCATTTGTATTTGTATCAACTAGCGTCCTGTTTAGTAACAAGGATGGGAAATTCAATTTATCATCATCTGTACAGCTTTTTCTCAAATCTTGGGTTCGGCGTCCAGTCTAACCGGATGCATATGAATACCACTATTTACATGAAGTGACTGCATTTCTGTCCTCCTCAACCAATTTAGTACTGGGTACAACGATACCATTAGAATCGAATATTTTTTGTCAGTGAAAAATATGCAGATAAGTGGGCGACTCCATAACATAAACAAATTCATTCCATTTTCTTCCTCAAACCATTTTCAACCCCAGCTAAATTTCAAAAATAACAAGAAGGTCAAATACTTGTAAAATGCTCAAAAACCCTCAGAACAGCTAACTGGTAAAGTTAAAATAACTAGAAAAATAATGAAGGTTTGGGTCAAGCCCTCTTGAATCGCTCAAGGGATTCCGTTTTTACAATAAATTCACGAATATAAATAGAATATTAGATTTTATTGGATTTTCACTGAAAATGGAATGGGTAAATGGGTTTTAAGGCTTTCTGATAATCGTGTCTGATCAGTAATATTAAAACTGAAAAAAAAAACTCTCTTTTGAAATAAGAATAAATCTGGTTTTGAAATATAGTTTAAAAATATTGTGTCATGTTATCAAAAGAAGCAAGGATTTTGACATTTACTCTTTTTGTTTATTTCGATTTTCGTGAAAGTGTTTTTCCAGAGTTTTCGCATTTATTCCGGTCGGACAAGGCTTAGCTAATATAACCACTGCAATCTAGAGGTTATAAGGAAAAAAATCAATGTACCATGAGCTCAGACGAAATCTGCTCATTTTTAAAACAAAATCACGTGCACACGATCTCCACATCTGTTTAACACTCTTAACGAATCATCGACACGAAGAAGTAGAACTATTATTGGTCTTATTTTTATTTTATTTTTTTATTATTATTGTTGGTCTTATTTTTTTATTACGGTCTTATTTTTGTTTTATTTTTTCTTTCGACCCTTTTTAGCATTAACAAAAACAGTGAGCTTAAAATAAGTGCTTTAATAGCGGCCGAATACTGCAAGCAAGAAGAGTCGTATTGGTGGTGAGATTTCGTCCAAGCTCATTGTACGTTTCATTATTAAATGCTACAAAGTAGGTAGCCTAATCTCCAAACAAAAATTGTCTCCTTTGACGACGAGATTAATAAAAAAACACATTTTCTAAATCCTGAGTTACGTGGACTCACGTGTACCCACGTATACCAAACTCTTTTCTGTTAGTATTATTTCACTCAAATACCTTAGATACCTGCCTACGTAATTCTACACATCACATTTTATGAAAAAACTTCTACAGGAAGAAACACGACACAAAGTAACAATAACCAAGAAAAGTTAAAATAAAATCTACTTCTTCCAGCTACTGTTACATAAAACATTGTTTATATTTATTTTATTTTATAACAGCACATTGCAAGCACGTTTACTGTATATCAAGAAATACTGTTTCTTAGGGCGAAGACACATCAGCGGGTTGCAGTCACGCAACGATAAAATTCTATGACGGTGCAAACCGCAGCGTAAAGTCGCTCGCGTAGTTCAGACAGGTTTTCATCTTTTGGGGCTGCTTTAACAGGATCTGGCGGTTAAGTCTTAGTTGTTTTTGAAACTATTTTGTTACTTTTGTATTTAAACTGGCGCAAAGTGAGTGTACGTACGAAAAGTGTGTCGTTCTCACATATAAAGGGTGTAAAACACCTCTTAACGAATATGAAAAGCACTTATTCTCCTCGCCATTGCAATCATTTTTTTGTTCAAAACCATACCTGGGAACCTTCTAGTTACGGAGATATTGGGGTCAAAGTTCCAACTTTTTGACAAGTTTTTTTTTAAATACAAGTTTTTAATGTAAGATTTTTAAACACCTCCACGACCCCCGTACTATTCAATCCATCCTTCAGCACAATGTTTTGAGTACGTTACATTGAGTTCTACCACAAAACACGATTTTACACCCCAAAAAAAAGTCGTTTCCCAGCAATATTTTTTGCGTAAAGTTACTTAGTTTGATGTACAGAATGCTTGGTTGACGGCTTTGTGATGAGGTCTTTTACACCCTGTATGTATAATCTCAATATGAATGATGTAACCAAGATTTTGTAACAATATTTTGATTTATAGGGTGTCCATGGAGTTTCATGCCCATTCTTCTCCATAGAGATCTACGCTTTGGAATGTTCAGCAACAGTACAACAACAATACTTTCTCAAGTTATTATGCCTTTTGACTGTGACTGTAGCTTCGCTTTTTTTGTTTTTTTTTGACAATCAAAATTGCCTGTAATGGTCTAATAGAAATAAATGCTTTAAGTTTGTACGCACGATGAAAAATCAAGCTATGCAAAACCAAAATTAAGTTGATCTTTCATGGTACGGGAAGCTCATAGAATGCGAGGACAGATTGTACTGGTTATGGATAGCTTGATGTATCGCTCTGCGTACTAGGTACAGATCCACCTTTGCCTGATCTTTGTGAAAACAATGTACCTACTAAAATTTCCCATCATATCGAAAATGTGTTTGATACAAATATCTGACAATCGAAGCCCGAATCAATTTGTTCCACATACAGCCAATATTTGTTCAAGTACAGTTTGAAAATCGAACTACCCGAACTTTTCCTTATTAATTTTCGAATAAAGAAATAAGGAAAATTTTCTATTCCATAATAATTCAGGCCCACTTATCACGTAATCGTATTTAAAATAAGCTGTTGCCGCGCTAGCTTCGTCCACGTGAAATAATTATAATAAAAATATTATTATATATATATTTGATCGGATTTTGTTAAAAAAATAAAACCTTTGAAATTGTTCAAGAGTTTATTTTTTTTCACGGAACCCTTATTCTATTTCTAAAATGAAACCTAAATTACTCCTTATAACATCTGCCAGTATAAGTCCCTTAAAATCGATACAGCCGCTTCGAAGATTAGCCGGAACAAACACCGAAAGATGGACAAAAAAAATTAAAAAAGCTTTTTATTCTGTAAAAATCAGTTATTTTGCAATAAAATTACAAGCAGACACTTAAATTTAATTTATTTGTATAGAAGATACCGTTCTATTTCTGACAATAATTTGATGTTGACAGGCAGTCGCTCCAAATACTGGTAATCAGCTGCGTCTGGTTAGAATGGAAGCCGACCCTAACATAGTTGGAAAAAGGCTAAGCAGATGATTTGATGTTGATAGAGACAGAATGATGTTTATATTTTTGTATCGTTATACGTAGTCAGTGACTATGTGGCGATTAACACATCGCCCTCTTTCGTTTTCAACGCATAACATCACTACGGAGATGATACATCCCTAGGGTTTGTGACAGGATGTTTGATTTAAAAGTTTGCACTACCTAAAAGGATCACAGGAGTTTTATTTCGTATGTTCGGGAGCTGTTATCTAAAACTCCCGCAACTCATATTGGGTGTTTAGTAAACTGGTCCCACACAGGTAGGTCCCGCGGGATCAGTCGACCTAGTGAATTTTTGAATTGGTCAACTGATCCCGTTGACCAATTTCATGATTTGTACAGTCAAGTAGAAAAGTTTCTTGATATTAATTTATATGGTGATTCCCGTTGGCCCATCGCCCGTGTCCACACCACACTGGTGGGGCGGGGTTGGGTTTATTTTTATATCCTAGTTTACCCACTCAAAATATTGTATGGGATCGAGTAGTGTTGGTACAGTTGTGCTAGTTACGGGCAGTAACCTTACGAACAGTACTAGGCTGGCATGAATCCAAGAAGGTATTTATGACTGGAAGACCGTGTTTACCCAGAATTATCTAAGTGAGCCTTACATCATTTCGACACCGTTCGAATTTCGAAATGATGTTCAAAGAAGAATAACCACTAGAGACCCACAACTCATTGCGTTTCCACGTACAGTTTTCTCCCTTAGTTACTGTATAGAGATCTTTTCCCACGTAAATTGGGCTCAGTTTATCTGATACGTGCACAATGTTCTCGGCTGTAGGGAACAACAAAGTGAAATGAGCGAATCATCGCGTTTATCCGCCGGCACGTGAGGCACGCGAATAACGTGCATTATCACGAAGCTGAATTAAGTTTCTGTTTTTAAATGTCCTTAATTTTTATTGCGTGGTATGTTTTAATTACGCCGAGGTCTGAGAATTTTAAAAATGTGGGCGGTTAGTTTACTTTGTTTTGTTTTTTATGTGCGACAGTCTTTTTGACTTAGTGCACGTTGTTTTTAGAACGCAGGTACAACGTAGGTGCTTGGTTTAAACTTAAACCAACCAAATCCTTACTTAAACCAATCAAATGTTAGAGCTGTGCATGTGGCTACGTAGTGGTCTAACACAATTTGAGTTCATCGACACGTAAAGAAGACGAAGTATAAACTAGCTACCTATTAGTTAGACTATTGTTCTTCTAATCTAGTACATGGATATGCTGTGCTGCTAGGTAGTATGTTCCGCTACTTTTTTAGACCGTGAATTCAGGTCTGGCGTTTTAGGGACAATCATGAATATCGACGATGAAGTGACAAGAACCTTTATCTACCAGAACAAAAAGTCTACTTTGAATTTATTTGACTGTTAAGTTTGATTGATTGCATTATGAAATAGTAGTAGTGATAGTGAACGCACCGCATAAAACAGTCATAAACCCGTATCTATAATCAAGTTAAAGTAATTATTTATAAAAACATATTATTTTTATGCAACAGATAAGATTTAAACAAAGTAAGAACCGTCAAAGAAAGTATTTGTACCTGAGAATTCTAACTTTTAACAGTTCTAACTTTAAGCAATTGCTAAACTACAGAATAAAAATCGTATCTTACATAATTAATTTTACTCAAGTAATCACTTTGACTTGTTTATAGATACGAGTGTAACAGCTACAATATGCTGTAAATCCTATATCGACATTACATGATTAAGTTTATTAAGTATTTCTACTAGCTTCTGCTAGCGGCTTCGCCCGCGATATTTGATAATTGTCCTATGGGATCTTACTACCGGCATAAAATTGTGTTAATCCTGGATAAACTATCTGTGTGCAAAATTTCATCCAAATCCGTTCAGTATTTTTTGCGCGAAAGAGTAAGAAACATCCGTATGGATGTTTTTTACTCTACAAGTTCCGCACGACGACGTACGAGTATCGCATTTATAATATTAGTAAGATACGTAGTTTAGTAGTTTCCTATTTCTATAGTTTAGTAGTTTCCTATTTCTGTAGTCTCTGTGTTTGAGCTTATGTTCAAATTGTTCAACCGAGCGTCGTCATTGATATTAACTAAGTCGGAAACCACAAGACTGATCACGTGGTAACTGGTAGGTATTAATTAATTACACTGATTGTTTCATTGTAAATCAGTGCTTATCGTAGTTCGAAGATAATAGCGATGGAGGGAACTAGATAAGCAGAATGTTACAGTGCACATGAATGGTGATATTGTAATAGATATTGGGAAATCAGTTTTTAAGTTTTTGCCTGTACTCCCCGAAAAGTAAGACATAGGTGTTATTATGTACCATGAGCTCAGACGAAATCTGCTCATTTTTAAAACAAAATCCCGTGCACACGATCTTAACGAATCATCGACACGAAGAAGAAGAATTATTGGTCTTATATTTTTTTTTTTTATAAAGTATTTTTTTTTTTCATTAACAGAAACAAGGGGTCAGATGCTGCGATGCTATTGTTTGATTAGCGGCCGAATGCTACAAGCATAAAGAGTCGTAGTGGTGGTGAGATTTCGTCCGAGCTCATAGTACCTAATAGTACACACAGATACACACACATTACACACACACACATACACACATTACATGACATTTTATTAGTCTGATTTAAACATATTTTTTTTTTTTAATAGTACACCAACATTTCGCCAGTTATGATTTTTAAGCCCTTGCGCGACCGGTTCCCAGGTCAGGCAAAGTAGAAAAATTACTCACTAGCAGCCACCAAACCTGAAAACTAGGAATTAAACGTAACTGGTGAAAAATGGGTGTACTATTAGGTACTATCGAGGACACTCCCGCCTGACCACCACTAAGCTCATTTTTGCTTGCACTCGCAACATAAAAACGCTCTCTAGCCCCGCCCCGTTGACTTTGTATAGAAATTATGAATGAAAAGATACCGATCGGCCAAGCGCACTTACGACGCATGCCAAACGAGAGTTATTGTTATTTTGCGCGCCAAAGTTGACGCTTTCCTAATAGGCCTAAACTTTAAGGTGGCGTGGCTCGGCGCCTCCGCATGATCTAAGCAAAAAAAAAATTAACTGATCAGACGGAAAAGACTACGACTGTACATAGTTGGCCAGTTACATGTGACTGACAGTTAAATCAACCACATGACTCCACCAAAGAATCTATCTTTAATATTCTCTTGGAGGCAGTATCATAACACTAGAACTAGAACTCTAAATAATTCACATCGGCTTACAAATCCCACAAACGTAACTTAGAAACTATAAGATTGTTTGTTCAGTGTTTATGGAATTATAAGTATGTACTCTTAGTATATTATATACCTTATAATCGAGCAGCCGGTGTTGTGAGCTTAGGAGTGTTATTGTTCTTTACTTAGGTGTTATTTTAAGTTAAAAGGGTTTAGCGGAAAGGGAACGTTACAAAGTAATAGGTAGTTGTTTTGCGATAAAAAACAATCGGGGCACTTTTGGGGACTGCCGATAGAAGTGAAAACAAAAAGGACACAGGCCCCTCCCCAGTCGTAGCACTGATTATGTCCCGCGCATGCCTATGTGGTGCTACGCCGTAGCGGATCGCCTACGAGTGCTACGAAGCGCGACCCCACGTTACGTCAAGTGACGATGAGTTCAATATTTTTAATTCATCCGAAAAGTGCTCAAGGCGCCTAAAGAAGTTTTCACTACAAAATTTTCATAGTTGCTCCTAAAGCCACTAGCCCACTAGGGGCACGAGTTCAGGCATTGACTTATCTATAAAGGTAGATTTTTTAAATGATTAAAAAGTGGTGCAATCGAATTCTTCATCACGTCATGTAAAAATTGATTTCCAGTTTCCCGCTCCCCCAAAGCTATTGCACCACGTACCATAAGCGTTTAAACCAGCACGGTAACATGCCGCAGCGCGTGTTCAGAACTCTTCCATGAATATTTATATCACTGTCGCATCAATGTACTGTTACATTTAACGAGGAACCTTTATTTTTAATTGCGAATCTTATCATGTTTACATTACACTTTTGTACGCCTTTTGAGCACCTACATGTTATCTTGGGACGGAGTTGGAATACTAAATAATGCGTGAGGAAACCTGAAGTCGCGTGGGGGTGAGATTTTGTCGGAAAATATATTTTTAAGTGTTGATGAGATTGACAGTGTTGTTCGTTTTGGATGTTTGTGTACTTACTCAATCATTACGATAGTCATAATATGTTTATTTTAGCTTATTTAGGAATTAATACACGGAACCCCAAAATACACCCCATGAAACAAAAAGGACAGACACACTTAAATATACTGAATAATCTACAGAACAGATGTTCTGTATGGTGTCGGACGTAAAGAATAGCACCATCTCATATCTTACTTACCAAAGAATGGGCAGCAGCGTTCTCTGTGCTTTTGTAACAACCGCACGCGATCGCCAACCCGCCTGCCAAGCGTGGCGATTATGGCAAAACCCCCCTTTGGGGGAGGCGTATGTCCAGCAGTGGACGTCTTTCAGCTGAAATGATGATGATGATGAATCTACAGAACTATTATACTCTAAAATAAAAACATTATCTATCTTTCACAAAAATATATTGGGACATTATTTCCAAATAATATTTTTGTAGAACGAGCAACTAGACCATTCTGCTGAATTACGTTTTGATAAAAAAAACCTTGTTCGATTGGATAAATATCCATCGAAGTGTAAAAAGTAAAATCATTTTTACCCAGTCCAGTTTAGTATCCTTCTAAAAATACCGCATCAAATAAATCCGCAATCAATTCCGGACCGATCCGAACTAAACCTCAGTTACTGAAATCGCAACAGAATAAAATCTGAGCCTTCTCATTGGTAGACGCAACCGTTACCGTGTTGCACTGTGTCACTACGTACGGGACTTTTAAAATGAAAACCGACACAGCTGCGAACAGTTGGAAATTGGCTAGATAGGATGACGGAGCAAAAAAATCCGCAAGCAATTCCCGTCCCTAAGGAGTAGAGAGAAGTTAATAGATTTCATTAATTAACCCGTTCAGTGGACCGAGTGATTGCAGTACCTACTCTCCCAAGATAAAAAGTGTCAATTCGTTGCCGCACGGATTTTGGGCACCTTTTTACGTGTGTGGATCAGCTAAACCGGTTTAATGTTTCGAAGGAAAGGGAAGCCTAATTTTTAAAATAGTACTGCATTGGTAGTCGTTGGTTCTTTCAGTAAGATTTTGGAACTTTATTTTAAGTTATACATAAAAGATGCATACGATAATTCAGAACCATAGAATTACTATACTGTGATCGGTTTACTGATTTAAACTAAGCCGAATAAAGTGAACACTGAAAGTGACAACAAAAAATAAACGATGTTTTAGCCACGTGATAATATAGTAACAAAGATAAATTGAATAAGAGAACATGCAAAATATCCAGGCATTTATTATAGAAACAGCGTAATTTGATTCATAGCTATTTAAATCCTCTTAAAGTGAATTATTCATAATAAAACTTTTATCTTAGATAACTAATAAGCAAAATCTAAAACTGACCTAAAAATGCTAACATCTCAAACTTCCTACAACCAATAAAGTGATGTATTCATAATTATTATCTTAAATATAAAATAAGCAAAATCTAAAGCTGACATAAGAATGCTAACATCTCAAACTTCCTACAACCAATAAAGTTAATTATTCATAACTATTATCTTAGTCAGCTACTAAGCAAAATATAAAGCTGACATAAGAATGCTAACGTCTCAAACTCCATACAACCAATAAAGTGAATTATTCATAACTATTATCTTAGTCAGCTACTAAGCAAAATATAAAGCTGACATATGAATGCTAACATTACAAACTTCCTGCAACCAAGTTTCATCTCAAATCCAATCAATCAATATCTTTATTGTGGATCATAGGTAGGTAGGTACTTATTACAAGTTCTTAAAATAATTAGATTGTGATCAGCTATGTCCCACCCATTGGGCATACAATAGTTAATTACATGCAAATTACATATATTATTACATTTTTGATACAAATGATTAAATTATCAAAATATCGTAGAGAATATAATAAAAAGAACAATAAAGACAGGTAGGTATAAATCAGTGGGCTACTGAACGCGTCATGACTGAGGGAGACTGTATTGGAGTAGAGATTTGCCTGATAGGAAGTCTTATATAGAGTTAGTAGCATTTGTTTACTAGCAAATTATGGAGATTCTTTTTTTTTTTTTTTTTTTTTTTTTCTGGAATTATTCTAATAGACCCCGGGATATTATTAAAGTCCAACACTATCATACTTCTACCTAGGATACATCTAGGACAATCACACAGCACACTACCACGAACTTTTATCCACGGCTAGCTCCGACTCGGATCTATTGAACGAGTTAAAATATACGCGGCCACTATACAGGGGGGAGTAAAATGTTCCAGTGGATTTTTCTCTTTTGCACACCGGCTTAGCCGGGTGGCTGAATGGTTTACGTTAAATATTGCCTTTTACCTTTCCAGAGAGGGAATTCACTTCACTTTGAAATGTAATTGAACAGGCAACTTGGTGTATGGGATGTCTAGTTCCTTGAGGTGAGGTTTTTGGTTGAATCTATACCTACTTATATAGGGTGTAAACAACCTCATCACGATGCTGTCAACCAAGCATTCTGTACATGAAACTAAGTAACTTTACGCAAAAAATATTGCTGGGAAAAGATTTCTTTTTTTGGGGTGAAAAATCATGTTTTGTGGTAGAACTCAATGCAACGCACTCAAAACATTGTGCTGGTGGATACCTTGAATAGTACGGGGGTCGTAGAGGTGTTCAAATTAAAAGTACTAAAAAAAAACTTGACAAAATGTTGGAACTTTGACCCCCAATATCTCCGTAACTAGAAGGTTCCCAGGCATGGTGTAGAACAGAGAAATGATTGCAATGATGGGGAGAACATGTGCCTTTCGGCTTCGTTAAGAGGTATTTTTTACCCTTTTTATGCACTTACTTACTTTGGTGTTTTAATTATCAACAACGCTACTATAGTTTTTAGTAAGTACGTTTCACGATTATCACTGGTGGATAAGGTTCCAGTTCCGGGATATGTTAAGGGTTCCGTACCCGAAGGGTAACCAACGGGACCCTATTACTAAGCCTCCGTTGTCCGTCTGTCAGTTAAAATTTTCATATTATGTGTATTCCTGTTGTCGCTATAACAAAAAATATTTTCAAAATCAAGGGTCTCCCCTACTACGATGGTCGAAACCCTTCATGTGCGAGTTCGACTCGCACTTGGCTGGTTTTTGACACAAAAACTCTGGACAATTTAGTCAGCTACAATTTGAGCCTAAAACAAAGACGATCGAATCGAATCGACGAAAAAGTCAGAACGAAATTTTTCTCATGACATTTATGACTTCATGTTTCGCAGAGTTCGTTATCCCAACTTTCTCGTCGCTCATCGACAGTATTCGATTTAGATTAATTTCAATTGTGCTCGATTGTCGTGTTAGGCACAAAATCTGTGTTTTTTTTTTATATCGTCAAATATTTCTGGCCCGGACTTAAAACAAACTTTTCCATTTTGTATAAACGCATTTAAGAGTCGAACAAATCGGTTCGGACAAATTACTGACAAGGTTCCGAAAATCCGGACACAGATGCCTCCAAACAAAAGTCCACAGCGTATTGCAATTGGCCTTATCCGACTGGTTTGTTAGGTTATCCCAAAATACTAAGTAATTTATAGAAACGCGACAATAACAATGAGTCGGAACTGTTGTTTAGCGTGCAGCACGTTTCTAAGATTCATTGTGTAATAAAAAATGTAGGAAACCCACTCTTTGTCTGCAGTCTGCGTTTTACGTCCCCCTTGCGTCCAATTCCTCCCTGCTTGAATGACTTCCCAGGTCCTTTCCCGTCATTTTTAATGAGAACTTCTTATACGTTTTTTTCTAAGTATCAGGACATGGTTTTCCTACATTGTTTTTATGGCATAATAGATGTAACCCTATGGGGTGTTTTGTTTGGTGTAACGAGAAAGGTTTGTTTTCTTTTTTGCCAAAAATATTTTCTTTTGTTATGGGATTACGACGGATTTATTTTGGTTTAGCGGGGAGGCTTATATCCAGCAGTGGACGTTATGGGCTGTTGTTGTTGTTGTTGTTGTAGCGGGTGGTGATATGGTTCGAAAGATGTTTAAGAATAAGTTGAGTGGAGATGACGCCCAAACGTTGATCAAATAGATTCTTATTTTATCAGGGTTTGGGCTAGCATTATCGTCATCGTCATGTGCATGACGACAGTAATTGGTACTGACCACAAATCTTCTAGCTCAACATGAGCTAGGTAATTGAAATAATGTGGATTCAGATTTCGCCAGTTTTGATAAGTAGGGGGCAGATGCGCGAATGCAGAAGCGGGGCACAAATACGCAGCTGTACGGGCTGTTACAGAGATTGGTGTCGATTCTGTTGTGCACAAACTAAACTTAATTTAGGCTATTGCTATCTTTTCCCTCTAATAAAACGAGAAAGAGACTGACGTAATTTAGAGCTGTCAAATTTAATTGGAACTAATATTTCCATACAAATGAAGGGTGCACGTAAAAACATGTCGACTAAAAACCGGTGAAACGAAAGGCATAAACTAGTTTGACACCTGTAACTTAGTTCATAGCTATAGCCCTCCTTTTCTCCCACAGCCTTTTAGTAAAAGGTAGCAATAGCCTAAATTAAGTTTAGTTTGTGCACAACAGAATTGACACCATTGACCTTGTATAGAAAAATCAAGTAATGCGTTGTCTGACCTGTTAATCGAACCTAGGACCTGATGCTCAGCAGTAACATTACAAGTGCTATAGTCTTTGCCAGATAAGTAGGAATTAAAGGTCATTGCTCTTTCCTTAATTTCTCTGCGTAGGTACCCCAACAATACATTATGCATCGTTTTTTATTGTTAGAAAAAGTCAAGGATCACGATAAAGGTAGTTTCGGGACAAGATTATGTCATTATTTCTGTTTTCAGAATTATGTATTTGAATAAATGTATGCGGGTTAATGACCTTTATTTCCTACTTATCTGGCGCAGATTATAGAATCAAATCCAACATCAGTTTAAATATTGGTAATCCAAGTAGATCGATGCCTCAATCTAAGCCATTGTTTCCGCTTGTCAAAACATTTCACGTTCGAGATTGGAGGCTGATGGGTTGTCAGAGATGCCACAAGGATATCTGGTTATACATAGATATTATAAACTTACATAATTATGTAGGTTACTGTTACTGTTAGCCTGTGTCATCCCACTGCTGGGCAAAGGCCATGACTTCCAAATCCAGAAAAATTAAAAAAAATAAAATGATTCGATTAATTATGTAGGTAGATAATATTAAATCTTCCGTCTCTTTACATATACGAAACATGTATGTTTGTGAGGAAGCATAAAGAATTGTTTAATAATGCAGATGGTTTAGATCCTCGTAACCGACGAGACCCCCATAAGCTAGTTCTAGATAGCTTTCCAAGACTAGCTAAATATAATAAAAGTTGTATATCTATGTGTGTGCCTATAATATAATAAGATACCAAGTTAACTTAATTCCTGTTCTGTATGGTGTCAGACGTAAAGAATAGCACCATCCCATATCTTCCCGTGGGTGTCGTAAGAGGCGACTAAGGGACTTACCAGAGAATGGGCAGCAGCGTTCTCTGTGCTTTTGTAACAACCGTACTGCGATCGCCAACCCGCCTGCCAAGCGTGGCGATTATGGCAAAAACCCTCTTTTGGGGGAGGCCCATGTCCAGCAGTGGACGTCTTTCGGCTGAAATGATGATGATAATGATGATGATGCAGTAATCTTAAGATGTTAAAATGTAAGTTCAATTAAGGATAAATTGCATGAATGGTTGTGTAGTCGTAGTTTTTATAGTGTTAAAGACTTCTTTGACAATAAATGTTAAATAATTGTCTTGAAAATTTTGTACGCTTATCACTGTTAAGCAAAAACATGTATGCTCTTGTTTTTCTTTTGTATTTGACCATCTTTTTATACCATGTTTTTCGGAAAATAAATATTATTCTTATTTTTCTTCTAAATGCGCCAATACCTAATTATTACGTTGAGGACTTCAGACAATATTTATAGGGTGGGTTTTAATTACCACCCTTTTGTACCGAACGTGTTTTGTAGCAGTAGAAATTGACGTTTATTTCGGCCACATAATATAAATTAAAAAAGAAAAAAAATGTTACAGCAATTGTACATGTTGCTCACAATCCAACCCCTGCGCGAATGCCCTCAGGGTGCTTCTGAAACTTACTCCAACTATTTAGTTACCAATACAAGTACCGTTCTTTCAAGCTAGCTTGTTAGTCGATACAGCGTTTTCAGATACAAAAATTATATGACTAACCTGTACATCATGCTTGTCCTTTAAGTGCGCTTTGGGATTGCAGGTACCTAATAAAAACATTATTTTCCTCGTGCTAAACTTCGAGTCAAATTATTCTTAGTCAAAACGAAAAGAAGGTTGTGATGAGAGAGACACAATATGTCGTATATAAAAATATTATATTACGCTCCGAAAGGAACATGATACTCGTACCGTTATTGACTTAGGTACTTGACATTAATTTCAAGATAAAGACAAGACAAGTCTTTTCTCCAAAACACTTGACATGAAAACAGAGTAGATCAAACCAAAGGTTCAGTTTTTTACGTCGCTCAAAATAAACCAAGCCCTGGAAACGTAGGTACAGTTGAGCTAGTAAAGATCCGCGCACACGGAATTCAAGGATCGTTCTCGACGTCGAGAGCCATCGATTTCTCCCAGACAACCAACACTTGAAACTTCGCTCCATATTACGAACGTCAAAGTCACAATTCAGACATTACGTGTTCTTGGCAAATTTTCCCCTCCAATTTGGCCCCGTCACGTATCACGATACATAGGTACTTGTGAGAAAAAGCCGGCGAATTCCGCACGCGAACTTGTAAGACCTCCACACTGGTGGAATCGAATTTGTGTTAAAATAAAACTGGTTATGCTAATCAGTTTTTAGATACTGGCATTTTTTGGTAGTCAGTAGAAAAAGTACAAGCATCTTTCGACATCTGCAAAAACTGTCAAAAAATGCTAGCCTGAGACCTTACCGCGAACGCTTGACGCTAACGTATAGTCAATTTGGCCGACTTTAAAACTTAAACTAAAGAAGTAGTCTTCAACTATGCTATATCATCATCATTTCAGCCGAAAGACGTCCACTGCTAGATATAGGCCTCCCTCAAGTATCGCCACATTGACCGGTCCCGTGCAACTCGGATCCAGCGAATTCCCGCAACCTTCACCAGATCATCGGTCCACCTAGTAGGAGGCCTTCCAACGCAACGTCTTCCGGTTCGCGGTCGCCACGCTAGAACTTTTCGGCCCCATCAGCCATCCGTCCTGCGAGCAATGTGCCCTGCCCCCTTTTTTTTTCGGATGGGAAATCATCAAATGACTCCTCCCGCTCTGGGCGGAGCAGAAGGGAGTGTCAGATTTTTACTGACTAAAACCCATCCATGTTCCTTCATCGCCCTTTGTGTTCCGGGGCCACAGTATCTCTTTCGAACAGTCCCGCAACCCCGGCAGGTGCCCTGCCCACTGCCACTTTAGTTTAGCAATTCTTCGGGCTACGTCGGTAACCTTGGTTCTCTTAATTTCTGATTCGACGTGCAAGGAAACTCCCAGCATAGCTCTCTCCATTGCCCTTTGGGTGACTTCTGATGAGCTGATGACTTCTATGCTATATATTAATCACCAATTCACTTTCTTAATTTTCTAAATTAACTGCAGTAATATTGAAATGAACCCTTAAATTTTCTCAATTAGGGGTTATTTTGGCCGTTACTAGATACATGAACTCTCTCGACAATACAAATTATTATTAAAAGCCAACAGGTATTATAAAAGTCTTTTGTACTTTATCTTATTCACATTTTACTTCAAGCCGTTGTTCACAAAAGTTCAGAAATAAATTTAAAATGCTGGAATTTACTAGACCGTTACATGCATAATAAAATTTAATGCTCTTTATTATTACATTTGTCATCGTCAAAAGATTTTACTTGCAGAAAATATAAAAAATATAAATGAATTACTTTTCATGAAGTTCTCTTTCATGTTTAATACTGTTATAATACTTTCCCCTGCACAAAAGGTAGAAAATGCAACTTTTATCCGGTGAGAATACAAGTTTTGTGCTGGATCCAATATGGGATTGAGAAAAGTAGGTATTATGTTGTGTTTCATTTCAGAATCTGTCTTCGAACAAGGTGAATGTAGGTGTTGTATAGATTTATTATTATAATATTATCTTTTTTGTTTAAGTTTTTTTATTTATTTCTATAATTCATATCGTGTTTTCTATTAATAATCACTTTTTCTTTCTTTCCTTTTTTATGCCTATCTCTTCCAAAAACGCAGGTACTACCTATGTTATTTCATTATTAAACCAACCAGTATCTTAGGGGGCGCTAAAAGTTTTTAGGAATTTTACAATAAAATTAATCGTTTTTCACGGTGAAGTTCAATACATTTCTCATTGTAGGTACTTCGTAGGTACGTACCTACAAAATTACCTCTGTTCAGCTCTTCAAAAAGAAGATGAAGATTATTAGTCCCTCCGTCGATCCATTGGCTAATGTGACGCTATTTTATTTCGAATCATAAATGGCTGAATAATCGCTTTTAAGTGATAGAATGTTATGGACCCACTCCCAATATTAATTCGCTAAGTTGAAATACATTACTGCTTTATGAATAAATATGGCCGCTAGCTTTTAACGGTCATAAAATTCAAATTTCGAAGTTCATTCACTAGATCGTCCATTTTGTAGCAACCGTAGACTCTGCGTTAATGGAAAAACTAATACTTTTTAAAGCTTTTTGATATTATCTGAATACGTATGGTACCGGTTTTTTATGAATAAAAAGTGAATCCTGAAAATATAGTCGAAAAAGTTGAAAGGATAAAATAAAGACACACATTAATTTTACGAGTCAAATATAATGGGAATATTGTTTGATTGTTTGTGTTTGGTTTGAGTTAGTATAATGTCACCATTTTAAAGGTTTAGCAGACAAAGAATTTAACAATCTTTATAAATTTGCATAGTTCAGTTTGTCTGATCAAAGCATTATTGATTACTATAGGAAATGTTATCACTTTTCAAAATCTTTTGAAACTCTGAAAACCTTGTCATGATTATTTTTGCGAATTTAAATAAGTAGGTAACTAAAAAAAATCAATTTAAATTTTTCGTGTTTTTTTTTTTCGAAATATAACCAAAAAAAATATTTAAAAAATTACGAAATCTTGAATTTATAATAAATTTCATTTTTTTTTAATTAAAATAAAAAACAGTCTCAATCGTTACGAGTTCGATGATCGAGTTTATGGCTTTCGGTTCCAGAACGACCTAAAATTAACGGTGCTTATATGTTGTTAGGGTAATAAAAAGCTAAAATACTACATACTTACCTATTTGCAGCATTCCACAAAGCAGTAAGCCAAAAGCTCAACCACTGTGCCAATAGGTACGCCATTACGGGATTTCTGTCAAGCCTTCGGCCGGTATATTTCTGGGACAACATTTCATAAAATAAATCGTGTCCCACTTCTACTTCGCGCGGTTATTACGCCTTGACAAATCATCTTTTATAACCTACTCTTTTTATCTTATGCAATAATGTTCCACTGCTGGTCACTTCGACTCTTCTCTCGGTGCGATTTTCTCCGGTCAATATCTAACAAACTTATAGGTAAATTAAATATAAGTGCAATAAGTAATATAAGTAATCTGCTGCAGGTGCTGAAAACCTCAAACGGCGCAAATACAATAATTTAATTGGTAATTATGTGTTTGAGCCGTTTGGGGTTGAAACACTAGGGCCATGGGGTCCGAGTGCCCACCTAGTTTTTCGAGAAATCGCCAAACGGTTGGTCGACTGTTCACATGACCAGAGGGCGGGCCTATTTTTTGGCCAAAGAATCAGGAAAAGTGCCTAGAAGGCTGGCAGCATTGCCACGTTGGATGGCAATGCTGCCAGCCTTCTGGGCACTTTACCTGTTGACAGCGATGTGGTCGAATTTTTAGACGCCCTGTAAACCTATATAAGTGTAAGTATTCTAAAAATACATAATAATGTAATGGGTTTCAAATTAATGAGAATAGGACAGAAATCCCACCATGTTGTGACGTCAAAGACTTCTTCTATATATCAACAGTAACTGTCACTTGAAAAGTATGATTAGCAAAAAATGTTACTTACGTATTGTCACTGGTTACACATAGCATAATATATTTACACGAACAGACCCAAAAAGCGATTTTAAACGTTGTAGGTACTGTTTATAAATCCCAAAACAAAACACACATTTTTGCAATCCTCAATAATGTGAAATTCAAAACACACTCCCGAACAATCTGTCAATAACAGCCGAAAACTATCGGAAGCTTGTCGAAAGAGACCCGAAATAAAATGTCCTAAAATTAATATTGAAATAAATAAAATAATGGATCGGACTGTTGGTCTAAAGATAAACTAAGCATAATCAATGAGAGAGTAATGTTCCTACCACTGGAACCTGCTCCTCTATGAGAGGCTGTAATCGACCACACGGACCCGGCGCGAGATGGTAGATGTCACCTGTCTTCGAATTTTTCGGTTCTAGGACTTGCCGATTTTCTCACGATGAAAGAATTTGATGAAATAAATCACACAACATAAAATATTTGCCTACCTAACAATGAAATGCTCTAAAAATCAAATTGGCTTAAATACAATTAGGACACGGTCTAAAAGAAAGACTTGGTATGGCATAAAAGCATGTATTCCGGTATCCGGTATTATACCACCGGAGATAATCCGTGTGGCGTTGTGACTAACGAGGCGATTAGCGCCGGAATTCGGTACGCACTGAATATCGGACCCGGATCCGGATTTCACTTTGTGCTTACGTAGGTTCATAACTTCGACACGTTTTTCCAATAACGTTTTTATGTTAGAAATAAATGTGACAGAATAAATTTTGTGACATACCTGCGAAGGTGCTTGGAGTTTTTTAGAACGGGCACCGTCTTGGACAGTTTGGAGAAGATCTTAGTAGGTAGTTTTGTTTTAAGGGTCCGATGGCAGAGTTGCTTTATTAAAATTCTTTGGAATATTGAAGAGTCTTCAGTTTAATAAGCCATGAAACTATTTAACGTTTGCATACTTTTAGAAGAGGGATTATACATTCTTAACTCAGGTAAGCATTTAGGTCTGGTCTTGGAGTGTATTTTGATAATTCACATTGCCATCTAGAAACGTTGCGCTAAAATAACTATCTCTCCACCTGTATTTGAAATACCTGCAGGGCTATAGCCCACATAACAACACACAACATATAACATAACACATCTTACACAACGTACGTTACGTTATAACATATCTTTCTGATATCCAGCGACTATCAAGCTTCGGTTGTACACCGAACTTTGATGACAACCGAGAATATCAAAATATTGGTATTTCGTATTACACAGAGTGGATATCACTTTACGATGACTAACAGCCCGGGTACGGTGTAACGTCTTTCACGAAAGCCACTTCGAACTCAGTTGTCATCAATTTGTTGTCCACTATGCTTACATAATCGCAATATTAGAAGAATCGATACGAAAGCGTCTGTCAAAATGAGTTACGAGGACTATCAGCTACGATTGGCAATTGGGCACCGATGACGTCATATTTGATCGCGACTGGTCATAATACGAAACTAACCTTTTGACAGTTATTTGATGGACACTGAGACCAGTTACTACCAGTTTGAGCTGTCAACAGAGATGCGTAACATGCCTGCTGATTTGGTTTCCACACGTCTTCTTGTCAGTTGAGTCTAACAGCTACCTACTATTTCTGTTCCGTGCTTGTAATTAGTTTTTTTGTTTATTTTACTATGTTTTTATATATTTGACAATAAAACAATGACTGTAGACCGATATAAGATATCAGTTGACGCAGTAATTCATCAACTCGCCCCACATACCCACGGCCCTTTTGGGACGAGTTGATGAAAAGCAAAATAAATAATATTTTCATTCCGCGACTCGTCCCACGTTTCTTCTTGTGTGGAACTTTAAACTTTATCAACATTAGGTACAGTTGGTAAGACAAGATTATAACAATATTTTTATAAGAATTTTTAATAAAATAAAAAAAATAAAATTCATTTAATTCAGGCAAGACACCCATACTGAAGATACATTTTTCATTCATAAATTTTCAAAAGTAAAAAATCCAAGAAAAACAAATTAAATATGAATGAAGTAAATTTAAATTATCGTATCCATTAATTTTATAAAAATAAGTTAAACATATTTAAAATTTAATTCAAGCAAATTGATAAGTTACCTACCTTAGAAAAAGTACTAGGCTAACATAAATTAAAGAAGGTAATTCCGTCCAGTACTCTAAAACAACCAAAACAAACAGTTTGCTGTTTTTGACAGTGTTATGTACACTGTCAAAAACAGCAAACACATAACAAATGAATCTAAGAAATCATGTCCTAGATTTCGCTAGCAAATGTAATATCAAATAACTCGACTACACTTTGTCCATTTCATACAACAATTGGTTGGAGTTAACGTCAGTTCACGACATGATTCTCGCCATGACATGTAGGTACTTATGTAGTGGAAATAAGGTCGACTCTCACGGGAGCCGCTGTACTCAATGAATTCGTTCGTTTTAAATGGAACATGGCGTTGATGAGTTGTTTCTATAGGTATTATGTTTAGCGTTTGCAAGAAGGCTATTTAAATTAATTACGGGTTATTTTTAAGGGATGTTCAACTAGGTTAACTATTATATTTTTAAGCCTGACTAAAATCATAAACGTGCCTATTTGCTATTTCTTATGCACGATAGTCTGGGTTCTGTATTTGTTAAACGAAAAAGGCTTATTAAATTTCATTTGAGCGAAGTGGAACCCTAATTTATATCTCTTTTTTTATATTTTCCTTTTTCGAGACTTGCTAAAAGTTTTATAGGATCAGGTGTAGAATGTTTAAAACATTTAGCGAATTTGGTTGATATAGAAAAAAATTGGATTAAAAATTAGTAGGTACAGGGAATACATTTTTCGTTAGTAACGATGTCTGTAAGGTTTTTTTATTTTCTCAGATGTTTCGTATTATTGAATAAAATTACTGTTCATCCGACTGTACTTCTGTCTTTAAGCGAATCTGTCCTAACGCGAATCTGTCCTAACGCGAATCTGTCCTAACGCGAATCTGTCCTAACGCGAATCTGGTGTAAAGGGAATCTGTCCTTATGCTAACAAATCTACTTGAGCAGCTTGTGGCATGATACAATTATACGTACAAAAGGATCTGGATAAAAGAGTAATCACTTAAAAACGTATTTCGCACTTGTACCACGATTTTCAATAGGATTGTTATTTAAAACTTTTCGGTAGCATAATTCAATCCATATCATTTTGACTTTTCTGGGCCAACGACAAAATCGATAACTTTCGATAGCTAATTACTAACGAATAAATTCAGTTGCAATGATGATGCTTGCGAGAAACGCATCTTGGACGTAGAGACTTGTGTTACTCGCAAGCATCACCATTGCGACCGAATTTATTTGTTAGTAATTAGCAATCGAAAGTTAGTGATTTTGTCGTTATCTCTGTCGAGACTGCTGGCCCTGACCTTCTATCACAGAAGATCAGTTTGGCTAGGCTGCTAAAGCGATATTGCACTAAAAAACCGGCCAAGAGCGTGTCGGGCCACGCTCAGTGTAGGGTTCCGTAGTTTCCCGTCCGTCACAATAAGTGTTCCCACTTATGAGTTTAAAGGTGGGTATCCATTATGTAAAAATGCTTGCATATACGAATATACTACAAACTTAGTCCAGAAATTATTTTGTACAACTTTTTGTCTTTTTTGTACAAAAACTGTTGTTTCCATCAAGTTCAAAATGATTTTCCTAGAAAGTCCTTATAAAGTTCTACTTTTCAGATTTTTTTCATATTTTCTAAACTTATGGTTCAAAAGTTAGAGGGACACATTGTTTTTTACTTTTGGAGCGATTATTTCCGAAATTATTGACATTATCAAAATATGATTTTAGGAAACCCCTATTCATTTTTAAATACCTTTCCAACAATATATCACACGTTAGGGTTGAAATTAAAAAAAAATCACTTCCCACTTTACATATAGGGGGGCTACCCTAATAAAACATTTTTTTCCAATTTTTATTTTACCACTTTGTCGGCGTGATTGATATACATATTGGTACCAAATTTCAGCTTTCTAGTGCTAACGGTCACAGAGATTAAGCGAGGACGGACAGACGGACGGACAGACATGGCGAAACTATAAGGGTTCCTAGTTGACTACGGAACCCTAAAAACAATATGAACTATGTAAAGCTTGCAGTCAAACTTACTTACGGAACATGACAAGTCGTTTGGCAGAACATTCATCAAAATTCACTTAGTCTAAATAGAGTAGGCCGGTACAATCTAGGTTGCGTCAAGATAAATTTATCAGGATATACAAATCTGGTTTGAAAGCTTATAAAGGTATTGGCTAAACTAAATTTTGTTGCTTGTTTGACTTAGATATCAAAGGAAATGTTGACGTTCGTGATGGATACAAAATGAGACGAAATGTTGAGCTCTAGTATAAAAGCTAAAAAGGAGGTGACTGCTGAGGTAATCAGTCATGCAGAGGTAGGTATGGAAGAAGACGACGTGTTGCGCTGACCCCAAATCAATTGGGATAAAGGCAGGAATGATGATAATAAGTATCTACAGTAATGTTACACCCACGTTTCGCCTATTACCATCAACCGGGCATATCAAAACTCCAGGTGAGAAATTTCAAAGAAGAATATGTTGGACTAACCTTGAAATGCGTCGAAAATAGAGAAGAACCTTTAACCAGGTTCATGTCATCATCATCATCAGCCTATTAATGTTCCCACTGCTGGGACACAGGCCTCCTCTCTATGGGAGGGAATGGGCTATAATCCACCACGCGGGCCCAGTGCGGGTTGGTAGATATTGTCACATGTCTTCGAATTTTTGGTTCTAGGACATGCCGGTTTTTCTCACGATGTTTTCCTTCACCGTTTTGAGAGCAGTGGTGATGAAATAAATTACACAAAGTAACGCGCCTGCCTGGGTTCGAACCCACGACTTACTGTTCGTAAGTCGGGGCCGCCACCACTGGGCCACCGCTGCTCTCAGGTTCATGTATATTGGTCTATTTAGTTATATTAATACGTATATATCACATCCAAAGCACAGCTAATGTTACACTCTACTAACACGCGACGAAGATTCACACAATCGCAGACCTGGCAGTAATCCTCGAGGTTCCCACACTAAATTGATACACCTACTTATTTTATAGATACATGGCATGTGTACGTAGGTACTGTTTTACAAGGCAGATATATATCACCAGTTTATCGAGGAGAACAGACATTTATAGACAGAAACTCCAGACTATTAATAGGTTGTCGGCTTTTATGTATGTACGTATGGTTCTCGTATTTTCCTTTAGAGGTGGTGTTTCGGGTGGAAACTACGGCGTTTTGACGGTAGTGAAGCCGCTAATGTAATTGGTGGTATTTATTACTGTTTAGTATGTTTCGTTCATCAAATCGGAGCTGTTAAGTGTAATTAAATGTTTTGGTGGAGATGGCGTATGAAACTGGTGTAATAATCATAAGTGTTATAGTTGTTTTCTACGAAATTATTGACGGCATTTCTTGCTATTTGCTTAGGTGTCAATGTGGTCTTGAACATCAAGATGTGGTTACATCAATCATAGTTTCCAAAGTTATCTTGATTCTCGTGTTACCCAGACACTGGGTTGCAGAATGAAATCGCCATGGAGCGATTGGCATTCTGACCCGGTTTTTAGTCAACCGAATGCAGATGAATGTAAAATAACTAAACTGTGACCTGTTTTAAGAAAAAGCTAGGCAGACGGGTGAAGTAATTTGTCATTTTATTTATGAACCTTCAAAATTAATTGATTTTAGAAGTCAGTTAAAATGTTAATTAAACTCGCAAGATGTTCAAAGAAGCCTAGTGAAACAGTTACACGTCAAATAAATATCAGTTTAATCAAATAAAACGCGACTCAACTCAAACCAACTCAAATACTTAATAAACTCTGACTCCACAACCCCACGTCAGCAAGATCTTCAAGGCATTACGGTTATGATCACATTAATATTTAACAAGCAAATAACTGGAGAGACTCGTCAGCGTTAAGAAAAATCCTTTGATATATTGCATCGTTAGTCGCACCATCTCTTCTTCGGGACCCAGGATTGTTAATCGGGCCATTTGTCACGATCGCGCTTGGTATTCACTGGGAACGAACAATTCGAATTTCGCGAACGATTTCTAAAGGAAATCGAGTCGCGAAATTCTTATTGGCTGATCATGATTTGCGTTTGTTAAGTCAGAATGCCATATTTGCATATTTTTCTTTCGTGTAAGCCTTTTTGGAACAAAGTAATCATGATTTGTAATGAGCATTTTGTATCCAATCAAGCTGGTTTAAAAGAACATTCATATATAATCAAACTATACGATCCCACTGATGGGACACAGGCCTTCTCTATGCGAGATAGAGATGGCTTAAATCCGGCACGCAGGCCCAGTGCCCGTTGGAGAGTATCTTTAAATTTAAGTCTAGTTCTAGGACATTCTAAAGGGTGTAAAACACCTCTTAACGAAGCACGCCTCTCAAGCCAGCCTCTTAAGAAAGGCACTTGTTCTCCTCGTCATTGCGATCATTTTTTTGTTATACACCATACCTGGGAACCTTCTAGTTACGTAGATATTGGGGGTCAAAGTTCCAATTTTTTGACAAGTTTTTTTTTTAAATACAAGTTTTTAATGTAATATTTTTATTTTAAACACCTCCACGACCCCCGTACTATTCAATCCATCCATCAGCATAACGTTTTGAGTGCGTTACATTGACTTCTACCACAAAACATGATTTTTTACCCCAAATAAAAAGTCGTTTCCCAACAATAATTTTTGCGTAGTTACTTAGTTTGATGTACATAATGTTTGGTTGACGGCTTCGTGATGAGATCTTTTACACCCTGTATAGGAATTAGCTCTCAGAAGATGACGTAGTCTCAGCGCAAAATGTAAATCAGTTTAAAAATTGATAAGATAAACAGTATTATACTGCAAGAAGTAAATCTGGTGGGGAACAACAGGATACAGGCAGTTATCAGTTGTCTCAAGTCCCTGCCGGATAAAAAAATAATATATTTAACATAACATCACGCCTTTAATCACCGAAGAATTGGCAGATGTATACCTTTACCTTTTTTTGAATTATATTATTTTTATATTAAATAAATAATAACAGCCGCTCGGGTCGATCGTTAGGTTAAGCCGTGCTTGCCTAGGTTGGTCTGTGGATGGGTGACCACCCATTACATACCGAGTTTCCTCCGTGCCTCGGAAAGCACGTTAAGCCGTTGGTTCCGGCTGTCATTTGTAGATCCTTGACAGTCGTTAGGTAGTCAGAGGCCCAAAAAGTCTCACAACCAGTCTTACCAAGGGGTATCGTATTACCCGGTATTAACTGGGTTGTGGAGGTCAGATAGGCAGTCGCTCCATGTAAAATACTGGTATTCAGCTGCATCCGGTAAAACTGGAAGCCGACCCCAACATAGTTGGGAAAAGGCTAGGCAGATGATGATATTATTTTTATATTATCCATCATAGAACTCATCCATCGTTCATCATTTTTATAGTTTTTTTATAGTTTTAATTTATAACTGTTTTCTATTCTAATTTAATTGTTTTTTTTTTAATTATACGGTAATTTAATTTAATTATTAGACATTTTAAATTCAATGTAAACTTTGCAAATTTTAATTTTGTTATTATCATATATTTCCATTTCAATTATTATTATTGATTATACAAGTGCTGTGCACACCTATATGTGACGAATTCACCGCAAAGCCGTTGAAATAGAAACTAATCGATGTAAATGATCTAGTGAATAAGTCGTTGGTGTGTCAATAAATAAATCGCTTTCCATCAGGCGAGTATAGGAAATGGGTGTGAAGAAAAACTGCAGCGGTTTGAATTTAAATAAACGTATACTTGTTTATTATTAAAATTTTAAAAGACTCACCAGGAAGGTTATAATATCTGCCTCCTAGCACAGTGTAGATAGAAGTGAGAGTGACTAAAGGCAACCAACGCTTTTTATAACATTCGTTTAGTGACAGTACTCATAGTGTTGCTAGTATAAATAAGATTAAAGATTAATTTTTGCTTTATTAAAATTGATTAAATTTCAACAGCACATTTCGCTAATTATGTTTAAGTCCCCACTAATAGGGAGTGAGCTTATTGCCATCAACTGGGCACAAATCTAGACTCCGTGTCTGCTAATGAGAAATTCATGATGGAAAAACCTAATAACGATTTGCCCGACCTGGGAATCGAACCTAGGACCTCATGCTCAGTAGTTGCGATTTGGACCACTTGACCAACAAAGTTTTAAGTAAATAATTATTATAATGATATTTTCCTTCAACGTTTCTAAGAACAGTCGTGACAGAGGAAAGTCCTTGCCTGGGATTAAGCATTCGACCTTTAAATGCTTTAAGAATTAACTGTTTTAAAATAGATATTTATGTATGTAAGTACTGTTACATTATGTATATTTATACAGGTGGGACGTCCTATATAATTAACAAACCCAATCAATTCACATTAACACAACACGGTACAACAATAATTACAGACCAACTAACAACACAAAATGACATGCAAGTTCTGTTCATAACTATATTTATTATTCAACCAAATAACAACGTGGAATTTTTCTATTACTGGAATAAAAGTTTATCAGAGTACCGTATCGGCTTTGCTTCATTTTCGACAGAAAAATAATAGAGTTATTAACTACGGTGACGTAAACTTGCGGTGTGCTGTGCCAAGTTTCGATCGGTACGCTATGGAACGTATTACTATTCGTTCTACGTTTCTTGCTGGTACAGATTACTGCATTGTCTTGCTGACATTTAACTATTATTTTGTGGTCGTATAACAATGTTTCATTTTCCAATAATAATAAATATCGCTGTACATTACACACAGCGCCATCTAGTACCATACTAAGCCACGAGGCTTGTGTCGTGGACACCAGATAGTTGATATACTACATGGATACTTTTTACCCGCGTAATTCCCGTTCCCGTGGGAGTACGGGGATAAAATATAGTCTATATTACTCGCTGTTAATGTAGCTATCCATTGCTGAAAGAATTTTTCAAATCGATCCAGTAGTTTTTAAGTTTATTCGTTACATACAAAAATATAACAATACAGAAACACAAATCTTACCTTTTTATAATATTAGTATAGATATAAACAACCCTGGAAAAATCCATTAAATTGATAGCGTATCTTTTAATTGTAAATTATCAGCAGTGGACATACTACCGGTAGTACTGTTTTTATCATTAATTTATTTGACTTACTCTGATGTATTTTTACTGTTTTAATTACTTTTTGTGTTTTCCTTGCTTCCCATTCCGCACCAAAGTAGGTACTAATTGAAAGTACGGTGACATTTCTAATTTATTGACAACTAGATAATACCCGCGGCTTCGCCCGCGTGATGTTCGATAATTGTCCCAAGGGATCATAAACTACTTATCATTCCCAGAGAATGTATGTGTACTCATCTTAGCAAACAGTTTCTCACGCAATACATCTTATGATTAAATTCGTTTTAACCATTCCTTTGACAAACATTATAACCTCACAAACGGTAATTGTCAACAGGTCTCCGGCCGACGCCGAGTGTCATAGCGGAGTCTCTAGACATAGTGAAAGTGTCGGCGGTGTCGGGCGGTGACGCGACACTGCCTTGTGACACTCGCTCCACACAAGCCTCGGATACGCTGCTCCTCGTCGTGTGGTACAAGAATGATGTACCGTTGTATAGGTGAGTTGTTTTATGTTTTTGTGCTAACCTGAACTACTTATGAAAAAGCCTGTTTGTCCTAGAAAAGCAATGTATTTACCCGACTGCGCCAGAAAGAGGGTTATGTTTTTCGAGAGTATGTATGTCTGTAAGTATGTATGTATGTATGTATAATTGTTTGGCACGCTCTGTGGCCTGAACGGCTCGATGGGTTTTAGTTTGAAAGGTGTCATTAGATTCGTATTTACTGTGAGTGTGACACTGGGTATATTAAAATAAAAAAAAACAAAATGGCGAATTTTTGACGCCAAATTCAAATGTTTGGCACGCTCTGCAGCCTGGACGGCTCGATAGATTTTAGCTTGAGAGATGTCGTTAGATTCGTATTTACTGTGAGAGTGATACTGGGTATATAAAAAAAAAACAAAATAGCGGATTTCTGGCGCCAAATTCAAATGTTTGGCACGCTGTGCAGTCTGAACGGCTCAATAAAGGGCTCATCACGAGAATTTTAAAATGGTATATGTAACTAAAAAGTATTAAAAAAAAAAAAAAAAAACCCGACTGCGTAAAAAGAAAAGATAAAATCAAGTTCAGGAAACAGGACAATCATACTGACTGCAACAGTCGGGACCCTTATTGGAAGTAATGACTTTAGTCTAGATTATTTAATGGGTCCTGACTGTTGCAGTCAATATGATTGTCCTGTTTCCTGAACTTGATTTTATCTTTTCTTTTTACGTAGTCGGGTTTTTTAATTTTTTTTCATATTTTTTTTTTTTTAAGTATAAGAATTATGATTGTTTAATTGGGAAAACTATCAGAAAGTGAGGTCAGTCAGTCTAAAAAGGTTTTTTGTTAGTGATCACCCTCAGTGTAAGAATACGGCGTTTTCAGAGTTTAGGTACAGGTATCTAAGCCGCCTGCGAACAAAGATAGATTTACTTAGAAGCAAAAAAAGCAATATACCTACTGGCTTCTGAGAAAAATAAATGTCTTCTTGGGTTATTTCAAGACACTTTTAAAAGATTAAAAAAGTACACATTTACAAACACAACATTAACAAGATGCATAATGGTTCGGTTAAAACAAATTGCATGCGCTGCTCGGAATACCGGACTGTGACGAATAATGAAGATAATGAAGTATCTGTCAGTGTCTGCTGTCCGCGCAACTAGTCCGCAAAATATCCGTACCGGTCTTAGAAAAAGAAATAAAACCAATACCGATATGTTCAAACAGATCACTGCACCAGCCAGGTATAAGGAAAATAAATAAGCTCGAAATTGGATCGGGAATAATTCTGCGAATATCGACAAAATGAATACATGTGATTTAGAAGGGATAAGAGTTCCGATAACTTATATGGTAAGCTTACAGAGAAACCGTTGGTTCTATTTTATCATTTGATATTCTTCTACCTCCATTGCGGAGCTTGTGGCTACTTCGTAAAAGGCTATCAGATTAAAGATGATTACTTCTCCGTACTTTAAAGTAGGTCTTAATGGCCTATTCTTCTTCTACATAAATATTATGTATTCTTGTAAAGGCTGTGCATTGTGAGAATTGGCAACGTCAAATACTTAGCTGTGAAATATTTAGCAGTTTTGATTATTTAACGACGGTACTCCCTTATATCACCTAAAAATTTTTGTCCGAAAATCAGTATCCATAAAACGTTTGCTATAAACTTCATTTACCATAATGTTCAAAATCCCGAAATTTTGTTATACATAATTATCTTTATTTCTAAAACTGTTCTGTCATAATATCGAATACTATAGTAATTGAATTTTCTAATTTTATAAAGTCAATTATCCTAAGTATTATATTATATAATGTGTATTATTCCTAATGTCCATATAAGTGTAATAAATGTTTTGGTCCTAAAACATTTGCTAAAAATTAGGTTTTAGTGACAGAAACGAATCGCTGTAAATCCGACCCCACGCAGTCTTGTCTGCCCTACCCCTAGAGTGTAATTTAAAATCGCGTAGGCGCGGAGGGGCGAGGCGGCCCGCGAGTTGAGGAGCAGGTGGTTGTAACACTCGCCGCCGCTGCTGAGGCTGGCCGGCTAAGCCGGCCAGCAAGCCGAAGCTGCGGTGGTGAGCGTTAAACACATCTGCGACGATAAGCTCGCGTGGGACCGCCGGAGCTCCGCAGCGCCGGAGCCGTGACAGAAACCATGCCTGCTGCATGTTGCTTGCTCGCTTGCATGCTGCATGGTTGCTTGCATACTGTATGCGTGCTTGCATGGTTGCTGCAAGCTTGTTGCATGTTTGCTGCTTGCTGTCTTGCATGGTTGCTTGCATACTGTATGCGTGCTTGCATGGTTGCTGCAAGTTTGTTGCATGCTTGCTGCATGCTTGCTAAATGCTTGCTGCATGCTTGCTTCCTGCTTGCTGCATGCTTGCTGCATGTTTGTTTGCATGTTTGCATACTTATTACAGGGAAAAATAAAATCCACATAATTATGTTCACACTCAACTGTTTTATAATGATTGACGGTTTGATTGATTGATTTTCTGCCTTTTAGTGGCTACTTAGATGAAATGTATGCCAAAACAAAAGAAGATTCTAACTATGAACTTTCTGCGATATGATGGTTCTACTTTTTAATTCTTACAAATTTCATAAGAGCAATATTGTATAAAAATGTGTTTGTTGAGAGAAGTTCATAGCATAGCAAAAGCTAAGTAATACTTACTTTACTGTAGGTACCCGATACACAATCGAGGTACACAATTAAAATAACAATGTTCTGTTCCCTTTTGGGAACGACTGGGAACATACCGGTTTGTTTTAAAAATATTATTAAGATCTAAACATTTTTTTATTTTTTATTTAGGATTTATAACTATTATTGAAAACGATTTTAAGTGTTTTGTATATTATTGATTGTAATATTTATGACAAACGGGTTTAGAGCATATTGTACTTAGGGATTTCAATTTTATGGCATGTGATATTATGTGATATTAAGTTCGGGTAAGTTATCATTCGGACAAATGATGATTAGGACAAAAAAAGTTATGGCACTTTAAATTATGAATAAAAAAGTTAGGTAATACAATAGAGAACCTTTAACGACACCTATTACCATCTTTACATACTACTAGCGCCTCATCCATTGTTCTTTATTATTTACCAAAAAACTGGCTTGTTTATCAAAAACAGCAATATGCAGTACCTACATATTCTTTACAGAAACATCATTATTTACTTTGTCTCCATTTCCGAACAATCTCGAATATTTAATTACAAAGCTGAAGACAAACAGTGAAATAAACTTTTTCGTGATCGCAATTATATCCAAAGCAGCGACTTCTATGTAATTAATTACGGGCAGGCTTACTATAATTACCACAATAAAGTTATGAAAATTACTCCACAGTTATTATACCCGAATAGTGTAACATTCTTCCTAGAAAACGATTTGTATTATTATTTTAATTCAAACCTTGTACAAATGAGAATAGAAATTATTCCACCTGCTACTTTAATTCTATTTAATTTTGACAGAAAGTCCTAACTCGATCGTTAGTCGTGAAACAATGAACTCTAACGATCGAGTAATAGAGTTGGTATTGGGGTGGGAATTAACGCATTTTGGATTAGAGGGGCTATTATCCAGCTAAGTAGAACAATCGTATTTGAAAGGATCTTTAAGTTTTCAGTCGGTTCTTATTAAAACCTCAGCACTACGTTTGTTTTGTCGAGTTTTTGTTGGAAAAATGTAAATTGCCTTTCTGTATTGGGGCACGTAGGAGGTAGCGAGTAGCTGGTTGGCATTTGTTTTTCTTTTTTGCCTGTAATAAGGGTAGGTCGCGTGCGGCGCCAGCACAACGACCCGGTTGCCGCTACTATGTGTTCATTATCTGTTGAGTGACAGTAAGTAAAGTGAACTTTTCACCCGACATTGTCTCACGGGAGAGATTTGTTGAAAGTCACTGAAACGAGGCCTGTGTTTCACACTAAAAGTATGTGTTTCAAAAGTGGTGTAAAGAAAAACAGATTTCTAAGAGTATTTGTATTTTTTTAAACTGCTTTACGAAACAAAGAAAGAAAGAAAAAATCTTTATTCATCACAGGGACATGACGTGCATAAAAAGTTTGAAAACAGAAACAATAAACATAACAAACATTCAGAGTATTTCAAAACGGAACATAGACAAAAAGTAAATAAAAAATAATAATTGACAGCTTGCACGTCGTGAGTGCGATAAATAGGTTACCACTCAGCATGATGCTGTGCTATGGGGGCCCACAGCACAGCGCTGGTTTTCAGTGGTCACCCGTGAAAAGAAAAACGTACGGAAGTCAAAACAGCATAAATTAAAATATAATTGATTAATTAGAAAAAATAAAACAAACAGTACTTAAACGTAAAACAATCATAAGAAACAAAATAAACATTACTTACAAAAAATATAAAGGTATCTAAGCAGGTTAGTTATAACGCTATACTGCCCTGCTAAGCCGAAAGGCGCTATCTCTGAGATACGCCCTTTTAGTTTTTTTTATACCATTCAATAGCTAGAATAATTTCGCATCTAATGGTATTAGCCAAATAGCGATATCTAATTTAAAACATTAAAATAAACCACTAAGAAATTTTTTTATATCTCAATTTTTCCTTAAATTCCGAAGAGATTTGGCGGCATGTCGTTTTTATGAAGCCAAATAGCCTTATACCGACATAGGCTAGAAACGCTTAAGAAATGTTAATCAAAAACCTAAGTAAATTTTTAAGCCAATAAGCGGTAAGTTCATGTTTCGAAAAAGTTCCGGAGTTAGCGCTTTTACGCTACGTAAATGTGGGTATTATTAGTTCGCTAAGGTTTGAGATACGGCTATACTTAAATATTAGGTAATTAAAATTGACTTTAATATCTGTAGCAATAAGGATTACACTCACTTACATTTCACAATAGAGCGTGTCGTGACATGAAGATAAACATTAGTAACGATCATTTCTTAGTTTTTTTTGTTCTATCGGGATATGAAAAATATTGTACTTTGGGTGGATAATGTTCTGCTCAAAATAAAAACTGGACGTTTTTTTCGTTTTTAATCTATGTTATAAATTCGGATCAGATCAATGCAGAAAAGATTTTTGTTAAATACTTCGAAGCCGGACACACATTTATGTCTGCAGACTCTTTTCACCATAGAGTAGAATTGGCGATGAAGCGAATGAAAAATAAAATATATGACTTTGATGACTTTTGCGAAGCTGTAAACAGTGCTGGAAAAAATGTAAATATAAAAAAAAATACAATAGATGATTTTTATGAGTGGCAAGACTATACGACCCAATACAAACTTTCCCGGTTGTCACCACGACCTTACATTAGTGACATTGTTGAAGTGGAAGTTAACAGAGGCAGTTTTGACATTAGGTACCTACAGAACTGGTTTCGATAATGAACCCATTACGGCTAGCATTGTAGGTACAAAGTTCTTAAAATTAGACATTAGACAAGCTTCCATCCCCAACTAAAAAACAGTACCAGCAGGAATATCTCAAACAAAAAAAAACAATATTTTAAAATCTCTTTCCAGTTTAATACCTGCTAATAGAATGTCTTTTTGGCGGGGACTACCAACTTTTGAATAATTTTATTTCATAGAAAGCAAATAAATTGCTTTAACTTTTTTTTGTAATTTGCTGCTACATTTAATAAAGTTGTTAAAAAAATATTAAATGAAGTTTTATTACAAATTTATTCGGTATTTTCATCAAAAATTAAAAACACATCATTTTGTAGGGAACTTTCTATGAGCAGAATAAGACTAAAAGCACTATCTCAATTTTTGAAGCCTTTATTTTTAATCAAAATAGCGGTATCTCACAAAATAGGTATAATGGTGCCATTTATGGATAATTTAGGTATGTCAGTTATATCTAGGGTCAAAAATACGTTTATATAAGTTTTAACAGTTTTAAAAATATTAGTTTTAACCCCCGTTTGAAGATGGGAAAAATCCACTCACAAAAAGTCGTTTTTCTCAAAACTTACTCTGATTGAGTTAGCGCTTTTCGGCTTATCAGGGCAGTATAGGTTTTTAAACTGTCATGGCCACTAACATTATCTATACTAATATTATAAAGAGGTAACATTTGTTTGTAAGTTTGTATGTAGGGGGTAATCTCCGGAAGTAATGAACCGATTTCAAAAATTCTTTCACTACTAAAAAGCTACATTCACCCTGAGTGACATAAGTTATATTTTATCTCCGTACTCCCACGGGAACGGGAACTACGCGGGTGAAACCGCGTGACGTCCGCTAGTTTATAATAAAAACACTCAAAACAAACATTAAACATGGTAAATATCCCGATTTTAGTGATAATAATGCTACAACGCATTTAATTGCAATCGTAATGAGCAATGGGTATTCAGTATAGAACAAATAGGTAGATATAAAAAAAGAGTACAGAAAATAAAGAGAACCTCATAGTTTTCATAAAAAAAAATACTTAAAATAATTCCAAGTGATATAAATGGGTTTACTTAAGTTCCATAAAATTTAATTATCATCCGTTTCTTTTTGCTACACAAACTAAATGAAAATATTAAGTTATAAGTGTGTTTACTTTGTCCTTTCATTTAGTATTTTAATTAGGGTCAAAATTTAATTTTAACATAAAATTATTTGTATAGTAGCATCATTAAATTGGTACTAAAATTTAAAAGATCTAATTTAGAGATTTAATAATATGATATAACGATAGTGGACAGTTTAATGACATTAAGGTTATTAATTAAAAAGCTTTATCATCAATTTGAAACCAAGTTAATTACTGTAGTGACAGTAATTAACCTGAACCCAAATTGATGATACCTACTAAGTTCTTGTTCAAAATTAATAATCAGCGTTACGACTTGAAAACGCTACTATGCCGAAAATAGAAAACTAAAAAGAAATAATTATTGAGCACGCATTGGAAAGGAAAAGAAAGTTATTAAGTATGCATGACCACTAATCATTTTTTAAACGAAATTTTTGTATGGATGGATAACGTTAATCTTTCACGCAAAAACTAATAAACGGATTTGTATGAAATTAAACACAGATAGTTATAGGTATTATATAGGTTTATAGGATATTTTTTATCCCGATTGCACGATCCCAAGGCCAATACCGAGCTCTACGCGGTCAAAGCCGTGGGCATAATTAAGCTAGTATATTATTATAAAGAGCCAGTGACCCAGTATTACCAGTTAAGTCTTAGGGCTTATTTACGGAGACACAGCGCGTTGCGCGGCGCATTGTGCGGCGCGGCCCGCTTAAAATTCAAACATATGGCAATGTATGAGACCGTTTACGGAGAGGTGTATTTACGCGCGTTTGCTGAAATGCAGCGTTGCCCGCCGCGTGCACCACCGCGGTCAACGCGGCAGTGCGCGCGCAAATACATACATTATGACAGATAACACCGCCGCCGCCGCCGCACACGCCGCCTCTCCGTTAACGGAAAAACGCGCAACGCGCCGCGCGACTCGCCGCACAACGCGCCGCCCGACGCACCGCCGCCCGACGCGCCGCGCAACGCGTCGCGTGTCCAGAAATGAGCACTTATGAGTTGTAAGTTAAACCAAGCCAGGCTCTTCATGTTGTGTAATTTATTTCATCACCACAGCTCTCAAAACGGCGAATTAATAATGAAATAACTTGAGGTTATTATCCTGTCTGGTTCTAACCAGACACTCGAAGACATAGTGCCAATATAAACCCACACTAGTATGTGTGATTTTGTAAAAGAGATAATAAGTCATCAAACACTCACCTCAGTCTTAACAAAAGTGATAACACAGTGAATTCCAAGCGTACAATCCCTCACTGAATCACCTAAGATTCATGACTAAATCGCAATCTGACACCGTGTACATATTTTATAAATCGCTCAAACCAAGCATTTGTTATGCATACTCCTGTTGGTGAGAATGCAAGACTCAAATTAGTTTCCACGCGAGGTTAGGGACGCCGAAATGTGATCAGATTAAACGGAATTTGGGTAGCCCTGATACATTTTATCTAGTAGCTATTAATACAGCACTCTGCTGGTAATTTGACACTGATAATCTGGGTTTGGCAGTGTAATTTAGATACAGAAGTACTAAATTAAAACTCTCGTTGTAAAATTACTAAAATTGGTGGACACGTCATATTTGCGAACCTATACCGGATGACTTTTTTTATCACTTTCCAAAAAAAATGGGTATATTAGGTGAACGAAGTAGAAGCTTATGGCATACCTAGTTGTTTTTTTTTATTTTTTTTCCCCTGCTTAGAAAACAATTGACCCATCATAAAAAAACGCTATAAATCCAAGTAAACTTTTCATATTAGGACAAAGAAAGAGAAAATGGTAAACAAGAGAAAAATAAAAAAGCAATCAAAATGGTCCTGTGCAAGGTCAAAAGGCTCCTCCTATCTCAGCAAGATGCTGTGACATTTAAAAAAAAGTCACAGCGCTGGTATTCTGATAGGGCCCATGAATGACAACCATCAATTTTCGAAAAATAAGATCGATTGTTCGATTTTTTTTAAAAGAAAATGAAAAATATCGAATTTGAAATCATGCGCAATGCGCGTATGATTTGAATTTTGATTTTTTTGATATTTTTTCCCAAAAAAAAAAATCTAAGTATGACACTTGCTTCTACTCCGTTCACCCATCATACCCATTTTTTTGGAAAGTGATAAAAAAGTCATCTGTATTAATCGTATTCGTCATCATCATCACCTAGTCCTTTCCCAACTAAGGTATAATTGACTGCCTATCTGGCCTCCACAACTAGTTACTGGGTAATACTGTGCCCCTTGATAAGACTGGTGGTCAGACTTTCAGGCTTTGAACTACCAATAATATAACACACTACACTACTACTACAACAGCCCATCATAACGTTCACACTGGACATAAGCATCTCCCATGATGGGAGGAATTTTCCGTAATCTCCACGCTTGGCAGGCGGATTGGAGATCGCAGTGATGAAAGACTAACAGAAAACGCTGCTGCCCATTCTCTGGTCTACGGAGGCGCAAGGTGTTCTGCCTCAGACATTAGTCGCCTTATACGACACCCGTGAGTGTAATGGGTTGGTTATATTCTACTCTGCCGGATACCACACGGCTACGGCTAATATAACACAATATTCAGTATATTGTGGTCTTTGCGTCTCCCTTACCATACCTAAATCTGTTCAGCAATTTATGTATTGACAAACAACCATCACTTCCAGTTTTTAAAGTCTGAATAAGTTGGTACCCCTTTCGTCTTCAGTGGTGATTAATAGTCTTTCTCTATTAGACAAGAGGCTTATATCCCGTGCGAGGAAATTACAAGTACTATTGCATGCTTGGATGTCCTTAGTGATAGCACTCTGTTTTGTATAAGCCACTGTCCTCTGGCGTAACGGCACAGAAATAAGCGTCACCAAAATGTGATCTGATTAAACAGAATGGGCAGTTACTTTTATCTGATGTTGTTCATAATACGGGTGGGATCCTCTATACGTACATCCATGTATGTATTATGTATAGTGTTTGTGTCGAGGGTTTTCAGGCTTTTTTTATGTCAATGCCTTTAAATGATAAATGATGTTTATTTTGCAAGTAGGTTTTTACAAACTAGATGGGGCCGGTGTTTCGTACCTGATTACTCTGAGAAGAAACAGCTGAAACAAACTCAAAGGTCTCTTTTGAAGTCCAGACAATATCTTGCTCAATTCACATGAGGACCATGCAGATTAGTGTCTGCGATGGTCTTTTGAAGAAAGAACCACACAGATTTGAGTGGACCTGTCCAGTCAGTGCAAGCATTTGTCAGTTATCGTGTAGCTCAACTTATAACTTAAGGAGCTCAACGAAACGACGAAAAACCCAAAGAAAAGATTTTTGGGTAGGTCGCATATAGTACTCAAACTGCCAGACAGTTTTGGGAAAAAACAAACAAAAAATAAAAATGTGACCCACATGCTCCCCACATTCACAATAATCAAATAAAGTTAATAACAAGTGCTTTTCAAAATTAATCACAAAAATCACAAAAATCATGAAATGTCACAATGCTAATAAATAAAAATAAAAGTAAAATACTTAATAATATAACAAAAAACTCTGACTTGTTGATATTTTAATAGGAGATTCTCTTTAAAACTTACTTCTCACTTTCACATAAATCTGTGTTCCGAGCAACTTGTAAATTGTACATTTCATCAAGTTAACTTTCATCAAGTTAACTTTCATCAAGCTAACTTTTTTCAAGTTAACTTTCATCAAGTTAACTTTCATCAAGTTAACTTTAATCAAGTTCACTTTCATCAATATGAACCCTGTATTCTTTTACACCAATTGTTGAACCCGAGAGCCTAAGACGGGACAAAGTGTGTATGAAACGTGGTTTTAAAGTCCCGTGTAATAGGGGGCGCCCGCCTGTTGCCATCAACTGGACACAAATCCGAACTCCGTGGATGCTTCTGAGAAATTATTGATGAATTAAAGACTAAACGACTGGTAAAGACATGGAATCAGTGTAATGTCATTATAAGAAAATCGAAAAGTGTTCAAGTTTATCGTAAAGCGATTTCCTCTACTGTTAAACACGAGAACTGCGTCGTTATTTTTAACTACCATAGACAAGGCAGAAGCGATGGTATCGACATAAATTCGAGTCTTTGCACTATCAATCATGTATTCAAAGCGAATAGAAAACTACTGGTGTGCGAATAAAGCCGAAACAAAGTGCTTCTGTGTATTTTAGTTCTGAAAAATGATATCCGCGTATGGACAGTTACCTTTTAACTACTCTAAAAGTGTGTCAATTGGAAGGTTTAATTAAAATAAAATAATAAAATCTTTATTCAGAATCTTAATTAAAAGGTAAATAAAATACAATAAGAATCTAAAAACTAACAATGTAGGTATAATAATAATGTATGATGCCTGTACTAGGATAATCCTGTATCACAGGCTGCAGGAGCTCTAGCAATATGCTGTAAGTAGGACAGTAGTTATTTCTTTTTATAATATTTAACATTACGTGACAAAATTATTTTAATTAAACTCTAATAACTTTTTGCGTCAGCAGAATTTATTATAGGTTGCAAAAACACATTCGACGCGCTCTTGTAATATTCGATATTACAAAATATCGACATAGCGATATCATATCGATTTCGATATTGTGTATTGAAATCGATATAAATGAAATCGTGCTCAGAGTATTTTAATTAGATTAGCATCAGTTTACCGGAGTAACTTCTTATAATTCCGTAATTTAAACACGCTTGTTTTACCCAGAGGTATAAGCAGAGGTATATACTTATCATCACGCCTGTAATCCGCAAAGGCTTAGGGCAGAGGTGTACCTACCTAATAGTACGTTTACATTTCGCTGGTTATAATTATATAAGTCCCATGTAATTAGGGGCGAGCCTATTGCCAGCAACCGGGCATAAATCCAGACTCTGCGGAAATTCTTGATTGAAACACCCAATATTTTTTTTCAGAGGTGTATTACTGTTTGCACAATTATTATCAAGTTGCGTATAATAGCCAATTTGCAACAGAGCATATAGACACCATTCGGACGGATTATGAACGGGTCTGTGGCAAATCTGAAGGCCAATTCTCGTAATTAAAACCGTCAACGTCAAAATGTACTATTTAACATCAAAAGCTTGTCAAAAATGACGGTAAATAATGTTTAGACGGTTTCGAATTGATACTAAGATTAGAATACATTTTGTACTATCATGCTCTCTTTACATTATAATGTCAACTCAATATCCGTTTCATCTTGTATTATTTTCCCCAAAATAACAAAAGAACCAAGTAATTTTAGTCAACACGATACATAGGCACGAGCCATGTCTACCCTAAAGTGCTATTATGTTCAAACATGTGTAAAGAAACGGAATACATACAAAAACAACGCTAGATATAACTCCGGGAATACAATACAAATGCTATCTGAAGATTGATCTGAACCGCCAACTAGCCTCAGAAAAATTCCTTTTCGGATACATTTCTCACGTCTGCATGACGGATTATGATGTATTTATATGTATTTTCTACTGATATCCGAATGTATCGATGTTGATTGTATATTGGGACAATACCACTGCATAGGTATGTATAAAATTATTTTAATCTAGATATTGAAACTGAAGTATCTGTGTGTAATATTAAAATAACAGATGTTTACTGTATGAACACAAAAGTACCAATAACAAAATAAAACTTTTTTAGGGTTCCGTACCCAAAGGGTAAAAACGGAACCCTATTACTAAGACTTCGCTGTCTGTCCGTCTGTCCGTCTGTCTGTCACCAGGCTGTATCTCATGAACCGTGACAGCTAGACAGTTGAAATTTTCACAGATGATGTATATTTCTGTTGCCGCTATAACAACAAATACTAAAAACAGAATAAAATTAATATTTAAGGGGACAACCCCCATACAACAAACGTGATTTTTTTGCCGTTTTTTGATAATAATGGTACGGAACCCTTCGTGCGCGAGTCCGACTCGCACTTGGCCGGTTTTTTTTACATTTTTATCTGTGTTTGTTCAGGCTAATCTCTGAAACGGCTTTACCGATTTTGACGGGACTTTTACTGGCAGATAGCTGATGTTATAAGGAGTAAGTAGTAACTCAAGCTACTTAATATTTTAGAAAAATGATTAAGATTCTGTGCAAAAAATCCGATTATATCCGATATGAAAGTAATATTTTTGTAATAATTTCAAGCGGATAAAGGTTATGGGGCACAGCTAGTATTAAATATAAGTAAGTAAAGTCAATTTTTACGCTAATCCTATTAGAAACTTAATTCGATAACTATTATAAAGAAAACACCTTTTGCTTGCTGATTGATACTTTTTATTCGCACAACTGCACTGTTTGACGATAAAGCAACGACGGACTCCACACTCCATTAGAGCTTACAAACTAAATTCAAGTTACATTTTTTCCACCTAGAAACAATGATGATGTCATAACCGTTATTTCGAAGTGTTGTCAAAGTAAAAATATATTCTACGTCCCAATTGAAATTACATTTAAGAATTAGTTAAAAAAAAAACAGTTACAATAAAAAATCATATTCTGAACGTGTTGCCACAGTGAATTTAATAATTCTATGACAAAATAAAACATTTTTGTAACCAAATTAAGGAAATCACAACACTATCTTAATATAGGTTAATGGGTTATTAATAAATGTATTTCAACCATTGATAACACATTTAATAAAAAATGCGATTTGTCTAGTCTTAAAAACCATACGGTCTAGAGCTACATTCACTCTCTACTCTAGCTTCTGCAAAATTTGCTAACTTCAGCTAATACTACAATATGAATTCAAATGCGAAGCAATTTCATGACTGCCAGGTAGACTGGTGTGCAACGAGGCAACATACAGAATTCAACCAAATAGAGCACTACTGCTACTACACCAGCGTATGTGAATGTCTCACACCCGTATCTATAGCAGGGATGTTACGGAGGTGGTTTTACCGGAACCGAAGTCGGAGTCAGAGTTTTTAAATTTTGTTTTTCGGAGTCGGAGTCGGAACCGGAACCGGAATCGGAGTCGAAGGCGGAGTCGGAGATGGTGTAACGCGTACTGTTCCCCGGGCGACATGCATAAACCTGTTCTTACACGTAAGCCGCGGCCGCCGCGCGTCGCCACTGCCGCTCGCCGCTATCTGCTATGCTTCGACCTCCGATTAAAACCTCCGATTTAAAAGTATTGGAATCGAAGTCGGAACCGGAGGTGTAAGATAAATCGAAGTCGGAGTCGAAGGAAGCTTCGTAACATCCCTGATCTATGGTCAAGTTACAGTAATTACTTGAGTTTAAGTCTTTTGAGTGGCACAATTATGGGACGCACAAAACCAGGAAGTGTGACAGAAGAAAGGGGAGGCCTATACCCAGCAGTGGGTGATCCCAGGCTGATATGATGACAATAATGAAGTCTTATGCAAACATTATAAACAATAGACAAGCATTTAAGCGATGTAAGAGCCTTCAAAGAAAGCAAAGCTAAGAATTCTAACTTTTAACAGTTCTAGGTTCAAGCAATTACTGGCCTTCAGAATAAAAGTCGTATCATTTATGTAATTACTTTTACTGAAGTAATCCCTTTTTTCCCGGATGGGAAATCATCAAATGACTCCTCCCGCTCTGGGCGGAGCAGGAGGGAGTGTCAGACTTTTATTGACTAAAACCCATAATGTTCCTTCATCGCCCTTTGTGTTCCGGGGCCACAGTATCTCTTAAGATACTCAAGTAATCCCTTTGATTGTTTATAGGATACAGGTGTAAGAGTAGGGTATGTAGATTTTTGCGAGATTTTATCGAACGTGAATCATTTACTAAAGGATGCAATTTATCACAACCGAAAGCTTATTAACCACACAATATTGTTAAAGTCATTAAAGCGATTACTGTGACACAATTAAAATAAATTGTAAAACAAAACAATCATGCAGTTTCATCCGTATTTATTTGACCGGTGTAAAACCAGTTTGTCAATTTTAAATGTCAGATTAATCCGATTAATTTGTTTAACTGATAAAGTGGAGATTTGATTGTTTTCATTGTTTAATGCGTATCGATTGCAATTATTTTGCTGTATTATGACATAATAATAATCGAGGGTAAATAACAGACTTTAGAAATTTCATTAATAAGTTTATTCTAATGATAACGATCAATTATGATGAGTATTTGTGTTGGTTTTTTGTAACCTTAAAATTAAAGAGTGAACACATTTTTTTAGATTGATTTAATACTTTACAAGAACTTTGACACTGAGCAAAATGTTCAGCAGCAATAACCAACAAAAACATAATTTTATTTCAAATCATCATCTGCCTAGCTTTTTCCCAACTACGTTGGAGTCGGCTTTCAGTCTAACCGGATGCAGCTGAATACCAGTATTTTACATGGAGCGACTGCCTATCTGACCTCCACAACCCAGTTAGTACTGGGTAATACGATACCCCTTGGCAAGACTGGTTGTCAGACTTTTTGGGCCACTGACTACCTGTAACGACTGTTAAAGATCTACAAATTACAGCTGGGACCAACAGCTTAACGTGCTTTCCGAGGGATGGAGGAAACTCAGAATGTAAGGCTCACCCATCCACAGACCAACCTAGGCAAGCACGGCTTAACCTAAAGACCGACCCCAAGTGGCTGTTATTATTTAGTCACAAGCTCCTTGATTTTATTTCAAATCAAATGTAAAAATTCAATATATTTTTATGCAAACGTTTGTCTGTCACTTAAAATAAATTCATCAGTCGATGAAATAAAATATGTATAAAGCTTTTAAATGGGCTCGTCCATCGTAGATCAATAACAACATACGGTTAGTCAGATATTATTTTATGTTATACATGACATGCCATTCGATAGTTAGTAGACACGATAACAGTGTCACATCTCATGGGACTAGGCGAACATATCGACACGTTTCAAACATGATATGAACGTATGTAACTACCTACACACTCCTCGAAAAAACACCCAATTATATTTTTTTGACTGCAAACGTTTTGTGAAGAGACAAACTGTATTTTGTAGAAGAAATGCAAAATTTAATTGTAGTGTCTGTGAGTGAAGGAGAGGGAAGCGTAATGTCGTCTCTAATGCGCGTACGATGGTAGGGGGGCAGTTAGCTTTGAGCTGCGGTAGTGAACGGACGTGCGCGCGTCTGAGAGCCGATAATATAGAGGGAAATACCACAGTAACGAAAAATTTTCTTTTTCAACTCTTCCCTAGTCACCGGATAGATAATAATAAAATAATAATAATAAATAAATGTTGCTGGACATTATACACAGCGCCATCTAGTGCCACACTAAGCAACGAGGCTTGTGTCGTGGACACCAGATAGTTGATATACTACATAGATACTTTTTGTTTGTAAATACATACTTATTATACATATAAACATCCATGACTCGGAAACAAATGTCCATGCTCATCACACAAACATTTGCTCCGACCGGGATTCGAACCCGGGACCCTAAGAACGTAAGGCAGCCTCACTACCGCTGTGCCAATCAGATGGCGCTGAACTTGGCGAGTTACTGCAAGGAACGGAACGTCACATCATTTCACTTGATGTAATGTTTACATTCGGGAGCCTAAGCAAACTAAAGTGTCAGTCAACGAGCGTATGTGACGTGACGCAATGTTTTTTTTTCCAAGCGTTTTGACTTTGGCACCTAGCTAGTAACGTAGTCAGTTCAACGCCATCTACAGAGTTCTTGGAAACTATGTTGTTTTTTAAATACTCAAAAATAAAACCTCTCATTACATTGCACATACATCACGCCTGTAATCCCCAAAGGGTTTGGCAGAGGTGTGATTTAGTACACCTTCATTTCCCCTGCAGCTGTTTTCAGTCTCATGTAATAAGGTGCGAGCCCATTGCCATCAACTCGGCACGTATCTAGACTCCGTGGCGGCTGCTGAGAAATTACTTATAGAAAAACCCAATATCAATTTGCCTGACCCAAGAATCGAACCCAGGACCTCTTGTTCACAAGATAAGTTAGGCAGTTTTGTGGAAAAAATCTAATTAATTTTCGTTATTTTCCAACCAAACTCCTCCATTCCAAAGATTCCTTCCTTCCTTAACCGTCCACAAAACTTTCCTTTCAATTTTTATTTCAGGCTTTAGACACTCCCTCTAAAAACGCGAGGTATAAAAATTTGTCGCGAGATTTTTCTACGTAGAAAACTGCATAATTATGCAATTTATAAAAATCGTCCCCTCGTACACTTTGATCCCCCATTTTGATTTATGTTGGTGACTTTATAAAAGAATAGGGCAGGGCTGAACTGGCCTTAAGCTGGTCGCGCTTATGAAATATTAATGAGTAAAACGTTTTCATTTCGGAGCACGTTGGCAACGCATTGAATTTTTCCGAGTTCAAAGTTTGAGGTTAGGTTTGAGAGTATTATGGAGGGAATTATTAATCTTATTTCTTTGAGTATTTAATCATTTATTTAAGGATTCAATCGATGACGATTAATTTGTAGACTCAATTGTATTAATATCAACATTGTTGACTTTCAATAATAATCCCAATATTTATAACATTGCGTGTTCTTTATGGGGGAGCTAGGAATCTATTTTTTTTTTCTATGAAATTAAATAATAATTATTCCAAAAGACACTTGACGAACAAACCACTGAAAGTTTTCGGTCAGTATTTTACAACTAGATGACTGACGTCAGAAAATTCTGGCTGATTGATAGATCCCTGAGAAGAAATGCCGAACCAAACTTAGAAGTCATGGCTTCTTTTAAAGTGGAATTGTTACAAAATTAGGATATTATTTAGTCTAACAACGCAGGATATAACCTATTCACCTCCCATGTCTGGAAGGACCTTTTTAATCGACGTAAAAATGGAGAAGGTTGTGGTTGGGATCGAACTCGAAGTCACGAGATTGTAACCCAGCGCTGTGCCCCGAGACCAGCTGGCTTGTTGTAAACCGTGCTGAATATATAGATCTATGCTGCTTCAACAGGTTGGTAATGTTCGGGGTTGTTCGGGCCGGGTTGAAAACTTGACAGGTTGGCGACGCGGCGTCGCCACGCTATTTTTTTGGTTTTACCTGTGCCTATACATGTTTCACATCAAATTAAGTAGCTGTAGTATTGACCTACGGATAAACCATTTAGTCTGAAGAATAACGCCCAGTCACCTTATACCTACGCACTCACATATTCTCGTACAGCAATATCCATAACTATTGCTGTACGAGCAATACTCAATACTCAAAGAAAGTTTATTTACCTCCATAGTTTCTCTAGCTCATTTTTCCGTTTGTTAACAGTTACGACGGGCGCATAAAGGGCCCGACGGCGCACTGGGCGGACGACGTGCTCGGCGGCCGGGCGCGGTGGCACGCGGCGACGCCATCCTCCCTGAGGATACGTGACGTCATACCCACTGACCGCGCCATGTACCGCTGCAGGGTAGACTTCAAGATATCGCCGACGAGGAACCATAAGATTCTGTTGGATGTTATTGGTGAGTACTCGAAATATATTCTTTTCATACTGGGTATACGTGAACTCGGTTTGCATACCGGGTGAAACGGGGTGTATAAGAACGCAGGGGTGAATTTAAACAAAACTTTGGAAGGGATTTTAACGTTCAATTGATATGTGTACTGTATTTTATTTGCTTAGTTTTACTTTATTATTTTGAGACATCGTTGACAGCATACCATATTATTTCAAGATTATAATCCTTCTCAAAGTTTTGTCTCGATCCGTTTCTATACACCCCGTTTTACGGTATACCTAGTTCATTTTCTAAAATCATACAACACATGCCAAGGATAGGTGACTGACTACCAACGAGGCTCTTCTAAAGTACAAACATAATCTTGGTCAAATGATATGTGGACTTTGCAGATGATCTTACTTTGGAGCCGGTCTTTTGAAGAAGGAACCACTTCGCTTTTGACACACTTGGCCAGTAAAGACACTCCAGCACATGGTATTTAAACTTGAGTGGTGTTTTATGTAAGGTTTTCTGTGACATAACACACCTTATAATAGTAATACAGACGTGATGTTACGTTATAACATTATTCAGTCAATGACGTCATTTGAGCAGAACACAATTTCGCGTTCATCGCTAGTTGCTCATACTAATACGCGATCAAACACATTGCTGTTGAATATGTCCTAATAGACATTCACGATGCGCTCGCAAAACTAAACATTTGACGATCAACGCCACGTAATCCGGTTTATTAGAACTGCGTTTATGTTTAGCTGACTAGTTGTCCGTATTCATTCGCAAACAAACTACAAACACAGGGGTTGTGATTAGCAATTACTTTAGAAAAATACATTATATCTCTTTTCAATGAGAGGGGGCTGATATTTGCGAATTAATTTTTAGTCACAACACTCACAAATGTTTTTTTTTTTCAAGTAGTTATGCCCAGTTGTCTGTGAAACTACACGCTATTGTTACCAAAGACAAAATAAATCTTTATCTTAGCATTAGGTATTATAAAGAAACAATTGAAGTAAACAGGAAATTTCCATTAAGTATATACTTGAAATAATATGCATTGCATCGACAAAAATTAACGAGTAAACCGACAAAATTGGCGTTTAATAGATGCACATACTTTTACACCACAATATAAATTCGTCGAATTCCAATTTGACTGACGATGAAATGACGTCTTAGCAAAAGTTGTTCAATCTGATGAGCACTCTCTGTTAACTTATAAAAATCGAAGATCTGGAACACCTGTTGTGGAACTTCAAGAGCCCAGCTACACCATAACACATATAGGAATGACATCTTACCAAAAGTTGTTCGGTCTTGACTTGTAAAAATCGAAAATCAAAAATATCTGATGTGTGATCAAAGCTATCATTAATTTCAATGTATAATTATAAAATAACATAAGCTGGGTGCTAATTTTCGATGACGATGGTATATCATTCAAAAATTTGACTCTACTGGCCAAAACTCCCATTTATTTTTTTATTTTAGCAGAATGAGTTTAGTCTGATGGGCATTTCCTGTTGACTTACAAAAATGAAAGATCTGGAACGTCTCGAATCGTCTCGCGCATCCCGTTGTTTTCCTGTCCCCGGGCTCTTAAAATTCGACATCAGACGTTTCAGATCTTCGATTTTGACGACCCCGTTGTCGCAGGCATAAGCAACAGGATCCGCGTACGAAGTCGCGGGCAGAAGCTAGTACCTACATAAAATGACATTTCATGTTTTCCACTCGACTATTGTTGTAATTTCGTAATTGTATTACGATTGACGTAAGTTACTAAAAAAATCATTTTTTAGTGCTGAATGTCAATGTTAATGGCGTGTCCGTGGTCAAAATATGTACCTACAAAGAGAATTGTGCCTACATAATGCAGATGACATGACTCTTGAATACCTTGTCAGTAAAAAAACATTTACGCATGTTAATTAGAAGAATTGGGCTGTAAAAACAAACTTTCGGATTCGGTATTGTCTGCATGCTATTTTCACTGTCTATAAACAATAAAGTGTGACTGCTACTTCTCACTTTTGTACCGAGTTAAAAATATAAGTTACCTAAACTGACTGACCAAGATGCGCCTCTTGTACGTTCGTCTGAAGGCTATTTTAAAGCACCCCTGACAGACAATAACAAATGGCACAGAATAACAAAAGGCTCAAACTAGATCTCTATTTAATAACACCATTTGACACAAGACTACGTTACTAAGTGCAGGTAAGAGTCCGCGACACTTTCAGGTAGACAGTTATTGTACAATATTCATAGCCCTAGCTATCACTTTGCTCCGGCACTATACTTCATTTAAAATTTATAGTGACTATTTCAAATTCGCATTCAAATGCAAACTTCCACTGCGCTTGTCTGAATACGCCTTTAATATTCTACAGTTCATTTGTGGTTATTGGAGTTGTGTTAAAGCTTTTATGTGTTTAAGTCATTATGGCCATCAATGAGGCGCGACTGACTTGAATTGGATTCGCAATGTTAGTGGATTCGTTGATGTTATTTTGCGGACAAGAGCTGACATTTGAACTCGATTTCTACATTTTCAAACTAAACATTTAATGACTTCACTGTCTTGTTTCTCTATTAGAGTGGTCGCAAGAGTTACCACAGAGTTTGATACCAAGTTTTGCTGGATTTCCCCATTTAAAATTTTCACGCTGTTGCTCTATAAATTAGAGTGGTCGCAAGAGTTACCACAGAGTTTGATACCAAGTTTTGCTGGATTTCCCCATTTAAAATTTTCACGTTGTTGCTCTATTAGAGTGGTCGCAAGAGTTACCACAGAGTTTGATACCAAGTTTTGCTGGATTTCCCTATTTAAAATTTTCACGTTGTTGCTCTATTAGAGTGGTCGCAAGACACCACCACAGAGTTTGATACCAAGTTTTGCTGGATTTTTCCATTAAAAATTTTCACGTTGTTGCTCTATTAGAGTGGTCGCAAGAGTACCACAGAGTTTGATACCAAGTTTTGCTGGATTTTTCCATTAAAAATGTTCACGTTGTTGCTCTAATAGAGTGGTCGCAAGAGTTACCACAGAGTTTGATACCAAGTTTTGCTGGATTTTTCCATTAACAATTTCTTAGTAGATTTCTATTACAGCAGGAAGTTAAACATTTAATGATGATGAAACCAAAAAATATACCTCTGCCTAGCCCTTCGGGAAATACAGTCAAAATGTTACGTTTTTAATCATAACAATTTGAGTAAGTCTCATTTGAAATGTACAAAAATAGCACAAAGTAATCATGATGTTTGCCAATGCCAAATGAAGTCAAAGAAAAAGTTCAAACAACGAATTTTTTCAATCCAACCAGAGAGTGCAAATGTGAAGCCATTTTGTGAAACAAGTTTGTAACTTTTGACAACTTTTTATTTTGCGGACTGTTCACGGAGAACAAAAAGAAAAGATAGAATTTCGGTGTCTTTTATAATTAGAATTTCGCTCCATGTTGTATTTAAAATAGGATTTCAGGTAATTACGTAAGCTATGTGCAGAAAAGGTTTCAAGTGTCTAATCTATATTTTGTGATTGTAAGACGTAAGTGTACTGTGATTGGCTAAAATCAATTATTACGTACAAAGCAAACTAAAGGAATAATATTAATAATAATAATCATTTTATTACCAGGCAACTAAGGCCCATAGATAAAATACACAAAATACATTTAACAACAATAATAAACTAATACATATTTTAAACCTTATTTGAGACTACTCGTATAACACACACACACGCAACGTTGTCGGCGTCGTGTTTCGCTGCGTGGTGTCGCGTAACCGCCCTCGGAAACGACGATATACGACACCCTTCGGCCAAAAGTCCACCTTCATGCAGGTCTCTAGATGGTGGGTTGGAACTCGTACCACGAATGACCTAAAGTTGATGTTGTGGCGCGATTCCAACCAAAGGAAAAAGGAATTTTAAAGAAATAATATCGATAAGGCGTAAATAACTTAAATGAGCAGCGGTGGCCCAGTGGTGGCGGCCCCGACTTACGAACAGTAAGTCGTGGGTTCGAAACCAGACAGGCGCATTACTTTGTGTAATTTATTTCATCACCACTGCTCTCAAAACGGTGAAGGAAAACATCGTGAGGAAACCGGCATGTCCTAGAACCAAAAAATCGAACACATGTGACATCTACCAATCCGCACTGGGCCCGCGTGGTGGATTATAGCCCATTCCCTCTCTTAGAGAGGAGGCCTGTGTCCCAGTAGTGGGAACATTAATAGGCTGATGATGATGATGATGATGAAGTTAAACACAGAAGACTAAACAACATGGTCGTGTTACCTACCAGTCATCACCCACAAATGTTCTGTTTAAATTAGTTAACGAAGAGTAGGTACATGATCATCATCATTTCAGCCGAAAGACGTCTACTGCTGGACATGAGCCTCACCCAAAGGGGGGTTTTTGCCATAATCACCACGCTTGGCAGGCGGGTTGGCGATCGCAGTGCGGTTGTTACAAAAGCACAGAGAACGCTGCTGCCCATTCTCTGGTAAGTCCCTTAGTCGCCTCTTACGACACCCACGGGAAGATATGGGATGGTGCTATTCTTTACGTCCGACACCATACAGAACCACAGTATATAATATTATAGAATTATTCATAGGGCGCCCTTTACGAAGCCGTCAACCGAGCATTATGTACATCAATCTAAGTAACATTGCGTCAATTTTTTTGCTGGGAAACGCCTTTATTTGTGTGAAAAATCACGGTTTTTTCGGTAGCGCTCAATGTTACGCACCAAAACATTGTGCTGGTTGATGCATTGAATAGTATAGGGGTCATGGAGGCATTTAGTGTAAAATAAACCTTCGTCTGTGGATCTTGTTGTGGCCATTGTTTAACTAATGTGTCTACTTTGCTAACAGATGAACATATAATTTTAAAAAATATATCGTGTTGAAGTGTTGAAACTTTTACCTTCAATATAGGTAACTAGAAGGTTCCGAAATATGGTCCAAAACAAAAAAATATTCTCTCGACTTCGTTACAGGTGTTTCTGAACCCATTATAGGATCTATTGCGAATTCGTCATGTTGGAGACTTGAATTATTAATTTATTTAGCCAAATGATGAAAACTGCCAACAAAATTATTCAGGATCCAGTTTCCATAATATTCACTATGCTCGCCTCTTTGCCTATCAATAAGGCTTTATTTACCACAAAATGTCCGTGTATCAATATTTTATGACTGTTCAAGTCACCTGGCTCCCATGTCCGTTATAAATTTATGTGTGGTATCGGAACGTAGCCAAATAGTATCGGTTTATTGGCAGGCATCTTGCTACAGATGATGAAGTTGCGTTTTAGGAGTTATGAAATATTATATTGGATGGAACTAGTTGTTTAGGATGCGGTATTATTGATGAAATTATTATCACTGGATTAAGTAGTAAGTGCTTTTGTTATTAAGCAGTAAATTGGAAGGACCTTCGGCCAATAAGCCTGATATAGTATGGGTGGATCGATTAGAGCGGCGCGCAATGATAGTTGACATAACGGTCCCACATGATGAGAACCTCGTGATAGCCAAGAAAGATAAACAAATCAAGTATCTTGTCTTGCCCCGCGAGGTTGTCCACATGTGTGATGTGATCTCATAGATCATTGAGCTGATAGTCAATGGCTTAATTGCCAAAAGCCTCGACCAATACATGAGGAGGCTCTCGTTAGGCAGCTGGATCAATGGCTTGATTCCGAAAGTGGTAATCCTGGACACGGCTCATATTGTTACGAGGTTCACCTCTCTCTGAAGCCCTGTTGTACAATTTTTAAATGTTTTATTTTTAGATTTTATTAAAAAAAATATGAAAATAATAATAAAGGATAACAATGGTACCTTCTAACCAGTACAAAGAAATGCTGCTTGGTAATCAAAATAGACCGTTATGGTGTGGTGGCCATTCCCAGGGCAAGCCCAATTTTTTTTTTTTTTCATGATTTGCTTTTTGCTGCTTTGACTTTGTCGAAAATGGCTGTAGCTGCTTGACTTCTAGATAAGGGGCCAGTTATCACTAGTAAGACAGAATTGTGTAGAAACCACTAATGCCTCTGTCTTGCATTAAGATAAAACAGGCTAGTTATGCATTCATGTAATTATGTCTATTGTATTGTATTGTGTATTTTATATTGTATTGTATATTGTATTGTATATTGTAGTGTATATTGTATTGTATATTGTATTGTATATTGTATTGTATATTGTATTGTATATTGTATTGTATATTGTACTGTATAACGGACTGGTGTCCGCAACTCCACGTTAAAGCGCGTATTTTTCGTATTATAATCTACCACGCGGGTTAGTGCAGATTGGTAGATGTCACATGTCTTCAAATTTTTGGTTCTAGGACATGCCGGTTTCCTCACGATGTTTTCCTTCACCGTTTTGAGAGCAGTGGTGATGAAATAAATTACACAAAGTAATGCGCCTGTCTGGGTTCGAACCCACAACTTATTGTTCGTAAGTCGGGGCCGCCACTGCTGCTCTATAATAATAATTATCTCTATCCCCCTGTGTATCCACCGTAAACTCAAAGTATGATATCAAGACTAAACAAAAAAAGTGTGGCTCAATAAAATAGCCATTTTACTCTGCCGTCTGTGGCTGCATATTGCATTCTGGCAATGGGCCAATCTCAGTTTTATTGGCTAATAAGTCTTTTAGTTTTATTACTGTGTCGAATTATGTAATCGCTATATGTTTGAAATAATACGCTTTTAACATGATGAGATTGATGAAATGAAAACAGACAGTCTTTACTAAGTTAAATTCAATAATCCGTTACCGTTATCCGTTGTTCAAAACAAGACTTTGGTAGGTAACGTACTGCAGTATCTATCAGTGTCCACATCCAGTGTCCGCAGCCGGTCCGTAATCTTTCCGTACCAGTTTGATCGCCCCTCTAGTGGTGTGATTGGTCAACAATTTATAAAACTTGGCATAGTTTGACTTATCTTTGAATGGAGATCATTATTTGCCAAGCCGTTTCTCAACTATGTTGGAGTCGACTTCCCGTCTAACCGGATACGGTTGAATACCAGTATTTTACATTGAGCCACGGCCTATCTAACCACCACAAACCAGTTAGTTTTGGGTAATAAGACACTCCTTGGTAAGACTGATTGTCAGACTTTCGGGCCACTGCCTGTAACGACTGTCAAAGATCTACAAAAATGACAGCCGGGACCAATGGTGTAACGTGCTTTCAGAGGCACGGATGGAACTCTAAATGTAGACATCAACCTTAAATAAAATTGATTTTGGCAATCGTACAGTAGGCCTACGTCAATGTCTAACTTACTATAGCATCCATGATTGGATATATCAATTATGTTCATCTTCACATAGTAATATCACATTGGTCGCCTAAAACATTGTTGGATTGATACGCGTGGTATGGAGCCCATGATTTCAAGAAACACAGCATAGTTTGACCAGGTTTCAACACAAAAATAAATCGAGCAACTATCGTAAAGGGCTACGCCCTACTTTTTCTTTTACTCTCAGTCTAACGTTGAAATATTACTAGCAATTTACTTCCACTACAAGCCAAACTATTCTTAAACAATGTGTTTATATGAAACTAAGGCAAACTGAAATATTGCCGTACATTCACCGACCGCAGAATTGAAAATGTAACATAATTCGAAAAAATAATATCGGTAGATTTTTGGCGAATGTTTGACGTTGTGAAGTCGTTTGACGGATTATTTAACGATACCTAAGAATGTTCGATACCTCAAATATAATTTAAAATTCATACTAAAAATAAAACTAGATCGTAATAATGTGCGCGGCAGTGAACCGAGAGCGTTTATAACTGGAAAAAAAATAGTACACGATCTGCTACGATCGCGTAGCAGGCGTGTAGCCGTCGGCTACGGCGTAGGCCACTGTGTAGCACTATTTCCTCCTAATTTTATAAGCAAAAATAATAATGTAACGAACATCACATTTTGCTCTAGTTTTTTTAATAAAGTTATATTTTCAAAATTTCACGGTACTATTGGAGTTTTTCCATATTTTAATATTCATGTTTTACTTTACGTACAACAAGAAGTCTTGGTAAGCTAAACACAATACTTCAATATTAACTTTAATAAAACAAATCATCAAATTAGGTATAAACAAAAAAACCTTAAATCCATTACGAGACCCTTATTCGCGTTCTATTGTATTGTTATTTGATTTCTTACATCATAATCGTGCTCCCCAAGTATTATATCTGAAAATACACTAACGATGAAAAGATTGCTTTGGGCAGTTTGGGCGAAAGTAATTTGCATCAACGATGTCTTCCGAGGCTTTTATTTTAGCAATATACGGTCCGAGGGTAAGTTTAATGTAGGGTAACTCAATTATAGGAGGTACTTGGGAGTGCGTGTCTTTTTTCGTCACACGGCCCCATCTGCCCCTCCGATGTAACATTTTCAATCTGTAAAAGTAAATGGGAATACGGTCAGCTGGTGGTATTCTCACGCGAAGACTTGGAATGAGGGTTGATGGTTATTATGGGTGGAGGCTCTATCGCTGTTTATTAACACGTTATTTTTGTAAGGTTTTCTTTCAAAGAATTGGAGCGCTGCCTCTAGATTAAAAAGCTTTCAGTATCGAATTGAATCGATTATGATTAATCTCTTAGTATATTATACACGTTTTTTAAACGATTACGATTAGAATGGACTTGTATTTCATGTTGTATGACGTCAATTTCAATTCAATTCAAAGATTTATTGGTAAAACAAACCCGATCTAATCAACGAATGAAATGTCATGAGATATAATTCCTCTACCTTTTTTTTTATTTGAATCCGGAAACGTACTTTTACATTTAGTCTGCCTAGCCTTTTTCGCAACTATTTGTGGTCTGTTTCCAGTCTAAGGTGAATACCAGTATTTTACATGGAACTTAGATGGACTGCCAATCTGACCTCCACAACCCAGTTAGTACTGCGTAATACGATAACCCCTTGGTAAGACTAGTTGTCAGACTTTCGGGCCGCTGACTACCTGTAAATCTTTACTTTTAGAATTCTTTAAATATTTGTTTGAATACTCTAAAAGGATTTCTATTGGCATCTCTTACTAAGTATATTAAACTGTGCTGAATGTGTTAGCCGTGTGGTATCCGGCGTAGTAGAATAGAACCAACCCATTACACTCACGGGTGTCGTATAAGGCAACTAATGTCTGAGGCAGAACACCTTGCGGCGCCTCCGTAGACCTGAGAATGGGCAGCAGCGTTTTCTGTTAGTCTTAAATCACTGCGATCTCCAATCCGCCTGCCAAGCGTGGAGATTACGGCAAATTCCTCCCATTATGGGAGAGGCTTATGTCCAGCAGTGGACGTTATGGGCTGTTGTAGTAGTATTAAACTGTTGGCATAGCTGCTTTATGTGTAAAGTAAACAAACTTCTCTACCTGTGCGCAACGTTAAAATGTTTCTGAAGCGGCGTTCCAAAGCATTCGTCGTGCAACGTCGTGTCCTTCATTCTATTCGGTCGACGCAAACGTGTGAAGTGTGATATAATTATAATGGGGGTAAAAATACCCCTAACAAAGCCAACAGGCCCTGTTTTCCCCGTCATTTCGATATTTTTTTTGTTCAGGTGGCCTACCATGACATCTTAAAGCAGGACTGTTTCAATCTTATTCCAGAGTGAGAAAGAGATGGCGCTAGACGTCCTATATAGCTCCGTTACTTTCTCACACTGAAGTGAATCCTGCTTTAAGACGTCATGGTAACCCCCCTGGAACATACATTGGAACATTCTAGTTACGGAGATATTGGGGGTCAAAGTTCCAACTCTTTCACATTTTTTTTTATAATTCACGTTTTTAATGTTATCAGTTTACTTTAAATACCTCTTTGTCCCCCATACTATTCAACACATCTATCAGCATAATCTTTTGAGTGCGTTACATAGAGTCCAACCGTAAAAGGTAAATTTTCACCTCAAATAAAAAGTCTTTTCCCAGCAACAATTTTTGCGTAGAGTTACTTAATTTAATGTACAGAATGCTAGGTTGTTACTGCAGCAATGAAGAATGAAGTTAGCGTGATTGATTGAAAACAGTTGTGCAAGGTTAATTTTATATTTAAAAGTTAAATGTGATTTTTTTGTTCTTTAATTAAAGTGCGTTTTATTTGTTTTTGTTTTCACCTGTACTTCCGCCGTATAGCTAATCCATCGAACCCTAGAATATGACGAATCCACGAATCAGTCGAGTAGAGAATCTGCCGAACTAACTAATCTGTCCAATCCAAGAATCTGTCCAGTACCGAACAAAGGATTATCTGTCGTTAAGCGAATCTGTCCTAAGGCGAATCTGTCCTAAAGAGAACAAGGGGACGGTTTCATGAAAGGTCCATTTACACCTTGTATAAACACGATCACGTTTTCGCATGCATCGTCGCTTTGGTTAGAACTCTAGAAATGTGTAATGATATGTATGTATCTGCTAGCATAGCTGTTATATGTATAGGGTTAATAAACTTACCTGTTTACAACGCCTTAACGGCAAGCAAACAACATTCCAGCTTCTCAGTAAACGTTATGTTTATGTAATACGCGGTACCTTATACATTAATTACCAACGTTATATGAGACACAAATATTCATAGAGCTAAGGAGATAGGTACCTACAAATTAAATATTTAATACCCAAGTTTCAGTACAGTATTGTAAGCTTGGAAAGATTTTTAATATAATACTAGCTTAGCTTTACCTCGTGTTGGTTTTATGTAAGGCAATATCCGTTTAAGGCCCAGGATACAATGATGTAAGCGGTGGTGGGCAGCGGAATGGTCAAAAATTATAATCGCAGCCTTTTTTTTAGAAGTAGTCAAAGCAATTTTAGTTCATGAGATTGGATTAGAAACCGGTCATGAGGAAGTTGATTAACTAATTTATTAGTAGATTCCGATGCAGGCAATGTACCAACCCGCTAGAAGACACAAATCGTAATCACAGAGTAAAAAAATCACGTTCTAAACCGTTATTTTATAACATAGTTATTTCCTGATGTAAAATGGGACCTACAATTAATTAATGAACTAGCTTAGTTATAAATGTTCGTTTTTCCGAAATTAATGTATTTTTACCTACCCAGATTCTCTCAATCAAAATGGAATATTTTATTATAAGAAAAGTAATACTCGATTCCACTATGTTCTAGCTACGTCCCGTTGTGTCACTTCGTTTTTTAGGGTTCCGTACCCAAAGGGTAAAAACGGAACCCTATTACTAAGACTTCGCTGTCTGGCCGTCTGTCCGTCTGTCCGTCTGTCTGTCACCAGGCTGTATCTCTTGATCCGTGACAGCTAGACAGTTGAAATTTTCACAGTTGATGTATTTCTGTTGCCGCTATAACAACAAATACTAAAAAAAGAATAAAATTAATATTTAAGGGTGGCTCCCATGGGGTGCGATGTCAGAAATCCTCCACGTGTGTCTGACGGCTGCTGGTCCCTCTCGATACGTCTGGAGGGAAGAGCAGCTGCTGGGCCGGTGCACCCTGGACGCGGCGGTATCCTTCTCCGGGGAATGAGAGGAAATGAGAGTTTTCTTTTATCCCCCGGGGAATGTGACCGCCGCGGCTAATGAATCTGACAAAGGTAGGGTCCTTTCAGGACCAACGGTGCGTTCCTCTGCGTGACCCTCTGTAAAGCAGAGGGCACAGCTGAGGAATGAGGGCGGGCTTGGTGTGCACTCACCCTGCCTCCGAGCAGACAGAGAAGGATCCGTCCTCCTCTGTCACCGCCAATCTCGTAATCTGGCTATCGAAGCGCTGTGGATCAGGTCTCGCGGTTTCGATAGGGGACCGAGGGTCTTGGCTTAACCGCCCGGACCGCGAGGTAGAAAACCTCTATAAAAAGTTACCCCGAATCCCAAGTGGCGACGCACCGCGAGGGGATGTATGGCTGACGGGTGTTCCATGGAACAAATCAGTCGCTAGTGCACTCCTCGCCAGGGTACCTGCAGACCCCCATGGCGAGTAATAAATACTTAAATCTGCCCTTCTAGGTACAGGTGTCTCTGCCTAGATTGTATCTTATTTCCCCCATAAACTTTAAACAAAAAAACAAAAAACAACACCGCCGGCAACGGCAAAGGAGAGGAGAGGAGAGATGCGGAGTCGGAGTCCGACGCTGCATCCAGCGACGTGAGCGCGGGAGGCTCAGAGAGCTCCCGGCGCGTGACGGGTGGGACGCTCGCGGAGAACACCAAGTTCTTCCGCAAGCGGTCTAGAAAGGATGGCGACCAAGTCTCGTCATCCGAGGGAGAGATGGCCTCGGCCCGCAAGATCCCCACTAGCAAGCGCGGTGGGATCCGAGGCAAGAGGGGGGGGCCTGTTGCCTCCGAGAGGTTGGCGAGACCGGCCGAGGAGGTGCGCCTCCCGGGCACTACTGTTCCCGGGCCTGGCGACGAGGCGGGTGAAACTGGCGGCTCCGAGGCGGAGCGTAAGGCCAGGTTCACAAAGGCGGTGGAAGCCGCGATAAGGGGCGTGGCCTATAAGGTGAAGACAGGCACGAAACTGAAGGCCATACCCGCGGCTTCCGCCTCCATCTTGGCGGCAGCGGAGGCCAATTTTGCGGTGCCTTCCCCTCCTCCGCCTCCGGTAGGCGGAGAGGAGCTGGCCAAACTGCAGGAGGAGGTGGCCCACCTGACGGCCACCACGGAGCTTCTCCAACAGGAGAATGCGAAGCTCCGGGCAGATCTGGCCAGCCTGCGGGGGCCGGGCTCTCAAAAGGGGGGCCAGACCCAGCGGCCTACTCAGCCCGAACCGGCGGAGAACCAGATCCTAAATCTGGTTCGGAAGGAGCTGGCTGCCTTCGAGCAGCGGTTCTCCGTCCTGGAGGGAAGGGTCCTGCGCCCCCCCCCTGGGTGCAAACAGGGCAGCCGCGGGCCCGAGCACGGTGTCGTACGCGGCTGCCACTGCGGCTGCGGCACCCGGACCGGGACCAGCGAGTCAGCCCTCCAGCAGGGCTGTGGCGCCTCCCCCTGGAAAGCAAGCTCCGGCGAAACCAGCGCCAGCTAAGAAGGCGCCAAGGAGGAGGAAGGGCAAGGCAGCTGCACAGGCGGTGACAGCGCCGGCGCCAGTGCCAGCGGCGAGCGGGCCAGTGCCTGCGGCAGGCCAGCTGCCGCCGCCACCACCGCCCCCCCAGCCCCCGACACCTGCGGCTGAAGCCGGATGGCAGGTGGTCGGGGAGAAGAAGAAGGGGAGGAAGGCGGCCAAAAAGGCTCGAAATGTGGAGCGGCAGCGCCAGTTCGCGCGGCGCGAAAGATCGCGGCCAGGTTGCGCGCCCCGAAGACCGCGGCTGTAATGATCACACTACAGCCGGACGCGGAAAAGAGGGGCGTGACCTACCGCGACCTTCTGGCGAAGGCAAAAGAGGCGGTGAACCTCGGTGAGCTTGGGATCGCCGGGGGCCTCCGGCTTAAAGTCACCGCGACAGGGGCTCGATTGCTGGAGATCCCCGGCGAAACCAGCGGCTCGTCCACCGACGCTCTGGCTGAAAAGCTCAGAGCGTCCCTAAATGCGGACGAGGCCCGAGTGTCCAGGCCCGTCAGATGCGCAGACCTGCGCATCCTGGGTCTGGACGACTCGGTTACCGAGGGGGAGGTGGTGGCCGCCGTCGCCAGGTCCGGAGGGTGCCTGCCGATCAGGTCAGGGCAGGCGCCATTCGCCCGGACTCCACGGGTATGCATACCGTTACGGTATGCTGCCCGGTGACGGCGGCTAAAGCCATAACGGAGGGCCGAAGGCTACTGGTGGGCTGGGTCTCAGCGCAGGTGAAGCTGCTAGAGCCCAGACCTCTGAGGTGCTATCGCTGCCACGTGGGACACCACGTGTCAGTACAGTGCGCCTCGGAGGTTGACCGCAGCGGACTCTGCTTCCGTTGCAGCCAGCCCGGTCACGTATCCGCGGCTTGCTGTGCCACGCCGCACTGCGGTGCCTGTGCGGCGGCTGGCAAGCCAGCCGACCACCGGGCTGGAAGCAAGGCCTGCGCTGCACCCACCAAGGCCACCAGAGGCAAGGGGAGGCCCTCCGCCGCCACCACCACCACCGTCGCCGCCGCAGCCGCAACTGCCACCGTTGCCGCTGCCACTGTCGCCGCCACAGAGGGGCCCTCGCAGGGGGCTAGGGAGGAAGCGGTTCTGGGGCCGTCCTTGTGGAACATCGGTTACGACTGGGTGCTGCGCGCCGACCTCCCTAGCGGTGTCAGCGTGGTTTGCTACGCAGACGACACGCTGGTGCTGGCACAGGGGGGGTCGCACGAGGCGGCGGCCGAAGCGATGACACGCGGGGTTGCGATAGTCGTTGAGAGGATCCGGCAACTGGGTCTCGAGGTGGCACTGCACAAGTCCGAGGCCATGTGCTTTCATGGGCCTCGGAATGCGCCACCTCCGGGATCCTCACTGACGGTAGGAGGGGTATCCATCGGCGTCGAGTCGACGTTAAAGTACCTGGGACTTGTCCTTGACAGCCGGTGGAACTTCGTGGAACATTTCCGACGTTTGGCCCCCAAACTGGAGCGGACTGGGGCTGCCTTCAGGCGGCTCCTGCCCAATCTGGGGGGGCCAAACGCCTCCTGCCGGAGGCTCTACGCGGGAGTCGTGCGGTCAATGGCCCTTTACGGGGCCCCGGTGTGGGCGCGTTCATTGAGGCGGCGAGCCGCCCACTACCTAAACGCGCCCCAAAAGGTGGTAGCCGTAAGGCTGGCCCGGGGCTACCGCACGATTGCCCGCGAGGCGGCGAGCCTCCTTGCCGGATTGCCGCCATGGGATCTGGAGGCGATAGTCCTCGCGCGCCTACATGAATGGCGCGCGGAGGCGCTAAGCCGGGGGGAAACTCCGCTGCCGCGGCAAATTGTCGCTCAGCGGACAGACTTCCGGCGAGATCTCATGGCGACATGGAGAGAGCGACTGTCGCAACCCCGTGCAGGGCACGCCACAATAGTGGCGATAAGTCCCCTCTTTGAGGAGTGGCTTGAGAGACGCCACGGCGTCCTCACCTTCCGCCTGACGCAGGTCCTCACCGGACACGGAGTGTTCGGGAGGTTCCTGCACCGAATCGGGCGGGAGGAAACGCCCGGGTGCTTCCATTGTGAGGATCGACCGGAGGACACGGTGGAACACACGGTGGAGGTGTGCCCCGCGTGGGCGGAGCACCGCCGTGTCCTCGAAGCGGCGATCGGCGGCGGCGACCTCTCGCGTCCGGCCCTGGTGCAAGCCATGGTCCGGAGCGAGACGGAATGGGACGCCGTCACCTCCTTCTGCGAAGCAGTAATGCTAGAGAAGGAGGTGGCGGAACGTGAGAGGGAGAGAACCTCTCAACGTCCCGGCCGCCGCGGGAGACGCCCCGGGCGTCGGGGGCCACCACCACGTAGCCCCCGGCCACCGTAGGCGCGGGCCTGTGGACGGTGAGCTATGGGCTAGCTCGCCGTCCGTCCGTCTCATGACATGACGACAGGCCGTGTCGACGGCGCGTTCGTGTTCCACGCGCGCCTCAAAGAGAGTCAGCAAAAAGGAAGGGGTCCGTAAGGACCGATGCCTGCCGGGGTTGCGGGACTATTCGAAAGAGATACCGTGGCCCCGGAACACAAAGGGCGATGAAGGAACATGGATGGGTTTTAGTCAGTAAAAGTCTGACACTCCCTCCTGCTCCGCCCAGAGCGGGAGGGGTTATTTGATGATTTCCCATCCGAAAAAAAAAAAAAAAAAAAAAAAAAAATAGGTTGGCTCCCATACAACAAACGTGATTTTTTTGCCGTTTTGTCTAATGTATAGATAATGGTACGGAACCCTTCGTGCGCGAGTCCGACTCGCACTTGGCCGGTTTTTTTTCCTAGCGACAGACTCAACCTCTTCTAGATTTAATAACTTCTTGGAAAAAAACTATCGTCCTTACAAAAAATCACTTTCAAAAATACAGACCAAAGGCATTCAATTATTACGAGCGATAAACGGGATAAAACGAAGTAAATTTTAATCCAGTACTTGTTGTTACTACTACTTAGTTAGTTATTACTTAGTAACAAGTCGGTCTGTCTAAGAGCCCTAAGCACACGACGTATTTTGAACGTGCAGACAACGCGCGTTTCAGGAACACGCGTTTTCTGCGCCATAGATGCCGATTTTTGCGCTTTTATAGATTCAAACGCGCGTAAAACGAGATACAAACGCACGCGTGAAACGCGTTCGAAACTCGTTTGAAGCGCGTACAAATTTTACAACTGATGAGGAGTCTCTGACCAAAACGCGAAAGCTACGAGTGACTACAGCGCGTCTGTATCGCTGTATCTGTATCAGTAGACACGTGTTTCACGATCGCCCTGTGTGCTTAGGTTACAAGGTTGCCAAATCTCGTTTGAAGTGCGTATACGCGCGTCATCTGAGCGCTGTCTGCGCGCTTAAAATACGTCGTGTGCTTATTATTATTTTTGTATGACAATATTATTTACTATGCCCGCTATAATTATAAGTCCTTTAAATCTTTTTGATACAGACAAGATTTTATTATTTTCATTCATCGTTTCTAAACATTATAAATTTTATTCCTATCTAAAGTACCATGAGTCGTTCGGTCTGTCACTGTAAGTCGAATTCGATGATACTTAGCCAAATCTTAAGCTACCAAGCCACTTTTGATCTCCCCTTCTTACCTTTGTAAAGAAAGCTGAAGATTTTTGTGTTTCAGATTCCAGATTTAGACGTTCCCTGTTTGATGTCTAGATGTAAAGGCAAAGGCATTTAGAATCAAGTACTCCCTTTGAAAAACCGCGTCAAAATTGAAAAATCTGAATTTTAAAAGACAGGTCTCATTGACCTTCTTAGAACAAATTAAGTTACGTAGCGGTTGTCGAACTATTGTAAATTTATTATGGATCAGCTAAATTGTAGTAGATTAATTAAAGATTAATATAATTCTGAGAAAAATCGATAGTATATGCAAGAATCTGGTTAAAATCTTCTAGGCTCCAACATAATATAGACCGTAAGTAACATGTCTCAGTCAAATTCAACTTTCGTGACGAAATAATGTGCTATTACTTGACAAACTACCGTAGAATTATTTTAGGTTCCTACCTACTTAGCATGTAAAGTTCAATTATCTGTTTTAAGCTCTTACGAATACAGTATAAATTCGTTAGTCAGTCTCATGTGAGCTGTAGCAATGTTAAATTCATACCGTATATTTCAAACTTTGTTTCTACATTCAGAACTTCTGTTGATAATTCTTGGCTTGGTTCATTATTTAATTATTAATTTTGCTTTGCCTTAAGCGACTTGATTACAAGGAAAATTAAATAGCAAGTTAGTGATGGAAAATTTAATCATTGCGATGCTTTGTTTGGGCACCTATTGTTTTTCAAAGAGATGAATTTTGTGATTATTATTGTTCAGGAAATAATACATAATTCAGATTAATTTTGTTAGGTTCAATGAAAACTTAATTAGGCTATTTATGTTTTGGTACCTACTTCGTTATTTTTATGTTAATAATATTACAGTTCATCAAGCTAGCTTTCACGGGTGTCGTATAAGGCGACTAATGTCTGAGGCAGAACACCTTGCGCCTCCGTAGACCAGAGAATGGGCAGCAGCGTTTTCTGTTAGTCTTTCATCACTACTGCGATCTCCAATCCGCCTGCCAAGCGTGGAGATTACGGCAAATTCCTCCCATCATGGGAGAGGCTTATGTCCAGCAGTGGACGTTATGGGCTGTTGTAGTAGTAGTGTAGTAAGCTAGCTTTTTCATACGCCTATTCTTTCTCCGGCTGTTGAGTGCCCCACCTGTGTCCGAAAACACACTCGTGCACAATAATTTCTCCCTCATCGATATCTAGGATCGAAAGGAGGAATATTACCTGCCAGCCAGCCAATCAGTAAATCCGTCAGTCACAGTATCCTGATAAAACATTGTTTAGATAAAGTTTTACTTGATTTGTTGTACACCTGGATAATTAATGTTGTTTAAAACTAGGCCGATCTGGTTTTCGTCATAACTTGTACACAGAAAGTTTGCAAATTGTTAGCAGCTTTTCATAAATTGTAAGTTTTCTTAGTAAAGATAAACCATTACATCGCTAAACATTGAAATAAATATAACTGCCAAGTGCACAGAGCAGTAAAAGTATTTATGATGTTACAAAAATCAAGAAAATAAGAACCTTCATGGTTTAATAATTGTGAGTACAATGATTAAGAGGTTATAAAAAAAGCTTCTAAAAAATCAGTTGCTCCAGGGCAAAATATAGGGAACAGATGGTTTTATTTCACGATTTCAAGATTGGTCCCGTATTATAAAATGACCTCTTACGATAGTTTTTAAATTATTTGATTTCCTCTCTGTTTTGAACCAGACTGGAAACAAATCCCAACATATTTATACGTATTTAACACTTCAAGCACAAAGTACAGAGGCGGACTTATGCCTGTGCCAGACTGTTGTAACTAAGCTCTCCACACACCTTTACATCGGTCTCCACCGGCGCGGCGGTTTACAACAGTGCGTCAACAGTAAACCGCCGATGGAGACCGATATGGAGGTGTGTGGAGGGCTAATTGTTTACAACAGTCTGACCCACGCTTTAATGTCATACGCATTCTCTACCAGTCAACCTTTGGATGATGCAGAGACAAATTAATGTGGTAGGTGTGTATATCTGAAAATAATTTAATTAATACTATGGTAAACTACACGGCAGCCGTGTGCTATCCGGCAGAGTAGAATAAAACCAACCCATTACACTCACGGGTGTCGTATAAGGCGACTAATGTCTGAGGCAGAACACCTTGCGCCTCCGTAGACCAGAGAATGGGCAGCAGCGTTTTCTGTTAGTCTTTCATCACTGCGATCTCCAATCCGCCTGCCAAGCGTGGAGATTACGGCAAATTCCTCCCATCATGGGAGAGGCTTATGTCCAGCAGTGGACGTTATGGGCTGTTGTTGTTGTAACTACAAAAAGCGTTGGGAAAAGGTGGTGATGACGATGTTTTTTTTGTTACAGAACTACCCGAAAAGCCGAAGATTTTTGACGAGTTCGATAAAGAGGTGGTCGGTGTGGCCGGCCCTTACATAGAAGACACAAGTTTGAAGCTTACCTGCGTTGTAAGTGGAGGTAAATTTTGACAACATGTTTAATTTTCTCTACGTAATGAAGGATTAGCCTTCTTAGACCAACTGTCTATCAAAATAAGTCATAAATAATTGTGTGTACGTCTGAAAAGTTTAAATTAGGATTCCTTGCGTGTATAAAATTTAATTTGTGGAATGGATATTATGATATTAAAAAGGGTCCATTCAACGTATTATGTATTCTGAACTTGCATAGAACGTAAGTGTAAGTCTTCTAGCGACTGAACAAACTATTATTCACCGATTGTGGGTGTGCTACATTAATGTCCCGAAATCTAGTTGGTATTATTTTCTACTAAGATTTTGGCCACCATTTTACACCATATCAACAAGATCGAGTGTCAAAATCCGTTAACTTTCCACAAACACAATAAAGTAAAAAGTTAAACATTGACATTTTACGGTAAAAGTGACGGTGCCCAGTAGAAGTTCAAATTAAACTAGTTACCTTTGTACCGCCAGAACTAAAGTTTGCAGTCGACCGTCGAAGACTAACTCGATGAAATAGGGTACAGCGGAGAAAGAATAAAATGCTTGAGCCTTTGAGCTACGGAACCCGAGTCCGTGTACCATGAACGTAAAAGAACGGGCTATAATTTGGTAGAAGGCAGGTGAATTATCTTGTTTTGAGCTCTACGGAAAAATGAACAATCTTTGTTGTAAGTCTTTCAGTGGCTTTTGTTGTAATTTAAAGGCTTTGTCAGTTTGTAATCTTACTTCCTAATTGGGCTTTCTTATGTGTGACTTAACGAGTTTGTAAGTGGCAGGACCTCTGTGTAAATGATTTTATCATCACTCCTCTGAAAACGGTGAAGAAAAACAACGCAAGGAAACCGGCATGACCACATATACCGTGATACATGATTGAAATGAAATGAAATTATTTATTTTACAAATAGGATATTAAATCACTTTTACACGTCAATATTTTGTTTTTTTTCGTTGGCCGGCCGGCATTTCCTAACTGACTACGCCTGAGAAGAAATACCGAAACAAACTCAGGGATCGTGGTCTCTTTTAAAGTCTAGACACTATTATTTGAAACGATATCAATGTGAGTGTTATCATGTAGGCATTGTCTGGTATGGTATTTTGACGAAAGAGCCATAGCAGGTTTGAGTTGATCTGTCCCGACAGACGGCACGCATGCATCAGTCGTCGTGTAGGTCAACCACATTTTAGGAAGCTCAACGACCTGTCACACGATACTACCAGATCTGCAGAATATTTGAGTAGGCCACTTACAAAATACTCAAACCCGTCAGACAGTCTGGTGTCACGTAATAGATATTGAGATATGATTACATACACCATACTGCATTTGGCCCACATGGCCCAATTCCTCTCTCAGAGTCTTGTATCCCATAAGTGGGAACATTACAGGCTATTTATGCTGATACGTAGGGTGTCAACTAACTATGGAAATATTGGTGAAGTACCAACAGTACAACACAGTAGAGTAGTCTGATAACGAAACTTTCCAATTTACTACAACTCGTAACTTTCATTGCCATCGAGCCGAAATTAAATAAAATATTGCCGCTGTATTAAAATTTCTCCGTCTAAACTGTGAAGTAGTCTAATAAATTATTTAAGTGGAAGATCTGCCTCATTTTATAATTGAAACAAATTCGGTTATAAATTACTGAAGGGAGTTCAAACAACCTTAAGATTTGCTAATCAGCAATTTCTCCAATTTGCCTTTATTAATATTTGATTTGGTAATACTTAGATTTTCGAGCTGATTATGAAATAAGTGTGATATTTTTGGCTTTTTACGGAATATGGTTTTTTTTTCTGGTTTACCACAATTGAACAAGCAATGCTGGGTTCGATTTCCGAATGGGGATCGTGGTATTGGATTTTGCAATTAGAAATCTCTCATTAGCAGCTTGGAGTCTGAATTCGTACCCGACTGATTGGCAATAGGCTCGATCCCTAATACATGGGACCCCATTATACATTACCCCTTAATACATTAACGTAACTGATGAAATGTGTTACCAAACAAAATCTTCTTTTTGTTGTTATTATTGATAACAGCGAAGGCTCTTACAACAATGGCTTCACTTAAGTAAGGTACTGAGAAACTATCATGGAAAAACCCACTGTTTTAAGGACAAAGTGTAATATTCGGTGAATTCACTTCAGTTGAAGATCCTTAGCAACCAATATTTGTTTCGCAATGTTCTAGAAATGGTGAATAAGATTTTGTTTCAAGTTTTCATACTAGCTCTTAACGCCGCCTGTTCATATTACGCCCAAAAGCTACGCGTATGATAAATAGTGATAAAAAACTAGAAAGTAATTTGATACATAATAATCTACGATAGGTGGTCATATGAAGTCGGAGCTCCGTCAGGCAAACGTAATGGACTCTACACACCAAAGCCACCAAAATGTCATCGGCATGGCCAAATGAACTCTTATGAAAGTTGCCGATATGCCCGGTGGCATCGGTGTGTAGAGCACATTACGGTTGACTGGCGGAGATTTCTGGCATTATAAGACCACCTCAAAAGTAACGTATTATAAACTATAAGCACTTTAGAGGAGTCAAAATTTCACAGCACTAGTATTTAAATGTGCCAATCCCTACGCGACACGACTTATTAATGCGTTACCAACTACACTGACCTGCAAAAATAAGTATCACACTTTTAAAATTGCAATAACTTTTTAAGTACACAAGATATACTTTCGAAACAAAAAGGACTCGAAAAAGAGTTTAATTTTGTACATAAAAACTAATAAAGCTGATGAAAATTGCTATAAAACGTTTTTTTTTTTTTTTTTAAATCTCTAACTTCTATAGAGTTTAGAAAAAAATGAAATTTTAAAAGTGTAGTACTCAATTTTGCAGGCCAGTGCCAGTGCTATAATTAATATAATATAATTGAAGTGTGTTGTGAACCAGTACTAGTGTTGTGGAATTCAGGATAATTATTGGCAGTTTAATTATTACTGGTTACTGTCGAGAAGTGGCCTTAGATGAACAGGGAAAAATAGAGGATATTCACTGCAATTTTTTAAAAGCTCAATCCTAGGAAAATTTTTTTTCAATACACTTCCTCGAAATCTGGTCCATAACGCACTACGATTAGGTACAACATGCAATGTATTTCACACCCGTGCGATTTTTTCCACTTTCCCGCACGTGTGCGGGAATGAAAATTGCCACAGATAACTATACCTATACTTAGTCCAAATTGGTTCAATGCCTAGTCTGAGGTGAATGTTTTTTTTTTTAATTTTTGCAAAGCACTACGCGTCTTTACGGCATAAATATTTTTTAAATATTCAAATTGTTTTTTTATTTAGAATATCATAGATAAACATGATTATTTAAAACTAATAGTTACTTTTATACACAAAATTAACATTTAATTGTGTTCTGAATTCAAAAATATAAAATAAATCTATTTTTTATATTAGGCTGTTTACCGGCTTCATACCATTGCCTCTCTTTCAACCTGGCGAGACCAAAGCGCGAAAAAAAAAAAGAAAATTGAAGTCATAGTTTCATAGTTCGTGACAAAAATATTATTCGTTATTTTATTTTATTTCTTCAAAAGTGTATTGAAAAACGTCGTTTGATACACGTGGACATTTGTTATTGCAATTCTCGGCTCAAAAACAAATTATATATATGTTATTATATATAATATGTTATAATTCCGCCTCGATTGTAATAACAAACTTTCTCCACTTGTATCAAAATGTACTATTTTTTCCTTCTCAGAAGATTTGCAATTTTAAATAGGTCTTTTATAAATGTTGATGTAGGTACTAAAGGTATAACCCTTTTTTTCGGATGGGAAATCATCAAATGACTCCTCCCGCTCTGGGCGGAGCAAGAGGGAGTATCAGACTTTTACTGACTAAAACCCATCCATGTTCCTTCATCGCCCTTTTTGTTCCGGGGCCACGGTATCTCTTTCGAACAGTCCCGCAACCCCGGCAGGCATCGGTCCTTGCGGAGCCCTTCCTTTTGCTGACTCTCTTTGAGGCGCGCGTGGAACACGAACGCGCCGTCGACACGGCCTGTCGTCATGAGACGGACGGACGGCGAGTTAGGTGATGAGTGACTTGATGTTATGTGGTTTATTAACTTGCAACCATGCAAACTTGCAAACATGTTCCCAGGTAAACCCATGCCTCGTATCCGCTGGTGGCGCGACGACAAGGTCATAGCTACGCTTGCGCCAGTAGACGACGAGTCTCGGCTCAGTCTTCTGGAGCTGAGGATACCCAAGCTGTCCAGGGACTACTTCGAGGCAGTGTACACTTGTACTGCTGATAATACCGTACTGGTGCCGCCTTTGAGGGTCAATGTGCAGATTCAGATTTATTGTAAGTATTTTGAGAGAATTTTGGCTGTTTCCAGATGTTCTAGTCCCGGTTATAAATGTATATGTCCGTATGTATGTATGTGTACCGGTTATGTATGTGTCCGTGGCGTGAATGGAACGTGCAAAGCACACTCGAAACAATCTAAAAAAAAGCGGACATTATTGTGCTTATCACACAAAAAAATGTAGTTTTATTTTTGCGACATGCACTAATTATCGTCATCATTATAAAAGAGGTATTATACAGGGTTAGTTTTCAATGATCAGACAAAATTTAAAATAAGATCTAGATATCAAACCGAAAGTGCACTTTAAATATTAGTGTCGAAAAATATAAAATAAAATAATAGCATTCATTTGAAAGTGTCCTAAAAATTTCCTAAATCATAAACCTAGTGGGAATCAATGAACTTGTGTGTGTGCATGTACCGCCAAATGTATGTGTGTGCTGACTGCTACCTATTTAGGCTGTTGAACTGGATTGTGCTGTTGTAATATCCACAGTTTTGCTTTTTAGTGGTGGACAGAAATGAAATTTGTTTTTATTTTTTCATTATTTATCGAAAATATTATCGATTCTAAACCATTTCTGAAAATTTGGCCGAAAACTGACCCTGTATAGGTACCTTTGTTCATGTCTATGGTCGCTGACGATGTTTTATGACAGGCATCTGTATGTTATTTTGTTTGCGAATACTTCTTTTCTATTTATACATTCATGTAGTTTTTTTTTTTTCATAGATTGTTATAAAGTTTAGTTACATAAATATAGCTGTACTTAAGAAGTTTCTAGATCTTAATTAAACAATTATGCTAATGCCTAAGTTATACCCAAGCATCCATAATTTCACAGGCTACCTCCCTTACTGAATTTATACAACAAACCGCTTAGTTTTGTTACAACACAAAAACATAACTTGGAAAGGTCACACAAAGTTATAGTCGTAAACTTTCCTTTCAGTACAAAACTAGTCGTTGCCCGTGGATTCATTTGCATTTTTAGAGACCTACTAAGTACTTAAGTTAGGAATATTAATTGCCACTCTGCTTTATTTTGCCGTTTCATTCTTCTTCTTCTTCGTCGTCACACTCTCGGCAGAGTGGTCGTGGTCGTTACATCAGGGGTGGTGGCAAGCTTCTCAATCCGTCGCCATGCCGTTTCATAAAACTACCCAAAAATTACAATTGTGATTTTAGTATTATTGCATTGGAGTCAAGTCGTTAAAAAATATGTTGTACATGCAAGTAGATAAAAAAATCTTATATAAATATTTCAGTCTGGTCATTATTTACCAGTAGGCCGAACATACAAATCCGTTCAGCAATAAAAAAAAAGAACTTTATTTCAGACCTTGATATATATTATGATGTTAGACATACACACTATCCCGGTCACATTATCTCGAGACCTGGCGTCGAAGACGACACGTCGCGTCGGCGCTCTGATATGGTGCGCAAAACAAGTATCCTCTAGTAGGATATTATTATAAACAATAAGATTTCCAACAAAACAAATAGGTATTGTGTTAATTAATTGAATGTAGGTAATATTATTATAATGATATGATTAAAATTGCGGGAGGTTCGCATTCCAGCGAGGTCTCGAGATAATGTGACCGGGATATACTTATAAGCTATTATATCTTAGTAGCAAAACAAAAAACAAGATTTAATAAGGTATATGTACATGTACACGTATCCAATGTGCCGTAGTGGTGTAGCACGGCTTATCACTAATGACCTTCAGAATGTCATTGCCGCTCCCACGCACTCTGCGCATCATAGAACCAGTATTTGTATTAAAGCGCGATTAATGAAGAATCGTTTAAGCGCGTAAAGCTTAACAAACATGTTAACTCACTCATTTAGAAACATTCAAACTAGCTACGGTACAAACATACAGTACAGTCGAACAAGCTATTTGGTTTACATTTTACAATGTAATTTGTCGGTTAACAACAACAACAACAGTCCATAACGTCTACTGCTGGACATAAGCCTGAGACCATGAAAGGAGGAATTTGCCGTAATCTCCACGCTTGGCAGGGGCTTGGAGATCGCAGTGATGAAAGACTAAAAGAAAACGCTGCTGCCCATTCTCTGGTCTACGGAGGCGCAAGGTGTTCTGCCTCAGACATTAGTCGCTTTATACGACACCCGTGTGTGTAATGGGTTGGTTCTATTCTACTCTGCCGGATACCACACGGCTTTTGCACGGCATTTGTCGGTTAAACTGTAAATCAAATAGCTTGTTTGACCGTACTTAATTGTGTCAATATTGCAAAGCACTAATAACACTCTTACAGCTCTTGAACGTTACTCTTGATCGCATTCAGTTTCTGTGGTGAAATGCGCCAAGTTAAAAAAGTATACACTCCGAGCAAATCACAAAATTCCATGTTTTTACAACAATACTAGGCCCTGTGTTCGATTAGGTCAGGCAAATCATTATTAGGTTTTTTCAATAGGATTTTCTCAGTAGCAGCCGCGGAGTCTACATTTGTGCCCGGTTGATGACAATAGGCTCGCCCCCTATTACATGGGATAGGACTTAAAACATAACGCGAAATGTGCGTAGGTATAAAGGGTGTAAAACACTTCTTAACGAAGCCGGTCCCCGTCATTGTGATATTTTTTTTGTTCTACACCATACCTGGGAACCTTATACTTACGGAGATATTGCGGGTCAAAGTTCCGTGACAAGTTCGCGTCACAAGTTTTCATTTAAAAACAAGTTTTATTGTAAGATTGTTAATTTAAACACCTCCACGACCCCCGTACTGTTCAATCCATCCATCAGCACAATGTTTTGAGTCCGCTACATTAAGTTCTACCACAAAACATGATTTTTCACCTAAAAAAAAAAGTCGTTTCCAAGCACTAATTTTTGCGTAAAGTTACTTAGTTTGATGTACAGAATGCTTGGTTGACGGCTTCATGGTATTATAAGATACACGTCTGGCTAATCCTTCGGGGATTACATGCGTGATGTTACGTATAAAATAGGACAGTTTCAAACACAGGTCTCCAATTTATCTAGATATTCGTACAACAACGTGTCTCCTACCTAATATTCCATCATTTGTCTGACTAAACGCGTCGGGACATTATGAACGTTGACAGCGCAGTTCGTCATCGTACGTGATAGTAATATATGAGGATAAACACATAAACATACGAAAAAGTAAGACGTTTACGTGACTTAGGATTTACGGTAGCTGTGAGTTATTTTTTGTTTAGGGTTGGAGTATAAAACGGGATGAAAACATTTGTAGCTGAATTTTCAATTCTTCGAAAATTTTAATGTGATCTATCAATATTCTTGTATGCTATTATGAGACGAAATAAAAATTACAAAATACTTACAATGTTTTTAGCCCCACACTATGTCTCCTGTATGTATATGATGGGTGCGTTTACAACCCGGTCACATTATCTCGAGACCTGGCGTCGATGAAGTCACGTCGCGTCGGCGCTCTGATATGGTGCGCAAAACAAGTATCCTCTAGTAGGATATTATTTGAAACAATAAGATTTTCAACAAAACAAATATTGTGTTAATTAATTTAATGTAGGTAATATTATTGTAGTGATATGATTAAAATTGCGGGAGGTTCGCATTCCAGCGAGGTCTCGAGATAATGTGACCGGGTTGTACTATCATTTAATAGGCGAGACGACAAAAAAATCTAATTAGTCCGTCAGATAGATTTCCAAAAACTATTGTACACATATTTTTTCTTTTGTTACGTAAACCAAAATTGACGAAGATATGACGCTTTTAAAATTCTCAATACGTCACGCCTTGGTATAATTTTTAGCTAGTTCTGACGTCATGTGCCCCCACTCCCGAGTTTGATGCGTTTTATCTTTGTCAATATTCATTGATTTACAAAACAAAAAATATGTGTCCATTCTTTTCCAATACTCTAACTGACGGACTGCATAGATTTGCAATATTTTGATACTGTCGTTATGTCTATTCCACATACACAAACAGCGAAACCCGGACGAACCCGGGCGAACTGCCTGTACGCCATATAAGTATTTGTTCAGATTCGAACCCACCACACGCAGCGCAGCGTCTAATCACTCAACCACTGCGCCAATCGTGCTTTAATTGGCAAAATTTAATCAAAATCATTAAGATTATAAATACAAGTTAGGTTCCGTTTATTCACACAAATCCGATAAAAGAATGATGACTTATTCCCACGGTTTAGTCGAGAAATACTTCGTAATTCGCTTTGTCTTGAAAATCATGTCGTGAACGCCAAACAAAAACCAAAGCCGGATTAACTGAAAAAGATTAAAACCAATGTTCAATTCAAATCCCCACCATTTAGTCTAGTCGTTCTTCACAAATAAAAACAATGCACATTTGAAAAATATAAAATGACGCTCTTATTACTTTTATTGCCTTTCCTACAAAAACAAATAGTGCCTTGTTGTATCAAAAGCTTGACTTTTACCACTAAAACATTTTACTTTATCTCAAAGAAAAATAAACGCCACTATAAAAAGATATAAGGACACTTTATTTAATCAAATCTAGTGCTACCCTTTTCCCAGTTGTTACCCAATCTGCCTCGAGCAACAGTTTCAAGGAAAAATAACATTCGTTGCCGCAAAATAGTTGGAAAGTTTCATAACATTCGCATTACGCGAGGACAAACGTTCATTTTCTGTTATTGCAAGAGTGAATCCACGTAAATCCGTGCGATTAACCTATATCAACCGCGCTAGTCTCCCGGATTATCTCGGAATATGACGGTTCGTCGCCGACAGGATTCTTTTGTCACCGCTCACCCCTAAGGGGCCATTAGTTTTTATTTGTGTAGCATTGTCCTGTCGTGACGCCATTGCCACGTCGGCGAACAGGAAATTATTCTCCATTATAATAACCCATGATGTCATTCGTTCAGTAATGCACGTTAAGTTCACCTTTTTCCAACAAAGCTTTTAGTGGACGATCTTATTTTTGTTTTTAACACTTTTTCAACTATCCATGCCGTTAATGGCGTCCATTAGCGTTTTAGTTTCCTATTGTTCGAACTGCTTCGATTTAATTCTTTCGATGGATTTATGGATGTTATAATTATGGTATCGACTGAGAGAGAGGAGCTCGTGGCTAAATAATAACAGCCGCTCGGGTCGATCTTTAGGTTAAGCCGTGCTTGCCTAGGTTGGTCTGTGGATGGGTGACCACCCATTACATACCGAGTTTCCTCCGTGCCTCGGAAAGCACGTTAAGCAGTTGGTCCCGGCTGTCATTTGTGATCTTTGACCGTCGTTACAGGTAGTCAGTGGCCCAAAAAGTCTGACAACCAGTCTTACCAAGGGGTGTCGTATTACCCAGTACTAACTGGGTTGTGGAGGTCAGATAGGCAGTCGCTCCATGTAAAATACTGGTATTCAGCTGCATCCGGTTAGACTGGAAGCCGACCCCAACATAGTTGGGAAAAGGCTAGGCAGATGATAATTATGGTATCGACAACAGGGTTATAATTTGACATTTTTATAACCATGTTCGGTTTATTTTTACGATGAGAGTTAAAAGGTCAATGTATAAGTGAGTGTTTTTTTTGGTGCGTGCTCCCATCCGCATTGATGGATTACCGTCGTTTTTAACGGTAGGTACAATTTCTCATACTGTTCCGGGATAGGCGTGTAGCAACAAATTCCCAATAAAAATAAGCCCCGGCTTAAAATGCTGCAAATATTGAAGTACAGATCAACTTTAATGGATAGTCCATCATCGTGGGCGTACGAAATTTTATGTTTGTTTTAACAGATAATTTTATTTTATACAGTCATGATTTCATATTCTTGACTCTGAAGTTTATTAAAATGTTAATCGTCTGATGCGAAATAGGTCCATATATAAATACATCAATGAACAGCTACTTACAGAATAATTAGAACTAAATATTTGGGACTTTAATTTAATAAAATAACCAACAGGACGCTTTGGCGTCTAAGTACTCCTCCACATCGGTGTCATCCGGAAACGTGCCCAGAAGACTGGAACATTTGGCAATGTTGACAGTCTTCTGGGCCATTTTGAATGGCAATGCTAATTCTTTGGCTAAAAAAGAGCCAAACATGATTTAAGAAAAATATATACTTAAGAAAGAAGTACCTAATTATGTGTTCAGAGTATTTATGCGTGTGCTGTGAACTATACCCTTGAATGCAAACATAGTCCTACCAATTAAAATCATTTTCAGCTAGGTTAAACACAAAATGTCGGATTCCTACCAAAATATGATAAAATCACCAACATAATTTACATACTACAGTGGTAGAGGCTTACTAAATAGACTTCCATTTTGTGGACTGAAGTTTAATAATAGTAATGGTTGGGAACTGGTTAGCCAGGCTGTCATATAACAAAATTTGGCGGTCCTCACGGAACCTTAATGATGATAAGGGTACTGCGTTTGTCATTTTTAGTGAATAAAGTATTTTTAACGCCATTTTGATTTTGGATGTCATCTTGTTTCGTTTGAAGTAAGATTTTTAGGAACGACAGTGTTCCATTTACGTTAATGATGGGACATAATATCAAAAAGACATATCCTTCATATACCATACATGTAGTTAGATAATGATCCCACTCACATTATAACCTCTCATCCTAACCATACTTTATCACACACACCAAGACAGACAAACATACACACGCACACAGACACACAGACAAATACACCAGGCACACACACACAGACAAATACACCAGGCACACACACACACACGCAGATACAGACAAACCTATTAAACGCACCTACATCCCACACGCACCTTATTCTCCACATCTTGTCTCCACCACACTTCACACAAATCTAAGGTTCTATTATTATTTAGCTATTAAATTATTATGTTTTGTTATTTCCATCAAATATCCATATCTGTATACCTATAATTACAATAACTACACACCAGTATACCTAGCTATTTTAATAACCAATAAAGAATGTAATTTTTGCCTGTAGGGGGGAGTCCCTGGTGTCCTGAAATACAAGTTTAGGCTTAGTTTAGGCACCAGTCTCCCACAAATAAACATAGTGATCTTTTTCAATCAATTTAAATGTGTTAGTTTATAAGTATTATTTGTGGAAGAAAAATAAACATTTATTATTATTTAGTATTATTATTAGCTGTGAGCCAAAATGGTATCGTAATTAAATCAAAGAGGCTGCTGGTCTAGCTAGTCCCAGCAAATACGATGCTAAAAGCTAGTATTAATACACATTTAGTTTGTTGTTAGATGATATAATATTATCATCTGTTAAAAATATAATAATTCAACTAAAATTTATCATATTTGAGAGCAGCGGTGGCCCAGTGGTGGCGGCCCCGACTTACGAACAGTAAGGCGCGGGTTTGAACCCAGACAGGCGCATTACTTTGTGTGATTTATTTCATCACCACTGCTCTCAAAACGGTGAAGGAAAACATCGTGAGGAAACCGGCATGTCCTAGAACCAAAAAAATCGTAGACATCTGACATCTACCAATCTGCACTGGACCCGCTTGGTGGATTATAGCCCATTCCCTCTCAAGGAGAGGAGGCCTGTGTCCCAGCAGTGGGAACATTAATAGGCTGATGATGATGATGATGATTATCTTAAAACTATAAATAGGTGTGTAACTGTGAGCCTGTCATCCCACTGTTGGGCAAAAACCTCTCCCTATGACTTCCAAATCTTTAGATACAGGGTTAATTTGTTACTATCATTATGTTTTAATAATAAATCTCAATTGCAATGATAAATTATAATTTCAGTCCAATATGTTCTGTGCCCGAAAAGATAAATTTATTATTCTTAACAATCTACACTAATATTATAAAGAGGAAAGATTTGTATTGTTGTATTTTTGTGTGTATGTTGATGAATAAACTCAAAAACTTCTGCGCTGATTTTAAAAATTCTTTCAGCATTAGAAAGCTATATTCACCCTGAGTTACATAGGCTACATTTTATCTCCGTAATCTTACGGGAAAAAGAACTACGCGGGTGAAACCGCATGACGTCCGCTAGTATGAAATATTGAACCAAGACTTTTTCTACAGTGCGACCACTATTCGTGGAGATCCTAGCCCGGGAACAACCGCTGTCAGTGGGTCAGGCTGCGGAGCTGGCCTGCAAGGCTGTGGGGGCCAGGCCTCCAGCCGTCATCACCTGGTGGATGGATGACAGGCAGATGTCCGTGACGGCGATTCAGAAGGTAACAATATCAAGTCTAAATCGGAAATCTTTTTTTTTCAAGTTATACTAAGATTCAGCTCTTTTGGAAAGAAAAATTATATAGGACAATCCCCCACAACGCCCGCAACTTCCAATATATGCATGAAAAACAAAACGCTTTTTATTTATTAAAAATGCCTTAAATTATCCCATAAAATCCTTGTAGTACACTTGTTTAAGTTGCTAACACATCACTTATTTTAAAATTTATTGTTTTATGTAGCATGTTTTTGGTGAAACGGAAAGCACTCTTAAAACCCGTCGTCCTCGATAACGCCGGTAGTGACGTCAAAGTCTATGTGTCAAAAAAACACTTTTATTTGAAATTTATTATAATATTGGTATTGCAATTTTTAATTTAATATAGCACATACAATTAGTAAAATTATTCTAATAAGGGCAAAAAAAATAGATGTAAACAGCCTTGTTTACATCTATTTTTTTGCCCTTTTAAAATTGTTATAAATTACGTCACATCATGGCCGCGACAGCTACGGACGTTTGAACTGTCATAGAAAATTGCAGGAGTTTAATATTATTTTTAAGCGACAAGCAGTAGTTGAACTTAACTTTTAATACTTTTCTTGGGTTGATAATACTATATTTTATTGATTTAAGTGAAGAAAAAAATACGTGCATATTCCCTATTGTTAAGAAAGAAATAAGATTTAGTGTAACAAAATTACGAACACGCTTCATCATAATGAGGTAGATGACACCAATCAATTGAGATACTTTTTAAGAGCTGTCAAAACGCGGTTCTCTCATAGACTTTGTATGACAATAGCCAACTGTGGCGTCACTGTTAATTCAACTCAATGACTCAACTATTTATTGATTTCAAAGCAACTAAAAATCGAATTTGGCAATTAGTTGAAAATAAATCGGGTTTTCAGGCCCAAAATAAAGTTTTTTTTAGAGATAGGTGTCTTGGAATTATTGTTTTATGGTATCATCTATCCTCTAACTTAAACATAAAATAATAGGTAGAAAAAAGACTACTTACTTAGGTGTCGTTAATACCTGATTAATATTATTAATTTAAGTACTATAGTAAGTATGAGATAGGTGTCTTGGAATTATTGTTTTATGGTATCATCTATCCTCTAACTTAAACATAAAATAATAGGTAGAAAAAAGACTACTTACTTAGGTGTCGTTAATACCTGATTAATATTATTAATTTAAGTACTATAGTAAGTATATTATGTTTGCCCTGTACAGACAAGTCAAACGTTATTTCAACATATCTATAACTACATATACCAGTGCCGAAATTAATAATGTAACATATTATGCAACGTATTGACCATTGAATCAATGATAATCATCCAATATTGTCTTGGACAACATGAATTCATAATTACTAAGTACCTATCTTGTAGATATAGAATATAAAATACAGTTTGTAGCCTACCTTCGCTAGCTTTTGATGCGTGTGAAGGTAGGGATAGGTATATCCTACGAAACATACTACCAGGGCAAAAAAATCCTGTTCTAAATCAATTTATGATATTATATCCGTATTCCAAATTCACCCGAATCCATGAAGAGGTAACGGACAGATAGACAGGGTTACCTATCGCATTCATAATATTAAGTGAGGATATCAGAACTGCTACTTTGAAACTATGCTTAATTCATAAACAAAACTAAAAGTTACCAGAAAATGCCCATGATTCGCCACAGTACCTATAATCCCCGGTTCAATATCAACAGACAAAGATCTCGTTCAACCTATGAAGTATACCTATAACCGATCTTTTTATCCAGCATTCTGATGACAAAAACGAGACCGTATCGTTTCTTCGCTGGACGCCCCGCATGGACCAAGATGGCCGGACGCTCACATGCCGAGCGGCCCACGTCAAACTCGAGCACACCACAATAGAGACCAGTGTCACGCTCAATTTGCACTGTAAGTCCCCTTTTCTTTTCTTTTTTTGAATAGGTGAAAGGCAATCTATTTTGTAGATTTATAGCCAGTGAGGTTCTGAAAAGGTATTTGTGTTTGAGTTAGTCACAGAGCATTGAATCTTTCAACCCGCAGCGTCTAGAGACTGATGACTGTAGGTATTAAATTCTTGGCACCAAAAATGCGTTGAATGCACAACTTCTGGTACAACCAACGTTTAAAGCTTACAGTTTCTGTACGTAATTTGTGTCGAAGTACAAATTAACGGTGACACGCTTCATTGGTAGTCCCTCATCTAGCAGCGTCCGCCGAGGCGTCTTTGCACTTTGTTGTTGCGATACTTTACCTTTTTGATTTTGAATTAAAAACAAAAGAGCATCACAAAGACAAAGTAAATATAAATGTTGAAACCTTTTTAAGAAAAGTTAATTTACATAATTCGAATGAAAATCAATAAGAAAAATCAAAATTAGACCTACTGAGCAATTACACAGACAAAGGATTTTATTTTGTTCTATTTGTAGAAAGATTTAAAAGTGCTGAGTCTGTGTTATACGTTACCATGGTAAAATTACCTGATCGATAAAGTTCCTAGAATTATATTTTGGTATCGAGAGAGAAACAGGATAATTATTTTCATTTATAGTCGGTATATGGGTCATTTCGACATACACATTTAACAATAGATTCAGAACATGATTCTAGACTCCGTCACTTATAAAATCTATTGGACCGTGTGAAGCGTGTTTATGACGTATTGTATGGAAAAGCTAATAAAATCTTCAACGTAATCCTTGGTTTCATGATATTGTTTACACTGTGCTTGAAGTTAAACAGGAACAAGGATCTTTTGGTGCGTGGTGAAAATTGAACCACGCTTCGCCATTTTTTTTTTCAACATCTGAAATCATCATCATTCATCACATCATCTTTGTGTTGGTAGTAATATTTTATGTCATTCAAGTGTCAAAAGATTATTGCAGATCAATCGCAATTTTATTGTGCTAATCGATTCTTCAAATAAACATTTCCATTATTAATTGAGTCACACGAATTTAAATTCTATTTTCAGTGCGGAATACCTGATGTTTATTTTGGTCGAAATTGGCATACAGTTACCAATTTACTGCCGAGACTCGCTGGCAGGGTTGCCTGTCAAAAACTAATAAACTACGAAACTGACATTTTGTTTTGAAATAAGTTCTGCTTTCAATTATAAATAGATTCTTTCATTAGAGAGAGAGACTTCACCTTGGTTACCAGATGCTACAAATGCCAACAATTCGGTCATGCAGCTAAATCATGCAGAGAAGTGAACTCCACGTGTGGTCACTGCGGAGAAGCAGGACACTCGATGTCTGAGTGCGCGAAGAAAGCGGACACCCCTAAATGTGCGACGTGCTCGCGTTTTAAAAAGCCCAACAACCACAAAACGGGAGATGTTGAGTGCCCAGCTAAGAAATTAGCAGAATATAGGTACATAAACTCCATCGACTACGAGGGCGCGTAGAGCGTCATACTATTGGTCAGACTTCCGCGTTTGACGCATATTGCTGAAACAACATGGCAATAACAGACCACTGCGCTGACATACTTACCATCGATTTAATTTATTGTAAGCACATTAGTCGCTAGGTGTAATTATTGAATAAAAACAGAGCGCCTCGAATGTGTTTTGCAACCTATAATAAATTCTGCTGACGCAAATTTTCGTGTAACAAATGTGTTTAGTTCTAAGTTAGAGTTTAAGTTAATCAAAATAATTTTGTCACGTAATGTTAAATATTAAATAAGTAAATAACTTCTGTCCTACATGTAGCATATTGTTAGAGCTCCTGCAGCCTGTGATACAGGATTATCCTAGTACAGGCATCATACATTAATATACCTACATTGTTAGTTTTTAGATTCATATTGTATTTTACCTTTTGATATTCTGAATAAAGATTTATTATTATTATTATTATTATTCTTTTACTAGTACTAAAACCAATTATATCTCATCAGCTAAAATGATTATTGATGCAACTAATATAAATTGTAATTTTTAATCACAACATTTTTCTCTTATATGAATAACTAGCGGACGTCCCGCGGTTTCACCCGCGTAGTTCACGTTCCCGTGGGAGTACGGGGCTAAAATATAGCCTATGTTACTCGTGGATAATGTAGCTTTCGAATGGTGAAAGATTTTTTTAAATCGGTCCAGAAGTTTTTGAGCCTATTCATTACAAACAAACAAACAAAGTTTTCCTCTTTATAATATTACTAGCGGACGTCCCGCGGTTTCACCCGCGTAGTTCCCGTTCCCGTGGGAGTACGGGGATAAAATATAGCCTATGTTACTCGTGGATAATGTAGCTTTCTAATGGTGAAAGAATTTTTGAAATCGGTCCAGTAGTTTTTGAGCCTATTCATTACAAACAAACAAACAAACAAACAAAGTTTTCCTCTTTATAATATTAGTATAGATATATTACTAGCTGACCCACGCAACTTCGTCTGCGTCACATAATATAGCTTATAGCTGTTCCCCGCGGTTTCACCCTCGCTGCTCAGCACCTGTTGGTCGTAGCGTGATGTTATATAGCCTATAGCCTTCCTCAAAAAATGGACTATCCAACACTAAAAGAATTTTCCAATTCCAACCAGTAGTCCCTGAGATTAGCGCGTTTAAACAAACAAACAAACTCTTCAGCTTTATAATATCAGTATAGATATTATTATAATATTATATTATTAGTATAGATAATGAGTTATAAGTAAGAAAAATAACCAGTCAGGCAACGCCCAACAGCTTGGTCAAAAAGTATGATTTTTAGCAATATAATTTCTTACTTATAACGAAAATGAGCAATAAGGAAGAATTTCTGAAAATCTTCCCTTGAAGGGGTTTGTTCGTTTGTAACTTCATTATTTATGTTACTAGAAAATCTCATCGGTTACACGGCCTGTGACTTATGTTAGTTATGTCAGTTTAGCTATGACTAGTTCCACGCCTATAACAATATTCTTTTCTCAAACATGCTTGTAAATTTGAGCATTTTTTGACAACCTTCTTCGAGATAAATCGAAATTGCTGACATGCGACCAGCGGCCGGCAAAAGTTGTATGAAAATTCTTAAAGCTGTCGTTTAGCGGCCAAATAAATTACATAATAAACTCAAAATCTGTCGTGTTATTTAAAAATGGAACGATCTTATACTCTGAAACATAGCAACTCAAAAGGTAACTTATCAGAGGTTTTATTTAAATTTCGAATTGGCTTACAAATAGAAAGCGGTTTATTGAAAAAAAAAAAAAACAAATGAACTCTTCAACGCCAGAAAAAATATTGTTGTTTGTGTGCATCATTGTTTTTGAAAAGTAATTGTATTTTCTCAAACATACTTGGAAATGTGACTGTATTATTTAATAAAAAGTTCTGCCTAGGTACAACTTAGTTTTAATTTCCTCGCATTGTTTGAGAAAAGTACTATACAATCCTTGGCCACAACTAGGCATTGATGGACTTACGTATGTGTGCCTCAGCTTTGCCTCGGCCCACATTTACACGTTCGTCCATCAATGCCTCTGTTGCTGGCTGCTGCAGTAATGTACTATTCTTCACAGATATGCCGATAGTGACGCTGCAGCTTGGCTCTAAGATGAATCCCAACGACATAGAAGAAGGCGATGACGTATACTTCGAATGCATGGTGCGGTCGAACCCTCCAGCTTATAAAGTTGTTTGGGAACACAATGTAAGTATTTTACAATATAATTCTAAGGTCCCATTAACATAGATGGACAAATTTTAACACGCATACACACGATACTTGATTGAAAATATCCCGTCTGCAATTTGCTATTTATTTTCCAAACAAATTAGTTTTGCGAATAATAAGGTTAAAACCTTAAAATATGATCTTTCAGTAGCATGAAATTGATATGTATGTGATAGATAAATCATCAATAGGAAAATAAGGATTTTAATGTGGTTTACACGTTGATTGTTTGCGATCTCTTATCGACTAAACTACATAACAGAACATTATGAAGTCTCACAAAAGGATATCCCAGGAATAGGAGGCTACAAAGGCTACTTTTCATCCTGAATCATCATTCAGGATGAAAAGTAGCCTCTGAAAGCCTCTGCAAGCCTCTGCCTCTGAAGTAGTCTCTGCCTCTGTGGCTGAAATCAGCTGGACGGCATCATCATGCCGTCCAGCTGATTTCAGCCACAGCAAATGCGATTGCTATGGTGGTGGTTGAGAACTTTGGTGTGCTACTCTTTCACTTTGGTGTGGACATTTCAGAATACCATTGAATAAGTATAATAAACATACACACAGATTAATAAATTAATCAAACAAAAATTCGTGGGCCAGTTAAGACTAAAAATAAATCGGTTTGTGACTGATTGAAAAACAAGCCAACATAAACAGTTTAAAAATAAATTGGGAAATAGTTTCCTTATTGGATGTAGAGAATTTCATTTGAGCAATCATATTCTGACACCTCTGTAACATGATTCTCGGAATGTCATATTTATTTGGAACACAGTTCGTGTAGGATTCCAATCTGTACCTTAGTTTTTTTCGGGTGTAGTAAACAACTTGGTAGATATGTTTAAAGGTCTACGATCTTCTTGGAATGATTTGATTTTTGTTTCTTTATCGTGTTGTTAGTGCCTAAACATTTGTCAGAGTTTTTAAGCCACCCTTGGGCCTCGAGAGCAGCGCTGGCCCAGTGGTGGCGGCCCGGCCGTGACTTATCAAACCCAGTCAGGCGCATTACTTTGTGTAATTTATTTCATAACCACTGCTCTTAAAACGGTGAAGGAAAACATCGTGAGGAAACTGGCATGTCCTAGAACCACAAAATTCGAAGACATGTGACATCTACCAATCCGCACTGGGCCCGCGTGGTGGATTATATAGCCCATTCCCTCTCATAAAGAGGAGGCCTGTGTCCCAGCAGTGGGAACAATAATAGGCTGATGATGATGGGCCTCTGACTTGGCTTTACATGCCGTCAAGAATTATCTATCAGGCATGCGGGTTTCCTCACGTTGTTTTCCTTCACCGAAGCACGCAGTGTTACTAGTGTTTTCATTTATTGTCATATTGTCGGCACCACACTTCCTTCTCTTCTTTTTAATACGACAAATTATCTGTTGTAACCAGATCCGAAAATTTCAGGGTCAACTCATGACACACAATCAACGCGCTGGAGTCATAGCTGGTTCAGCAAATCTAGCTCTTCAAGGTGTCAATAGAAGTCAAGCAGGGAAGTACGCGTGTACAGCATCCAATGTGGAGGGCGATGGGAAGTCGCTACCCGTCAACCTACAAGTTATATGTAAGTATTACTTTTGTTTACAAAGTTTATTTAATTGACACTATTTAGGGGTACTATTTTTTGGTCGACTTACGAACAGTAGGTCGTGGGTTCGAACCCAGACAGGCGCATTTTTTTTTTTTTTTTAGTTAACCTGAGCTGTCCCACTCCTGGGCAAAGGCCTCCCCCCATTCCTTCCACTTTTCTCGGTGTTGCGCCTCTTCTCGCCAATTAACGAGAAAGCCATCCAAGGCGTCCCGCCATCTTCTCCTCAGTCTGCCGCGACCCCGTGTAGCTGTCTCAGGGTTCCAGTTTTGTGATATGCGGGCCCACTAAGCCAGTTTATTACGACAGGCGCATTACTTTGTGTAATTTATTTCATCACCACTGCTCTCAAAACGGTGAAGGAAAACATCGTGAGGAAACCGGCATGTCCTAGAACCAAAAATTCGAAGACATGTGACATCTACCAATCCGCACGAGGCCCGCGTGGTAGATTATAACCCATTCCTCTATCATTGAGAAGAAGCCGTGTCCCAGCAGTGGGAACATTATAGGCTGATGATGATGATTTTCTGGTATGTTTGAATAGCACACAGTTATAGATATACCAAGATAACGCAAGAACACCTACTTCGCGTGCCTGGCTTTTATGCTTAATGTGCCTCTAACGTTATAACGACATTTAAAACCAAAAACGACCAAAAACGTAGTCGATTTTGTACAGTAACTCACCAAAGCTCATTCTTATGAATTGTACCTGTCTTTACCACTATTCCTAAATTGGCTCTAGGCTGCATAGTCGGCTGACCACCCGACTGGCTGCGGTTGGTCGGGTTACCTTTCCCATCCCAGAGCATGTCTTTCCTTACAAAAGAGTGCCCCCTGGTGTATCCGGCTTGTCCGGGTCAGGCTTGCTCCTGGCTGGGTGTGGTGCTCAATCATCATCATTATCATCGTAACTTGTTTGTAGTGCTTATGACGTCATAGTAGATAGTCATACAATTTCACACTTGGTTTTCATACGGATCGTGTTACTTGCGTTTTAATTTAATTTAATATGGAAACCTTGCTACATCCCCACAGACATACATCAACGGCCAATTCACTTTGTTAATAAATAGTTTAAACCCACATACGGGTTAAAACCACAGGCCACAGATACATTGCCGAGTCACACCCATTGATTAAATTTTTCAAATAGTACTGTTGCTGTGAAAATAGCGCTTGTCCCATTTTGATTGAGAAACAACGAGCCAACTGAATTTGTGTCTTGTTTTTAATCTTGTACGGATGTAATTGCTATGTGAATTGTGTATTATTATGTTGCAGTATTTGTAGTGTATTTTTTGTTACTTTATTTACTGATATTCCTTATCTTCGTTAATACAACCGAAATTACTAAAATGTTAAAACTTTATGAATCTGAAAGTCCCTAATTATTTTTTTAAGTAAATTTCTGTTTTTAATTCATCATCTGCCTAGCCTTTTCACATCGAGTTTCTTCACGTTATGCCGTTAAGCCGTCCCTGCTGTTATTCTTATATCTTTGTCAGTCGTTACAGGTAGTCAGTGGCCCAAATGTCAGACAACCAGTCTTGCCAAGGGGTATTACTTAGTACTGACCGAGTTGTGGAGGTCAGATTTGCCTTGCCTAGCCTTTTCACAAGTCGGCTACCAACCTAACCGGTTGTATCTGAATAATAACTTATTCAATCTGTAAGAATTGAAGAAAGTTTCAAATTCCTCTTGCCTGTATCACATTATATTGTACCTGTTTTTAATCGACGATACGAAGACACTTTTACCCTTTGTTGCCTCAAATTTCGCAATTCATTGCCCACTAAAAAGGGTGAGCCCCAAAAAATGGCCGTCTCTATACAAAACCACCTGTTACGGTGTTTAGCCATCATCATTGCCACACGTGTCAATGGGAAGACCCTAAGTGTCAATGGGAAGGCCCAAGCCTTAAGAAATGCCTACCTGTAGATGTGACAGCAAATCGACAGCCTATATGAAAAATATGACCCTCTTCAAACTAGATTGAGCGTAAATATTAAAATATCGTGTGAAATATTGAAATATAACATCCGGTAACAGAGGCTTAAGAGACGGAATAATAGCGCCATTTACTAGGCAAGCAAGAAATTGTAGAGATAGATGTAGTACGAACATTTGATGAGTCATTTTGTTAAGCATTTGTGTTCATTAATGTACTTGACATTGATACAATAATCTTTTGGCAAAGTATGACAGAGAGACTACTTTTAGAAATTAATATGTTGAAAATCAAGATGGCGGGCGGCTAGAACTAGACAAATCTTATTTTACACAATAAGTACTTTCTCCAAACAAATTCATCATCTGCCTAGCCTTTTTCCAACTACCTATGTTGGGGTCGGCTTCCTGCCTAACCGGATGCAGCTAAATTCAAGTATTTTACATGGAGCGACTACCTATCTGACCTGTAATCGATACCTCTTGGTAAGACTGGTTGTCAGACTTTCGGGCCACTGACTACCTGTAACGACTGTCAAAGATCTAATGACAGCCGGGACCAACTTAACGTGCAAGCCGTGTGGTATCCGGCAGAGTAGAATAGAACCAACCCATTACACTCACGGGTGTCGTATAAGGCAACTAATGTATGAGGCAGAACACCTTGCGCCTCCGTAGACCAGAGAATGGGCAGCAGCGTTTTCTGTTAGTCTTTCATCACTGCGATCTCCAATCCCGTGGAGATTACGGCAAATTCCTCCCATCATGGGAGAAGCTTATGTCCAGTAGTAGAAGTTATGGGCTGTTGTTGTTGTTGTAACGTGCATTCTGAGGCACGGAGGAAACTTGGTATTTGTAATAGGTGGTCACCCGTCCACGGACCTACCTAGGCAAGCACGGCTTAACCCAAAGATCGACCCGAGTGGCTGTTATTAACTAGCCACGAGAAAAACAAATTCAAGTCGTCAATACCTATTTGCCCAATCAAACCTTTGTTACCACTGAACAATATCCACCATAATTTACACAGTTATTAAATTACCCATACGTTAACGCCGTAAACGAGGCCATGTCCGAACCTTGACGTGAAAGTTTACGTGTTGATTCAATCTCTGCCCGAGCGCTCTTCATTTCCTATATTAACTTAGAGTTTGGTATCCTCTCAATATTATAGGGGCTTTACTTGGTTGATTTTCGCCTTGCAGCTTGTGTATGCTTTACCTCTGGGAAAGGGAGTGGGTCGTTGGACTCACGGCAGACTGCAGACTTTCTAATTACTAGACCACCACACTGTTTTTTCTTGTATCTTTCTCACAGTTGCTTGATAAAAAGACGGGATATGCACACAATTCCCTATTCAGTCAGATTCAGTCAGTTTACAAATTGATTTTGAATTCATATTCTAATAGAAAAACTGCTGTTTTAATTCCTTCATATTATGATGATCGAGTTAGTGACTGACAATTTACATGGTGAATTTTAGCCGCTCGGCGCCGCACTGCCAAAAGGAATTGACTTTTGCGCTCGCGTTTTTTGTTACCTGCGGCTTGTTCAATTTGATGTGCTGTGTGAGCGGTTAATTGTTGTTAGTAACTGTTTGTAAGTAAAGCCCGTTTTATTTGAACTTTCAGTGGTGCGCTAGTTATGCACGCACAAAAAAAAAATATTAGTCTTCTCCCTAGCATAAGACTAGAATAAGTAGGGGTTGGCTTCCAGTCTACCACATAAAATACCCATTACAATAATTATAATATTAATCATCATCCGCCTAGCCTTTTCCCAACTATGTTGGGGTCGGCTTCCAGTTTTACCGGATGCAGCTGAATACCAGTATTTTACATGGAGCGACTGCCTATCTGACCTCCACAACCCAGTTAATACCGGGTAATACGATACCCCTTGGTAAGACTGGTTGTCAGACTTTATGGGCCTCTGACTACCTAACGACTACTGTCAAAGATCTACAAATGACAGCCGTGACCAACGGCTTAACGTGCTTTCCGAGGCACGGAGGAAACTCGGTATGTAATGGGTGGTCACCCATCCACAGACCAACCTAGGCAAACACAGCTTAACCTAACGATCGACCTGAGCGGCTGTTATTATTTAGCTACGAGCTCCTTAATAATAATCAATAATATAAAATAATAATATTGCAGGACATTACACACAGCGCCATCTAGTGCCACACTAAGCAACGAGGCTTGTGTCGTGGACACCAGATAGTTGATATACTACATAGATACTTTTTTGTTTGTAAATACATACTTATTATACATATAAACATTTATGACTCGGAAACAAATGTCCATGCTCATCACACAAACATTTGCTCCGACCGGGATTCGAACCCGGGACCCTAAGAACGTAAGGTAGCCTCACTACTGCTGCGCTAATCGGGTCGTCAAAAATCAAAATTGATTGTCAATTCAACATGCCGTGTGCTCAGACCAAATAAAAAACTAAGACACGGCGCTGCGAACAATATAGTGACGCCGGTTTCGTAAACATGTGTGCATTTTTGGAGCTTAGTTTAATTGTAGTTTGATGTAAATGTGTGCGTGTGAGCGTGTACGCACAGAGAGGAGTTTAGTTTTGCGCTGGCTTCACTTTATTGTTCGCAGCGCTGTCTTGGATTTTTATTTGGTCAAAGTCAAAGTCAGAGTTGAGTTGAGTTGGTTGTTCAGAGTTCAGAGTTCAGAGTTCATTTATTTGTCAGAAACATGAGTATGCACACACAAAGCATGCAAGATGTTAAGTACAATGCAGAAAAGATCACAGTCATGTTTTACCTTTACGGCGTACAAATATTAAAAAAACGTATTATATAATAAAATTTGATCCATTATTTCATTAATTGTAACTATTCATTATCAAACATATAAAAGTTTCATTAATTGTAACTATTCATTATTAAACATATAAAAGATACAGTTATTTGAAATTCATTTCTTAGAATACAATAAATTACATTTGATCAATAAAATATACAATAAGTTACATAGGTACAGCATACAGCATTAACAATTCAAACATCAATTAAATTAGATCAATAGAAGAACAAAACATTATCGTCAAAATTATTTCAAATGTCAAAATAAGATAAAATACTTTGCCGATAAGGTGGTTTTATGTGTGTGTGTACGATCAGAAGGTACGGCAAATTAAAAGGCGTGTTCTCGGTTGAAGGTTTACTGAACGACTGACACAAAGATTATATACAGTACAGTGGTTGAGAGCTTAGAGTAAACTTACGAGCTACGTCATACATGACCTAAGACTAAAGATGTATGAGTAATTTGCCTACGCGCTACAATCCTCCCCCCTTAGATTAAACAATAAAATTTTAATTTGTACAAAACAACCCAGAAGAATACAAAATTATCTATGAACTAATTAAAATTACAGACGTTAACAATAAACAAATTGAGTGGCGAACAATGTTTACTTATGCTACAGCGTTCACACTATGCTACTTAGACTAGAGAGTATATTTTCGTCACATGTTTACACTACACTTGAACTTTGAGGTTTGCACTGCACACGCGATTTGCTTGTAGGTTGAGCACGCCAATAGCACGTTGTGTGATCGCGCGGTTGATTTTGTCTCAACGGCGGCTTCGATGCGGCGATTGTAATGACACCACCCCACGTAGAGTACAGATAGGGTTACCGCCGTGCTGACTAGGCTGGCTTCATCTAGCAGCGAAGTCTTGTTGCCGGCGGATGCGGTGTTCTGCGCCACGATAGTCATCTTGCTAGTTGGCTGGCCCATGTTGTCTGACTGTTGGCTGGTATGAGTGCGGCGATAGTGAGCGTTTGTTGAACAGTGACGGTTATTCATACAGCTGATAAAGACGTTGACGGAGGCGGCTCACATGTCGAATCTCACGGTCTTCTTAATGACCCGGCCCGATTTCGTTGTAATCGGCGGTGTCGTAGTACTCGGAGTGATGAATGGAGTCTTAACGTTCGCCGGATGTGGGACGGTGTTGGGTGGCGTCGTTGTTTGGATTTCCTGGCGTGGGACCGACACATTATCAAATTCTAATAGGTAAGCTGGTATTAGACGATCAAGCGATACTGTGACTTGCCTACCGTTACAGTCTAATGTGTAAAATTTTGGGTGTCGTTTTATTACCTTATATGGACCTTCGTAAGGTGGTACCAAAGATCGACGTGCTTCGTTTCTAACAAACACATGAGTGTTAGTGGCTAAATCTTTATGAACGAATACACTATTGTTGTTGCTATGTAAACTTGAATGTGAGAGATTGGGAACGGATGACAATGACTTAGTTAACAGTTTGATATAGTCGCTGTCGTTAATATTGGTTGTAGATTTTGAATGAAATAGGTCACCTGGCAGTCTGAGACTACTGCCGTATAAAAATTGTGATGGACTGTATCCCAGATCTAATTTAACTGCCGAGCGCAACCCTAGGAGTACTAGAGGTAATTCCCGTAACCATTGTGTGCTATTTGAACATTTTGCCATAATAGCAGCTTTTAAGGTACGGTGAAATCTTTCGATCATGCCGTTCGCCTTTGGGTTGTATGCAGTTGTGCGAACTCGTTCGATGCCGAGTCTTTTTAATAACTGCCGAAATAAATCTGATTCGAATTGACGACCTTGATCTGAGGTTATACGTATTGGACAACCGAAACGAGCAATCCAATGCTCTACGAACACCTTAGCAACCGTTTCAGCTGTTATATTTTTTACGGGTATAACCTCTGGCCATTTCGTCACCCTGTCGATGATGGTAACGCAATATTTAAAATCCTCTGCCGGTGGCAGTGGTCCTATTATATCGATATGTACATGTTCAAAACGATTTCCTGTGCTGTCAAATTCGCCTATCGGTGTTATTGTGTGGCGTTGAATTTTTGATTTTTGGCAGGGAACACACATTTTAACGAAATTTTTAATGTCGCTATTCATGTTGCTCCAAAAATATCTTGACTTGACTAAGCGTTGAGTAGCTGCGATACCGGGATGACTCACGTTGTGTAAAGTCTTTGTGGCGAGTTCCCGAAACTGTATAGGTAGATACGGACGTAAGTGGTTTGTTGATGTCTCGCAGACTATTTCAATATTTGAATCGGGCATTGTTATTAATTTAAATTGGAGTTTGTCATGTTTGCGTAGATTTTGTAATTCCGGATCGCTTTTTTGTAGTTCAGCTAACTTTTGATAATCTACTAGTGATGGCATGATAATTTCATTGATTCGGGATAATGCGTCGGCGACTGTATTTTTGTCACCTTCTATGTACATGATGTTATCGCAAAATTGGGAAATAAAGTCTAGTTGTCTTAACCGTCTAGGTGAGTCTGAAGGCGATACCTTTTTAGATAGGGCGAAGGTCAATGGTTTGTGGTCTGTTAGTACTGTTAGCTGTCTGCCTTCTACCATATGGCGGAAGTGTTTAATTGCCATGTATATTGCTAGAAGTTCCCTATCGTACGTGCTGTATCTTGTTTGGGTATCGGTGAGTTTCTTTGAGTAAAATCCTAGAGGTTCTAATTTATCGCCAACTTTCTGATTCAAAGCGGCGCCTACGCAAGTACCGGAAGCGTCTGTCATCAACACTAATGGCACGGTAGCGTCGGGATGCGATAACGTGACTGTATTATTTATGGCTTGTTTACATCGACTGAATGCTTTTAATGCACTTTCGGTCCATGTAATTTCTGTTTTGTCGCGTTTTTTTGAATTGTGTAAATACGCGTTTAGTGGTGTTTGAATTTCTGCAGCTTTTGGAATGTTGAGCCTGTAGAAATTCATCATTCCGAGGAAACGTCGAAGTTCCTCTATTGTATTGGGTTGTGGATAATCATTAATAAGTTGCGTTTTGTTTGCGCTCGGTTTTATGCCTTTTGAGTTGATGTGGTAACCGAGGAAGTTTAACTCGGATTTACCGAATTCGCATTTATCTGTATTGATTGTTAAACCGATATTATTTAATCGTTCTAAAACTATCTCTAAATGTTTTGCATGCATTTCTTTTGAATCTGAAGCTATAATTACGTCATCAAGGTAAGGAAATGCAAAGTCAAGATTTTTTAATGCGTTGTTGACTAGCCTTTGAAAATCTTGCGCTGCGTTACGTAACCCAAAGTTCATTCTAGTAAATTCGAATAAACCGAATGGAGTTATGACTGCAGTTTTTGGAATGTCTTCGGGAGCCATTGGTATATTATGGTAAGCTTTCCGAACGTCAATTTTTGAAAATATAGTTTTCCCTTTGAGTAAATATGTGAAATCAAGTAGTCTTGGTAATGGGTATCGGTCGGGAGTAGTTTGTGCGTTAAGTCTACGGTAGTCTCCGCACGGCCTTATTTCACCATTTTTTTTACTAACGCAAACAAGTGGGTTAGCCCAAGGACTATTCGAAGGTCTACAAATACCTAATTGCATCATTCTTTCGAATTCTGCTTTGGCGACTTTGTATTTCTCCGGATTAAGTGGTCGTACTTTTTCATGGACCGGGGGTCCATTAGTGTAAATGTGGTGTTGAACATCATGTTTAGGATGTGTTTTAAAGTTTTCTAATTTGGTGATGTTGGGAAATTTTTGTAATATGAGATGGTATTCGTCGTTTACATCGATTGATCGAATACTCGATTCAGGGCAATTTGTAATATTTGTGGCGCGCGATATTAAAGTGAGTTTGTCTATTAGTTTTCTACCATGTAAATCTACTATTAGTTTGTTAGCAGCAAGGAAGTCAGCGCCTATTATTGAACGTTGTACATCGGCTAGTATGAACTTCCATTGGAATGGGCGACGTAAACCTAGGTTAACTGTGATGGATTTTTCGCCGTATGTTTTGATTTTTGTGCCGTTGGCTGCATATAATATGTAATCTGATGTGCATGCGTTTTGCCTTTTACCGGCTAAAACCGACACATCAGCACCAGTGTCGATAAGAAATCGTGCACCAGTTTTAATATCCGTAACACATAGACGATAGGAATTGCTGACACCGGCGACATTGTGTATTTGACCCGGTGTCATAATTAGTTTTCCGGGTTCCTTTTATTGCAATTTATTGTGTCGCCGCATTTACGCGCATTTGTGCCATAAGTGAAGTGGTAGAAACACTGGTAATTCGCATCACCTGGTTTCTCTTTTTGACTAAGGTAATTCTCCCTATTTTTATACGTGATTTCGCGACTTTTAGAGCGTGTCCGGGAAGTTCCACGGCTATAACGATTACCACTTCGCGACTCGCGATTCTGATGGTTAATAGAATCGTTTAATTTAGTGCGTAATTCCGAAATTTCTAATTTAATTTGTCTTATCTCATTTACAATGGTTTCGGGAAGTGTTGGGTCTGCACTCGGAGTTATTTTAGAAACCGGGGCTATTTCACATGGTCTGGTATTTTCTAGAATTTTATCGGCTATTTTAGCCAATCCATCGAGTTTTACTTTGTCATTGTCGCATGCGGTTATAACGGCCCTAATTGAATGTGGAAGACGACCTGTCCACAATAACTTAAGAGTGTCGTCTGGGACTTTATTTTTCCCCAAGTCTCGCATTCGCCGTAATAATTGTGAAGGCTTTTGGTCTCCGAGTTCGATTTCATTTAAGAGCTGGTTCATTTGTTTTGTTTCAGACTCTTCGTAAACCGAAATTAACCTATTTTTTAAAGTTTCAAATTTATTATTCTCAGGCATGTTTTCTAGAATGTCACTAATATCGGGTAATTCGTCAGGTTTCAGCCTAGCTATTAGAAGTTGACTTTTGTGCAGGTCACTTGCCTTTAGGGGATCCACGATGGCGTCGAATTGGTGAAACCACAGTCTTGGTCGATCTTGCCAGAAGTCTGGTATCCTCGGTGTCATGGAAACTGCCGTCATCTGTTGCGGCTCTGGCTGGTCCTGGGTCGTCATGGCTGCAGGTTGTTGGAGAGCTGCGGCCTGGCCTGGTAGAGTGAGTCGTTCGTTTTTACGCGCGCGCGATGAATGATGTCTTTGTTAAAAACTTGGAACTCGATACGCGCGCGGACACGTCGGGTGTCACCACTTTGCCGATAAGGTGGTTTTATTTGTGTGTGTACGATCAGAAGGTACGGCAAATTAAAAGGCGTGTTCTCGGTTGAAGGTTTACTGAACGACTGACACAAAGATTATATACAGTACAGTGGTTGAGAGCTTAGAGTAAACTTACGAGCTACGTCATACATGACCTAAGACTAAAGATGTATGAGTAATTTGCCTACGCGCTACAATACAAACAATAGTCAACAGAACCAAACTTCGCCCCCACACTAGAATTTACATTAGAATTAGTATGTTTTCTCCAATAGAAACTCGGCAATACTATAAAAACATTTGGCTGCTAAATAATCTTTTAGTTTTTTTTTAAATAAATTAGTAACAGTTATTTCTTTGAGTGCCTGTGGAAGGTGGTTAAATATACGTGGTGCCATACAGAAAACACTATTACTCATTAGTGCTGTATTGGATGGTCTGATACACAATCTATGCTTATATTTATCACGCCGGTTACGGTTATTCATATCTGATTGTTTTTTAAACAGATGCGGGTTTGTTTTTACGAACATCGCAATTTCGAAGATATAGAGTGATGGGAGGGTAAAAATTTTATATTTTACAAAGAATGGCTTGCATGAGTCGGTTGTTTTTAGGCTGAACATGGTTCTTATACATCTCTTCTGTGACCTGAATATTAAATCTTTGAGGGTTGAGTTTCCCCAGAAGATAACACCAAATCTCAGAAGAGGACCAACAATGCCATGATACGCCGTAAGCTTGGCATCCACACCTAGAACAGGAGCGATTTTGTAGAGCATATAGGCCGATTTACTCAGTCGCTTGCTTAACTCCTCTAAATGTGGTTTCCAGTTTAATTTTTTATCTATTGTGAGCCCTAAGAACTTACTTACATCCACTTTACTTATCTGTCTGTTATTGTTGTGTATATTAAGTTTATCATTAATGTTCAAACGCTGACTGAATAACATTAATTTTGTTTTATCAATGTTTATTTTAAGATTATTATTACTAAGCCACATAATAATGGAGTCAACTGTATTATTTATGTCATCCTCATAATTTTGATCATCTATGCATTTAATAGTTACTGTGCTATCATCGGCAAAAAGTGACATCGGGTTATTTGTTACATTTGGTAGGTCGTTAATATAAATTAAGAACAGTAGAGGGCCCAGGACACTCCCTTGTGGAACGCCATAGATAACTGATTTCCGTTTGGATGTAAATATCTGCTCTTCTTTAGTTACATGATTGCATTGTCTAATTTCAACATACTGCTTTCTGTTTCTGAGGTATGATTCAATCAACTGTAGAACGTTTCCCCTGATTCCGTAAGCATCTAATTTGTCTAGTAATATTTTGTGGTCCACGTAGTCAAATGCCTGTGTCATATCGCAGAACACTGAACATACTGGACGCCTTTTATCAACATTTTCTACTACATTGTTAAGAAAATCATAGATTGCCATATTTATTGTCTTACTTTTTCTAAAACCTTTTTGATCATCTGTCAGAATGTTCATTTTTTCTAAAAAATTATATATTTGTACATATAGATATTTTTCGAATACTTTTGATAATATAGGTACAAGTGCTTAATTGGTCTATATGACTCCATTGACATCTTCTCAGTTTTTTTCAGAAGTGGTTTAATAACGGCAATTTTGAGGTGTTCCGGGTATACACCTTCAGTTATGCATAGGTTTAAAATATGGCTTAGTGGTTTACTAATGATCTCACCGACTTCCTTGACTATATGTGTAGAAATACCATCATGGCCTGTACTGTTTGTATTTTTTAGTGATTTAATAATTTTGGATATGTCATGTTGGCTACTTGGTGGCATAAATATGGAGTTGTTGTTTTTGGATATATTTTCTGTGACATTTTTACCAGAATCAGGAACAGGTTTGACTTTTTCTATAAAAAAATATTGAAGGCTTTTGCTATTTCAGTTGGATTAGTTACTATTTTGTTGCCTACTTGAATTTGCGTAATAGCCTCCTTGGGTACATTCACTTTGGAACTATTAATTATTTCCCATGTAGTTTTTATTTTGTTTGCTGATGTTTTGATTTTATGTGTATTTTGTGCGCGTTGGGTCAGCTTAATTATTTTTTTATACGTTGTAGAGTATTTTTTAAATTTATCTCTATTTGCGTCACTGGGATTCAATCTATACCGCCATAGGAGTGTCCTTTTCTTTTTGCTACAAAGTCTTATTCCACGTGACACCCATTGTGGTTTCCTATAAGTTTTAACTAAGACTCTTTTCAATGGGAAACAAAGTTCATAGAATAACAAGAATGTCTCAATAATTGTTGTTGTTGTTGTTGAGTTGAGTTGTTGTTGTTGTTGGTCTGAGGCCGTGTGTCATTACTTCCCAGAATTTGATCTTTATTAGCGACACTATCAAATCGTGAACTCCAATCGTAATGATACTATCAAATACAGGGACTTTAGTTTTTCCATAAGCAACGGGGTTGTCTCTCAAAACTCCAATGATGTGTGATCAAAGTTTTAGTTTGAGTATTTGAGACCTCTTTGAGTATTTTTTTGCTATTTCACACATAGTTTCGAATTTAGCCAACTACACGCTCTTGAAATGTTCTCGCTCAACCTTCACCTACATAGCAGAACATTATAATACACGCCAGTCATCCTCCAAGGGTTAGGATGAATAAGAAGGTTGCGGAACGTGAGAGGGAGAGAACCTCACGTCTCGGCCGCCGCGGGAGACGTCCCGGGTGTCGGGGGCCAGCACGTGGCCCCCAGCCACCGTAGGCGCGGGCCTGTGGACAGTGGGCTATGGGCTAGGTCGCCGTCCATCCGTCTCATGACGACAGGCAGTGTCGACGGCGCGTTCGTGTTCCACGCGCGCCTCAAAGAGAGTCAGCAATAGGAAGGGGTCCGCAAGGGCCGATGCCTGCCGGGGTTGCGGAACTGTTCGAAAGAGATACCAAGGCCCCGGAACACAAAGGGCGATGAAGGAACATGGATGGGTTTTAGTCAGTAAAAGTCGGATACTCCCTCCTGCTCCGCCCAGAGCGGGAGGAGTCATTTGATGATTTCCCATCCGAAATAAAAAGAAAAAAGAAGGGTTAGGAAAAGTTGTGCCATAGTACACCGACACTTATGGTTATTCTAATCTTATAAAAATGAATAGACATGTCCATACCGTAACCGAAAGGCCTCCTGTTCAATCGAATCAGGGTACACAAAAAGAAGTATTACACGTTTCTTAGACTCAATTATATGAAATTACGATAAACGGTCGGATTCCCGGCACTTGTAATCATATTATTTGCCTTTACTTACTTATTATATAATGTACCACCGTACAATGGACTATTCCAAGCTCATAATATTTTCTTGAGGATAAAATATGATACTTTTCTATTTACCGTGGAAAAATTCCTTCCATATTATGAACACTTATTAAAATCTTCACATTACAGCGCATTATTTGATAAAAATACTTCGCTACAAAATAAACATTAATATTATGATCTGTTATGTCTACGAAAAATAATTATTTTCGCAAATATCTATAGAATTATTGAACCTTTGAAAAATGTTGCTGGCCTTTTATTATTAGCCATTTGTGTCCCACTGCTGGGCAAAGGCCTCCCTTCCCTCTTTCCACTTATCCCTATGTGCTGATGTTCGCCAATCCTTGTGGAAAGAGTCGAGTTCGTCCCGCCATCTCCTTCTGGGCCTGCCGCGTTGCCGTTTGCTGCTGTTTGGGACCCATTGTGTGGTAATTTTAACCCATAGCTCTTCCGGCATGCGACAGATGTGGCCAGCCCAGTTCCACTTGAGCTTGGCAGCCGTGTGACCTACATCGACGATTTGAGTTTTGGAACGCAGCATCGAGTTTCTTATACGATCAGTAAGCTTAACTTTAAGGATACTACGTTCCATTGCTCGCTGACAGACCCCTAGTGCAGATTTTTGACGGTTGGTTAGTGACCATGTCTGCGCTCCTTAGGTGAGGGTAGGAAGAATGCACATGTCCATGAGTTTTCTCTTCAGTGAGAGAGGGAGAGGTCCCTTCTTTATTTGTTTCATCGATCAATAGCTCTTCCAGGCATTCTCGGTGCGTCGAGCAACTTCTTTATCGTGTCTTGCCTGGAAGGAGACTATTTGGACGAGGTAAATGTACTCATGGACATATTCAATCCTCACACCCCCAATTCGTATGTTACACTTGGTGCTGTTAGTCATCACCTTGGTCTTTGCCATATTCATCGCGAGTCCGACCTCGAGGCTGGCACTGCTCAGTTGGTCGAGCATTAGGCCTAACTCGGCTGCCGTGGAGGAGAAAAGGACAATATCGTCGGCGAAACGGAGATTTGTTAATCTTCTATCGCCCACGAAGATGCCCTTGTCTCTCCAATTGCTGTTTAGTTTTCTGAAGACTTCTTCAAGCGTGGCTGTGAAGAGCTTTGTAGAAAGAGGGTCGCCCTGTTTAACCCCTTTTTGGATGGGGAATGATGGTCCTGTGGTGTTTATTTTTATGGCTGCTGTGCTATTTTGGTATATTTGTTGTAGTAACGTAATGTATGGAGGTGCGATGTTTTGATTTTGAAGAAATTCAAATATAGCGTTGTGCGATAAACTATCAAATGCTATAGAGTAATCGACAAATGCGAGGTATAACGGGAGGTTGAATTCTAGATGTTTCTCTATACCTAACCTGATTAAGGGACTGTAAATGGTCAATAGCTGTGGAGAGGCCACAGCGGAATCCGGCTTGTTCGGGAGGTTGATGCTGATCTAATTGGCCAGAAATGCGATTTTCGAGAATTTTTATAAATATTTTGTAAAGGTGTAAGATGAGGCTGATAGGGCGGTAATTGCTGATGTCAGTCCTTGCTGGCCTTACAAAATATAATTTTAATTAAATGTGTGAATTCTGACTACAACGGGAAGTAAACATGAATCAAAAAGAACCCACTTTTCCTTATTTTTTTTTACAAACCTTATTCTAAAACGCCTAATGTTATCGATCATATTTCCTTTATTTTTTTTTAAATTCACAATAATAAATATTTGTGTATAAAACATTCTGGCATTCAATGATACGCAGTTTATTGGCAACACAGGACAATATATCACGGGAAGACCCATTCCATTTGTGTTTCAGATATTGACAGTCATGAATTAAGCGTTGATTTTTATTCGCGTGTTTAAAAGCAATTTTACAACACTTTTGAACTGAAAAACATTGTCATTATTTTGTGTCGATACGTGTTATGCATTTTGTATGTAGGTATGCTGCAGCTTTGTTGAACAGCTTTTTCGCCTGATCTTGTTTAAGTCTCATTTTACAACAACAGGCATGAAGACAGTATCAAAAAATTGCAAATCTATTTAGTCCGTCAGGTATTGGAAAATAATGGACACAAATATTTTTTGTTTTTATAAATCAATGAATATTTACAAAGATAAAACGCATCAAAACTCGGGAGTGACTCGTGACGTCAGAACTAGGTAAAATTTATACCTAGCCGTGACGTATTGAGAATTTTAAAAGCGTCATAATATCTTCGTCAATTTTGGTTTAGGTAACAAAAAAAAAATTGTGTCCAATATTTTTTGGAAATCTATCTGACGGACTAATTAGATTCTTTTGTCGTCTCGCTTATTCAAGTAACAAGAAAGAAGTTATTTCAATAATCTTCGTTGAGATTACTTCATCGATTTAGTAGTAGCGAGAACGACCGCTTGGGGTACCTGAGAACATAAGATAGGTCGAGATACGTGTTTTTGTGTCTTCTTATCGTAAATTTTAGTAGCAATTTGTTAATCGAATTAATATTGTTGTTGATATGCATATCATAGGTAATTGGTACACCACAGACTACCTGCAGCATTGTTTTTCCCTATTCCTGTAATCCAATCAAAATGATGTCTTAAAATATCGCTTTTAGCAATAAGACCGCCCATTCTGCAACCGTATATGAAATGTTTTCTACTCGTATGGTGTACATAGTAAGAAATATTCTACTTTAATGTGAGAGCGGGACCAATCTAATAATAGTCACGATCTTCACCGAGTTGGTAATGGATGAAAAGTATTTTATATCAAATTAAATTTGCCAAAAAATATATTGCAAAAAATTTCAGTCCAGAATATGATTAAGGCGACGCATCGTTCTAAAACCGGGCACGCGCGCTTCGGGACTGAGCGGGGGACTGGGCGCCTGAGCGGGGCGAGGATTGCTAGCTTATAACATAAAGGACGTAAACGACAAAATGGTTTTTGTTATTTAATTCAGTTGGGAACGATAATTTTAAAAATTCCTTCTACAATTTTAAAGAGTATGTATAGCCTCATCTACGGAGAAAGTTAAGAGGCTTAAATTGGTCCCGTCTGCCCATAACATGTGAATCTCTTTTTTAAAAGAGGTATGTTTGATATTTTTTTCTCTGTTACAAAAGTTACTTAATCATGTATTGAAAACTAACAAAATAAGGTTTTTATCATGAATTATCAGGTCACCAACTTATATTTTCATTTGTTTTGTAATTGCTGACAAAAATTGAGATCATTGACTCCAAGATTTCCAATGCGTCCTCTTAAATAACAATTTAAAATTTTAATATATTTTTTAAACATTTCTCTGGTTTGGTTAATAGACAAATTTCATACGAATTGAAAGTATGAAGCCTATAGAATATTATGCAAACGTTAGGTTGACCGGTCAACCTTAACCTTTGCATATTTTACAAGTTTCATACTTTCGATTGGTATGGTATTTGTCTATTAGCCAAACCATTGAAAGGTTGAAAAATATATATATTCTGGACTGAAATTTTTTAGACAACCCATTTGCAATATATTGTTTGACATATTTAATTTGATATTAAATAAAGAAAATTACATAAAAATAATAATTTAGTAAACTGATCCCGCGGGATCCAAATGAACGGGATCAGTTGACTAAACAGCGAAAAAACCACGTCAGCTGACCCATTTCTAGAAAAGAACCAAAATTTTTATTATGTTTTCTTCTTGTAAAACGAAATCGTTACTAAGTACTCTGACTCTCAGTAGACTTCACTCATCTTAACTTCAGATTAACAAACCCGACTCTCCCCTACCTTCATTTGCATCCGAATGTGTAATATATCAACTGAACCATGTCGCACACACCATAGACAGAGCAAATTGAATTTGCACCTTGCGTGTAACGCATAACTTGCAAATTCATTGAATAACACCGGATTGATTTGATTTTATATGCAAAGCTTTGTAGGCCAGTGTTTATGATTCAAAGCTTGGTTCTGAACATTGTATGAAGTGGTCAAATGGTAGGTTTACTCGTTTGCGACAAGAATGACAAAACTGAAAAAAAAAAGGTTTTTGAATGTTGTTAGCAGTGGATATAAAATTAACCACAGCAAGTATTAAATTAGGTAATGAAGTACGTGAAATAAATCTTTCATCTTATGTTAATAATGTAAAAGTTATTGAAACTATTTTAACTTAAAAAAACGTTGCAGGTACGTACTGTATTACTTATTTTTAGAGTTATATCACTACTGTCGCAATCAAGCTATATTGTTCATGGAAGCTGATTACTTTTAGTTGTGATACTCGTTTGCAACAAGTTGTTTTTTTTTAAACTTGAATTGTTTTTTAACCTCATACATATATTTTTTATTGACACATTCAATAAGCCATTTATTTGTATACTATTATGTTCATATTATCGACAAGTTTGATCCAAATATTGTGATTTACCTACACACATGCTTTCATAATTGGACTTACATCATCATCATCTGCCTAGCCTTTTCCTAACCGGGTTGGGGTCGGCTTCCAGTCTAACCGGATGCAGCTGAATACCTGTATTTTACATAGAGCGACTGCCTATCTGACCTCCACAACACAGTTAGTACAGGGCAATACGATACCCCTTTGGTAAGACTGGTTGTCAGACTTTTTGGACCACTGACTACCTTTAACGACTGTCAAAGATCTACAAATGACAGCCGGGACCAACAGCTTAACGTACTTTCCGAAGCACTGAGGAAACTCGGTATGCAAAGGTGTTCACCCATCCACAGACAAACCTAAGTAAGCACGGCTTAACCTAAAGATCAACCAGAGCGGCTGTTATTATTTAGCCACGAGCTCCTATATAATTGGATTTACATGTTAACGATAAATTAAAACTTGTTTTATTTTTAAAAAGTTCTGTGTCTACGTTACACCACAACCAAGAGGCATAGACAATTAGGCAAGAAGAAAGCCGATGCTTATTTATCACAATTGATTAAAGTTGAAGTATAAGACCGTAAGCAGCTTATTTCAATACGATCATCGATTTTCCATTTTTATTATTTATGAACTTTTTATTCAATAATTAGTTTGAACGTTGACCTATAATTAATAAGCAACCAATATTTAAGTAAGTAATTCGGGAAACAAGTTAAAATAGACTCAACATTAATATTCGACCTTTATTAAACTTCGTAATTAGAACGAAAGTTATTTTAAAAAACGTATCAAGATCTCTATTTTATTTACCCATGACGGAACAGAAGCAGTATAAATATGCGTTTGGGGTGAGAGGATGTTTGTTTGTGCAAATCCATGTTGCCATTTTTCTCCAAAACTACTAATCCGATTTTGATGCAGTTTTCAGTTATGCATATGCAAATCCATGTTGCCATTTTCACGAACAAAATAATGTTTTTTTAAGAATGATGCGTCGTTCTAAAAGTTTGTTTTTCCTTCTATTCAAGCCTTCCATCATGTAGAATTGAGTTGCTAAATAATTAACTGTAACTGAAAAAAACCTCTTATACTTATTGGAGTTTATTGTTATTTTTTCAGCTTTTGTGGTCTTCTCATTACCAGTTTTATTTTTTCTTAACTATATCAATCTTGAAACTTATTGAAAAGAAACTAAAATATTTTATTTAAATTCATCATCATCATTTCAGCCGAAAGACATCCACTGCTGGACATAGGCCTCCCCCAAGTGTCGCCACATTGACCGGTCTCGTGCGACTCGCATCTAGCGGATTCCCACAACCTTCACCAGGTCATCGGTCCACCTAGTGGGAGGCCTTCCGACGCAACGTCTTCCTGGTTGCAGTCGCAACTCCAGAACTTTTCAGCCCCATCGACCATCCGTTCTGCGAACAATGTGCCCTGCTGGCAATTCTTCGGACTACGTTGGTGACCTCGGTTCTCTTGCGGATGTCTTATTTTAATTATAAACAGAATATAAAAATATATCTAGAGCTAAATAGAGCAACGCTAAACTGAAAACTACTCACACTATCAAAAAACAAATTGAAAACTTTATAGGAACCAAAAATAATAAAAAGTTGATTCCATACGGCTCTATTTTAAATAAAAATAAAAAAAACGTAACCAGCTTTGGTTTTCGTAGTTTGAAACTCAAACTCGAACTGGCCCGTGTCGGCTTGAAAATAAATAGGAACCATCTTTTTTGTTTGTTTTTCGCGGGAAAAACAGGACGAAAATACTGTTCGGTTAGCTTAATTTATAAAATAATATAAACTTCGGTACTGGGTTTTGTAGATGTTAAGCACACGTGTTATGTATACTTTACTTAGCGTATTCAACAATTTAAAGTTGATAAATGACCCTATTGAATAAATTAATAAGCTCCAATTGATTTTGCTTTACAACAAATTCTTGAATTGCTAACTACGTTGAGAAGTAAAAAGATGGTTTCTCAATCCTTGTCGAAACCCTCCCGAGGCATCACATAAAAAATATCAATGTAAAAAAGTACCTAAATAAGAATACATCAAAATTTAAATAAATAAATAAAACGCTGATAACACCAAAGTGTATAATAATGCATAGATTTAATCACTAAGGGCCTTTTTCACGATTTCCGAATAGCCACTATTAGCCAAATAAATTAAAAAATGGAACAGAATTTGTACGAAATTATCTGCCAAGTAAGTTAACGGGAACTTAATCGCAGGTGATGTAACAGGCCCTAAAACTAATAAAACATCATAAGTTGTGCTAATTTATATTCTAGCTAGACTACAAACAACCGCCATTTTATAATCCAATCACCCGATCAAAAAATGTGCACTCTAGCACAAACTCGATTAAACTTTCCACATTTCAGACCATCAATCAAAACGGTGTTAGTTGACCAAAAATCAACTGGGAGCTTTAAACTTGAGTAACGACTCCAATGACTGATATGCAGGCGACGATAGGCCGTGATCGGCTGTATTAGCACGAGTCCTAAATGTGATGGAGTGTATGTATTAGTCACCCATGCTGCTGGTATCTAAATCGAATGATTGAGCATCTATGGTGGAGTTGTATTGATGGATAGTGGAGGGCAGTTGATTGTACTTGGCTTTTGGTAATAGGAAGTTGGATCTACCAACATATTTATGTGGCTAAACCTTGTTACAATTTGACGGTGAAAACAGGCTTTCTGAATCTTGTTCATCATCTGCTTAGCCTTTTCCAAACTATGTTGGGGTCGGCTTCCAGTCTAACCGGATGCAGCTGAATACCTGTATTTTAAATGGAGCGACTGCCTATCTGACCTCCACAACCCAGTTAGTACTGGGTAATACGATACCTATCCCTTGGTAAGACTGGTTGTCAGACTTTTTTTTTTCTGAATCTTATTAAAGGATGTAATATTCTTGCAGACAAGTTTAACTTTATGACACATCACAAAGAGACTCTTCGGGATCCTCACTAAAGCTTCCTAGCTTCTCAAGTCAAACTCCAATATTACAGTGTTTAGTGTAAGATTTTGGAATGGGCAAATAAAGTACTTTCACAAGTTATTATATCTTGTGACTGGGACTACAGCTTCGCTATTTTATTGTTTTATTAACATTCAAAGGTTTAATATTAAAATAAATGCTTTGAGATTGAGTTTGTTACAAGATTTAGTATTTTTTAATATAAAATGCACCGCTGTCAACTGTCGCTGCCAACTATTTCCTTCCAACTAATTCCTTTCCTATTTTAAATATGAATAACTATTTATCTCGCTGTAATACCATTAATTTACTAAACTTTGTGTAAGTTGGATAACAACAGACAAAACATCTACAGTACCCAAGGACTACCCATGTCCGGAAAAACTTACGTGAATTTTATCTAGGTTCGCTGATTAGTTCCGACCGAAGTGGTTACTTCGGTTCGCAACTTAGCCGCGCCGGGACCAACTCATGATTATGGCCTTCGATTGAGTAAAAATCTAGTTAGGAAACCCCGATAAATTCTCATGAGTAAAACTGTCTATGCTCTTAAATTAAATGTCACTCACGAAGGCAGATTTATTGTGTGAAAGAAGGGTCGTAGAACACTCGGATAAAAAACGACTACATTTAAAATTCTTACTTTAGAAAGTTGTTTCGACGACCTAGAATTGAAATTATTTGCAACTGAGGCCGTAGCATATACGTACCTATAAACATAACGTAAATACGTCGATTTTTAAATCAAAAATAATTATGTATCTTAAAGCATTTAAGTTAAATTATTTAACGCAAGTCACCCAAAGGGCAATGGAGAGGGCTGTGCTCGTAGTTTCCTTTCGCGATCGAATCAGAAATGAAGACATCCGCAAGAGAACCAAGTTTACCGACGTAGCCCGAAGAATTGCCAAATTTAGGTGGCAGTGGGCAGGGCACATTGCTCGCAGAACGGATGGCCGATGGGGCCGAAAAGTTCTGGAGTGGCAGACCGCGAACCGGAAGACGTTGCGTTGGAAGGCCTCCCACTAGGTGGACTGATGACCTGGTGTAGGTTGCGGGAATCCGCTGGATGTGAGTCGCACGGGACCGGTCAATGTGGCGACACTTGGGGGAGGCCTATGTCCAGCAGTTGACGTCTTTCGGCTAAAATCATGATGATGATGATCAAGCAAGCACAATGAGTAACATCCGCGCCTAGGGCCCCTTTTCGTGTAGCAAAATACTTGAGAATCAATTGTGATAGTATAAGTACGAAAGTAACTCCGGCTGTGTGACCTTTCACGTCTTAACCACTAAATAGATCGGTGTGGCATTGAAATTTGACAGATATGTAGCCTGGAACCTGGAGAGAGTTGGAGGGTGCTTTTCGTCTTGATTATTTGTATTTAAAATATATTTATTTAAATAGAACGGCCGAAGCCAATTAAACTATTTAATATTTAATTTATTTAACACAGTCATGCATTCTTCTCACAAAAATTCAAACATTCTGACAGTATCACCTTCCTTTATATAAAACTGCCTCGTTGGTCTAGTGGTGGTAAGCGCGACTGCTAAGATTAAGGTCCTGGATTTGAATCCCAGGTCGGACAAAGTGTTATTGGGTTTTTCCACCAGTAATTCTCAGTAGCAGCCACGGAGTCTGGATTTGTTCCCAGTTCATGGCACTAAGCTCGCTCTCTATTACTAGAGAACTTAAGGGGGCTGTTATATTTTTTCTTGTTTTTGAGTGTATTAAGAGACTAGCACTCAAATACATTTTTTTTTTTTTTTTGAGCGCTAGAAATAATCAAAATTTCTCGGGCATACATTTTTTTTATTTTGTGGCCATATCTAAACCATAATCACACGTCAAAAATCTCAGTGTAGTTGTCTTAATTGTTACAGCCCTGGCGAAATATAGGTGTACTACTAGGTACACCTCTGCCTAACTCTTCGGGGAGTATGGCGTGATGTTTTGTTAGTCTATAAATTCAACCTTATGTAACATATTAATTGAGCTCTTTATTTTCAGATAAGCCAGTATGTCTGGCAAACGCATTAGCAATAGTAGGAGCTGCAATCAATGAACCAACCAAAGTAATATGCGAAGTCGACGGCTTTCCACCACCCAAGAATTTCCAATGGACGCTAAATAATTCCATGGGAACTTCTGAAATTGAACCGGTGAGTACAACAAAGTTTATTATGAAGGTAACTGTGCATTGTGCGCTAAACAGAATAATTGATGTTTCGGTGCTCGAATTTGTGTAAACGTTTTATAGTTTGGGAAGTTTTGGTCTCAAACGGAATGGTAATGTGAACGTGAGCCAAGTTGTGCAAGAGAAGTATTGCAAGTTAGAAATTAAATTTTGTATTCAGTAGTAGTACCTATGTGGTGCAGTTCTTTTGTATCCTTTATATAAAAAGCTTACGTTTCTAAGGACGAAATTCACCAATAAAAATAGCGTGATCAGTACATCTAAGCCTGAGCTCAATAAAGCTGTCCGTGTCAATATGGTAGGGTAGTTATGTCATTTTATTTGTAGTTTAAAAAACAATAACCTTAATTTATGTTTTACCACCGATTAGGTTTTAATTTTTTCTTTTTAGGAGCTCGTGGCAAAATAACAGCCAATCGGGTCGATCTTTAGGTTAAGCCGTGCTTGCCTAGGTTTGTTATCACCCATTACATACTGGAGTTTTCTCCGTGCCTCGGAAAGCACATTTGGCAGTTGATCCCGGCTATCATTTGTAGATCTTTGACAGTCGTTACAGGTAGTCAGTGTATCCCAAAAAGTCTGACAACCAATCTTACCAAGGAGTATCATATTACCCAGTACTAACTGGGTTGTGAAGGTCAGACAGGCAGTCGCTACATGTAAAATTTTGGTATTCAGCTGCATCCGGTTAGACTGGAAGCCGACCCAATATAGTTGGGAATAGGCTAGACAGATGATGATGTTTTATTTTTTTCCAAAGGCATATCCTCCTGTATGTCATCTGTATTGGTGTCAAAGATAGGCTTTGCCTAGTTTGTGGTAAAACCTTTTTGTAATATTTTTGGCGAAAAAGATTTTGTAATATTTGTAAATATTTCGTAGTTATGATGACACTGAACTCAGTTCAAAAGTGCTGATCGCGTTCAGATAGTATCACCAAAAAAAATTTGAAGTCTATTTATAAAGGCATGATAAAAAATTGATCATGATTGTTTAGGAATATAAATTGAGTAAGAATCCTTTTATAAGAAGCATCTTTTCATAGTCTATTTGATCTTGCAGATTTCATTAATAAAATTAAGAAATTAATTACCTTCAAGTCTTTATACCTCGATGGATCTCAAAGCGATTGAAGATCACAATGTTCACTGTTAGACACTCCAATAAAGAGATTCTAAGTCATAATCTATTTTATATTTTAGTAGATCTGATAAATGAAATTATGTTTATCATCTTCAAGTTCACGATCAACTAAAGATTACCATTATATTGTTAGGTACAGTTAGTCCTCCTAAGATCTAACATTACCAAAATGAATCCATTTTGTTTCTCCCGTTGTTTTGTCCTACAAACATGGCCTTTTATAAATACACGTACGGTCCTTGTCATTCTCTTTTATGGACATGCGAACAACGCTCGTCATGAATAATCCTTTGTTTTATGAATATATTTTTTTCAAACATTTTCCACGAGTTTCGCCTTTTTTGCGGGATTACAGAGCGGGCTATAAGTGTTACCATGGGAGTTAAACAAATTCATGTGTTGGCAACTTATAATTTCGATTTGAATGGCAGTTTTATTACATTAGCATTTTTATTTGTATGAGTATTACTTTTTAGGAATTATTGCTTTACAAGCAGTGTGCCCTAAGGGATTTTTCATTGGCAAACTTTCATCATCTATTAAAGCTCTGTAAGAGATGAGTTTTCAAAAATCTTTTTTTAGTTCTACCGACCTGGGTTAACCCATCTGTAACGTACGTTATCATTATGTACAAGGCATGTATCATGCCTCATGACCTGAGTTAACCCATCTGTATCGTACGTTATCATTATGTACAAGGCATGTATCATGCCGCATGACCAGAGTTAACCCATCTGTAACGTACGTTATCATTATGTATAAGGCTTCGTTTGTCTAGTGGTCGCAAACGAGCCTGCCGAGCTCATAGCTCCTGGGTTTGATTCCCGGGTCAAGCAAAGTGCTATCGAGTTTTCACCAGGAATCTCTCAGTACCAGCCACGGACTTTCGATCTGTGCCTAGTTCATGGCAATAGGGTCGCTCTTTATTATATAGAACTTAGACATAACTGCCGATATGTGGGTACACAAAAAGGTAGATGACAAAAGAAATCTAATTAGTCCGTCAGGTAGATTTCTAAAAAAATATTGTACACATATTTTTTATTTTGTCACGTAAATAAAAAATTAAGACAATACAGTGCGTCGAAAACTCGTGTGACGTCACATTTGAGTACATATTTTACTCAAATGTGACGTCACAAGCCCCCACTCATGATCTTTGACACGTTTTATCTTCATGAATTTTTATTAATTGTATAAAACAAAAAAAAACGTATCCAATAACTAACTAACTGACGGACTAAACAGAATCTAATTTTTATTTAGTCAGTCATCACTCTTATTAGGTACACCTCAGCCTTGTGTATAACCCTTTTGGAATTACAGGCGTGATGATATGTTACGTTTTAAGGAACTCTTGCGCAAGATGTATGCTCCAAGACCAAGTGAATTAAGCCGTGGGTTGGTGGTCCTTGTCCCTTCAGAGAATGTCTTCCTACCAGCTGCAGTTGGTACGTTATAATCTATGTTCTTATCCAACAGGAAAAATACTCTTTGAATGGAGTAGGAAGATCAGTGTTGTTCTACACTCCAGCATCAGAGAAAGACTATGGGTCTTTAGCTTGCAGAGCTACTAACCTGGCAGGGCAGCAGGTGGAACCGTGTCGGTTCTCATTGCTACCAGCTGTGAGACCAGATCCACTGGCTAACTGTTCTGCTGTCAATCTTACTGATGACTCGGCGGAAATAAGATGTGTTTCTGGTAAGTTCTTTTTATTCATATTTTTAATTATGTATATGTTCAGCGAGCAGAGGAGAGGTGTGGAGAGCAGTGGTGGCCCAGTGCTAGACAGGCGCAATACTTTGTGTAATTTATTTCATCACTACTTATTTGCTCTCAAAACGGTGAAGGAAAACATCGTGAGGAAACCGGCATGTCCTAGAACCAAAAAATTCGAAGACATGTGACATCTACCAAACCGGAATGGGCCCGCGTGGTGGATTATAGCCCATTCCCTCTCATAGAGAGAGGAGGCCTGTGTCCCAGCAGTGGGAACACTAATAGGCTGATGATGATGATCTGTACAGCAATGTGTGATGAATAAAATAAATGTAGTTGCTTTTTTCTTGTCCGTCCGTTTCTTATTTACGTACTGCTGTTAATTTCTATGTTCTGTCTCTTTGCCGGTTAAAAAATACGCATGTAACTGGTTCTGTTGCCTGAAGACTAAAATCTATTCAGTCATGAAATTCTTACACGTACCTATGTCAAAAATGCGAAAGTACCTATAGAAAAATGTGTTTTCATTTTTCTATACCTTCAAATTTTTAATTCAGGATTCCGACCCACACTGGGCCCGCGTGGTGGATTATAGCCCATTCCCTCTCATAGAGAGGAGGCCTGTGTCCCAGCAGTGGGAACATTAATAGGCTGATGATGATGATGATGATTCCGACCATGCTTTTTTATTAAGCCATGGTTTAATAATCGTCTCTTGTCATCTTCAAGTAAACTAAGTTTTGCCGCGTTTTTATGAAACGCCGTAAGATTTAATGGGAGAGGAAATCAAGTTATTCGAATCACCTCAGCTACAAACTGACGAGAAAATAAAAACTCCCTGTTGTCTGCTTCATTTCCAGTTTTATTGTGACTTCGTTACGATGTTCTTTACAATGTATAGAATAACCACCATCTTGTTTTTGTTGTTTTCTTACTCGTCATCACGAAAAACAAAGCAAGTTTTATACACGTTAAATAAAAAGAGAACTACCCTTAAGGCAAGCTCGCAAGACAAGTATTTATGTCAATATTTATACCAAAAGTAAAATACTTAAAGTACTTACGGGATAATATCCGTGATTTTCTTTATTAATGAGGTCCCGATATTTCGACGCTGTTGCAAGCATCATGATCACGGGAATACTGAAAGGGTATGCGGGTGGGATGAAAATTATAGTAAAGAAAATTACGGATATTATCCCGTAAGTACTTTAAGTGTACTGAAAAAACGTGAAAGTCTAAAACAGTGCAAAAGTAAAATTCTAATTATTTTTCGTCAAACAGCGGTTTTTTTTAATACCAAAAGTGCAAATGAATCAAAATATTTAATTTCTTCTAGGCTATGACGGAGGTCTTCAAACATCATACTTCGTGGAAGTATGGGAATCTAAGAATTTAGTAGCAAATGTGTCCACTGCGCAACCAGCATGGATACTGCGAGGTCTTGGGTCGGGGAAGACTCTGAAGCTCGCATTCTACGCGGCTAATGCCAGGGGTAGGTCGGAAACCGTTGTCATGAGGATCAATACCTTGACAAGACTGGCTTTACATACAGGTTTGTACCTACTTAGTTCGTAGTTAAGTTTTATGTGAATGTGTCATTAGGATTTAATGTTATGAATAGGAGGATGTTACCTAAACTATATAATGAGAGTCCAAGAGCTAGATCGAATGAACTCTCTAAATTCTTATGATCTATCTCAAGAGATAATGAGATGATATGTAATGAGCTCAATTCGTATGGTATAGTCCAAGGACTATATCATACTAATTGAACTCATTATATATTTTAAACTAAGACTGGACTAAATCTGTGACTTGGTGACAAATTGCGACTAATTGGCGACAAAATATGGGAGAAAACTATTCTTCGCTGGGAGCCCTAGTTTTTGAGATATAAATGTGGCCAAGCTGGGGAGACTCTCTCCAGTCGGCCACATATAAACCCTATATCTTTTGAACCGGTCCAGTGACTGACAAATTCTGATATTTGGCGACAAATTTCGACTAATAGGCGAGACGACAAAAAAAATCTAATTAGTCCGTCAGATAGATTTCCAAAAAATATTGGACACGTGTTTTTTCTTTTGTTACGTAAATGAAAATTGACGAAGATATGACGCTTTTAAAATTCTCAATACGTCACGCCTAGGTATAATTTTTAGCTAGTTCTTACGTCACGAGCCCCCACTCCCGAGTTTTGATGCGTTTTATCTTTGTCAATATTCATTGATTTACAAAAACAAAAAATACGTGTCCATTATTTTCCAATACTCTAACTGACGGACTAAATAGATTTGCGATTTTTTGATACTTTCGTCATGCCTATTAGCGACAAACTTTTTGTGTTTTCAAAATTAAAATCCCTGATGGTGGCCAAGCCAGTCATGTTAGTCACACTTTTAACTGAGACGATGTCTGGAAGAGTCGTGGCTAAATAATAACAGCCGTTCGGATCAATCTTCCGGTTAAGCCGCACTTGCCTAGGTTGGTCTGTGGATTAGGAAGGCACATTAAGCCGTTAATCCCGGTTGTCATTTGTAGGTCTATGACAATCGTTACAGGTAGTCAGTGGGCCGAAAGTCTGACAACTAAGTCTTAACTAAGGGCCAGGACCCAGGTATTAACTGGGTTGTGGAGGTCAGATAGGCAGTCGCTTCATGTATAATATTGGTATTCAGCGGCATCCGGTTGCACTGAAAGCCGACTCTAACATAGAAAAAGGCTAGGCAGATAATGATATCTGGGGTAACTGAGATTTTGGCGCCCGTTAGTGACCGTATGAGAGTTTAGTTGCGCTGAGCGATACATCAACACACCCCGCAGCATCTCAGGCACTATCTCAGCTAAGATTAGGCCTGTAATTATATTTCTCAAATAAGTTATCACGCTCAAAATTGTATACAGACCTACTGGCTGATAATACCTACCTATATACACCTCAAACATGCTTCCAACCTTAAAGTAAAATCCATCATTTTACACTCTATCGTGCAATGTTTTGAACTTTCGTCGAAACAAACGAAAAGCGTTAATTAAGTTGTTAGGAGTTACATCCTCAATTATTCATTTCTGAATACAAAATACTGTTTTCGTTTTGTTTCCTTTTGAGTTTTCAGTAATAATTAGAAAGCGGAATAATCACGATTGTGAAAAGAATCGCGTAGTTTTACGTGTCGAATACTAAATTAGGTTAGCTAGCTTTTTGCTAAATTCTATCTGCCGTCAAATTGGATTGACTACTAGGCGTAATTGGTAGATGTAATTTTAAACTTTGATGTTTTGGAACTTTAACACAGTTGTCAAGTTGTCATGTTAATTGAATTTATTAATCCTGTGATCCTACCTTTGTATTTTACCAAAAAATTCGGTGAGTTTTTTTCCAATTAATGGAAACTGCCTAGCAACAAAAATAGTTGTTGAGCATATTATTACTAATTTCTTCAAATAATTTTGATGTTTTAAATATTTGAACTTTCACTTTCGGCCTTAGGCACCGCTATTTTTTTTCCAAACAAACATAAATGTAAACATTAACCGACTTTTTACGGAATAATTGATTCCCTTTTTATTTTTTCAAAGATTTGCGATCGAAACCTGAGTGTTTTGGTGAGTTAATAGTTCTGACAATTATGTTTTTATCAACAGAAGCAAAATCCGGTAAAGCAGTGGGCGTAGATGCTAGTTGGGCGTTAGGAGTAATAGCTGGTATTGCCGGGACTCTGGTGGCAATTGTGGTCATTGCTCTCATTGCTAGGAGAAGACAGCATCCTCCTATGCAGTATGAAGGTAAGAGAATCTCGTACATTCTGTTACTTGATGAGTTGAAAAACCCTATTTATTTCATAGATTTGATATGAGTCTATTAAAAATGTGGAATGATATTTCGAGGCTATTATTCTATGCAATACTTGAGATTTGATTGGAATCGTTTGATATGGGTACATCATCATCATCATCATTCTCTTGCCCTTATCCCAATTTTTTTGGGTACGTGGATGACCATAAACTATTGTTTTAACAGCACAAAAAAATGGAAACTAAGTGGGAAAATAATATGAATACAACAGTAATTTGTTAACTCACTACGTTCGTTGCGTTGAGTTATACGAAACTTATACGAAAAAGAAAAATCTTATAATTCTAACATTTCTCTGTAAATAGTAGCCTACATTTCACCATGTAACACAAATCGTAACCAACGAAATATCACGGAAAGAGATGAGAGTAAAATATTTAAAGCTTATGCGCTGTAACTCACACAGTGAAAATTGGAATGCAACGAAGCATAAAAAATATTTCACATAAAGTATGATTACTCAAATTGACAAAGGTCGATGAATCATTTCTGTGTACATGATCGTAGCGTGTCGAATTTTGATAGATGCTATGATTCTACCCAAATAACAGTATTTAACCGAGCCATGGCGTGTGCAACGCCTATAACTTAGAATATAAACGACACAAGTTTGAATTTTACTGTGAAATTGTCGCCAGATAGTGCCGAAGTAATTTTCTTTAGCCATTCTCACGTAATGTGACTATAATTTAATACGTAACACCTTAAAATAATACGTTGGGAAACCTTACAATAATTATAACTTGAAAGCATGGAACTATAAATGTACGATTTTTATTTTTAAGTTGGCAACTCTGGTTTATGTTATAGTGACGTGCCTAATGCCTTTTTATTATCGATGTCTTGGATAGGTAATTATTTTGAGGGTAATATAAAAGCAATATAGAGGTTCGTACCTCCGACCACAAATAAATCGAAATTGCTTCGCTGGGCAGGTTTACTGGCGAATAGCGTTGGATTCTGTCGCGTGACTGGAATTTTTGAACGCCTCGGCCGGCCCGGCTGTGGGCTTCACTGCATTTGAAATGTGATTTATGTCCTTTTGCATTTGGAATGAAATTGCAGATGTTCCGTCTGTCGATGGACGCCGAAGGCGACATCTTTATTAAGTTTCAATATTATTAAATAAATTGCCTTTTAGACGTTTTTCTGTTTGCACCACGTAAATGATAAATGATAAATAATGTTTATTTTGCAAGTAGGTTTTTACAAACACTTTTTTTAAAACTAGATGGGGCTGGTGTTTCATACCTGACTACTCTGAGAAGAAACAGCCGAAACAAACTCAGAGGTCTCTTTTGAAGTCCAAACATAATCTTGCTCAATGCACATGAGGGCTATGCAGATTAGTGTCTGAGATGGTCTTTTGAAGAAAGAACCATACAGATTTGAGTGGACCTGTCCAGTCAGTGCAAGCATTTGTCAGTTAACGTGTTGCTCGACTTATAACCCAAGGAGCTCAACGAATTATACTTTTACGTGATTTTGCAAATTCTCTATTTTGTTAAATTGAGGATGGAATTATGACATTAGTGGGGGACGTTTAATGGGTGAAATAAAAAAGCCTGAAACATTTTTGAAAATCTGGGTTCTACTCTTTCGGACAGCTTGCTTTCACTAGCATACCTTACATAAATATACGTGTTCCCAATTTAACACACATCAAACCGTAGTGAATGCGTGTGGTACCAATAAATAGGGGTTTTTTCCCCGTACTCGAGACTAATTATATTGATAGTCCTGAATAGCCGGGTTGCACACTTAGATCTGTTCAAAACGTACTGAAACCCAGCCAGAATTGATTAAAGTTAACGATAGTAAGCCTGGCCTACTTGAAGAAAAGGCTAATCCTCTTAATAAATCAGATTAACTATCGAAGTTTGTTAAAGATCGTGTAGAAATAACTTTGTCTGAACAAAAAGTCGATAAGCTGAACGTAAGGATAGCTATAACATCGAAGACAACAATCCATGTGTTACCTTATGTAATACAAAACATACTATCCGATGCTTCAACAGAATATCCTATCATCCCAAAATTGAAACGTCGACAGCCACTTCGGAGCATAAACTCAGCATATCCCCTTTACAAACACGCGTAGAATGGCAACCTTGACTAAAGCAACATCAGAGCAGCAACGTGTTATGTGAACAAATATTCTAACCACTCCGTCAACAGCCGAGCAGTGACGAACGGTGACGAACCGACGGCTCCAAGATGGTTAGAATGTCATGCAACCACTTCGTTCGTCCCGTTAGTAATAATATTAATGGAGACAAACATGAGACAAGGAAGGTTTGACGGTAAATAACAGTGACGTGAGGCGTAATGTAATTTTCATAACGTGAATCTTGGTGACGTGTTTGGTTTTGAATTTTCTGTTCGGATGAGGGAAATAGGGTAGATGTTTGACTAGCAGTTTCCTGGAGACTTTTTCATGTTTTTCAGTGTTGCTATTTCAAAATTCTCTTTGAACGAGTACAAACTCATGAGTTTTTTTTGTAAATATCTTAGGTACTTACCTTTAGACTTTTGCAAGTGAGATTACGATTACCTACTAATATTCGACAGTAAATTTGTCACTACAGACATATATTCGTACCTAGTAATTGATTACACGATGACAGTGGGGTTTAGAAACGGTCCCTAGAGTCCACTATAATAATTCAATAACTTATTGAATAGAGACCAGTAGCTCTAACCACTAGAACTCTAACCTCTAGTATAATTTCTAGGAAGGTGCTCATTTATAAATAAATCATTCTCAGAAAACTGTTTCACTGACAGAAATAGCAATCTCAATATCACAAAACACCAAGGTACAGTCACGAACATAATCGCCTTTTAATTTCAATCAATACTTTATGAGAAAATAGCTTTTGAAGTTTGCTAAGTGTATACATATTTATGCCCGTACCAACTTATTAGCATTCGATTTCCACAACCTACTTTTACAATAATCAGAATGATTTATTCTTTTCCTTGCTTTTGGCCATTAAGATTTAGTAGAAAAAGCTGCTATTGTTGGAATTCGCGAGCATGAAAAGTTATGTACCAAAAACTTTGCAAGCAACAAACGTTTTCACAGAAATAATAGCCTTTTAGAAATATGGTGCAATAAAAACATTTACCTATATCGAGAAAAACATTCGTTGTGCCAGCCCAGTGCCAGGTGAATTTAGGACCTGAATAGTGAATGTCGTGTCAGACAATCATATCGTTATATCGACACTGAAATCATCGATATCGATTTAACTTTTTGGTTCACTACACTATATTAAAAAGAGACCAAATTTAGATACAGACCTAAGTTACTGAACTTTATCAAGGTCATTTTACTAGTAAAAATATTAGGCATCGTAAAGACCAGTCACATGCTAACCCTAAGTAATCTTCCTTACTTTACTCCGAATGGGTTGAATTCTCGAGTGCTTTCAATTCGTGCCCGTCAAAAGATTCAGTTCAGCTTTGAGTTGATGGACTCGTGTAATCTATCCTAGATGCACTCCGGAACGTACTACCCGTTTGACCCTATCTTACCTCACTCCCCGTACTCAAAACGTCACAAAAGACGGTGTAAAGTAAACCCCTAACACAACAAAGTCTTCACACCATAAAGAATGATGGATGTACACGTCAAATTTAATATTTTAAAACCAATTTCACGTTCATAGTTCACCTTTGGACGTGCGATGTATACTGTGTAATTTATTTTACTTTATTTTTAGCTCCTATGCAGACGGTGAAGGCATACAAAGGCGCTATACAAAGCACCAACCATTCCCCGGTTCAGCCTGACGATAAAAATCCTGATGTGGTGCCTCTGGGTAAAGGTAATATAGGTAGATCGATTTTTATTTATCACACAATGTTTTGTTCCCTTTATTTGCTCGGTGCAAGTCTTTGCTTGGCATGTTACTAAACAAATAAACGCAGTCACTGTTCAGAAATATTGTTACATTGTTTATTTTGTCTTTTTACCGCTATTTATTTTGAAGTGTTGTTGTACAATAGCTTTAAGTCCTCGTCCAAAATAAAAGTTTTAATGTAATTTTTAAGTTAAGATTGATCGCTGACCACTTTAACCGAATAAATTATTTCTTTTCTTAATTTTTCTTGCTATGTTACTTATTTTATTGAATTTGAAAACTTTGGTAATTTGGTGATCAATCACTTTTCTTGAATGATTTTTGGATAAATTCTGAGACACGTGACAACCGCCAACCTTCACTCTCCGCGTGGTGGACTGGTCAATACGTTGTCCCACTCCCTCGCACAAAGAATATGCCTGTGTCATAGGCTGATTATGCTTATGCTAATAATTTTATTCGTTCGGTAGATTTCAACAGTGCGCGGGACTTAGAGAGGCCCCCGGAGCCGCCACCTTATGGGGCTGTCATGTCTCCTCCTGTGGGGTCTTCGAGGAGTTCTAACAGTCTCCATCATCATGACGTGAGGCCTGTCACACCGCATACACCGATCACTCCTGCGTCTGATGGTCATGTAAGTATATAATTATAGATTTTGATACCTGTATGCGTCTAAGGATTAAAAAAACAGACTAAATGCGAATCTAAACGGCGGTGAAGACCTCTCAGTGTCAATTTTACACCGAGTAAGACAATGAACGCCATTTAAATGTGCTATAAATGATTTTTTGAAAATTAGCTGATTTTACTTCACCTTTTGATATGTTCGAGTTAATATCGCTGAACAGTGAATTTATCGAAACATCGTCAACTGATAGAGTGGGATAGATGATTCCTGAAACAGATTTGAATGTAGTCGAATTGCAACGTTTATGTGATTAAACTAGTCAAATCGGATCATAGACCCACGAGTCAGTGCATTTGAGCGTTGGAAGTTAATCAATATTTGATTGAGAGCAATTTATAAGTTGTTCTATATCTAATCTTTTAGGAATAGCACTCTTTATTTTCTAATTTTGATAATCTAGCTTTGATCATAATTATCAACCTAACTTTGAGAGTTCAGTACCCAGATTAGTGGTTTATTTTTACCACAGATTGATTACCTATGCAATGAATATGTTTTTATCGAAAATCCAGTTAAGTAATTAAGTTGGCTCAACGCTAAGTTCATATTATTAACTGCGTCATTTTAAAATAATTTAAGGTGAAGTGTTCTATACTATAGTACGTCATTGGCTACATAAAGTGCCTTTCCTTCGTCGCGAAGTTTAGGTGGTAATTAACTGATGTGGTCTCTTTGAAACGCTCACTGAGCGTCATAAAATATTCTATGAAGTTTGCGCTGACACCAGACGTTACCTAGGTATAGCGTAACCTAGGCATAACGTAACCTAGGTATAGCTTGGTTTAACACACGATTGTGTGTCAAGCCAAGTTCGAAAAAAAGAAATGGAAACGCACCAACCGTGTTTTATAAAGTAGATTACCTCTGTCTTGACGCGAGGCGTAGGTACTATCGAGGACACTCCCGCCTGACCACCAATAAGCTCATTTTTGCTTGCACTCGCAACATAAAAACGCTCTCTAACCCCGCCCCGTTCACTTTGTGTTGAAAAAATGAATGAAAAGATACCGAATCAGCCGAGCGCACTGACGACGAGAGAAATTGTTATTTTGCGCGCCAAAGTTGACACTTTCCTAATAGGCCCAAACTTTAAGGGGGCGTGGCTCGGCGCCTCCGCATGATTTAAGCGAATTTTTTTTTAAATGGTCAGGCGGTAAAGACCCCCATAGTACACTGCCGAAGGCATGATTTTAAGATGTATACAGCCGATGATGTTTATACTAAACTTAACCCAAATTTTCATTGTGTTTTCTAAGCTGATGTTACTATTCTTTTTATCCCAGAGCATCGGAACACTAGCAGATGATCGTCGAAGCGTGACGAGTGGGACTTTTTCTAGGCGGAGAGAAGTAGTCACAACCAGAACACCGTTACTAGCAAATGCGAGAGAAAGTTGTGTGTAGTCTGAAACTACTATTAGTAAGAATTTGGGCCAAAGGGATCATGTTACACGTTTATTTTTTACTATCTAGGATTAGGTCTGTGATACGGCTTAACGCGTATTTTGAGTAGTGGGTATTAATTTTCGTAAATGATTTTAGTGTGCTTCATATTATTTGGTTATTAAATATTTAGCCAAGTTTATTTTTCAAGAGGTATAAAAACTTATTTGTCTTTTTATATTGTTTCAAATCTTTTTAAAGATATAATGATTGATATTTTTGTAAATATACATCGAAGTAAATTATGAAAGACTGTTAAAACATAATCCCTTTGACGCAAACACGAATGTAAATTAGGTAAAATGTTTGTTTTATAGTTAAATATTCACTTTCAAAAAGAGATATATCAATCTAAGTAAATATAAGTGTAATTAATGTTCTGGAAACTGGCACTATTATGTAATAGGCTATACATACTAATGATCTGACGGTATACATTATAAATTATGTACATATACATAACTAGGGGTGTGTTTTATTCCTTTGTAATACTTAAGCTACGTCTCAAAGTTCCGTCTTTTATTATTTGCGACAAAAAGGGTAGTCTTTCATCAAAGTAACATTACAGAATTTCTAGAAGTCTTCACGGTATTCTTATAGCTTTTTCACCATTTTTTTGTCTTAAATGTCATTAACTACTTTCTAAAGGTAGAGCTACATATCAAATTAAGTGTATATTTTAAATAAAGTGTTCAGGGAATAATGTCAATCTCCTTATTGTCTAACACCCACATAAAACGAGATTATCCTTTGGGAACTTACCGTTTTGTTCATAGTGGGAGGCGCGTAGGACGTAACGCTATTCAAAATCATGAGGTCAATGTCCCGTACTCACTCATTGGAGACAAACTCAACAATCTGTTGCGCAATATGTTTCTCACAGCCCCAAAAACTTGTTGTAAAACTTTTGTTTAATGGTATGTAACAAAATGCTAGTCTAATGTTTGCAGGACAACTGTAGCCACAGCTGAACATAAATGCCTGGGTATCTTCGATTCTCTAGTCGGACAACGTGTTATCGAGTTTTTCCATCAGGAATCTTTCATTAGCAGCCGAGTCTGAATTTGTGCCCAATTGACTTAAATAAACACGTTTCTACTACATGTGACTTAAATGAAAAGTTAGAATGTAAGTGTTTTATAAATACAGCTCTGCCTCAACCTATGGAGAAGCAGGTGTGGTGTTTTTTTTATATATTTGAGTGGTATGTTACCAAAAACTATGTAACAGACAATGTTGCCAGTGACGTTTCCCGCAAAACACAAACATGTTGCCAAACAATGTTGTACAACTTTGCAACTAACACTGACAACATTATTTTGTATTTAATTTGTTACGTTTTGATTCTATTTAATTTAATTTTAGTTGATGGAGTCTGATTTTATTTTATTTTATTGTAATGATGTTTTTATCTTTTATTAATATTTATTTGGCAATGGCTGATAATTACCTGAAATAAATTAATTTTATTTATTATTTATTTATTAATAAGTATAATATTAACTGTCATGACATTTTGCTCCTAAGACGATAGCCAGATCAGCCAACTGTATTAAAGCCGAAGCAGCAAGCAAACCGATCGTCATTAATTTATTGGGCACTGTTCCAATTCTGGCTGATCATTCTGCGGAAAGAAATCCTGTTGCAGATTGCGCATCAAAAAAGAATTCAAGGACTGATATAACAATAGTTATATTATTATATTTATTTTAAAAACTAGGCATCGATTGGAACTTTTTTACTTTTACCCGACAAAGAGGAAAGGTCGTAAAGATAATTTAATGATAACATGAAATACAAATTGCTCCGATTTTCGAAAGTCCTTGTGTTTTTTTTGGATAGAAATGCTGCTTCTATTATTTGGTTAAACGTGAAAAATAATAACAATTAACAATTAATCTATTGGCTACGACGACTTAATGATGAACATTTTTTTTAAATTTTTAATAACGTCTTCGTACGAAGGAATAAAACATATCTCGGGTGACTAGACAAGTAAGAAAACTCTATATACCTACCTACATAGTACATGTGTTCATTATTTCCGTTTCCCCTAAAACTAAGTGTCCTTCTTAAAGTATCAGTAGTTTCAATTTTATTTTATTTTACGCCCTAATGTTCCTTAGAGTCCATGTTTTTTGTTAGACAGATATTAGAAAATGTAATATTATTGTAAGTATAAAAAAGTTAGATTTGTTTTTTAGCATATAACTGTTATTTTTTAAATAAACTCTAATAAAATATTTTCTTCTGTGATTAATAAACGACTGTTTTTGTTATAAGTATAATTTATAAATATTTTTATTAGGCATTTTTATAAATCGAAGATTTTGTAAATTAAAAGTTTCAAATTGTAAATATATTTATACTTTCTGAAACTGGCTCAATAATGTTATTATAAAAATATCATTATAATGTTTTAAATGTTACTGGACAGGTAATTGTTTATGAATATGAGGTTTGTGTTTATTTGTATGGAAAACCCCTGTTAATGGATTTAAAATAGTTTGAATGGAAAGTAGACGATAAATTTAAAACACGATATTGTTACGTTTTTCATTATTTTGTAAAAGCTTTTAGGTGAATTGGGCAATCGTCGATAGATTTTGAGGAAATACATTTGGGAAAACAGCTGCATGAATACGTTTGGCTATAAATCCAAAATTAAAATAAAACCTTTACTTGTTTTACTTATAAATCTATTAAAAAACAATTATATAACAAAAAACTTCTACGCTGATCCTACGTAACATGCCTAACCCACATACACTTAGCAATGAACTTTAATGTGTATATTTAAAACGTCAAGACAACTTGATATTTTAAAGAAAGATAAAAATAGTAAAATTGCCATAATGCTCAAGAACGTAGAATCCAAGTAAATATACCCAACTTATGGGCTATTCGGCCTTCTTAAGGATCTTAACCATATTATTTTCTTACGGAAGTTATTACGCCGCTGTAAATGTCACTAACACGATACAGAATGTAAATATGTAGGGACAGACATATATTATATCAAGAAATATTTCCTCGTGTCTGCGTGTCCACTCAAAGTTTACTCTTTTAACTTATGTTAAAATATTTACAGTTATACAATCTTTTAAAAATTTAATGTGTTAACGATGACGGTGTTTGCACTCTTAGTTTTATTTATGTAACTTATATTTAGTTATTTAATAACATCGAATTTACGTACCTACCTACGTACGTATTTATACGAGATTTTTAAATTATAAAAACCATAATGGCTAAAATGCAAAAAAGTTTTGTATCTTCATTTTATTTTATTTTATATATTAAATTTCTCCTACATTACAAAATGAAAATTGTATTGTTTAATTTGCAAATCATGAAATATCTTTTCCTTCAAGTATATATACATCGCAACATGAAAGTAGCTATTAAGTAAATAATTATAATTGAATTTGAATTTCTATAAATTAAATTAAATAAAAATGAATACACTGTGATGCTATAAAATTTATAACTCTCTAAATTATGAATTACATTCATAATAAATAAATAAGTGTAAATAATATTAATAATATGAAAGTGTTGTCGGTTCTAGGGTATTATGAAAATGACCCTAGGGAAATAATTTAGAAATTTTGTGTATTGTAAATAGTATTAACTTATATGTGAAGGAATATAATTATAAATAAAAACAATTGAATGTTAATCAAATCCGCTAGTTTATTTGCAATATTATTCTTTTGTAAAGTCGAAAGGTCGTTTCCACTTTGAAATTACTATTATTATTTATTTTGATTTTTGATAAAAAATATTATTACTATGTTCAGTGCAATCAGAGACAAAGTCAACATAAGAAATTTATATTTGGATAACTTAGTAACATGTAAAGTTTTCATAATAAATACAACAGAATTTAAATAAAACGAATTATTAAGCTAGTACGGTTTCGTCTGCAGTAAAAAATACTGAAGTCTACAGATATTTTGTTTCTGATTGTACCAAAATATTATTGACATGCGTTGAAATATCAAAAATAATTTATAATATTTGAAGAGTCCACAATATTTAATCAAACTTTAGTGATTTCGATGAAAAATATCAGGTAACAGCAATATGAACTGACTACTTACGAATATTAAATGCAAACCAGATATTTCATAAAGGTTATTACGTGGTGGGTTATTACAGCAATATTAAACGAGAACTTGAAAACGTTACTTGCAGGAAACAATGACAATTTTCAACAATTTAAAAGTAACATTAAACTGAAAGTAAAATGTGTCCACATATCAAATAAAAGTTTCATATTAAAAACTGTAATAGCTTTTTCGTTTCCTGACGACATAATGTGGTTACGAGGACATCACTTACAGGCTTGCGATATAAAGTGCATTCTACTTACATAATGTGTAGGTAGAAGCTTCGCTTGAATACATTTTCCCTCGTTTTATTCGAGTAATATAATCTACGGCTATCATAAGGCCCAACATTGATACAAAATTTTGTGGACTATTAAAAACGACATGTTATATGTTTCTATATTGTATACTAAATATTTTAAAATGTATATTTGTTTACACATTTCCCTACAAAATATTTAGGTTTGTATAAATGCGTTTATTTCGGTGATTTTTCAAAGACTTCTTGACATATCGTAATTATTAAGATATGTGTAATAAATACTTCTTGGAATAAATTTGCTTATCGGCAAATCATTTTATTGTTTTATTAACTGTTTGCACCTTTTCAGGAAAAAATAATTGGTGCCTCATTACAAACAATAACAATAATAAATAAATAAATAATAAATAAATATCGCTGGACATTACACACAGCGCCGTCTAGTCCCACACTAAGCAACGAGATATACTACATAGATACTTTTTTGTTTGTAAATACATACTTATTATACATATAAACATCCATGACTCGGAAACAAATGTCCATGTTCATCACACAAACATTTGCTCCGACCGGGATTCGAACCCGGGACCCTAAGAACGTAAGGCAGCCTCACTACCGCTGCACTATTCGGGTCGTCAAAACAAATAATGCATTCAGGATGCTGTTGGGGCTGCCACGCTTCTGTAGTGCCTCAGGGATGTTCGCGGACGCCCACACTGACAGCTTCGCTGCAATCAGACGCAAGCGAGCAGCGTCCTTGTTGCACAGGGTGCGTCCCAGTTCTAATAGTCTACTGAATGTCATTGCCAACAAACTGCTTTGCCCTTTCATCTGGTATTTAAGTCAGCTTCATGCTTCCGTAAATATTGTTAATGTCTACTAACATAGTTAAGTTTTTATGTTACTAATATCATTTGTATTCACTTAACTTATAATTATGGAATTTAATTCTGAAATAAAGAGATTATTATTATTGGTTGCCAGGTCGGGAAAAGTGTAAGTGGGTGTTTTCAAAAGACATTTCTCAGTAGCACCCACAGTTCACCGCCTTTTCATTGGGACTTTATCATAACGGGTGAAATGTGTGTGATACTCTTGGATACACTCTGTTTTATACAGGCGTGATGTTATATTTAATTGGTAAGTTACCAACGGTTACCACGTATTTGGTACCTCCCCCCCCACAAACATCACCATCCATCATCATCATCCATCATCGTCTCTCATCCACCATCATAAATCATCTTTCATCTCTGCTTCCGGTAAAAATGAAAATGACACCTTTCGAAGTGTGAAGTAATTGTTTGCTTTCACGGAAAGCCCTTTGAGTTTCATGTTGCACTCACACTTCATATGCACCTTATGTCCTTGGTGAGTGACGAGTGCCATGGGGTGTAATGCGCTGGAATCTATGTTTGGGCGCTAGCTCCAGCGCGTGGTGTTAACGAAACGTGAATCTTAAATCATTATCACAATCGTCCACCGTTTTTGTCTCATCCCAAACGATTTTCTCCAGTCTTTAAATCCACTTCATTATCATGATTAGGCATTTTTTAAGCCAATCTCCACGTTCCCACTTTCTTAGTTCAATCGATTACACATTGAGTGTCAAGAAAGATTCAGAAATATGTAACAGGTACGAGTACTATAGTTGTTTTCTTGAATTTAATGTTAACTTCTTGTAGAGGGTTTTTCGCAATGATATTATAAAGAAGATACGCCATGTTCATTCTCTCACTGTTGTTCTCTCATTGTTTTCACTGAATGGCGTTCAGATATGTTGCGAGTAGGTTAAAACTACGACAGCGATAGATAATACGGAACGTATAAGATAGAAAGAGATAGCTAGCTATCAAAGTGCAACAATTGTATCACTTTGTCCTCAACAATTTGTGCGTGCTAGTGCGATATCTACCTCTTTTTAATATACAGGGTGGAATTTTGTAATGCCACCTGGAGGGAAAGTACTCTTAATACTGCAGATAGAAAATTTTACTCAAAGGAAACATTCCTTTATTTTTGAATAGAAAGCAAACTGCATTCAAAGATTTTGAAAATTCTCGTGCCACTCTCGGGAATCGAACCGCCTAAATTCCAAAAAAATAACACCCTGTATTTTTATGGCACCAATCGATAGGGTCAATCATAAAGATCAAATCCCTCTAACAAACATGATAAATTAAATGAAAAGAAAACCATAAAATATAAACTTACACTTTTACTCAAAGGTCCATCCTCCAATTACTTATGTTAGAACCTAATAAACAATTATCTTTTGACGACATTTATTGATTAAAATGACGAAGAACTATTTAGATAGGAAGATTGCAATTTTCTCAAACAAATACTTGCAAATTGCAATCTTTTTTCTTCATTTGTAAATATCCTTCCTTTGAATAAAAGTGCTTTAACGTATTGAATTTATCCCAATGAATTAATAACTTTAGATTTCATGGTTTTCCTTTCATTTAATTTATAATATTTGTTAGAGAGATTTGATCCTTATGATTGACCCTATCGATTGGTGCCATATAAGTACAGAATGTTATTTTTTTGGAATTTAGTCGGTTCGATTCCCGAGTGTGGCACGCGAATTTTCAAAATCTTTGAATGCAGATTATTTTCTTTAAAAAAATAAAGGAATGTTTCCTTTGAGTAAAATTTTCTATCTGCAGTATTAAGAGTACTTTCCCTCCAGGTGGAATTACAAAATTCCACCCTGTATAATATCATTGGTTTTTCGTGAATGCAATCAAAGACGCAAAACTCGTACACATGAGCGCAGCCATCAAACGGTCACATTGACGAATACAAAAGTCATTCTCCATTTAAGAATAGAATCAAAACCACAAATCAAACAATTACTGCACAAAAAGGTCAACATTCAACAAATAGCAATATAAAATCGGTGTTGTACGCTACACTGTCACACTTGCAGGGAAACGTGAAAAGAGTTTAAATCTTGACAGCAGAATTTTCATAAGCTGTTTTTGATGATATATCAGAGACTTATAAAATAAAGACTTTAATGTCTGATATTATGGTAGTTTCTAAAAAAGTAGTTTAAAAAAAGGTAGTTTCTAAATAGCTACTAGATGGTAAGTCACCACCACCGTACTCTACGAACATTTGCAATATCGGAAGCATCTCAAGACATTCTTTTTGTCACAAGTTAAGCCCGATTTCCACAAAGGCGTAGATGGAGCGGAGAAGAGTCTCTTCATCACAGGAGAGATGACAATCGCGTCGTGGATTTCATAGAATATATTAGTTCGATTTTCGCACGTCTATCGTCACGTATTTTTCATTCAGGGACTGGGTAGTCAACATGACAAAATGTTAAACGGTTGGAATGTGCAGGGATGCAAATGTCTATACGGACCGGCTAGGCTGTCGATTTCTTCCGTTTTGCATGTGCCAACTTTGGCGGGAACCGGGCTGAAATGTAAAAATCATCAATAGAATTACAAAACAATATCTTAACCCTCAATTAGTCGCGTGGGGTCCATTGAAATAGTGTAAGTATTTTGGCCTGACTAGCTAAGGGTTAAAGTACTTGTAATATACCTCCAAGCAATATCTGAGTAACGTAAATAGCCCAGTTGCTCCATCCAAGCCGGTCAACTGAGGTCGTTTAGCGGATCGTTTGATTTGTTCGAAGCTGTCAAGTGCGGTTAGGACGGACTGCAAGCCGGCACTACGGCAACACGACACTACGGCATTCTGGCACTACGGCACTCTGGTACTACGGCACTCGGGCAGTTATGCACTCGACGACAACGCTTCAAGCCGTCCCATTAATCTTGCTTTAAATGACTCATTGGCTACGAATGTACTAAAGTGTACTACTGTTTCTGGTTGAGCGTCGGTTGTGAACTAAGTAAGATGTGTTTGTGTACTGAGCGGTGATTATTCTGAATTTTGAACTTAATTGATCTGGAATTTGAACTTGGTTTAAGGGGACTACAGGAGCTAAACACGAGTTTTATAATGCAAAAAATCATAAATGATTAACTGCAATAAACAAAAGCAGAAATATATAATATTCTTCAGGGTATATGCTAGTACGATAGTGTTTGAAAACATAATACAACTAATTTTACTCGATAAAAAAATCACGAACTTATTTCTAAAGATTTCTTTTAACAAGTCGGTGAAGGTCGTTTTTCAAGGGATCCTATACTAAAATATACTTTTGGTTTGATATATTTTAAATTTTTGCGAAAACTAACCCTGTATACTGTAAATAAACAAGAGGCTTATTTATTCAATGTGCCTTTTTCTTTTTGACATTTGACAGTTACAAATAAAATGGGTGAGACGAATTCAGCCAAAAAGTTTATCTTGGTTTTAATAGTTCAAAATAAAAATTGATTCGATAGGAACAAAAAGGAAAGAAACTATATTAAAACATATATCGCATCAACTAGTTGATTCGATAGGAACATATGCCTGAATCGACTTCCACTTTGATCAACTAGTTGATTCGTTCAGTTGATCGGAGTGGAAAACGCGGTAAAAACCATACTAAAATACATGTGATCATTCTGAGTTTTTGGCAAATAATTCTACAAGCAACATATTAGCATTATAGTGTTTTATTTTTTTAGTCCAATCAAAAGATTTTTTATAAATCGCAAAAAACTACTTATTTCGCACTATTCGGCCCGCAGTGACTGACGTAACAACCACTGTGTAGTGCAAGCTGATTAGAACTTTTCTCTAATAGTATTTCGAACGAAGTTTGAACCACCACAAATAGAGTTGCTAATTTAGCTCCTGTAGTCGCCTTATGCATCGGAACTTCACTAATAAAACGTGGACTGTAGTAAGGGTGCGTAAGTGTGACTTCTTCGTTGGTCGTCTAGTCGTCGCAAGCTCGTCTGCTGAGCATGAAGTCCGTGGTTCGATTCCCAGGTCGGGCAAAGTGTTATTAGGTTTTTTCATCAGGAAATTTTCAGTAGCAGCAAAGGAGTTTGGATTTGTGCCCATCTAATGGCAATAGGCTCGCCCCTTTTATATGGGATTTAACCCAACAGACGTAATGTACTATTAGGTACACCTCTGCCTTTTCGAGGCGTGATGTTATGTTATTTAGTATGTTTCTCCATATTTTCTCGTTCACCCACTTTACAGAGGTCGACCATATTCAACCTTATCACTAAGGTCATAAGGGAGAAAAGTGAAAGACCGTCAGTGAACTCGGGAGTACATTATTTTCACACATTTTTTATACATTTATTTAGTAAAGCTAACCATTAACACTAAATTAACAAATCCTTTTACTCGGTCTTCTCGCAGAACCACAAATATTCTAACATTATCGTCTTCTATTCATCAGCAAATAATCCAGGGTTACCTCTAATGGCAAATCAAAGAACAACGTACCAATAGCCTTATAGCAATGAAAGTAAATGTCACTTATTGTGGCAATCATGAAAAATTAGAGGCACTAAAAAGGACAGTCATTATGTCATGAGGTAAATACAAAGGAGTGTTTATGCCATCATTTTTCGTAACTTTTAATATCTAACAACGAACTTTTGATAAAGCTTTTTATAAACTCTTGATCAAAACACAAAACAGACGGGGAAAAAAATGTAATAATTCAAACAAAATGTCTAAATACGCCACATACATAGATAGAAGACGCCCCCAAAGCACTCATAAACACGCAACTTCGTACAAGTTCTATGAGTGGTAATAAAATAAATTCAGCCTAAACAAGGTCATCGTTAAATGGCAGATACATCAGACGTTTGGCGTAATTGTAGGCTATTGAGGAGTCTCACGGAAAGGTAAGCGGATAATGAGAAATTATTGGTTGCGTTAGTTTCAGTGACAGTTACTTGGAAATTGATCAGCTGAATACCGTTTGTCTGACTCTGGCCAAGTTGAGAGATCGCTGTGAATAGGTGGGCATCTCGTAGGTAGCAGTCTTAAGCATTTTTCAACACACTTGCTCATAAAATGCCACTAAATTCACCGCAATTACACCATTAATCACATTATTTATCACATTATTGACACCTGTAATCAAACTGTGACTTTTCATTGCTATTATTCACAAGTGAGTTATAGGGTTTTTTTTATTTTATTGGTTGAGTTGCTTTGTTTTTAAAAAAGTTTCGATACAAAAAAAATCGTATTCAATTGTATTAATAAACTTTTTATCTACTATATAAAATGTTTTTATTTTTTTGTATTATATTTTCTTCACAAGTGTGTTGAAAAACGTCGTATGATACACGTTTGTATTGATGATTACCGTCCTCGGCTCTCTTAAGACCCTCACCTTACGGCTCGGGTTTCAATGGCGCCTCAGCAGTAATTACCAACATTGCGCACTTGTGTAATGTACTATATAACCAGCAGCAGTTTGGGTAATGTTATTGGGGTTTTTTTCCATCAGGAAACTGACAGTTGCAGCCTATAGAAAGTGACGCAAAAAAATCAACAGGAACACAAACATGGCGTTTGTTAGAAGAACGTGATTCCATACAACCGGATAATAAGACTATAGTTGGTGCCAGTTAAAATGAGAATAGGCAGTCATTGCCCTTACCCTAATATCTCTTCGTACGAACCAACCAAACCATGAAACCATGTATTGTTTTTCATCACAAAAAATGTAGAAGACAATTCAAGACTTGAACAGGCTTATTTTTGGTTTTCAAAGTTTAATAAATGTAGGTGGGTCAATGACGGCTGTTCTCATCTTAATATAGTAAACTAGCTGTTGCCCGCGGCTTCGCCCGCGTGCAGTTCGGTAACTGCCCCACTGAATTATACTAAAGGGATAAATAGTGTTCTACATGTTAATTTAGGTTATAAACTATCTATGTGCCAAATTTCATAATCATCACAATTTATTATTATCATCACAATCACCATCACTATCACAACCACCATCATTATCACAATCACCATCACTATCACAACCACCATCATTATCACAATCACAATCACCATCACTATCACAGTCACCATCATTATCACAATCACCATCATAATCACCATCACTATCACAACCACCATCATTAAAACAATCATTATCACAATCATCATCGCAATCACCAACACAATCATCATCACAATCACAATCACCATCACAATCCCCATCACCATCGCTATCACCATCACAATCACCGGCACCGTCACTATCACAATCACCATCACCATCACAATAACCATTAAAATTACTATCACAATCACCATCATCGTTATCACAATCATTATCATCGTAATTACAATCACCATCACAATCACCATCACCATCACAATCACCATCACAATCACCATCGCAATCACCATCAAAATCACCATCACAATCTCGATCACAATCACTATCACAATCACTATCACAATCACTATCACAATCACTATCATCATTTTAACAATCATTATCATCGTAATCACAATCATCATCATCACAATCCCCATCCTCGTCATCACAATCATTATCATCGTAATCTCAATCATTTTCATCTAAATCATAAGCATCATGATCACAGTCGCCATCACTATCACAACCACAATCATTATCACAATCACTATCACTTTCACTATCACTATCACTATCACTATCACAATCACAATCACTATCATTATCACAATCACCATCACTATCACAATCACCATCACAATCACCGTCACATCACCATTACAATCACCATCACAATCATTATCATCGTAATCACAATCATTATTATCGTAATCACAATCATTATCATCGTTATTACAATCACAATCTTCATCACTATCACAATCACAATCACAATCACCATCACTATCACAATCACCATCACAATCACCGTCACATCACCATTACAATCACCATCACAATCATTATTATCGTAATCACAATCATTATAATCGTAATCACAATCATTATCATCGTTATTACAATCACAATCTTCATCACTATCACAATCACAATCACCATCACAATCACTATCACCATCACAATCACTATCACCATCACAATCACCATCACAATCACCATCACAATCACAATCACCATCACAATCATCATCACAATCACTATCATCATTTTAACAATTATTATCATCGTAATCACAACCACTATCACCGTATTCACAATCATCATCATCACAATCTCCATCCTCGTCATCACAATCATCATCATCGTAATCTCAATCATTATCATCTTAATCATAATCATCATGATCACAATCGCCATCATTATCACCACCACAATCATTATCACAATCACCATTACTATCACTATTACAATCGCCATCACTATTACAATCACCATTACTATCACTGTCACAATCACGATCACCATGGCTATCACCATCACAATCACCGTTACTATCACAATCACCATCACCATCACAATCACAATTAAATCACTATCACAATCACCATCATCGTTGTCACAATCATTATCATCGTAATCACAACCATTATCATCTTAATCATAATCATCACAATCAACATCATCATTATAACAATCATCGTCATCGTTATCACAATCATCACAATAACCCTGTATAGAAGTTGAATCCGCTATCTTCTGGATCTCAAAATAAATGCCATTTTCGACATCAGCACCCCTGATAATCTCGGTTTCGACACCCATATTGATTTTTAGACATTTCAACCCCATCGCACCCCAACAGGGAATGATGGTAATTCAGATCCGCCACATTACGTTGTTTTTGTAATACACGCAACCCAATTCAACATACAAACAATACCTATGTTGAATTTCAGGCTTTGTTACCCCATTTCCCCCTTTAGGGGTTGAATTCTGAAAAAACCTGAAACACAATTGTTAACTCATTTATCGATAAGAGTTAAGTTTTGAATGTTCGGATGTTAAGTTTCGAATAAAGTAGTCTAACTAATCTTATTTCCCCATGTAATCTTTGGACCCCCTTTTCAACCCCTTAGGGGATTAATTTTGAAAAATCCTTTCTTAATGCACCCTTAAACCCCATAAAGAACCTATGTGCCAAATTTGGAATCTCCAGACTCAGTGGTTTGGGCTGTGCATTGATTTTTATACTTTGCCACCCCATTTTCCCCTCTTAGGGGTTGAATTCTGAAAAAACCTTAAACCCATTTCTACTCATTTATCAATAGGAGCACTTCTGTGAAGTTTCGAATAAAATAGTTAAACTAATCTTGTTTCCCCATACAAACTTTGGAGCCCCGTTTAACCCCCCTAGGGGATGAATTTTGCAAAATCCTTTCTTAGTGCACCCCTAAACCACATAAGTAACCAATGTGCCAAATTTGGAATCTCTAGACTCAGCGGTTTGGGCTGTGCATTGATTTTTAGACTTTGCCACCCCTTTTCCCCCTCTTAGGGGTTGAATTCTGAAAAATCCTGAAACCCGTTTCTACTCATTTATCAATAGGAGCACTCCTGTAAAGTTTCGAATAAAATAGACTAACTAATCTTGTTTCCCCATACAAACTTTGGAGCCCCGTTTAACCCCCTTAGGGGGTGAATTTTGAAAAATCCTTTCTTAGTGCACCCCTAGACCACATAAGGAACCTAGTTTGCCAAATTTGGAATCTGTAGACCCAGCGGTTTGGGCTGTGCGTTGATAGATGAGTCAGTCAGTCAGTCAGTCAGTCAGTCAGTTTCTTCTTTTATATATTTAGATAACTCTACTAACGACATGTGCATGGCTATACATACTGCACACCTATCTACTCTCGTGAAAAAAAAAACATCATAGAATACTTTTAATCCCGCGGGATAATATTCGACGTCGACGTAGGCGAAGCCGCAGAAAAAAGTTAGATACAAACAAATGAAGCAATTCGATGCGTTTTATAAAAACTTTTGAATCAAGAACACCTGATTGTCCATTCAAATCTAGAACCAACACTCCCAAAGCTAAATTCCAACCGACTTTACCAAAACACCAATGAGAAGACTCAATTACAACTCCACACAATTTCAAACATCGAACACCAAAAATCCTTTCCCATTTAGGTGCTTCAATTTAAAAATTTTGATCGAAGTTGAACTTCTTCCAACGTTGGAGCTATTCGAAGAGATTGCCTACTCCACCTGATTGTGGCTGTGATAAGAATTTTTATTCGAAGTTTGCTTTTGTTTGGAACAAAGATGGCGTGTAAAATGCAGCTACTTCATAGTACAATTTTGCTGTTTATGTCTAGTAAGGGGGTGATCCCACTAGAGATTGTGGCATATGGATCAGTTTTACTACTTTAGTTTTTTATGGTGTGGAAAATATAGTGGGTTTTCTATATTGCTTGTAAGGTCGTGAAAGTGAAAATTGTAGGGCAAATGAAAGTTTCACAAGAACTGTCTACTTATATTTCACGACACTGTACCTGCACTGTACCTATATAACAGCCAGGTATTATTTTTGAGCTAAAAACTGGCAAGATTCTTTGTTTGGTAGACAAAGAATCGATTTAAAAAATATATTTTTCCTTTGAGGGGAACATAAAAATAACAAGACAATCTTTGAAATATTACATAGTTTAAAGCAGAGATCTATCAATTTACTCAACACGTGCTTTGATTTAGAAATGTTCCGAGGCCCTAGCAGGAGCCGCGGTGTAAACGTAACTTAAATACGTCAATTTTATTCGTTTATACAATAAATTATCCTCTAGCATTTTAGTTAAATTATTTGCAACAAGCACGGCCACTATCATCCATGGATACATAATAATAAATGCTTACAACTGTTTTTTTTTTGATCCAACAAATTTAATTTTATATATTTTAGCTTTAAGTATGTAGGTACGTTATTTATAATTTACAAATCTATTAAAATAAACTAAACTTATTTCCTACTCGTCATATTAACTGATTTTTAGAGAAAAAATCGCGCGGTTAATGTTAAAAAAACAACACACCGTCCGTTCGACACTGCGGTACAGCCGTGACTATCTGCGCCCCAAGCGCACCCCAATATCGAGGCGCGTAGGTATAGCTCGCGTTTCGTCCGTTTCTATGAAGATGGAGTACTGTATCATAATATTACCGTGCTTTAACTATAAACTTAGAAAATGGTGTCAAAAAAAAACTATAAAATATTATTTGTGAAACGAGTTTAAATAACTTTAAAATTAATTTACGTTACGTTTACACCACACGCTCGCTCTAAGGCCTCCGGTCTTTTATTTTCTATTTCACATTTTAAATATGACAGGCGCGTAGCCAAACTACGACTTAAGTCACGTCTATTGCTCTTCGCCTAAGAAAGCTTCTTTCCAGTTAGGTTTAGACTTGATTTCGGATATATCAAACAAATCATTTAACGACCGATGCTAAGTGAATTACACACTTAATCAACATGAATAAGGTTCAACCGACCTTCAAAAAATGCTAGGTTGGTAGGTAAAAGTAATTTAGCTAAGTCGGGGGCTTCTTTATATAAAACCAGCCCCTAACAGAGGTGAGTGAAATGCGTAATCTTTGTAACAATGACCACAGCTTAGAAGCAGGATCTTTTTGTTTTTATTTGTTCGTAAAAACAATGGGAGACCGTTAATAATGGTGTTTAGATATGATTACTGGCTTTGTGTTTTTTTTTTTTCAAAAGCTTTAATTTCAGGAGTTTTGTTGTCATTTGGTGGTGGATCATCTGCCTAGCCTTTTCCCAACTATGTTGGGGTCGGCTTCCAGTTTTACCGGATGCAGCTGAATACCAGTATTTTACATGGAGTGACTGCCTATCTGACCTCCACAACCCAGTTAGTACCGGGTAATACGATACTCCCTGGTAAGACTGGTTGTCAGACTTTTTTGGGCCTCTGACTACCTCGAAGACCTTTTTCGAAGATCTACAAATGACAGCCGGGACCAACGGCTTAACGTGCTTTCCAAGGCACAGAGGAAACTCGGTATGTAATGGGCGGTCACCCATCCACAGACCAACCTAGGCAAGCACGGCTTAACCTAACGATCGACCCGAGCGGCTGTTATTATTTAGCCACGAGCTCCTCTGTCATTTGGTGGTGGATGAAGAAAATTAAGTTGTGTTTGGGGAAGGACAAAGTTGACTGCAATCCTTTTTCTATCTAATTCAGCAGTTTTGTTGGTGATGCGACTTTAGGAACAAGGAAGACTAACAAAGAGTGGGAAGCCTTAGGGGAGACCTTTGGGCAGCAGTGGGACTATACAGATTTATTTAAAACTAAATATTCTGGTATTTTATATTAAAGTAAATCGACAACTACCGAAGTTACAATTGAACATAAATTTGTACCTAGTTATTCCGTAAAACTTAGATGCATTATAATTTTGTAAATGACACCCACCATCCTGCCGGGGTTGCGGGACTGTTCGAAAGAGATTCCGTGGCCCCGGAACACAAACGGCGATGAAGGAACATGGATGGGTTTTAGTCAGTAAAAGTCTGACACTACCTCCTGCTCCGCCCAGAGCGGGAGGAGTCATTTGATGATTTCCCATCAGAAAAAAAAAAAAAAAACACCCAATGGATCATCCACATGGCTTCTATCACTGACTTGTTATGTTGTGAGGGAATCTGATACTGCCTAATGGTCGTAATTTAAAATATATTAACAATGTTAAGACTAGAATAAAATATAATTATATAATTTACTCCACACATTCCTCTGCCTAGCCTTTCCAGTCTAACCGGATGCAGCTAAATAATAATATTTTACATGGAATAACTGCCTATCTGACCTCCACAACCCAGTTAGTACTGGGTAATACAATACCCCTTAGTAAGACTGGTTGTCAGACTTTCGAGCCACTGACTACCTGTAACAATTGTCAAAGATCTACAAATGACAGCCGGGACCAAGCTAAACGTGCTTTCCGAAGCACGTAGGAAACTTGGTATGTATTGGGTGGTCACCCATCTACAGACAAACCTAGGCAAGCGCAGTTTAACCTAAGTTATTATTTAGCCACAAGCTCTTCCACTTAACGTATAAAATGGAAAAGAAAAATCTCCTTCATTCAGCGTAGCTCGTAAGGCGAAAACTATCAGCAATTAGCTTCCGATAGCTCGCACGTAAGGTAAATGCACCCGTAACAGTCCATCGTTAAATTGACGGGGCGTATGTATCAATTACCTAAATGAATCTCACGGGTCCACGGCGCGCGATCGACCAATCGGAATCGAGATCGCTATTCAGATGCGGCCAATTATATTTCTGTTCTGAATTGTTGTTTGGACTTTGGCTTTGTTTTTGTTGATATTTTACACACAGTGTTTTGTTTAACGTATGTGTTTTTGGCAATTGTGACAGTACAAGCACTTTTTGAAAACGCTGTTAAAGCATTTTAGGGTGTCTCTATTTTATTTGAGGTTTGTTTTTTTTTTTTTTCAATTTTTTATATTTCAAGAAACAAAAACATAAAGAGGGAGGGGAGATAGATTAAAGAAGAGACTCTTACAAACCGTAAGTCTTATATAATAATATACGAATCCTAAATTGTAAATTTTATTCGTATTACCTAGATAATATTAACAGCTAAGCAAATTGATGTTTCGCATTAAAATTCCATGTTGTTCTAATATTTGTATGCCATTCTATGGCGAAACATGTAAATTCACAACCCTATTTATAAGACCTTAATGTACCATGTTTTTTCACAAATAAAATTATTCTATTCTATTCTATTCTATTCTATTCTATTCTTTGACAAAAATTTGATAGGGGTAAAAATATTAACTCTAATCATACTTGCAGTGAAGTTTACAATTTTTATTTTTTCATTCAAATCAATAAAATTAAATCAAATTCAGTAAAGTTAAACTACTTTTAGACCAGGGCAGGTATGTATTCTTTTCCTGAAATTATTAGGAAATTATTCTTCATTTACAACCCACCTTTAATAAGCCTTAGTCAACACAATATGGCTGCCCTTGAGAGCTACTATGGTTCTCTTATCTGTTTCGAACTTACAGCAATGGATGGTGATATAAGTAGAGATCGGAAGTCAGCTGAGTGGCGCCAACTGCCAAGCCAACTAAAGCAAACGCTTTTGTTTGTTATTTAGCACAATAAGCCGTATGCTTGGTGGGATTGCCCATATTAGGTAGTACAATATAGCACGACTATAAGCTAGAACCACCAATCCGCACTGGGCCAGCGTGGTGGATGGCCTGTGTCCCAGCAGTGGGAACATTAATAGGCTGATGATGATGATGATGATAAGCTAGAAAGGTTAACCAGAAGAATAACCAGACCTCTATATAGGTCTGGTTGTCAGTCAGTATGTCTTAGTTAAGTCTAATGTCTGAGGCAGAACAACTTGCGCCTCCGTAAACCAGAGAATGGGCAGCAGCGTATTCTGTTAGTCTTTCATCACTGCAATATCCAATCCGTCTGCCAAGCGTGGAGATTACGGCAAATTCCTCCCATCATGGGAGAGGCTTATGTCCAGCAGTGGACGTTATGGGCTGTTGTAGTAGTAGTGTAGTATGTCTTAGTTAAAGAGGAGCGAGAAGGAGATTTCGAGCTTCCACTGCTGATAAAATCTATTCATCACCTGCCTAGCCTTTTCCCAACTATGTTGGGGTCGGCTGCCAGTCTAACCGGATGCAGCTGAATAACTGTATTTTACATGGAGCGACTGCCTATCTGGCCTCCACAACCCAGTTAGTACTGGGTAATACGATACCCCTTGGTAAGACTGGTTGTCAGACTTTTTCGGTCACTGACTACCTGTAACGACTGTCAAAAATCTGGAAATGAGAGCCGGGACCAACGGCTTAACGTGCTTTCCGAGGCACGGAGAAAATCCGGTATGTAATGGGTGGTCACCCATCCACAGACCAAACTAGGCAAGCACGGCTTAACCTAAAGATCGACCCGAGCGGCTGTTATTACTTATGAGTTTAAAGGTGGGTATCCATTATGTAAAAATGCTTGCATATACGAATATACTACAAACAGTCCAGAAATTATTTTGTACAACTTTTTGTCTTTTTTGTACAAAAACTGTTGTTTCCATCAAGTTCAAAATAATTTTCCTAGAAAGTCCTTATAAAGTTCTACTTTTCAGATGTTTTTCTAAACTTATGGTTCAAAAGTTAAAGGGGGGGGGACACATTGTTTTTTACTTTTGGAGTGATTATTTCCGAAATTATTGACATTACCAAAAAATGATTTTATGAAACCCCTATTCATTTTTAAATACCTTTCCAACAATATATCACACGTTAGGGTTGAAATTAAAAAAAAATCACTTCCCACTTTACATATAGGGGGGCTACCCTAATAAAACATTTTTTTCCAATTTTTATTACCACTTTGTCGGCGTGATTGATATACATATTGGTACCAAATTTAAGCTTTCTAGTGCTAACGGTCACAGAGATTAAGCGAGGACGGACGGACAGACATGGCGAAGCTATAAGGGTTCCTAGTTGACTACGGAACCCTAAAAATGATCAGAGTTATTACCGATATAATAGAACCAACCCATTACACTACGGGTGTCGTATAAGGCGACTAATGTCTGAGGCAGAACATCTTGTGCCTCCGTAGACCAGAGAATGGGCAGCAGCGTTTTCTGTTAGTCTTTCATCACTACTGCAATCTCCAATCCGCCTGCCAAGCGTGGAGATTACGGCAAATTCCTCCCATCATGAGAGAGCCTTAGTGTCCGGCAGTGGACGTTATGGGCTGTTGTTGTTGTATTACCGATATCTCCGCATTGTAAGTCTTCATGATTCTCTTTGCCCTTATGCCAATTCATATGAAGTTGGCGCAGCATGTAGGTATTTTTCTACCATGTACCTTTCTGTTACTACCTCATGTTCTACCTCATTTCTTGCCATTTCATTCTTTATACAGTCCATCCATCGTTTCTTTGGTCTTCTTCCACTCTTATACCCATCCACATTCATACTCAGAACTTTCCTCACTAAATTTTCCTCATTCCTCCGCTTCTGTAACTAAATAAAATAAAAATCATTATTCATACAAAAACCTTCAAAATTGCTTAAATACCAGGTCGCTTGAATTTCAGTTAGTTAATGCGAACTAATTGCATGGTTTAGGTAGGTACTGAAATTCAACCTGATATCTCAAATTAGTTGTGAAAATATAATTAGGAGTCTTAGGTACCCTTAGTGTTCTAAAGTAGGTTAGTTTATGGCTGGTCTTTTTTCAACTTAAAATTATTTCAGATTAATTCCATCAAAATGAATTTATGAATCATTCCATCAAAATGTAGGTACTTGATTGAGATTAGTACGTTTTGTTTATCCACGGTTCTATTTACTCACAAAAGCTTCAAACAAAAATGATTCGTTCAAACAAACTTTTAATTATTAACGAATCAAACAGTATCTCTACGAAAAAACAGTAATATCCGGTATCCAATAATTAATATTTCGCATACGTTTTATCTCTAAAACGAATAAAAGTGAGCGCTAACTCGATGCGATAGTGAAATACGTTTAGTGCTACTCTTACGTGTAGGGTTAAATTGAAGGGAAAAGCACATCAATTACATATGCACACAGGCCCAGAGGTCGGGGCACGCAACGCTGCCACCCGGACCGTTGGCTAATTCGAGCAAAACTGGTTGAAGCGAGATATTACCGGTCGGAACCGGTTTGCGTCGGTTATTACAAGATCGCGCCGGACGGAGAGACCCCGGGCGTTTTTGCGCTTGAACGACTACCGTTTGAGGAAAGCGGCTGATTGCTTTCGAATTTTGAATTGGATCGTTTCAATCGCTTAGATAAAGAGGGGGGGATTAGCAGGTTTTCGTCTGTTGCTTTATATTTTTGGACCGTTTTATTTGTTCATTTGCATTTTGGTCTTATTATCCTAGATGGCAACGGTGTATTAAAGATTAGACGCTTTTCTAAGAATGACATGGAAAAAAAAGATATGCTAGGCCTTATTCCAATTTTTTTGGAGTTGGCGTACCTTGGAGTGGAGACGGGCGCGAAGCTGACAATCTGTTGATGTCGCCACCTGAAATTTATTAGAAACTAGCTTCTGCCCGCGACTTCGTACGCGGATCCTGTTGCTTATGCCAGCGACAACGGGGTCGTCAAAATCGAAGACCTCAAAACGTCTGATGTGGAATTTTAAGAGCCCGGAGACGGGAATACAACGGGATGCGCGAGACGATTCGAGACGTTCTAGATCTTTCATTTTTGTAAGTCAACAGGAAATGCCCATCAGACTAAACATTTTTATAAGTCAACAGGAAATGCCCATCAGACCAAACAACACTTGCTGAGACGTCATTTCTATGTGTTATGGTGTAGCTGGGCTCTTGGAGTTCCACAACAGGTGTTCCAGATCTTCGATTTTTATAAGTCAACAGAGAGTGCTCATCAGATTGAACAACTTTTGCTAATACTTCATTCCTATATATATGTTATAGTGTAGCTGGGCTCTTGGAGTTCCACATCAGGTGTTCCAGATCTTCAAATTTATTCTCTCAGCAGAAAATCCCCATTACGTGGAACTATTTTTGCTATGGTACCATTTTTGTATATCTTATAGTTCAGCTGGTCTGTTGCGGTTCTACATCAGGTGTTTGTTTCCAAGATAAAAGTCAACAGGAAATGCCCATCAGACCGAACAACTTTTGCTAAGACGTCATTCCTATATGTGTTATGGTGTAGCTGGGCTCTCGGAGTTCCACAACAGATGTTCCAGATCTTCAATTTTTATAAGTCAACAGAGAGTGCTCATCAGATTGAACAACTTTTGCTAAAACGTCATTCCTATATGTATGTAAAGTGTAGCTGGGCTCTTGGAGTTGCACATCAGGTGTTCCAGATCTTCAAATTTATTCTCTCAGCAGAAAATGCCCATCACGTGGAACAATTTTTGCTATGGTACCATTTTTGTATCTCTTATAGTTCAGCTGGTCTGTTGTGGTTCTGCATCAGGTGTTCAAGTTGCCAAGATAAATTATAGCCTATATCTTGCCCAGACTTAATACCTATACAACAACAAAAAAGTCATTCAAATCCGTCTAGTACTTCCGAAGATTAGCGTGTACAAACAAACAGACCCACAGACAAACAGACACACAGACAAACAGACAGATTTTTTTTTTGGATTCGTGCTCTATTACTGTTTCTAAACCAATCAATTATTTCTTTTTTAATATATTCAATGTACAGACACAGTTTTTTTACTGTTTTATTATATGTATAGATATAGATAGATATATATAGATATAGATGACAGCAGAAAAAATCGGGTGGGGCTTTGACAGCGAGTTGTTTTCGGTATTAAAATTCTAAATGAAAACATAACCAAGGTCGTTCTAAAAAATGCAAAATAAAATATATTTACTTCAATTATTATTAGGTACTTACTCATTTATTTTTAAATTTTAGAAAGACCTGAAACATACTTATTCTCTAGTGAGACGTGTTCTGTTGTCACTCAAAGTACCCGCACCGGGACGCATCATGATGCTTGCAACAGCGTCGAAATATCGGGAGCTCATCAACATAAAAAACCACTGATATTATCCCGTAAGTACTTTGAGTGTAGTGAAAAACCGTGAAAGTCTTAAACAGTGTTCTGTTGTGTCCAACATTGCCCATTAAAACCACTTGTTTTGACTATTATAATGATGTGGTGTGTTTAGTAAATGCCTCCACTAATACCACCACTGCTCATAATAAGATTGAACGATAGTTCTTGATAAAGTGTGAGTAATTTTAACAAATATTCAAATTCGACTTCAACAAAACTACTTGTACTTCTTCACAAAACTATCAGATAATTGAAAAGCGTTGGTCTCCAACATTGAAACGATAAATACAATAATTCCATTGATCGTTTTCTACATGGGCATCATGTTACTTCATACAGATCCAGTGAATTCTTCCTCCCTGTCAATTCAGGCTTTTTCACTTACCTTATTGTTGCCGTTGAACAATAGGCTTTTGCTTCTCTCTTGTTTTTGTCTCCTAGTCCATTGTGACAGGGCCTTATCGACGAGCTGCGTGAAAGACTTATTGTGTACCTTTTAATTATTATTTCGTAGGTAAATCATTGTGTTTAGTTTCTGTCTGGCTGTGACGGCACGATAGGTAATTACTGGGGGTCGGTAATTGTATACTCATTAAGGAATGTGTTGGAAAATGATTTTTCATTGTGTGTTATTTTTCCACGTACATAACTTTTGTATATAATTATGTTTTACATCAAATAAATAAATTACTGTTTTTAGGGTGATTTGTTCAGTGATAATAAAATATTTTTTTACACTGGGCGACATTTACATCAATATCCGCGAAATTGACAGTGAGATTATATATAGGAATTCGATAAGTGGTCTTAATAAAAAATTACAGTTATTTGTCATTTTATTGAAGGTCACGGTTACACTTATATATTTATATTAAAATCCAGTTGGTCTAAAAGACCTCCATAAACAACGTTTAAGACTGTGTTGGAAATCGTATTTATGTAAACATTAGCAAAAATCCAATTTCACACAAAATTAATTCGTGGCTTCGTTTCCCCCACGTTTCTCTTTATTTACAAGCGTGGTTTGATTTATTTTTCCTTGTTTATCTTCATGTAAGTAGGAGAAACGTGTCGAAACACAGAGTGAGGAGATTCCTCTGAGTGACAGGAATTTTCCACACCATGTCGAAATAAATACTATCTAAGTCTTTGTTTTTGACAGTGCTATAAGAATCTTGTGGCTGTCGAATGAAGTTGATAGATGGAAACTGTTTATTACCCATTTGTGAAGTTGTACTGTCTTTATATATCGTGTGGTTATTGTCTAACCTATTTTTTTTTTTTATCGGATTGGATATCATCAAATGACTCCTCCCGCTCTGGGCGGAGCAGGAGGGAGTGTCAGTTTTTTACTGACTAAAACCCATCCATGTTCCTTCATAGCCCTTTGTGTTCCGGGGCCACGGTATCTCTTTCGAACAGTCCCGCAACCCCGGCAGGCATCGGCCGTTGCGGACCTCTTCCTATTGCTGACCCTGTTTGAGGCGCGCGTGGAACACGAACGCGCCGTCGACACGGCCTGTCGTCATGAGACGGACGGACGGGCTAGCCCATAGCTCACCGTCCACAGGCCCGCGGTTAGTGTCTAACCTGGAATTAGAGTTTTTATGCCGCCCAAGGTCTCTAACTTGGAGTTACATGCTCTCAGGCATGCTGGTTTCCTCACGATGTTTTCCTTCACAGAAGCAAGTGATAATTATACAATACGCACATGAATCCAAAAAATCAGAGGTTCGTATCTTAGGTTCGGAATTGAGACCTATGAGACTTGGCTGTCGGACGGTAACCACCAAATAAAGTGGTGTAGTTGGTGCCAGTTAAGATGAGAATATTGGTCATTGACCCACCTATTTTTATTAAACTTCTTAACTTTAAAAACCAAAAATAAGCCTGTTCAAGTCTTGAATCGTCATCTATCGAGATCTTCAACATTTTTTGTAATGAAAAACGATACATGGTTTATTTGTTTTGGTTCGTACGAAGAGATATTAGGGACAGGGCAATGACCGCTATTATCATCTTAAATGGCACCGACTACACTGGGCTGCAAAAATTTGTATCATACTTATAATTGAAATAACTTTTAAAATAGGTACAAGAAGATACTTTCGAAACAAAATGGACTCCAAAAAGAGTTTAATTTTGAACATAAAACTACTAAAGGTGATAAAAATCGTTTTTTTTTTCATTTTAAATCTCTAACTTCTATAAAGTTTAGAAAAAATTGAACTTTTAAAAGTGTGATACTTATTTCTGCAGGCCAGTGTATACGTTATAGTAGGCTATTACTATGTATTGTGAAATGTAATGAAAAACTGAAGTGGGAGGTAAATTCAGATTTTACGAAAAAATTGCCATAAAAAAGTTTTTCGAATGAATACTTTATTTTATAAAGGTACCTACCTCACACAATTTTATATAACGATGGTTTTTCAAAAACTGCCTTTCTTCAAGATTTCGAAGGACTTTAACAGTTACGATTGCAATAAATTGAAAACGATCCGTAAGTATTTAGAGCTTAAGACCGATGATAAGAAGATTGATCGACTTCACCATTGTAAAGTATTTTAATGCTTAACTTTATAAGAATTTCAACCTTCGATGTGATCGTTAATAAGTGCCAAGTTAGCCGAAATTTAAAAGTTGTTGAGTTGACTTTCGGAGGTTTCTTTAATGCCACCTATTTTATAGGAGAGCAGCGGTGGCCCAGTGGTGGCGGCCCCGACTTACGAATAGTAAGTCGTGGGTTCGAACCCAAGCAGGCGCATTACTTTGTGTAATTTATTTCATCACCACTGCTCTCAAAATGGTGAAGGAAAACATCGTGAGGAAACCGGCATGTCCTAGAACCAAAAAATTCGAAGACATGTCACATCTACCAACCCGCACTGGGCCCGCGTGGTGTATTATAGCCCATTCCCTCTCATTGAGAGGAGGCCTGTGTCCCAGCAGTGGGACCATTAATAGGCTGATGATGATGATTTTACAGGATACTTTGTTAACCAGCTCGTTGACTGCCTTGTTGGTCGAGTGATTGGAAGCCCGACATCTGAGCATGAGGTCCTGGGTTCGATTCCCGGGTCGGGCAAAGTATTGGGTTTTTCCATCAGGAATTTCTAAGCAGCGGAGTCTGGACTCGTGCCCGGTTGATGGCAATAGGCTCGCCCCCTATTACATGGGACTTAAATACAGGGTGTAAACAACCTCATCACGAAGCCGTCAACCAAGCTTTCTGTACATCAAAATAAGTAACTTTACGCAAAAATTATTGCTGGGAAACGACATTTTTTTTTGGAAGAAAAGTCATGTCTTACAGTAAAACTCAATGTGACGCACTCAAAACATTGCACTGATGGATGGATTGAATAATACGGGGGTCATGGTGGTGTTTATATATATAATAAAACACAAGTAATGTAGGTATTTAAAAAAAAAACTTGTCAATAAGTTGGAACTTTGACTAGGCTTAGACTACGGTATGGTGTAGAACAAAAAAAATTATCACAATCACGAATAGAACAAGTGCCTTTCGGCTTCGTTAAAAGGTTTTTTACACCCTATAGAACTGGCGAAATGTGGGTGTACTAATAGGTACACCTTTGCTTAAACCTTTTGGGATTACAGGCGTGATGCTAGGCATGATGATGATTGTTTGCTTTCCAAAATTGTAATAAAATAAAAACGGCCAACATTCCCGAGGTTTTCACTCTAATGCGACGGTATATGGACGGCCCATTTACTCCTCCCATAACAAAATCTCTTAGCCTACAACCAACAATCCTTATTCAAGATCCTTTATCTGCAACCACTCAGGTATTCGATCCCGATCAAAGCACTCGTTCACAACTAAGCTACTCACAGCGGTTCAAAAAGTCTGTTTGCTGGGGCGCCGTGTAAAGCGTCCGATTGCGTCCAATCACTGGCACGGTCACCCTGATTGAAACGTTTGTTACTGTATTTACCGTGTTTTGTTTTGAACGGTGCACTGTCATTTGTTTTTTTTTTCTGTTACTACTTGTCTACTTATTACATGAGATTTAAAGGCTCATTTCTGGACACGCGGCGCGTTGAGCGGCGCGTCAAGCGGTGCGTCGGGCGGCGCGTTGTGCGGCGCGTTGCGCGTTTTTCCGTTTACGGAGAGGCGGTGTGTGCAGCGGCGGTGTCATCTGTCATATGTTTGTATATGCGCGCGCACTGCCGCGTTGACCGCGGCGGTGCACGCGGCGGGCAATCTTAAGCAAACGCGCGTAAAAATGCCTCTCCGTAAACGCTCTCATACATTGTCATATGTTTGAATTATAAGCGGGCCGCGCCGCACGACGCGCCGCGTCTCCATAAATGAGCCCTTAGTGGTCTAGTGATAGTGACTGCCAAGTCATAGGTTTCAACTCAAGTTCAAACCCAAGATTTAACACCTCTGATTTTTTGGATTCGTGTGCGTATTGTATAACTATTAAGGAAAACACTGTGAGGAAATCAAATCAGCATGTCTGAGAGATATTTCTCGACGGCATGTAATGCCAAGTCAGAGGCCTGTGGGTGGAATAAAAACTCTGACATCAAGTTAGGTTAGGTTACTCACCACACGAAAAATAAGAAGACCTCTGCCTAGCCCATCGGGGATTACAAGCAAGTAAGTTCAAGTTGTGTTATATTAAATCTAAGGGCGATATCGGGAACGTTATCAAACATAAAAGCTACTTCAGGCGTGTTTATAGGCTTACCTATAAAAGTCGTCGCACACTAACTTGAATTAAGCCTGAGGGCTTAATTCAAGAATATGAAATACTTGAAATTAAAGCTTTGTCTTCAAGGACCCACCAAGCAGACCCACCAGTGGGTCTCTGAATAATGATGTGTCTCCCAAGACCTACTGACTGGTAGGACCTATGTGACTATTTAGTTTCATATCCCCTGAAACCCACCAGGAACTTAAATACACGAAAGAAAACAATTACAAATAATCCTTAATGGGTGGCATGGGCACCGGGCCGTAGGCCGACGAAGTAGGCCGTAGGCCGACGAAGTAGGCCGGCGGAGGCCCGGCACTTCGGGGACAGAAGTCAAAGAGTATTATCGAAGCGAGCGCGGGTTTACGAACCCTTATCTTTGACGCTACGTTTTCTGTTTTTACCCACGACGGAACGGAGACGGTGGTATTGCGTTTGAGGTGAGAGGATGTTTTTTTGGTTGTGCAAATACATGTTGCCATTTTTCTCCAAAACTACTACTTTGTAGACAGGAAAATCTCAGAGGATCCACTAGTAGGTCTTGCCGGTCTATCAAAAAAGTATGTTTCAATCGAAGAAAACAGTTCTACTACACAACTACAGGTTTATTAAATCTCAATATATGTTCACCTATTGTGAGTATACATTAGTCAGGGCCTAGCTCTTAATTTAAAAGTCCCTTGAGACACAAACTATTTCCAGACTTTCTCACCGATTCCACCCAAACTCAGCTAGCTGCTAAAACCAATAATCGACCGTTTAATAAGAACGTTTTAACAAACAAATCAGGTTATTACAACCGGCTATTACACTGGGCACACTGGCTTAACTCCACCGTGGAATCATTCCGACAAATGAATGTTGACCATCTGCAGTCTGCACGGTGCAACTGTGTGCGTTTAATACGACAATGGCAAATATTTGCCGGTTGCGATCCGTTCGCGATAATTGCTCAATGTTATTTGAGTAGAATTTCTAATCGATTATTCTGAACTTGGAGGTTATATTTTGTGGGTTTTTGAATTGTGGTATACAATAGAATGTAATTAAGCTATTTGTGGTGAAGATGATGGGTATTTTCATACACTCTCGTGTGTCGTGAAAAAATGGAAAAAGATGTATTTTTTTAAAGTTTCTCAAAAGTGTTTAAAAAAAAAAACAGTAAAACAGTTCTGACCCTTAACTTTAAACACAGCCTTGAACATGTTTTTAAAACTACTCCAAAGCATCTTAAGCAAACATTAATACACGAACACGCACACATCATGCATATACTATAGACCTCACATCCCTGCTCTCACAACATTATTGGCTAAAAATAAGTTCCGTCACCTCTGATGTTGTACTCATGCAAAATTACCGAACGGCATACAAATGAGGCGTTCAGACGATCACAGCATCCCGTCTAATCCAGCATCTTGAATATTCAAGTGGCAATTACGTTAATGGCAGATACCCATAAGGTGGGTTACAAACAGCCGACATTCGGCAGTCGGTGTAAAGTCGGGAACTGCAAGACACACTGCTTTATCCATCAAAGCGAAATTTAAAGAAAAATATGAGCAATTTTTTTTTTTTTCGCAATACAATTTCTATCACAAATGCGAAACGCTGTTTTCGGATATGTTTGAGCAACAGATCGATGTCTTTGCATTTGGATATGTTTGGTCCTAAGACTACCCTTTGCTGCATTTATCCTGGACAATCCCTCAGTCAGTCGTCGTCGTCGCAGACAAAATCTAGTTGAGAAAATTGACATACTTGCCAGTGGCGAAGGGTATGTTTTTGTGAGAGGTAAGCCGGAGTACTTATCTTTAATGTGATTATTATTTGTCTAAGAATACTGACTGTGTCATTTTTCAAAGGGAATCCACTAGGAATGGAGTTCTATGGATCCTTCGCCACTGATACTTGCCCCACTAAGACTCACTTGCACCAGAAATCACTAAACACGTTAAACGCTAAACATATTTTAAACACTGTTCAGTTTCTGGCAGCGACATAATAATTTTAAATATGTCAAGTGAGCCAAATATTGTCGCAAGCACGAAAAGTCTGTCGTGTACATCCGCCCTTTAGCAGCAGTGCATGTTATTTCATACGGAACACCTTTGGATAAGGATTAGTTAGAAACAACGGTTTCGTGTTGAAACGAGAGCTTATTGTAATGTGTTCTGCTTTTAATATTCAGAACGATGGTGGGGAAATGTGTTTGCGATGTGTGGGAATTTTAAATTGTAAGTGTTTTGGGAATCTGTCTTACTGATGGGACACTATACGCAATTGTAAGTGTTTTGGGAATCCGTCTTACTGATGGGACACTACGCAATTGTAAGTATTTTGGGAATCTGTCTTATTGATGGGACAAAACGCAATTGTAAGTGTTTTGGGAATCTTTCTTACTGATGGGACAATACGCAATTGTAAGTGTTTTGGGAATCTGTCTTACTGATAGGACATGGGAATGTTATTCTTGTTCGGTTGTTTAACTTCTCATACTCTTAAGAGAAGTTTACTTTTTTATTTTATTATTATTATTATATTATATTATTTTATAGTTTACTTTTTTATTTTACTTTTATATTATATTTTATTTTACTCTTACCATTGCATCTACATCTGTTTTTGCCTATTTTCTTACCGCAAGATCGCTGGAATAGATTCCATAATCCTTTGAAAATAACATCACTTGTGCGAATTTGTCTTATTTGCTGACAAGCGTTTGAAATCTTTGATTTGATTTGACTTTAAAAAATATATTTTCATAGCTCTGTTATCAGCTCGGTTTGAAAAGTCTAAGCTTAAAACTAAAAGTATTAAAGAAACAAATTAGTTTTCACAGAAAATCCATCTAAAATCCTGTGATTTGTAATTTAAACTCAAACTTATAATATTTATCTCTAAAATTCAGACACAAACTATGTAAGGTGAGAAACTGAAAATAATCGAGTCGAAAGTTTCTATAAACACTTTCGAATCCCTCCACGGCGACAATTAACAAAATCTTCTAGTAATAATATATGCTTAGAAGAAGAATTAGCAAAACATCCAAATTCTGTGCGAATGGCTGCTAAATAAATAATTGTTGAGCGTCTGAAGAACTAAGATAACAAGTCTAAGCGGCAAACTAAGTTAGGGACTTAATTGAAGCAACGCCTCCTTAACTCGGGAATATTAATATTTGTCAAGGATGGAGTCAGAACAAATACATTTTTGACTTAAGGTGATGCCCTCAATGTAGCCAGCGTCCAACTTACTTTTTTTTCAAATCATCTTATAAATACAGTAAGCAGTCAATAGAATTGCAAGAGCTTTTGATGTTTTAAATGATTAAAATTTGGTATTATTTTAACATAATTGCCGCCTATAGTCTCCGCCTATAGTCTCCGCCTATAGTCTCCGCCTATAGTCTCCGCCTATAGTCTCCGCCAGATAAGTAATAATTAAAGGTCATTGCTCTTTCCTTAATTTCTCTGCGTAAGTACCCCAACAATACATTATGGATCGTTTTTTAGGGTTCCGTACCCAAAGGGTAAAAACGGAACCCTATTACTAAGACTTCGCTGTCTGTCCGTCTGTCCGTCTGTCCGTCTGTCTGTCACCAGGCTGTATCTCATGAACCGTGACAGCTAGACAGTTGAAATTTTCACAGATGATGTAATTCTGTTGCCGCTATAACAACAACAAATACTAAATATAGTCAATGGTACGGAACCCTTCGTGTGCGAGTCCGACTCGCACTTGGCCGGTTTTTATTACTAGAAAAAGTCAAGGATCACGATAAAGTTAAGGGACAAGTTTATGTCATTATTTATGTTTATCGGAATTATGTATTTGAATAAATGTATGCGTGTTTCTGAGCTCTATCTGGCGGTAAATTACTCGTATAATCAAAATACAACGTAAAGCTGAAATATTACTGGTATTCAACTGCATGCGGACTGGAAACCGATCTAAACACAGCTGGGAAAAGACTAGGCTAGGCAGATGATAATACAACGTACAATAGTGTTTCGAAAATCGTTAAAAGTTTTAAATGTCGCCAGCTAAATTGACGAACACCCCTTAACAACGTTCCGTTCCACGCTCAACGTCTAAAGTACAAAACTTAGTAAGTTCGTTACGACTTCATTAGAACTCTATCAAAATTCAAATTAAAGAAACACTCGACGTTTTATTGGCGCCGAAAGTAACCCAAATTGTTATTGCCTATTTTGCTTACTGCTTAGTTCGCGAGCTCCGGATTAGGGATGTCATTGACCTTGGTAGCTTAGGATTTTAAGTTGATGTAAGATTCACACAAAGAACACTCTTGGTGAATCATATTCATTATGAGAGCAGTGGTGGCACAGTGGTAATAGCCCCGAGTTACGAGTCATGAGTTCGAACCCAGGCAGGCATTAGTTTTAAATATGCAATTTATTTCATCACGACTACTCTAAAAACGGTGAAGAAAAACACCGTGAGGAAACCAACATACCCCAGAACGAAAAATAGGAAGACATGAGATATCTACCAACCTGCACTGGGCCCGCGTTATAAATCACTGCTCACCCTCTCATAGAGAAGAGGCCTGTGTCCCAGCAGTGGGATTATTATAGGCTGATTATGTTTATGCATATTGTTATTCGTTTTCACTCGCAGTTCCTTTTTGTTTGCATTTCTTTTTCTTCTGTTTGGAGTTTAATGACTTTTTAACCGACTTATTTTCACTTTGTAGGTACAGTGCAACCCAAAAAAACACAACCCCATTTACAGCGTCTCTATGGAATAAAGTTAGATTGGTCTATTTAATGAGTTGAGTTTTAGAAAAAAGACTATTAGATACACAGCTGCTTGAGATACTCATTTTAAGAAAGCTTTTAGGTTTGTTTGGCACTAAATTGATAAAAGAACTAAATCTTTTTATACGATACGATGTCACAACAAAAACAAAACTCGTTGAAGTTTTAAATGTCATCATGACGTTTAAAATGTCAAATAACTCGCGCCAAAACAGAAACATGTTTGGATAGTAGATAAAATGCGCAGCCGGTATGTGTGTATGTAACTACTCGTCATAAACGGGATATTATGTCTGCACCCCAACAAAACCCTCTATTTCCATCCTTATCTCTCATCCCCCTAAACACGCACACAATAAACTACTTCATTCAAAAAGTATAAAAGCAAGTATAAAAGCTTGGGTAACGATCGCATGCAGACGTAATGTTTCATCGTCGTAACGGTACAGTATGAATTTCTTTATATTCCCGGGTAATACTATGTATGATCTGTCACCATCAGGGGAAATCCCGGCAACTTTACAAGAGAACACCCACCTTGTTGGTAACAAGGAAAAATGATGATATTCAGCCGAGCCGTAACGTAACACAAGCTCCTTTGAACCGCGCGAGTGAACGGACGGGGCTGTTTACACTGTACTGGATTCATTCATCATATAATTAAAAAATATGTTAACGAAATGGTATCCCTCACGTAGGTACCTATACAAAAATTATTAATTAGTATTTAACTAATATGAAGTTATGGAAATTTATTTATTTATGTAGTACATGCAAAACACATTTAGTGAAAATAACATACAGACAGTGCACAAAGATATCGCTTATTTCATCATGGAGTCTATTCTAGCGGACCTGCGACGGGATAGATATTAATGAGATGAATATAAAAATAATATTGATAAATGGAAAGGGAGAATAAGACTATTATGGTGTTGGATACAAGATATGGATTCTGTGAGAAATTATATGGAAGAAAAAGGTGTAAATGATAGCGTGACAGTTAACAGGGGAGTATCGAAACGTTGCACCGACATCAAGTCAAGAAATCTGAGACAGGATGTCGATTGCAAGGTAGCGGCCTCTCTTGACTTATCAGCTCCACATGCCCGTGCCACCTCCAAGATTGGTAGATGTCACATGTCTTCGAATTTTTTGGTTCTAGGACATGTCAGTTTCCTCACGATGTTTTCCTTCACCGTTTTGAGAGCAGTGATGATGAAATAAATTACACAAAGTAATGCGCCTGCCTGAGTTCGAACCCACGACTCTGTTCGTAAGTCGCGGCCGCCACCACTGGGCCACCGCTGCTCTCCCTTTTGTAGCTTAATGAAATTAATATACTTATTTAGTAGTCATTTTAAATAAATTATAGGATCGATCCTCGATTTTGTAGTGTAATACTTCAAAAGTTATTCAATCATAAAGGTGGCACCATCTAAATGTTTGGATTGAAGAGCCACGTCAGAACTTCGAACACCATGGATTAATATTTATCATAATTCAGTATGATTTTGTAGCATTTGAGAGTAGTTAGTAGACAAAATCTGAACACGGCTGTATTAAAATTAAAAAAGTAAGTAAATAATACATTATGTATGTGGCTCCTCAGACCATAATACGACTCGTCATTTTTAACCGACTTCCAAAAGGAGGAAGTTCTCAATTCGATACGTTTTTTTTTTTTTTTTTTTTTTTGTATGTACACCGATTACGCTGACATTTATGATCCGATTTACGTGATTCTTTTTTAGTTTGATGCGGAATAGTTGCCATTTGGTCCCATAAATTTAACATAGTTTGGCTTAGTAGTTTTCATCTTATGAACATTTTTACTTCAGTTGTATGGTATAATTTCATGTATGTTCACTGATTTCTCCTGCATTTATGGAGCGATTCTCAAAATTCTTTTTTTATTTGAAAGACTATACTCCTGAAATGGTCTCATTTAAATTTGGTGAAGATCTGATGCTGATCTTCGGAGATATACAATGGAACTCTTCAAAACTAGATGGTAAATCGGTCGTGATTGCTGCAATAGCTTGGATGTTTATTGTTTATACAACATCATGACGTAACATCACGCCTGTATGCTCTGAGGGGTACGCAGATGTGTACAATACACCCAAATTTCGACAGTCTAAGTATGTTAAGTTCCATTTATTGGGGATAAGCCTATTACCATGACATGTATTGTTAACAATTTAAAATAAATGCATAACAAATATTTGTATAGGATATTACAACTAAAAATGAAAAAATAAAAAACTTTTTAGCAAAAAAATATAACCGACTTCAAAAAACTCAAAAAAGTGAAAAATAACTTTAGCTTCAGAAGTCGGTGACCTTTGTATGATTCATTTAGTTTTTTTTTGTCACCGACTTCTGAACCTAAAGTTATTTTTCACTTTTTTGAGTTTTTTGAAGTCGGTTATATTTTTTTGCTAAAAAGTTTTTTTTTAAAGAAGTAAGTAGTTGTTTAATTAATGCGCAATTTCTTCGTCATTTAGCAGTAAGTATATTAGATTTGTAGGACAAGATTCGTTTATTATAAAAGAGTTAATTGGGAGATATAACACATTTTAACTGGCTCTTTAATCCTGATGACGTTACTATACATGAGAGATCAGAACGTTACTCAGATCACAACGGAATTTAAAACCAGGTACACTAACATTTAGTAGTAAATATACTAAATAATATATAATACATATAATATATTTAATATGTATTTTATACCTATCACAAAAAGTTTATGCAGCCACATTTTAAATATTAAACACTTCTAAAAATACTCAGCATTAAACTTATACAATCTGACAGTCCAATCTTACGACATCCACAGACTAGGTACGGCAACTGAAACTAAGACAGCATTTCCCGCAGCGTAGTCGTATCGTGAGATGTAAATATCTTGCTCTGTGGGAACAAATGGCCATGTCAACCGCAATGCGTGCCGCGTCACGGTCTTCAGTCTATCATGTTCACTACAGGTTTTGATTTTCCACTCGAATCGTTCTGTAATCGATTACCTTGCAACTCGTATCGATGCAGCTGAGATGTGACTGTGATCAGCTGATTGTAAGATATATTAGAAGGAAGGATGGAAGGTCATTTCAAAAAGGGCAAAAGTATTTAAAAAAAAAATGTTTTTTTCGAACTTAGGAAATCTAGTAACACCACTAAATGTTCCGAATAAAACTTTGTTTAAATCCTGGACAAAAGAGTCTAAAAAGTATGAAAAGATTAACAGATTTTATATGATTAAATAATGATAGTATAAAGGCTTTGAAAATCGCTTAGCTTATCCACATCCTTAATTTTTCTTACTACATCAGCCCATTACGTCCACTGCTGGACATAAGCCTCTCCTATGATGGGAGGAATTTGCCGTAATATCCACGCTTGGCAGACGGATTGGAGATCGCAGTGATGACAGACTAACAGAAAACGCTGCTGCCCATTCTCTGGTCTACGGAGGCGCAAGGTGTTCTGCCTCAGACATTAGTCGCCTTATACGACACCCGTGAGTGTAGTGGGTTGGTTCTATTCTACTTTGCCGGATACCACACGGCCCAACGGCACACGGCGGCTAATTTTTCTTAAGTGTAATAAAGAGTCTTAAAATGTTGTTCTTCCCTTTTTGTTTACCTGCAATGAAAAATCTTATCCCACATATATAAGACTTAATTTTGATGAAACTTTCAACATTCTAGTAACTCTGTCGATGCTTACATATTTACCGTATACCCTCAAAATCCACGTTTTAAAGCAAGATGCTTACCCCGTTAACCCAATCATTTAATTATTATTTTAAAAGTTCCCTCACCAGGCTAACAACACGCGAAAAAAGCGGTAAGAGCCACTGAGATAATTGGGATGATATTTCAGCTTGATTAATTGCATTTATAAATCAGAGAGAGAATCAGGGGTTTAAAAAAGGTAAAACAAAAGAGGCGCTATTTGCGTGTTGTTGCGTAGTTCAAAAATTTATTACAGGTTGTAGTTTTAAGTACTTTTTTGCTGTCCAGAGCTATGTAGCTGACGTTCTGTATCTTAGTGGTTTAGTATATCAGTTATAACTGCCTTATAACGATAATCACATAATCTGCCTATGACGTATGTCCCTCCAGCCGTTTTCGCAACTTATACGATTCGCAACCAGTTGCGAATTAGGAATGTTTATTCTTTGCTCGCAACCTGTTGCAAATCAAGAAATCTTTTTCCTTGACCGCAATTTGGTTGCGAATAAAGAATAAGAACTTCGTGAACACATACGTACATACACACATCAAAAGTGTCTAGGGATCAAGCATTTTTATGCGGATTTCTTGAGATTGAGATGTGGCTTTGTAATAAATTTATGATTTTATAAATTTATATGGATCCTTTTTGGTGCATTTCATAATTTGAATCAGGAACTCTCAATCAAATTCGAGTAAAAGATGAAAATAAGCTGTCAATATTTTCCCTATAAAAACATACAACGCATTGAAGACATTATTAGTGCTACTGTTTCCCTACTACTGATTAAAACCAACGTTATTATGGAGCGGCGACGTCATTTAAGCAGGGAAGAAATGCTCAGAGCCGTGGGAATGATAGAAGCTGGTTCCCGGCAACGTACTGTAGCTTTAGCTCTGAATACAAGTCAGAGTGTTATCAGTCGACTTTGGACACGTTACCGAAGCACTGGTACCGTGGCTGAGCGCCATGGAGGACGGTATCGCTGCACCACACGGAGACAAGACCGATACATTCAAATCTTAACTCGAAGAGCTCCAACAATAACCGCCATGATGTTAGCCGTGAGGCTTCATCACTCTTCAGGGAACTTAATTAGCGACCAAACAGTCAGAAACCGCTTGCATGAAGTGAACCTTCATTCCCGAAGACCGCTACGGGTACCACCTATAGCAATGCACAATCGTAGGATTCGATATCAATGGGCTCTTGAACACAGAAATTGGGCAGAAGAACAATGGCGTTTCGTGTGCTTTTCTGATGAGTCTCGTTTTGGTATGAGACCGGATACAAGACGTATACGACACTGGAGAACCCCTGGACGCCAACAGCGATTAAAATCCTGCCAGGAAGTCCATCCTTATAGTGGTTCCACCACTATAAGGATGGACTTCCTGGCAGGATTTTCCTGGCAGGACCATCATGGTATGGGCGGGTATTTGGATCGGCGGAAGAACTGAGTTGATTTGGATCAGAGGCAACCTCAACGCTCAAATTTATGCTGAGACGATTGTATCAGACGTCATCGTTCCTCTACAAGTGCAAATCGGTCCCTTATTTCAGTTAATGCATGATAATGCACGACCGCACACCGCAAGAGTTGTAAGACAGACTCTCGCCGCAGCTAACATCAATGTCCTGCCCTGGCCTACTCAGTCGCCAGACTTGAACCCGATTGAGCATGCATGGGATATGCTACAGAGAAGAGCTCTGCCGAATATGGAGGGTATCCAGTCGCAAGAAGACCTTTTTTTGTTGTTGCAACGAACATGGGCGGCCATTCCACAGCGTGATTTGGATGAACTCATTTTGAGTATGCCAAACCGATGTTCTTGTGTTGTTAGTGTTCGCGGTAGAAACACGGATTATTAATTGTTTAAGTTACCCAATAAAATTTTAAAGAAAACTGTGTTTTCAGTCATTTTTTCGAACTTTAATGTTAGTGGTTCAAATGTCAAAAATCCCTTTATTAGGAAAATGGCAAATTTCTTTATTAATGCAAAGGTGACTTGGTTTATCGTTACTGTGACAAACGAAAACACTTTATTTGATGAATCCTTAAAGAAAATTTTAATTAATATCAATCAGGAGAAAAGTTATTGCAAAAATATATGTTGATCCCTAGATACTTTTGATGTGTGTAGTTGCGATGGAAGAAAAGCGTTTCTTAATTCACAACCAGTAGCTAAGATAATGAATAAAACAAAATTAAAACGAAAAATCACAATGTCAATCTACGTATATATATTTCAGAGACAGCTGTTTCTCTCTTATAGAGGGGCAAACCCTATATGTGAGGGGGCTAAGAGCCATATTCTGCCACGCAGACTTCGTGCAGCTCGGTAGATATCAACAGCGCCCTGCCGTCTATCTCGTTCAAGTGCCAAAAGACCAGAGAAGTTTAATTGACTGAGTGGCTGAGCGTTTGGTTACTGCGCTGCGTGTCGCGGGTTCAATTCCCGCACGGAACAAATATTTATATGGCCCACAGGTAGTTGTTCCAGTTCTGACTATTTGTGTATGTGAGTTTAATTTTTTGTAAAAACACCAACCATACAGGATAACACACACTATGAGTTTCTCATGGAACGTCACCAACTTTCCATGAAAAAATATTTTTTCATTTTTGTTCGTAATTTTCCGCCTAAAAGGTTAACTGACCAAATCGTTGCATTGTCACACAACATTCCCAATTTTTTTATTTCCAAAAATTAGCTTACTCCACACACTGTCAAATATTAATGTAATTTGTAAATTAAATTTGTCTGCCGCGATATTCAAAGCGCGGGCGGAAATGTAAGCGAAACAGTTCCAATTTGTCATGGTTCGATAGTGAATCAGCGGTGCGCTCCCAATACGATGTGGAAATTAATTTAACATTCAAGTTTAATGTCTATAAATTACTATTTAATACTCGTAATTTTATGGTGGTTTTGTGGAATTGCACTGAATAGGTAATTAGTAGTTGGATGCTAATTATTTGGCATTATCCCCTTATTGACCCGCTGAATGATGAGTTTTAAAATGTTTTTATTTTGTACAGTCACGAACACTTAGCAAAATTAAGTAATTTACTCGTGTAATAAGGCTTTAGGCTTTGAGCTAAGACCTACTTCGTAATATTAGGTACAGCTTTCAAAATACTATGTTCCTGAAAACGTAAAACGTCATCGTTAATCAATACAGCAGGAGAAAATCACTTTTCAAAGTTGCTTCGTGACATAGCAGTGTTCATGGCTGTAAGTGTACCTCTATACACTGACAGATTTTTTAATGGTCTATTCTGAACGTTTTTCGTCAGCATCTCTGCTTAGTCATATAATTATGGCTACTGGAAAAACGATTTTATTATGTTAATAAATTTATAAATAATGTTAATGATTTATCTATTCTTATTAAGGTAACTATAATGAAAGTTGTGTTGTAAAATTTTGCATGTCATCTAAATCTGACTATGTATTAGGAACTTCAACTGACTTTAAGACCAATGTACCATACTTATTGCAAATAAAATGATTATGATTCGACAGTGTGGCATTTTAACAGTTTTAATTTATGACTGAGGAGTCAAAAATGTATTGGACTGGCATAAGCTACCGAAAATTTTATATCAATCTTGTGGAAAGTCGTTGTAGACAGACAAAACGCTTCGAAAGCGATAGCCAATTATCACTAAAGGAACTGATGAATAAGTCCTTCACTAGATTTGATTACGACAAACGCCTTTTGTCTAGAACTTTATTGGTATAGAACGAAGAGCAAAGACTTATTCAAGACAAAACAGTCAAAACGAAAGACATAACTTTCTCTGGAGTTTCTTTTCTGTATGGAGCAAGTCTTTGACCGAGTGGTGGCCGAGGTTAGGCCAAAGAAACCAAGGCCGTCCTAAAGCTCGTTAGGTCGACGACATCGTTAAAATCGCGGTTGCAGAAAAAAGGGAAGGCCTAATACCCAGCAGTGGGTAATTCTGGGCTGATAATTATTATGATCACTCGTCACAAGCAAGAACTGAAATCATCATAAATACAGTGAATTTCGTATGCCAGGAACAGAATCGAGTTGTGAGATGTGTGATAAACACCCTCAATAACTGTTCAGAACCATGTTAGTTTAGAAACCGTTCACCAAGAGTTCAAAATGTAAAGTTGTACATTTGCAAAACTAGATGGCGTTGTCGGCGAATTAGAAGTCGCAATTAAGGTTGTCACGCTGTTTGGTTAGGTAAAGGTACTTAGAGTTCAGTTTCAGTTCAAATATTATACAGTGTAAAAAGTATTAAGTTCAAAAGGTTGAATTCAGTTCAAAGTTCAAAGTAAAAAGGTCATAAAGTACAGTGCTTGTGTTATTTGAAGAAGTGTACCATCCTCCGAGACCTCCGGATCCCAACAATAACTTCAGTTTACTCGTGATCATAGTGCTTACAATACGGCCGACGTATCTTGACGAGTCTGAACATAGGCTCTGCGAACTTTAGCGCATGTACACTCGTGAAGAAAACTGTTACTTATTGTCTTTATTTTTTATAAACAAATGTACGAATAAAATTCCATAATATGCTTTGGTTGGCATATTTGGCGAATAATATAAGTGCCAACTGACACTTGCAAATACCGCAAATAGAACAAACTTATCACTAAACAAAAAACTAAACAATAATAATCTATACATATAATAAAACAGTAGAAAAACTGTGTCTGTACATTGAATATATTAAAAAAAAAAAATTGAGGGGGGTTTAGAAACAGGAAATGAACACGAATCAAAAAAAAAAATTCTGTCTGTTTGTCTGTTTGTCTGTTTGTTTGTACACGCTAATCTTCGGAACTACTGGACGGATTTGAATGATTTTTTTGTTGTTGTATAGGTATTAAGTCTGGGCAAGATATAGGCTATAATTTATCTTGGAAACTTGAACACCTGATGCAGAACCACAACAGACCAGCTGAACTATAAGAGATACAAAAATGGTACCGTAGCAAAAATTGTTCCACGTGATGGGCATTTTCTGCTGAGAGAATAGATTTGAAGATCTGGAACACCTGATGTGGAACTCCAAGAGCCCAGCTACACTTACATATATATAGGAATGACGTTTTAGCAAAAATTGTTCAATCTGATGAGCACTCTCTGCTGACTTATAAAAATCGAAGATCTGGAACACCTGTTGTGGAACTCCAAGAGCCCAGCTACACCATAACACATAGGAATGACGTCTTAGCAAGTGTTGTTTGGTCTGACGGGCATTTCCTGTTGACTTATAAAAATGTTTAGTCTGATGGGCATTTCCTGCTGACTTACAAAAATGAAAGATCTGGAACGTCTCGAATCGTCTCGCGCATCCCGTTGTATTCCCGTCCCCGGGCTCTTATAATTTGATATCAGACGTTTCAGATCTTCGATTTTGACGACCCCGCTGTCGCTGGCATAAGCAACAGGATCCGCGTACGAAGTCGCGGGCAGAAGCTAGTAACTAATAATAAATAATTCACAACAACAGCAACGAAAACTTTTATAACCGACTGTACTCAAGACAGAGATAGCGACACGAAAACGACCCCATGCTAACGTGTGACTGAGACATATTACCGTGTACCGAGCATTGCCGAATAAGCACGAAGCTTCACGAAGTAATCAAATAGGGATGTCCAATATGCGTTCCTGAGGGTGTTGTTTAATCGATTTTTATTCAAATCGATTAAAATTAAGTCAAAAAATATATTTATTTTTAATTTTTTAAGGAGGTTTTAGATTTTCTCAAATAGTCGTTAATAGACAACTGATATTTTATGTAAACCATGTCTTTCAACCGAGAAAATAAAATTTTATAAGTTTTTTTTTAATTTAAATCGAAATCCCATTTATTCACAAACAAAATACACTATACTATTTGTAAATATATTTTTTTTTTTTTGTGTCTTGTATTTGCAATCAGCCCCAAGGCTATGATCAAATGTGTTCTGTATTATTTGTGACTTGTGTAATATTTGTAAATCTATTTCGTTTAATATCCATAATAAACAAAAATCAATAAATCTTCTATACTAATATTATAAAGAGGAAAACTTTGTTTGTTTGTTTGTAATGAATAGGCTCAAAAACTACTGGACCGATTTAAAAAATTCTTTCACCATTCGAAAGCTACATTATCCACGAGTAACATAGGCTATATTTTATCCCCGTACTCCCACGGGAACGGGAACTACACGGGTGAAACCGCGGGACGTCAGCTAGTTCTAAATAAAACTAATCGATTACGATATTAGATTGAATAAAGGGTCGATTGTGTTTATGTATGGTCAATCTCTAGCTAGACCACCGCCCCCCGCACGTCGCCTCATGCCACCATTTGGTTCCTCAAAACAATGATTGCGCAACCTTCTGCGCGAAGTTCGGATTCGCCAAGATACGTCGTCGGCCGTATTGTACAACACCGCCGAAAAATCTGATACACGAGACAAAATAGTAAACATGGTAAGTATTCCGTTTTCAGTGATAATGATAACATCATAAAGATGCTACTCCAAGATTCATATTTAATCACTACTTCCGCATTAGTGTTTAGCAAAACATCTAAATAAAAACTTTGTAAAACAATAACTTACAGTGTAATGTTTCAAAAGTTTCTGCTCCTATTTAACGTACCTCCATACATTACAGTGCAGGACATAAATAAATGAAACAACATACCTATTTCTGTTTCCAAAGTATTTACATAAAATACGGGTAGTCTAGTCTAACGCAGCCGTATATTAAAACAACATAAAACATTTCACCGCTAATTCTATTGTTGTTTTAACGAGGTAGGTATACCCAGAAATAGGAATGTTAATACCCCTGTGTTACTTGTAATTTATTGCTTTTTTATTCCGTATCTTTTTCTAAAGTAATTTGATATTTGTATGTGGGTAAAAGTTGTTTATTTTTTGCAGCTTGTAATCATCTTGATCTTATTTTTTACATTGTTGATTTGGATTATAATTAATATTCTATGTAAAGGCAAGCTGAACTTGGAATTGAGTTTTCTGACAGTAAATCTAAAAACAAATAACTTTTTACGTCACTACATGATGCTGGCAGAATATTCGACATCGGCTCCGGTAATAAAGAAGAAAAAACTTTACTATTTATCTTTTAATTTTATAGATTATATTCTACGCTAAGTACGTATATTATTAATAAACTATCCTATCGTATTCGCAGGAACTTATCTCGTTACTCATCAGCTAGGAAACCAACAAGATCGCAAGAAAAGGAGACAATTTTTTTTTGTTTGGAGAACCCACATAAAATTGTAACAGACATACAGATATTAATGAAACGTATATAGATTTCTTCCTTATAATTTCTAGATTACAGTGGTAATATTCGCTAAGCCTGTCTAACCGGAATGATGAGAAATTCGAAAATGAAAACGTGAATCTAACAATAAACAATAACAATAACACGTCAAATGTCAAATGAAGTTGTCAGTCAACCACCAAAAAGACGAATTTACAACGTTCCGTGCCATGATGATTTTCTATACCATCTAAAAGATTTTAGCGGAAACCTCTAAAATAGCATTAGAAAGCTCACAGTTTAATATTATTTCTTTTTATATTATATTATATTTTAATTCAAGCAGATATAAGTACCAATGGATACCGTACTTTTTTTTTGTAAACGGATAAAACGCCCCTATTTACGTAAGTATTTTCCGTCAAATGGCATTGACCACAACAGGAATGATTTGACTCGCAAAAAAATATCATAATACAACTTATTTGTTATGATTTTAAGATTCCGGTTTCGTTTCTATATAATCTCTCCTTTATTATTAGAATAAAATGGTTACTTTTTTTTGGTGTAAGTAATATGAATATCCGCAACATCGACGAGGGCCTAAAAAAACTGTCTCCTTTTACCACGTAAATATCAAATTACCAAAAAAGGGAAACTAAAACAACTATATAAAGTAACTCGTCGTCGTCGTAGTGTAGTCTAGTTTAAAGTAACAGAACTCGCATAATATTTGTAGTTTCAAGTATCGACTACAACTCGGCACCGCTAAGTTCAGCAATTAAAATTAATCACCGAACGGGTCTGTGTTTTTGCCTTTACACTGCAGTTTCGGGGCTTAGAACAAAGATTTAAATAATTAGATTAGCCTCACAGGTCATAACACAGTTAGGCACTTGATAACTGTTGTAAAAACTTTTCCGTGTGTCCTTTGTACGTTAATAAGATAGGTGTAGCACTTCAATACCCGCAATTACAGACACAATTAAAATAACAATGCACTGTGCCTCTGGAGGCACGGCCGGGAGCATACGGGTTAAGAAGCAATTTGCTTTATTTTAGGTACTCCAAAAGTTTACAAATCTATTTCCAAAATATTCAGGACACAACGGCGCCCGCGCCCGTCTTATCGCTATAATTATATCCGAGACCACTTTTCAATAGGACAGGGAGAGACTATAATTCACTATTTACACAACAGTCCGTGGTGACTCACAGACTGAGCACAGCACACTACACCACTGTGTGTGGCACATGTAAGGGTTTAAATCTTTGGATTCCAAAGTTGTTCAGGAACGCTGATTGCTATCTGACTGCAGTCTGCAGAGTGCAGGAGTGTAGTGATTTACCTACAGAATGCTATGCGTTCGCCATTATTTGTTTAGAACTCGTTGCTAGGATGTTTGACTGAAAAACTAATACGGATCCCATCCTAACATGGTTTGATCGTTACTGTTTTTGGAAGGAATTGTAATTATGTTAGTTTGTGAAAGTTTATTCGTCGTTTATCCCAGAAAGTAAAAGGTATGCATAAACGCCAGAGGCTCTAGACAAATGATAACCGCTTTCGTTTTATATTTATACTAGTTAATGCCCGCGGCTTCACCCGCCCGCAAATCTTCTTAATATATATAAATTACGTGTCACGTTGTTTGTCCGCGATGGACTCCTAAACTACTTAACCAATTTCAATCAAATTTGCACACCGTGTGCAGTTTGATCCAACTTGAAAGATAGGAGATAGCTACATCTTAATTTATAGTCGCAATATTAATTATTTGTCTATTATTTGACATTCACAATTATAAGGGGGGGGGGGGGGGGGGGGGATTAGAGGAAAATAAATGTCCACCCGTGCGAAGCCGGGACGGGCCGATAGTTATATACTAAGACCTTCCTCTTGAAACACTCTGTCTATTGAAAAAACCCGCATCAAAATCCGTTGCGTAGTTTTAAAGATGTAGCTTTGTTTTATAATATGTAGTGATGTACAAAGACATTCAACAGAATCAACATAAGCTATGCTATCATTATGACCGATAGAATTTTCATCATCATCATCATCATCATCATCATTCTCTTGCAGTTATCCCAATGTATTTGGGATCGGGGTGAGCATATGTGCTTCTTTTAGACTCGTCTATTACTCGTCAAAATAATTATATAGAATTCTAAGAATAGTATACAATAAAATTTTATTGAATTTAAATATAAAACATGGTCCTATATGTGCTTAATGCTACTAGGAACTAAAAGCCAAACAATCGTATATCCAGGTCGTATACCTACATCGTTTATAGCAAAATACAATTCCATTAACAAACCTAGTCAAAACAATTTCACTATGCCATCCTCCATCTCAAATGATCACACTCAAAGCTAAAACAACAACAACAACAACAACAGCCCATAACATCCACTGCTGGACATAAGCCTCTCCCATGATGGGAGGAATTTGCCGTAATCTCCACGCTTGGCAGGCGGATTGGAGATCGCAGTGATGAAAGACTAACAGAAAACGCTGCTGCCCATTCTCTGGTCTACGGAGGCGCAAGGTGTCAGACAGACATTAGTCGCCTTATACGACACCCATGTGTGTAATGGGTTGGTTCTACTCTGCCGGATACCACACGGCTAAAAGCTAAAAACACAGCCTTAATTCCAAAAAAAGGAAAATAACTACCTACTTACAGAAAAATAGACCTACGTTCAGACCTAGCCTATTAGCCATCAGTAAGTTATGTGCGCATCCTTATCCCGGGTCCCTTGCGTGTGTCGCAACCCTTACATTAGAGCTAAAACTTATCTTTTTGCTGTGAGGTCGTGACGTCAATGTAATCGAAACGGGTACCGGGAGCAGCGAATGGCTGTCAGGGGACGCGGCTGAGGAGTTAGAGAGGATGGATATGGCAAAGGATAAGGCGGTGAGATGTACTCGGACAGAGAAAACAATAGTACATTATGGTACAATTGTGTAATGTTGGTGATTACTGCTGAGGCGCCATTGAGACCTGAGCCGTTAGGTGAGGGTCTTGAAAGAGCCGAGGACGGATCTAGGACGAATAATCAATACGCACGTGTATCATACGATGTTTTTCAACACACTTGTGAAGAAAATAATACTGAAACATAATTTTATTATAGATTTTTTTTTAAGAACAAAGCAACTCAATCAATAAAACAAAAAACCCTATAACTCACTTGTGAGTAATTACAATGAAAAAGTCACAGTTTGGTTACAGGTGTGATTATGTGCCTAATAGGGAATATGCATAAATTTTCTTTTTTAAATTTCCATACGGAATGTTAAAGTACTATAAAAGTAATGACAAAAAGCAAAAACAAGACATAAATCGGCCAAACAACACAAAAGTTATAACCATTCAAACTTTTGTTTCTATCTCTTTTAGATAAACATAATTTAGTATGGATTTTGTAAGTCGATGTAGCGAATGACGTCATTCGCTGTATCGGATCTCTCTGTCTAATCAGCAGGTTCAAATGCTTATAACTTAGTATTTCCTATAGATATTAAACAAATAATTTCAATTTGCTATTTCTGATGTTAATACGCTTTGTTTAGAGTGATAAAAAAAATCATGCATTTACCCTATTGCGGTGAAATTGAAGCCATTTTATGAGCAAGAGTGTTGAAAAAAAAAATAATATTACTCCTGTTATCCCTGAAGGTGTTGGCAGAGGTGTACCTAATAGGACACCCATATTTTGCCAGTTATGTTTAAGGCCCATGTAGGGAGGCCAGCCTATCGCCAACCGGGCACACACTCTGTGGCTACTCATTGACTGATCTAGTCTAGACCCTAAGATAACAATAAAATGGATTCTTATGTGTAAGTAAGTCAAAAACGACGTCAAGAGATATTAATGGTAAACGCACTTTTATCAGACCCAAAGGAAGCGAACGAGCCGAAAAATTTCTTGTATGAAAACAAAATATGAATGCAAAAAAAGCTAGCAATATGGCTACACATTTTAAATTATGATGACACATCATTTAAAATGTATCACATCACTGTATTATTTATTATTAAGAGTAACTCACTCTTAATAATAAATAATACAGTGATGTTATTTGCTCAGTTCTACACATTATGTACACTCAAAATCTCACTCTCACACACGCACACACACACACACACACGGGCGCACACACGCTTATACAATTTATCGTATTTTGTTTAATTTTGTTTTTTATTTCTGCTTTTTTCTGTTTTTGTTAATTGCCTATTTATTTTGTATCTTTAATTGTAAGGGAAAGGCGGAGCCTTCAACTACAGGTATTCTCTGTGCCTAAATGGAGACTCCTTGACATACTATGTAACCCAAATTGATACGCAATAAACTTATTTTATTTTATTTATTTTTATTAACCTATGAAACCTCGCAAGCTTATACGCGCCGAGTAGGTAATGTTATGTGTTCAGAACATTTCGTTAGGCGAGATCGATTAATATTGAAGCGGAAAAATGAGCCTTACCTTTATGAAACAGCTTTTTATTCAACCATCAATAAAGCTTTTAAATAATATTCATACGACAAAATATGTTTTGAAGATGTCGCCCTTTCCACTAATAAGTATAGGGTAGATGACACACCAATCAATTGACATACTTTTTAAGAGCTGTTAAAACGCGGTTCTCTCATTAATTTTGTATGGCAATAGCACGCTGTGACGTCATTATTTTGTCAACTCAATGACTCAACTATTTATTGACTTCAAAGTAAATAAAAATCTAATTTGGCAATTAATTGAAAATAAATCAGGTTTTCAGTACCAAAATAAGGTTTTTTATTTAGAGATTGGTTTCTTGGAATTATTGTTTTATGCTCTCATCTACCGTTTTATGAATCGCAAATAGTGGTTACGGGAGTATGCTAGTCCATTGTACCGCTGAAGAGGTAAGCGTTACTTGTTGGTTGCCTATTCCAGTTACTCTACATCTTCAACCGTACAAGGATACAGAGAGGCATCGAGCTCCAGCAAATAAATTCAACAAATCCCGTGCACGGCCACCGTTGATCTACACCGGCCTAACTGCACCAATACGTCGTTGAGGCTTACTTGTCACTGTTATGGGCTCGGCGCGATAAGGCCGTCTACGCCAAGCAAAGTAGGTATTTAACGCTACCACCCTTTACGCGAAACGAGGCGTGCACTCGCGTCGCCGACTTGAACCCAAAGCTGAGCGAAGTGTCACAGTATAGGTAAGCGTGTCGTGTAGGCAGTAGGTCAACTTATTTTATTAAATTGTCAGCTTGATTTATTATAATAGGTAGTAATTGCGAAAACCTAACATTTAAATGTAATAAATTAATTTGAATAGATATTGTAAATGCAAATTGCTGCAAGTCGTATTCAATTATTTGTGTACCAGACGGGTGGACTCGTGTTTGGAAATTCAAAAACTATAACGGAACCAAATCTGAGCCACTAACCGCCCTGTACCGAAGTCCGAAAGTTCCGGGTGTAAACGTTAGCTTCGTGGAACGGAGAGGTGGGTTTGGAAAATACTGCACTATTATTGTAGATGGAGAAGAAATGAAACACTATTTGACTATGGTGAGACACTACAAGCAGACAATACTGGAAAAACTGAGCTGAAACTATAATCGGAAAGAACTGTTAACTATTCGGATATCGAAACGAAACTGACTGCTTGAATATCGTAAACAAAACTGACTGTTCCAATGTCGAAAACAAAACTTACTATGCGGTGCCTGCGCTGTGCTTTCATACTATTAGCAGACACACAAAAAATATTCGCGAATCCTCTAGCGGTGTGTAGTATTTGTTCGCTAGACAATCTTTTAATTCATACAAAAAGCATGAACAAAAAACATTAACAAAAAAATACAAAGGAAACTATAAGCAAAAGGATAATAAATAACTCGAACGGAAGAAGGAAGTAGGTACTTTACGCTCTCGGCGTACGGTCGAAATTAAATTAACATTTCTCTATGTTTTTTATAAGTAGTTTGCGTACGCGCACCTGTGACGAGACTATTCTCGAGGGAATTTGTACCTACTTACTTTTAAAACTAATAATAACAGAAAGCACTCGACAAAGAATCACAAACACGGCAATAGCGTACTTTCTCGAACGTTCTTTCCATAGACTATATAAAAACACTGTTTGAGACACTTGTCGCGAACAATTTGACTAGGTTTCTTACATTGTTTTTATCTCACGAAGAGACACATGCTTTATTTGTTGTATGTGTCACCGTAAAATTGTAAATACCGTTAGATTATAATCTATCTCGTGAGATTGTAAACTCGTTCGTTGAGGAATTCCCTCGACTGTCTATGGTCTCCATCATCAGACCAATGGCACTTACAACCCATGTGGGTGCAAAGTTCTCATCAATAGAAATGAATTAAATCCAAACACAAGGTAGCTACTGTAAAACGTTGAGGAGTTCCTTTGACTGTCCTTCGTCTTTATCATCAGACCCCTAAAGATGACCACAACCCATTTAGGTGTAAAGTTCTCATCAATACAAATTAATCAAGCCCAAACACCAGGTAATTATTGTGAATCGTTGAGGAGTGCCCTCGACTGTCTTCGGGTTCCATCATCAGATCGAGTCCAGACTTTCTTTAAATAGTAGTGCTCTAAAATACTCAATGAACAAAAAAACAAACGCACTAGTCGCACTACGATGTTCAAAGGTTCCCCTCGATTTCTCTGAGATGCCATCATCAGATCCCAGTTTCATGGTCATGGTACTACTCTTGGAATATCTTCTTTCCAACAAAAAAAGAATTATCTGAATCGGTTCATAAACGACGAAGTTATCCTACGGTCAAATTGTGAAACCTCCTCCTTTTTTTAAGTCGGTTAAAAAAGACTGTACTGTTATAATTACACTACGTTCTTGAAATAAATCGTTCGATAAATCGACGGGACAGCCGTGCGCCAGCAAAAGGGACATAGGTCCTACCTCGTCAAGGCCTGGCGGGCGACTGAATCTACGTGCGCAAGCCGTTTTCTTATATAATAATTTATTATTAAAAGGATTAAATTGTTTTGAAAAAATTAACCACAAATAATTGTTCTATATGTTATTAACTTTGCTTAGATATTTTTTTTGGAAGTAAAACTTTCATATTCTCCAAGTAAAATAAGAAAAACATCAAAAAATATTCGAATTAGGCTCCTGTTCGGATTTTTTTTTCATCGAGTGAAGTTTTTGATATCATGTTTTGAACCACAAATTATCTTAGTAAATATAGTCAACTATAATATCTTTTTTTTTTGGCTTTAAAAAATCACTATTTCTTTGTTTACTATTGAATCAAAGTTATGTAAAATTGGGAAAATTGGGACTACCTGCCCTTAAGTTGCGTTATTTAGAGCCGGTAATTTTGGAGCAAAACATTTGTTGAACACGGAGTAATGGAATGGAAATGTGCTGCATTTCTAATGGGGTTAGTACTGTCATCGAGCGGCTAGACTTTTCCTAACCAGGTTTGGTTTGATATACAAAGTTGGAGTTACGAAAAATCCTTGTTTTCGGATTGGAAATCATCAAATGACTCCTCCCGCTCTGGGCGAAGCAGGAGGGAATGTCAGACTTTTACTGACTAAAACCCATCCATGTTCCTTCATCCTTGCGCCTCCGTAGACCTGAGAATGGGCAGCAGCGTTTTCTGTTAGTCTTTCATCACTGCGATCTCCAATCCGCCTGCCAAGCGTGGAGATTACGGCAAATTCCTCCCATCATGGGAGAGGCTTATGTCCAGCAGTGGACGTTATGGGCTGTTGTTGTTGTTGTTGTTCCTTCATCGCCCTTTGTGTTCCGGGCCTAGGTATCTCTTTCGAACAGTCCCGCAGCCCCGGCATGCTTCAATGCTTCACAGAACTGTCAGTTAACAACTCACAAAATTGTTTAATTTGTTTAGTTTTGTAACAATATTCCGATTTAAAAGAGTGTCCATGGAGTTTCTTACCCGTTCTTCTCCATAGAGATCTAAGCTAGGGAATGGGCAACTACAGTACTTTCACAGTTTTTATGTCTTGTGACTGGGACTGTAGGTACATTTAATATTCATCTTTGTTTCGACAATACAAAAGTGCCTGTAACTGGCTTACTTGAAATAAATGCTTTGATTTTGATTTTGATTCAACGTCAAAATACACCCCAATTCATAATTATAATATTGTCCTGTACTGTTTGTAATCTTTTCTCTTTTTTATCTTATATTTTTGTTTTTATAAATAATTAAGTAAACCTAAATTAACTATTATTATATATTTCATAACGCCCTTCTCGGCGTTGTTAGCTGCGCTACAGTTGATACTTTTGCAGCTACCATCGTTTTACCTGTTTACCTAGTCTTGTGTTATTGTTCCGAAATAAACATTTTGTATATATTTATATGTTCAATAACACCAAAGTCTAAAACAAAAGTGTTCCTATCTACAAAAACACAGAGTCAAAATTAAAAGCAACATCAATTATTATTTTTGTTTTTTCGGTAGGTATGTAGGTACAATGTCAATTTGCTGAAATAAAAACGATGTCTCTTGAATGAACTGTGTATCATTTCTAAGGCTTTTTGATCTCCCGACGTTGAATTTTAATGAGGGCGAAGAATTCTAATTATTTTTTAACGATAGAAGAAAATATTACTTAGTTTTTTGTTTGTCTTTTTATTACACTGTCAAACAGACGGAACAATAGCAGTTATGTTTACTGTTGTGTCTGTCGTCAGACCTCAAATGGTTGTTTTTATTTTATCTTGTTTTGTTTTTATGGTATTATATTTCTTAGTTATTGTTAAACTAAAATACAGATCCAAGCCGCTATCGTTCTTACAGATTATGATATTATTAGCTCTTGGCGTCTGAATTAATTACCCCCTTTTACTTAGAGTGTAAACAGACTCTTCACAAAGCAGTTTCGGTACATTAAACTAAGTAACCCTACGCAAAAAATATTGCTGGGATATTTTTTTGGGTGAAAAATCACGTTTTACGGTAAAACTCAATGTAACACACTCAAATCATTGTGCTGGTGGATGGATTGAATACTGTGGAGGTCGTGGAGGTTTCCAAAGTAAAGCTCTTACATTAAAAAAAAAACTCGTGAAAAAGTTGGAACTTTGACCCTCAATATCTCCGTAACTAGAAGGTTCCCAGGCATGGTCTAGAACAAAACAAATATCGCAATGACGGGGAGAACAAATCGGCTGCCCCATTTCAAAACCTAGTAAGTCTACAAAAAAGGCAAAAGGTGTTTTTTAGCTAAAAACTCTTTTCTCAGTAAGTCCCTACATAATGCAAAAACACCTACATTAAAAATACACTTATAACAAAAGTTATGGGGTATCCTAAACCTAGTAAGAGCATCTAAATTCATCAAACGCACATTCAAAACCATTTCAAAACCTAGTATGTCATATAACCATTTCATAAGTATAGTATTTGTAAGCACTTACTATTTTTTTGAAATGGTTAAAGTTTCATACTAGATTATGAAATGAAATATTGTATTAAATATTGATTTTTTGCTTTTCACAAGCCTTTTAAAATATCGAGTTACTGAGTTTTACTTGTTGTATTTTATTATAAGGCGTTTCCATCTCTTTCTAACTTAATAGAAAATACATAGGTTAGACTAGTATGCAGCGCGTGCGTCGCTTCGTAACGTAATATTTACGATTTTGGCGATTTTAAGGATTGTGTGTTAAGGTCAAGAAAAAATATCAAAATATTATAAATTCGAGGAACCGAGAGGAGTTAAAGAAATAAAGAAGAATGAAATAATTTCTAAATTACTACCGATGATGCCAGAATCAAGAAAATCTCTTTGGCGTAATTTGCCTACAAATAATCAATCGGCAGATTTGTCATTTGTTGACCAAATGGAAGCAATTTAAATCTTTTTTTCGAAGTTTTCTGATTGATAATGAGTAAATAAATCTGATTTTATTACTAGGTTTGTATTACTGACCTGTGTAATTTTTTTACTCCTGTTATAGTTACCATATTTGGTCTAGACAAAAACGATTCTACGTAATCATAATTATAAATTAGATTACAAACTATTAATAACTCTTGCTATGTTTTGATCCGGGCAAGTTGAGTGAGTGAGTTATAGATGATATTTTCGAACCAGGTCAAAATCTAGTAAGACTTCTTACTAGGTTTTGAAGTGGTTTTGAGTGTAAAATTTTTCTTAGTTGTTTTTTAAAAATATAAATTTGGATTATAAAATGTGTACAATATATTATGAACAGGTAATTTATATAACAAGTTAAGGTTTACATACTACTTCTTCTTCTTAACAATAAATTTTCAACAGACAATGTATAGTTTAGAAGGGCTAGCCTAAAACATGTTTTTACGCTCTCCTGTAAAATTTGGTCAAAAACAGTTACTAGCTTTTGACATGGGGCAGCCGAAATGCCTTTCGGCTTCGAAAAGAGTCTTTTTACACCCTTTATTAGCTAAGCGACATTTTTGAAGTCGCCCTTTCGATAAGTGTAGCGAATATTGATTACGAGGTATTCGACTATTATGGTGGTTGATTGATTAGCTCGTCGGTGTAGTGGTCGCAAACTCCACTGCTGAACTGGTTGAATGGGGTTTTGAGTTTGATTCTCTGATCAGGAATTTCAGCATCAGCCTGGAGTCTGGATTAATTCCCCGTTGATGACAAATATTCCGTCTTCTATTACATGGGATTTATGTAGTGTCGATGACGCTTCTACATAAGTCCTCATTTCTGGACACGCGGCGCATCGCGCGGCGCGTCGGGCGGCGCGTTGAGCGGCGCGTCAGGCGGTGCGTCGGGGGGCGCGTCAGGCGGTGCGTCGGGCGGCGCGTTGCGCGTTTTCCGTTTACGGAGAGGCGGCCGGCGTGTGCAGCGGCGCGGCGGCGGTGTTTTCTGTCATATGTTTGAATATGCGCGCGCACTGCCACGTTGACCACGGCGATGCACGCGGCGGGCAACGCTGCATCTCAAGCAAACGCGCGTAAAAACGCAACTCCGTAAACGCTCTCATAAATTGTCATATGTTTGAATTTTAAGCGGGCCGCGCCGCACGACGCGCCGCGAACGCGCCGCGCGCCGCGTCTCCGTAAATGAGCCCTAACTCTTCAGTGACTACATACGTGATTATGTATGACAAGTTCATAGAGGTTTTTTTAATCAAAAGGATGTTTCTACATTCAAACAGCGAATCTAACGGTGCTTGGTATTCCAAAACATTGGTGACAGTTAGTCAAAGAAACAAAACCAATTAATCGAAGACAGTATTTAAATTTCGTCTCAAAGAGACTAAGATGTTCATATTGATTTAACTAAATGAAATGGCTGTTCTTGTAATAGTGCCTGGCATTCTCATTAAGAGGCCGGAGACCGATGCGTTGTAAATCAAACATACTCTTAAGGTAGTGTGTATTTATTTCGATTGGAATAGAGAATATCTATGTTCCCAAATATATATTTTGAAAGTAGCATTAATCCTCAACTTTACCATATATTTATTTCAAAATTAATGCATGTATTTTAGGCGTAACGGAGGATCATGCTAAGCTATTTGAGGTAGTATAGGTCCTTAATCTTAAACCGCTGGTACGCGGCGGTGGTTAGACTCAACGAATAATTTTAGTTTTTTCAAATCTACATCAAATTGCAAATAAAAGGAAAACGTATTCGATATATCCAATATCAGACCGGAAAAACAAAATGACTAGTTTCAGTGTCAGGCCAAAAAATAACGGTTTGTCTTCTTCGTCGCTGTCCCGGAAAAGTACGAAAAAATACATATTCTAAGTTGAATGAGCACTTTATTATTTAGTGGATGTAAGTAAAAAACCGGCCAAGTGCGAGTCGGACTCGCACACGATGGGTTCCGTACCATTGACTATATTTAGTATTTGTTGTTATAGCGGCAACAGAAATACATCATCTGTGAAAATTTCAACTGTCTAGCTGTCACGGTTCATGAGATACAGCCTGGTGACAGACAGACGGACAGACAGACAGACAGCGAAGTCTTAGTAATAGGGTCCCGTTTTTACCCTTTGGGTACGGAACCCTAAAAAGAGGTGAATTTAAAACTAAAAAAAAAGCGATTTCAACGTATCAAATAGAAAGGTCACCGCGTGGGTTTTAGACAAGGTTGTCAAATGAAAGCTAGGCACGGGCATCAGCTAGTATACCCTATATGAAGCAATTACGGGGCCTTTCTTTTTTTAGTTAGCTGCAAAAAGTTTAAAAACAAAACAGCCACGTGACGATAGACAGACGGACAGGACAAATCTATAAGGTTTCCGTTTTTACCATTTGGCTTTGGAACTCTAAAAAATATTAGTTTGATAGGATGTAGACCATGATCACAGTAACAGAGTGTCAATTCGCATTAGCGAAAAAGCTCTTTAAATAAAAAAATTAAAAAAAATCGCAGGGTAAACCTGGATGTGACTTCCACTGACCATAGAGACACACAAAGGGTGGACCAATCCTGCCAATGATAATAATTATGAGATAATAAAATAATTTCGGATAATGCTTTTTTAAAAAGCTAACAAACAGGTCTTAAACAATTAAACAGTTAGCTAAAAACTCTGCGGGAATGTCGGTATGATGAGAATTACGAGGCTTGAAATGCTATTCCTGTGTTACATTTAAACAAAGTTTGGAGCAGCCATAAAGCATGAACTAATTTGTCAAAGTTCTCGGTGCCAGTGCCGAGAGCAGATGATTATGTGGGGTTATGGTAGACGCGTTTGATGCTCGTTATTATGAGTGACGATTTTAGACTGTCGTAGGAAAATAAAGAGAGCTTTGATGTATGTAAGTTTTCAGCATTTATAAGTAACAAATATAACAGAAGATTTTATTGCAAAATGAAAAATCATCTTGTCTATCCACTAAGGTATAAGGTATTGGTATAGGTAAGGTATTGGTTAGTCAAATAGCCATGCCACTTTAAGGGCCTGCGCAGACGACAGACTATCCGTGGCGCACTTTTTAGTCTGTGAAAATATAACCTAATCAATTACTTATATGCAGTAACGCATACAACGCCAAAAATTCCGGCGGCCAAAAAAACCTTGTCATTCTGGTAGATCACGACTCGCCGCGCCGCACCGCACAAAAGTGCGCGAAATAAAAATATAAAGTTTGCTTCAACGCGCGCTAACGCAGATGGCGCACACTTTTAGTATGCAATCTGCACTCGAATAGAATGATCGAAGATGTGCGTCTTTGCGTTGAGTCTGCGTAAAATCCGCGACGGACTTTTTGTATGCCATGCAGACATTTTGTGCGACACAGACCCATTCGCACAAAAAGTCTGTCGTCTGCGCAGACCCTAAGTGCTCCTGTTCACGACGACTTGCTTTGTTAGTACGCGTCTTATGTCATGGCATACGTCCGGCTTTGTGAACAAGCCCTTATAGGTTGACATGTGATAGCCACGGTGCTTCATGCAAAACTGTCGACCGGGCTAAAAACCGGTTGTGGACAATAACCTTTAAAGTCGATCATGTCTTCGTCTTCTTTAATTCTGAGTGTGGGTCTCTTCCAAATCTCTTACTGTTTGGCGGTCTACCATATGTATTCCCTAAATACAGGGTGTCAAAGACCTCATCACGAAGCCGTCGACCAAAAATTCTGTACATAAAACTAAGTAACTTTACGCAAAAATTATTGCTGTGAAACGACTTTTTTTTGATAATCATGTTTTGTGGTAGAGCTTAATGTAACGCACTCAAAAAATTGTGCTGATGGATGGGTTGAATAGTACGGGGGTCGTGGAAGTGTTTAAAGTAAAAATCTTACATTAAAAACTTGTATTTTAAAAAAACTTGTCAAAAATTTTGAACTTTGACCCCCAATATCTCCGTAACTAGAAGGTTTCCAGGTATGGTGTAGAACAAAAAAAAAATGACTGCAATGACGAGGAGAACAAATGCCTTTCGGCTTCGTTAAGAGGTGTTTTACACTCTTTATGATTTGATTTTTTCTGATTTGTCCGCAAAGGACAAAACGAAAAAAAAAATTGTAATATAACAAACATATAATATAACAAAGATATCATAAGTAGTATAAGTACCTAAAGTCATAAATCTTAGTAATATTCTATTACATAATGAATGTTATTAACTTTCCCATATTAATGGTTTAATAATGAACCTGTGAGGAGCATACAATATGCAAAATTAAAACGAAGTAAAAGGAAGAGATTCTTCGCAGTTTTAATTAGTTCAGGATTAGAGCCACGCTCAAGGGGGATTCGCTTTCCAGATAGTCATCTGTAAAGCGAACTTATTAAAAATCTACTTTTCTCAAATAAAGCGTAAAAATGAATCCGAAGCTTAGCGAGTTGCGAGACCCAATAATCAGCAGCTGCTCAAGTTAAATAAAAATATAAGAAGACGTTGCGTTGGAAGGCCTCAATGATAAGAAAACAGTTCAACAGGCCAGGTGTAGGAGTGACATTATGTTTCGATATCATGCGATTCATATTTTACCTTTTTTTATTAAATATCTATATTATATTTCGTAATACCAACGAGTATCTATCTCAAGTACTTCGAAGCCTTCAAGAAAGAATAATACTTGTACATGATTTTTTTCAAATAAGAAAGGACAAACCAAGCCTAAAACCCTAGACGCATAATATTTATTTTTCACTTAGAGAAGGTAACCTAAAATGAAAATGACGAACTTGTATGATCCATACAATTTCGTCATTTTCATCAGTGGAAAATCCTGTCTAGCAAACGACTTGTCTCTAAATAGTAGTCCACTACGAAAATAAACCAATTCCCACACAGTACCAAAAGCCCGTACCATTACAGCGAGCCCGCCCACCCGCGTCCACGATAGTGCGAAGTAGCAAATAGCACAAACTTATGCAATTGGAACTCCAATATTATAATTTGGGTTGCAACAGCGTTGTTTTTGCCACAGCGGTCCATTAAACGGCTGTATCTCGGTCGAACACTCACTGGTTGGACGTTTATTAACGCTCAACTTGCTTTTGGCATTGATTAAGAAGGTGCTAAGGGATTTAGCTCTTTTTGTGTGTTGAAATGCTTATTGATAAAGTTTAATGATCAAGTCTAAGTTACCTTTACGATATCGTAATTCGTGCTTCGGAAGGACGTTAAATATAATAATAAAAATAATAAAACCTTTATTTTCAGGCAACTTTGGCCCATAGATAAATACCTTACAGACTAACATACATGTGATAAAATACAAACTGTGTTAGTATAAAGGATCTTAAAACTACGTTAGTATCACTTCACTTGTGCACTATGTCACCGTGCGTTCATGTGGCACTTGCCCGTGGAAGCGACGGAACACCACTCCCTTCGACCAAAAGCTAAAACCGCTAGCTTAAGCTGTTGGTCTCGGCTGTCATTGACCTGAAAGTCTGATAATTCCAGTCTTACCAAGAGGTATCGTACTATCCAGTACTTACTGGGTTGTGGAGGTCAGATAGGTAGTCGCTTCATGTAAAATACTGGATACAGCTGCATCCAGTAAAACTGGAAGTCGACCCCAATATAGTTGAGAAAAGGCTAAGCAGATGGTAATGATGATACACTGTTGGCAACAGATCTGGCAACCCCGTTGCTAGGTCTTGTTGTTTGGTAGTTGGCTAGATAGATTGCTGTCTATTAACGACAGAATTACATATATTAAACATATATAGCTAGGAGTATATTATCTTTATTAGACATAAGCCATGGTTTATTAGCCTACTAATTGGTGAAATAATTAAGACTTCACGGTTCGCTGTACACAAACGTAGGCATCAATACAATTAATAAAGATTTACTTGTTCTTCTGCGTGTCGATCTGGTTATTTATTTAAACTTTCGACCAGAACTCAGCCACGTCGACAGCGATAGTGACGTCTTCGGACAGGTGCAGATGTAGTTGCACAAAGAGCAGGCAGGTCAGGAGGTGGGCCATTGTTTGGGACGGTAACGCAAAGTACAGCTGGCCACTCTTCTCACCACGATGATTCCTCAGTCCCTCCCAGGACCATCAACTAAGACACTTTTCAGAGCTTTTAACCGAATGTATATGAAAGTGTACAGGGTGAATTTTTCAAGTAGGCGTGCGATTCTTAGCGAAAAATACCTATATTTTATTTTCTAAATATTGTGATTTAATATTAATTATATTTTTTTCTGCTTATGGCTAAAAACGCTAAGCGCTAAAAAGCTTTAGCTCTTTTAGGTAAAGATCTTCTACTTCTTAGCGTGTCGATGGCATTAATGATGTAAAAAGTCAAAAAGGAAAAGCGTGCAAGTTTCTATTTGGTACTTCACATTTCACACTACACCACTTATGTAATTATTCTAAATTGTTTTTGTTCTTTTGTTACTTTTTACTTTTATTTCTCTTAAGATACCTATTTTTAATTTGTAAACCAACCTTTAACATTGGTACCTAACAATAATATGTAAATTGCTTTCTGAGTGGAAACCTGGTGACCTGTAATACAGGTGTTTTACTACCTACCACAGGCACCAGTGATTCACGACCATGTAATGTCTTGTTTATGCCAATAAATAAATTTATTATTATATTATTATTATTTAGTAAAACCATAAAAGCCACTTAAACTTTATCTATACTAAAAGCGTTGGAAAATATTGAATAGCCTAACCAATAAATTTAGTAACCTAAATTGTACCCAGAAAATAGATCTCCAATTTAAATCACACAATAGGAAAACTAAAACAAATCTTATTCATAAACTACAACTGTTCGGTAAAATTGCAATTGTATAAAATGCAAAATTTTCTCATACACCGACGTGCTACGGAATATCTTGGTCGGTCACAGTTGAAATAAAGCTCCGTGAAATGGATTGAAGTAGATTGGCAATGGAAAACTGCAGGATTGGTAGGGAACTGTATTGGAATTTGGATAATGCATAAAACTTGTATGGGATTGAAAAAGTCTGCTTCGATCCTCTAACTATGGTGTTTTACCGAAGCCGGCTTGGTCCCAGCTGTCATCATTGACTGTTGTTAGAAAAAATAATAATAATAAAAAGCTTTTTATTCCGAAACCAGACAATTACACTAAATAGTTAAAACAAAAATCACAAAATGTGTCGAATTTCGGTGTGCGTCGTGGCATAGGGCTCCTCTAACAATTTCTATTGTCGTCTGTCGCGAGGTACTCTCCTCCAGTTTGGACCTGCTGTCAGCTTTATTTCATCCTCCCAGCAAGTAGGCTGCCTTCCCCGATTTCTTTTGCTGTCCCTTGGGTACCATTCAGTTACAAATAGTCAAGCCCTATAATCAAGGGTTACCCAGTTTCTGTGATGTCTCATTCAGATTAGCAGTCTCTCTATGTTAAATACTGGTATTCAGATGCATCCAGTTGGCTTAAAACCGATCCCTACACATTACGTTTGTGCTGCTGTGGCTGCTATTGAGACATTCCTGATGGATAAACCCAATGACACTTTGCTCGACTCGGAAATCGAATCCGAGGCCTTAATGCTAAGCCGTCGTGTTTGCGACTACTAGACTAACGAGGACCCCTACATAATTGGTTGGGGAAAGGCTAGGCAAATGATGATGATCGGAAAAATTTTCATGACAGGCGTCATGGAAATTTTTTAAAAACAAGTGAGTCAAATACACGGAAAAACCATCTAATGGCTGCTACACACGTTAACAAAAATCGTTACTATCGGACGGTACAGTTTAAACTGCACAGTTTCGTAGTGCTCACACACGTTACTAGAAAACTGTACGATTATTCATTCGTTGAGATGGCTTCAACTGACGATGCGTTTGCAGTTGTTGGGTTATTGTTCGCCATAAAAAAGAAAAGGGAAGAAAAACTCAAGAAAAAGAAAACACGTATTTGGTTGGTGTAAAGAATGGCTAATGAAAAGTGAAGCTCATTCCCATGTTAATTTATTGAAGGAACTAAAGGTATTTCCTAAAGATTGGCATAATTTTAACAACCATTCTGACCGCGATCCACGCGAAAACTGAAACACACGTTACGATTATCGGTACAGTTTCTTCCGATTCCGATTTATCTATCCAAAATTTCATACTGTTCCGTTCAACTGTAGTTCTGGAAAATCGGACAAACTGTACAGTTTTTCTCATACACACATGTAGATTTATCGTTGCAGTTTGAACTGTACCGTCCGGTCGTAACGATTTTTCGTAACGTGTATAGCAGCCATAAAGGTCACATAAATATGTATTGTATCTAACCAGCCACATACAGTTAAGGAAAAACCCGTAACCTCGACCAAATGATGAAAAACATTATGAAACCCAGCCAAGTATCAAGAAATGCGACACTCCTAAGTATCAAGAAACGTCAACATTTTACCGAGACTAAAAACTTTGAACTTGTCAAGTTTGTCATTATTAATTTAAATGTAATTAACTGAAGTTCAGAAGATCATTAGATGTTTAAGAGCTGTAAAACAAATTTTAAATACGTTAGGATGAAGTATTTTCTTACTTTTCTTAATGGTAGCATCAAAATAACCTTTTTTAAGGACCTAGGATCTAGATAAGTGGTGATCGTTATCAAAGTATTTACTTTTTCTACAATGTTGAAAGTCAACAGGATCGACATTATACTCGTACTTTTCAGTATCATAATGTCAATCCAATACATATCACGGTGCAGCGGCGCCTTCTATTTATGTTACTTGGAACTACCGAAGAAGTTGAGATATAAGTGACACTAGCTGATGACTGTCACGTAATGTACTACAAATGTCACTTACGGAATATTTTCCGTGATTATTGTTTATTTTATTGTTTTGTAAACATCGGGAGCTCAAAAATAAACAATAATCACGGAAGATATCCCGTAAGTGACATTTGTAGTATAGTTATGAACCGTGAAAGCTTAAAACAGTGTCACGTAATGTAGGTTGACGTGGCGGTTGGCATCAGTGACAGATCATGAACAGGAGCCACTGTCGTTACCACGTTCCACAAGGAACTGCTATATTCCTGCCCAATTCAGGTGATGTTAAAGTAGCTGATATAGTTTATGATGACTACTTCTGATGAGAGAGAGGCCATCCTATTGTATCGTTATCGCGAGAATGTAACTTAGTATAGGTCCTGAGGTATTTACTTACCTACTTTACAAATATTTAATCGGAGCTTTTGCACCCGCGTGGTGTTCGGTTATTATCCCTATCTAACCTATGTGTTAATCCAGGTTATTAACTATCTGTGTGTGTTATTTTATCTAAATTCGTTCAGTCCTTTTTGCGTGAAAGAGGAACAAACATCCATCCATCCTCAGAAACTTTCGTATTTATAATATTAGTATGAAGTAGGTTTTTTTTTTGGGAAAAGTCCGCCAATCTATTCCCAAAACACTGTAACTCCTGAAAGCCAGAATCAACAGTGGCGGCCACCAGAAAAGCGCCGACGCAATGAAGCTTGACGAAGTCCCAGAGAATGAATTTAACTGTCTTGGATCCCGCAACGAAATTAATCAGAAAAGTATACCGGAGGAGTAGGAAAAAACCGTAATTTCCACTTCCCTCCATGTCAGCAGGAGACAGAATGAAACAAGGCCAATAGGCACAAAGGGACGTTTACAACTGGGATAGGCCCAGTTGCCTAGCACCACGGATATATATGAATGGGTCCTAAGTTGTATGAAGTAGGATTATGTTACAACCAACATACCCCTGCCAATAACATCAGGTATCCCACAACAGCACAGTTCGATCTTCAAGTATTACCAAAAACGGAGCCCCCATCTTACCATAAACACACAAATAGAAGCTGTAACGGGCTGCGAGTCAGATTTATATCGGCGTTACATGGAGCCTTAAGGAAAATTGGCCAGAAAAAGGGTCGCGAGAAATATTTCAATATGCCATTCACATTTTTTACGATCGTCATGTGTGCCTCCTTACGATTGTGCAGAACCGCAATATCGGCCTATACTTTCGTTTCTATTCCTTTTTTGTTAGTTTATGGAGCGTTTGAACTGTTAAACAAATTATGAGGGTTTTGGAGTTAGCGTTTTCTGTGATTTGGTATGTCTGTCGTGTGGACTTAAACATGATTGGATTTGTTACTAGTGTGAGGTTTGTACAGCCGTGTGGTATCCGGCAGATTAGAATAGAACCAACCCATTACACTCACGGGTGTCGTATAAGGCGACTAATGTCAGGCAGAACACCTTGCGCCTCCGTAGACCAGAGAATGGGCAGCAGCGTTTTCTGTTAGTCTTTCATCACTGCGATCTCCAATCCGCCTGCCAAGCGTGGAGATTACGGCAAATTCCTCCCATCATGAGAGAGGCTTATGTTCAGCGGTGGACGTTATGGGCTGTTGTAGTAATAAAACCCCACTTTGCACTTGGTTGACATCACTTATAATACTATTTGCGTTCATCATCCATAATTAATAAATGTTTCGATTCATAAGAGGGAAGCGTTAATGACGCCGCTCATTAATTTCAACAAGTTCATCTTGTCTTTGTGCTCTATAAATAAATTATAATGAAAAAAAAAAAACAGTAAAGTTGTAGAGCTGCGGAAATGGAAATGCTTCGATTCAGGCTTTTTCACTCGTAATACGTAACTGTATACTTACACAAACATTACATTACACACACACACTCACATTAAATTGCACACACATGTATGTCTGTGTGATTAGTACACATGTATGTCTGTGTGATTAGTATGTCTGAGTTCTGATGTGATTGTTCTTCTAAACCTACGCAAAAGATGTTGATACCTTTCGGATGGAAAGTCTTCAAATGACTCCTCCCGCTCTGGGAGCAGGATGGGTTTTAGTCAGTAAAAGTCTGACTAAAACCCATCCATGTTCCTTCATCGCCCTTTGTGTTCCGGGGCCACGGTATCTCTTTCGAAGAGTCCCGCAACCCCGGCAAGATGTACACCTACAGTTTACGCGATATATTTATAGAATTTATTACGGAATGTGATACACTGTAACTATGAAACTTACATAATAAAGTAAGCTTCTGGTTTTACTAAGTCATCATCTGCCTAGCCTTTTCCCAATTATGTTGGGGCAATCTCATCGGATGTAGCTAAATACCAACATTTTACATGGACCAACCGCCTATTTGACCTCCACAACTAATTCAATTCTGTAGTATCAACTATTACATTTCTGAAGAATTTGTTAAAAGCAGTTTTGGTTCCTCTGAAAACTTACTTTTTTTATATGAAGATGATTAAGGGGACTACAGGAGCTAAACGCGAATTTTATAATACAAAAAAGCAAATGATTCAATGCAATAAACAAAACCAGAAAAATATATGATATTCTTCAGGATGTATGCTAGTATGGTAGTGTTTTGAAAACGTAATACAACTAACTGTACTCGATTAAAAAAAAATCACGAACTTATCTCTAATTTGTTTTAACGAGTTAAAACCATACTAAAATACATGCGATCATTCTGTTTTATTGGCAAATAATTCTGCAAGCAACATATTAGCATGATAGTGTTTTATTTTTTTAGTCCAATCAATAGATTTTTTGTAAATCGCAAAAAAGCTACTCATTTCGCACTATTCGACCTGCAATGACTGACGTAACAACCACTTTGTAGTGCAAGCTGATTGGAACTTTATTCTAACAGTATTTCAAACGAAGTTTGAACCACCACAAATAGAGTTGCTAATTTAGCTCTTATAATCACCGTAAGCCAATGTATCATTGAATCATTCAAAGAAACCTGTCTAGCTACTAATGTTTCTTTATTATGATAATAGATCAGTAGTAGCCTAGGCAACGCTTAGGCAGTGTTTTGTATTTCTATAATGACTTTCAACGCGATTGAAATTCGTAAGCTTAAGTACGAATGTCATACATTTTTACTTTACCATCATCGTTCTGTGTTCAGGTATCGCTCATAGAATGTCACTTTGTGTGTAGGCCCTCAGGTGGGTAGCAGGTCTGTTGACCAATTTCCCACACTAATAATTTCTCTTGAATCGTAGGCGTGTTGACAAGTCTCACATGCACTAACACCATCCAAATATTGGTTCTGTGTGGGAATTTGATTGACCTTTTGGCTATTGTGCCTACACAATATCTGTGTCTTTATTAGACCTATCTAATAAAGACAATTGTTTGATCAGGATTATATAGATTACTATAACTGAGTGCACTAAGTAAGGTCGATAAACGGATGTGCGACAAAATTGTACTGAGACTCCCCATAGTTCGAATGCACGCAAGTGCGACAAACTGAAGCTCGACATCACGCTTGTGTGTACTTCGACACTACCCCCTACTAACGCCTATGCGACACTGCTGTCTATAATCCCTTTACAAGCCGTCAACGAAATATTATGTACGTCAAAATTTGTAACATTGCGCAACACTGGGTATTATAATTTAAGTTTTTAGATTATTTAGGTAAAATAAAACGAACGTGCTCGGCTGACAAAATAAGACGGAAGGAAGTTTATTACTTTTTTTTTTAAACAAATCATAGACACTGCAATAGATAACTTATAACCATAAAAACTAATTAGAGCAAGGTATTTTGAGCATATTACAACACCCCCACTCTCAAAATACAGTTATCATGAATTAAAATACGACAGTTACAATGCCTAACATTTTTACAAATTTATAATGTTTCACTGAACTTAAGCTTTTGGTAAGTATGTCTGCTGGCATATCTTCAGATGGCAAATAATTAATTTTAACAATTTTATTACTAATTATTTCTCGACAATAGTGATATCTTACATCAATATGCTTTGATCTGTTATGGAATACAGGATTTCCTGACAGTTTCAAAGCACTTTGATTATCATTATATAAGTTAATTGTATACATCTGTTCAGTTATCTCATTCTGTAAATTAATCAGATACACAGCTTCTCTGCACCCCTCTGTAATAGCCATATACTCGGCCTCTGTACTTGAAAGCGCTACTGTTCTTTGTTTTTTACAACCCCATGAGATGACTGAACCTGATAACTTAAAACAGAAACCAGAATAAGATCTTCTATCTATGGAATTATTTGCCCAATCAGCATCAATATAACCCTCAATATTAACATTTCCATTTTTACAATACTTTAAACCTAAACATCTAGTTTTTTTTAAATATTTTAATATTCTTTTAGCATATAACCAGTGTTCATTATTATGACAGTTATTAAATTGACTTAAGTATCCTACAGCATAGGATATGTCTGGCCTAGTCAGTACAGCTAAATACATTAGGCTCCCTATGAGCTGCTGATATGGATTTTGACTTTTAACATCTTGACTTTTTACAGTATTCAATTTAGCCTCCATGGGTGTATCAACAGACTTACACTCAGTCATATTAAATTTACACAATAAATTATCAATATAGGTTTCTTGACTCAAAGTAATGACTTTATTCTCTTTATCAGTACTTACATTTATACCAAGACATTGTTTAATTGGCCCTAAATCTTTGATTTCAAATTGACTACTTAAAGTTTCTTTTAACAATTCTGTTTCCTTTTTATCATTTGAAAAAACAAAAAAATCATCGACATACAATGTCACAATAGTCCTGAGACCATTCACAATCTTTGTATACAAACAGGGTTCTAATTTAGATTTTTTATAACCATTTGCTAACATTACATTATCAACTTTTTTATGCCATGCCCTTGAGGCTTGTTTGAGACCATATATAGCTTTATTCAATTTAAGAACTTTTGTTTTATCCTTATTAGAACACTCAAAACAATCTGGTTTTTGCATATATATGGTTTCTTCCAATTCTCCATTTAGGAATGCAGTCTTAACATCTAAATGGGCAGTATCTAAATTAAGTTGCACAGCTAAAGCAAATAATAACCTTAATGTAGTATGCCTGACAACAGGGGAGAAAGTCTCAGTATAGTCAATACCACTTTTCTGATTATATCCTTTCGCAACTAACCTGGCACGATAACGAATGTTATTTTCACTGTCACACTTTTTCTTAAGTACCCACTTACACTTAACAACAGTTCCTCTTTTTGGGGCATCTGCAAGCTCCCAAGCACTGTTATCTTCAAAGCACTGTAGCTCCTCTTGGACTGCACGCAACCAATGCTCCTTCTCCGGGCCTTGTAGAGCTTTCTCTAATGACAACTCACCAATATCTACATTAGTACTTTCTGTACACATATTTGAAAAACCATATCTTTCTGGTTTCCTCCTGTGTCTCGCAGGTAATGTCTGTACTACACTGCCTGTACTTCCCATAGAACTGTCAGAGTCTTCATTTCCACTTGGCACATAGGTAAGATCATTGCTGTCATCTACAGAGATAAATGAATCATCTGACTCATTGTCCCCCACTGAATTCAAACTCTTCTCTTCATTTTCTATGCAAGTTTCTGAATTCTTATTCTCAGTAACAGTCACACTGCTTACATCCAAATCCTTCTCAATAATGACTACATCCCTACTAGTTGTAATCAACTTTGACTCAGGATTATATATCCTATATCCCTTCACATCTTCAGAATAACCCACCAGGATGCACTTGTTGGATTTTTTATCCCATTTAAACCTTTTTTCTTTTGGTACATGCGCCATTACTGTGCTACCAAATATCCTCAGATGACTTAAATTAGGTTTATTATTATTCCATAACTCATATGGAGTTTTATTATTTAGACAAGCCGATACTGTTCGGTTCTGTAAATAAACAGCTGTATTAGTCGCCTCTGCCCAAAACTCTTTCTTCAAATCAGCATCAAATAATAAACAACGAGCCTTTTCAATAATAGTACGGTTCATCCTCTCGCTTAGGCCATTTTGCTCAGGTGTGTATGGGTTGGACTTTTGATGAATTATGCCCTTCTGCCTTAGAAAATTATCAAATTGACCATTGCAAAATTCACGGCCATTATCGCTGCGCAATACTTTGATTTTTCTACTAAGGGAGTTCTCTACTTTGGCTGCATAATCTCTAAAATATTGAAAAGCTTCACTTTTATTTTTCATGAAGTAAATATGAGTCATACGGCTATAATCATCAACAAATATTATAAAGTACCTTGATCCGCCCAGGGAGACACATTCCATTGGTCCACACACATCGGTATGCACTACTTCTAGTAGCTGAGAGCATCTGTTGCCACTGCTTGGGAAAGGTAGACGACTTTGCTTCCCTTCACAACAGGTAACACATGAAGTTGTACTTATTGCTGCCTTGTCAATGGAAAAACCTTCAACTGCATTCTGCATTCTATTCAGGTAAGTACTGTTGATATGACCAAGTCTTCGGTGCCACATTTCACTGGTTACCATCGCTGAAGCTGACAGGTGTACTGGTGTATTTAGCTTATACACCCCATTAACTAACGTGGCTGAAGCCACCATGACTCCTTTTCTGTTGTAGATATCACAACCACTGTCTCTAAAGGTCACTTTATTACCTTTCTTTATTAGCTGACTCACTGACAAAAGATTTGTCGTGAGATTCGGAACACACATAACCTCTTCTACAGTTATGTCAAAGTTACATTTATCTGTACAAGTTGTAATTTGCACATTACCGGAACATTTAACAGGCACTTTGTTCTCATTCGCAACAATAATTTCCTTCGTGCATTGTTCGTATGATGCATTTACGATCCAATGTTCATTTGTTGTTAAATGTACGCTTGCTCCAGAGTCAATATACCAGTCAGATTTACTGTAGGACCCGCTTAAGAAAACTACACTAAACGCATTTGTTTGTTTCTGATCCATTCCTTTAGAATCTGTTGTATTTGTACACTGATTTCGGTAATGTCCCACTTGTTTACATTTATAACATCTAACTTTCGACTTGGACTGCTGCCCGCCGCCATCTTTTTCACGACTTATTAATGGCTTGACATTTTTCTTATGTTGGCCAGATTGGTTTTTTCGTTGAAAACTACCAAACGCAGCACTGTCGCTTCCACCGACTTCTGACTCCATATCTAGTAATTTAGATTTAATGGCGTCTGTTGTGATGGACATCCCCGAATGCTCGATGGCCATTATCATTGGGGAAAATTTGTCTGTTAATCCAGCAAGCAATAATTAACCGATCCATTCATCATTTATATTGAATCCAGTTCCCGCCAATTTCTGACCCGTTTCCACTAACTGAGTAACGTAGGAATTCATGGAGATAGAATTTTCCAGTCGAATTGATATGAGATTTCTTAACAAACTTATTCTTCTAGTAAATCCCGAATCATCATACAAGGATTTCAATTTATCCCAAAGTTCCTTTGTTGTTTTAACTTCTTTAATGTGGACATAAATAGAGGGATCTATCGTCAATATTAACTTGGCTCTGGTCTTGACATCTTCTGCAGCTGCAACTGCTGCTTGGCCTTGCTCTGGCTTGATGCATGCTAGCATTCCTTCCAATACTAAGAAGTTTTCTGCTGCAAAGCACCACTCACTGTAGTTTTCGCGCCCTTTAAGTTTCGGTACGCTCACGACATAGGAATTCGACGCCATTACGTTTTTTTTTTGTTCACAGCACGACTGCACACAACTAACTGTTCTCTCTTTTGTACTGCAACTTATTATTGTCCAGATAATAAACTGTCGCTGAGAAAGAACTAGTTTACCGGGATTCAGGATGATGTCCTGGGCCCATAACCTATTATAATTTAAGTTTTTAGATTATTTAGGTAAAATAAAACGAACGTGCTCGGCTGACAAAATAAGACGGAAGGAAGTTTATTACTTTTTTTTTTAAACAAATCATAGACACTGCAATAGATAACTTATAACCATAAAAACTAATTAGAGCAAGGTATTTTGAGCATATTACAACACTGGGTAAAGTTTGTTGCATGTGAAGTTTGTTTATGCATTTGAACTATGGTGAGCCGCAGTACAATTTTGTCGCACATCCATTTGTCGACCTCGTTTAGTGCACTCTAACCGACATGTATGTCTACTAATTACATAGCTGACACAATATTGCAACAGGAGTTTATTATAGCAAAAAAAAATATAAAATAATTTATTTATCTATACTAATATTATAAAGAGGTAACATTTGTTGGTAAGTTTGTATGTTTTTAAGTTTGTATGTAGGGGGTAATCTCCGGAAGTAATGAACCGATTTCAAAAATTCTTTCACCGTTAGAAATCTACATTCATCTATACTAATATTATAAAGAGGTAACATTTGTTTGTAAGTTTGTATGTTTGTAAGTTTGTATGTAGGGGGTAATCTCTGGAAGTAATGAACCGATTTCAAAAATACTTTCACCATTAGAAAGCTACATTCCCCCTGAGTGACATAGGCTATATTTTACCCCCGTACTCCAACGGGAACGGGAACTACGTGGGTGAAACCGCGTGACGTCCGCTAGTTTGACATAAAAAAGTACGCATATAACAAGGTGAAACTTAATTTAAGGGTACAAATAGCAAATAAATGATCAATGACCCCCATGGTAGGTAAGACCTGTGTTATAGGGGTCATCCTTCCGTCCATTATGGATAGTAAAAAATACCAATTGAATTGAGAACCTCCTCCTTTTGGAAGTCGGTTAAAAATAGTCGCTTTCAAATTAAAAATGTGCACTTTTGTAAAAATAAACTAAACTAGTACAATTTTATTTCTAGGATAAAAACATGGGGAAAAATGGAAAAGGGAGTATCTAGAAAGGAGCGTGGTGTGTGTGTTTGTGTGAGAGTACATGTGTACCTATGTATGAGTGTAGGTATGTATAGGTAGGCCAGTGTAGGTGTGTAAGAGTGAGTGGGTAACTGAATTTTTTGAGTTATGGTTTAAACAATGAAAATATCCTTTAGGTACATAAAGTCTACTTTACCAAAAATACCACTTTACCAAAATGACCACTTTACCAAAACGACTTCCTTTATTAAAGGACTTGGTAATTTTCAGATCGTCAATTTTCTATCGGTGCACGAGTGTGGCTGTTGGTTCTATTAGCGGCCTAAGGCTACTCGGCAAATATAAATGAATACAATAATCTGGATTTATTTCCCTAAAACTAGCATAGTAATTTTCGTCTAAACAATTCTACTAGACACTTTGCATTTAAATAAAATCTCGTGCGAAAGTAAAATTCAAAATGAGATTGTTTAAAAAAGTTAATGGGGTAATTTCGGGAACGCAATCTCATAAAATTATTTAAACGTTCCGTAATAAAAAAGGCCATACGGCGGCCTATAAAAGCCTCTTAATTGCGTATAGAAGTGCTGTGGACCAGATTTCTTTTCGTACGATACGGTTTTGCTAAAATATTGTGTGAAGGTCACGGATTTACCTACAAAATATTAACATTTACAAAAAAGGTACAGAGGTATATAACCTACCCACGATGAACGTCTAGACACCAAGGCTGTTACAGACAGACAATAGAAGTGCAAGTAATGCAGTCGGTTGTCACAAAATGCAGCAAGCGTTGAGCCCGACTTTCCATGGTCTATATCAGTGTTTTTCAACCTTTTTCATGACACGACCTTTTCTGATCCTTTTTTTTCGAATCCTAATTATGAAAATGCATAAAAATTTTGTATGGATTTAATATTAGTACTTATTAAAATAAATGAAAAAAAAGTCGGGGGGTCACCAAATATTTTTTTATACTATAGGGGTTCCCATAGTATAAAAAATATTTGGCGACACCCCGACTTTTTTTTCATTTATTTTAATAAGTACTAATATTAAATCCATACAAAATTTTTATGCATTTTCATAATTAGGATTCGGGTAAATATAATTATGTAGGTACCCTACCTAACACTTATTATTTTTAAATTTGGAATTCGATTTAATTGTCAATGTAGCAAAAATGGATCCACGATGGAAGAAATTAGTTAATGACACAAACAAACCCTCAATAAGATGGATGAGTACTAATAGGTTTTTATATTGTTAACTAGCTGACCCGCGCAACTTCGTCTGCGTCACATGAGAGAGAGAGAGGGTTAGAGAGAGTGTGAGTCAACCTGCTATCGCGGATTTTTTTAGAACGTTTTAAGAGGAATAATTCCCTCATACATGATTGTTGCGTAACTTTAACCGTTTATGCAGCGCTCGCAACGGAAGCTCTCAAAAGAAATTGATTTTTCCTGTTTTTGTAACACTTATCATTGGTGCTCTGCTCCTTTTAGTTGTAGCGTGATGTTAGATAACCTATAGCTGTCCTCGATAAATGGACTATCGAACACTAAAAGATTTTTTTAATTCAAACCAGTAGTTCCTGTGAATAGCTCGTTCAACCAACCAAACAAACTCTTGAGCTTGCTATGTAAATTTTCAAAGCAGCATCATGTAGACTAATCTAGAGTACCTTATGCTATAATAACTTTTTTAAAGTCAGTCAGTCGATTAGTTATCTGGTGAGCACATTTTTAGTCATTGGTACCATTTTACTACAATAGCTGTCACTGCATCTTACATTTGATGATTAGTTCTTCTTAAACACTTTAAATTCATATATCTTTTGATAGAATTAACCGATTGCGATGAAACAAACACTAAATAATACCTCAAGATGCGCACAATTTATAAGTATAAAAGTTATCTACATTCATTTCGTAAATTTTACGTGATGCTTGATCATCGAAACAGACAAACAAACAAACAGACAAAAATTCCAAAAATGTTGGAAATGAGTTCTGTTGGTTATCCTTTCACACCCTGGATTTTTTTTTTCGAAATCTTTTTGATGTGAAAAATGTTTTTTCTACAGATTTATTATATGTAAATAATAAATAGATAAATAGATTTGTATGAACAAACAAATGTTAATATCCTTTATTTAACATTTTCTTATTAAATCTATCTGGGCTTTATTGTTTTGTTTATTGAGGTAGTTTTTGCAACCTCTTGCGACCCCTAGACCCCTATAGAGGCTTCACGACCCCCCAGGGGGTCGCAACCCACAGGTTGAAAAACACTGGTCTATATTAAACAGTGTGTTTTCAATTAATGTTTTTGTTTTTGGCTGTTATATTTTGAATTTGCCTTGTAGATCGTAGTCGCAAGTAATACTGAATATTGTGAAGTGAGTGTGAGGTCCTGGGGTTAATTCCCAGGACGGACAACATGATATAGGTTTCGCAATCAGGGAATTTGTCGGCAGTAGGCAGTCCTAATCCTACTAATATAATAAATGCGAAAATTTGTGAGTATGGATGTGTGATATGGTATATGTTTGTTACTCTTTCGCGCAAAAACTACTGAACGAATTTGTATGAAATTTTGCACACAGATAGTTTATAACCTAGATTAACAGATAGGATATTTTTTATCCCGATAGTCAGATCCCATAGGACAATTATCAAAGTTCACGCGGGCGAAACCGATGTCAGAAGATATTACCAAATATTTACCCAGCATGTCATTATTGACATGCAGGGGGCGAACATCAGTTATTTGGGACTTAAACATACCTAGCCTAATGTTGGTATAGTTACTATGAGGCACGTTTCTGCCTTACCTTCGGGAGAACAGGCATAATGGTACGTTGTTATTAAAAATCTGTTTTATTTGTAAACGTAATCGATTTGAAGCCATAGTACCTATACAGGATGTAAACCACTTCATCATGAAGCTGTCAACCAAGCATTCTGTACATCACAAATTATTGCTGGGAAACAACTTTTTTTTTGAAAATCATGTTTTGTGGTAGAACTCAATGTATTATATATTTTTTGGTACCTACTAACATAGTTTATAAGATTTCCAATATTAACCTCTCTATGGACTTATTTGTCTGAAAATAAACATTTTTTTTTTTTTTATTATTTATTATTATTTAATGTAACGTACTCAAAACATTGTGCTGATGGATGGATTGAATAGTACGGGGGTCGTGGAGGTGTTTAAAGTATAAATCTTACATTAAAAACTTGTACTATAAAAAAACTTTTCAAAAAGTTGAAACTTGGACCCCCAATATCTCCATAACTAGCCTGTTCCTAGGTATGGTGTACAACAAAAAAATGATCGCAATGACAGGGAAAACAAGTGCCTTTCGGCTTCGTTAAGAGGTGTTTTACACCCTTTATAATTATAAACGACACAAACCTCCTTAAAAATTAATGGTCCACACCTTTTTAACCTCTAAAATCATAGACAAAACAGTTCCACCACTACAAAAGTTGGTCATCGACCTCTTCAAAACAAACAAGTCCATTTATCAAAGTAGCTAGAGCAGTATAATACCATAACTTTACAGTATTTCGGTGTGTTATTTCCCTCTGCGGGCTCTTTTAATTACTGTCGGCCCCAACATGTATCATAAATTCTAATGGAGTTCAGACCTCACCCACTGTGCCCTCTGCCGGCACAAATTGCATTTTAGAATTTAAACGTATGACCTACATTAAACTCGTGATCGAAAATTTAAATTTTGATAAACGTAAGCCTCAATATTTTCATTTTGGGAATGATAAAGTATGGGACGAATGCTAAATGTGGGTCAATGTTTTCGCAACATAACACACCGTGTTACAAAATGTTATTCGATTGTGTAACTATGTTATTTTTTTGTCACCTTTGTTTTTCCGCCACATTGTCAGGCCACTATTGTGTAGCAACAGTTAGGTTAAAGGTTATAAATACAAACTTCAGCTGTTTGCGTAAACTATTGACTAAAATAATAACAAAGTTTGTTGGCATAACAAACAGTTTAGTTGATTTTAAGCTAAGCCCTGATGCATATTCAACGTTTTTAGACTATGATTTTAACCTTCTGTAAAATAGTTCCAAACATTAATTTTGAAGTTCCACGTAATTTTAAAAAGTATGGTAATAATTATTAACTAGAAAATCATACCCATCCTACTATAGCTATCAATCAATAGCTAACAAACAGTATTTTTTTTTATTTACCCACACTAAAACAGACAATTACCCTTGTCATTTCTTGACGTGCAAGTAGCATTCAACAGTTCACATATTAATTTTCTCATTTATTTTTTAAGATAATTGTTAGACCTGTGGTTGCGGGACAGTTCGAAAGAGATACCGCGGCCCTGGAACACAAAGGGCGATGAAGGAACATGGATGGGTTTTAGTCAGTAAAAGTCTGACACTCCCTCCTGCTCCGCCCAGAGCGGGAGGAGTTATTTGATGATTTCACATCCGAAAAAAAAAAAAAAAAAAAACGATAATTGTTAGAGATAATAATCATCTTTAACAATTTTCTCTATAACAATAACATAACGTACATACTAAATTATAAGTAATATTAATATTAAAATATTTAAAAGTAAACTCAAAAAACATGTATGCACCCTATAACGTCACCAACGCCCCAGAGGCAAATATTCTGTATCTCATTATAAGTGAACTGTTATTATTATAAGTTCTTGTGAGAAATAAATATCTTTAAACCGATAACATCACGCCTGTAATCCCAGAACGGTTAGGCAGAAGTGTACCTAATACCCCCACATTCCGCCAGTTGTGTTTAAATCCCATGTAATAAGGGGCAAGCCTATTGCCATCAACCAATGACGTATTATATATAGACACGTCATGAACCAACATCGCGGCGCTTAAAAACGGCGAAAATACTAGAACTACTTATAAACGTGAAGAAAGAGAAAGAAAATATGACACCGAACGGCGGGATGCCTGTTGCGAGAGGGAGATAAATATACATCTTCTGTCACGTCACAGGATTTATTAAATTATAAACAAACGTAGCGTCCCGCGACAGGTTGGTGCGTAACTAAGCGCGATGTGGCCAATTGGCTTCATTTCATGTTGTCATTTTAGAGTGCGGACAACGTATCTATAGTTTATATATCATTGCCATCAACCGAGCACAAATCCAGACTCCGTGGCTGCTACTGAGAAATTCCATACAGAAAGACCCAATAACATTTTGCCCGACCTGGGAATCGAACCCTGGTCCTCTTGCTCAGCAGTCACGCTTACAACCACTAGACCATCGCGGCAGAGTAGACAATAGTGACTTTCATTAACCGTAAACAAATAAATGAGGTTGTATCTACGTGAGACATATAATGCAATGCTTACACGGTCGCTAATGGATTACAGAAATGCAATGCTACGTCACGGAACATTGGTGGCACGGTATTACCATGGGAATCGATGAACCGGGTAAATGTGGCTCTAGTGATGGGCCGTAGTCTGGTTCCGATAGGGGTGGAAACGTTTTTGTTTATATTAAGAAAGTTTTGAACATAACACACTGTGAACATAAGTGAAACATAGAATGGTAGTTCTTATCTATATATACTTCTTACATCTTGTACCTGATGTAGGTAACCTAATTTTGTTTTTTCCTTAATGTAATTTTCGTTCCCGGTAACTTTACTAAAAACAATTCCTAGCTTCATCTGTCCGATTCCTGGACAAAAGCCTTCCCCCACTCCTTCCATTTCTCGCGAACTCGCAGGTCCTTTAATCGATCAATCGATACAATAGGGTTAAAACAATAATTCTAAGACACCGATCTCTAAAAAAAACACTTTATTTTGGGCCTGAAAACCCGATTTTATTTTAAATTAATTGCCAAATTCGATTTTTAGTTGCTTTGAAATCAATAAATAGTTGAGTCATTGAGTTTAATAAACAGTGTCGTCACAATTTGCTATTGCCATACAAAATCTACGAGAGAACCGCGTTTTGACAGCTCATAAAAAGTATCTCAATTGATTGGTGTGTCATCTACCCCATTATCTCTTCAAAACTACACAAAATTGAAGGCTAGATTGAACTCAATCTGCTGATACCTCGGAATATATAAAAAATACAGAACAGTTTCTCCTATAAAGTTCTTTTTACGCGACGTCTTTTTATGACAAGCGTGAGACTAATAAAGGCAGAGTCGTTACATTCGTGCCAAAGTTGCATCGGAATAATTCAATGGATTTTGATAAAGCTGTAAAAACGTGTGATGATGTCGTCAACCCTACGTAGGCGTAGTAAGCAGTAAGTAGGAATGCTTTCGTGTTTCTGCTGAGTTTTGTGTTGCTGAGCCCAGGAGATATGGTCAGCAGATTCGTCGTTTAATAACGTTACAATAGTTACATTACACTCCTGGAGACTGCTACTAGATACTAGAAACTGCTTTTTCAATTTTTTAACAAAAAGTTACGGAGTATTTTAGAAATCTTCTGCCAAACTGCAGGACAGTTTGTTGGCAGTGTTCTCGTGAACACAGCTCTTAGTTTCCTAACAATAAAAGGAACTTATAGGGTGTGAAACACCTTTAAACGAAGCCGAAAGGCACTTGTTCTACTCGTCATTGAGATATTTTTTTTGTTCTACACTATACCTGGGAAATTTCTAGTTACGGAGATATTGGGGGTCAAAGTTCCAACTTTTTGACAAGTTTTTTTTTAAATACTATTTTTTAATGTAAGATTTTTACTTTAAACACCTCCACAACCCCCGTACTATTCAATCCATCCATCAACACAATGTTTTGAGTGCGTACATTAAGTTCTACCACAAAACATGATTTTTCACCCAAAAAAAAAGTCGTTTCACAGCAATTATTTTTTGCGTAAGGTTACTAGTTTGATGTACAGAATGCTTGGTTGACGGCTTCGTGATGAGGTCTTTTACACCCTGTATAACAACACTATTTAAAGGGGTGTGCAGAGAGTGCATATTGTGACGCACTGTGCCAGAATATACATAATATGAACATAAATCACGCCTTGTAATCCCCAAAGGGTATGGCAGTGGTGTACTTAGCAGTAAACCCACAGTTTGCCAGTTATGTTAATGTCCCATGTAATAGGGGCCAGCCTATTACCATCAACCGGGCACAAATCCAGACTCCGTAGCTACTACTGAGAAATTCCTGATGTAAAAACCCAATACCACTGTACCTGACATGGGCATCGAACTCAAAATTTCAAGCCCACCAGGCAACGCCCAAAACTCTAGTCGCACCTGATGAAATTCCTCAGTATGGTTTGAGCCTTAAACGAGTGCGTGCTACCATTTTATAGTTTAACACCATTCCAGGGCCGACAGTCTCGACAGAGTAATCGACAAAATCGCTAACTATTGATTGCTAATTACTAACGAATGAATTCGGTTGCAATAATGATGCTTGCGAGAATCGCATCTTGGATGTAGAGACTTGCATTTCCCGCAAGCATCGTTATTGCAACCGAATTCTTTCGTGAGAAATTAGCAATCGAAAGTTAGCGATTTTGTCGTTGTCTCTGTCGAGACTGCCCTGTATTTTGCTACCAAATGTTTGCGAAACACGTGACCAATTAAACGTATTCGACACGGTGTTCCTAATAGTTCACCCTCATTTACAAAATACAAATACAAAATCTTTATTTCTTTACCAAAAACTTTTACATTAGTTGGTGATTGGAGCCTCCTTTTAAGCAAGTGTTAGGAGACTCCGCTCTTCCACAGCAATATAGGTACAATTTATTTAGTACCTTAGATATACCTAAACATTGTGTGTGTGTTTGTGTGTCATTTCACCAGTTTAAGACCCCTGTAATAACGTGGCGAGCTTGTGGCCGTCAATTGTATGTAAATTATATATTCAACAAAATGAAAATTGTTTACGCAAAAATTAAATTGTCAAAAGTAACTGTAATATTTACCTGTCTGTGTTGTATTGTTAACGACGATCGAAAAAGATCTGAAAGAAGCTAATTTAGATAAAGACGCGGCACAAAATCGTGCTAAATGGAAGATGCGGACAAGGAAGGCCGACCCCAAGCAAATGGAATAAGGTCTAGGAGGAAGAAGAAGAAGAAGTTGTATTCTTGACAAGTTTCTAAATAAATTTTCGCTGAACCGAGATGGCGACTACAATTTAAACGCTTTTAATTATAGGAATTGGCCTTCGATACCCAAAAGCTAATAACACACGACTCACAAACTATTTAGCTACAGATTTCGCACAGCTAAAATCCAGTCTCCTCCCGTAAACATGCTCGACATTATTTCACAACTAAATCTAACCCTAATACCTCGAGCAACCGTAAACGCTATATTCCAGCGAAACTACTTATCTCATTCCAACGACAAGCTATTTCTTGCTATTTCGTGAGCTCACAGCTTAATTTATGCGACGGTGCACTTCCTTTATACCCGTCAATATTAGGGCAAGAATCTCCGAGAAACGTGGTGGCTGTTTATATACCTTAATTTCATCATATACATAAATTTCCCCGAGGATTCCTTTAGGTAGGTCCCTTAGCTGTTAGTTCCGTACGATAAACTCTGGCAAATAAAGTATGTTCTTAACGTAATAGTGCATGGATGGCCAGTGCATGCCTTGGGTGTGGTTGTCAAGGTTTTGTTTACCTAAGACACCTTTAATAAACCGTGGTTTCTTCTTGTACTACGAAACAATGAGCATAATATAAAGGGCATGCTCTTTTAACTTATCAATCTACATAAAGTATAGTGACAAGTATGGCAATCTCGCAGAACGGATGGCAGATAGGGCCGAAAAGTTCTGGAGTGGCGACCGCGAAGACGTTGCATTGGAAGGCCTCCTACTAGGTGGACCGATGACCTGGTGAAGGTTGCGGGAATCCGCTGGATGCGAGTCGCACGGGACCGGTCAATGTGGCGACACTTGGGGGAGGTCTATGTCCAGCAGTGGACGTCTTTCGGATGAAATGATGAATGATGACAATTGTTTCGGCCTAATTTGAATTAAATAAATTTTGATAGTTTCCAAAGCATTTTTAGTACCTATTTCTACTTGTTGAAATCTTTCTCATCCGCCCAGCTCTTCAATTACGCGGAGTTCATGTGAAACTAGTTATAGCTCGTGTTATGTTACTTCCGTCGCCAGATTGCACGTAGACTATCCTCTGATATTTAACACCTACCTTGATTTAATTAATTAATATACTTAATCGACACTGATGATCTGACTTAGGTAACCCACCTAAACGGATGTAAAATGAAACAAAAGTTTTGAATACACGAACAGTTTCTTTAACTCGTTTTAAATAGTTTTAAAAGAAAAAATACGTCCAAAGATGTTTTAAAAGGGACAAAAGTGGCAGTGCTGCCAATTCATAACACAAAATTGTACCATAATGTTGCCAGTGGTAATAATTTGAAAGTTAATTAGTGTTTTTTTATAAAGTGGGTGTTTATTTAATAAATAATCATCAGTGCTCCATGACAAGTTAATAAAGATGTTATTTTAGTAGAAAGTCTGGTATTTGGTTTTGTTTTCTAACTGCAAAATATTTCTAGTTTTCTACCGTGCAAAGTTTTATCTACATTGCATAAACAAGAAGGTTGAGAAACATTGGCTGTGTACTGTGTTATTAACGATGCAACTGAGACTGAGCCACTAAGTTGCCAGCAGTTAACTATTAGTTGTGGCCCACTTGGTAGATACTTCTACCTACTTGTGAATATTTTATACTACTTTTAATACCGAGATTTAAAATAAGTACGTTCATACTTACATAACTTCACGCAAAAACTCAAACTCAAAGCATTTATTTCAATTAGACCATTACGGCACTTTTGAATGTCAAAAATACAATCAAAATATTGTTACAAAATCTTGGTTACATCATTCATTTTGAGAGTATATAATTATGTGAGAACGATGTAGAAAGACGTGCACACTAAGAGCGTCCAGAGTAAAAGATTAGTCCAACAATTTATGAATAAAGTAATTAAAATGAACCTTGGCAGCTACATATTAAAAGTCCTGACCCCCTCCGAGGTGAGCCCGAGGGGGGGGGGGGGCAAAGAAGGTCCCGTTTTTTGTTTTTTTGCTTATATTTCGAAAACGATGCGTCGTATAAAATTTTGTTGTACTACATAATAAAACCTCATAAAATTCTCTACAACTTTTTATCTATCTCCAATACTTAAAAAAGAAAAAAAAAATATAAGTATATAAAAAAAAATTAGCAAAGTTGTAGAGAATTTTATCAGATTTCATTGTGTAGTACAACAAGTATTCGTGCGACACACCAAACTCAAACTCAAACTCAAACTCAAAGCATTTATTTCAATTAGACCTTTACGGCACTTTTGAAAGTCAAAAATACAAAAAAGAAAATCAAAGCTACAGTCCCAGTCACAAGGCATAATAACTTGAGAAAGTACTGTAGTTGCCCATTCCCTAGCGTAGATCTCTATGGAGAAGAATGGGCAAGAAACTCCATGGACACTCTTTTAAAATCAAAATATTGTTACAAAATCTTGGTTACATCATTAATTTTGAGATTATACATAAATGTGAGAACGATGTAGAAAGACGTGCACACTAAGAGCATCCAGAGTGAAAGATTAGATTAAAAATGTATGAATAAAGTAATTAAAATGAACCTTGGCAGCTAAGAGATGACCAGTCCCAACTGACAGCGCCCGTTCACAGACATGACGCATGTACCGGCGCCATTCAACTCAACCATATTGAAGGGAACTAAATGACCCGACACACCCGCCACCATCAGCGAGACATTTAAGTGAGCATGACATTCTCTCAGTCACCAAGGCATATTCAAGTCAATGAAAGATAAATAAATGTAAATGGTGGCTGAACAGTACAAAGTACTCACACATGTGCTTTGCAATTATATAATACTAAGAACTGGAATCTATACAATGCAAGTATATTTTTACAATCTTCTGCAGCTTCCACAATACATTAACATGGGAATCAATTCTTCATCTTCTTCTTTACGTGTCGATGGACTCAAATAATGCCCGTCCAGTACAAACAATTAGTTTGCCCCCCTCCCCCCCACCTATGGTTGTGGAGCAGGACCAGCATTTAGCCAAGCATTTTTATCATCAATGTAATCCCCCAACTTATAATATGCTTGCCTACATAGTGTGCGTTTTATACAAGATTTAAATTTCCACTCATTCAGTTGAAGAATGTGGGGAGGTATTTTATTGTAACATTTCAAACAGTACCCCATGAAAGATGAATCCACTTTAGCAAGCCTGAAACCTGGCTGAACTAGTTGGTCCCTATTTCTAGTGGTATAGTGGTGTCTGTCCCCTCTCTTACTGAATAAATGCCGATTTTTTCTAACGTACATGATGTTTTCATAGATGTATTGACAAGGTACTGTCATGATATTAATTTCCTTAAACAGTTCTCTTAGAGAATCGCGTCTACGTAATTCATAAATGGCTCTGATGGCTCTTTTCTGCAGAATAAATATAGACTCGATGTCTGCAGCCCGTCCCCATAGTAAAATACCGTATGACATAATACTATGAAAATAACTAAAATAGACCAGCCTCGCGGTATCAACATCAGTAAATTGACGGATTTTTCTAACAGCATATGCTGCTGAGCTTAGCCGTCCTGCAAGAGATGTTAGATGAGGACCCCATTGTAACCTTGAGTCGAGCGTGATTCCCAAGAAAACCGTTTTATCGACAAATTCTAGTTTCTCTTGATTCAATATTATGTCACAATCACTACTTTTGACATTTGGTAGAGCAAATCTAATGCATTTAGTTTTTTTCCCATTTAGTACTAAATTATTAGCGGTAAACCAATCGTGGACCTGCAGTAGGGCGTTATTTACGTCATCAAGATTAGTGGCACGTCTGTTTATTTTAAATATTAAAGAAGTATCGTCAGCAAACAACACCATATGCGGATGGTTGTTAAATAGATGGGGTAGGTCATTAATATATACTAAAAAGAGGAAGGGACCCAATATCGAACCTTGTGGTACACCCATTTTTACTTTTAAACCCATTGAGTTTACTCCATTTATTTGTACCTGCTGCTGTCTATCATTCAAATACGATTTTATTAAACTGAGCGCAAGTTTACCTAAACCGTAATGCTGAAGTTTCAAGATCAGGGTTTCGTGATTTACGCAATCAAATGCCTTCGCAAGGTCACAAAAGATTCCTATGGCATCTTGTGCCTCTTCCCACGCAGTAAATATGTGTTTTAATAAAGTGACACCGGCGTCAGTTGTACAACGTCCTTTGGTGAAACCATACTGTTGCTCGTGTAATATTTTATTAGTGTTAAAATGGTTAAGCATTTGATTGAGCATTATCTTTTCAAACACCTTGCTGAAAACCGGCAACACGGATACGGGCCTATAGTTATTGGTGTCTTTACTGTCCCCGGATTTAAAAAGCGGTATTACCTTACTGAATTTCATTAGATCCGGGAAGACCCCTTGATCCACGCACAAATTAAATATTGAGGCTAAATACGGCGCTACAGTCTCAATAATTGAGGTACAAGCTTTGATAGACATACCCCATAGATCTTCCGTTAATTTGATCTTGATTTGCTTAAAACCTTTAATGACTGTTATGGGGTTTATATGCTGAAATTTAAATTCATTTTGACAGGCTGAAACGTTCGCTTTCAATAAATCAATAGAGAGCAAGGGAGAGGAATTTAAGGTTTCTGTAGTTTTAAGTGGAATACTGGTAAAGAAATTTACAAATTCTTGAGCAACTTCATTGTTGGAGCTCACAAGGCCACGCGATGTCTCTAGTGTGAAGTCAATACCTTGTTTTTTATTTCTATTTGTTTCACTGTTGATGATTTTCCAAACCGTTTTTATTTTGTTGTCGGCTGATTTAATCTTGTTGCTAATGAATAAGGATTTGGCTACCTTGCAAGTGTTTTTAAAAATTTTCGAGTAAGTAGCAACATATTTATTAAAAGCTTCAGTGTTGATGTAAGGCTTAAGGCCGTTTTCGAGATGCAAACCAAAAACAATAACGTGACAGAGAATTGTACAATTTTTTAAAAATTGATCGTTTTTCGGAGCTCATACCAATTCAACGATAAGAGATAGATAAAAAATTTGAAAAGCAAAGTTGAAGAAAATTTTATGAGGTTTTAATAATAAAACCTCATAAAATTTCCTTCAACTTTGCTTTTCAATTTTTTTTTTTTTAAATTGAAGTTTTGTTGTACTACATAAGTAGTACAACAAAATTTTATACGACGCATCGTTTTCGAGATATAAGCAAAAAACCAAAAAACGAGACCTTCTTTGCCCCCCCCCCCCCCCCTCGGGCTCACCTCGGAGGGGTCAGGACTTTTAATATGTTTATCTTCTAACTAGTCCAAACAAAGTTCATAAGTCAGATTTTCTGCTTTTAACTTTTCCAACCACAATCATTCATTTACCAGAGTAAAAGTACTCACAGATGTGCTTTGCAATTATATAATACTAAGAATACTACGCCTTTTTCCCATTGTAACAGGCAGAAACAACAGATCGCCTATTTGCCACAATCCTTACGTGCTCCTTTTGATTTTTTCGTTTCATCATCATCGTCATATCAGCCCAGAATCACCCACTGCTGGGTATAGGCCTCCCCATTTTTCTACCACACTTCCCGGTTCTGTGAATCCCTTATTCAGGTGTTTCCCGCGACTTTGACGATGTCGTCGACCCAACGAGCTTTAGGACGGCCCTGGTTTTTATGGCCTAACCTTGGCCACCACTCGGTCAAAGCCTTGCTTCATCAGCCATCTCCGCATCTAGTCAGATGTCCTGCCCAGGTCCAGTTGAGGCGCAACGCCCGGTCCCCGACGTCGTAGACTTACGTCCGACGGCGGATTTCGGTGTTACGCACTCGATCTAAGAGGGTTATGCCGAGCATGGCTCGCTCCATGCCCCTTTGTGTCACTTGGTGCACAGTCTCCTTTGTGAGCGTCCATGTCTCGGCACAGTAGGTCATTTGTTGGCAAGACACATTGGTGGACCGAAAAATACAAATAATAAAATATGTTTTTCCGTTTATTTTAGAAAAAGAATTACGGTTCCGTGCAAAATCATTAAAAACCCTTGAAATTGTTATCAAAATCCGATTCAAATAGGGAGCCATATTTTGATGAAGGTCGCGGGCATCAGTGAATTTTACTAATATTATAAATGAGAAAGTTTGGGTGGATGGATGGATGGATGCATGGATGGATGGATGGATGGATGGAAGGATGGATGGATGGATGGATATCCATCCATCCCTCCATCCATCCGGATGGATGGATGTTTGTCACTCTTTCACGTGAAAACTACTGACCGGTTTTGGATGAAAGGCACATAGATAGTTTAAAACCAGGATTAAAATATAGGATATTTTTTATCCCGATAGTATGAATTGATATCATGGGACAGTTACCGAACTTTGCGCGGGCAAACAGCTAGTAAATCAATCAAAAAACCCAAGTGTTTTCAAATTAGACCAACCCAAAACTAAATCGACTCCAAACTATCTTAATATTATTATGTTATACAACAATATTTTGGTTACCAGTAGATCAGATTCTAGCATAACTAGCCATTCTCAAGCCATTGTCCGGCATCGTACGGCGTCGTCCGGCAGTGTCCGGTGGTCGCAAACCGAACTAATTCAACTTGCTCCGTATAATGCGTCGGTACGAGGTTTGCGAGCTCGGCTGATCAAGTTTTCGCGTTGTTCGCGATTCTAAGTCAATTAATAAACTATGGTGATATTTTGATATATTCGAGTTACAGTTTCGGGTAGGAGTTTCTGTTCTAGGAAGGGAACATGGGACTTCAAAACATGTATAGATAGGTTATGCACATAGGTGAAACTGTACATAAAAACGAAAAAATAGCGTTCAAGAATATTCAATTCAATTCCTTTATTTCAATCAACAGTTAGATCATCTAGTAGCAGTACATTAAATAAAAAATATTAGAAAAATAAACAAAAATAAAACAAAACACAACACACTTATTATACTTAAAAATTAAATTGGCAGTCAACAAATTATAGTCAATAAATTAGAAATAATCATAAATGTCAAAATAATAACTCATATTATATATTAGGTACACAAGAAGAAAAACAGAAAATACATAAATTTGCACTAAACAATAAACATGATGCATTCCAAAAACACGTGAAATAACTAAGCCCTTGGTCCCGGCTGTGAATCGTAGATATTTGATAGCCATTAAGTATAGGTAGTCACTTTCCCGATGGTCTGACAAGCAGTCTTACGAAGGGGTATCGTATTACCCAGTACTAACTGGGTCGTGGATGTCAGATAGGCGCTACATGTAAAATACTGATACTGATTGTTAGACTACAAGCTGACCCCAACATGATGATGATGATGATGATGATTTTATAAAGGGTGTAAAACACCTCTTAACGAAGCTGAAAGGCACTTATTCTCCACGTCATTGCGATCATTTTTTTTGTTCTACACCATACCTGGGAACCTTCTAGTTACGGAGAGATATTGGGGGTCAAAGTTTCAACTTTTTGACAAGTTTTTTTTTTAATGTAAGATTTTTACTTTAAATACCTCCACGACCGCCGTACTATTCAATCCACCCATCAGCACAATGTTTTGAGTGCGTTACATTGAGTTCTACCATAAAACATGATTTTTCACCCCAAAAAAAAAAGTCGTTTCCCAGCAATAATTTTTGCGTACAGTTACTTAGTTTGATGTGCAGAATGCTTAGTTCACGGCTTCGTGATGAGGTCTTTTATACCCTGTATAACAAAACCAAGCTAGTGTCAACTAAAAACGTATCAAAGAAGTAAGAAATCGTCAATATAAAATCAACATCTACATCGTTCTCATCATCCTAGCCTACTCCCAACTATATTGTGGTTAGTTTCCTCCTGGGATCGGCCATCTATTAAAAGCTTGAATGCCTCTGTTAATTAATATTTCCATAGGTTGCGTTTCAAGGCGTTTCAAGTAATCATCATTCTCCTACCCTAAACCTAATTGTATTTAATTGGGGTCGGCGCAGCATGTCATTTTCTTCCATCTTAGTTTATAGGTACTCGTCATCTTTGTTAGGTTGGGTCAATCTTCAGGTTAAGCCGCACTTGCTTAGGTTGGTCCATAGACGGATGGCCGATTGCATAAGATACTTAGCTCGCAGGTTTGCGCGTTGTTCAGGGTCGGTCCCTAAACCCTTTTCAGGGCTTATTGTACCTCTGTATAGTCAAAAAGCATACGAAGCCCTCCGCATCCAATATAACAACGCATTCAGAGCACTGATGGGGCTGCCGCGACATTGTAGTGCCTCGGGCATGTTCGCCGTCGCTAGCGTCGACTGCTTTTATGCAACGATGCGTAAGCGGTGCGCGTCCCTGGTACGCAGAGTTCGCGGCAGCTCCAACAGCGTACTGATGATGATAGCCGACAGGCTCGACTGTCCATACATCAGACGCTGCAGTGACTTGCATGTCACCTACAGTCGTCGCCTGTCAGTATAAATATGTTTGTGTGATTATTGTTTTGTGTTGTACTTATTTTATTGTTTGATGTATTCTGCGTGTTTTAGTGTATCATTTGTGCTATGTATTTAATTTCTGTGTATTACTGAGTCCTTGTTACTTGTAAAAATAAATGAATTATTATTATTATATCGAGATTTCTCCGTGCCTCGGAAAGCACGTCAAGCCGTTGGTCTCGTCATTTGTAGATCTTTGACAGTCGTTACAGGCAGTCAGTGGCCCAAAAGTCGGACACCCAGGGTTGCGGAGGTCAAACAGGCAATCGCTCCTCGTAAAATACTGGTAATCTGCTTCATTGCGTGAAGCGGGAAGCCAACTCCCAACTAACTAAAATCTAGACAGGTGATCTTAGTCAGGTTGCATTATTGTCAAGTGCCATAGTATCACTTAAAAAACTGTTACACTACATTTTTATCCCCTGCGTAGCTTTGTTTCCTAAAGTACCCGCTGAGCGTCCACTGGAAGCTTTGAATTAATAAACGATAATGATGTTTAATAAACACGATTGTTGACTTCGGCTAAACGGAAGTTTCATGATCCGTTATTTTCAAGTAAACTGTTTTATTATTTATTTACTCGCGACCTTGTTCAAGAGGATTACGGGCTTAAACTTTCGCCTACGTTTTAAATATTTATGTGAATGTTATTAGAAATTAATTGCAAGCATTGCTTGATTTGAATAAAAGTCAAGTTTTTGTTGATTCTGTGACATTTTTTTTTTTTGTAGAATGGATCCCATGAAATCCAAACATAGTTGGTAATAGGCTAAGTAGATGATGATAATACTGTTTTAAGCTTTCTCGGTTCATAATTATACTTAAATTATCACTTACGGGATATCTTCCGTGATTATTATTTATTTTTGAGCTCCCGATATTTCGACGCTGTTGCAAGCGTCGTGATCGCGGGTATATCGGGAGCTCAAAAATAAACGATAATCACGGAAGATATCCCGTAAGTGACATTTGTAGTATGGTGATAATAATCTCCACTAAACACGCACATTAGTAAAAGCAGGTTATTAAAATTAGACTTATAAAAATAAACAATTTTTAATTGATTTTCCCATAGCTCGTTCGATTATTGTCGCCTTACAGACTTCCCTAGGTACCTACATAATGCTCTACTATTATTTGACGTTTGTTTTCCATTCAATGGCCCATTAGATTATGAGTTTTGTTCGACCGTTACTGGGAATTAAACGAGCTTAGGAAGGTCAGGAATCTGATTATTTCCTTATTCTAGAGAACGTTTTGTGTTTCTGATAATTGCGTTCCAGGAACTGTTTGAGAGGAGAATAATTTCTGTACTTAGATCATAATTTCTGGAATGTCTAATTTCCACAGATTTTTATTAATATTTGACGGACTATTGGTTGTTACTCTTACCCATACATCGCTAGGTATTTTATTTTAGACTAAAATAGTTACAGAGCTCTGTTACCATTTGTACTACCCATATATATGATTTTGCAAAAGTTTCTGAAAAAAAAAAACATTTGTTTTTAGAATCATCAGGCACTTGCACAGAAATAATCATTTTGATTGTAATTTAAGAGTCCTCTCAATACCTAAATACCTTTCTGTCCTTTTTTCTGTGTTGTGTCTTTTTTTGTGTGTTTTTTTTTGTCTATCTAAATACCTTTTTTTCGGATAGGAAATCATCAAATGACTCCTGCTCTGGGCAGGAGGGAGTGTCAGACTTTTACTGACTAAAACCCATCCATGTTCATCTTCTAAATACCTTAGGTTAGGATTTGTTTCAAAATGTTTTGTCAACTGTCTGAAAAAAGGAATGAGAGTCTGCGCCAAAGGTGACCTAGTAAGTAAAATTAGACGCAGTTGAGTTGGGATCAAAGGAAGGCGGCCGGAGGCGGCACTGCGCCCGCATCTCAACAGAGGCCCATAATCAAAGAATAACAGGTCAGAACCTCTATGCAAGTTCGCAGACGAAAACAAAAGATCTGTTGGTTTCTACAATTCGTTTAACTACGGTGTAAATGTCCACTGCTCTCTTAAAGGTTTTAGAACTCTTTATACCTATGGGGAATTCGAGTTCAAGGTTCCATAACCTTTTTTACTAATTTGAAAAAAATACATGATTCATAACACCTCATTGCCATAAAGGATTAAGCAAATAGAGATGATCTAAGTACAAACACAATTTCTAGATCGGGAAACGATCCCAGGAATTTCATGATCAGCTGTGGCGCTTCAGATCACTACAATAACGAAGCAGTCACAAATCACATTATGTACCCCTTGAATCTTTGATGTCATAACCATGATAATTATGAACTGAGCTCAATTTTTAATTTTTTACCAAAATAATTATTATTTTTATCTTCATTTACATTTAACAATCAAAGAAGAAAGGTAGATTGCCATGTAATCTTGGAACCACACTTATAGCTCTCGTACCTAAATTCGTAAAAACACTCTCAAACGATAGGTCTTGAATGTTAAGATAAAAAGAAATTATATTTTTTTTTCTTAATTCGATTGGTTCAATTATGACAAAAGGTAATCACAGCATATTTTTTTACGAGTAATATTGGATTTGGCTAAAATAACATCCTTTTTCTCCCTGCCACAGAAATTGACAATTTACAGACACCAGCTGGCTGGTCAGTTTGTTACCCCATCGAACACTGACGTTCATTGGGTGACGGGGACCGCCAAAACAAGTATCGGGTCAAGATTCTATTGAACAAGGGATGCAGAGAAAACACGAGAAAGCGTCCCCTACGTTATTGTTATTGGATAGAACGCCGTGCGATTTTATTTATTAAGAATCTTATTGTATTCCTCCGGGAAATAGTATTGATTTTGATGTAATCAAATAAAAATTAAGAAGAGAGGGAGACAGAAACACCGCTCGACTGACAAATATACGAAGTTGCACACTTACACCGTACTGGTTCGATTTTATATTTTTTTTACGTAACTCTAAAAAACCGGCCAAGTGCGAGTCGGAGTCGTGCACAAAGGGTTCCGTACCATTATCAAAAAATTCGTTTGAAATGCCGTTAGAATAAAGTTCTAATCAGCTTGCACTACAAAGCTGTTGTTTTACCTCAGTCACTGCGGCCGAATAGTGCGAAATGAGTGGTTTTTTGCGATTTACAAAAAATCTATTGATTGGACTAAAAAAATAAAACACATAAGACCTGCTTTATAGTTAGTTCAGTTAGTATGGAAAGTTTAATGATCTAATTCGAAGTACTTTTTGAATACCCGCGGTTTATTGTTCGATTTGGAGGTAAATTTGTTAATTTTTTCTATCAAGAAAAGTTTATGGAATCGTGTTTTCGTCACACATAGTACCTAGCATTAATCCTCAAATTTACCATATATTTATTTCAAAATTAATGCTGCAGTGTTTTAGGCGTAACGGAAGATCATGCTAAGCCATTTGAGGCATATATGGCCCTTAAATATTTATTTTATTCTGTTTTTAGTATTTTTTGTTATAGCGGCAACAAAAATACATCATTTGTAAAAAAATTGGAGTCAATGGAGTCTTAGTAATGGTCCAGTTCTTAGCCTTTGGGTACGAAACCCCAAAAAGAATTCAGAAATGAAAATTCCCTTAGTGCTGGTAACTATTTTATCACTAACAAGAAAGATATGGGAAATATAAACATTTACTATCTATATATACGTAATTTAAATTATAATTATATTAATGAATTCTAAAATCATTACATTTTTTCTGCCAAAATAGTAATATATATATATATATATTACTACGTATAATTTATATATCATTAAAAATATTTTTATAAATATAATTTAATCAAATTTAAAAATAATAAATTTAATTATAGTATTAAATAATATAAAAAAAATAAATTATGATTAATATTATAGAAAAAAATATTTTAAAAATTTCAAATCAAAGAATAGTTTAATAAAAATATTAATTTTGGAGATTATTGATAAAGAAATTCTTTTTCTTTGATGTTTTTAAAGTATATAACTCAACTTTGATTTGATCTTTTCCCAACTGCAGTTGGACATCAATCGCCTGAAACACAGGATTACCTAGTTCAGGCTCACAGCTTACGTGAACTTGACATAGATTTAAGAAAAATTGTAAACCTTTACCTTACACATTTTTGAATAAATTTATTATTATTATTATCAATGCATTCATTGCAACATTCTCTTTCGTTTCTCTTTTCCATTCTTCACAATTCTAAGGTTCCTTCGTATCTTCGGGAATGCTTTGAGTATCTCGTTCCTAGAGGTAAGCCTTGTCGCTCATCATCATCTCTTCTCCTTCGTTTCCCTCCCCACTCCTCAAGTCGGTATGATGGATCTTTCACTGTTCGTGCTGTGCGCCTTTGTAATTCACTTCCACACTCCTTGTGTGATAGCCCCTCGTTAGAGGTGTTCAAGAGAGGAATAAGGGAACGTTTCCAGTCAACATGATCAATATGTATGTATGTTTATATATATATGATTATATAGGTATGTATGTATATACTGTATGTATGACGTATATTATATTGTATGTTTGTAGTTTAGTTTATAAAATTAATTAATTTTAGTAATGTTATTGCACATTCATAAGTGAATCCTCTTCTGCGAATCTCGCTATCAAAATTAGGTTAGCTGTAAGAAAACCCAATTCTGGGTTAAGCTCGCCTTTGTACATAAGCTAATAATTGCATTTTTTTATGTATATTTGTTTTTTTTGTGTGCAATAAAGAATAACAATATTGTGTCTACGGTAAAACACAAGAGAGAATAAGAAACACATGACAAAACCTTTATTGAAGCAACTAAAAATTAATGGACAAGACTAATTTAATTTCCACTTCGGAGTACTTAGCTCTATTTAATGTAACTGGTAACTAGAATTGGCTGCAAGTTATTGCTGAGCGCTTCTGAACGAACTCGATATAACAAAGAGTATTCCTGGAACATTCGTTTTAAATTCATGGTTGCTATTTTAGAACGCACGTATCTTCGTAAATGGGAAGCTATCGATGTTGCTTTTCTGTGAAAGATGGTTATTTATTAATTGCGTTAGTTTATACAAATAATAGTTTGCCTCTTTTTCCATGGCGGGGAGAGAGAACCTACAGAGCATAAATTTACTGCTTTGTCTACATCCATACATACGTGTCATACACACAACGCACGCCTTTTGCGAGGTCTGCGCACCTGATTTCCTGAACATTAATCTTTTTTTTTTTTTTTGTTAGCCATTGCTATCCCACTGCTGGGCAAAGGCCTCCCCCAATTCCTTCTATGTGCTCTTTTCTCGTGCCTCCTCGAACCAACCCTCCCGGTACGCGTCCAAATCGTCTCGCCACCTCTTTCTGGGCCGGCCTCGGCGGCGCCGTCCGTCTACCGGCAACCATAGTGTAGAGACTTTTGCACAGCGGTCATCGTGCATGCGACTGACGTTACCCGCCCAATCCCATTTTAGTCTAGCAGCCTTCATGCCATATTTTTTTTTACTATTAGTAATTTTTAAAGTACAAAACGGAAGATGGTCCTATCCTAAAGTGTTTTGTTTTTATTTTGAATATTTTCCTTCATAAGGTGCAGTGTCCCATCATTTGATATTGTCAGTGATGTTTACTTCCTCTTCAGATCGACTCCTTTAATGAATGACGTTATAGTATTTGTTGCTTTTATGTCATATTTCAGCTTTGCCTGCCGATGCTATTTATTACTATAGGCTAAGAAAGTGTTATTACATTCTTCTTTCTCTGTTTTTGTGCCTCTCCAATGACTGAGTGTTGGTTATCATCTTACAATATTATCTTCTTGTGAATAAATCAGTTCTGTTCCTCTGGTCTTTATCACAGCTGAATGTTTGCATAACCAGTTATTTTTTTTTGGTTACTGGTCGTATTTTCCCAGAATACTACCGAATTTTTACTCTCCCCACAAACATCGTAAATCACGCGAGCAAAACCGCAGGAAGAGCCAGTTATATCCATAACGAAAAACACAATACTGGGGCGTTTTGTAGTTGAGATTTTTATTTCATTAGGGAATGCCGCTCAAGTGGTTTTTTGTATGAAAGTGGGCGCTAACAATGAATCTACCTCGCCGTTCAACTGAGTGGAACAGTGAGTGGGCTAAAATCGAAAATAAAAGCCCCGCGAACGTGTTTTCTAATGACTTTTCTTGAGATCTTGTTAGGGATTTGAAATGTACAAAGGGCAGGGCCCAGACAATTAACGTTAAGAGGACAGTTTCAGGTGATTTTCTACGGATTAAAACGACCTTTGTTTAACCTTGATAAATTGCGTAACGTTTGTTTAGTAATTCTGATAATAAAAGGAAAATGTTTAGCTGAATTTATTCTCTGCTTAGTAACACGAATATAGTCTATTTTATCCATTGAATTCCACACAATGCCCTAAATCCTTAAGCTTTCCACCCACCACGTAAAATTCCTTTGAAGACCTGGTAGTGATAGACAGTGATGAAATGAAATCTAGATTACTAGGTATATTAAAAGGTAGCATAGTCAATGTGTGATTCTATTAGTGGTTAACGATGATAGATAATCAAAAATGTATTTCATTGAAATAAGCGACTAGAAGAAGACGGCGAGACGCTTTGGATGGTTTCCTCACAAATAGGCGCTAAGAGGCACAACACAGAGAAGTGGAAGAGAATGAGAGAGGCCTTTACGCAGAAATGAGCAGTTCCAGCTAACAAAAAAAAAGCGGCTGAAGAAGCTTATGTCTATCCTGATAAAAGTCTTAAAAAGCCGTAAAACCTAATGCCTCCACAGCGAGATGTGATCTCTGGCGGGAGCTGCTTAAGCCCCCTGACGGCTTCATCGAGCCGTCTGAAAGCCTTCCTCCTGGGAATGCTTTGCCAAGGCTGACTTGGAAATCTCTGAATAGACTTCGAACCCAGGTCGGCCATAGCAAAGACAATCTCCTCAGATGGGAGTTTATGGACGGCTCAGATCTCAAACGTGTATGCGGCGTGCCTCCACAGACAATGGCCCATCTTCCATCTAGCGCCGCATGCCCTGACACCTGCACACTTAACGACCTTATGGCTGCATCAGCGAGCGGAGTTCGCGTGGCTGAATTTTGGTCAAACATATTTAATGGATGTTTGCCATCGCCACGCTAAGAAGAAGAAAGTCTTAACCACCTTTAAAATCAATACACTTATCTAGGCCATAAAAACCGAAAACACAAAAACAACAAAACTGCCTCAACACAATAATAAAATTGTTAAAGAAAATATTTAGGTAAGAGTTAAATTTTCAGCGTCCACTGCGAACCAGAGAGGAAACTTGAAGGTACATTTACATACTTAATCAAGTTTCTAATGAAACTCTCAAGTTTTGCGCGACCCTTCGTTGGGAACTGTGACGACTGACTTCGTGTTTAGAAATAAACAACTCATTCTTGAATCAAAGATCTTGATGTGAAACGACTTTACGTAGCTTTATTTTTACGTTTTAGGGACGTATTATCTAAGATCTTAGTTTAATAAGATTAATGGTTATTGGATAGGTACAGAACTAAACCGGAATAGCGGTGACCTAGAAGAAGAAAATCCAGCTTCACGAGGATCACCGCTGCGAGGGATTAAACCCCGCGGAACTATGGATCTTCACGGATGGATCTAAAACAGGTACTGGCACAGGTGCTGGAGTATTCTCCGAGTATCTCAACATCCAGATAGCCAAACCTCTGGGGGCCCACAACACGGTATTTCAGGCAGAATGCATGGGCATTTCCCTGGCGGCATCAGCCATCTTAGCCAGGAAGGTTGTGGACCACTCAATCCGTATACTCTCAGACAGCATGGCTGTACTAAACAACCACACAGTCAACTCTGGGTTAATATACGAGTGTCACCAACGCCTGAACCAGGTTGGTAATGTCAATAAAATAACCATCCAATGGATTAAGGGACACAGCGATTCCCGTGGCAATGATGCGGCGGACGAACTCGCTAGAAGGGGATCGAGCATGGCAGCGGTGGGACCCGAACCTATCGTGCCACTCCCTTTCGGATACCTACGCACACTGGTAAGGAACCGAACTAGTGAACAACACCACAAGCTATGGCTAGACCACAGCGAGTGCAGGCAGGCCAAGGAAGCACTTCCTACTATCGACGGCCGCCTCACCAAATGCGCGCTTCGGTTGACCAAACCGCAGCTGCGCACAGTTACAGCCGCCATTACTGGACACGGCTCTTTTAATAAACACTTCTTTGTCATAGGAGTCACAGACAGCCCCCTGTGCCGTGCCTGCATGGAGGAAGACGAGACAGCAGCCCACGTGCTTCTGCACTGCCCAGTAGTTGCAACATACAGGGCAAAGTACTTCAGTAACCCAGGTACTCTCCGCGAGATTGTCAGCAACACCAAGGCGCTGTTGTCCTTTCTCAGGGAGTTAGGTTGGATCGAATAAAATTCCCACCCGTACGCAAAATACGCGCTTTGACGTGGAATTGCGGACACCAGCCCACTATACAATACAATACAATACAAATAGCAGTGACCTGTAATTTTCTTTATAAAACGTTGAGCTACGTTAGATTCGTCCACGTCGTTTTTAAACTCCATAGGTATCCTGTAAGAAGGGATTTGCATGTAGCTAAGATGAGAATGCTGAGAGGTATGTGTGGTATTACGCGAATGGATAAAATAAGAAATGAGTACGTAAGGGGAATCCTTAAAGTGGCACCGGTGACTGAAAAGTTATATGGTAATCGGTTGGCTTGGTATGTTGTGATGCGGAGGGATGAGGAAAATGTCGTGAAGAAAGTTTTGAGTATGAATGTGGATGAGTAGAAGACTAGAGAAAGACCAAAGATAATGAGATGGATGGACTGTGTTAAGGATGATACGGCAAGAAAGCAAATGGTATGAGAGTACTATTCTTTGTAAAGTAATAGAATGTTACGGTACCTATTTGATTTATAGAGAAGAAAGAAAAAACATTTATTTGCCGCAGGCACACGACATGCAAAACATAGATACAAAGCAAGTACAAGGCAAGGCAAGTACTTAAAATGTCACTTAGGGAGCTCAAAAATAAGCAATAATCACGGAAGATATCCCGTAAGTGACATTTTAAGTAAAGAACAGTTATGAACCACATCATGTCTGATGTGATGACGAGTAATAGAGAAGTATGGAAGAAGAAGACGTTATGCTCTGACCCCAAATATATTGGGATAAGGACAGGAAGATGCTGATGATGATGAAATGATGGTGATGATCCAGTAAGAAGGTAGACCTATAATAAAAATGATGGTCCTGCTTGATACACAGATAGACTTCACAAATAATATACATGGTGTAAAAGCCCTCATCACGAAGCCGTAAACTAAACATTCTGTACATCAAACTAAGTAACTTTACGCAAAAATTATTGCTGGGAAACGACTTTTTTTTTTTGGGGTGACAAATCAAATTTTGTGGTAGAACTCAATGTAACGCACTCAAAACATTGTGCTAATGGATGGATTGAATAGTACGGGGGTCGTGGAGGTGTTTAAAATAAAAATCTTACATTAAAAACTCGTATTTAAAAAAAAAACTTGTCAAAAATTTGGAACTTTGACCCCTAATAGGTATCTCCGTATCCAGAAGGTATGGTGTGGAACAAAAAAATGATCACAATGACGAGAAAAGCAAGTCCCTTTCGGCTTCGTTAAGAGGTGTTTTACACCCTTTATAGTAATTTGGTGCCTGTTAAGAAGACAATAGCGGTCATTGACCCACCAACATTTAATAAACTTCTTAACTTTGAAAACCAAAAATAAGCCTGATCAAGTCTGGAATCATCATCTATTGTCATCTTCAACATTTTTTTATATGAAAAACGATACATGGTTTATTTGTTTGGTTCGTAAGAAGAGATATTACAACAACAACAACAACAACAACAGCCCATAACGTCCACTGCTGGACATAAGCCTCTCCCATGATGGGAGGAATTTGCCGTAATCTTCACGCTTGGCAGGCGGATTGGAGATCGCAGTGATGAAAGACTAACAGAAAACGCTGCTGCCCATTCTCTGGTCTACGGAGGCGCAAGGTGTTCTGCCTCAGACATTAGTCGCCTTATACGACACCCGTGAGTGTAATGGGTTGGTTCTATTCTACTCTGCCGGATACCACACGGCACGAAGAAGCACGGCAGAAGAGATATTAGGGAAAGGACAATGACCGCTATTCTCATCTTAACTGGCACCAACTATAGTAACATCGATGTTCTTTTAACATTTTTAGTAAATTTAACAGGTGCACTTCGGTTTTTATTTGTTTTGCGTCCATTCTCAATCCTTTCCTAAGAAATGTTTTCAGTAACACTTCCTTCAAACTCATTCAATATCGTATTTCAAAGGAAACTTTGTTCTTTGTGTCATTAATATAATTATTCTGAAATTCTCGGAAATACTGGCTTCCTGTGGTTTAGGATCAATTTTCTTGTGATTAAGTTTCTATAAATACTTTACTTTGAAAATAAGTTAACCGCTACTAAACTTAAAAGCTTGCGGAATGTAAGTTTTTTCATTGTCTTATAAAATAACTTCACCTTTTTTTAAATGAGGGTAGACAGACACTAGGTCTATATTACTATACTAGAAGTCTATTACTATATTATTAGGCACTATATAATAAAACTCCAACCTCCTTATTTTACTATATTTGCTTCGTACGACTGCTTCGTTGGTCCAGTGGTCGCAATCGCTGGGTTCGATACCCGGGTCGGGCAAATTGTTCCTGGGGTTTTCTATCAGGAATTTCTCAGTAGCGGCCACGGAGTTTTTATTTGTGCCCGGTTGATGGTTAATAGGCTCGCCCCTATTACATGAGAATCAAACATAACGGGCGATATGTGGGTGTAGTTTAACTCTTCCTTACCCTTATGTTGCTTCGTACACTTTCATACATGTATTTCCCCATCACATTTGACTTGTATATCATTTGCTCTTGCACGATTATCTGTTAGGAATTCGCTGCAGCAGTGCAGACTCATATTCAACAAGGCAAAAGCCTCCCACAACTAACATACTGCACTTTCGTTCCATTTTTCATGAACGAGAAACCACATTTATTTCCGATTGCGACATCTGGTAGGAAACACAATTTTATTACCGAACGGCTCCTATTCAAGGAACTAACACGGCCATCATCTTTGAATATGTTATTCATAAAAGAATTCTAAATCTGCGGGTAACGTGGCACGCGTGTGAGATACAAAATGATATCAGAATGTCTGACACCGATCTAGCTATACGAGTGTACGTAGTCCGATTCGTTTTCGAACAAATGTATTTCCAATTTTTTCGACGTACGGTGGGTTGTAATAGAGAGTATTTTGCGGGGTTCTTTTCTTATTTTTTACGAGCAAACGCCGGTTGGTATTAGACCGACATGTGGCCAGGGTTTCGGTTATTATTTTAGGGGTTGGTTTGGCTACGTCCTGCTTTATTTGTCTTATCTCGGGTAAGGACGTGAGCGACTACGACTAGTTATAAGAATTAGTTTTTTCTGTCGTCTAACAGAATATTGCGGAGTAAAGGTTTTCATAAGGATGTACATGTGTGGCCGTTTTGGGACCCAATCACGCAGTTCTATATCTTGGGGAGTTACATTTCGCACCAAATAAACATTCCTGTACCTTCTTTTTGTTTGCTAGATTACACACTGTCTGTTATTAAAATCATACTAATTGAATACCTACTGTGCCTGCAGCTCCATTCACACGTTAGTTAACAAAACATCATCATTATCATCTGCACAGCCTTTTCCCAACTATGTTGGGTTTGGCTTCCAGTCTAACCGGTTGCAGCTGAATACCAGTATTTTACACGAAGCGACCGCATATCTGACCACCACGACCCAGTTAGTACGGAACGGAGTAACACGATACCTCTTGATAAGACTGGTTATCAGACTACTGACTACCTGTAGCTACTGTCAAAGATCTACAAATGACAGCCGGGACCAATGGCTTACCGTGCTTTCGTGATTTTAGTCTCTTGTCGTTCGTTAATTATACAAAATAAGCTTGACATCTGTCCTTGGGGCCTTAAATAGATATCGATGACCATACCACAAATAATAAAATACTTCGTGTCTCTTCGTTAGATAAACGGCTTTATCTTTGTAATTCCATGTGTATATCGAGGTTTTCAATATTGATGACTGCACAAAGAATATTTTAGGTTCAAACGCATATTTTTGTATCTATCCAACTCAAATCAATAGCCCCTCACGTTTCTCTAAACTCCCAATCAACGAATCATGACTTCCGTGAGTTTTCAATAAAAATTCAGCGTGTTACCCGGCGAGATGGATATACGGTTAACTGATAAATAACCCCAGCTCGGTCCCTTTCATTGGTAATTCAAACACGGCCGGTACTACGATTTATGTACAAATGCGTCCAGTCAAGTCGGCCATATTTATTTTCCCATGTCCTAATGCCGCTCTTGAAATATTCATGCGTTGACCGCCCCATCTGTCTTGTTGATGTCTCTAACAATAATATTATAATGTTACTCATCTCTGTTTTGGAATAATTCGATGCGGATGGAGAGCTGTCAGTTGTTGTTGATCTTATTTGCATGTCATCCAAAAATCGTCGAGTTGGAACCTCCTCGAGTTGAGGATTGACCTAGATTCGAGTCGTCATAGAGATATACATATTACGCAAAATATTATATACGTGCGTACGATGAATTTGAGTAAATAATTTTAGTCGCTACTGTTTTTTTAGATCCTTTTCAGGGTTGATGAAAGTTCTGATTCCAAAAGCAGCTATCTAAAATAACAGTTATGATTGATTGTAGTTTTTATAAAAACGTCAAGCTATTTAGTTATAAGATTTTTAGAAGCTGCTAATCTTGAACTAAAATAGACGTTTCATAAAATATGTTCCGATGAAAAGATTTCCACGCTGCTAAAAGCATTTGAAGAAACGTATTCAAGTTGAGAGCGCTAGCTTAATTAGTAAGCCGTGGTGATGACTTGCATATTGGTTGAAATTAGTTCACTGTTGTTCAACGTTAATGAGATGACGTGATTAAAGATGTTTGAATATACGTTATTTATATTAGAAATATTTGCCTACGTAATTAGGCTACTTTAATGGTGAACGAGCCAGGAGTAGATCTCGGAGTTTTTAAACCAATTATGTATATTGTTCCTGTATATTTGCCATTGTTTTGTCATCGCATTGTAAACTGGGTTAATATTCAGCATCCGTGCGAAGCACAAATCGAATTAAAAATCAAGGGTCCGCAAAACTTACGGAGGAGCCCAATTCATTCCGAATACCAATTTCATTTCAACCACGGACCTCATTCCGCGAAATTTGGTTGCGAAACGACTGAGACAACAAAGAGAATTAGACCGCGAAGAAAAATAAATGCGGTGAAACAACAGAGCATACAAAATTAGAGAGCGGCGGAGGGAACGCGACGTGGTTCTGTGCGGTTGAAGTCAGGAGCGTATTGCGGGGGTTGGAGGAATGAACCCTAAAACATTTTGAAGAAAATATGAGTGACTTTCATAACTTGACTTGTTGTTTTGGGATTGCGAAACAATTTCACATGCTAACCAACCTTGTGACAGAAAGTTCAAATAAACTTGATTCCCTTTAACACATTCCCAAAAATAGCTGGACCAAAAGTAGCACCCTTATAGACACCATGAAATCACTTTGGATAGCACGTTTCGAGCATTTCTTACTAATATTATTCATTCAGACATTGGTGACTTTGTGGTTCAAATAAAGAAGAACAAACAAAGCCATGAAAACTCAGATCATCTTTCACATATATGTTTAGTGATAATTAACAGAATAATGTCGTTTTACAGGACTTCTAATTATAGTGAAAGCAGTCGATGGCCTTAGACAATTCATAAAATATGCAGCACCAATTAATGGTGTTTATTTTTATTTTGATATCTGATTTGTCATTATACCCAAGGTTATCGGATGACATTTGATGGGAGACAGAACGGTTGGTAATTTTTGCCAGTGTTTTGTATTTCTACAGCGTCTTTTAACGATTTTAATAGCAAGTTAATCCAATACATTTTTGACTGCCACGTCATCGTGATTGCTGATTATGATGTCATATTGTCTTTGAATTTTGTTGTAGTTTTCAGTTATCTAAATAAAAGTCCCAGTCGCTTCTCGTTTCTAAATTACGTTCCACAAGATTTGCTGTGTTGATGGAGCGATGTTTAGGTTATAGTAGTTATATCATTTATAACGCAGATTACCAGAATACGGAGGCAACTGAACTCCGAGTGAATGTTCTTGAATTTTAACGTAGGGAAATACATTTTAGATTTTAAGTATGACAATGTGGGTTCGTAAGGTTATGGAAAAATACTTTTACTTAACCGTGAATGGCTTACATACACTGGCATCCTTAGAGATATAATTAATGAAATGGGTATTAAAATACTACAACTTGCTTTTTCTTTTAGTTTATTTAGGTAGTTATACTAAAAATTCACACACAATTTTACTTACCCATTAATGAAATATGAGTATTGAAAATAATAAAATCATTTACTTAATTTCCTTACAAAACCAAATATTTATACGAAAGCATTTATTTTTAGACTCTAGCTACAATGTTCATATAATGGGGCCAGCAGAGAGCAACATAAACGATAAATAATTGCATACGTATCTCTTTTCCTTGTTTTTCTTAACGCGTTTTTTATGAAGGCCTAATGAAAAGGATCCCTTTTCAGAGGTCTAGTCGGTAATTCGATTCCGGTCTTAACGAATATATTATGCACATTAATTCATGGCTGGATTCAAATGTCGGAGAGGAAAAAAAATATTCCCTTTTGTTTTTTCTGTGGCTGAGATCAAACGACTAGTAGGCATTGTGAAAATAGATTGAGTTCATAATGTTTTGATAAATATTTTTATTATAATCACTCGTTTTTTTGGTCGACCCAGAAGTAACACGTGGTACGGTTACCACGTGTTACTTCTTCGGGCGTGCATCCTTTACAGTAATCGCAAAACGATCTTATTTAAGTACCAACAACACCAAGGATATTTGAACGTCAACTTTAATCCAGACTATAGCATTAAACGTGTCCATAGAAAACCCTAACATTTCTGAGGTAGTCCGTTTATATAGAGTGGGTAGTTTCGAAATATCTAAGGACAGAAATAAAGTAGAACATAACAAAAATTGGTCCAACAATCCGCCTTTAATGTTTCAGAAACTATTCTTGGTGGACAGTAAAGGTTTTCACGTACCCTAGTTCGCAATGTACGGCGAATACTACCCAAGTTCGTCTACTGCGCAGAATATTCGCAAAGAATGTTTTAAGCAAACAATCTAGACATTGTTGATTCCGAGAACGGAAATATTATGAGAATATTTGAGACTAGCAAAATAAATCACAATTTAAAGCAAAGATGCTTTTGGCTGCTAAATTGCGGAATTAAATTTTTCGTTTCAAGGATTGTTGAATGGTTTTTTAAAAGTTTCCGGAAACCGTTGACCTATGGAGCTGGGCTGCATTTTTTGTGGTTTAAAATGAAATTGGAAAACTTGTATAATGATCGCTTTTTGAAAACATGAAATTAATAAACAGTTTTCAAAACGCGTATACGACGATTGCCATATTACATAGTTAGAAGTCACTATACTAGGTATAAGTAGATAATTATAATCGTGTTAACTTATTATCGTTTGAAAAATACTTATATTAAGTAAATATTGTATCCACATAAGACCCTTTACATTGTGAGTCCCAAGATACAGTAAAGCAATAACAAAGTTCACTTCACATCATAAACATCGATACGATTCAAAAAGCCATTACGAAAACCAATACGCGGATACGTCGCTCACAAAAAGAGAACGTTAAAGGGGCCAACTTTTTCCACTCGAAGCAAATTGATACAAATAACTTGTGAAATATTCGCCTCTGACAAAACGCTTGGACGTAAAAGAATACGGTTCGCAGTCCTCGATGATAGACGACAATAATACTCCGGAAACCTGGGCCCTCATTATTTATGTTCGCACTTCAGCGCCCTGAGCAATGAGTATTTTTCATGCAAATATTAGAGAGGGCGTAATGCAGGCGATTGGCGAGCGATTGAGCGAACAATCACATTATTAAAGTCATTCGTTTTTCTATTTTGAAGAGGAGATTGGCACAAGTGAGCTAATTGAGCTTGTCGATTAGTGAATGAATAATTTGATACAGATGAATGACTTTCCCATGCTCTTTGAAAACTTTCCGGCAGTGTTCTATGTTTCTTTCAAAAAAGTACAAAACATATGTTTTGTGTTGTCGTCATCATCTGCCTAGCCTTTTCCCAACTATTTGGGGTCGGCTTCCAGTCTAACCGGATGCAGCTGAGTACCAGTATTTTACATGGAGCGACTGCCTATCTGACCTCCACAACCCAGTTCATACTGGGTAATACAATACCATTTTGGTAAGACTGGTTGTCAGACTTATTGGGCCACTGACTACCTGTAACGACTGTCAAAGATGGACAAATGACAGCCGGGACCAACAGCTTAACGTGCTTTCCGAGGCACGGAGGAAACTCGGTACGTAAGGGTGGTCACCCATCCACAGACCAACACAAAACATACAAAACATATCGTATAGGTACCTAATTGATATTTTAACAAATTCGGATTATGACCATTGTACATCAGTTGTCTTCTTATACACTGTGCACAAAACACAAAACGTTACAAGCTATTCGGTTCTGGATAGTAGGTAAAGGTCCTATGGTGTGCAGCCAACGAGAAATTCCATGGGTACACTGTGGGTACACAATATGGGAACCTTTCTACATTGTGTTAACCATAGAGTAAACTTCTGAAATATTAACAATTCGCTTGGAGCTAACAGCGAACAACTTTGCTTTATACATGAGATTCTTGCCGATACGTAGAATCAAAGTTGATACTCCGTACACATGTTTCGATTAATAACTTTGCAAGACTAAACTATCGGAAACTGCCTCATTGGTATAGTGGTTGCAAAGCGCTACTACTGGAGTGAGGTTTTGGGTTTGATTCCTACGTTGGTTAAAGTGTTTTTGGGTTTTTCTTTCAGGAAATTCATAGTGGCAGTTTGGAGTATGACTTCGCGTGCGGTTGATGGTATGGGACTGAAACAGATTTGGCGAAATGTGAGTTTGCTATTAGTTACTCCTCTGCCTAACCCATCAGGAATTACAAGGACGTCATATTATGTTTTAACATTGAAAACTAAAAACTCGAATGAACACTATAAGTATTTGTCACGAGACTAATAAAGCAGCTGATTCTATATTCTACTTAAATCTTAATTTCACTCACTGACATTAGCGTGCAACCCAAACCCCTGGGTCTAGAACTCTAGCTAGAAGGTTGAAATGTTGAATTAAAGTTTGTATGGAATAGGCTAGTTTCCACCATCAATAAATTGCAAATCTATTTAGTTCGTCAGTTAAAGTCTGCGAAAATAATGGACACGTATTTTTTGTTTTTGTAAATCAATGAACATTGACAAAGATAAAACGCATCAAAACTCGAGAGTGGGGGCTCGTGACGTCACTACGCACTAAAAATTATAGCACGGCGTGACGTATTGAGAATTTTAAAAGCGTCGTATCTTCGTCAATTTTGGTTTACGTAACAAAAGAAAAAATACGTGTCAAATATTTTTCGATAATCTAACTGACGGACTAATTAGATTTTTTCATGACACAAGCATATTCGTTTCCGCTTGTCTTAATAAAAAACATCTGCACTTTCTGTTTTTCTTTTCCCCGAGTCAATTTTAAAACAGTGCAGAATTTCAAGTGATTAATTGAGCGTAGAACTAAGGAATAGTCTGCAACTAAAATATTAAAGTCTCCCCGGGTCGAATAAAAGGAGGCTGCTAAAACTAGGTCACAGAAACGTAATAACGTGTAATATGCTGTTAAGTAGCTTTTAATAAATACTGTTTTACTGAGAATTTGCAGTCACTTTGAGGAAATTATTTACTGAATGTCCAAGGACCTTAGTAGTCTGCTTGTTTTCTTGGAATTAGAACAATAATATTATGTAAGTAGTAACAACTAAACGCCAATGTCAACCAAGAACAAATAAGTTTATCCCAGGTAAAAAAGCGACTGTTCGAAAGAGATACCGTGGCCTCGGAACACAAAGGGCGATGAAGGAACATGAACAACACAACTCTCTCCTGCTCCGCCCAGAGCGGGAGGAGTCATTTGATGATTTCCCAACCGAAAAAAAAAGCTGTGTTAATAAACTGGCTCTCTTTTTAAAATTATTTTAAAATGTGGAAGGTTTTATTCAAAATAGACGTTTACATTTATGCAGCACTAGCTTATGCCCACGTGGACTTCGGTAATTATTCCACGAGATCTTACTATCGGTATAAAAAGTGTCCTTTGTGTTTAGGTTATAAACTATCTATGTGCTCAATATCATCCGAATTCGGTCAGTAGTTTTTGCGTGAAAGAGTAAGAAACATCCAGACATCCGTACATTCTCATAAACTTTCGTTTTTATAATATTAGTCGGATTCCATCATCATCATCATTTCAGCCGAAAGACGTCCACTGCTGGACATAGGCCTCCCCCAAGTGTCGCCACATTGAACGGTCCCGTGCGACTCGCATCCAGCGGATTCCCGCAACCTTCACCAGGTCATCGGTCCACCTAGTGCAGTGGTTTTTAACCGGTGGTCCCTGGAAACATCCGAAGTGGTCCGCGGAGCCATCCTAATAAATAAGATAGGTGAGTCGACACAACGCGACCTTCACGCTCTCATAAAAATCTGAACTGTAAGGTGAATACTTTATCGTAAAAAAATATCTATGGGCCTTAAATTATTTTATGCGTGTTTTATATACCTATAGATAGATAGAACAACCCTTTATTTATTTACCCTTTGTACTGTATCCAAACCAATTTTAACCAATAAACCAACGGGGTGGTCCATTGCAAGACTGAAATTTTATGAAATGGTCCTCTATGACTAAAAGGTTAAGAACCACTGACCTAGTGGGAGGCCTTCCAACGCAACGTCTTCCGGATCGCGGTCGCCACTCCAGAACTTTTCGGCCCCATCGGCCATCCGTTCTGCGAGCAATGTGCCCTGCCCACTGCCACTTAAGTTTGGCAATTCTTCGGGCTACGTCGGTAACCTTGGTTCTGTTGCGGATGTCTTCATTTCTGGTCGGATTCCATGTAATATCATAATAGGCTAGTTTCCACCATAAATAAATTGCAAATCTATTTAGTCCGTCAGTTAGAATATTGGAAAATAATGGACACGTATTTTTTGTTTATTACAATATGTGCCTGCTCTTGACCTCGATCACGCCTGATGGAAAGCGATGGATGAAATCTATGATGGAACGAGCGTGCCCAGAAAATGCCTGTTCACTCTTGCTTTGAAGGCACTTTGCTTTGTAAATCAATCAATATTGACAAAGATAAAACGCATCAAAAGTAATCAAAACTCGAGAGTGGGGCTCGTAAAGTCACAACGCACTAAAAATTATACCACGGCGGGTATTGAGAATTTTAAAAGCGTCGTATCTTCGTCAATTTTGGTTTACGTAACAAAAGAAAAACCGGCCAAGAGCGTGTCGGGCCACGCTCAGTGTAGGGTTCCGTAGTTTCCCGTCCGTCACAATAAGTGTTCCCACTTATGAGTTTAAAGGTGGGTATCCATTATGTAAAAATGCTTGCATATACGAATATACTACAAACAGTCCAGAAATTATTTTGTACAACTTTTTGTCATTTTTGTACAAAAACTGTTGTTTCCATCAAGTTCAAAATGATTTTCCTAGATAGTCCTTATAAAGTTCTACTTTTCAGATTTTTTTCATATTTTCTAAACTTATGGTTCAAAAGTTAGAGGGTTAATCGCTCCAAAAGTAAAAAACAATGTGTGTCCCCGGACACATTGTTTTTTACTTTTGGAGCGATTATTTCCGAAATTATTGACATTATTAAAAAATGATTTTTGAAAACCGCTATTCATTTTTAAATACCTTTCCAACAATATAGGTATCACACGTTAGGGTTGAAATTAAAAAAAAAATCACTTCCCACTTTACATATCGTCGCCCAGCAGTGAAAACCACGTAAGTGTTTATAACAAAATTTTACAGGAGGAAGAAAAAACTGTCTACTGAAAAAAAATGTATGAGTGGGGAAGATATTACCTTTTGTTTTTTTTTAGATTTTTTTATTGGCGCTAGGAGTAGCTGATTCGAAGGTTTCCTAGAGTAAATGATAAATGATGTTTATTTTGCAAGTAGGTTTTTACAAACATTTTTACACGTCATTTTTTTAAAACTAGATGGGGCCGGTGTTTCGTACCTGACTGCTCTGAGAAGAAACAGCCGAAACAAACTCAGAGGTCATAGTCTCTTTTAAAGTCCAGACAATCTTGCTCAATTCACATGAGGACTATGCAGATTAGTGCCTGATATGGTCTTTTGAAGAAAGAACCATACAGTTTTGAGTGGACCTGTCCAGTCAGTGCAAGCATCTGTCAGTTAATGTGTAGCTCGACTTATAACTCAAGGAGCTCAACGAAACGACGAACAATACCAAAGAAAGGACATTTGGGTAGGTCGCTTAGAGTACTCAAACTGTCAGACAGTTGTGGGAAAAAATAAACAAAAAATATAAATGTGACCCACATGGTCCCCACATTCACAATAATCATATAAAATTCATAACAAGTTCTATTCAAAAAGAATGTAAATAAAAATCACAAAAATCATTAAAAGGCACAATGATGATAAAAAAAAGTAAAATACTTAACAAAATAAGACAAGTATTCATTTTAAATCAGTAAATGTCAAATAAAATAATAAAAAAATAATAAAGTAAAAAATAATAAAATACATGTCAAAACATTAAATGTCAGAGTGTATAAAAATAATAAAATACATCTCAAAACATTAAATGTCAGAGTGTATAAAAAAGGAAAAGAAAGGAATAAATAATAAACAAGCGAAGTCCGAAGCTTCGACATTCACAGAGCAAATTTCATTGGAGCAGCTTAATCCCAAGCCTTTTTATCTTCGAGATAGTGATTAACATGATAGTAGGCTTTCAGGCACAGCTTCCGTTTTATAAACGATTTGAATTTATTTAGGCTTAGTGCTTGAATTTGGCTCGGAAGTTTATTGTAAAAACGTATACATTGGCATCTGAACGTACCCCCTATTTTTTTGAGCCTCGTTGCGGGAACAACAAATTTGTGTTTGTTCCACGTATAAATTATGTTGTGGATATCACTGTATTTTTTAAACAAATTAATATTTTTGTGTGCGTACAAAAGGTTTTCATAAATAAACTGAGAAGGGACAGTAAGAACATTAATCTCTTTAAATTTTTGTCTGAGGGAGTATCTGGGACTTAATTTATAAATTGAACGAATTGCCTTTTTTTGCAAAACAAATATTGTCTGAATATCGGCGGCATTGCCCCACAAGAGAATAGCGTACGACATCACGCTATGGAAATAACTAAAGTAAACTAAACGGGCTGTCTCTAAATCAGTTAACTCACGAATCCTTCTAACGGCGTATGCTGCAGAGCTAAGTTTTTTTGACAATTTGTCTATATGCGGGCCCCACTGAAGCTTGGCATCCAAAGTTATGCCTAGGAACAATGTGCTATCTTCCGGTTTCAACTCTTCATCCTTAATTAGTACAGTAGTTTCCACTTGTCTTACATGGGGTATCGTAAACTTAATACATTTAGTTTTTTTCTCATTTAGGAGTAGGTTATTTACATTAAAGAGAGAGAGGGCGCTGCTGTGCTCACGTCAACATCAGTTCTGTTTATTTACCGAAATTAATAATAAAATTAGTGTTCATTGGCGCATGAAAATCTATCTATCTACAAAATATTCGTCATATTTGAGAAGGAAATACGAAGATAAAATCACAACAAACATTAGCAGAAACAGAAGAATCAAGAGAGATTGAAACATTACTATTATCACCCAGCTAAATAAAAAAGGTCAGTCAGTGTTAACATGAAGATTGTGTTAATGATTTATAGACGGATTGCTTTTTGATATTGATAACCTATTTGCATAAACGAATCATCGAAATTTGAAGGTCACCCTGAGTAAAAACTGCAGAAAGCGCCATCTAGCGCTGAATAGCAAAACTACGTACTGGTTAAATCGATCTATACTACCATTCAAAGTAATAACGCTATTCGCCACTAGAGGGCAGTTAACACAATTATGGAGGGTGTACTAAAAATATTGGAAACGATTCAACGCGATCTAGCTGAACAAAAGGAATGCATACAAAATTTGGAGTATAATATAACCGAGAACATCAATAAAAATATAGATGAAAAATTCAACATTATCGAAACAAGAACACTAAACCTAGAAAAACAAGTAGAACAACAGCAAAAAACCATCGAAAATTTGGAACGGCAAATAAAGATAAAAAATGTCATATTCTTTGGGATTGAAGAGACAGAACGAAACTACGAAGATCTACAGGGAATTATTTTAAACATTATAAACAAGGTGATGAAACTTAATTGTCAAAAGAGTGAGATAGAAAATGTAAGAAGACTTGGTATGAAAAAAGGATTAATAAGACCGGTTATTCTCACACTAACAACTGTAGGTCGAAAAATTGATATTTTAAAGAGGAATAAAACACTCGAAGGACTGAACTTGTACGTAAAAGCAGATTACACCCAAAGTGTTTTACAAAAACGGAAGGATTTACAGGAAGAGTTGAAAAAAAAACGGGAACAGGGAGAGAATGTCGCACTACGTTACGACAAAATAATAATTTTGAAGGGAAAAGAAAATAAACAGAAAAAGACACAGAAAAGAGATTTATCAGAATCACCCGGAAAAGTAGACGAGCAATGTGCAAAGGAAAAACAAGGAAACACGTTTTATCAAAGCCGTAAGAAAACAAAAACCTATGATATCGCAACCTATATGCAAAAGGCTTCTTCGCCCCGTATTACCAAAGAAGGAGAGCAAGACGACTCGGATTAACAATTAGCACCCCTCTCACAGCATCCTCTAGGCCGGCTAGTCCCCGGAACTTCGGTTGAGGATTTAGACTACAGCCCCCCAAACCAGAAAGAGAGAGACCAGACACGAAATTTACACATTGCAACTTTAAATGTAAGAACATTATTGTCCGACTCGAGAATGGAAGAATTAGATTATGCTACACAAAAATTAACATGGGACATTATTGGATTATGCGAAACTAGAAGGAAAAGCGAAGAAATCAAAGAATACCATAAATACATCCTGTATCACACAGAAAGTACGCATGGTCAACATGGTGTAGGTTTTTTGGTCAAAAAGTACCTAAAAAAGAGCATCGTTTCCTTCAAAAGTTACTCTGATAGAATAGCGACTCTAGAACTAAACTTGCCCAATATAAACGTGTTGTGTTTTATTCAAGTCTATGCACCGACTGAAAAATGCAATGACGACGAGTTGGACAGATTTTACAGTAAACTTGAAACAGCCATAGAAGCAACAAACACGAAACGATTTATAGTTATGGGCGACTTCAATGCCCAGATCGGGAAATTATTACAAGGGGAGGAGTTGGCATTCGGCAAGTACTCGAAAGGTAAAAGGTCAAGACATGGACAAAGACTGGTAGAGTTTGCTCTAGAAAAGAACTTAATATTCGCTAATAGCTTGTTTAAAATAAGAGAAAACAAAAAATGGACTTGGCAGTCACCAAACGGTTTATATCACAATGAAATCGATTATATACTAACAACCCAGAGCATTGATGTACACAACTTTAATATAATTCAAAACCTGAATTTCAATACTGACCACAAAATGATAAGATGCAAGATCTATTTAGACACGAAGAAGAAAAAGAAATACATCAAAACAAGCACAAACTATACTAGAGACCTACCGATACTAACGAGAGAGAGTGGAAAACAATGTGAACAAAATTTTGCTGCTGCAGTGAAAAAATCATCGGACATACAAATACAATATAATAATTTCGAAGAGGAGATGACTAAACTACTTGTACAAATACCTGAAACAAAAAAAAAAACAAAGAGACGAGAAGAAAGCCCATATAAAAAAATTACTAGAAGAAAGAAAACAATTATATAGGAAAATGAGAACCAAGGAAGTAAAACATAAGATTACAAAATTAAGCAAGACAATTAACAGAGAGATATCAGAAAGAAATAAGGTTCACAGGAAGAGTACGTTTGAAAAATATATAAGTAAAACGGGAGCAGTGAAAAAAGCTTATAAAGAGCTCCGTACCTCTTCAAAATGGACATCACATTTAACAGATAGAGCAGGAAATAGATTAACGAAACGATTAGACATAATAACGGAGGCAACAAAATTTTATCAAGAACTCTACTCTGCACAAACAACATCGAATTTTGATGAATGCATTTTGGACAAAACCAGAACCGTAGAAAAAGTACCTCCAATACTACTTTCAGAGATAGATTTTGCAATTAAAACACAAAAAAATGATAAATCACCTGGAGAAGACAATATTACGAACGAGTTATTAAAATGTTTATCTGAACCTCTACAAAGACCGCTACAAACTATATTCAACAACATACTGGAAAAAAGAACGACTCCTAAACAATGGTCCAGAGCTACAACGACTCTACTACACAAAAAAGGGGATAGAGACAACCTAAACAATTACAGGCCAATTAGCCTAATGAGCAATGTCTACAAAGTATTCTCAAAAATCATTCTGAACAGGCTCTCCAAAATCTTAGACGAGAATCAACCACGCGAACAAGCAGGATTCAGAAAACATTTTTCTACAATCGATCATATCCACGTCATGGCACAACTAATAGAGAAAAGTAAAGAATATGGAAAGACTCTGTACGTATGCTTCATAGATTTCTCCAAAGCTTTCGACTCCTTGGAACACACTGCTATATGGGAAGCACTAATACAACAAAGCTTGGACATAGAGTACATTGAGCTCCTATACAGCATATATTCTAAGAGTTTGGCTAAAATACGTCTGGAAAATGACGGACCGGAATTCCGAATAGAAAAAGGCGTAAGACAGGGCGACCCCCTCTCACCCAAAATATTCTCAGCAGTTCTGGAGATGGTTTTTAGAAATATCAACTGGGAAAAACAAGGCATCAAAATAGACGGAGAACACTTAAGCCACCTACGGTTCGCGGACGATATCGCCATATTTGCTGAAGAGAGTGCTCAGCTAGAAAGCATGGTAAACGATTTAGTGAGAGAGAGCAGCAAGGTTGGTTTATCGCTAAACGCCTCAAAAACAAAAATTATCACTAATGGTACTGTTTAAACCATCAGAGTGAGCGGAGAAAGCATCGAGTATGTTACGGAATACATATACCTAGGTCAGTCAATTTCATTCCAAGATCTTACAGAAAAAGAAATAAACAGACGAATTGCAATTGCGTGGAAAAAGTACTGGAGCTTGAAGGAAATTATGAAAAATAAGGATATATATATTGAAATAAAAAGAAAACTGTATGACACAGTAATCCTACCATGCCTAACATATGGTTGCCAAACATGGTCGCTGAGGAAGATAGATGAACACAAATTAGCCACACACCAACGCAAAATGGAGAGAAGCATGTTAGGAATAAAATTATCAGATAAAATAAAAAACGAAACGATAAGAAAGAAAACCAAAGTAACTGACATACTAGAAAAAATAAGGAATTTAAAGTGGAAATGGGCAGGCCATGTGTGCAGGATGACCAACGACAGATGGACCAAGAAACTGACAGAATGGGTACCAAGAGAAGGGCAAAGAAGTAGAGGTAGACCGAAAAAACGATGGGAGGACATATTTAAGGAAAGATGTGGACCAGATTGGAGAAGACTGGCTAGGGACAGAGACAACTGGAGGAAGCTGGGGGAGGCCTACGCCAAAGAGGCGACTTCCACAAATTAAATAAAAGAAAAATAAATAATAATTATATTAATTCTATAATAATGCACGAAAATGATAATTTATATTTTTTTAATCAATAATTATATTATATTAATTTATGCATGAAAATGGTAATTTATCATTTTATTTTTATTCAATAATGATATTAATTTAAAACTTAAATTCAAACATTATCCTAAGTATATTCATCAATTATTATGATTATTTTTGAGTTTTGTTAAATAACTGTTAAATTTGTGGTAGAATAAAGGCTATTTTTATTTATTTTTATTTTATTTATTTACATTAAACCAATTAACGACTTTTGCCAGGGCGCTATTAACATCATCCATAACTAACTGCTGACGTTTGAGTTTAAATAAAAGAGAAGTGTCGTCTGCAAACAATACTATGTCATGATTATCCTTTATGAGGTGAGGCAAGTCATTTATGTAAATAAGAAACAAAAATGGACCAAGAATTGAGCCCTGTGGTACCCCCATTCTTACTACGGATCCGGGAGATCTCTTCCCATTAACATCAACTCTCTGAATCTTATTACTCAAATATGAAATAAGAAGATCCAGAGAGGCGTTACGGATTCCGTAGTGGTGTAGTTTCCTGATTAATGTTTCATGAAGAACGCAATCGAAAGCTTTAGATAAAACGCAAAAAATGCCCAAAGCATCGCATTTGTCCTCCCAGGCATTATAAATGTGTCCTAAAAGTTCAACACCGGCAATCAGTAGTTGAACGACCCCTTGTGAAACCGAACTGTTTTTTATGCAATAACTTATGTTTATTGAAAAAACTTTGCATTTGTGGCAAAATTATTTTTTCAAAAAATTTACTAAAGGTGGGTAGTACTGAAATGGGTCTATAATTAGTGGGGTCTGATGTACTACCCGATTTAAACAATGGTACTATATTACTAATGGTACTATATGGTACTATTTAAACAAGCGTGGAGTAATCTGTGCTTACCGAGTTTATAAATCCAAAGTTTTTTTTTTTTTTTGAGGAAATGGGACATCCGAGGTTTTCACTGCTGGGCGACGATATAGGGGGCTACCCTAATAAAACATTTTTTTCCAATTTTTATTTTACCACTTTGTCGGCGTGATTGATATACATATTGGTACCAAATTTCAGCTTTCTAGTGCTAACGGTCACAGAGATTAAGCGAGGATGGACGGACGGACAGACATGGCGAAACTATAAGGGTTCCTAGTTGACTACGGAACCCTAAAAATACGGGTCAAATATTTTTTGATAATCTAATTTACGGACTAATTTTTTTTTTTCAGTACACAAGGCTATTTTACGTATGCCTGTATAATCACCCAATAATAATATATTCATATTCTGCAATATTCATTGATTAGCCGTGTGGTATCCGGGAGAGTAGAACCAACCCATTACACTGACGGGTGTCGTATAAGGCGACTAATGTCTGAGGCACAACACCTTGCGCCTCCGTAGACCAGAGAATGGGCCGCAGCGTTTTCTTTTAGTCTTTCATCACTGCGATCTCCAATCCGCCTGCCAAGCGTGGAGATTACGGCAAATTCCTCCCATCATGGGAGAGGCTCATAAGTCTGCCAGCCTTGCCTGCTGGACATATCCAGCAGTGGACGTTATGGGCTGTTGTTGTTATTATTGTATAATCACCCGATAACAGCAGATCTATATGGAAATAAAGATTCGAATTCATCGTATCTAGAAGTCTGGATCGTCATCGTCATGACCTTAAAAGACCTCTCAACAACGAAATAAAACTCTGCTAATGAATGTTTAAGAAAACCGTTGGGATATCCTTAAAAAGAATTATGAAGATGTCTCGATCCCCTTTCTTTTTAAAGAGCTTATCTAAACGCCCCTATCACCGACCACCGCACTACATCTCCATTAAATACACTTACTGAACTCAATAAGGTACGTTACCAATACTCGGCCATTTCTTTGCAAGTCGCGTACCCACTTAAGGTAAGCGCGCCAATAGTCAGCCATTCCATTATTTCCATTAGAACAGGCCAACGTTGGCCGCGATTTGTTTCAGCTGTTGCACCCTCTTAGGAACGTTTTAAAGTACATTTCACTTTATTTCATAATTTTGAGTTATATCCGAGCTGAGTGCAATGCGAGGTGCAGAAATAGAACGTAAAAATGGTAAATGTAATTTTCGCTCCGGATATAAAACTTTTAGACGGTGTAGGTAATGCTAGTTTTCTATTTTCTGTGTAAAAGAGTGTTTTGTTTTGAGTTAAGCTTTGTATTTCAATTGTTTTTCAATCTTTGCTCAGGGAATCTGGGAAGAAAAACTGACCTACTTTTCATGTCAGCTATTCATTGAAGTCGATCAAAGTAATGTGTTTATTAAACAAGAAAGAGTCTGTTTGTTATCATCGGCCTAGCCTTTTCCCAACTATGTTGGGGTCGGCTTCCAGTCCAACCGGATGCAGCTGAATACCAGTATTTTACATGGAGCGACTGCCTATCTGGCCTCCGCAACCGACTTAGTACTGGGTAATACGATACCCCTTGGTAAGACTGGTTGTCAGACTTTTTGGGCCAATAACTACCTAACGACTGTCAAAGATCTACAAATGACAGCCGGGACCAACGGCTTAACGTGCTTTCCGAGGCACGGGGGAAACTCTGTATGTAATGGGTGATCACCCATCCACAGACCAACCTAGGCAAGCACGGCTTAACCTAACGATTGACCCGAGTGGCTGTAATTATTTATGCTCACTCATTTGTTTTGAACTTCAGGCACCATGCAGCAGTTTCAAACCAGACACCGGTACCACTTACTAATGTTTTAACCGTACCGAGCACGGCTAATATTAGATTCCTAAAAGTCTGACAATCAGGCCCACCAAGGAGTATAATAGGGTAGATGGCTAAAAAAATCTAATTAGTCCGTCAGATAGATTTTCAAAAAATATTGGACACGTATTTTTTCTTTTGTAACGTAATCCAAAATTGACAAAGATACGACGCTTTTAAAATTCTCAATACGTCACGCTTTTTTTTTTTTTTTTTTTTCGCATGGGAAATCATCAAATAACTCCTCCCGCTCTGGGCGGAGCAGGAGGGAGTGTCAGACTTTTACTGACTAAAACCCATCCATGTTCCTTCATCGCCCTTTGTGTTCCGGGGCCACGGTATCTCTTTCGAACTGTCCCGCAACCCCGGCAGGCATCGGTCTTTACGGACCCCTTCCTTTTTGCTGACTCTCTTTGAGGCGCGCGTGGAACACGAACGCGCCGTCGACACGGCCTGTCGTCAAGAGACGGACGGATGGCGAGCTAGCCCATAGCCCACCGTCCACAGGCGTACGTCAAAATACGTCACGCTGTGGTATAATTTTTAGCTAGTTCTGACGTCACGAGCCCCCACTCTCGAGTTTTGATGCGTTTTATCTTTGTCAATATTCATTAATTTACAAAAACACACACTACGTGTCCATTATTTTCCAATACTCTAACTAACGGACTAAATAGATTTGCAATTTGTTGATGGTGGAAACTAGCCCGTGTTACCCAGTCGTAGTCAGTTGTGGCCCTCACACAGGCAGTCACTCCATGTAAAATACTATGATTCAAATAAATTAAGTAGGACTGGAAGTCGATGCGTGACGCCATCTCGTAACCCTGCTTGTAACTTTTCTACTCATCAATTGAACCTTTCACATGACGTAGATCATAGTAACAGGCAACGATATATGCCCATCCCTTTCCCTCCTTTATTTGCGCTCGCCTGCCGAATTATCGAGGTGAGAGTCAAGTTCGAATAAGACTTCCGTCGAGTGTGGCCGTATCGCGCCATACCGTACGTTTACCGCACCGCGCTGCGCTGGTATCTTACTGATCACGCGCCGCGTCGGATATACCGCTATCGCAAACCGCAATATAAAGGCTCCACTTCAAGACAGCTATAAACGTTCGTATCACGACCGCACTGCGTATACGCAGCCTGCAGGTCAAACCGCCTTCCGCCGGAATCGTAATATACAAACAGCTGCCCCGGGGCCATCCGCGACCTGGTGCACCAGAAGACACTCACAACCAGTGTTTCCATCAATCGCTGGCACCGTCATCGCCGACCGCGTCATCAAGGCCGCCACGTGGTCCAGGGACAAGGTAGGTGAGCTTTAATATCCATCTCAACCTAATCAATTGTCGCTTGTTTGTGTCATTTTAATTCCCCAAGACGATAAACAGAATCCTCCATACAGTCCACTAATAAATAATCCCCATTTCTCTAAAATAAATTCAAAATCGTCTTATAAATTGGTGAATTTACCCACCAATCCCAACATGGGTTTTTTTTGTCTAGCCCAAACTGTCGGGCATCTGGGCCAAGGCCTCCCTTAAAATTATCCAAGAGTTCTTGTCCCGGGCCACCTCGAACTAAAAGGAATTACAATACTTAAAAATCATGGCTAATAATAGGCAGGAAACAAGCGACGACCCTCACTAACAACTAAATTACCAACGGCTAGGTGTTTAGCTATCTATTCTATTATTGAAGCGTAAAGCTGCCCCTGGGCTCGATTTACATTATAAATTATTCGTATTGGGATAATGTAATCTACTCCTGTGAATTTCGATTAAAAAAATATTTTGTTACGTTTTTTGGGTGGGTGGTGTTTGTTTATCCACAAATGGACTTTGGTTGCAACGTAGTACCTATGAAGTTAGTATTATTACATAATAAACCTCACGTGAGTATGGGATCGCCTCTTAGTTTTGTCATGTCTATCGTATCGGAAATTTTGTATTTTTACATACATTGTCATGGATGGCATTACATTACATACATTATCATTTATATGTATAACTAGCTGACCCGCGCAACTTCGTCTGCGTCACATGAGAGAGAGAGAGAGAGGTTTAGAAAGAGTGTGAGTTAACCTTAAAAGATAGACATATCGCTATCGCGGATTTTTTTAGAACGTTTTAAGAGGAACAATTCCCTCATACATGATTATTGCGTAACTTTAACCGTTTATGCAGCGCTCGCAACGGAAAATCTAATTTTCCCTGTTTTTACAACATTTATTGATTTATCATTGATGCTCCGCTTCTTTTAGTTGTAGCGTGATGTAAGATAACCTATAGAACTCCTCGATAAATTACTATTCAACACTAAAAGATTTTTTTTAAATTCGAACCAGTAGTTCCTATAATTAACGCGTTCAACCAACCAAACAAAAAACAAACAAACAAACTCTTGAGCTTTATAATATTATTAAAGATTCAAGTGGATAGCAATTTAATTTCTCCGATATATTTACATTAATCGCTAAAATAATCTACTTGTCGGAGTTTGTCAGGAATTTATTTCGCTAAGTTCGAGCTTATGTGGGCAGAACACGGGTTTCGTGCTATGAAAACACACTGGATGCGATACACTATTTTATTTCGCATTGCACGGTTCGGTATGGTAGTTTCCATGGAGAAGAACCGGCAAGAAACTCCATGGTTACTCTTTTCAAACAGATACACTGAGTCTAACAAATAACTTGACATTACACTTTCACACAATTAACACTAGGCACAATGAATCGTATACAGTTTCAAGACGTCTTAACTCCGCTGCGATCAGACACAGAATGTCCGCCTCGCCGCGAGGTCTTAACATCAGGACTCTGTAAAAGCCGCCATGGTGGGGAGTAGGTCGCGTGATGTCACCACTGGCGTGCTTTCCATTCATTCGCCCGTCCGTACTCATGACCGGATGCGACATACTTATGTTTTACCAAATAAGAGCTTCCTTCGACAGACTGACCTACGTCTTCATCCTTAGACACGCGATGACAGTCATACTCTAGCTAGGTCGAAAGTTCTCATCAAAGGTGCAGAAAATCAGCCCAAACACGATTTTTCAATTTTAAATGGGACCATCCATCTACCTACGCTTTTCACAAAAAAAGGACCACATGTATCCGTATGTCGGACTTCTCTGTAAAAAGTTACGCGGGGTCATACATAAAAAAATATAGGTACACTTCCTCCTTTTTGTTTCGTCGGTTAAAAAACCAAAGTTGGGGCATCTTAACACCGCGATTCAGAAAATGGAGTGAAATTAACAACGCCATCTATCGACTAAGATGTTAAACTGCTAAAATAGAATGCACGGAAATCATGTTGTGTAAATTTTTAAAGCAGCATCATGTAGACTAATCTAGAGTACCATAAGCTATAACTTTTTTTTTAAAGCCGGTCAGCTGATTTAAAAGTTATCCAGTTAACACATTTTTAGTCATTTGTACCATATTTCGCTAATAGATGTCACTGTATGTTACATTTGATGATTAGTTCTTCTTGAACACTTTATATTCATATATCTTTTGATAGAATTAACCGATTACGATGAAACAAAAACTAAGTAATACCTATTGAGGTATTACTTAGTTTTTGTTTCATCTTAATCGGTTAAAAATTGTGCGCATATTGATGCGCACAATTTTTATGTATAAAAGTTATCTACATTGGTTGCGTAAATTTTACGTGATGCTTGATCATCGAAACAGACAAACAGATAAACAGACAAAAATTCCAAAAATGCTGGAAATGAGTTCTGTTGGTTATTCTTGAACACCCAGGCAATTTTTTTTTTAATATTTTCGATGTACAAAAACGATTTTTCTACAAATTTATTATATGTATAGATAAGTATGTATTTACAAACAAAAAGTATCTATGTAATAAATGAACTATATACCAAGATTTTGTAACAATATTTTGATTTAAAAAAGTGTCCAAGAGTATCCGTTCTTCTCCATAGAGATCTACGCTAGGGAATGGGCAACTACAGTACTTTCTCAAGTTATTATGTCTTGTGACTGGGACTGTAGCTTTGTTTTTTTTTTTATATTTTTGACATTCAAAAGTGCCGTAATGGTCTAATTGAAGTAAATGCTTTGAGTTTGAGTTTGAGAGTCTGGTGTCCACGAAAAAAGCCTGGTTGCTTAGTGTGGCACTAGATGGCGCTGTGTGTAATGTCTAGCGATATTTATTTATTGTAAGCCTTCGCCTACGGCTTTGCTCGCTTCGATGTCAAAAATTGTATACCACTAGCGGACGTCACGCGGTTTCACAAAACTAAAGAAATCGGCGTAGTACTTAGTTTTTGAGTTTATTCATTACAAACATACACACAAAAATACAAATCTTTCCTTTTCACTAACTCACAAATTCAATATTAGTGTAGATGTAGATGGAACGGCGGGCTCGGTATAACACAGAGATAAAAAATAACGATTTTAATTCGTTCCTGATTGATTAGCCGTAGAAGGCAGACCACCGGGACAGTTGAAAAGGTCTATACCTTTTCAACTCTCCCGGTGGTCTTCTTCCTTTGGTGGTGTGCCCAGAAGTAGGACAGAACAGGCTAATAAAAATGTATACAATTTAAAGTGCCTAAATTTAGTTGAAATCTGTTCAACTGTGTCAAAGAGGCTTTTTAACAGAAGTATCCCAGATGAAGCTTGAAAAGTAGATGAGAGTACTGAGATTGCGGCTTATAGAAATGTTTGGAAGTAGAAAACATGCTGAACCAATGGCGTTGGTAAATAAGAACAGGAATATGATAATAATTTTAAAGATAATTTTAGGGTCCGGGTCTAGGATACACTATGGCCTAGGCATTGAAACGTGCTTGCCGATCAGTAAATATCTTTTCACTTCTCATGCTCTAAAGTTCGCCTTTATGTCGTGCGTAGGCAACATAAAGTAGCTTTTTATGCTCTAGAACATAAAGTAAAATCTTCGTCGAAGACCAAGGCAATCCCTCCAACTGTCTGTCTGTCTGGCCATCTGTGCGTCCATCTATCTGTCTGTCCGTCTGTCTGTTCATTTGTCTGTCCATCTGTCTGTTCATTTGTCTGTCCATCTGTCTGTCTGTCTGTCTCTCCGTCTGTCTGTCCGTCTGTTTTTCCACCTGTCTGTCCATCTTTCTGTCCGTCTGTCTGTCCGTCTGTCCGTTTGTCCGTCTGTCTGTCCATCTGTATGTTCATCTGCCTGTCCGTCTGACAAAATTGACTATTTTTCTCGCACTCGAATTGAAAACCACAGGGTAACACACGGCCCTAAAATAACTCGGTTCCTATTTACACACCTCGCTAAAAATTTTGCTCGGTAGTAAAACTATGTCGTATATAATGAGTCATTTTAGCCCCTTGTACTACAATCTACTATACCACACCGTGTATAGGGGCGTTACACTCAAGGCAGCCACAGGATAGCCTGGTAAAGCAGGTGATAATCTCTTAGGTTGACATCCGAAATTCCATTAAACAAGAAGTTCTGAAGGTATACTATAACTAAAAAGCCCGACTGCTGCAAAATCACGCTTTACCTAAATACGCGGTTTACAAGGTAAAATCTAGTGCTCCTATTGTTGAAGTCGGATTAAATATACCCTATGTAGCCCGAGCCAGAATAACGAATCGATTCACCTCATCAAAATTGAATGAATAGTTTAGGCGCTACGGAGAAACACGTAAATACAAACGTACATACATACATATATACATAAAGGGTGTAAAACACCTCTTAGCGAAGCCGAAAGGCACTTTTTCTCCTCGTCTTTGCGATATTTTTTTTGTTCTACACCATACCTGGGAACCTTCTAGTTACGGAGATATTGGGGGTCAAAGTTCAAATTTTTCGACAAGTTTTTTTTTTTAATACAAGTTTTTAATGTAAGATTTTTACTTTAAACACCTCCACGACCCCCGTACTATTCAATCCATCCGCCAGCACAATGTTTTGAGTGCGTTACATTGAGTTCTACCACAAAACATGATTTTTTACCCCAAAAAAAAAAGTCGTTTCCCAACAATAATTTTTGCGTAAAGTTACTTAGTTTGATGTACAGAATGCTTGGTTGACGGCTTCGTGATGAGGTCTTTTAGACCCCGTAGACTGCTAAAATCATAACACTTTTTTTTTGGCTTTGCCGTGGTTGGGTTAAAAAACTCCTTCCTTCCTTCTCTCTGAATAAATTATATTAAGAGAAATAATCATTGACGTCACATTGCGAGTATTTTAAAATAGAAATAAATTCTTCTCGCTCCTTAATGGTCTCATTTTAGACGACATAAAAGTGCACTCTCTTTTGTGCAAGACAGTGCAAGATAAGCAAATAAGATTGAACGCCTACGGCTATGATTATTTTTATTATTTTTGTTCACCCCTCGTACAAAGCGTTGAAATTCGTACGAAGAGATAATGGGTATACCTGAAATTACTGTTATTTAAAATCATCATAATTATTCTTGTTGTAATTACATTAATTACCATAACATTATACCTGCACAGGTGTTCCTACAGGTGTCCTATCAACCAAGCACAAATCTCTGATGAAAAAATCCAGTAACGTTTTTCTGACCTGGGAATTGAATCCAAGATCATGTTGATGATGCTTGCGACCCCTGACAGAATGAGGAGTGCTACAATAAAAGTATGATATTTTAAAAGTTTGACAATTCTGGAGGGTTACAAAATAAAGTATCTTTTCCGAATAATCACGAAAATACACAACAATTTTCTCAGCCCTTTGACGTAAAAGAAAATCCGGATTTTTCATCATAATTCGGCCTTCTTGTACTTGTAAACATCTGTAAAGAGATTTATTACAAACGGTTTCAACGATAAGACACAAACAAAGCTCACGAAAATCGTTCAACGTCTTAAATAGCAATACAAGGGGCTCTTTCAAATGGTAATTTGATTGTACCCAGTTTGCAGCTTCAAAAGAGTGAAATATTCTTTTCAGGGGTCCCGGATGCCGCGGAAGAATTATTAATGGCCAAAGAAACTTTCTCAAAGTTTACATCAGTGCGCAAGTCAGGGAAGATGGCGGTGAGCTAGTAATAAAATTTTAATTTTGCTTCACACTATAGGGAAATGCATCCAGCTCAGATATGAATCTTGGCTCATACCGTCTGAATAAATACGGGCGGGATTCTAGAATGTTGAGTTGATTCTGAATTGGTGAAAAGTGAGAGGATCGACCATTTTGTAGTTTAGAGTTTGAAAAGATTTCAGGTATTGATATGAGGGAATGCTTTCCACTAAGATCTCTATAATCTGCTAAAGACTTCAGAAAAAATCCTTGCATATGGCGTAAACGGTTAGAGAATTGGTGTTTGTTACCGTGGTCGTATCTTATAAAGTTTGCGTTTACATACTCCTATCATTAAAAAGCAAATTCTAAGGTCAAGCTAGCTAGGTAGATCATTTTTTTTTTTTTTTTTTTTTAGATGGGACCACTCGCAGACACAACACGTTAAGGTTGTCAAACTGCTTAACCGGACTATCCTGTGGTGGCCAAAAATTACTTTAAGGCCCCCAGCCAGGGCTTACAAGCTAGGATTTTTAATTAAATGAACAACACTAAGGGCACTCCCTGTGGAGTTCGGGCCTCGGCTTAGTGAGTCATTGAGGGAGGGCAGCAAGGGTGGCTGGGTCGGATTATTATTTTGGGAATTTGAAACTACATGCTCAGCGGCGCGGGCTGGCTCGTCGAGCAAGGGTCGGTCGGTGATGTTACAGGGGGGTAGCGCTCGCGGTACGTCACGGTGGCGGGGTCGGTTTCGAGTTCGCGGTTTGTATCTGTGTTTGTTTTTACGTAGAGTGCTACTTTCCCTACAGCTTTCTTGAATGAGGGTGGTGGGGTCATCGGGAATGAGTAATGTATGCCTGGGGCGGCGAATCTTGGAGATTTTAGATGGGGCATAATGGGCGGCTGAATAGATCAAGGGGTTGGTATGCTTCTCGGCCTTATCAAAGAAACTCTTAGAAAGACGTTTCATGAACTGTTGAATGGTTGGGATTTTAAGATCTACGTGAAGTTGCTCGTTCCTAAGGTACCACGGTGAGCCCGTAGCCCTTCGGAGAAAACGGTTTTGTAGGGTCTGCATCCTGTGGATTAGGTAGGGTTTTGAGTGCGCGAACACGGGGCACGCGTATGTCATGATAGGCCGAATGCACGCGGTGTAGATACGCAATTTGCACTTAAGTGACAATTTGCTGCGTGCATTCAGCACATAGTGGAGCCTACCAAGAGCGAAGGCGGCACGCGAGCGTACCGTCCTTATGTGCTCTCGAAAGTTTAGGCGTTGGTCTAAGATGACCCCCAAGTATTTGGCTTGCGTCTCCCAAGGGATCGGCTTGTCAAACATGGTGATCGGACTAGGGTTCGGGGGAACAGTGCGGTGGGGCCTGGTGAAAAGTACCGCCTGGCTCTTGTCGGGATTGACTTCTATTCTCCATCTCCGGAACCAATCGCCTAAGGCGTTTGCGGAGGTTTGGAGGGTGCTGGCGATTTTTGAGGGATTCCTTCCAGAGCAATAAATGGCCGTGTCGTCAGCAAAAAGGGCTAACTGGGCTGTATTGCTCTTTGGGATGTCGCTAGTGAACAGCGTGAAGATTAACGGGGATAGCACCGAGCCCTGAGGGACACCGGCGCGAATCGGATGAGGGGCGGAAAGCGCACCCTCGATGCGGTACTGGAAGGTGCGATTCGACAAAAAGTCTCGGAGGATGAGAACTAGACGATCTGGCACACCGAGCCGATACAGCTTGTATATCAGCCCGTTGTGCCAAACTTTGTCGAATGCTTTAGCAATATCGAAGAACAAGGCACCGGTCATCATGCTTCGCTGGAAGCGGTCGCTGATGTGTTCTACAATGCGGTGCACTTGTTGGACACAAGAGTGTTGGGATCTAAATCGAAACTGCTCTTTCGGAATTAAGCTCTTTGCCTCGGCGTAGTCCTTGAGACGCTTATAAATAAGCCTCTCGTAGATTTTGCCTATGACATTGAGAAGACTAATGGGGCGGTAGCTGCTCGGGGAAGATTTAGGCTTGCCCGGTTTGGGAATACCAATAACGGTAGCCTGTTTCCACGACTGAGGGAAAATATTATTGGACATGGCGCTATTGAAGATAGCGGTTAGTAATACTATGAGGGCGGGGGAGAAAAGTTTGAACACCTTGTTGGTGATTCTGTCAGAGCCAGGGGCTTTCCTAGGTTTGAGACCTTTTATGATGTCCTCTACCTCGTCTGGAGTGACTGGGGGTAGTGGGTCATCAGGGTCTTCGACAGGGGGTAAGGAGGCCCGGCGTTCGACTTCAGCATCCACCTTAGCAAGGTGAGCTTGGTCTACTGGCTGGGTGCTGGGGGAGCATTGAGACTCTAAACTGTCGGCCAGACATTCGGCTTTATCGTCGTCGTCGAAAGCGACACTCTGATCAGAGTTAATGAGAGGGGGCATGGGAGTGACCTCAGAGGAGCGGAGTTTCCTCTGCAGGTTCCAGAAGGCCTGATGGGTCGGTTCTAGATCGTCGAGCATCTTGTCCCATTGTTCTTCACGCAGTTTTTTGACGCATCTACTTACTTTGCGTTGTAAGCGACGCATAAAAACTTTGTTATTGGCACAAGGGAAGGTTCTGTGAGCACGGATAGCCGCGTTCTTCTCGGTCACCAGTTCACGTACGTCATCCGGAAGTTTCCAGCGGAGGTGATCCTCCGCCGGAACCTCCCTTGAGCATTCGCTCAGGATTGACTGAACGTGGCCAGTGAACAAGCCGATCGCGGCCTCCGTGTCGGCTACGGTTACAATGTTGTCGGGGATTTGATCTAAGTGAGGGGACTCGGTGGATTTCAGCAATTCGCTTACTTTCCCCCAGTCCGTGATCACTTTGGTGGGGGGGGGTTGAGAGGGGTCAGAAGGACCGTATCTGGGGGCAAATTCTATAATCACAGGTCTGTGATCCGAATTGAGCTCATCGATCGTTTCCATAGAATGTAATCGCAAGTTTACATTCTTCAGAAGCGCGACGTCTAGCACATCGGGGGTGTGATTAGGGTTATTTGGAAAATGTGTGGGATGCATCGGAGCGATGACATCAAAATCGAGGGACGAGCAGAGGTTGTAGAGGACATTACCTCTGGTATTGGACAAGCGGCTATTCCATGCGGGGTGCTTTGCATTAAGATCCCCCGCCAGAAGGACGGAGTCACTTAGGTTGAGTAGGGTAGTGAGGTCATCCTTGATGGAGGCGTTAATCGCCACAGAATCGGTGTTGGAGTTAGGAGGCGGAAGGTACGCCGAGATAATCGTAATAGGTAGATGACCTGTCATGCCCAGCCGACAGACAGAGACTTCGAAGTTGGAGAGGGTAGGGGGGTCTAAGGGGATGCAGTACAGACTAGATTTATAGTAGATGAGAGTACCTCCTTTGTGACAGCGAGTCCTGTCATTGCGAACTAACCTGTAGTTGGCAATTTTAGGGTCTCGCTGGTGGGGTTTGAAGAAGGTCTCTTGGACTAGGAGGATGTCTAGTTGATGGTCGCGGAGGAAAGTGGCGATCTCATCACGTTGGCCATTCAGGCCTTCGGCGTTGAAGGTCCCTATTTTTAGGGATTTCGGTTTGAATCTACAAGGGGGGAGGAGCTCTATGGATTCCTGTTATGGGGGAGGTTATGAAGGGATTGCGTAACATCCGGGTACGCGTTGTATACTTGGAGCAAGGCGAAGAAGTCGCCGTTGCAGGCGATTACGTCTCTCGCCATTTGATGCCCTCTTGGGGAGTGGAAGACTGCAAAGGTGCTAGAGATAACCCTGAAGGGGTCAAATGGGTCTAGCGCTGGAGCGTTGTTTGTCATAGGGAAAGGGGGGGGGGCCGAGAAGGTGTATGGTGCTTGGTGCACTTTGGCTGGGTGATGGGGCGCTAAGGGCGCTGGAGGACGGGGCGCTGAGGGCGCTGGAGGACAGGGCGCTGAAGGACGGGGCGCTGAGGGCGCTGGGGCAGTGTGTTGAAGGGGGGGTCGAGGCGCTGAGGGCGCGGTCGCTTTAATGATCGGTCTGGGGGGAGGGGGAGGCGTGACTGCCGAAGCCATCAGAGGTGGGATGGGCTGGGAGAGCGGCGATTGAGTGGGCCTCAAAGCCGGGAAGTGGGCTTGATGGTTCAATGCGTTCCAAGGGCTGGGACGCTGAGGGCTGAGAGAGGTGGGGAGTTTCTCAACTAGAGAAGGGCACTCTCTCATTTGCGTGTTTCTAGCACGACTGGTCAGTTTTGGGGCCGAGGATTTGGGGGCCTTAGGGCACCCGCGGTAATTTGCGGGATGCCCAGACTCGCCACACAGCACGCAGCTGGGAGGCTCCGTGCAGAGTGTGCGGTCTTTGGGACGGGTGCAGTCGGCAGTGCCGTGGTCTCCCAGACACTTAACGCAACGCGGTTTCCCGAAACAGTTGCGTTGGGCGTGGCCATAAAGTTGACAGTTATGGCACTGGGACATGACGCCACTTTTGTGGGGTTTTTCAATGCGGATTCCCGAGAGTCCGCATATCTTATTAACTTGGTGGATGGGGTGGTGCCCATCCACGGGGTCGCATACGACTAGAACCATATTGTATGATTCCGAACTTGTGCGGCCGCCAACTTTGCGGTGCATACGGTGCACCTCTGCTAGGTAGATCATGCTTGATGTCAGTATAAATACTTGTCCTGCCTTTAGTCAAGGTATTTTCGATCTTGAGTTCTGATATCACGTCAAAGGCTTTCGAAGCTTTTAGTGCGATGTGTTCTATTCATGTTACTACCGCTACCTCTATTTTGTAATCGAACTAAATCGATCGAAATTGCGCATCGTTTATTTTGAACGGGTATTTTGTATAGGTATTAAAATGGTTTTCAGTACATATTCTTGAAATATGAACTATTTCTAGTCCGAAATCTAGACCGCTACGACTGCAAATAAAAGTCTTAGGAGCGACTTTCTTCTAAATTTTTTTCAACATTTTTTAGTTATTTATGCAACTGTTGTATAATGGGGGGTATTAAAACACGAATGTGGGTTTATCACACGAGGCGAAGCCGAGTGTGATAATAGTATCACATGAGTGTTTTAATACCTAATTATGTACAGTTGCATACAAGACTTTATCTACATCCATGATATGAATCCTCCTTAAAAAAGGTTCTGAAACCATAGGGTGTTGTAAGAAGTCTATGTAAATTCATGGAAAGTTTAATTGCTGAGTATCAATACAAACAAACCATGTATAGGTAATAATATAATTATTTACATTTTGATTGTACAATTATTAAAATGCACAAAGCTAATCACTCATTTTTGTAAACAACAAAGTACATAATGCATTACTAAATATCGAACAAAAACGGCGGGATACGACGTGAATTCGAATTAACCTATAAGTTTTTTTTTTAATTATGGCGCTGTGGTAGTGAATCGCACGTGCTAGACAATTTTCTTTTTTTAAAATGAGTTGCATAATGAAATTCAGTACAACATTATAACACCCGTTTGGGTGTTATAATGGTTATTATGACACTGGCTGTTTTAATGTTGGCCATAAGCTAACTGTTTCAGATACTTTTATAGAGGATTTATAGCATGGGTGTAGATAAAATTGTTTAAAACACCCTAGAACTGTGACGAGGTCCGTACTACACTGACATGTTATAAACACGCACGTCGCACACACATAAGCCACAACCAACACTACACATAACATGACCAAAGACACTGGCTCACAGCTTCCAAGACAGCCTGTTCATAGAACGTGACAAGACTTGCAGAAGCACACTCGCCATTCACACCACAAATTGTACAATATAATAAAACCTACCTACGTATATATGGTACATAATGAAGTTCTAGTAGATTATTTTCAGTATAGTTATTATTTACAGCACCGTACGCTTACCTAAAGACATATTTAGAGCTCTGCATTTTCCCAATTATGGTGCTCGGTTTTGGACTAACCGGATGCAGCTGCATTCCAGTATTTTACATGGAGGGACTGCCTATTTGACCTCTACAACATTTGCTAGGTATCACGGTTTGATAAGCTTAGTTAATTATCAGACTTTTAAGGTTTCTGACTACATAGAACAACACGATGACGCGTACATACGGCGATCTCAAACAAATGCCGATCGCGAGTTCGCTTGTATTCGCTGTATGTGAAGCGTGATTCCATGACAATGTGTGTTTTGATTTAAAAAAGTGTCCGTGGAGTTTCTTGCCTATTCTTCTCCATAGAGATCTCCGCTTCGGAATGGGCAACCACAGTACTTTCACAAGTTATTATGCCTCGTGACGGTGACTGTCATTTCTAGGTCTTTAACAGTCGTTACAGGCAGTCAGTGGCCCAAAAAGTCTGACAACCAGTCTTACCAAAGAGTATCATATTACTCAGTACTAATTGGGTTGTGGAGGTCAGATAGGCAGTCGCTCCATGTAAAATACTGGTATTAAACTGCATCCGGTTAGACTAGAAGCTGACCTCAATAGTCGGGAAAAATAGCTTCGCTTTTCTGTTTTTTTGACATTCAAAAGTGCCTGTAATGGTCTAATTGAAATAAATGCTGTGTTTTCGTTCGCTGTATGAAACCGACCTTTGGTAAGTACCTATCTATTTTGTGTCTAAAATGTCATCTCAAGACAGAGTGACGACGTGGGAACGACGGCAGCGAGTTTCCGAAATTCGCGCGGTTGCTTGCGCAATGTACTTTTTACGACCAACAATAAATTTCTTCTCATCGACTAAAGGAAGGCATTACATTGAACATTTTTATGAGAAAAATTTACTGAACGACACCTCGGTGTCTGACATAGTTGTTATGTTGAAATTATGCTGTATCTGTATGTTTTCATCGGCTGCTTCAAAAACATTGAAATACATACTTGTGTTGTTATGAAAGTTGGCTGTAGTTCCACTGAAACTTGTTGCATGATGCTTCTTTTTTTTACTTGTGTTAGTCCTAGTGGCTAAAACATAAGAGCCGCACAGGTCGAACTTCGAGGTTATGAAGCGTTAGCATAGGTTCGTTCGTGGATGGGTGACCATCCATTACATACCGAGTTCCTCCGTGCCTCGGAAAGTACGTTAAGCAGTTGGTCTGAGCTGTTATTTTTAGATCTTTGACAGTCATTACAGGTAGTTAGTGGCACGAAACTCTGCAACCAATCTTACCGAGTGGTATCGTATTACCCGGTACCAACTGGGTTGTAGAGGTCGGGTAGAGGTGGTGTAGAGGTGGGGATAGGCAGGAGCTATATGTAAAATACTGGTAGGTTTTCAGCTGAATCGGTTACACTGGAAGCCGACCCCAAAACAGTTGAGAAAAAGCTCGGCAGGTACCTATTTAAAAACATACTATTCCTTTTATATCTTTCAAATATTATCGTGCTAGGAACTTGCAACTTAATCAATTCTTGTTATTGAATAATATCTTTTACTAGCGGACGTCCCGCGGTTTCACCCGCGTAGTTCCCGTTCCCGTAGGAGTACGGGGATAAAATATAGCCTATGTTACTCAAGGTGAATGTAGCTTTCTAATGGTGAAAGATTTTTTGAAATCGGTTCATTACTTCCGGAGATTACCCCCTACATACAAACTTACAACATACAAACTTACAAATAGATGTTACACCTTTATAATATTAGTATAGATTTAAAGATCGTTTTACGATGATATTTTTCATCATATTCAAATAAAACACTTACCCAAGTTGCCACCAACATGTGTGACAAAAATCAAATCGAACTCCAACATTAATAAAGCGTCCCTTTTTATTTACTTTTAAACCGGAAAAGGAAACTCGACAGTCCCATCGAGTCACCCTCTTGTATACGACATGAATCCATACTTCTATAGGTATCTGAACTTTACATGAATACCGCCCGAAGCGAAGTCGACTTCCGTAATGCTCGCAGCATAATAAAGCACGATTTATTTGAAAACTAGATTCGTTTTACACGCAGTTGTAATTGTAAATAACATTTTTGTACTCTTAATGATCTATTCGATAGCTTCACTATTCAGTAAAGTATACTTGGAACCCCACTTTAGTGACTTCGACACTTTTAAGAAAAAAACGTGTACAAAATTCCAAAAATGTTTGCCACGAAGACGTCATGATGCCCCTAGGGCCTTCCCATTTTGCCTCTCTTACCTGAGAGTTCAAATCTGGGCAGGTAACAATGTGAATTTTCTCTTGACATGTATTTTATTATTTTTTATACACTCTGACATTTAATGTTTTGACATGTATTTTATTATTTTTTACTTTATTATTTTTTTATTATTTTATTTGACATTTACTGATTTGACATGAATACTTATTTTGTTAAGTATTTTACTATTTTTTTATCATCATTGTGCCTTTTAATGATTTTTGTGATTTTTATTTACATTCTTTTTGAATAGAACTTGTTATGAATGTTATATGATTATTGTGAATGTGGGGACCATGTGGATCACATTTATACTTTTTGTTTATTTTTTCCCACAACTGTCTGACAGTTTGAGTACTCTAAGCGACCTACCCAAATGTCCTTTCTTTGGTATTGTTCGTCGTTTCGTTGAGCTCCTTGAGTTATAAGTCGAGCTACACGTTAACTGACAAATGCTTGCACTGACTGGACAGGTCCACTCAAAACTGTATGGTTCTTTCTTCAAAAGACCATATCAGACACTAATCTGCATAGTCCTCATGTGAATTGAGCAAGATTGTCTGGACTTTAAAAGAGATTTATCTTAGATAACCTAACATACCTCAATAAATCGAAGTAGAAATTGTAACTAAAGTCATAAAAAAACAAGGAAACCTAAACTCTGTGCTTTGCCATATTTGGATATTTCTCACTGAAAAAGATATAAATGATAAATGATGTTTATTTTGCAAGTAGGTTTTTAGAAACACTTTTACACGTCATTTTTTTAAACTAGATGGGGCCATTGTTTCGTAACTGACTACTCTGAGAAGAAACAGGCGAAACAAACTCAGAGGTCATTGTCTCTTTTAAAGTCCAGACAATCTTGCTCAATTCACATGAGGAATACATAGGACCAAAGCATAGAATAATACAGTGTTCAAGTAACAGATTAGAAAAATTAGCTTCAAATAGTATTTAGCGTAGGTAAATCATCATAAAATGATAAACTATCAAATGTAAAATAATTGTACAAAATCTAAACAAGGTCTCTGACTACGTCAGGGGACACCAACAGCGGGCCTGTGGACGGTGGGCTATGGGCTAGCTCGCCGTCCATCCGTCTCATGACGACAGGCCGTGTCGACGGCGCGTTCGTGTTCCACGCGCGCCTCAAAGAGAGTCAGCAAAAGGGAAGGGGTCCGTAAGGACCGATGCCTGCCGGGGTTGCGGGACTATTCGAAAGAGATACCGTGGCCCCGAAACACAAAGGGCGATGAAGGAACATGGATGGGTTTTAGTCAGTAAAAGTCTGACACTACCTCCTGCTCCGCCCAGAGCGGGAGGAGTTATTTGATGATTTCCCATCCGAAAAAAAAAAAAAAAAAAGGGGACACCAACAGAGCAGGAGTGATTTTTAGCCGGTTCGAGTCCGGCACTACCTCGTCTATCCCACAAGAGATATTCCTGTGACAAAGTCGAGGTGTCCGTGGGGTTTTTGCACTCCTGCCAAAACCATAAAAAACAAAGTCTAATTTACTGCCTCGTTGGTCCAGTGGTCGCAAGCCCCACTGCTACGCACAAGGTCCTGGGTTCGATTGGATCAGGCAGTGTTAGTGGGTGTTTCAATCAAGAATTTCTTAGTAGTAGCCGCGTAGTCCAATTTGTCAAATGCCCATTACATAGGACTTAAACATAACTGATGAAGTGAGTGTACTATGGGCACTCAGGTGCACCTGGCATCTCTGCCTAAATCTGCAGGCATTACCGCCTTGATGCCTTTTCACAACTATGTTGGGGTCGGCTTCCGGTCTAACTGGATGCAGCTGAAAACCAATATTTTACTGGCATTATATCTGACATCCACAACCCCGTTAGTACTGGGTAATAATAATTATACCCCTAGGTAAGACTGGTCGTAAACTTTCAGGGCACTGACTAACTGTAACGACTGTCAAAGATCTACAATTGACAGCCAATTGAGCAGTCATGATGTTATTAAATGAACTGTTACTTTTTGTGCCAATAAACTTTTTTTTTTTTTTTTTATTTAACTGAAAATGCACGAATTATTGCTACAATGCACCTTACAACTAACCAAAACTACAGCGTTTGTATAAATACAGCATTTCAATCTAAACAACCGTCTCAAGTTAGTGTTCTTAATTAAATATTTAACTCTGTTCTAAAATTAAGAGCAAAGCGTCTTATTCTGGAGAGCACTCGGAATCGCACGAAACGTTCGGTACGTTCGTCGACTAACAATACGTACCTACTTGCTTACGGATGGCTGTTGGTAGTTGGGACAGTCATTGGTAGTCTTTACGTACTTCAGCTTATTGCAAAGACGAAGATATGAATTCACATGCACGTACAACGAATGAGCTTTGACAGAGTCGAGACTCTAGGTGAAACAAACAAAATTGTAGTTTTATTTTTTTCGTTCTTCGATCAATTGAAAACGTGTTGAGTCGATTTTGTCTCAGAGGAGAATAAGAATCGAGCAAGGAGACTGCTTACGCAAGTTTCTGTAGTAGGTTTTTTTTTGTCCCCAGCCGTGCCCGATCGGGCACGGTGCATTGTTATTTTAATTGTGTCTGTAATTGCGGGTATCGAAGTGCTACTATATCCGAACGTGGTATATTTCATTATTACGTTTCCAAACGCGTCTCATACGTTATATTTTTTCTGTCATGTTGCCAACCGCAGTTTTGAACTACCCATCTCCTTCCTTCCTACTACGCTCCCATGCGACAGAAAGAGAAGAAGTGTCGCCGCCTACGCCCAATCAGGGCGCGCTTCCGCAGTGACTGGCAGAAGAAAAATCACGCCATGATTGAACGCTCTCTTCGATCCGCAACGTCAACCGTTTAACACCTCACGCAATACCGGTTAGGTTTGCGGCGCGTGCCGCAAAATACACCAAACCGCATTAAACTCTAAAGACAATCTGTGAATGTCGGCCGACACGGTGAAACAAACTAATACCACACTAACAACAACAGAACACGCGCTGGGCTTCAGCACGGCACACTCCAGTAGCATCAGCCATCTTCCCAGGCGATCATCCAAAGCTTCCAAGTAAGTCCTTGTTTCCCTATATAAAAACTGCATGTCGGCATCGGCAACATTCCATCCCGCATAAATTCATTCCCCGCCAAAATTTACAACCCCGCGAGGTCCTTCGAGAACTGCTATCAGAGATATTATAGCGCACAAGTGTGTACACAGAGCAAGTGCACACGTGTGTACAGAGAGCAAGTGCACAAGTGTGTGTGCAAGTGTATGTGTTCAGAGACCCATGGGTGGCATAAAAACTCTGACAACAGGTTAGGCATTAACCACAGGTGTGCACAAAGACAGATGCACTCTCTGCCCCTCACCTCATAGTCCGATGGGATGGCAATCCAACACCCAGAGAAAAAAACCGAGTACTATAAATAGACAAAAAAAAATATAATACCAGCCTGTACGAAAATCCAATCGCCATCCGCCTCGCGCCGTGGTTGGATTTTATTTTACAAATATGTAAGCTAGCCTACGCATTTTTCCATTTATAATCAAAGCCTTAGCAAAAGAGTACCAGATAAAATAGAATAACAATTTTGTACTCAATTCTCGGCCATCCTTTTCAATATTTTTCTTCGAACCATTCCCCTAAGATACCGCAAAATATGAGCAAGTCTGCACATGATCTTTTTAAAATTAAATGTCACAGTCCACTCATTATTAAATTGATGTTTCTGGTTGTTTCACCCCTCAAGAATTTTAATTGAGCAGCTGAAGTATTTTTAGCAAAAAAATCTTTGTAACAAGTTGTCAGGAACAGAACTTGAGTTTGTTAACGTTTGTTGACAACCGAAAATAAACGTGAACGAGTTGAAACTTTAAAAAATATCTGTTATTTTTTTGTTTAATTAATTACATGAACTAGAAAAAGTTAAAATCTGTGTCCGAAATCCTGACATTTTTTTTTAAATTCTCTTCCTTTACCATTTTTTACAGTCTAAGAATCTCCCTGTAAAATAAATATTATGTATTTGTAGCTAAGTTACCTCATTGAGTAAGAAATCGAATACATTACTGTACCTGACATTGAAAAACATTGTAATTTATTGCTTACTGTATTCAAATTAGCAACTTCATGCTTCAGAAACCTTAAACATCTGGGCAACCACAAATTTTACGTAAATAAATACTACAAAAATCTCAATTCCCGTTGGAAATAAATCTTTTGGTGCCACCACGTAAAAATTCGTTAAAGATTAAAGGGCAGAAAAATAAACAAGTGGGATTCGCGGAACCTAAATTATTTGTACGACAAAAATTGTCGATGGTGTTGCAAAGAGATAACGGTGTTATTTAATCTTTAGCATGAAATGAAGGTGATAAAAGACCCACTTTTACCAAGGAGGAATATGGATTCACAGAAAAAAGGTTTTTAGTAATACTGGTCTAAATGCCTTTTGGTTTCTGGTAGAGAAGCCTTTGAAGAACCACTTAAAGTGGATCAGCTTTTCTAGGAACGAGATCTTTTTTTTTGTTTGTGTCACAATATTATAAATCGAGAGGTTCTATTTAGACAGACTTCATTTAAAAAAACGAAAAAATATGGTCTATCAAATGAAACATTTTTGCCTTTACAAAACAATTCAGTCCGTAGTACCTAGATGTGCGCAGGAGCCGTACGCGCCGCAGTAATCACCTTTTTACACGCCGAATCGCATCCATTATTGTAACAGTATTTCTGTTCGCTACTTGCCGCAAGCGCCTTCGAATTAGATGACGTCATACGTCCGCGCTGGTGTATCCGTACACTTTACAGCATTTTACTGAAATGCGGCCTGCGACGCATCTAGGCGCACGCCCACCTTCAGGCACATGTGATAGGTATTATCTTTCATGGTCATTGGTTATCTGTTAGTAACATACTGTTATCGATGAAACTGAAGGTTAAGTAACCCTCAGTTTAATTGAAGGAAGATTAAAGATTCGTTATCTTATCTTGTGTTCATCTCTCCTATCTTCTCCTACCGTTGGCGCAACATTTCTTCTTCTTCCACACATTTCTATTTACCGCCTATCGATATCCTATCCTTTTTCTGATATCTTATCATTCACTTTACCTTTAATCGCTGGACCTTCTTTAGCTACCTTTCCGCAATAGGTACCGTTCATATCTGATATAAACGGCCCGTCTATGTAAGCAATTCGTTATTAGAATATATTATTGAATCGTGACGGGATCCAATTTGAATACTGAGTGACGAATACCTTCGAGGGTGTGCGCCAACTGGTTTTTTGGGAAGCGGTCTTTGGGGTCCCATAATAAAAACCAATATCAACATGGCGCCTTCGTCTTTCAATGCATTTCAAATATTTAATATGAAAGCATAGACTCCTAAAAGCATATACCAGATGACTTTTTTATCATTTTCCGAAAAAATGGGTGTATTAGGTAAACGGATTAAAAGTGTAGGGGACGTGACTAGGTGGTATTTGTTGGGAATCGCTACGCTACTCAGTTAAACACTCAAATAACTTTAACGGGTTTATTGAGGTAACTAGACTAAGTTATTGCTAAAATGATGGAAACGAATGCACCCGGTTGCTGTCCGTTATGCACTGAGCTCGCGGGGCACATAGTGCGGCCGCATCGTATCACTAGGTCAGCAAAACGTGGTCGATTGCAATTATTGCATCGAACATGCTCCCGACGGGAAGAGATGAGATAATGAGATAAGCTTATGCAAAAAAAAACAAAAAACTAACTATGCCACTTGCTTCTACTCCGTTCACCTGTTATACCCATTTTTTTGGAAAGTGATAAAAATGTCACCTGTAGGTATTAACACCTTCTGAGGCATCAGTTTAAAAATAAATTACGTTTTCCCGTATTTTTCAATTGTATTTCCCCGCAATGCAAATATCTTTAATACTGGTGATTAAAAAAACACACCCACACTTCAAGCCACTTTATCACGAAACCTAAGCCCCTCCTCCACATATATTCCACCCAAACCAAGGGACCATTAAAAAAAGAACACAGTTGTTAATAATTCAACCCTTAAAAACCGAATTATCTCGCTCGATTAGTCCAACGTTATCCTCGGAATAGGTCTTTCAGACCGGCCGGCGAGTGTTTGCCAACTACGGAACTCGGCACTAATTTGTCAACCCTCATTACGGTATCTTACTCGCGTTTCGTGCGATTTTAGTTTCCATTGTCTCACCCCCGCCTGCTCCCCACATTTTAGCTCCAGAAAGGTTTTTCATGTTCCTCCGTTATGATATAGTTTGGTTTATTTGCGTGACTGTAATGGAGCGTGTATGGGGTTATATGTTATACAATTTAGTGGCTGTATTGTTTTGTTTTGGACTTGAATATGAATTGGCTTAATACGTCTTGTGGTTAGTGTTTGGTAGCAAATAGTAGTAAGTACAATATCTTATTCTTTTTGACACACACACACACACACACATTACACACACATACATACATACATCATACATACATATCATACATATATGTATATAAATTCATTCATTCATTTTTTTTTTCATTTTTTTTTATTCTATATTATATATATCATTACATTGTGATAGTTAAAATCCTTTAAGAATGTCAGGAATGAAACGAAAACCTTTGTAAAGAATGAAAGATTGTATTGTGGTAAAAATGATTGTATCTCATCGTTTAACCACGGCATGATCTTTTATTATTTTTCCATGTTTCTTCATTTTTGCAAGCGTCGAAGGCAGAATGTTATAAGTACTCGTATACGTATGCGTATTTAAGACCGTTTATTGCTTTACTGTAACGCTCATTGTCAAGCACTCAAAACATTGTGCTGGGATTCATTGAATAATTCAGGGGTCATGGTGGTATATTTACTTAACTTAGAAAATAAACTTGTATTTCGTATTGTGAAGATGTTGGAACTTTGACCTTCAATATCCGTAACTATTATAGAAGGTTCCCAGGTATGATCCAGTACAAAGAATGATCTCAATGACGGGAAGAACAATTAATTGCCTATCAGCTTCGTTAAAGGTGTTTTTACACCCGTTATCGTTATTTTATTTGTGATGCATTGAACATTATGTTAGCATGGCCGTTATGTTATGATAATGATCATGCTTTCATTTGTATTGTTTCGTGTTAATGTTAGCGATACCTCAATTATAATGGTCGACGATTATATTGTTTATTTGCTGTTTTGTTATTACAAAACAGCAACACAAAGCAACACATACAAGCTATTGCTTGTATTGTAATTTTGTGGTTATAAAAACCATATCAACGATTTATTTTTGACTAGCTTCTGCCCGCGACTTCGTACGCGGATCCTGTTGCTTATGCCAGCGACAACGGGGTCGTCAAAATCGAAGACCTCAAAACGTCTGATGTGGAATTTTAAGAGCCCGGGGACGGGAATACAACGGGATGCGCGAGACGATTCGAGACGTTCCAGATCTTTCATTTTTGTAAGTCAACAGGAAATGCACATCAGACCAAACAACACTTGCTGAGACGTCATTCCTATGTGTTATGGTGTAGCTGGGCTCTTGGAGTTCCAGAACAGGTGTTCCAGATCTTCGATTTTTATAAGTCAACAGAGAGTGCTCATCAGATTGAACAACTTTTGCTAAAACTTCATTCCTATATATATGTTATAGTGTAGCTGGGCTCTTGGAGTTCCACATCAGGTGTTCCAGATCTTCAAATTTATTCTCTCGGCAGAAAATCCCCATTACGTGGAACAATTTTTGCTATGGTACCATTTTTGTATCTCTTATAGTTCAGCTGGTCTGTTGCGGTTCTGCATCAGGTGTTTGTTTCCAAGATAAAATTCAACAGGAAATGCCCATCAGACCGAACAACTTTTGCTAAGACGTCATTCCTATATGTGTTATGGTGTAGCTGGGCTCTCGGAGTTCCACATCAGGTGTTCCAGATCTTCAAATTTATTCTCTCAGCAGAAAATGCCCATCACGTGGAACAATTTTTGCTATGGTACCATTTTTGTATCTCTTATAGTTCAGCTGGTCTGTTGTGGTTCTGCATCAGGTGTTAAAGTTTCCAAGATAAATTATAGCCTATATGTTGCCCAGACTTAATACCTATACAACAACAAAAAAATGATTCAAATCCGTCCAGTAGTTCCGAAGATTAGCGTGTACAAACAAACAGACAAACAGACATACAGACAAACAGACAGAATTTTTTTTTTGGATTCGTGCTCTTTTACTGTTTCTAAAACCCCCACAATTATTTTTTTTTTAATATATTCAATGTACAGACACAGTTTTTCTACTGTTTTATTATATGTATATAATAATAATAATAATGATAACATAGGCAAACTGTGCAACAAACTTCGATTGTTTATTAAAGTTTGATAATTACGATATTCCTAGTTGGCGGACAAAGGAGCTATGTTATTGAGTTTTTTCCTTTTTTTAATAGCTTCTACTGTCTCTCGCTATGTAATTTACTTTTTTAATAGAAAGGGCTCGTACATGTTCACGATGCGACGCCGCTGCCGTATCGTGGGAATCTACGTTTGAAGTCAACCTACTGCTTATATTTATACTGTGCTTTAATACAGGGAAATACAACCTATTTTCTGCGAACACTGCAGATTGATTGCTACTTGTTTTGATATAGATTCCCACAGTGCGACGTCATATAAGCCCTGAGAGGTTTTCGATGTATGGCTAAAACCAAACTGTATATAAAGTTTTTTAGATACTAAAATAAAAAATAAAAAAAATATCCGCGTTTATGTGTACGAGCCCTAACTACTATCGATCATCGCCTCTTTGCAATGGGCGTAGGCAGAAATTATAAAATTCCACCTGCTGCGGTATCCTTACCTAGAGCTTTTGGCTAAATAATAATGGCCCACTCAGGTCGATCTTTAGGTTACCCATTGGGTGACCCATTATATGTACACATACCGATTTTCCTCCGTACCTCGGAAAGCACGTTAAGCCATTGGTCCCGGCTGTCATTTTTAGATCTTTGACAGTCGTTACAGGTAGTCAGTGGCCCGAAAGTCTGGCAACCATTCTTACCAACGGATATCATATTACCCAGACTGAGTTGTGGAGGTCAGGTAGGCAGTCGCTCCTTATAAAATACTGGTATTCAGCTGCATCCGGTTAGACTGGAAGCCGACCACAACTTAGTTGGGAAAAGGTAATGTAGATGATGACGATGTCCTTTCATACTACTTTTGCTTACTCTACTAAAAGGCATTCTGAGTATTGGATTGAGACTTCAAAGGCGAATTCTCAGAAAAGGTTGCTAAGCTGCAGAAAACGGCATTATCCCTACAATTTTATTGCGACCAAGGTAAAGTAGGATGGCATTAAGAATCCTTTATTATGTACAGCTTCAGAGAAACCGAGCATCTTGTGCTTGCATTGGATATTGCTACTTAATCTACAAAGCAAGTCACCGTAGTTTCGTAGAATCAAAGAGTTCGTTCTAATCTTGTACAACTTATTAAAATCTTTCCCGCTCTCTAGATAGGTAATAATATTGCCACTTAATAAACGAACAGCAGACTTAATGCCCTTACCTTTTCAACACAACATACAGGGTGTGATATAATAAGCGCAAGAACTCTCGTATGGTGTCTCGGACCATGAAACTGAACAACTTTGATTTCTTTTGATTCCCGTGAGGTTAGACAAGCCCGCCAAACTATTTCCAAACCACTGTATATCCTGAAAGCCAGAATCAACAGTAGCGACCACCAGAAAACCGCCAAGACAATGAAGCTCGACGAAGTCTCAGATAATGAATTTAACTGTCTTGGATCCCGTAACGAAATTAATCAGAAAAGTATAGCGGAGGAGTAGGAAAAAAAACGTAATTTCCACTTCCCTCCATATCAGCAGGAGACAGAACGAATCAAGGCCAATAGGCACAATGGGACGTTTATAACTGGGATAGGTCCAGTATCCTAGCACCACAGATAAATATTAACATTAATGGGTCCTAAGTTGTGAGCTGTTATATTTGATTCCAATAATAAGTATGACAAAAATGCTTGAACGCACGGTAATTTGTTATAGTTTCTACAAGGTCTGTATAGTAAATAACTCCGGATGTAACCTGTACACTATCCAACATAATATTGCGTTCATTCTACCAAAGACTGCACTCCCATAAAATGTGATAGGTTACCGAGGTCCGAGGTCCCCGAGGGGTAAGGCAGATGTGAACATTTAAGTTTAAGTCCCAGATAATGGTCACTGCCTTTTACCATAAACCGGGCATATAGACTCCATGACCGACTTACTGAATTTCTCAGTAGGCTGAGAAATTCCTCATGTAAAATCCAATAACACTTTGCTCGACCCGGGAATCGATCCCAGGACCTCATGTTCAGCAGTCATGCTTGCGACAACAAGACTACGAGACAATCAAAAACAACGACTTCATTATTATGAAAAGCTTTTATACAGGGTTTCAATGACCGGACAAATTTTCAGAAATAGTTTAGAATCGATAATATTTTCGATATACTACACTACTACAACAGCCCATAACGTCCACTGCTGGACATAAGCCTCTCCCATAATGGAAGGAATTTGCCGTAATCTCCACGCTTGGCAGGCGGATTGGAGATCACAGTGATGAAAGACTAACAGAAAACGCTGCTGCCCATTTTCTGTTCTACGGAGGCGCAAGGTGTTCTGCCTCAGACATTAGTCGCCTTAAACGACACCCATGAGTGTAATGGGTAGGTTCTATTCTACTCTGCCGGATACCACACGGCTTTCTGCCGGATACCACACGGCTTTTTCGATATAATGAAAAAAAAAACCTTCCTGTCCACCACTAAAAAGCAAAAGTGTGGATATTACAACAGCACAATTCAGTTCAACGGTGCGGTTCACGCACACAAGTGCATTGATTCCCACTAGGTTTATGATTTATGAAATTTTTAGGACACTTACAAATGAATGCTATTATTAAATTTTATTTCGAGTTTTTCGACAATAATATTTAAAATCCACTTTTGGTTTGAAATCTAGATCTTAATTTTACATTTTGGCTGGTCATTAAAAATTTACCCTGTATACCATCATACTCGACATAAGTTGTTTGCCTCCAAATCTCTATACTATCCAAAATATTTGAGGTTCAAACTATAACCTAGATGTAGGTTTCCCTCCATTAAAAGCTTTACGAGTTAGTGGTAGCGCCTCTGTTAAGCTCTGTTGTGTTAACCTGGTTTTTTATTCGTATACCAGCCATATGGCGCGCTTACATTACTTATTTGTTCCCAGGATTTTCTAAAGAGGTTGTAAGACCGTTTGCCATATGATGACGTTAATAAGTGTTTGTTTTAGTTGTGTTATGTTTCTTAGTATTTCGGAGCTCGCTTTATAATAATAAACGCTAGGGTCGCTCTTTAGATTAAGCCGTGCTTGCCTAGATTGGTCTGTGGATGGGTGTCCAGCCATTACATACTGAGGTTAATCTGTGCCTCGGAAAGCACGGTATCGTCATTTGTAGATCTTTGACAGTCGTTACAGGTTGTTACAGTCGTCAGTGGCCTGAAAGTTTGACAAAACCAGTGTTATCAAGGCGTATCGTATTATCCAGTACTGATTGGTTTGTAGAGGTCAGATAGGCTGTCACTCCATGTAAAAATACTTCACTTCTGTTATTTTGCTTAGTGATTTAAATAAAAATCATTATAAAGTTACAAGAACATGCGTCCTTTATTTCCGCCATCTTAAGTCTAGTCCCTTCTCAACAGTGTTGCCACCTTATCCTAACAACTTCTATCCGAATAAAATGGAAGCCGACCTCTACAAAAAAAGGCTGGGAAAAGGCTAGGCACTTGATGAGTAGGTATTTTACTAAGATTTTAGTTTTTAAGACTAATTTAGAAGCAAAGCTATGATAACTCGTTTGTTTGCTTCACGAGGTGGAATTTTTGAGACTTGCAGCTACAGAAAGGCGCTGTTAGGAGACTGTCCCTAACTTTGCTATTATTCGCTAACTGCATGCGCTAATTTATCAAAAAAGGTAGTCAAGAAAAAAAAAAATTACGTTGTATTTTTGGAGCCAATTGACGCAGTTTCGTGTCAGAGTTCGTAGCAGAAATCAATAACCTTAATGGTGAATTCGTGTCAGTGTCTCGCCATAGAAGCCCTTGCAATCCAGTAATTTACATCACCTTAAATTAACACCAATTTACATCTCCTTACACCAAAGATTAATCCACAATTACTCCCCACCACTTAACCAAGCTCGTTACTTCCAAACTAAACCCAGAAACGTCTTTCCTAAGAAGTCCCGCCGACATCAGCCGACATGTCTTAATGTCTGCAGCCAAGTGACACGAATGGAAGCCAAAAGGCTTACCGTGCTCTCGACTCTGAGATGGGGATTGCTTGTAAGCCGGCCACCTATCTCGACTTCTCGAGCCGGACTCGCTGGCGTGTTGATTGAACGACTGACGTGCAGTAAGGAATGCTAACGGTGTTGTGGATGTAATGCGGATGTGTGGATGTCACAGTTGATTAGTTTTTCCGATTATTTATTTGTTAACAGTTCTGTAAGATTCGCGGATACACACCCTGACATTTATCGAATTTTTAAAAATGAGTATTTTGGTAAAATGGCATTAGTGTTTTTTCGTGTAATGATTTATTAGCTTAAGGGCTATATATCTCTCAAATGGCTTAGCATGATCCTCCGTTACGCCTAAAATACTGCAGCATTAATTTTGAAATAAATATATGGTAAAGTTGAGAATTGTTCTGAATGGTGTCGGACGTAAAGAATAGCACCATCCCATATCTTCCCGTGGGTGTCGTAAGAGGCGACTAAGGGACTTACCAGAGAATGGGCAGCAGCGTTCTCTGTGCTTTTGTAACAACCGTACTGCGATCGCCAACCCGCCTGCCAAGCGTGGCGATTATGGCAAAACCCCCCTTTAGGGGGAGGCTCATGTCCAGCAGTCTTTCGGCTGAAATGATGAAAGTTGAGAATTAATGCTAAGTCCTATGTGTGACGAAAACACGATTCCATAAACTTTTCTCGGTAGAAAAAAAATTCCAAAGTTACCTCCAAAAAGAACAATAAACCGCTGGTATTCAAAAGTACTTCAAATTAGATCATGAAACTTTGCATACTAACTGAACTAACAATAAAGCAGGTCTTATGTGTTTTTTTTTACACCGATCAATAGATTATTTTTTAATCGCAAAAAACCACAAATTTAGCACTATTCGGCCGCAGTGACTGACGTAACAACCGCTTTGTAGTGCAAGCTCATTAGAACTTTATTCTAACAGTGTTTCAAACGAAGTTTGAACCACCACAAATAGAGTAGCTAATTTTAGGGTTAGAAGGGCCTGAAGGGATGCCCTTGACCAATAAGTTCTAATTAATTATTTATTTCTTCCTCGGCGTGCACTTTACTCTCCGGTAAAATGCCTATGCCAACGTTGCATCCCTATTTCTTAGCTTAATTATGGACTTACCCTTTACAAAGTTTTTTCTTTATTTTAAACCAAGTAGGCAAACTCTTAAGCAGGTTATTAAATTGTCTAGATTTAGCACTGTTCTTAAAGTATGAATATTTACTAAGAAAACATTAGCGTATAATGAAAGCACCGCATTTCGCGAACCTTACTAATAATCTTTTCATTAATAATTAACACTCGCGTGCAGTTAATAATTAAGTTTTAACACTTGCATGCAAACGACCTCTCTAAAATGATATAGGTAAATATCTGCTTGTATATTTAAAAGTATTCTTTAGCACTTCTATGTAACAATGAATTTCTGGTTAAAACTAAATTAAACCCTCCTGATAAGCAGAAAAATAGGCTTTCCACGTTTTTAAAAGCCGCGACTTCATCCGCAAAAATTGTAGGTCGGCTAATTTGTCTATACTAATATTATAAAGAGGAAAACTTTGTTTGTTTGTTTGTTTGTAATGAATAGGCTCAAAAACTACTGGGCCGATTTCAAAAATTCTTTCACTATTAGAAAGCTACATTCACCCTGAGTAACATAGGCTATATTTTATCCCCATACTCCCACGGGAACGGGAACTACGCGGGTGAAACCGCGGGACGTCCGCTAGTATCATATAAATATAATTTATAGCTTAGGTTACTTCCTGATATGTTAGCTTTCTATTGGTGAAAAAATGGTTGAAATCGGTACAGCAGTTTCGGAGCTTAGTCGGTACAAACAAACATACCAGAACAGAGTTAGTAATTACTATGGCGACAGAACTTTAAAAAAACGCGTTCCCTATTTATTGAACACTTTGCCTGCTGACATCAGGCAAGAAGGTAATAAAGTAAAATTTGCGCGTAAACTTAAAAAAATACTTGTTAGATTCTATGTAAGTGTACATGTTAAGTATATATAGGTTATAGATGTACCTGTTATTAAGTTTATTATGAGACTCAACGATCTCACACTTAAACTACGTAAGCAGTTTTGTGGGGCATTGTAATTAGTGTTAAGGATTTTTTAAGAGAAAAATAAATTAATTAATCAATCAATCAATAAAAATCTTTCCTTTTTAGAAGGACAAAAGAACCGGGAATAAAACGTTAATTTTTGCTTATTAGGTAGGTTAATACTGAGAACAGTTCTATTATAATTATAATATTAAAGACAATAGGAAAAACGATCAAACGAAATGAATTTAATTAATTTGTCATCACTTGGCGCTCATTAAATATTCTCCATAGCTTCAAACAGAAATTATTTTGATCGACAGTGACCCAAATTTTGAAATTCATGACATTCGTCGATATTTTTATGTCACTTGAGGTCTGAAAGAACTGAAGTGAATGTATTTATTAACCGACTTCCAAAAGGAGGAGGTTCTCAATTCGATTGGTATTTTTTTTTTTTATGTGTGTACACCGATTACGCTGACATTTATGATGCAATTTACGTGATTCTTTTTTTTAGTTTCATGCGGAATAATTGCCATTTGGTCCCATAAAAATTTAACATAGTTTGGCCCAGTAGTTTTCATTTTATGAACATTTTTTCTTGAGTCGTGTATAGTATATTTATGTGTATAGGTATAATTTCATGTATGTTCACCGATTTCTCCATTTGTGGAGTGATTCTCAAAATTCTTTTTTATTTGAAAGAGAATACTCCTGAAATGGTTGCATTTAAATTTGGTGAAAATCTGATGCTGATCTTCGGAGATATACAATGGAACTCTTCAAAACTAGATGGTAAATCGGTTGTGATTGCTGCAATCGCTTGGATGTTTATTGTTTATACAACATCATGACGTAACATCACGCTTGTATGCTCTGAGGGCTACGCAGATGTGTACAATACACCCAAATTTCGATAGTTTAGGTACCTATGTTAAGTTCCATTTATTGGAGATAAGCCTATTATCATGACATGTATTGTAAACAATGTAAAACAGATGCATAGCAAATATTTGTATAAATATTTGCTATGCATCTGTTTAATATTAATATTACTACTACTTATTATTATAATATTACAACTAAAAATGGAAAAATAAAAAACTTTTTACAAAAAAATAAAACTGACTTCAAAAAACAAAAAAGTGAAAAATAACTTTAGCTTCAGAAGTCGGTGACAAAAACAAACTAAATGAACCAAACAAAGGTCATAGGTACAAGTTTTTAATGTAATATTTTTAAACTTTAAACACCTCCACGACCCCTGTACTATTCAATACACCCGCACAATGCACAATGCAATCAGCACAATGTTTTGAGTGCGTTACATTGAGTTCTACCACACAACATGATTTTTCACCCCAAAAATAAATCGTTTCCAAGCAATAATTTTTGCGTAGTTTGATGTACAGAGTGCTTGGTTGACGGCTTTCTTTTGTCATCGAAATTGCTTTGTTGTTTTAAAGCAAAATAAGTGATAGTATTAATGATAAAAAGATACTAGAGTCAAAATCATTTTAAAATTGTGACCTACCAATGTCCTCACGGATTGCAATAAACAATATTACTTATGCTCGCGTTAAACATTGCAATTCAATTGTGTAACAGCATGATTAACATTGCAGTTCCGTCTCCAGACTGCATAATAGCCGTTTAATCTTCACAGAGTACAAATCTAAATTAACGGCCTTCTAATTGCATTCGCTAAAAACATTCATAAACTACTCTCCACCGAAATTCTCGCTTCAAACATCTTATTTGAATTACGTCTCCAAACTATTTATCTGTCGACGCATCCCTAGTCAGAAAACGTCTTAATGAGCTCCGAACTAGTGGGTCTTGGCAAACAAACACCTTATCCCTTAATATCTCACTGAATGCACTCCACTTTGTAAAAACTTGCCAAGTCCCACTTTAATTACGTCCTCGGCTAATAATTATGAGTTAATTCGTCGGGAAAGCGTTCTGATGGTGCGTCAGGGGTTGTGAAAGGTAAACAAGACTAAATACTTTAAAGTGGGTAAAATGTTGAGTAGCTCTGAAGTTTTAAGGCGAGTGATTTGTAGGATTGTTTTAATTTCTTGGTTGAGGAATAAAGAGTTTTGAGAGGTCAAGAAATTGGAGGTTGTTCAAGGTCTGATGTGTTCTCCCAGTAAGATGAGGCATAATGTCTATTATTTTAATAAAATCCATCTGCCTAGCCTTTTCCCAACTATGTTGGAGTGGGCTTCCAGTCTAACCGGATGCAGCTGAATACCTGTATTTTACATGGAGCGATTGCCTATCTGACCTCCACAACCCAGTTAGTATTGGGTAATACAATACCTCTTGGTAAGACTGGTTGTCAGACTTTTTGGGTCACTGACTACCTGTAACGACTGTCAAAAATTTGCAAATGACAGCTGGAACCAACGGCTTAACGTGCTTTCCGAGGTAGGAAACCCGGTATGTAATGGGTGGTTACCCATCCACAGACCAACCAGGCCGATCTTTAGGTTTAGCCGTGCTTGCCTAAAGCACGGCTAAACCTAATGATCGACCCGAGCGGCTGTTATTATTTAGCCACGGGCTCTTTCACTAAAATGAGTATCTTAATAATTCATAGTCGTCATAAACCGCTTATAAGCTTCACAGATAGCTGCGGTACGTACGGCATAATATGATTAGTTACACAATGTACATTTCCCCCGACCTCAGAACTTTCTTACAACCAAAACTTCGCCATATTTAGAGCGAGTTGAACCTGACTCAATTTAAATCAACAGAACACAGAGGGAACAGAGATAGTTGTACCAAATATAGTACTGACTTCGTGGGTCTTATCGACCCTGGCCGATGTCGGTTGTGTTTATGATAATTCCCCGCGAACAGTGCGAACTGTCGGTCGGAATTACCGCGGAGGCGTTTACGGGTTTATCCCGGTTCTAGCGCTACATTACGCGAAGTTGTTGGCGGTGTTACCTAGAAGATAAATGGAGAAGACCCACGAGTCTTGGCCCTTTGTTTATGGAACTGGGTACAAAGAAGCAGCGACTTCCAAAACAAACACAAAATCCTTTTCTTTTTGTAAAAATACTTTGAAATGTTTTCTTAAGACAATAAGATTTAAAATTGTTGATACACCACGTAACTTTAAGCTTTGGAAAAGCGAAGTGACCTAACACAGGCAATTTTTGACTAAAAGGTCACTTCAACCACTAGATGTAGTACTTAACTTGTGAAAGAAAATTATTTATAGTTATAGTATTTTGTATAGTTAAAAATAACTTTACTTTCGGAAATCTTTCTTAAAAGGAAAAGTTTCTTTTTTAAGAAAAGTTTCTTTGCCTTTTTAACCGACTTATTCTGCTTAAAGTTTGTATATTAAACCCTTTTTAGTTGTAGCATTGATTGCATCCTCAAGGACTTGAACAAGACAAAACACAGAGCTGTCCAGGTCATTACGTACTAGTCGTACAAAATCTGAGTCATCGATTCCAGAAGAAGAAAAAGTTGCAACATTCTACACAAATTCTTGTCATGTGTTCATTGTACATTGTAACTATAAGATAATCAACATAGACGAAGAAGAAAAAATCATTTTATAGAAGATAACTCAAATTATCGAAGCAAACGTAATAAATTTTATACGGGACCACCGCGAAAGTATTCTCTATAAAATGAAAAAGCAATCACGTAAATAAATAAACACGAAAAAATAAATGCCGATCGAAAACAAAACCCCCTCCTTTTTACGAAATCAGACAAAAAGGCACAGATTGAACATGACAAGATATCAAACACTGTTTTAAGCTTTCAGGGTTTAAAACTAAACTTATATTGTCACTTACGGGATATCTTCCGTGATTGGTACCTAATTGTTTTGAGCTCCCGATACACCAACCAGGTTGCACCAGTCAACCCGCGATCATGGCGCTTGCAACAGCGTCGAAATATCGGGAGCTCAAAACAATTACCAATCACGGAAGATATCCCGTAAGTGACAATATAAGTTTTTGACAAGATATCCACATTAATTGAGAGTAGTTTGATTATCACGAATTGAACATAACAACGTTAGGAGTTTTTCTAAAATAATTGGTTTCTGATCCAATGTTGTACTCAAGTAATTGCTGATGGGTTTCACCCGTATCCGTACCCGTTCCGAAGATATATAATACCTACCTTTCCTTGGTATATGGGTCGCAAAAAGGTCCGTCTTGGAGCTATTCCTCTTAGAGCTCATTTTCTAAATTGCCAAGACCTGAGCTTTTGATTTCTATACAGAAAGGTAAGGACCTATTCAGATAAACTACTGTGTGTTGTTACAATTGTTTGCCCATTAAATAATAATATTGTTATGTCAACTGTTTAAACACAATAAAAACAAGTTGTTGATAGATAGGTTTATTATAGCCTGTTTTCGGGTCCATCTGAACTTACTTTTAGTCTACTCAACAGATTATATTAATGCGGTGTGCGGTGGCTGTTATTATTTAGAATTAGAGGCATTCATTCTGAATAGTTTATCATCATCTGCCTAGCCTTTTCCCAACTTTGTTGGGGTCGGCTTCCAGTCTAACCGGATGCAGCTGAATACCAGTATTTTACATGGAGCGACTGCCTATCTGACCTCCACAACCCAGTTAGTACCGGGTAATACGATACCCCTTGGTCAGACTGGTTGTCAGACTTTTTGGGCCTCTGACTACCTAACGACTGTCAAAGATCTACAAATGACAGCCGGGACCAACGGCTTAACGTGCTTTCCGAGGCACGGAGGAAACTCGGTATGTAATGGGCGGTCACCCATCCACAGACCAACCTAGGCAAGCACGGCTTAACCTAACGATCGACCCGAGCGGCTGTTATTATTTAGCCACGAGCTCCTCGAGCATTCTGAATAGTTTATAGTGCATAGTAAATTGATATTATAGTGACATAAATAATAAAGAATCCCTGTGTTCTATTAAGAGCGGCCATACTTTCCGCGAGAATTTTGACAAACGCTCGTGCGCGATTATGTCGTTGTTACACATATATTATTATCTTTATTTTTTTGCACTGATAGGTATCTTGTGCACTATATCTAGGCTTCTATCGAAGCAAAAAATAAAAAAATATAGAAACAAATTCAGTATAAGCCTTCAAAAATTGCTGTTTTGCACAAATTTTACCTCAACTTTGGCCGTTCATAACGTACTCATAAATTGTAAAAGTAAAGAAAATATCCTGATAGAAGCCTTGTAAATGTAGTGGAGATTCTAAATGATAAATATTTATTTCACAAACTTCTAAGACTTATTCAAAAACACGTTTTTCCTGGAACAAGTTTTATAATTTTTCGAACATAATTTTTCGTTTAATGTCCACGCGTTAAGCGGTATGAGGTGCGCGTGTGATGAGTAGTGCATTTTCGGGGCTAGGTAAGACAGGGGAGTTGAAAGAATACCACCGCTGTGGCTCTGGATGAAACAACAAACTTTTCGACTATGCTCGCGTTGACGATATACGGGCCGGGAAGGGCCCTCTTAAGTCCTGAAAATCATACAAGCCAGGGGCGGGGGTTGCCAGTAATATTATCCCTTGTTTTTTTCTACAAATACATCATTAAAACGTTACGATTTTTTTGCAAACGCCCTACTAAAACGGCTACGTCCCATCTTGTAACTTTTCTAATTCGACAACTAAACAAAAGACGTGCAAAACAAGTGAAGGGGAAGGCTGGTCAAAGCTGATTGTAGATGGCGTGTCCGTAGCTTAGTCCCAATCTGTCCAATGAGGACAAGCTATTTTGAAATTTAAAATGACATTGACAGATTTTCAACCAATGACGATGATTGGTACAAGCTATGCTAGCGCCATTCGTTCCGCAGTTGCCATCCCCATTCGTAATTATTTTAATCTTCATACATTGAATCCCATTTCGTCAACCATTAATTTCAACTGTTTTTTGTACAGTACAGTCAGCTCCCAAAGTTACAAGGGAACCTCTTGTTGATGTTGCTATTTTTTGTCTCTCTCTGGCACACTAAGGTTTGTTACGAGAAAACTCAATTTAGAATTTACGAGATGGGACGTAGCCCTTTAAACCAGCCTTGTCGATCTTGAAAACATAATTTGTCACTATTTCTTAGCTCCATAGCCTTCTGAAGTTTCCTCCGTGGTGGTATTGCACTGTATACATAGCAATAGGTATGGGCCGTGTAATTAATAGGTAGAGTTTGGCTGCGGTGAATGCTCGTTATTAATTTTGTGTTAGTTTTCAGTCACCGGCGTTGGTGATTGATGTCGTATTGCTTTTCACTTTGAGAATGTGTGACTTGCCGACACTGTTACTTGTGGATGTAAGTGTGGGGTTTTAATTGGTAACAATACCCCTGATTTCCTCGTGTGATTAGGGAGAGGTACCTATAGCATCCATTTTTCCAAACGCATATTTAAGTCACATGTAGTAAAGGCGAGCCTATTATAGCTGTTACTGTCAGGCATAAAATATATTCCGTAAGTGATCTGAATGTGTACCGCGAGGGCTGGTTCGAGGAGGCACGGAAATAGAGCATATGTAAGGAATTTGGGAAGGCCTTTGCCCAACCGTGGGGCAGTACAAACTATTAAAAAAGCGACTATTATGTATTTTTCAAACAGTTTTAGTAGTCTATAATAACATAAAATTCTAGACTACCACTTGGAAAACACCCAGAATTCTGGGAAAATATTCTCGTATAGCAAAACGACAAGAGGTATTTTCAGAATTGAAAATGCCAAAAAAACATGAAGCACATATTATGTAAAAAGTAAAGATGACCAACAAGCAAAATGTGTTTGATTATATCAATGCAGTACAGTCCCCATTGTCTTTTTTTTAATTTAAATTTAATTTTAACCGAATTCCAAAAAGGAGGAGGTTCTGAATTCGATTGTTTTTTTTTTATGTATGTACACCGATTACGCTGAGATTTATGATCCGATTTACATGATTCTTTTTTACTTTCATGCGGAATAGTTGCCATTTGGTCCCATAAAAATTTAACATAGTTTGGCCCAGTAGTTTTCATTTTATGAACATTTTTACTTCAGTCATGTGGTATAATTTCATGTATGTTCACCGATTTCTCCTCCATTTGTGGAGCGATTCTCAAAATTATTTTTTTATTTGAAAGAGCGAGAGCTCCTGAGATGGTCGCATTTAAATTTGGTAAAGATCTGATGCTGATCTTCGGAGATATACAATGGAACTCTTCAAAACTAGACGGTAAATCGGTCGGGACACGCCTGTATGCTCTGAGGGGTACGCAGATGTGTACAATACACCCAAATTTCGACAGTTTAGGTATGTTAAGTTCCATTTATTGAGGATAAGCCTATTACCATGACATGTATTGTTAACAATGTAAAATAAACGCATAGCATATATTTGTATAGGATAGGTATTACAACTAAAAATGAAAAAATAAAAAAACTTTTTACAAAAAAAAAAAAAACCGACTTCAAAAAACACAAAACACAAAAAAGTGAAAAATAACTTTAGCTTCAGAAGTCGGTGACAAAAAAAAACTAAATGAATCAAACGAACAGACTTCTGAAGCTAAAGTTATTTTTAACTTTTTTGTGTTTTGTGTTTTTTGAAGTCGGTTTTTTTTTTTTTCTAAAGTTTTTTTTTTAACTTTCACGACTAGAACACATTATAAAACACATGTAAACGGGTATTTATCGGGTATTTGTCTTCCCGCGACCACGGCTGGTGAAACGTCGGGCTTATATTAAAGGTAAAATTCGCGATAAATACCCGTTTACATGTGTTTTATACAGTCCTTATGTCTTTAAGTAGTATTAAAATCACGGTGACTCGCTTACTACTACTCCACTAGAGAAGTTATTTTTCAAGCATTTACTTGCGAACATACTCCATAGTTGTTAATGTAGAGATTAGATCTAGATTTAGATATTTATCTCAAGACCTGAAGCTTGACAGAAGCACTAACACACCCACTAGACTTACAGCTTAGTTAAGTCACTTGGATTTCTACTTAAATCGAGAAAGCGGGGCATCCCTCCCATACCTTAGGCAATTTATAGACCTGTGGAAACTCCGTGAGAAACTGAAGATTACGTGGAATTCCTGACTGTATTACGTAATTTAAATATTCTTTTGTAGAGAAAGAAAGTTATTAGGTTGTTGAATATTAGTTTTTGCGTTGAATTTTTCAAAGGATAAAAGAACGGAATGAAGGTATTGTTGTAAAGTCGAAGAAAAATAAAGAAAGAATACCTGCCATGATATTGCTAAATCATAATCTGGCAAAATGTTGACGTATTGTTATAGGCACACCTCTGTGACTAACCCCAGTCGGGCGTGATGTTACGTTATGGTACATTGCTCAAGTTGGCCACACCTACCTTACTTAAAACCCTACGATGTGCCTCCTCTCACATTAAACATTGTTAAAAGTACCCGGATACAATGGTATTGTACTATATCAACAAAAAAATCACACATCCGAGATTCGGTGCCTATGGCGTTCGCAAAATACATACACTCCGGGCCGAACCGAACGACCCAATCCTTTTTACGCTTTTAGATAATGTGATTAAAGTAAATCAACCAATTTCAATAAGTGCTTCGCTGTACTTGGTACTAAATCTACATATTTTATTCCCTTCCTTTTGGACAATAAATTCCGTGGACGAGCGAAGAAAGGCATAATATTGATGTAAATAACTTTATTGGAGTCCTGTTCGCGTTTTTGGCGTTTTATTGCGAATAGTAAATTTCGATCAGTTTAAGAATGCAGCTTGCTTTTGCAACGTAGTGCTTTCTACGAATGCTATTCAACGTAGTAAAGTTTCGATGTAAACTGTTGGTGATTTTATTGAGAAAGCTGTTTTATTCTTTTGACTAACGGGTTGACGACGGTGTTAAATTAATTCAGGAGGATGAGCGGAGTTTCATGTAGGGATTTTGAAATTAATGTCTAATTTATAAATGTTTTGTCATTCGTTTTCGGCATTTGTGTTCGGTTTAGGTTATTTTACTCGAATTATTAAAATGAATAAATACCTACTTATTCTATGAATAACATTTTTTTTTGTTACGGCACAATAAACTGTTACAACGTAACACGTAAAACATAGTGTTAACAAATTATAAACACTTTTGCAGCCCACTACGTTATTCGATTGACTACTATGTTTCGGAAAAAGTAATTTCCTTTAAAAGGCGGCTTATTTTCAGCAATAAACCGTTTACAGAATGAAATGTTTAGTTACGAAGTACCTACTGCTGAAATTTTAGAATAGCTGCTCCTATTTCCAGATAAGATAAAGCAATACAATGTAATAAATAACCTGGCAGCAAATAAACCGGGGGGTCCTAAATAAGGTGCTTACTAAGAATTCTTTTGAAATTTCCAGAGCTTTCCAATTCGTTGTTTTAGAAGAATATCTTGGCAATGTATCAGAAATTGCTGTTTCTCTACTGACTACGTTTGAAAATGGAGAAGCTAGCATTTTAACTTTGATGTCGTTGCGAGCACGTTTCAGGAGAACCGAACTGTACAAACAGGCGAAATGTGTGGGTACGGGCTGGTGTTTTTGAAAAAAATGTACCGGAATTTTTCTTTGTAGCGAATTTTTGTTCATTTAGGTACAATGTTAGTTGGCGCTTTTTGTTGATTCCATTACGGCAGACATGTTGGAGGCTCCAGTTTCCTCTTTGTTAAAGCTGGGAAAATCCTGCGTTGAATTTGGGGTGTTGTAATAGTTTTAGATTCTTTAATTAAACGATCGACGACCCGAATGGCGCAGCGGTAGTGAGGCTGCCTTACGTTCCTGGGGTCCCGGCTTCGAATCTCAGTAGGAGCAAATGTTTGTATGGTGTGCATGGACATTTGTTTCCGAGTCATGGATTATTTATTTATTTATTAGTAAAGGTTCACCAACACCTTCTGTGTATAACATTTAGGTATACATTGGTTTTACAGTCTTGGACTAACACAGTTGCCAATTACAGGTTGCATTCACAAAAATAAGTGTTAGCATGTGAGAGATTAAAATTAAAAATTAAAATGAGAAAATGAGTGGCTAAAGAAATGAAATACAATAGTAGATCCTACAGTTAAGATAGATGGATAATATGTATAATAAGTATGTATTTACAAACAAAAAGTATTTAAGTAGTATATAAACTATCCGGTGTCCACGACACAAGCCTCGTTGCTTAGTGTGGCACTAGAAGGCGCTGTGTAATGTCCAGCGATGTAATTTTTATATATATATATATATTTTTTTATTCCAAGACTGCCTCGTTGGTCTAGTGGTCGCAAGCGCAACTGCTGAGCATGAGTCCTGGGTTCGATTCCAAGGTAGGGCAAAGTGTTGTCGGGTTATTCCATCAGGATTTTTTTCAGTAGCAGCTACAGAGTCTGGATTTGGGCCCAGTTGATAGCAATAGGCTTGCCCTCTTTTACATGGAACTTAAACATAACTGGCGAAATGTGAGTGTACTATTAGGTACTATCGAGGACACTCCCGCCTGACCACCACTAAGCTCATTTTTGCTTGCACTCACAACATAAAAACGCTCTCTAGCCCCGCCCCGTTGACTTTGTGTAGAAAAATGAATGAAAAGATACCGAATCGGCCGAGCGCACTGACGACGCACGCCAAACGAGAGTTATTGTTATTTTGCGCGCCAAAGTTGACGCTTTCCTAATAGGCCCAAACTTTAAGGGGGCGTGGCTCGGCGCCTCCGCATGAGTAAGCGAAAAAAAATTAAAATGGTCAGGCGGAAAAGACCCCGATAGTACGCCTTCGTTTAAACCTTCTGGGATTACAGGCGTGATGTTACGTTATGTATTTTCAAGTTCAACACCCTCAATGTTGGGATCATTCCCACTAGTTCTACTACACAGTTCTACGGTAGAACTAGTGGGACTTTTTTTCCCCACTAGTCCTACGATTTCAGGTGGTACAAAATCGTAGAACTAGTGGGAACAAAAAGTCCCACTAGTTCTACTATTCTATTACACAATTTTACGGTGGAACTAATGGGAATTTTCGTTCCCACTAGTCCTTCGATATAACGAGTTACAAAAACGAAGATCTAGGCGGGACCAACATTTCCCATTAGTTCTACCTGTTCTATACTTCTATCAGTTTTATCACACAGTTTACGGTAGAACTAAAGGGGTGGAAAATTTTGTTATTTTATTTTTCCCCCTCATCATGTCTCCTTAAAGTATGCTCTTTGTCTATCAGATGCGAAGTCTTTGGTTTAATTTAACCTTTTTGTTTCATTTATAATACAGTAAAAAAATATATCCTTAACGAAGCCGAAACGCAATTTTTATCCCCATCATTGCGATATTTTTTTGTACTGAAACAATTATTATCTGTGATCCTTCTATTTACGGAGATATTGGAGGTAAAAATTTTTCACGAGTTTTTAAGGTAATAACTTCACTTTAACCACCTCCATGACCCGTTTTAATATCCATCAGCACAATTTTTTGAGTGTGCTACGTAAAACGTGATTTATCACCCCAAAAAAAAAGTAGTTTTCCAGCAATAATTTTTGCGTAGAGTTACTTAGTTAGATGTACTCATACATAATGTTTGGTTGAAAGTTTCGTGAAGGGTCCATTTACACCCGGTAGTAATAATTTTGTTCGTCTTTTAGACGATCAGCCCGCTTAGCATGACCACCGAAGAAACGAAAGAGAATCGACAAATCTTTCTTCTTTCTTTCTTTTTTCCTTTCTCTCTTTCATTTTTTTTTTTTTCTTTTCTTTCTTTTTTTTTATTTCTTTCTTTCTTCTTTTCTTTCTTTTTTTTTATCTTTTTTCTTTTTTTGTTAATTTTACCATTTTAATTTGTGTTTGGTCGTGTGCGGGCTAATAAATGCTTTTTCTTTTTTCTTTCTTTCTTTCTTTCTTTCTTTTGTTCATCTGTCATTTTGTCGATTGAATGACAGCAAAATGACAGATAAACAAAAGATTTGTCGATTCTCTTTCGTTTCTTCGGTGGTCATGCTAAGCGGGCTGATGTTTTATCAGACTTTTTCAAGACAATCGTTTTAACACAATATTTCAACAATATTAAGATTAATCTGTCCAAAATAACATTAGCCCAACACCCGAAAAGCGAACACCACAACAAATGCGTAGTTTTATTTGCGCTAGTAGGTACATGACTGTAATTAGTGCCGTGGCTACACTACTGCAATTTAAACCCCTCTGATGAGTACTGGGTAGTTAAAAGTACAGCAATGATTAATTAGCTCACATGGGATTAAGCGTGACTGATTATTATGCGGCACTTTTAATTTATTTTTATTTGTTTTTAATTTTATAGCATGTTAGAGCTTTTGCTGCTAGTGTATTTCTATAACATAGTGTTATTTTTTACACGACTGCCAACGAAGTGTTATTTACTATTTGCTCAACAGAACAGAAGGGCGATGAAGGAACATGGATGGGTTTTAGTCAGTAAAACTGGCAACCCCTCCTGCTTCGCCCAGAGCGGGAGGAGTCATTTGATGATTGCCCATCCGAAAAAAAAACTCCTAACTTAAGAACCTGTTGGACATACAGATAGCGTTTTAGAATGATTTTCATTATTATCTATCTATAACGAAACTTAAAATAATAATTGAAAAGTAATAAGTAGTAATTAAGTATACAAAGACACGAAGAAAAGCATTAAAGGGCGTCAAAAAATTCGTCTAGATCATTATCAACAGGAATAGTGCTCAGAATGCTGGCAGCATTGCCACGTTGGATGGCAATGCTGATTCTTTGACCAAAAATAGACCAGCGCTCTGGTTGCAAGAAGAGTCGACCAACGGCTTGGTGATGTCCCGAAAGACTAGGTGGTCTACTCGTACCCCATGGCCCTAGTGTTTCAACCCCAAACGGCTCAAACACATAGCAGGCTACTAATGAGGTTATTTTTTAACTTTTCAGCACCTGTAGCAGCTGCCCCAACACAGAGCGCCGTGCTAGGCAGATGGGATGGCAAATGATTCTTCGATATAAATAAAAAAAACAACAGTATTTTTTTTTTAATTTCATTGTGCAATATATTTGGCATACTATTTGTTGGTATTTAAATTCTCAATACTATAAAAAAGACTCAGGTGCTTTCACATCGCCTGACCAATCATTTAATGTCGGAACGCGTATGTATTTCGGTAATTGAAACTTTTAATGAATCCACGAACAAAGAGAGCCCTTTCTCGTAATTTGATATTTGTTTTGGCTCACCTTCAAACTTTAAGTGGATATATTTGTTAACACATACATAAATATAGGTGATTTTACCACGCACGTACATACTCATTTATATGCAAACCGTATATGAAGCAACATACATCGTCTACCCAAACTTAAAATGAGTTAATTTCAAACTTTAAATTAAGTTTTTAGTATTTTACCGAACGAAAACTAAGTACCTTCATAGCTCTAGGTTCTATAAGTAGCACGACGTCATTAACGCATGGTCTTATTTTCAGGAAAAGTTGTCAGCACTGCATATGTACGCTTTTTGTAAGTTATTGTATAAAAACTAACTCTCGTATTCCTAAGTATCTAATGCTAAAATGCACCTAGTGTTCACAATATGTTATGGCACGGTTGACTTTATCTCCTGGTATACATAAGCGTCCTTCTTTCTCTATCGTGTGGTTAGGGCCTAACCTCTGCCGGGGTTGCGGGACTCTTCGAAAGAGATACCGTGGCCCCGGAACACAAAGAGCGTTGAAGTAACATGGATGGGTTTTAGTCAGTAAAAGTCTGACACTCCCTCCTGCTCCGCCCAGAGCGGGAGGAGTCATTTGATGATTTCCCATCCAAAAAAAAAGGGCCTAACCTGGTGTCCAGAGTTTTTATGCCGCCCATGCCTAAGCGTTTACTATAACATTCATACGAAACTCTTTTCAAAAAGTTATTATTTTATGTAGAACTTATTTATTTGATAAAACAGGTAAATACAGCATAGAAGACGTAAATCCTAAAAGCTACTGCACAGTTAAAAGATCATGTTATATGATTTGACTCCTTTAATTTTCACTTACAAGTAAGATCAGCACCGTCAACATCCAAAACAAGTCACAGATACACGTCACTCCACGCTATCAACATTTTAAAGCTCAGTAATCATAAAATAATGCGTGTATAATTAGGGCGACGTACTCTCAAGATAAAGCCATGCTCGTGTCCTCATTATGACACCATGAAGGATTTGTATTCATCGCCAACTCCCACTTAACGAGCTTGCCTTCCATAAATTCAGCAAATCCCGCTGAATCCCACAAAGCGTTGCGAGAAAGCGCGTCCTCAGACGTTTCGTCACTCGACCGTGATTGTGACTACAATTTGATGAATTGCTTCACTTTTCACTCCTTTCTTTATATAAATTAACTCAAACAAAAACCAACCTAGAAGCTCTCAACTAAAGTTGATATTCAACTGTCTTGTTTCGTCCGTTAAGGGTGTCTCCCAGTGTCTCGAGACATTCCTATAACCCGGCGGTTTTGAGGACGTCGCTTTTGCAACAGTGTCTACACTAATTAAATGTCGCACAGACCTTTACAAGATCATACGGCGCATTTCTTGGCGTTCAAACGATTCGCACAGAAGGAGTTGAGGGAAAGTTTCCAGATTTAACGTGACCCCACCCTAGTTGGTCTGTAATGGTAGCTTTATTAGTGTTATGACTTCATAACTACGAGTGTCTGAAGACTGTCTTGTTTTGAGTTGCCAACAGTTGGTTATTTTTTGTACTCGTTAATGTTTGGGTGGGTTATGGAGTCTCGCATGCTGTATACGGTTGAGTGTACGGAAGTATGTAAATAAACAAAGAACTAACAAATTAGGTTAATATACAGGGTGTAAACAACCTCATCACGAAGCCGTCAACCAAGCATTGTGAACATCAAACTAATTAACTTTACGCAAAAATGATTGCTCAGAAATGACTTTTTTTTTGGGGTGAAAAATCATGATTTGTGGTACAACTCAATGTAACGCACTCAAAACATTGTGCTGATGAAAGCTCGTGGTCGTGGAGGTGTTTAAAGTAAAAATATTACATTAAAAACTTGTATTTAAAACAAAACTTGTCAAAAAGTTGGAACTTTGACCCGCAACACCTCCGTAACTAGAAGGTTCCCAGGAATGGTGTATGAAAAAATGATCGTAATGACGGGGAGAACAAGTGCCTTTCGGCTTCGTTAAGAGGTTTTTTACACCCTTTATTTAAGGAGTTTTGAACTAAGTAGATTGTTCCAGTGATCCATTTGCATCTCAAGAACTCAGTGAATATTTCCCGGTACCGAATACCAAGAAATTGATCATAATTAGATTTCCGAAAAGTCCACGTAAAGATTCTGAACCTGTATACTCATGCGTAAGAGCTTTTCAAGTACACAAACCGTCTTACGACCATTATTAATATTGCTTATAATACTCTATTCAAGTATAATTTCTCAGAAGATTATTTGGACAACAACGATAGTATTTGAAAGGCTTGAGAAAATTATCCGATGAATGAGGCATGCCTACCCAAGTCTGAAATTATATTCAAAACTATTTATGTTTAAGCTGCTTATACATAAAGCTCTTAACATAAAACGAAGTTAAATGATACGTCACAAGTTTGAACTTTCCGAAATGAATTTATGAATATGTATAGGAGGTATTACAATTTATCAGTATCAAGCTGGACTTTCGATTTGTAACCGATGCACTTGTCTCGCAACTTATTACGTGAGAGCGAAACAAGACTTACAAAAACTTTTTTGCAAAAAATAAAACCGACTTCAAAAACCCAACACAGTGAAAAATATCTTTAGCTTCAGAAGTCGGTGACTTCTGAAGCTAAAGTTATTTTTGACAGCTGAACATACAAACAAAAAAAAACTCCTCTTTTTGGAAGTCGGTTAAAAATGTAGGTGGTTTTTCCTTACTACGCAAGAACGTGGAGCTTGGCAACGAGAGGCCTATATACCAAGCAGTGGGTGAAATCGGGCTATGGATGATGATGATGATGATTTACTTACTAACCTCACAACTTATGTAACCCGTTCAAATACAAAGAAAAGTATACAAATTACAAATTAATATTTTATTTTTAACTAGCTGACTCGCGCAATTTCGTCTGCATCACATAATATAGGTTATAACATGTCATTTCGTGCATTCAATTACGAACAAAAACTTTTAAAATCAATATTGCTTACCTCCCATAACATACGGCGTGATAATATGTAGCCTAAAGCCTTCCTTGGTTTACAAAGAATATTTTTGCTGAATTTCAATTCAATCTATCCAGTAGTTTTTGCGTGAAGCCGTACCATACACACAGACAAACAGAAAAACAGACAAACATTCTAAAAAGTCACTTTTTGTCATCAGTTACGTTTTTCTAACAAAAGCCACTTATTTTTTCTTGAAAATTCTCAATGTACAGTTTTTCTTTCGTTACTGTTTTATTATATGTATAGATGTAATTTTTTGACAATTCAAAAGTTTAATTGAAATACTTCGAGTTTCAATTTGAGTGACATTAGATTTATTTGAAAACCTTTTAATGGCGATACAAAAATACTTTATGTCTCCCCAGAGAAAAATTAGCTACACCAATAATCATCATGTATCGTAATTTCCCAGGAGTATAAACACGTGCCCATAATATACGTGGCTGTCAATGTCACTAGGTACTCGACAATAATAATTATCTAAAAAAAAATTTGTTACTGTTGGATAATTAAGCATTTTTTAACCGACTTCCAAAAGATCCATTAGTGTTTTTTTTTGTTTGTAGCGATATCTTCGCCAATTGTAAACCGATTTTGATGATTCTGTTTTTGTTTGCAAACATATTATTTTGTGGTGGTCCTATTTCAATTTAGTGAATTTAAGATACTGATCTTCGGATATATACTTTGGAACTCTTTTTAATAATAGATAGCGAATCTGTTGTGATTGCTGCAATCGCTTGGATGTTTATTGTTTACATAATATCATAATATAATATAACACTTGTATGCTCTGAAAGGGTACGCAGATGTACAGTACACCCACATTTCGACAGTTAGGTATGTTTAGTTTCATTTTATTGGGGATAAGCCTATACCATGAAAATAAAAAATAATAATATTGTTAAGTTATTTTTCACTTTTTTGTGTTTTTGAAGTCGGTTCTATTTTTTGCAAAAAAGTTTTTTTTTGTCAATGAATGACTGTTTAAACGCTAGAGCCTAAGCGCTTACAATAAATAATGAAAAAAAAAACATTTTATTAAGTTATTATTTATTTATTAAGTTTTCTCTTTTTTGTGTTTTTTCGGTTTTATTTTTTGCACAAAAGTTTTTTTTTGTCAATGAATTTATTTATTTATTTTTAATTTCTAAAATACTTAATCTATTAAAGTTTGGTTTTAGCCACACATCGAAAACCTCTCAGGGCTTATCTGTGTGCTGGCGAGCCGTTCGTTTAAATTTTACAAAATGTTACAACTACAATGATACAATAAAACTTACTTTTTATAAATAATGGTGATAATAATTCATGGGACATACATACTTTAGGAGAAGTTTTATGTAAGGAAACGTTTTGATTTATATTTATAACTTTTCGAACTCGCAAGTCCAAGTCCAAGTGCAAACGGGCCTGTGGACGGTGGGCTATGGGCTAGCTCGCCGTCCGTCCGTCTCATGACGACAGGTCGTGTCGACGGCACGTTCGTGTTCCACGCGCGCCTCAAAGAGAGTCAGCAAAAAGGAACGGGTCCGTAAGGACCGATGCCTGCCGGGGTTGCGGGACTGTTCGAAAGAGATACCGTGGCCCCGGAACACAAAGGGCGATGAAGGAACACGGATGGGTTTTAGTCAGTAAAAGTCTGACACTCCCTCCTGCTCCGCCCAGAGTGGGAGGAGTCATTTGATGATTTCCCATCCGAAAAAAATAAAAAATAAAGTCCAAGTGCAAGTCCTCTGAAAGTTTATTAAGAAAAAAAGGTACTAAATATTCTGCAACATTCACATTATTGAATGTCGGTAGGATGTATTTCAATGAATGAGTATATCAGAGGAAGTTTGAAAGTTGCGCCAGTTACAGAAAAGTTGAAAGGGAATCGACTGCCTTGGTATGGGCATGTGATGAGGAGGGAAGAATCGCATGTGACTAAAAGAGTGATGAATATAAATGTTGATGGATGGAGAGGGAGAGGAAGACCAAAGAAACGATGGATGGATTGTGTGAGGAATTATATGAATGAAAAATATGTAAATGATTGTGTGACGGTTGACAGGGGAGAATGGAAGAAAAAAACGTGTTGCGCCGACCCCAAGTAACATGGGATAAGGGCAGGAAGATGATGATAGGATGTATTTATTTTTATGTGGTATCGTTCTCGGAAAATCAGGTCTTGTTCTTTCGGTTAGCAGATCAGGTCTATTGACTTCCGTAAGATTAAAAATTCAACTTTATTGAACACATTCATAACTTGACAATATTTAAAGAGATCGCCGTCATTGTTAGGGTTCCGTACCCAAAGGGTAAAAACGGAACCCTATTACTAAGACTTCGCTGTCTGTCCGTCTGTCTGTCCGTCTGTCCGTCTGTCTGTCACCAAGCTGTATCTCATGAACCGTGACAGCTAGACAGTTGAAATTTTTACAGATGATGTATTTCTGTTGCCGCTATAACAACAAATACTAAAAACAGAATTAAATCAATATTTAACGGGGGCTCCCATACAACAAACGTGATTTTTTTTGCAGTTTTGTCTAATGTTTTTAAAGAATGGTACGGAACCCTTCGTGCGCGAGTCCGACTCGCACTTGGCCGGTTTTTTTTGTGTTCCTTCTTTATATGTTTTGGCGTAATTACTTTTAATATTCCTAGTTGTAACTTGTAAATATCCGTCAGGTATGTATGATAGGTACTCCCCTAACTGCTGAGTCCGTAATGAATGATTGTTTAAACGCTAGAGTCTAAGCGCCTTGCTCAAAATTAGCATCAATCTTTAACAAAACAAGAGGGGCTGTTCTCTGCCAGCAACTAAACTCCTCAATCGTCTGACTCTTCATTAATCAAATACTTTTCGATACCTTCAAGTCTCAGAGGAAAAAAAAGAGAACACAAGAACCAACTAGCTTTCCACTCTATCCCTCGAGAATAAAGTCAAAAGTTGCTTAATTAGAACCTAGTTACAGACCCCACAACATTGGTGCCTAAGTTTTGAAGCCCTATACTTAAGTAAACATGTGAAACTAAGATGAAACACTTTTAGTTGGGTCTTAGTTACAGTATGATAATTAATACAATTTTAATGGTTATTATCCTTAGAAGGGTTTAAGCATGTCTGGAAAGTTAACGGCAGAAGAAAATTATGACGTCACGTGATATGCCAACTTGTATTTCGACACCATACTAGAGGCATTGTAGAGATTTTGTCTGGTTGGCTTTCCTAACCGATCTTCCCGAATATAAATACAACATTACGCCTGTAAATATCCTATGATTAAGACAGAAGTGTACCTAATAGTAGACCTACATTGTGGTGGCGAGCCCATTACCATCAATCGAGCACAAATCCAGAATCTATGGCTGCTACTGAGAAAGTCCTGATGGAAATACCCAACAACGCTTTGCCCGATCTGGGAATCGAACCCAGAGCCTTTTGTTCAGTAGGTTCAGTAGTCACGTTTAGTTAGTCGCGCTAAACCAACGCGGCAGTCAACTACCACGTTCCTTCGCGATAATTTCCGAGTAACATACAAGTAGTACTACTATATATGCTTAACTAAAAGGAAGGATAAACACTGTCGGGGCTGCGGGACTGTTCGAAAGAGATACCGTGGCCCCGGAACACAAAAGGCGATGAAGGAACACGTATGGGTTTTAGTCAGTAAAAGTCTGACACTCCCTACTGCTCCGCCCAGAGCGGGAGGAGTCATTTGATGATTTGCCATCCGAAAAATAAAGGATAAACACTGTTTTAAGCTTTCACGGTATTAAAATAAACTTATACTGTCATTTACGGGACATCTTCTGTGATTGGAATCAACCCGCGATCATTGCGCTTGCAACATCATCGAAATATGGGGAGCTGAAAATAATAAATTATCACGGAAGATATCTCGTAATGAAATGAAATGAAATTTATTTGCTAGAATTGTAGTATATAAATAGATGGTCGAGTTTTATTACAGTTGCTCGCACAATTCGCTAAAACTAGCATGCAAAATTTAAGAACATATAATTGAATACACGAATTTAACGTAATAATTGGTATGTAATAGGTAATATTATGTATGTCAACAAAAATAATGTCAATAATAATAGTGCCAATAATAAGAATGTCAATAATAAGTATGTCAGTTGTATGAATGTCAATAATTTTTCACTTAATTCATAATAGGAGAATGTCAACCCGAATCTTTAAAGTTAAGATACTCATTCACAGAATAAAATGTCTTGTCTTAAAACCCAAACAAAAGAATAAAACAGTTCCAACATTCAAAAACCTTACTATTATGCACTCTTATACCTAGTTCCCGACGTCCTTATACCTCTGGAAATCGTATTTCAAGTACGTCACCAACGTAACTTGAAATCGGAGGATGTAACAGACATCTGCATTCAGCGTCACGATCACGGAGCGTTTGAGATCCGTATTTGCATCCGCATTCAAGTTTGTAGATCTGAAACTGATGTTTTAAGTTGTAATTTGAATTAATATATTTCTGTTAGTGCTTGTTAGGTGGTTTAATACACTTGTTATTCGACTGTAGCTGAGGAGTTCTGCTTGCCTTGTTACTGGTAAGCGGTGAGTGGTAGGATATTTTGTGGTGGTGTTGTTCCGTTTCTGTACCTTAATTACTTCATATTTACAAAACGAAGCACAATTTAATATTTATAAAGACATGTTCATTTTGTTAGGTATAATACACGATGTTGTATATGGTACAAGGCTTATCTTTACCGTCTCTTTTGCAAATAACAACGTCATATCCAATAATAAACACAAAAATCGAGAAAGTAGACAAAACGCATCAGCACTTTTAGAAAATCTTTAAACGGCCTTGCTTTCATCAGTGAGGTTAAGGTTTGTAAAAGGGCTGTCTTTAATACTCAAAATCTCACCGAACCGATCGCTAAGGTAGTCTTAGGGGCCGCCTCCACGAGCGAGAGAATCGTGGCGATTTGACGTATTTCTATACGAAAATATCGCTGCGATTCTCTCGCTCGTGGAGACGGCCCAAAAGAGAGTGTATAGAAAAACGTGGCAAGGACAATATTATCGCCGCGATTCTCTCGCTCGTGGAGGCGGCCCCTTAAAGACTAGACCTCAAGGGTCTCAAGATGCCTATTAAAGCCTCACAGATTTACGAATATATTTATCTTCTAAGTTCAAGTAGAATATTTAACATTAAAGTAGTAAAAGCAGTCTCCTGGTGATTCTGAATAAAATAGTTAGTCTTTACACTAAAAATGACCTTGTAAAATGTGTAAAAATCTTCAGGCATTGCCCGTTAAATGTCTACACGGCCATATTATGCTACCTAAGCGAAGTTTTTAATGATCTCCCTAGGGTGGTATAGGGTTACCGCACAACGTGGTCACGAGACAAAACTCATTAATGTTCAACCCTTTTTTATGGGCACAAAGGATATTAATACATATTTGAGAACAAGTATTACGTACAAAAGATTTTAACGGCAGTGGCCGTGTCGCGAGGGAGAGATGGTTTCTTTTTGTTTTTGTTTTTGTCTGGTCTAGTGTATGGGTAACACCTGATGAGGTGCGACACAGCGCTTTCAATTTTAATAAAGGACATTGAACCTTCGTTATGTTGACAACGAATTGAGAGCATGAAGCCTTTTGGAAATAATATCTAAACAAGTAGCAATTGCTTTTAAAGGGTTTCGTATTTATATTTACGTAGAATTTTCAAAGGATTAACAAAATTTTCTAATGTCAAATCTAATTTTAAGCACTGTAGTTGTCACTGATTAAATATGTCCTGGTGATAATTACATCTACCCAAAACATTACAATACCAGTGTGTATTGTGACTGGCACGCTTACAATTATTAATAATTAAAACATCATTATTTATTTAGACGTGTATGAAGCAAGTTTCGCCCAACACCATGCAAACACAAGACGAACTAATACAATTAAAACAAAACACTACATACAGAACTTGAATTTATTTACCAACGCCAACAATAAACAAAGATATTAAATTAACTAGCAACACAGCTGCAACTTCTGCTTAAACTATACAAATGTACGCAATACATAATAACTGAGCGTACAAAAGACGAGCGAAACAATAAGAAACTTGCCAAGAATTGCCTTCGAACCGTACGGTGAAATTCAAACCCAGAAATGGAATGCAAATATTGAAATCGGTAGCAATGCTGCAAAAGCTTTTTATGCGGTAGCACGCTTCAACTAAAATAGGTGCTTGTATAATACTGGTAGTATAGCCTACTAAGCTCATTATTGTAAAGTATTTTCAATGGGTTTTTCAGCTGTTATTTATGCGTATTTAGCTTTAAGCCTTTATGAGATTTTGTAAGGATTGTGTTTATTATAATAACATATCATCACGCCTATGCTCGGAGTTTCCTTGCGCGGTCGATTCAGAAATGAAGACATTCGCAAGAGAACCAAGGTTACCGACGTAGCCCGAAGAATTGCCAAACTTAAGTGGCAGTGGGCTCGCAGAACGGATGGCCAATGGGGTCGGAAAGTTCTGGAGTGGCGACCGCGAACCGGAAGACGTTGCGTTGGAAGACCTCCCACTAGGTGGACCGATGACCTGATGAAGGTTGCGGGAATCCGCTGGATGCGAGTCGCACGGGACCGGACAATGTGGCGACACTTGGGGGAGACCTATGTCCAGCAGTGGACGTCTTTCGGCTGAAATGATGATGATGATGATGACGCCTGTAATCCCCGAAGGTCTAGGTAACACATTTCAACAGTGTTATGTTTATGTTTAATGTAATAGGAGACGAGCCTATTGCCATCAACCGGGCACAATTCCGGACTCCGTGGCTGCTACTGAGAAATTCCTGATGGAAAACCCAAAAACACTTTACCCGATCCGGTTATCTAACCCAGCTAATGCTCAGCTGTCGCTATAGGCATGACGACAGTATCAAAACTTCCAAATCCATTTAGTCTGTCAGTTAGAGTATTGAAAAATAATGGACACGTATTTTTTTGTTTTTGTAAATCAATGAATATTTACAAAGATATAACGCATCAAAACTCGGGAGTGGGGGCTCGTGACGTCAGAATTACCAAGGCGTGACGTATTGAGAATTTTAAAAGCTTTATATCTTCGTCGATTTTGGTTTACGTCACAAAAGAAAAAACACGGGTCAAATATTTTTTGATAATCTAACTGACGGACTAATTACTTTTTTTTGTCATCTACCCTCTCTAGACCAACGAGACAGTTTATTTTACAAATGGCGTGATTTTATACACGGATATGTGTTGGTATGAATGCTACAAGTTGTCCTCGTGTAACACGTGTAGTGGAGCAATATTCCGCAATACCTGATTGAATTTTTTGCGCACTTAGGTCGGTTAACTAGTGTCGGCGTTATGGGAATCGCAAAATAAGTACTGGATTTACTTAGTAAAACAGGAAGTTTATTAAAATAAATTACAAGGAGCAAGAATGCCGACCGACCGAACCCGGAGACGAGAAGTTACTGACTGATTTTACATTTGAACAATTATTGAAAACTTGGGATACGGTCGGAGCGGCACGTTACAAACTAAACAATGTACAAAGGTTTCTATAGCTAGGTAACACAATAAAATAGCACAGTAAAACAATAAACATATTACAAACAGAACCGTCGGCATCTCAACAAAAATATCAAAGGCTATTACTCTAAATTCTTAAAACTAATATGAACAATAAGCAAACTGGGCAAGGCCCTACCATAAACTATTGTTATCCTTACATAGCCAAAATACAAAACCACCCGCAATAAAACATCTGCGGGCTTGCCGTGAGAACCGAAAGCTTAACCACCCGCAATAAAACATCTGCGGGCTTGCCGTGAGAACCGAAAGCTTAAATTACTTACATACTAAGTTCACTAAAGTAATAACTATAATATTAATAAATAATTAATGAAGACGCTACAAATTAATAAAGTTTGCATAGAGACAGAACTCCACGCTATGGTGCAAATGTTTCAAACATACAAACGTAGGTATTTCGAACAGTTTCTACCTCAGATCATAGAAACTATGTGGTATTAGTCTGTGGTGCTTTGGAATTATTAGATTGTTTAATGAAATTAATACATTTTAATTTGAAAATGGATGGCCGATAGGGCCGAAAAGTTCTGGAGTGGCGACCGCGAACCGGAAGACGTCGCGTTGGAAAGCCTCCCACTAGGTGGACCGATGACCTGGTGAAGGTTGCGGGAATCCGCTGGATGGGAGTCGCACGGGACTGGTCAATGTGGCGATACTTGGGGGAGACCTATGTCCAGCAGTGAACGTCTTTTGGCGGAAATGATGATGATGATGATGAATTGATAATGGTATAAATGACTGCCTCGTTAGTCCAGTAGTTGCAAACGCGACTACTGAGTATGAGGTCCTGGGTTCGATTCCCAGGTCAGGCAAAGTGTTATTGGATTTTTCCATCAAGAATTTCTCAGTAGCAGTCACGGAGACTTAATTTGTGCCCGATTGATGGCAATAGGCTCGCCCCCTATTACATGGGACTTAGATGTACAAACATGGTGGGTACTGCCTAACCTTTCTCAGATTACAGACGTGATGTTATGTTATGTGACAGACAAAGACCGAGTGTTTACAGACTTCTACCTCCCCTTTGGAAAAACAAACAAAAAAAAATCGGAGCAGTCTTTGGGGACCGATAGAAGTGAAAACAAAAAGTACCTACACAGGCCCCGCCTGTCGTAGCACTGGTTATGCCTCGCGCATGCCTATGTGGTGCTACGAGTGCTACGAACGGCTACGAAGCATGACCGCACGTTACGTTACGTGACGATGAGTTCAATGTTCTTCCTTCACCCAAAAAGTGCTCAACGCGCCTGAAGTTTTCACTTCAAAAATATTGCCTTCAATAATTGTACAAGAAACACCTATCTAAGCACTATGCAGCGTTACAACTAGGGAGAAGAGTGTTTACGATGAGCTCTGGCACCCAATGTCAGATTTAACTTGTGTTTAGGGTGCCAGCGTCCTGGCCTATACTTTGAACATGTAACAGAACTTGTAAGACGAGCACAGTACCACCACAACAGCCCATAACGTCCATTGCTGGACATAAACCTCTCCCATGATGGGAGGAATTTGCCGTAATCTCCACGCTTGGCAGGCGGATTGGAGATCGCAGTGATGAAAGACTAACAGAAAACGCTGCTGCCCATTCTCTGGTCTACGGAGGCGCAAGGTGTTCTGCCTCAGACATTAGTCACCTTATACGACACCCGTGAGTGTAATGGGTTGGTTTTATTCTACTCTGCCGGATACCACACGGCTACAGTATATCATCATTTAATTACAATACTATATTTTACTAGCTAATACAACTAAGATGTGGCCTATTTATGTATCTATGTATGGGTGTGTATATGAGTTTAAAAGGATAGATAAAATATGTGGTGAAAGTAAGTCTGTTTAAATATAATAATAAACATTATTTTACTAACTACATTAGGTTATGCGATCAATATCCGTAGTAACTCTCTAAACATGATAGGAAATGAAATGCAGTTACATATCAGTAATTTCCAAGCTCTCACCGTGCCTGTGCTATTGACGTTCTATGGCTTCATTACCAATAGACTCATGAAAGCATTCAAGGGGAAATCGATACTCCTTATGATTAAGTATTCTCGGCTCCAGCTATTTGTGCTTCATAGGCTTTGCAGTCGATATAGTAAGTTCAGTTTGTTTTGGGAAAATGTTGGTGTTTTAAATTAATTTTATTGTGCTTCTTGGTTATCGTTATTTAATTTTTATGTTTTTTTTTTATAAATATGCACCTAATACCAACATGGCCCATTCCCTCTCTTATAGAGGAGGCCTGTGTCCCAGCAGTGGGAACATTATAGGCTGCTTATGTTCAAGTGGAATGAGTCCGGAAAAAGTCAACTCTTTCATATAAATTGTCTGCCACATTTTTTTTCATTGACGTAATAGCAGTTTTTTTAGGGATGGTCCTAATTAAAAGTTGTTTGTAACGTTGAGCAAAATCGTCCCTCAAAAGGTTTAGAGTGAACGAAAACAACGATCCTATCACTCTGTAAAAACAAAGAGCTGGTCATTGTGTCAGCTTTAATATATTTCAATGCAGAACGAGCAGGCTAGATGTCAGATAAATAAGCTTTCTCAGAAAGCCATTTCCGACTTGCGCTGGAAAGTGAGCCTGTTGTAATTTGTATTATTCTTTTATTTCCTGTAGCAGCTACAATATCAAGAGTAAGAAGATGAAATATTGTGGAATTTTTGAAGACGGAAACTGTTTACATAAGAGTGGATTTACAATAATATACTCTGAATCAGAAATAATTAATACTTTAAATAATAAAATATAATAGTTAATACTTTATCTAAATTTATAGTGTCACTCAAGAAAAACTTATAAACAAAAACTTTCTATACAGAAAAGCCCTAAAAACTGTCAATACTACACGAGTTACATCAAACCATGTTTTGCTACGGCAAATTACGCAACATGTCCAAGGTGCTACGCCGCGCAAGCAACGCCGCATGCCGTAGCTGTTACGCTACGCAAGCTACGCCGCATGCAGTAGCTGCTACGCTGCGCATGCTACGCCGCATGTCGTAGGTGCTACGCTACGCATGCTACGCCGCATGTCGTAGGTGCTACGCTGCGCATGCTACGCCACATGCCGTAGGTGGCAAATAGCAGCCGTGAAAGTGACTTCTCGAGAATTGAATAAAACTCGATATGTAATGACGGTCATCCATCTATGGACTGACCCTGTCAAGCACTGCTTAACCTGGAAGATTGAAACCAGCCGTCATGGCTGTTATAATATATCAACGAGTTGCTCCCATTAAGAATATTGTTAGTAAAAGCCTAAAAACAACTTCAATATAATATTCCCATTCATAATAAGGGCGGGCATTCACGTCTCCAAATTCCATAACTATTCCCATTACGTGCATTCATGTAAGGACTTCGTTAATATACCATTTGATTATTCGGAAACTCAATCATGCCGAATGGAATATGACCCATTTCAAATATTTCGCTGAATACATGAATAGTTCAGGCGAATGAGGTTTTATCCCGTTATTAGAATAGAGTTTATTTTTGTGAGCAAATAGGTCCTTGACCTAACAAAACGAAGAAATGTTTATTTCTGCTTAATCATCTGCAAGAATAATATCCACAAATTCATTACGCGTTTTGGCGAAATCAGTTTTTTTATCTCGGATTTTACTAGTTTCGTACATGCACGATAACTTAAGTTAGGACTTCGCTTACTAAACTCGGTTTAAATAATTAGGTAAGCTTGAAAAAAATACGCTAGGTAATTATAGAATCATTGATTTATCTATAATTATAGAATCATTTATTTATCCCACTTCCTTCCTCTGGAGATGAGGCGTCATATTGGAGACATGACTCTGCTTATGGGTGTCGCAAATGGCCATATTGACTGTCCTGAACTTGTTGCAAATATAGGATTACGCACGAACCTAATGGGATTACGTCAGCGACCAATATTAAGTGTACCTTTCACAACGACCAATTATGTGAAAAATGTTTTTTCAATAAGGGGTACACGTGATTTCAATAAACTTTCTAGAGACCATGATATCGACTTGTTCTGCACTAGTGTGGCGTCCTTGCGACGGCAAATGGCACACAACTTTTTCGATGATTAAGTAGCTTCTCTCGCATGTAATGAATTGTCATCTGTACTTTTTTTTTTTTCCCCCGTTATATGTATTTTCTTTTTATCTACGTGTGGAGGCTTGTAATTAGCGATTTGGAAATACTACACTGTTTATCATTTTTTGCTTGTTAGTCTGTAAGCCTTCTGTAAAATTAAATAAATTATTTAAATTTTTATATTATAAATCCGTTTAAATAAAATAAAAAAATATTTTAAAATTTTCATACTGTATAATAATCGATACTAGACTAATACAATAAAATTTGTATGTAGGAGTTTTCTCTAACCAATTTAAACACCACCTAATTTCTTAGAAATTTACATTATTACCGAGTGCCATAGAATATGTTTTTCACGAAGTCGCTTGTAGAAGCTACGTCATTGTTATAATACAAAATACTTGTTGACAATCAAACCCACTAATCGCGCCATCAAAGATAATTAGATTAAAACTAGAAGTGTCGCCAATGCGGTACGAGCCCCCCGGGACGTATCGCAGTACACGACACGCGATACGGAGCCTCCGGCAATAAACACTTTATTAACTACCCCTCTTTATGTTTCCTTGAGAACTTTACGTTGTTTACTTTACTAGCTAATTTTAAGTTTAATTTAATTTCTGTAAAGGATTTAAAAACTATGCATTTTTTGTTTTTATTATCTATGCTGTGTTCTTTAAACATTGTTTTGAATTTCGAACGGGTGTCAAGAGGTCCGTGACAACCTTAGAAACAGGTTAAGTTTCGAATTGTTCTAAATACAAATGAATTCGAAAAGTGTTCGTTTTAAATAACGTGTGCTTCGTTGGTCAAACTAGTAGTAGATCGGCTGTATCAGACAAGCAATACCCCAATTATTTGAAGCAATTATTAAAACAAACTTCTATCAGAACACTATTTACGTATGTAGATTTGTTTTCAATTTCGTATTTGAACTCAATCCCAATCTATAATTATGTAAATATACATCGAATTGTTTTTATCGGAAAAGGTAAAACGAGCGCGAACACAAAGAAATAAGTGCCCGATACCAACATCAGCGAAAACATATTCCACCAATTAATTTCTCGGTCCATTAAAAATACGGTACCCAAAAACCGTGAAACGTATATGAGCTACAAATTCAGACCCATGTCTGCAGAACAGGCACATGTCTACTGGATTTATACATAGCGTCTAAAAGAAAATGTCTTTTGCGACGAACGCTTTTATTGAAATTGGCCGTATTACCATAATAATATTAGAGGGATTGGCAGCTATCGGCGAAGTGTAAAATCTCAGTATAGCGCTCAATGTTCTCGCATCCGAATACCGTAATCTACATATATTTCTCTACCCATGCCATTATGGGGATTCAATTACCCAGTCTTTTATTTTTCGAGCTTCTTTATTCTTATTGGGGTTACTGCTGAATGGTAATGGATATCGTCAACGTCTTCAGGGTTAAAACCCTCTCCCGGAATAGCATTAGGTCCATACTAAGATAAACTTTTTATTACACGTTTTTATTTAATTCGCTCTCTGTTTGTATTCGGGCCGGATCCTAATCAATGTGTAGTGCGCATTATTGGAACAGCGAGGCCGGATTTCGGGCAATGTGTTCACAGTTCGCTTCCAATTTTTCCAATGCCTAGTTCAAATTATTTTTCTGACTTATTTTATTGGCAGCTTTCTCTACATCGTTCTGATTTTTTGGAGCAGCGCGCAGCGGTGCCAATTTTTAATAAAAACTAACTAAAATAAACTTGTCCTTTCAGCGTTAAATAATTTAACAAGTGACGTATAAACTGTTGGAATAGAACGCAAAATCAACATGAAATATTTATTTTATTCAAAATTCGTACGGAAATAGAAATCTAGCATCTAGATGCGAGGACGTGAACATTTATTTGTCATATCCCGCTTTTACTGAATATGTTCGTTCAGAGATACGCAAACAAAATTTTAGGAATTTCTAAAAACATCACCTAAAACATTTAATCCGGGTTGCGAGCTGAGTGTAAGCTGGGATGTAACATAAAAAGCTAAACATTATAGGTACTACACGGATGGTGCAAAAACCAAGACTCTTTTATGACTGTCAAAATCAATCGTACTAAATGAATTTCAGTTTGAGATGTAGGTATTAGAACATGACTTGCTTTATTTATATAGAGACACAAGTAAAATACAAACAAAATGTGCCAAATAATCGCTTTCCATTTATTTCACGTGTGTGTAAGAGTGCGTCGTACAACATTCTCTGTTTCTTTTCAACTCACACACTACGCACAAACTAACACAATTAAGAGATCACACAATGTCTAATGGAACGTGCGTAACGTCCCCAAAGAGAAATCTTACAATAGAGTGCAACAATCCCTGTCGCATTGTGAACGTATTTCACGTCAAACGCTGCCCGTTCACGTCACTCGGGGTCTAACCCTCCATTATTCATAACCAACCGAAAAGGATACGGAAGAGAAAAAGAATAAACACAACTTACAAGTGAACAAATGGCAACACTTTACGTGTCTCACAACTTAAACGTCCTCCGAGGAATGGTATACTGGATAATGTTGCCATCTGTCTCCTGTTAATGCGATATTATATCTTCCCTTTCGGAAAAACTGAGACGAGTCGTACGTTACTTAGCAAACGGGGACGTGTGCGGAACGGTAAGATTAATGTCCGAGGCACGAACTGGCCCCTGTCTAGGATTTTCTAGCTCTCCGAGCCGCTTTTATTTTAGGAATTTTTCAATTTGCCCCTTGAGAGAATACGAGTTACGAATGGGTTATTCGTTGTTGTTATATCAACGTTTATTTTTAACTAGTCGGTGTATGTATGGGATGGGACGACCTTATTTCGTTTAGCTGAGATTCTGCTCGTCGGATGGTCAAAGCCAGCTTTGATAAATTATTTTATTCAGTCAAAAGTCGGGATTTAGGAGTCTAGATTGGAAATTCGTTTCTGCTTTCCTTGACTCAGATTTATCCTTCAAGAGTTTTAGAATAAAATAAGCAGGTAGCTTGCATTACGCTAGTTTACGAGCATGGGGGATAACGTACGGAGGAAATTATAGCAAAATGAGTGAAAGCTGTCAATGGATTCATCTACTATATCCATATCCTATTTAATTGGAGTTTTATAAAATGCTACGAACAATTTATTTAGTTACTAGCTGATGCCAGCGGCTTCGCCCGCGTACAAATTATGTAATAAAACCTTCTTCTTAAATCACTCTATCTGTTAAAAAAAACGCATCAAAATCCGTAGTTGCGTAGTTTTAAAGATCTAAGCATACATAGGGACTGACAGACGCGGCGGAGGACTTTGTTTTATAATAAGTAGTGATTTATCTAATTACATCTACATTACAGTAAAATTAAAAGTCCTATGTTCCGAGCCTGGTCATGGTCTACGTGAGTGACTAACAAACCAATAAAATAACTAGACAAAAGGAATCTAACTAATATAGGTATTATAATATATCTACTGACGTTTTCATGCTACCCACATCAGAAAGCCTAACTTAAATGCAAAATATTCTCAAATAGATTAAGCGACCTGACTTTTAATGCAACGATTATAATATAGCGCGCTATTTTAATAAAACATGTTACTTTATAGGTAAAGTATTATAATCATGAAGTGTGGAAGTATCGTTCACTTTTGTAACACAGCGTGAACGTAAAAGTAAATCTAATTATAACCTTTCGTGGAGCGTGTACTACATTCAACAGGCGAATTTAAGAATAAAGGTCTTTTTATTGTTGTTGTATTAAATAAAATATGTAGGTACCTTGCATCCTTTGTTAACAAACAAAACGAACAACAACAACAGCCCATAACGTCCACTGCTGGACATAAGCCTCTCCCATGTTGGGAGGAATTTGCCGTAATCTCCACGCTTGGCAGACGGATTGGAGAACAGTAGTAACAGAAAACGCTGCTGCTCATTCTCAGGTCTACGGAGGCGCAAGGTGTTCTGCCTCAGACATTAGTCGCCTTATACGATACCCGTGAGTATAATGGGTTGGTTCTATTCTACTCTGCCGGATACCACACGGCTTTCCTTTGCTCTGTGGCAGGATAAATGGTCAGCCATATAGTAACTGACAGAGATTGCTGGACTTACTTACGAGGCCCTGGAACCGCATTGTATATTTTCAGCTCACTCTCTCTTACAGAGAGGAGGTTAGTGTCCCCCTTGTTCCAGTAGTGAGAATACAATGTAGGGTGGTTATGATGACTGGTAAGAAACGTCAGAAAAGGAGGTGCCTTTATAGAAGACGGCTAATAGAAAGAAACAACAACTAAACAGATAGCCAGTGTGGAGCTCCTTTGCAGGATCGGCTCGACCTATTGTACTGCCCATCCTACATAACCACTTGCAGCTATTAAGATTTAATCGAAGCAAATGTTAGATCTAAGCTACATACTGATCTAACACAATTTGAGTTCATCGACACGTAAAGACGAAATAGATGGAAAAAGACGACATACTGCACTGACCCCAGATAATTTGGGAAAAGGACAGGAAGATGCTGATCATGATAATAAGAAAACTTTAAATGTATTGCCATCGCAATAGAGTCTAAAATCATGTAGCAATTCAGGACAACTCCCTAAACAGTCTTTTGAGAAAATAGCTTTGAGTTGACCTCTCCCGGCAGACGGCAAGTGCTTGCATCAGTCATCGCGTTCCCTATTACGGTGAGCTCAACGACCCGACGTAAGACAGTGTCGAAACAGCATGCACTTGTAGTGACTATGACCACTATATCCCATTTTAGATAACAAAAGATATAAACTTGCGTGCAACCGGATTCGTAAGAAGGCATTTTATGTTTTAGGAAATATGAAGTCATCAAGTATTTGTTGTTTGTGAATGCAACTGCAATCAAATATGTCTAAGTTTATGGGCCACCATTTATGGATAAGTCCTTAAAAAGTGAAGCAGTAAATGCGAAACGATTGTAATAACAAACTTATGTAAGGGCAGTTGGCTTTGAAACAAACATTATGGCTTCATATGAAGACCAGTGAGTGTACCCTCACTGATTATGAAGATTTGTTAGCCATCACAACACTATAATGAAAATTCGTCATATTTTATTTAACTTAAACCTACATGAACACTTATGATACATCTAAAGAAGGATAGGTTTCCTGTAGAGAAGAACCGACAAGAAACTCCATGGTTAAAATAAAACAACCCATCCACTTAAAGCTATTAATCAAAGTAAGAACTCTTACAGCTAAACAATAATTATTTAAAGCCACCATTCCAACTTTTAATAAAGACTAAGGCGCGAATCCATCAAGAAGATTACTCATTCCTGGTCAATACCTTCCAGGTCTAAGAGAGCAACAAACGAAAAACAGGAGAAAATTCCACCGAAGCGAACGTCAGATATCTTTTGTGTTTCTTTACAATTGGTCGGCGCAGTCAGAATGGAGGAGTGTGACTGTTTCAACGGTGCAATACAGACTGCAGTGAATGCAAAGTTAAGTTTGTATGAAGACTGTCCGGTGCGGTGACAAAGGAACAATGGCTGACCCGGATATTTGAAGGAAAGAAGGGAAGTCGAATTTTTTGGGAGGCACACTTGTTTCGGTTCTGGGTAACGCGTTTAGTAGGTTTTTGGGGTTTGTTTGTGTTTTTATATTTAAATATAAACGTGTAGGTGTATTTTGGTAGTTATGAGTATGTTCATAATTCATTGTTAACATGAAAATAAACTTATATACTTATAATAATCACAGCCTAAATAGACCGCTGGTAAAATTATTTTTTCTACAGCAAGAAGCAAAAACCATTTATATCGTATATTCCAGGCAAAAATCAAGGAGAGAAAAAAGCAAACCCTGCAAAAAAACTATCTCCAAGCTCCACGACACACCGATAAATAGTAAACACTAATAACGCTTACAGCACTAAAGTAAGATGTAACAATTCGCAGTAACGAGCCCGTCCCTAAAGAGCGTGACGTAATCGCCACACAATATACTATCATGTCCCACCGTACCCGACACTGTATTAGATGATTCTTTAGAAGAAGGGCGCAAAGCACAGATAATAGCGAGAAAATGGATGAAGAAAATTATGATTAAGACTAAAAGAAACTGATAATTAAGAACAGTATTTAGGAAAAATAACGCGATTGGTAAGATTTGTTGTCACCGTTTCATATAATGGTGTCAGAAACTAAACTCGTGTTCAAATCGAAGAAACCGATTTCCAACTAAGCCAGATTCGAGGATCGTCGTATATAGAAAACTTCTTGATTGGGGACTCCCAACTCCTGAATCTTTTAGCGTTAGTCCGACAAAACCTCCCGAGACCGGAACCCTTCGTGAGGACAATAGCAAAGTTTTAAGACTTAAGAGTCATTCCTGTCATCATTTCGGATTTTGGGATAGAACTTGATAAAAATACGCTTAGGTGTGAGCTTATGTGGGACAATAATCTTTTGTGTACCTCGTTTTTGGAGAGAAACTAAAATAGACCTAACATAAATATATAACTGCCAATTTGAACTGACTTTGTGGACTATTCACAGAGCATATTCCATTAATTAGAGCAGCGGTGGCCCAGTGGTGGCGGCCCCGACTTACGAACAGTAAGGCGTGGGTTCGAACCCAGTCAGGCGCATTTCTTTGTGTAATTTATTTCTTCACCGCTGCTCTCAAAACGGTGAAGGAAAACATCGTGAGGAAACCGGCATGTCCTAGAACAAAAAAATCGAACACATGTGACAATCTACCAATCCGCACTGGGCCCGCGTGGTGGATTATAGCTCATTCCCTCTCATAGATAGGAGGCCTGTGTCCCAGCAGTGGGAACATTAATAGGTTGATGATGATGATGATGATTCCATTAATAAAGACACGAAACGGCGTTATAAACGCTTCGTTTGGCAAGTTTACGAGACTTTAATTAGATGAATAATTCCCTTGAAGTTACGACACTAAGAATATAGCAAGAGTGGTACTACAGCTTAGAATAATAACGCGCAAAGCACTTCACTTGCTTAAGAGCAGTAAACAATTCTTCAAAGATAAGTCGAAACGCAAAGTTTTTCCGTATTAATTCCCTGATGCCATTTAGTACTCAAGATTCTCCGAGGAAATTAACGATCAACGCTAAACTTGGCATATTTAAGGAGCCATCAGTGTTTCATTTACTTTCATATCCCCTGGGGTAAGGCAGTTTGTTTCACAGACATTCAGAAAATTAAAAGCGGAGCAGATGCTTGGGATCCGGTACTTAAATGACGGGTAAAGCGGAATGGGAACTACAAAGGACATTCTGCTAACAGCTAAAATGTCAAAATTCCTTGTTATCTCGCTGAATGGTGTTCAGAATGTTAAAAACTGGCTTAGTCGCGTGCCGGAATGTTGGGCGTACAGTTTTAATACCATTGTGTAATTTTTTGAGTGTTTGTGAGCTTAACGGATGTAATCTTTCGTTTTTTTTTCAGTCTAATTACTCTTGTGATTGGTTGATTTTGCATTTTGAAGGGATTCTCCGCAGTATTTTATAATTTACAAATGCGTTAAGTAGTAATTAGCTAAAGTAATAGGATAAACAAAACCAAATAAAGATTTATTTAAATATTTTTAAGTCTTTCAATTACCTACCAAAGTAATGTTTTCGTAGAATCCCAAATACATGGAAAACGTTGGAATTCAGACATTTTGTCGGCGGTTTATTTTTAACTGTGCCCTAGGACGAAGAGGTCAAAATAAATCCAGAGAAAAATGAATAAAAATTAGAATATATTTTGTTCGTGCAAATCTTCAACTTGTACTAATAATCTGAAAAGGCTTTGAGTTATTACTAATACTTACTCGTACTTATCAGAAAAATTAGATTATTTTTGCTTGATTTGTTCACGTTAATGATATTTTCAAAGAGATTTATTGCACTATTAGTTACTGTTAACACTGATTTTTTTCTAACTGTAATAAATTATTGATTTCATCGGCTTTTAGCTCGCTTTTATGACCTACTTAAATCCATTCTAACAAATACCCTTTCACAGAGCACTTTTCACAGCAAAACTCTTTCGACATAAAATAATTCCGTAGCTTACTAGTACGTACGGAGTGTAACTTAACTGTGTCGTTTAAGTAGAGTCAAATACTCGTCGTTAGTACGGGCTGGAACTAAAATGTCACGTCCCGAACATTTTAAGCTCTCGCCTTTCCCAAGTGTGTGCTATAATTTTGTCATAATGTTTTAATACAAAATCCCTCTACGAGTTGCCAGTGTGCGAACATCTTTATAGGCTTGTACGCAGATTGTTCGGGCAATAACAGACTTTATGTATATGTGCATAGATTTGAATTAAATGAGTTGGCTGGTATGTGTTAATACGGGTGTACCGATGTAGGGTGCTATTAGATAGTCGCAATAAGCTGTCTTTTTGGTATCTTTGTGTTTAAATTTGTCAACTACAGACATTATTTTGTACACTACAACTACTATAACAGCCCATAACGTCCACTGCTATCCACTGACTTTACTGCTGTGGTTTTAGACGTGGTAGACTTTAGTTTGCTATGTACAAATTATAATGTAACAGTGTACTCATTGTTGAGAAGCTTTATAATAAATAAATAAATAGCTGGGTTATACTTAAATCCTACCTCTATTTTTACACTAGGGACCAGGAACCTGTCTAAGTATCCCTTTAGCAATCATGCATCACTGACAAGCACATCCATTGCTTACCGTCATCAGGTGAGCTGGTAGCAAAACGCTAGCCTATCTAATAAAGTCAAAAAGTAACGTTCTAATCGCTTTCTTTCGGGCACAACAATCCTGTCTCCATTTAATTAGAGCGATGAAACAACCAGATCAATATGATTTCTAGTGTTTTAACAATGTACAGTAATTTAATTAGACGACGAAAAAAAGAAGGAGCTTCTTCTACGATATTTTTTTACGAAAAGAAATAATGGTTTTGTGAAAAGTTTTCGGAAATGAAGCTGTTTTATTTATTTTTTAATTTTGATAATTATAGGCAATGATAACCTTTTATCAAAACTCATCAATATTAGAGAAACTTATAGTGTTATGAAGCTAATTTCAGAGCAAGTGGGCCGTTCCTAAGTTACTGATTGTAATCAATATTATCTCTTGGAGAAATTAGTTCGACATTGCTTACTAATGGAATTGACCTAGCAAATATATCTCAAAATTGGCATAAGTCTTGAAAATTTTCAGACATCCAAGTTTTTCATAATGTAGAAATAATATATAAAACTAAACGTTTTTATCATTCACTTTCGGTTTACTTAAAATATCAATCTTTTTTGTTCATTGAAGAAAGAAATGTAATCCAAATAGCAATTATAATATTTTATTGAACACTTTTTGACAAAATTTGCTCAAAAATTGTAAAGGTAGATTATACTGGTGACTGTGATGTCCGAGGTTCTAGCTATGTAAAAGAAAACGCAATTTTTTACAACTATTATATTACCTACTACACTTCTGTCTTCTGTCTGGTTCTGTATGGTGTCGGACGTAAAGAATAGTACCATCCCATATCTTCCCGTGGGTTTCGTAAGAGGCGACTAAGGGACTTACCAGAGAATGGGCAGCAGCGTTCTCTATGCCTTTGTAACAACCGTACTGCGGTCGCCAACCCGCCTGCCAAGAGTGGCGATTATGGCAATAACCCTCCTTTGGGGGAGGCCCATGTCCAGCAGTGGACGTCTTTCGGCTGAAATGATGATGATGACACTTCTGTCAGTCATCGAGGCTGATTGTCTATTCTTTCTTAAATACGAATAGTGTTTGTTCAAAAGAATAATCATTAATTTAATAAAATATTCGTGGCGGTTGGTTGCAAAGCCATCGTATCTGTACAGTACCAAAGTTAGAAGAAACTCAAAACACTTACAAATCAAATGCTGCAGAGAAGAAACAGATGCAAACTCCTAACCAACAAACCAAACTGTTTTACTTCAAAATAATATTCATAGATACTTGTTAACATTACCGTAGAAAATAACATTTTAAAAATACATCCTGTAACTTCTTCCCTCTAACATTCACTTGTCGGTTCGCCCGCGGTATCTCCGCAATAAGTTTGGTACAGGGAGTTTAACTACCAGCAGGTATATACATACAAGTATACATGTATGTATGTATATGGTACACTTTAAGAAGAACCTCAAAGTTTTCGCCCTGTATTTTGAACAGGAAAGGAACGGACGCACGGGGGAAATAGCCGTACGGAACCGGAATGGACTGACTAATACCCATCCATGTTCCTCCATCGCCCTTTGTGTTCCGGGGCCACGGTATCTCTTTCGAACAATCCCGCAACCCCGGCCGGCAGGCATCGGTCCTTACGGACCTCTTCCTTTTTGCTGACTCTCTTTGGGGCGCGCGTGGAACACGAACGCGCCGTCGACACGGCCTGTCGTCATGAGACGGACGGACGGCGAGCTAGCCCATAGCCCACCGTCCACAGGCCCGTGCCTACGGTGGCCGGGGGCCACCTGGTGGTCCTTGTGTCCTAACCCTTGATATGATTTACCTGTGTGGATACTCAGACCAAATAAAAAAGTTAAGACGGAACTCTGCGAACAGAGAAGTGAGGCCGGCTTCGTAAACATGTGTGCATTTATTGAGACGTAGTTTCATTGTAGTTTGATGTAAATGTGTGCGTGTGAGCGTGTTTGCACAGAGCGAGACGTACTTTTGCGCTGACCTCACTTTATTGTTCGCATCGCTGTCTTGGTTTTTTTATTTGGTCTGATTATGGACATTGAAATACGTTCAGCTATTTAAGCGTAAAAAGGTGACAGTCAGCGTTATTTTTATTTTTTTTAGTATTAGTTTGGATCTATGGACCTCGTGGCTTAATAATAACAGCCGCTCAGGTCGATCGTTAGGTTAAACTGTGCTTGCCTAGGTTGGTCTGTGGATGGGTGACCACCCATTACATACCGAGTTTCCTCCGTGCCTCGGAAAGCACGTTAAGCCGTTGGTCCTGGATGTCATTTGTAGATCTTTGATAGTCGTTAGGTAGTCAGAGCCCAAAAGTCTGACAACCAGTCTTACCAAGGGGTATCGTATTACCGGGTACTAACTGGGTTGTGGAGGTCAGATAGGCAGTCGCTCCATGTAAAATACTGGTATTCAGCTGCATCCGGTAAAACTGGAAGCCAACACCAACATAGTTGGGAAAAGGCTAGGCAGATGATTAGTTTGGATATTAGCTTGGAGATTGCTGCGTTAGTCTGGTAGAGGTACACAGGAATACTGAGCGTCAGGACCCCGGGTCGATATCTGGTGCAGACAAAGTTTTACTTACTGGATTATTCAATTTTCAACACCACTCTGCAATGGTTTCTTCACCAGTTATTGACAATAGCTGCTGGTGTAGTCATTTTTTATTTATTTGCACGGCATGTCCTTGCTGATTTTCTTTTTAATTCCCATGTGAAACGAACTCATAACATAACACATGGGGAATAAGATAAATAATATAATATAATAGCTATGGTGGAACATGCTATTTTGGCTACCTCTGCCTACCCCTTTAGGCTAACAAGCATGATGTCATATAACGTAATGAACACAAAACTTTTACCAATCCCATTATTTCAATAAAAATGCCACCATTTTACTCTATTTTTACTTTAAAACAGATCTTTGTTGAAAATCTTTTTCGCTATCAAAGTGAGATATCTCTTTGTAATCTCCGTGAATAATATTGGATTAACAAGACTTTGTTACTAATCCAGTTCCTTGGGCCGAATCCCTTTTATCCTATTGCTTGGTTCCAGCCGACCCAGTTATCCGTTCCCGAAGGTTAATTTAGAGACATCTTTTATCTTTAAAAAACGTTTGTCAATAATGAGCGTCTGTTTTGTTCGTATTTTTTGTTCCGACGCATTCATTTCGCGAGCTGCGGCGGCCATTTTGAATATACATTTTTGAACAAACGGAGATGAGGTTTCTGAACATAGTTGACTCAAAACGTTTGTTAATTAGTTTTCACACACACATAAAATGTAAAATATCTGTGTACAAAATTAAAAACGGTATGTCTGAGGCAGAACACCTTGCGTCTCCGTGGACCAGAGAATGGGCAGCAGCGTTTTCTGTTAGTCTTTCATCACTGCGATCTCCAATCCGCCTGCCAAGCATGGAGATTACGGCAAATTCCTCCCATCATGGGAGACTGCCCACTGCCACTGCACGTCTACGGAGGCGCAAGGTGTTCTGCCTCAGACATTAATCGCCTTATACGACACCCGTAAGTGTAATGGGTTGGTTCTATTCTACTCTGCCGGATACCACACGGCCAATAGAATAGATTAAATTGGAATAAATTAAATTAGAATTGACTAAATTATTTTATTATAGTTAACTTTTTGTAAGTGTTTGTTGTGTACTATAAATAACCTATGTTACTACTTGCTGCACCTTATCATGGCTTAGTTTAAGCTATCAATGCCTGTTACTCTGCGTACCAACATTGTTAAATAAATAACCTGCAAGAGCATTATGTATTACGCAATTAGGACCCAGAGGTCATCACCCTGGCCCCGGTAATTTTGACTCCACGGCAGCCACAAACAAATGTTATAACGACCTCATTTACAAAAAAGTGTGACGACTGTTGTTTATGGTAAACAATTAAAATACAAAATGGCGGCTTTAGGCGGATTGTGGAGTTGTTCTAAAACTGACGACAATTGTTAATCTTTTCGTTTCATCTGTTGGAGAAGTGTTTGAGGTCCATTTGCTCTTTGATTCTTTTTAATTGAGTGGTGTCTGATATCTAATAATTTAAATCAACGATTACTACATCATAGTCACGTAGATGAATCTCGTAGATCAACTCATATAAAAATATGTATTCAGACCATCAAACTGAATATCTTTCTCCATGGGACAACCATCGAAATCACGAAAAAAAAAAACTGTCCCATACATTTGGGTCGAGCAGATAATGAAGTTTTGTATTGAAGAGCTGTAATTATTTTCGCGTTGGTGGTCCCTAGGAGAAAGATGTTCAGTTTGATGATCTAAATCACACTCATGACCTCACCTATAAGGTACACGCTGTATAGTGCTGCATGGCTCTTATCAATATTATTTCAGGGCCAAACGAACCAACTTGATATTTTTTTTTTTTTTTTTAATCCAAATTAATTTTCTGTCCAATGTTACAGAACCTTGAGACCCTCACGTCCCGGGCGTAGGCCCGGGCCTGCGGACGGTGGGCTATGGGCTAGCTCGCCGTCCGTCCATCTAATGACGACAGCGCGTTCAAGTTCCACACGCGCCTCAAAGAGAGTCAGCAAAAGCCCGCAACCCCGGCAGGCATCGGTCCTTGCGGACCCCTTCTGCCGGGGTTGCGGGCCTGTTCGAAAGAGATACCGTGGCCGCGGAACACAAAGGGCGATGAAGGAACATGGATGGGTTTTAGTCAGTGAAAGTCTGATACTCCCTCTTGCTCCGCCCAGAGCGGGAGGAGGAGTCATTTGATGATTTCCCATCTGAAAAAAAAAAATTAAAAAAGTAACAGAACCTTTTAACTGAAAACTTATATCTACTACACACTACCATTTAACCTCTTAAATATCTTCCGGGTACCTGAAACAGCTTCGAAAATGTTTGGCGACATCCCTTAGTTTGAGCACCGCTATATGACTACCCCATTAACTGTAGTGGGTATCTTTTTGTCCGAGACCCACATTGTTTACAGTATAATGCAACATTTTGTGTGCCACTTTAAAGCTTGGGACACACTGCGCTAGAACTTGTGACAAATGTTGCGTGGCATGAGCTGTGGGAACCAGATTTTAAAAACCATAGATTCATAATCTCACGCCTTTTCCTATGAGGATAGGCAGAAACCACAAAACGCCGCGAAAAATTAAAATAAAATCAAAAGTCAAAATAAATACATAATGAGAGGTTTTCTTTTTGGGGTATTAAAAAAAAACTTAGTTTCCAAGAACTCTATAGATGGCGTTGAACTTACTATGATAGTTGGTGCCAAAGCCAAAACGCTTGGAAAAAAAAACATTGTGTCACGTCACTTACTCTCGTTGACTGACACTTTCATTTGCTTAACCTTCCGAATACAACCTAGTTTTCTCGCCCTTTGTTAAAATCAGTTTTTTTAGGTTCCGTTCGTTGCATTATCATACTAACTCCTAGCGCCATCTATCCAGCGACTAGGGAAGAGCTAAAAAGAAAATCCCTCATTGAATAATAATAAAATTAATACCTTCTCTCCGACACTGGTACAGCAACATGTCTGTTGGAACAATACCAGATGAAGGGTCAATCCAGTCTTCCTGCAATCATCGCCAGCACGATGTTGAGGCTATCCCGTACCCTACGCACCAAGGACGCGGCGCGCTTGCGCACGGTCGCGTGAAAGCAATCGGTACGCGCCTCAGCGAACATACCCCTGCAGTATCGGGGTAGCCCCATCACCGCCCTGAACGCATTATTGTACTAGACGCGGATGGCACTGCAACTTCTATTAGAGTAGTGAGTCCACAGACTGCATGAGTACAGCGATGTGCAGTACGCTCTAAACAGCGTAGACGTCCTTAGAGAACCTCGCAAATCTCAATTTAATCGCAATTTAAAACTGAATTTGGAAATTACTTGAAGGTTATAAAGTCGTTGCCACATCCATTAGTTTTATTTATTTTCTTTGATTAAGTCACGAACGATGGTAAAGGAATGTACAGAGGTGGCCTAAAGGACGACTAACGAGTTGAAGGCCCTACCTTCAATCCCAGACAGGCACTGTACCTTGACTATATTATTTCATCACTACTGCTCTCAAAACGGTGAAAGCAAACGTAGTGGTGAAAAAAATCGGCATGCAATCAAAAAAATCGAACAGCCAACCACCCGTATTGAGCTCGCCATATGTGACATAGTGTGAACGAGGTTTTAGTTGTAAATCGCGCGGTACATTTGAGTCAGCTGCTTACTGTGTCATCTGATATAATTGCCTCATATTATTCATGCTGTAAGAGATCACTAGCACGATTACAGTAGGGCTTATTGCGGATCTAACTGTTTCTATTATTTAAGTTCAAGCCACGAGTTATGTTGTGTTGTTATTTCTCATAAATGTGTTGGATGGAGCCATTCTTTAGCGGCAGCTACTAACTATGTATGTATTTTACGGTAATGCTTGGTAAGGGTCCAGTCCCTCTTACGGAGAGAACGCCTGTTTCCTAAAAGTGGAAAATATTATAGGTTGATTATGCTGTGATAATGCTTCACAATTAATATTGTTTTGATAAAAATTGAGGAGCTCGTAGCTTAATAATAACAGCCGCTTGGGGTCAATCTTCAGGTGAAGCACCGCTGGGATGAGGATGAGATGGGTGACTACCCATTACATTCCGAGTTGCTTCCTTGCCTCGGAAAACACGTTAAGCCGTTGGTCTCGGCTGTCAATTGTAGATCTTTGACAGTCTTTACAGGTAGTCAGTGGCACAAAATTCTGACAACCAGTCTTACCAAGGGGTATCGTATTACCCATTACTAACTGGGTTGTGGAGGTCGGACAGGCAGTCACTCCATTTAAAATTCTGGTTTAATAAATTCAGCAGCATCCGGTTAGATTGGAAGCTGACCCCAACATAGTTGGGAAAAGGCTAGGCAGGTGATGATTTTCTTGATAAATTTGAAAAATATTTTGTCTATCTCCTATACTGCTTATCTGCATTTCGTTTCAACTCTTGAGATTCAAATTATCTTCCACAAAATATATCTTAAACTCTGATCTCACCTGTAATGAAAAATAATTCCCAAATAAATGAACCAAATACCTTTCGTAACCTACATAAAACCGTCGCCGTCGCACCCCTGAACTCTCCAACTTTAAAACACATTTAACTGCAAACAAACCTTAATTTATTTGTATTTACTCGAAGGTATTTCGGTACAAAATAATGCAAAAGTTTAAAAAGAGGACAAATTTAATTGGGCGAGTTACAAATGAGCGGGACCGTAGGTGGAATCCACGCCGGCCATGCGGCCATGCGGGCAGCTAGACCTCCGTTAATTACCACCGCGGTATAACAAAGGCCCTGTGAGCAACCCAGCGGCTTTTGTCGTCAGTTTTATCTTAATTGCTTCAAGAAACTCGATATCGTTTGGCGACAAGATGCTTTTTATTCCCTCACTCCGCTCCCCGACGGCAAACAATGACAGAACTTTGAATTAGTTTTTGGTTTGATAACGCCGCCAATGGCTTTTTTCTTTTTCTGTTTTAACGACAGTACTGTTATTACGACCGATATTTCGGCCCGATCGTTGAGCTTTTATAGCCTTTTCGATTTATTTTCCGCTGTCCGTTTATGTTCGCGGGATGAGGCCAACTTTATGATATCACTATTGTGTAACTATTTTTATCTAAGATTGTGAGCCATCGCTCATCGTCGTAAAACTATGTGTTCACTTTCGGATTTTGCTCTGAATAAAATATACGACAAGTGGGGATGTTCTGAATTATGATTGGCTGTGTTTTATGAAGATGTATCGAATATTTGGATTTTCTTATTATTCAATGAACCATTGTGCTGAAATGTCATTTCAATCTTATTCTGCTTGGCTGTGTTGGAAAGAATGCATTTTCTCATTTTAAATATCAAATACTCCTTTTATTTGCTCTATTTTCTTTACGACATTTATCCAAAGCCGTGCATGACATAACCTTCATACCATAAACACAGTCGGGTAACAAGACCCCTGACGTGTATCTCTAAGCTTAGCCACATGTTAAGATACAAATTCTCGGATTAACCTTCAGCTGCCGTGTAAATTAATAACTTACCTCCGTCACAAGAGATGTAACAGGGTTCATATTTAACTTTTAACCCCTCACCCCTAATGTTGAACTCGGGAAACAAAATTTACGTGGACTGCCCTGGCCCGGTTCCAAATCGCTAACGGAGGTCGTAGGTCACCTTACTTAATGTGCGGACATACTTTTGGCACGGTCCTAACACGGCGTCACATGCAAATTTTATTCAATATGAAACACTTCGCATACTGGATGAGTTTGTCTTGTCGACTAAGCAAAAAATTCCGCGTATGGCACAGGGTTGTCGAATTATGCGCATATAGTTATTAAGTTGGTTTCTGTCGTGGTCTCTTTAACCTTTTGAAGCTGGTGCTGAGGAAAAGGCGTGTTATCACCTATGTAACTAGTATTTTAGAACGTTGTTAACGCTTTGAGGATTTATTTTATTTGGAAGACTACCTTAATAGAGTTAGACGAAATAGAAATTAGTTGCGTAATAGCAAGGCCTCAAAAACGAGTGACAACACGAAGCGTTTACCTGCCGTTCTTTCCTGGGAAGTCAATCGCACCCATACCTATTTTCTGTATTCAAATATAATCTTACTACCAGGGTATCAAACGTTACCCACACTTGGAATTTCTCCTGTATCATAGGTACGTTTGCAAACATTTAAACTCACAAACTCAAACAGACCCGGAACAACTACCTGTAGGCCAAACAAATATTTTCACCGGGCTGGGATCGAAGCCGCGACACGCAGCGTAGCAGCCAATCGCTCAGGCCTCCGCACCGTTAGATTTTCGGAGAGCAAATCTTGTTACAAAAGGAGAATAAAACGGAACTGTGTATTAATGTCACTTCAAGACCACCGGACACATAATTACAAAACTGAATCACCATGCCACTGATACAGACATAAACACTGTTAACATCATCGAAATCCCTTTGAGTTAGTACACTCGGACAATCACAAACGTTCCTCATTCCATTTGGCTCCAATGAGCTATCAGCTGCATTGCAAATGAGCTTTAGCCTTTGAAGAGTCAGCATATTGTAGGAATGCCTTTCATATTCTCGTGGTGTAATCGTGGGGGTACAATTAGTCGTTATGCCTGTATCTAAGCATTATTGAATATTTTAGTTCGTGGAAACTGCGTGAATGATGATTACCAAATTCTTATTGTGAGGTTAACGGTTTCTGAATGGCTTTATCAGATGCGGTTTTATGTATTAGTTTAAAGTCATTTGTTGGGGACGGTGCAGCATATCTATTTTTTCTATAATTTGCTACTGGTGTCGATTCGGTTGTGCACAAACTAAACTTAATTTAGGCTATTGCTATCTTTTTCTCTCTAATATATTAGATAGACCGTCCGTCCGTCTCTTTCTCGTTATAACGAGAAAGAGACGGACGTAATTTAGAACGGTCAAATTTAGTTGGAACTAATATTTCCATACAAATGAAGGATACACGTAAAAACATGTCGATTAAAAACACATTGAAGCGCAAGGCATAAACTAGTTTGACATCTCTAACTTAGTTCATAGCTATAGCCATCCTTTTCGCGCACTGCCTTTTAGTAAAAGATAGCAATAGCCTAAATTAAGTTTAGTTTGTGCACAACAGAATCGACACCATTATTTCTCTATACTCATAATTATAACCAAGTTTTACAATAGAACTAACGCTGAAATCCCGAAAAAAAACAAAATAACTGTTGTTCTTGTTACGTTTATTACTTTTTCGTTTATGCCAAAAACGAATACCTATAGGGGAAACGAGCACCATCATTTTATTATCACTCTCCTACCCTGACCCCAATTAGGGACCCCCTTATTAGGGGTCGGCACATCGTATCTTCTTTTTTCATACTTCTCAAACAGTCTTCCTCTTATAAATCACCCCAATTCTAGCCATGTCATCTTTAATCTTTGGTGTGAAACGGGGAACCGCGAACTAAACTAAAGTAATCTAAAAAACAACGCGTTTTGTCGTAGATACAAGATATGTTCCGGCAGTATAACTAGATCGTGCGGACCAGTCTATCCATTGTACCTCTGGTCTCCATAAAACTTCTAAAACACTCGCATATTTTCCGTCTTTTTACATTACTCTTGCTTCTTTATTTTATTTGTCAACACGGAACTCTACATTCATTAGTACCTAGGTGTTCTCACTGTGAAACAACTAAATAACAGTTGACACGGTGATAAAAAAAACCGGATGCTTTTACAGCACTCCTGAAATATGACGCAAATAAAATAAAAGAAAGTAATTGTAACAATAGTCCTTTACAGCTGTTGAACTTAATGGGGATGAAAATTTACAATACTAGAATTGACCGTTGCTTCGCCCGTGTGTAAAAATGTGTACTTAAAGATTTTTGGTAAGAAGTTTATTTTTGAACTGAAGTAAGATAAGTTGTGAAATTTTACCAAGCAAATATAATAAGTCTGGAAAAGATGTTACTTAATGATAGCTTCTAGGAACTTAATCGTGTTGTGTGTGATTTATTAGGTATTCGAATACAAACAAAAGTTGTTTTGGGCACTAATTAATTATTATGTTAATTATTAGTATAGCATTGAAAAAAATATGTCAGATACTGACGCACGCCTAGGCTCTGTCTAAACTTTTCTTATTCATTCCAAAGTTAGTGTACATAACAACAGCGGATAGCATGCCTGGATAGAAATATAATAATTATACGTACTGCTCTTTCTTATAATGTGCCAGCTATTCTTAAAATGACCATAAAGGTAACGTCACTACAGTATATACCTACAAAATGTATTGAGAACAGTTTCCGGAACTAGTCAGCATCCTTTTTTTTTTTGGATGCGAAATCATCAAATGACTCGCTCTGGGCGGAGCAGGAGGGAGTATCAGACTTTTACTGACTAAAACCCATGTTCCTTCTTTGTGTTACGGGGCCACGGTATCTCTTTCGAACAGTTCCGCAGCCCTGGCAGACATCGGTCCTTGTGGACCCCTTCCTAATAATTGCTGACTCTCTTTGAGGCGCGCGTGGAACACGAACGCGCCGTCGACACGGCCTGTCGTTATGAGACGGACGGACGGCGAGCTAGCCCATAGCCCACCGTCCACAGGCCCGCGACTAGTAAGCATCCTTAAATCCATACTAGAATAAATAACAAATTAATAAGCTAACCAAATCCATCATCAATTCATTCTCTTGTCTTTACCCAATTTATTTGAGTTCGGCGCAGCATGTCTTCTTCTTCCAGACTTCTCTATTATGGTGAACGCAGACTTCGCCGCACCGCAGTCAACAACAACAACAACAACAACAACAGCCCATAACGTCCACTGCTGGACCTGCTGCCTCTCCCATGATGGGAGGAATTTGCTGTAATCTCCACGCTTGGCAGGCGGATTGGAGATCGCAGTAATGAAAGACTAACAGAAAACGCTGCTGAACATTCTCTGGTCTACGGAGGCGCAAGGTGTTCTGCCTCAGACATTAGTCGCCTTATACGACACCCGTGACTGTAATGGGTTGGTTCTATTCTACTCTGCCGAATACCACACAGCTGATTCTACACTGCCGGATACCACACGGCTGATTCTACTCTGCCGGATGCCACACGGCTGAGCACCGCAGTCGCCGCATTTGAATTCTTCGTATAAAGTTCTGTGCAACCTGTGTCTGTGTGCAATCTGTGTCTATAACTGTATGCAAGATTGCATACAAAAATTCGAATGCGGTGACTGTGGCGACTGCGGTGACTGCAGTACGGCTAAGTCTGCGTTCACCTTTACTCGTCAACACAGCAGTCAACACCTTTCTTGCCATATCGTCCTTTACACAGTCCGTCCATCGGTTTTTTGGTCTTCCTCTACTCATCAGCTAACCTAGCCAGCACAAAGAAAAGAAAAAATGTTTCACCCTAACCAACAAAACAACACAGTCTATTATTTTAAACAAATAAACTTACCTATTTGCGGTAATAGAGTGCTATGACCGAGCAAAAACCGATCCCGCTCCCAAACTGCGGTACATAATACTTCATCAAAATTAAAGTTCATTCGTTCAGTCCATTCAATAGAGTTTGCAAAATGTTTTAAGGATGTATATTCATTACAGCGGAGACGCTGGGGGAGAAAAGTTTTGCGTCAGTTCACTTGTTCGCCGAATTATTCATGATCCCTCCAGAAATTTTCGATTGATTATACTGTTTAGAGCAAATTATGTTGACAATAAGATCGTGGAGTTTACAATTGAGGGACGCTATTATGTAAATGGATTTTAAGATGAAGATTATTATTATTGTAATGATGTGTTTTGTTTGTATAGCTTTTTAGGTGATACGGTAGGATACGATACGAGTATGTGTAGTTGTGCTCAGATGATTCCAATAGACTCCCTGAGACTTGGAAATAACTGGCAAAATGTATGTATAGGTACACTTCTGCTTAAACTCCTCGGGGATTACAGGTGTGATGTGATGTGAAGTTTAGGTGAAGTGAAGCTGGAAGTGGTAGAGAAAGTGACTAATACCCCGTGGTTGCAGAGAAAGTAGCCTACGTCATTCTTTCCCTGCAACACAAGACAATGTGGTCACTCAAAAAACATTTTTTTTATCTGTTTTCCTAGCAAACAGACGAAAATTTACTAACAAAGACAGACCATGGAAAACGTCCTTTGGTTTAGTTTAATCGCCTTTAATTAACACGTGCAAGGATCCCACATTTTCAACATAATTTTCCTTTAAATAATGTTGCCCCACACTAGAAATGTATCCTGTATCGTGGGTGCGTTTACAAACATTTACACTAACAGACACAATCAGACCCAAACCCGGAACAATTACCTGTAGGCCATACAAATATGTGTTCCGTTCGGGAATCGAACCTGCGACACGCAGTGCAGCAGCCAATTGCCCAGCCACAGCGCCATCCGTGCCGTCAAATGATTACCGCAATACACACATAAAATGTGTGTTTATTTAAAACGTTGTTATAGGAAATAAATAAACGTTTACTATTAAACAGTATTTATTTACTGACTGATTTGTTTTCAATACAAGGTTAGATATTACTATTTATTTACATTGACCTTTATCTACGGATTTAATGAAGAACTAATATTTATGTTTGACTTTACGATTTTTTATACTTAGTGATCATTTTGGAGTTATTACAAAAGTCCAGTTAAGTGTTAATTACTCAATTATAGTTATGATTAGCAAGAATAAATCGTTGCCGACTGAAACAAACGACGAAAATAAATTCCATAGAACCAAGAGTCTATCTGACCTCCACAACTGCCTATCTGACCTCCACAACCCTGTTAGTACTGGCTAACACGATAGCCCTTGGTAATACTGGTTGTCAGACTTTTTGGGCCACTGACTACCTGTAACGAAACGACTGTCAAAGATCTACAAATGACAACCGGAACCAACGGCTTTACGTGCTTTCCGAGGCACAGAGGAAACTCGGTATGTAAGGTCACCCATCCAAAGACCAACCTAGGCAAGCATGGCTTAACCTAAAGATCGACCCGAGCGGCTGTTATTATTTAGCAACCAGATACAAAATACGTAATAAGTATTACGGTTCGGAAAGATTTACAACAATTAACATTAACACAATATGTCGAACAAAAAAAATAACCCAATAATGACGAAGTATTACAAGATAGTACTCGTAATTCGGTTGTTACACTTCAGTAAATTCGTAGTTATTCGTAGTTTTATTGTAAAAACAAGCGGGAATTTTACGCGATAGTTGGGAAACTGTAACATCGGAAGAGCGCGATTAAAATAGGGTTGTCACTCTCTAAATTGTAAAAGAATAAGTGCAACTTGTATTGTACCAATAGTAATTGTAATTTGAACAGGTCACTCACTCACTCTTTGGTAAAGGCTTCTCACCAAAACTTACAGTTTTTTTTTATCCTACGAAAAACGTGGAACTCTGGTCATTGGATTTATCTAGCCGTCCGACTTCTGCTTTAGGCTTGAATTCCTCCTGAGCTGACGTCGATCGCGTACGTCGGTCGCGCGCACGAGTATAGGTCTGCGACGCCGACTTACGACGCAGACCAACAGCCGTATTTTGTTCTCGCTGACGTCACGACCGACCGTGCGCGACGGACGTCAGCGTGGCAGGAATTCAAGCCTTAATTGTTTTAGTCAAAACTAATTAATTAATTTGTGTTTATACAAATAACATCCTCGATCACACGCCACGTATTAGAACCGTCAGAACTCAACAGCCCTACACAAAAGGCAGTTAATTTAAACATTGGCTGTAGGAACCAGCTGTTCGCCAATTAACGGGTCAACTCATTAAATTACTCCGCACTGGCTCTGCCAGCCTGGTACTCGCGTCGTAATGTTGCCATGTTGATTTTAAGTATAAATAAACAGTATATAGGACTACACAGTTTATTTGCCGACTGCTAATAGGAACTAGGACTGCCTCGTTGGTGTAGTGGTCACAAGCTTGGGTACTGAGCATGAGGTACTGGGTTCGATTCCCAGGTTGGGCAAAGTGTCATTTGGTTTTTCCTTCAGGAATTTCTCAGTAGCAGCCACGGAGTCTGTATTTGGGCCCGGTTGGCAATAGGCTCGCCCCCTATCACATGGGACTTAAATGTAACTTGCGAAATGTGGGTGTAATAATAGGTACACTTCTGTCTAATCTTTTTGAGATGTTATGTTGCTAATAGGAATACGTGACCCTTATCTCTCGTATGACTCAAAAGAGGTGAGTCAGGGATTACGAAAAAGGGCTTTTAGTTAGTTGGAACTCTGTAGAATAGTATCTACAGCAATTTCATTTTACTACTTACGTGTTTTGTCCATATAGGTCAGAATTCCAGTGACATTAAATTACAAAAAAGTTCCCATTCTGTAACTTTAACAACTATGTAGCTATCAAAAAATGTCAGACAAACCGGAATTTTTCAAACTCGCGAAGCGTGAGTTCATTAAACTTTTTTCCTCGACTCCCCAATTTACTTTCTATCGAATCCAATCTAAATTCGTTCAATTTTTTAACATAATCACCGATCGGATAACGCTGATATTCGCGAGACAAGAATGGCAGGGAGGGGAAAAAACGGGAATTGTAATAAACGATTTATCGAAGAAATCAGACGGAGTCCCGGGAGACACAGGAATTAAGAACTTCGCTAATGAGATGTTGATTGCATCCAGTCCCGTTTGTCGCCTTCCTGTTTTGCATTAAATCTCCTTTTTAATATTTTCTCTCGTCCGTTAAAATGCGGAATGCATCTTGTGATGTTTTGTTGCTCCGCTTTGCATTTCTTATTCGTTTTTGTGTTCTTTGATGGAGAAATTAAACAGAAATAAGTCCGTGCTTTGAATTCTTACGATTTTTCATGCTGGTATGCACTGGAGAAACGTCTAGAATATCAGATCTTGTGTAAAGTGTGCTTTCCACTCAGAAGCTGTGGTTATTAATTTATTTCGTTTAGTCAGCTATCATGAAAGCGTATTTACTTAGTGAAATGAATCAACTGCGAGTCATACCTATTTACGTAATAAGGGTTCCGTACTGCGCCATTTACAGGGATTTTTATAGGAGTACCTAGACAAGAAAATATTATATTTGCTCTAACAATCACTTGGTCATGATTGTAGATCGACTATAGGCCTTTAGACCTACGTTCTGTTGCTAAAAAAGTGGGTCTTTTAACCATTGATCTTTCAAAATGTTTATTTATTTGGTACTCGTATACCAACACCATTAAATATTAAGAATTAACAGGAAACATTTAAAAAGTACTAGTATGTACCTATGCCTAATACAAGTATACGTAGCATTCACCATAGTGAAGTTCTCATGTGTTGATCACATGTAGGTATGCAAGGTTATATTCGAAAAACTGTAAAGAATGAAATCGAAAGTGTGTAAAACTATAAATATCACATTATCATACAGACTCTAGCAATACAACAGTCCACTAAAATTCCGCGCCAACATTCATAAAGAACAATATTCCTTTCACACTACAAACGGCGTATCAAGATCGGTTTTATACACGACGGCGTTGCCTGTTTCCCCCCAAGTTCCGTGTTTCGCATGACGAGGCGCGATAAACTCCGCAATGTACGTGAAAATGTTTCGATAATGTGAAAATTTGCATTGTGACATTATTACCATAATGTTGCAAGGTAAATTAATCGTTAAATGTAGACTGTAGCTTTTCGCGCGAATGCAGGTTATTATTTGTTTGCATAAATGTGGGTGCGATATGAAATATTTTTCTTGAATAAACTTTGGCCAGAATACCTACAATATGTCAAGTTTTGTGACTTGGCCAGGTAATGTTTTTATAAATACTACACACATCATCAACAATTAAACACACAAGACTTTTTCAAATGAAGTTCAAAAGTAAAAGATAACATAAATATGTCTAATGGTACATATTCTGAGGTATTCCATGAAGCACACCCAAACAAAGCACACCCAGACGAAGCACACCTAAAGTATTCCACTTAGCACACCCGTAGGTGGGCTTCAAATAAAAATTTAAAATAATTAATTTCCTATTCCACGAAGCACACCTACGAATATCACTCGCATAGTGAGGGGACTAAGAAATAAAAATGTCGATAGGAGAAAATATGTATTATTTAAAAGACTAACTTAAATATCTAACATCTTTCAGTTTCATTATAATAATGTGATACAATACTTGTAATTTTCATAGTGTTCATATATAAATCCCATAGATAAGACGTATACATGATGCGCTAATAGTCAACGCGTGCGCCCGCCACTGAATTCCCGAGCCAATCCGAATTTAGCCGAGCGCTTCCATCGGTCTTGTTATTGTTATTTTTTTTCTATTTTTTGTGCCATTTATTCAAACAAAATAATGGAGCCGATGGCAGGTCCAAGTAGTAAAAATTTTAACCCATCTATTAATTACGTACTTGGCCGGAAAGAGGCACAAGTGTTAGTGACAAACAATATAGTAAACACAAGATTTATAAAAACGGTAATGCCTTGTGGTGGTGTATTAAAAACGGTGTAATGGCTTACTTACATTGGGTGGTTACCCGTGGTCACGGTGGGTTGACCCATTACCGGGTCCATGGGTAATTTTAATTACCCGTGGTTCCATAGCATTAGGGATTGTTTCCTGGACTTCTGAACGTATCGATAGAAAATACAAATCCATAATAATAGCATATCATATCCCACCGGGACCACGGGTAACGAGTGATTGCATAATTTGACTAGACTACCAGGAGGCCAGAACCATAAAGGAGGTATTATATATTTTTAATAAATCAAAATCAAAATCAAAATCAAAATCAAAATCAAAGCATTTATTTCAAGTAGGCCAGTTACAGGCACTTTTGAATTGTCGAAACAAATATGAAAATTAAATGTAGCTACAGTCCCAGTCACAAGACATAAAAACTGTGAAAGTACTGTAGTTGCCCATTCCCTAGCGTAGATCTCTATGGAGAAGAATGGGCAAGAAACTCCATGGACACTCTTTTAAATCAGAATATTTTTACAAAATCTTGGTTACATCATTCATGTTGAGATGGTACATTATGTGAGAACAATGTAGCAAGATGTGCACGTTAAAGGTGTCCATAGTAAAAACAAAACAAAAACAATTCAAAAATAAAATTATTAAATTCAAATAAGCCGTGGCAGCCAAGAGCCGACCAGTCCCAACTGACAGCGCTCGTTCACGAACATGACGCATGTATCAGCACCATTCAACTCAACCATTTTGAAGGGAACTAAATGATCCGACACACGCGTCACCATCAGCGAGACATTTGAGTGAGCATGACATATCTCCTAACCGCCACGGCACATTCAAGTCAAGGAAAAAAACGTAGGTTTCCAGCGACTGATAGCATTCTAGTACATAGCACTCACACAATATGCGATAAGCGGCTATATAATAATAAAGATATTGAATTTATACAATACAAAGATAGTTGTACAATCTTCAGCAGCTCCAACAATACAATTAGTGCTATCCATTAATGCGCCCCTGTCCTTGTGGAGCAGGACCGGCATTGAGCCAAGCATTTTTATCAGCGATATAATCGTCCAATTTGTAATATGCTCGCTTACAAAGTGTGCGTTTAATACATGTTTTAAATTTTGTTTCATTCAGTTCAAGAATGCTTTGTGGAATTTTATTATAGCATCTCAAACAGTACCCCATGAAAGATGAGTCTACTTTAGCGAGTCTGAAGCCTGGCTGAACTAATTGGTCCCTATTTCTAGTACTGTAATTGTGTCTGTCACCTCTTTTACCAAAAAGATGTAGATTTTTTCTTACGTACATTATGTTTTCGTAGATGTATTGACAATGTACAGTCATGATGTTTATTTCCTTAAACAGTTCCCTCAGAGAATCGCGCCTACGAAGATTGTATATGGCTCTGATGGCTCTTTTTTGCAGAATAAATATAGACTCAATGTCAGCAGCCCGTCCCCATAACAGAATGCCATAAGACATTATACTATGAAAGTAACTAAAATAGACCAATCTAGCAGTATCTACATCAGTAAATTGACGGATTTTTCTAATAGCATATGCTGCCGAACTTAGCCGCCCCGCCAGAGATGTTAAATGAGAACCCCATTGTAGCCTTGAATCAAGCGTAATCCCCAGGAAAACCGTTTTATCTACGAATTCAAGTTTCTCTTTATTCAGTACTATATCACAATCGCTACTTTTAACATTCGGTAAAGCAAATCTTATGCATTTCGTTTTTTTTTCATTTAGTACTAAATTATTTGCTGTGAACCAATTATGGACTTGAAGTAGGGCATTATTCACGTCATCTAAATTTTGGGCCCGTCTATTGATCTTAAAAATTAGGGAAGTGTCATCGGCAAATAACACCATATTTTGAGGTTGGTTTTTCAGTAAATAGGGTAGATCATTTATATATACTAAAAAGAGGAAAGGACCCAATATTGAGCCTTGCGGAACCCCCATTTTTACTTTTAAACCCTGTGAATTAACACCATTTATTTGAACATATTGTTGTCTATCACTCAAATAAGATTTTAACAAACTAAGTGCAAGTTTACCTAGTCCGTAATGCTCAAGTTTCAAAAGCAATGTGTCGTGATTTACACAATCAAATGGTTTGGAGAGATCACAAAATATTCCTACAGCGTCTTGGGACTCTTCCCACGCCGCAAATATGTGCTTTATTAAGGTTACACCGGCGTCAGTTGTACAACGTCCCTTGGTGAAACCATACTGTTGATCGTGTAAGATTCTGTTGGTGTTAAAATGATTGAGCATTTGATTAAGCATTATCTTTTCGAACACCTTGCTAAAAACTGGCAACACGGATACAGGCCTATAATTATTTGTATCTTTACTATCACCGGATTTGAAAAGAGGTATGACTTTACTGTATTTCATTAAATCAGGGAAAACTCCTTGGTCTACGCACAAATTAAAAATTAAAGCTAAGTATGGAGCTATAGTCTCAAGTATGGATGTACAAACTTTGATAGACATTCCCCATAGATCTTCGGTCAGTTTGATTTTTATTTGCCGGAAAGCTTTAATAACTATCATCGGGTTTATGTGTTTAAATTTAAATTCAGCCTGGCATCCAGACACATTCGCCTTTAGTAAACCAATTGAGACTTCAGGAGAGGAACTTAGAGCCTCCGTAGTTTTTAACGGTATATCGGTAAAGAAATTTACAAATTCTTGAGCTACTTCCTGATTAGAGCTTTTAGGACCACATGCTGTATCTAATGTGTAGCTAGTATTACGTGTTTTCTTCCTGTTAGTCTCGCTATTTATGACTTTCCAAACTGTCTTTATTTTATTTTCTGCTGTTTTGATCTTGTTGCTAATGTGCAAGGCTTTGGCAACCTTGCATGTATCTCTAAAAATTTTTGAATACTTAGCAACATATCTGTTAAAAGTTTCAGTGTTCATATAAGGCTTAAGGCCATAAAGCTCAAATAGTGTTTCTCTACTTTTTCTGATACCTCTAGTTGCCCAATCACTAAATATAAATTTAGGGCAAATACTTTTTGTCTTCTTTTCAAAAGTTTTGTTGAATTCAGTGTGAACTATTGAAAAGAAATGATCATAAAATTGATTTATATTAATATCGTCATGGCTCATAACACTTAACTTGTTCTGTAGGGAAATATTATACCTATTTAATTTGTTAGAAGTTATGGGTCTAAATTTAATCTGAATTTTTTGCAATGGTGTATGACACCTAAAAGTTACAGTTTGTCCGCTATGGTCAGACGGCAGACAATTAACTATGGCTTTATCTAAGTAATCACAATCGCAGAAAACATTATCTATACAAGTAGCAGAAGATGGAGTGACTCTAGTAGGTTCTATAAAAGTGTTGGTCAAGTCAAATGACTTAAAAAGATTTAATAACCGACAGCTATTTGAAGTTTCTTCTAAAATATTGATGTTAAAATCACCACAAATAATTGTAGATTTATTACTGGCTGCAAGTTTTGCCAGGACATCTTCCATTATTGACTCAAATAAGGAAAAGTTTTGATAGTTTGGGGGTCTGTACACACACACAATAACATGCTTATCTAGCTCAACACAGGACAGTTCGACGCAATGTTCAGCCGAGAGACCTATTATGTCGTTACGTTGCTTATATCTTAAACATTTTTTTACAAAAATTAAGGAACCTCCACGAAGCATAGTTTTACGGTTATAGCAGCTACCCACCATATAGTTCTCATAATTAATAAGCATTTGGTAATCCTTAAGCCAATGTTCAGTAAAACAAATAATGTCAAACTTACTATTTTCTAAAAACAATTCTATTTCTAATAATTTTGAAGAAATGCCTTGGATATTTTGGTGGAATAATTTTAAAGTGTTCTGCTGAGGCCCTTTTTTACTAGCTAATTGAGTGCAAGAAGATACCTTGCTGTTGGTAGGTTTAACAATATTGTTAATGGCACCTTCTGTTGTCTGACTTTCTAGTTTAAATTAATATTAATATCTGGAGAGAGCCCCGAGACTCCCGTGCCATCGCCAGACAACAAGATCCTATCACTAATATACCCTAATTGAGAATTTTCCACGGTGACATATGGATCCTCCTCAGTGTAATGTTTGTAAACATCAATAGCACTAATGCTATATTTATTTAAGGTCACCACCTGTTCATTAGTATTATTACTAATAGTCGCAGTATTTACAATATAACTAAACTTAGACATACTACTTATGTCTGTGTGAATATTATAAGCTAATAGACGAGCTATTTTGTGTCTACAACTATTAGGTAGATACACTTTACCCCGAGTCGAACTAAGTTTATCAACAAAAGTGTTGATATCAAGAAATATAAGTTTGTCACTGTAGTGACCTGCTAAAAAATGTAAATGTCTATTTAAGAAGTGAATATAATTGTTTTTTCTGTTACATAAATTTTCAAAATATGGAAAACTGCACAATATTATTTTATTACAATTTAATTTCAACAACTCTGAGACATAATCAGTGATGTCTTCCTTTTTAATCTTTGAACTATTACCAACACATATAGTAATGGTGGTACTAGGATCACAAACAGTCTTAGTTACAGATGCCATAATCTGTTTGTAGGTTGACCCTGGCATACAATTGTTTTGGGTACAATAACTCAGGTTATTACTAATTAATTTACCTAGCCCCCTACCCATACTGTCAGAGAACATAACTGAATGATATAATAGGGATCTCATAATCAATCCATGTACATTTCGATTATCATGCAGTCTGTATGCAATGTAGAAAATACTTCTTCATGATTCTGGGATCCTGGTAGTTTGTCTTCTTCTTCTTCTTATGGTGTAACTGAACGGGAACAAACGTAAACAAGGATAGTAAAGTCTCACAAACTAGTTAGTCTTTTAAATAATAAAAATTTTCTCCTATCGACATTTTTATTTCTTAGTCCGCACAACGCGAGTGATATTCGTAGGTGTGCTTCGTGGAATAGGAAATTATTATTTTTTAATTTTTATTTGAAGCCCACCTACGGGTGTGCTAAGTGGAATACTTTAGGTGTGCTTCGTCTGGGTGTGCTTCGTTTGGGTGTGCTTCATGGAATACCCCCATATTCTTACACTTGTATTTATAGACAAGTTGAACATAAGTTTATCGTATGCATGCAACTATTTATAGGAAATAAACAAGAATTTGAACAAAGTAAGAACCGTCAAAGAAAGCAAAGCTAAGATTTCTTACTTTTGACAGTTCTAACTTCAAGCCAATTACTAAACTACAGAATAAAAATCGTATCTTAAGTAATTTACTTTTACTCAACAAATCACTTTGTCTTGTTATACAGATACGGATGTTAAGAATGACCAGCAGTTGACAACAGCGTAACCAAGTCCCGTACAAACAGTAAAAAAGTCTAATCATTCCAAAACACCAAAAAAAAACATTTAACGGCCCTCATAAAAAACAAAAATCGAAACAACCCAACCAGCCGTTAAATTGAATGAAAGAAATATCGCTTACGTCGAAATTCATAACACTCGTACACAGTTATGTTTCTCGTCACACTCCAAGAATACGGGCTAATCTAAAACCGTTAAGGGTTAAACCCGGACAGGCGGACAGGCGGACGGGCGGACGGAATGCCGGACACGTACGCCGACCATCTTCCTTGCGAGAACACGCTCTCCGGACGTATGAAACGACCCTTTTGAGCTAAGCAAACTGATGTTGTGTCTTCGGACGTGTGTTTTATGTGAGTTTTTATTGCCAACTCCGAATTAGAGACGGCAATTGGAAAACTTAGTGATTTGAATTTAAAAATTTAGAAGAATTTGGTAACTGTTTCCGTGACTTCGCAGTTTAGATAATAGGCCTTACTTTTTCGGCATTTAGGCAAGTGATTATCACATTGATCCAGGGCTCGATAGCGCCACTGCAGCTGATAATGAGGTACCGAGTTCTATTCCCAAGTCGGACAAAGTGTTATTGATGTCATGCTCACTCAAATGTCTCGCTGATGGTGGCGCATGTGTCGGATCATTTAGTTCCCTTCAAAATGGTTAAGTTGAATGGTGCTGATCCATGCGTCATGTCCGTGAACGGGCGCTGTCAGTTGTGACTGGTCATCTCTTAGTTGCCATGGCTTATTTGAATGAATTATTTTGAATTGTATTTTTTTGTTTGTGTGATTTTGCTGTGGACACTTTTAACGTGCACATCTTGCTACATTTTTCTCACATAATATACCATCTCAACGTGAATGATGTAACCAAGATTTTGTAACAATATTCTGATTTAAAAGAGTGTCCATGGAGTTTCTTGCCCGTTCTTCTCCATAGAGATCTACGCTAGGGAATGGGAAACTACAGTATTTTCACAGTTTTTATGTCTTGTGACTGGGACTGTAGCTGCATTTAATTTTCTTTCATCTTTGTTACGACAATTCAAAAGTGCCTGTAAATGGCTTACTTGAAATAAATGCTTTGATTTTGATTTTTAAATTTTGAGTTTTTCCACCAAGAGCTCTTCAGTAACAGCCCATAGTATCTGGTTGATAGCTGTAGGCTCGTTCCTTATTATACAATACCAATATAACTGGCAAATGTGGGTATACCATTATAAGACACCTTTGCCGAAATCTTGGGGGAAAAATAGTGTTACGTCATGTTAGCAGGCTTCAGCCTGCGTGATGTACAGAAAATCCTCTCATAACCAAAGCAAAATAACCAATGGAGTCTTTCATGTAACATGTAAACTATGTTTTTAATTTATTCCTACCGTCTTCCAGTGACAGTATTAGAACTTCTTGTCAAAATGTTCGTTCGGAAAAGCGCCACCTCTAAGGTCCTTCTTCACTAAGAAGCTCCAATGTGTCAGTAAAATAGCTGACATGTGTAGACGGTAGCCTTGAGTATATGTTTTTCACCTTGTGTCTTTAGTAGCAGGTGTTTGTAGACGGCGGTAATCGACTTGCATCAACTAAGTCTACGGTAAATCGTTTGCTGTTTTATATTACAAACCAGGAAAATAATGACTATTTTGTCTATAACTAGAACATGGGTCGAAAATAAAATTTAAAAAATCATTTACCATCATCAGGGTAGTAAATGTTAGACAAGTTGACCAACGTCAATTTGTCGTAAGACTGACTTATAATTTTAATGAACGGATTATTGAAGTTGGTAGTCAAATTTATTATTTAACAGTTAATTTCCCTGACTTTACCTAAGGCTTGCATCGTTGTTGCGGAACTGTTCGAAAGAGATACCGTGGCCCCGGAACACAAAGGGCGATGAAGGAACATGGATGGGTTTTAGTCAGTAAAAGTCTGACACTCCCCCCTGCTCCGCCCAGAGCGCGAGGAGTCATTTGATGATTTCCCATCCGAAAAAAAAAAGGCTGCGTCGTTGGTCGAGTGGTCACAAACGCGAGCTGAGCATGAGATCCTGCGTTCGATTCCCGGGTCAGGCAAAGTGTTATTAGGTTTTTCCATCAGGAATTTCTCAGTAGCAGCCACGAAGTCTGGATTTGTGCCCGGTTGACGGCAATAGGCTCGCCCCCGGACTTCAGATTTAACTGACAAAATGTGGGTGTACCTACTATTCGGTAAACCACTGTGTTGGGGCGTAACTCCCAACAGTGAAAATGTTATGTTATGTTGGAATGTTATGTTGATTGAGTAGACAACCGATTGGTATAAAGGTTTAATTGCTACTAAAAATAACATGTTATAAAGTAATAATGTACAATTAATGTTGGATTAAACAAACTGCAACGTATCACTAAAAGTAGGACAAGTTAGTGGAATGTACAGCGTAGCTCGTACATATTGCCCACTCACAAAGATAACTTAAATGCAAGTTGTAATGTTAACATCGAAAATGTAAAAGTAAAATGTAAATGTAAAGTTCAAACATAAAAGTTAAATACAAAAAATGTTATGTTACTATGATAATTTTATTCACAACGCGCAATAGGCGACGTTGCTTTATTGAGTGCGCGTGCACTCGATAAGTGCGCTGCGCTGCTGTCTTCTGTGACGTCAATTATGGAGTTGTCCACGATGCTCGCAGTTGACCTTCTTCGGGGCATCGGATTAGGAGCAGATGAAGCTTCTGGCTTCCGTCGACTTGCCCAATACTTGCGTAGGTGCGTAAGCGTATATTACGCCCACGAGTGTTGCTGCGGCCACTAATAGGTAGATGACAACGTATTGGTGGACATCGTGGTATGTTGCATGATCTGATAGGATGACTTCTGATGTTGCGGTTTTCAGTTGCTCTACTAGTTTGCCAAGCTCTTGAGGTAATGCTCTCTGCTCTGCTGTCGTCTCATTATCGTGAAGATGTTTTAAAACCGGTACAGGTATGTTTATGATGTTGTTGTTGATTGAAGGAAGTTGGTTAAATAGTTTGTACTGTTTTTCAACTGCATCTTCCGACCTCTTCAGTAGATTATATTCTGCTTCGATCACGGATGTCTGATTTCTTAGCAACAGTGCCAGATGTTTCTCGTTGGCCTTGACCAGGTCAATGTCTGCTTGATATTGTTTTGCGAATTCGTCATCTAATACTCCGAACAGGGAGCGCGCGATGGAACCGACACCGTTGATAAACCCGCGTTTGCTTCTTGTATTCACTCGGCCTTGCGGATTCAGCAACATATGGTTATAGTGTCCTATTTCGGCGCAATGTGCAATGTTTGTTGTGTTAATGGCCGCGATAGGATTTAGCAAATACAGCAGTGCCATGACCAGTCCAATGAAGTTTATTTTTCTGTTTGTTGTTTTGCCTCGTCGTGAACTTTGCGACTCGCTGTTCGTCTGTAGGTATGACTCATTATCGTTTGTTTTTGAAGTAGTTTGCTGTTCGGCAGTTTCGTCACCGTTGATAGGTAAGACGGATAGTTTTGTAACAGGTCTTTTCATATGCCCATTTTTTGTTTTTAGGCTAACGACCCGGACATATCCATCGTTCCCAGGGTGAAGCTCTGTTATTCTCCCCATGAGCCATTTTCCGGCTGGTATATGGTCATCATGAATAACCACCAGATCGCCTATCTTCAGATTTTTCTGTGGTTCCTGCCACTTTGATCTAGCTAATAGCTGGCACAGGTATTCGTTTCTCCATCTCTTCCAGATTTCTACGAAGATCTTTCTTGTTAGTTCCCATATTGTTCTTGCATCTTCCCTTGTTTCGATGACTGTTAGGCCCGGCCTACCCGATAAAAAGTGTGCTGGCGTCAGACAGTCTAGATCGTCGATGTTTTCACTTAGTGGACACAGAGGTCTGGAATTCAAACATGCCTCCAGTTTTGTTAGGATTGTGCTATACTCCTCAAATGTTAATTTTTGTTCTCCCACTACTCTTTTCAAGTGGTGTTTTAGGCTTCTGACTGCTCTCTCCCACAATCCTCCCGCTGATGGCCAAGCGGGGGCATTAAAATGCCACTCAATCCTCATCTCCGCGATTTCGCGTTGTAGTTGGTCGCTTTTGTATGTTTGTTCAATTTCCTCGTATTGCTCTACGAGTTGGCGGTTTGCGCCGACAAAGTTTGTTCCATTGTCACTGTATAAGTGACGAGGGGTGCCTCTTCTTGCTGCCATCCTGTTTAGGGCTGCCAAAAATGCTGAACTGGTGAGATCTGATACCAGCTCAATATGCACAGCTTTGGTCACCATGCATATGAAGACTGCTATGTAGCCCTTCGTTGTTTTCGCTCCTCTGCCTTTGTTCATTTTAACGTCCACAAATCCGGTGTAATCCACCCCTGTATGGTAAAAGGGCGGCGCTTGATTTGCTCTTGCGCTCGGTAGATTGCCCATCAGCTGGTGTTCTGCTTTTGGGTTGTTTTTGCGGCACGTCACACATTTTCTGATTTGCAACTTCGTTGTTCGGTTTCCGCCGACGATCCAATATTTCTCACGTAAGTGTGATAGGGTCAGTCTCGGGCCGCCGTGAACCGTCATTCGATGAGCTTGGTCGATGAGAAGATGTGTTAATCGACTGTCGTGTGGAATGATCATCGGATGTTTCATGTTTTCGGTTAGTAAGGCGTTTTTTAATCTTCCTCCAACTCGTAGGATGTCTTGATGGTCAATGAACGGAGTGAGCGCTTTTATTTTACTGTTTGACTGCACCGTGTTATGTTTTTGTAAATAACAAATATCTGTGTCAAATGATTTTTGTTGTGTTTGTTTTACGAGCGCCTTCGTTGCGTTATCCAATTCGTGCAACGTCAGATATCTTGGCAGCTGTCGCCGTTTCGGGTTCAATGTTCTAAGTATCCATGCGACAATGCGAATAATATGTTCGATAGAGCTGTGATTTTCCAATATTTTTTCCACAATGCTCGAATTTTCTATGTTGTGTTGGGATACATTGACCTTTTTCCCGACTGTTTTTTCTTCTTGGTCTGTGTTATAATTGTGTTTTTCTATGTTATTTGTTTTAAGCAATGGTAGCCATGTAGACCCTTGCCACCACAGTTGATTTTCTTTCAGCTGACTAGCGTATTGGCCTCTGCTTGCGGCGTCAGCGGGATTTTCCTTTGTTTTGACGTAGTTCCGCGACGATCGTGGTATGACGTCGGTAATACTTCGTACTCTGTTTTCCACGAATGCTTTCCAGCGGGATGGGTCTCCTTGTAACCAACCCAGAACCACCATGGAATCAGTCCAGCCGTAGACGTGTACTTCATATTGATTCAATGACTGTTTGACCTTGCGCATTAGTTGTGATAGCAGGTGCGCTCCATTCAATTCCAGTCTAGGCAATGTTGTTGTTTTTCGGTGTGGTACAATCTTTGACGCAATCGCGGCTACAAGTATTGTTGATGAGTGGACCCGTGCGTAGATGACACAGGCATAAGCATCCAGGGAGGCGTCGCTGAACCCATGTAGCTCCATTGTCTGGTTTTCGCCACACTGCAGCCATCTAGGTATTTCGCAAGAGTTTATTGCCCTTACGTCCGCTTGTATCTTGCACCATTCCGCATGTATGTTGTCGGACACTTCGTCGTCCCATTGTAAGTTTCCATCCCACAGTTTTTGAAATAATAATTTCAATTTTGTTGACACGGGAGCCAGCCAGCCGAGTGGGTCAAATAGTTTAGATATTTCAGCTAGTAGGCTGCGTTTGGTCTGTTTCTTGTTTACGTTCAAAATTGTGCATTGAAAGGTGAATTTATCCTCTCTTGAGTTCCAGCACAAGCCTAACGTTTTTTGTGTGTTTTCCGTTCTGAAGTTGAAGACGACCTTGTCGTTGTTGTGTTGTTCGGAGATGTCTTCCAAAAGTTCTTGATTGTTTGCGGACCATTTTCGAAGGTCCACCCTAAACCCTCCATTTTTTAATAATTGTTTCAGATCAGCGATCAATTTCTTTCCTGTTTCTATTGTATGTGTCCCATGAACGAGGTCATCCATGTAGAATGATTCTTCAAGCACTTTTGATGCCTCTGGGAACTGTTCACGTTCGTCAGTCGCCAATCTCTTGAGTGTCATCATGGCAAGGAACGGCGCTGCCTTGGTACCGTATGTTACGGTTGTTAGTTGATATGAGCGGATAGGTTGTTTCAGTGATTCCCGCCATACAATTTGTTGCAGTTTTTGGTCTGCAGGGGCTACCCAAATAGCACGAAACATCTTTTCAATGTCCGCTGTAAACGCATATTTGTATTGCCTCCATTTTATCAGTAATGTTTGTAGGTCCTGTTGAAGATTGGGGCCTTTGTACATGAGGTCGTTCAAACTGCATCCTGTAGATGTTTTTGCTGACGCATTGAACACCACTCTGTACTTTGTTGTTGTTGATTCAGCGCGTTGTACGCCGTGGTGAGGTAAGTAACACTCGAATGTTTTGTTACTGACTGTTGATTGCTTCATATGACCTAGATCAATATATTCAGCCATGAAGTCTTTATAGGCCTTTGCCAAGTGTGTTTGTTTTTCCAACTTTCTTTCTAATGTCTTGAATTGGGCGATAGCCATTGGCTTGGACGACCCCAGTCTGCTCTCTAGTTCATTTTTCATCGGCAGTCTGACTTCATATTTCCCGCTCTCCAATCGTTGCGTAGTGTCGGAGTAGTATTCGATGCATGTTTCATTTTCTACCGAAAGGTTGTATTGATCCGTGATGTCTTCGGTTTCCCAGAATTGTTTGATATCTTCCAGATTGTTGATTACCACATTGCATTGAAATGTTTTGACATTGCCGCATAAAAGCCAACCTAGGTAGGTTTGTTGTGCGATAGGTTGCGTGATGTCATCGCCTTTTATTATTCCTCCTAGCATGATTTGCGAATAAATGTCTGCTCCAAATAGTAAATCCACCTGACGGCTGTTATGGAAGTCTGGATCTGCTAAATGGATGTTCTGTATGTGGGACCAAGATGGTTTTGCAAAGGTCTTATGTGGCAGGTTCTTAATCAAGTTGTTCATAATGAAGACAGACGTTTGGAATTTGAAGTCGTTGTAGACAGAACTGCAACTAATTGTTGTCATTCCTTTGCAGTGGTTTTCTTTTTGTCCAACCCCAAAGATGACTCCTTTACATCTCTCGCGCTTGACACCGAGAAGTTGAGCGGCATGTTCGGTGATCAAAGATATCTGAGACCCTTGATCGATGAGGGCTCGCAACTTGATTTGGGTCCCATCAGCTGTTTCTATGTTTACTACAGCGGTTGCTAGTAGTATCTCCGAAGTATCATCATCCTTTGATACATGAGATGAATTTGTTTGTTTTTCCGTTTTGTTCTTAGTACATGCATCGTGCATCAATGTGTTATGTTGTTCCGCGCACTTGCGACATAGGTAAGTTGACGTACATGTTTTTCCGTTATGGCTGAACAGGCAATTTACGCAAATGTTCATTTTATTTACCGTGCTAAGTTTTAAGTGATTCGGCATTTCTAAAAACTTTGCACAATTGTACATTCCATGTTCTTCATCGCAAAGAGGGCATCTAAATGTTGACGCATGGAACGATTTCGTAATTTTCTTGTTGCTAGTGGCTTGATTACTGCTGTATTGTTTTCTAGAGTACGACGAATTTTGATGTTGACTCGATGACGTATTTGGTTTTTGATAGTTTTCTTGTTTACGGCGCGATGCTTCCAACGATGTAAACTTCGCTTCTAGGAAATCTAACAGATCTTTCAGTATTGGCAGCTTTCGGCAATTCTTCAGCGAGTTATTGTACTCCGAATGTGTGTCTGCGTCTAATTTCTGCGATAATATATGTACAAGAATCGGATCCCAAGTGTCGACATTCACTCCTAAATTCTTTATCGCATGTAAGCATTCTATGCTGACGTCATGGATTTTCTTTATTTGCGCCACTGACTGTTGTTGCATGTTTGGCAGATTAAAAAGCATGTTGATGTGCGATGTGAAGATAAGTTTTTCATTATTATATCGGTGATTGAGGATATCCCAACACACGAGGTAGTTGTCAGAACTTATCTGTAGGTGTTGAATCAAGCGTTCTGCTTCTCCTTGCACCTTACTCTTCAGAAACTGCATCTTCTGTACCGATGAAAGGGAATTGTTGTTGTGTATTGCTTCTGTGAAAAGGTCTTTAAACGGCATCCACTGGTTGTAGTTACCGTTGAAGACTGGTATCTCCAACTTCGGTGTTGTTTTCTCACGATGAGCGCCGGACCACATTTTCGTATTCAAAGCCTTTTTCAGTTCATGGAACTGGTTTTCATACCTGGTGTAGCGATCTTCGTACACTATTATCTTCTCTCCGTCTGTTTCGCACTCTATCTCCCAGTGAAGGTTGTCAATTGCTGACCAACGCGTTTGGAGTGTTTGTAGAGAGTCTTGAAATTCCCATCTTTCAGATAGAAACTCCACGTGTATGTTCGCGACTGCTCTCATGAAGGCTTTGAAGTTTGCTGTCTGTTTGCGCATCATGTCGTCCAGCTTGCTATTGGATCCCGTATCCCTTTTCGCAGGTTTTTGTTGTTCTTGCCGAGTAGGAGGTGGTGATGGTTCTCGGTTTTTATTATCTTGATTGGCATCCCTGGCTTGTTCTGCCACCTCATTCTTGAAGGCTTCTTGTTCCTGTCTTGCCTGATCTGAGGTACCTTCCCCTGTTTGTTGGTTGGTACCTCCCAATGTTTTTGTTTGGACCGACTGCTCCCTTGGAGAACGAGCGAGGGTCGTGAGTTGTTTGTGTTGTTGAAGAATCAGCTCCTTTACTTCATTGTAGCACTGCAGCGTTTGTTTATAGGAGTCATTTGTAAAGTAGGGATGACTTACACTTTGTTCCGTAGACAGGCGGTCATGATTGAATTGATAATCTGGCCACAAGTTTTCCAACATTACCATACGGCGTTTGAAATAGTCGGGATTTTTTCTGTCCCAACCATCTTTCTTGGTATTTATTCCGATCTTCTTTATGTTGTCGTAGAGTTCGTTCTGATTCTGGTATAAATCTGCTGACGACATGTTGTTTATGTTGTTTTTCTTGTTGACTTCAAGATGTTCTTCTGTTCAGAGTGTCGACTGTTGCTCCACACTCCTGGTTCTTAGTATTGTGCAACCTTTCTCTTCTACGATATGCACCTTCTCAATTGGTTACTGGGGCGACTCGCTTGTGAGAGACCAGTCCAACCGATTCGCGACCGTAGAAGATATAAATCACACAACACCAAATTAATAGCTCGAAGGACCAAATGTTGGGGCGTAACTCCCAACAGTGAAAATGTTATGTTATGTTGGAATGTTATGTTGATTGAGTAGACAACCGATTGGTATAAAGGTTTAATTGCTACTAAAAATAACATGTTATAAAGTAATAATGTACAATTAATGTTGGATTAAACAAACTGCAACGTATCACTAAAAGTAGGACAAGTTAGTGGAATGTACAGCGTAGCTCGTACACACTGCCTATCCTTTCCGGAATTACAGGCATGATGTTATGTTATGTTAATTTCACTGACGTAACGTAGTCCTTAAGTAACTAAGGACTAAAATGGAGTAAATTGTGAAAAGTAGATAACCTAATACTAAGTCAACACAAAAGTAATATCCCTAAAATCCGCTCCACAAAATGAGCACTACTAAAAGTAAGCCTACGCAAACAAAATAAAAATAAAAAATAGCTCCGGAAAAAATTCCATAGTAAACTCTTAACTTTTCCGCGCCCATAATACCCCATTTCGTGAGTTTAATATTCAATAACCGCGTTTATACACAACTATTGGAGACGGGAATGTAAAGGTATTCCCATTCGGATCACGTACGCCGCTGTCTTAACATCTGGATTGTTTTGCAACATGCTGTACCGTCTTGAACTTTGTTTTCAAACTGTCATCTGTCTGGTCGCACTTTTTGAAACTTATTCGGTGGTATTTACGTGGCCAAGACTTGGACAACTTTGAACTACGGTACTTTAAAATGTTGGAGCTGATACCGGGGTATTTTAAGCTACATTTGCGATGTTAAGTTGTGTGCGGTTTTCGTGTTTAGCAGTTGGGAAATTGTAACTACAATAATATTACCTGCTGACTTTTTACTAATAAGTGACTTTTCAGTATCGTAAATTTAAGTACGAATTATTTCCATAGAAAAGTTTGGGATAAGCCTTCCTACATTAAATGTCTTGGATAGTTTAATGCATGTAGAATGATAAAATGGTCTCTAAGTCAGACAGTGCTGCTGTCAATCGATAAAGTCCACATCAATATTTTACTACTTCACAAGATAAGATAGATATAAGTTATAAATGAAAGTTCTGCTTCAATACCTCGCGTCTACCGAGAGATGCTGCCCCATGCACTTTATGTTGTAGCCACAAAGCATTCCACCGATATCGCAGATATTCGGCATCCCGAAGACGATCATAAAATTTTAATATCGCCTTGCTCTTTTAATCCATAGAAAGTTTTAGTAAACCAGGCATTACGTACAGGAAACGGGGCAAAAACTAGTTGGCACTTTTTGCACCCTGATCTCTCGTTGAAAAGGCTGAAAATTGCCGTGAGGGAGGTACGTAACAAAGTGAGGATGAAAGTTAGGCCGGTTACAGGCCGCATCCAGTCACTGAAGCTATTCGAGCGTTGGCTCAGTAGAGTTTTTAATTTCGTTCCGCAGCCACTCGCGGGAAACCTCGTTACAAGTTTAAATTGGCATTTCTCGGAGTAATGGTTAGACGCCAGAGGATAACTTCCTCGCGGTGTCTCCTTCACTTGGCCGGGTAATTCTTATTTAAAATGTATGAAAGGTTTCTTACAAGGCATTTGTGAGTCAAGTGTTTAGTGTGTGGTGATATCGTGTGCCGCTTCCCGGTGTACGCCGTGAGGTAAGCGCTCGGTAATTGAGTTTGTGTTTTGTGCTAAACACAAACTGAAGTAGTTGCTTGGGAAAATAGAGTTTAATATTACTTATTTAGTTGTTACGTATGTGGAGGTCCATTACACGAGGCAACAGCTTTAGTATTTCCATAACAACTTTCAACAAGATTGACATGTAAACTTTTCGGTAGCCTTTGTTAGTCCAATATATTTTTGACCTTGGTTTTTCCGTTATCACTGATAGAAAGTCACTTTTTGTATGCCCTCTGGTGGTCAATTAACCCTTTATTGGGCGCACCTTAAAAGTTAATTAAATGGTCACAATGACATGGATTGACCCGATACTTGATCATAAAGGACATTTGTGTTTTTATGAACCTAACGGAAAATCCAGCGCACAAAATTCAAAATTTAAAAAGTTCTAAACTGCACTGCAAGTACGTAGCAATCGATAACGATCGAATCGATACGATTCGATAAATCCGACTTTTCGATTGGTTAAAAACTTATGTTATCGAGAATAAGTGTCAGATTTATCGAATCGAGTGCTACGTACTTGCACTGCTGATGGGGTATATTTAACACCACCCGATCAGTTAGAGTTTAACCATAAAGTTCGGTACGGGCCCCATTCGGGGCCTGACAGACAAACCTCCGCTGGCTCGGTATCGGCCCCGAATGGGGCTAGCACTTATGTCATACGTCATCCTTATTGTTTATGTAAATATTTAATTTTCTGATTTTCAAATACTATGAGTGTGCGTTAATTAAGAGAAATGGATAAAAACATCATATGTCAAAGCCATTAAAAGTTTCGTATTTAGAGCGCAAAGTTCTTAATTTATTCAAATAAAAACTAAGTGCGCAAATACGCTCATCGCCATTTTGACGGCAGTGCTGGGCGAGGCTAAAAATAATAAAAATTGGGGTTTTTGGACATCCAAGCTCCACTTTGTTTAAAATGAATTACTCGTCATTTAATTATGTGACGAATTCATCCATAGTTTAATTTAAATAAGCAGTGGTAATGATGAATTTTAATATCTAATGTCGAAGTTTCGCGCCAATCGTGTTTGTTTACGTTTTATTTTTCACATTATATCACACAGACACATACAGATTCGATAACAGATAATACATAATATGATTCCAAATATTATAAACAACATGAAAATGCCCAGATCTTAGCGTAATTTACTAATACAGAACCAATAACACGTAATATTCATTACCACTACTCACTTTGTATTCAAAAAGGCAACCATTTTCTTTTTTTTTAAATGATTGTGATGTGTGAAAGCGATTATTCTAATCGATTCTGTTTTTGCAAGTTTCCATTAACTCGAGTTAATAAATTTAAGAATTTAATAAATCGATAAACGGAAATTAAAATAATGATTATAATATTTTTTAAAGTTTTAATAATGTTATTATTACAGTTTTTTGTACTTTGTAGGTAATAAAACCGACCTAACAATAAACAGCACAGGTTGGTATATAGCAAAACTCGCGCCAATTTTTTTTCCATATCAAAATTTAAATTAGGAATGCACTCGTTGTTCTCATTTAGAATTGAAGGTATTAAATTAATTAAATAATTTGTTGTGTTTTTATTTTTGAGAGGATTTATAAGACGTGATAACGTCTTATAGGGGATGAAAGTTTGTATGAAAGTCCGTCAGTTTTAAAGTTAGTGTCTTATAATTTTGTGTTTAGGCTGACGATTGAAAATTAATTTATACGTGTCTCGGCGTTTTTGATAATTTCACCCCAAAGGGTTAAAAAACACTACACGAAATTATTAAAAAAACCGGCCAAGTGTGTGTCGGGCCATGCGCAGTGTAGGGTTCCGTAGTAGCTCGTTATCACTAATAATTTATTATGGTATTTTAGTTTTAGATTTTTTTTTTCAATGCAAGTCTTTACCCGCTAAAAACAAGGGGATCCCTTCTTTTTGCATAATGTTCTTTTTCCTAATATACTTTGGCATAATTTGTTTTGCCTTAATAATACTGTGCCATTTTTTTGGCATACAGTTTAAGTTGGCATAATTATCTAAAAGGCTAATTTGTTTTGGCATAAATTTAATTCGCATAATGTAACTAGGCATAATGACTATTAGCACAATAGTATTTAGGCATACAATTAATAGAAATAACGGAATCAAATTTGAGTTATTTTTACGTATTTCTTTTGAATTCAAAATAATTAAGTTGTGAGACAAAAGTTAGTGACAGAAACGAATCGCTGCAAATACGACTCCACGTAGTCTTGTCTGCCCTACACCTAGAGTGTAATCTAAGCCCGCGTAGGCGCGGAGGGGCGAGGCGGCCAGCGAGCTGCGGAGCAGGTGGTTTTTTTTTTGGGTGGTGATCGTAAAACACATCTGCAACGATAAGCTCGCGTGGAACCGCCAGAGCCCCGCAGCGCCGGAGCCGTGACAAAAACCATGCCTGGTGCATGCTTGCTCCATACATGCTTGCATGCTGCATGCTTGCTTCATGCATGGTGTATGCTTGTTTATGCTTGCTTACAGGGAGAAAAACCCAAATATGTTCACAATCAACTATGTTTTGGCATTCGATATGGCATAGTTCACCCGTTCAAAACAATATGTTATGTATTACCTGCTTCAGGATATATTATGGTTTTTTTCCAATTGTCAAAATAAATTGGTATATCCAATTATGGTATGTCTAACATTTTAAGAGTTAATTATTATGCTTCTTTGTTATGCCTTTAAAAAAATATGTTTTAATATCATTATGCGTAAATAAATTTATGCTTAAGAATATTATGCTTAATCATTATTACTTATGATTAGAGAAAAAAAATTCTTAATACATGATAATTATATTTTTCCGAATCTTAAATGCATAAAAATTGTATGGATTTTATATTTGTAACATAATAAAATAAACGAAAAAAAAACGAAGAGTCGGGGCTCGCCAAATATTTTTTCATACTGTGGGGGTCGTGTCATGAAAAAGGTTGAAAAACCAGTGCTTTAAAGGATTTATTCTAAGGATTTTGTATTTGGTACAAAATCATCCAACACCCAAGTTCAACAACTATTACTGCTAAACTAATAACGTATCTTAACCGCTATAATTTTTCTTAAAAGTTTATAAAATGTACTATCATCATGAGTTATTCCAAATTTTTCAAGGCAGCATTTTAGCTTTCGGGGATGTCTTACTGGAACAAATATTTGCACTTTAAAGTTTAATATTTCGTAAATGGAGCATTAAATCGAAAAATAGTATTAGCAAACCCACCCTCAGTCATTTTAAAAGCCCTATTCAACGATAGCCCACACTATGGGATAGACGACGAAAAAGATATTCATCCCCACTTCACATGTAGGAAGCTACCATAAAAATAGTTATTTATGTAACTAGTGCGGTAAGTTGGTTTTTACAAACGAGTAGACGATTGTAACCTTTGCTTACCATAGTCACGAGTTTTTAAATACCAATTTCTGCACGTGTGTCATACAATGTTTTTCAACACATTTTCGAGAAAACATTACAATAGGTATGTAATGAAACAAACAGCGACCCTAAAAACCACGAAAACGACACCCATCAAGAAAAAACCGAAAATATTCATCGGCGCCATCTTGAATTTTTATTTTGACCTCGTTTTCATTATCCGCAACCCCAAAAACCACGAAAACGACACCCATGAAGAAAAAACCGAAAATATTCATCGGCGCCATCTTGAATTTTTATTTTGACCCCATTTTCATTATCCGTGACCCCAAAAACCACGAAAACGACACCCATAAAGAAAAATCTAAAAATTTTCCTCAGCGCCATCTTGGATTTTCATTTTGACCTGCTTTTCATTATCAGTGACCCCAAGAACCAAAAACAGAAAATGTTCGTCGGTACCATCTTGGATTTTCATTTTTGTTTTTTTTTTCATTTTCCCGCACGTGTGCGAGAATGAAAATTGGCACAGATAACTATACCTATACTTAGTCCAAATTGGTTCAATGCCTATAGTCTGAAGTGAATATTTTTTTTTTATTTCGGCAAAGCACTACGCGTCTTTACGGCATAAATAATTTTTGATTATTAAAATTGTGTTTATAAATAGAATATCATAGATAAACATGATTATTAAAGACTAATAGTTATTTTTATACACAAATTAACATTTATTTGTGTTCTGAATTCAAAAATATAAAATAAATCTATTTTTTATATTAGGCTGTTTAACGGCTTCATACCTTTGCCTCTCCTTCAACCTGGCGAAAGCAGATCGCAAAAAAAAATTAAAATGAAAATCATAGTTTCTTATTTCGTGACAATAATATTTTTCGTTAAATTTTATTTTATTTCTTCAATAGTGTATTGAAAAACGTCGTTTGATACACGTGGACATTTGTTATTGCAGTTCTCGGCACAAAAACATATATATAAATAGTTATAATTCCGCCTCGAATGCAATAACAAGCTTTCTCCACTTGTATCAAAATGTACTATTTCCAAAATTTTATTTTACCGTTTTGTCGGCGTAAATTGATATACAGACTTCTACAAAATTACTGCTTTCAGTTAAGTCTCTGAGCAAAACCTCGGACGGACGGACAGACGGACATGACGAAACTATTAGAGTTCCTTGTCAGAACTACGGAATCCTAAAAAATGTACAAAAGTATTAATTTCAAAATTAAAATATAATTATTTGAAATTATACCAAGGAGTTTTTATTCTGTCACAAATCTTTTTTTCCAGACTTGATTTCATTGCGAATATCGATTAGACTGAATGCAACCTTTTAATCGTAATGGTGAAACTTGGGTTTACGGTCAGCACTACGAGGTATGTTAGGGTGGTTGTAACACTGTTTTTTTTTAGTAATATTTAGCAAGACTTTGATCGTGCTTTTTTATGAAATGATGTATTATGAATAATGTCAAAATTAAGAACGCAGACAGAATATTACTGTTTTTATTTTGCTCTTTCGAGTCTTTTTTAGTAAATGAGAGGCTTGTGTAAGTACATTATTTCCAACGCAGCTAAGTTACCTAGTTTTTGGAATAGTTCAGTAATATGTATTTTACACATATTTTGTAATAGACTGACGCCGTTTTACCGACCTCAACACGTTACTGGAGAAATTAACCACAAACTTATAGTATGAAACAGCTGCCGTGACATATTTTTCTTAAAAAATCGAATGCTGAAAGTTCACGAAAAATTATTGAATTACTTGACAATTCGCATCACCCCCGCCGATTCAGCTGATGTGTCATAAGTCAAAATCTTGTCGTGCATAGTGGTTAACCATAAAGTTCGGTACGGGCCCCATTCGGGGCCTGACAGACAAACCTCCGCTGGCTCGCTATCGGCCCCGAATGGGGCTAGCACTTATGTCATACGTCATCCTTATTGTTTATGTAAATATTTAATTTTCTGATTTTCAAATACTATGAGTGTGCGTTAATTAAGAGAAATGGATAAAAACATCATATGTCAAAGCCATTAAAAGTTTCGTATTTAGAGCGCAAAGTTCTTAATTTATTCAAATAAAAACTAAGTGCGCAAATACGCTCATCGCCATTTTGACGGCAGTGCTGGGCGAGGCTAAAAATAATAAAAATTGGGGTTTTTGGACATCCAAGCTCCACTTTGTTTAAAATGAATTACTCGTCATTTAATTATGTGACGAATTCATCCATAGTTTAATTTAAATAAGCAGTGGTAATGATGAATTTTAATATCTAATGTCGAAGTTTCGCGCCAATCGTGTTTGTTTACGTTTTATTTTTCACATTATATCACACAGACACATACAGATTCGATAACAGATAATACATAATATGATTCCAAATATTATAAACAACATGAAAATGCCCAGATCTTAGCGTAATTTACTAATACAGAACCAATAACACGTAATATTCATTACCACTACTCACTTTGTATTCAAAAAGGCAACCATTTTCTTTTTTTTTAAATGATTGTGATGTGTGAAAGCGATTATTCTAATCGATTCTGTTTTTGCAAGTTTCCATTAACTCGAGTTAATAAATTTAAGAATTTAATAAATCGATAAACGGAAATTAAAATAATGATTATAATATTTTTTAAAGTTTTAATAATGTTATTATTACAGTTTTTTGTACTTTGTAGGTAATAAAACCGACCTAACAATAAACAGCACAGGTTGGTATATAGCAAAACTCGCGCCAATTTTTTTTCCATATCAAAATTTAAATTAGGAATGCACTCGTTGTTCTCATTTAGAATTGAAGGTATTAAATTAATTAAATAATTTGTTGTGTTTTTATTTTTGAGAGGATTTATAAGACGTGATAACGTCTTATAGGGGATGAAAGTTTGTATGAAAGTCCGTCAGTTTTAAAGTTAGTGTCTTATAATTTTGTGTTTAGGCTGACGATTGAAAATTAATTTATACGTGTCTCGGCGTTTTTGATAATTTCACCCCAAAGGGTTAAAAAACACTACACGAAATTATTAAAAAAACCGGCCAAGTGTGTGTCGGGCCATGCGCAGTGTAGGGTTCCGTAGTAGCTCGTTATCACTAATAATTTATTATGGTATTTTAGTTTTAGATTTTTTTTTTCAATGCAAGTCTTTACCCGCTAAAAACAAGGGGATCCCTTCTTTTTGCATAATGTTCTTTTTCCTAATATACTTTGGCATAATTTGTTTTGCCTTAATAATACTGTGCCATTTTTTTGGCATACAGTTTAAGTTGGCATAATTATCTAAAAGGCTAATTTGTTTTGGCATAAATTTAATTCGCATAATGTAACTAGGCATAATGACTATTAGCACAATAGTATTTAGGCATACAATTAATAGAAATAACGGAATCAAATTTGAGTTATTTTTACGTATTTCTTTTGAATTCAAAATAATTAAGTTGTGAGACAAAAGTTAGTGACAGAAACGAATCGCTGCAAATACGACTCCACGTAGTCTTGTCTGCCCTACACCTAGAGTGTAATCTAAGCCCGCGTAGGCGCGGAGGGGCGAGGCGGCCAGCGAGCTGCGGAGCAGGTGGTTTTTTTTTTGGGTGGTGATCGTAAAACACATCTGCAACGATAAGCTCGCGTGGAACCGCCAGAGCCCCGCAGCGCCGGAGCCGTGACAAAAACCATGCCTGGTGCATGCTTGCTCCATACATGCTTGCATGCTGCATGCTTGCTTCATGCATGGTGTATGCTTGTTTATGCTTGCTTACAGGGAGAAAAACCCAAATATGTTCACAATCAACTATGTTTTGGCATTCGATATGGCATAGTTCACCCGTTCAAAACAATATGTTATGTATTACCTGCTTCAGGATATATTATGGTTTTTTTCCAATTGTCAAAATAAATTGGTATATCCAATTATGGTATGTCTAACATTTTTCGTAAATGGAGCATTAAATCGAAAAATAGTATTAGCAAACCCACCCTCAGTCATTTTAAAAGCCCTATTCAACGATAGCCCACACTATGGGATAGACGACGAAAAAGATATTCATCCCCACTTCACATGTAGGAAGCTACCATAAAAATAGTTATTTATGTAACTAGTGCGGTAAGTTGGTTTTTACAAACGAGTAGACGATTGTAACCTTTGCTTACCATAGTCACGAGTTTTTAAATACCAATTTCTGCACGTGTGTCATACAATGTTTTTCAACACATTTTCGAGAAAACATTACAATAGGTATGTAATGAAACAAACAGCGACCCTAAAAACCACGAAAACGACACCCATCAAGAAAAAACCGAAAATATTCATCGGCGCCATCTTGAATTTTTATTTTGACCTCGTTTTCATTATCCGCAACCCCAAAAACCACGAAAACGACACCCATGAAGAAAAAACCGAAAATATTCATCGGCGCCATCTTGAATTTTTATTTTGACCCCATTTTCATTATCCGTGACCCCAAAAACCACGAAAACGACACCCATAAAGAAAAATCTAAAAATTTTCCTCAGCGCCATCTTGGATTTTCATTTTGACCTGCTTTTCATTATCAGTGACCCCAAGAACCAAAAACAGAAAATGTTCGTCGGTACCATCTTGGATTTTCATTTTTGTTTTTTTTTTCATTTTCCCGCACGTGTGCGAGAATGAAAATTGGCACAGATAACTATACCTATACTTAGTCCAAATTGGTTCAATGCCTATAGTCTGAAGTGAATATTTTTTTTTTATTTCGGCAAAGCACTACGCGTCTTTACGGCATAAATAATTTTTGATTATTAAAATTGTGTTTATAAATAGAATATCATAGATAAACATGATTATTAAAGACTAATAGTTATTTTTATACACAAATTAACATTTATTTGTGTTCTGAATTCAAAAATATAAAATAAATCTATTTTTTATATTAGGCTGTTTAACGGCTTCATACCTTTGCCTCTCCTTCAACCTGGCGAAAGCAGATCGCAAAAAAAAATTAAAATGAAAATCATAGTTTCTTATTTCGTGACAATAATATTTTTCGTTAAATTTTATTTTATTTCTTCAATAGTGTATTGAAAAACGTCGTTTGATACACGTGGACATTTGTTATTGCAGTTCTAGGCACAAAAACATATATATAAATAGTTATAATTCCGCCTCGAATGCAATAACAAGCTTTCTCCACTTGTATCAAAATGTACTATTTCCAAAATTTTATTTTACCGTTTTGTCGGCGTAAATTGATATACAGACTTCTACAAAATTACTGCTTTCAGTTAAGTCTCTGAGCAAAACCTCGGACGGACGGACAGACGGACATGACGAAACTATTAGAGTTCCTTGTCAGAACTACGGAATCCTAAAAAATGTACAAAAGTATTAATTTCAAAATTAAAATATAATTATTTGAAATTATACCAAGGAGTTTTTATTCTGTCACAAATCTTTTTTTCCAGACTTGATTTCATTGCGAATATCGATTAGACTGAATGCAACCTTTTAATCGTAATGGTGAAACTTGGGTTTACGGTCAGCACTACGAGGTATGTTAGGGTGGTTGTAACACTGTTTTTTTTTAGTAATATTTAGCAAGACTTTGATCGTGCTTTTTTATGAAATGATGTATTATGAATAATGTCAAAATTAAGAACGCAGACAGAATATTACTGTTTTCATTTTGCTCTTTCGAGTCTTTTTTAGTAAATGAGAGGCTTGTGTAAGTACATTATTTCCAACGCAGCTAAGTTACCTAGTTTTTGGAATAGTTCAGTAATATGTATTTTACACATATTTTGTAATAGACTGACGCCGTTTTACCGACCTCAACACGTTACTGGAGAAATTAACCACAAACTTATAGTATGAAACAGCTGCCGTGACATATTTTTCTTAAAAAATCGAATGCTGAAAGTTCACGAAAAATTATTGAATTACTTGACAATTCGCATCACCCCCGCCGATTCAGCTGATGTGTCATGTGTCAAAATCTTGTCGTGCATAGTGGTTAACCATAAAGTTCGGTACGGGCCCCATTCGGGGCCTGACAGACAAACCTCCGCTGGCTCGCTATCGGCCCCGAATGGGGCTAGCACTTATGTCATACGTCATCCTTATTGTTTATGTAAATATTTAATTTTCTGATTTTCAAATACTATGAGTGTGCGTTAATTAAGAGAAATGGATAAAAACATCATATGTCAAAGCCATTAAAAGTTTCGTATTTAGAGCGCAAAGTTCTTAATTTATTCAAATAAAAACTAAGTGCGCAAATACGCTCATCGCCATTTTGACGGCAGTGCTGGGCGAGGCTAAAAATAATAAAAATTGGGGTTTTTGGACATCCAAGCTCCACTTTGTTTAAAATGAATTACTCGTCATTTAATTATGTGACGAATTCATCCATAGTTTAATTTAAATAAGCAGTGGTAATGATGAATTTTAATATCTAATGTCGAAGTTTCGCGCCAATCGTGTTTGTTTACGTTTTATTTTTCACATTATATCACACAGACACATACAGATTCGATAACAGATAATACATAATATGATTCCAAATATTATAAACAACATGAAAATGCCCAGATCTTAGCGTAATTTACTAATACAGAACCAATAACACGTAATATTCATTACCACTACTCACTTTGTATTCAAAAAGGCAACCATTTTCTTTTTTTTTAAATGATTGTGATGTGTGAAAGCGATTATTCTAATCGATTCTGTTTTTGCAAGTTTCCATTAACTCGAGTTAATAAATTTAAGAATTTAATAAATCGATAAACGGAAATTAAAATAATGATTATAATATTTTTTAAAGTTTTAATAATGTTATTATTACAGTTTTTTGTACTTTGTAGGTAATAAAACCGACCTAACAATAAACAGCACAGGTTGGTATATAGCAAAACTCGCGCCAATTTTTTTTCCATATCAAAATTTAAATTAGGAATGCACTCGTTGTTCTCATTTAGAATTGAAGGTATTAAATTAATTAAATAATTTGTTGTGTTTTTATTTTTGAGAGGATTTATAAGACGTGATAACGTCTTATAGGGGATGAAAGTTTGTATGAAAGTCCGTCAGTTTTAAAGTTAGTGTCTTATAATTTTGTGTTTAGGCTGACGATTGAAAATTAATTTATACGTGTCTCGGCGTTTTTGATAATTTCACCCCAAAGGGTTAAAAAACACTACACGAAATTATTAAAAAAACCGGCCAAGTGTGTGTCGGGCCATGCGCAGTGTAGGGTTCCGTAGTAGCTCGTTATCACTAATAATTTATTATGGTATTTTAGTTTTAGATTTTTTTTTTCAATGCAAGTCTTTACCCGCTAAAAACAAGGGGATCCCTTCTTTTTGCATAATGTTCTTTTTCCTAATATACTTTGGCATAATTTGTTTTGCCTTAATAATACTGTGCCATTTTTTTGGCATACAGTTTAAGTTGGCATAATTATCTAAAAGGCTAATTTATTTTGGCATAAATTTAATTCGCATAATGTAACTAGGCATAATGACTATTAGCACAATAGTATTTAGGCATACAATTAATAGAAATAACGGAATCAAATTTGAGTTATTTTTACGTATTTCTTTTGAATTCAAAATAATTAAGTTGTGAGACAAAAGTTAGTGACAGAAACGAATCGCTGCAAATACGACTCCACGTAGTCTTGTCTGCCCTACACCTAGAGTGTAATCTAAGCCCGCGTAGGCGCGGAGGGGCGAGGCGGCCAGCGAGCTGCGGAGCAGGTGGTTTTTTTTTTGGGTGGTGATCGTAAAACACATCTGCAACGATAAGCTCGCGTGGAACCGCCAGAGCCCCGCAGCGCCGGAGCCGTGACAAAAACCATGCCTGGTGCATGCTTGCTCCATACATGCTTGCATGCTGCATGCTTGCTTCATGCATGGTGTATGCTTGTTTATGCTTGCTTACAGGGAGAAAAACCCAAATATGTTCACAATCAACTATGTTTTGGCATTCGATATGGCATAGTTCACCCGTTCAAAACAATATGTTATGTATTACCTGCTTCAGGATATATTATGGTTTTTTTCCAATTGTCAAAATAAATTGGTATATCCAATTATGGTATGTCTAACATTTTAAGAGTTAATTATTATGCTTCTTTGTTATGCCTTTAAAAAAATATGTTTTAATATCATTATGCGTAAATAAATTTATGCTTAAGAATATTATGCTTAATCATTATTACTTATGATTAGAGAAAAAAAATTCTTAATACATGATAATTATATTTTTCCGAATCTTAAATGCATAAAAATTGTATGGATTTTATATTTGTAACATAATAAAATAAACGAAAAAAAAACGAAGAGTCGGGGCTCGCCAAATATTTTTTCATACTGTGGGGGTCGTGTCATGAAAAAGGTTGAAAAACCAGTGCTTTAAAGGATTTATTCTAAGGATTTTGTATTTGGTACAAAATCATCCAACACCCAAGTTCAACAACTATTACTGCTAAACTAATAACGTATCTTAACCGCTATAATTTTTCTTAAAAGTTTATAAAATGTACTATCATCATGAGTTATTCCAAATTTTTCAAGGCAGCATTTTAGCTTTCGGGGATGTCTTACTGGAACAAATATTTGCACTTTAAAGTTTAATATTTCGTAAATGGAGCATTAAATCGAAAAATAGTATTAGCAAACCCACCCTCAGTCATTTTAAAAGCCCTATTCAACGATAGCCCACACTATGGGATAGACGACGAAAAAGATATTCATCCCCACTTCACATGTAGGAAGCTACCATAAAAATAGTTATTTATGTAACTAGTGCGGTAAGTTGGTTTTTACAAACGAGTAGACGATTGTAACCTTTGCTTACCATAGTCACGAGTTTTTAAATACCAATTTCTGCACGTGTGTCATACAATGTTTTTCAACACATTTTCGAGAAAACATTACAATAGGTATGTAATGAAACAAACAGCGACCCTAAAAACCACGAAAACGACACCCATCAAGAAAAAACCGAAAATATTCATCGGCGCCATCTTGAATTTTTATTTTGACCTCGTTTTCATTATCCGCAACCCCAAAAACCACGAAAACGACACCCATGAAGAAAAAACCGAAAATATTCATCGGCGCCATCTTGAATTTTTATTTTGACCCCATTTTCATTATCCGTGACCCCAAAAACCACGAAAACGACACCCATAAAGAAAAATCTAAAAATTTTCCTCAGCGCCATCTTGGATTTTCATTTTGACCTGCTTTTCATTATCAGTGACCCCAAGAACCAAAAACAGAAAATGTTCGTCGGTACCATCTTGGATTTTCATTTTTGTTTTTTTTTTCATTTTCCCGCACGTGTGCGAGAATGAAAATTGGCACAGATAACTATACCTATACTTAGTCCAAATTGGTTCAATGCCTATAGTCTGAAGTGAATATTTTTTTTTTATTTCGGCAAAGCACTACGCGTCTTTACGGCATAAATAATTTTTGATTATTAAAATTGTGTTTATAAATAGAATATCATAGATAAACATGATTATTAAAGACTAATAGTTATTTTTATACACAAATTAACATTTATTTGTGTTCTGAATTCAAAAATATAAAATAAATCTATTTTTTATATTAGGCTGTTTAACGGCTTCATACCTTTGCCTCTCCTTCAACCTGGCGAAAGCAGATCGCAAAAAAAAATTAAAATGAAAATCATAGTTTCTTATTTCGTGACAATAATATTTTTCGTTAAATTTTATTTTATTTCTTCAATAGTGTATTGAAAAACGTCGTTTGATACACGTGGACATTTGTTATTGCAGTTCTCGGCACAAAAACATATATATAAATAGTTATAATTCCGCCTCGAATGCAATAACAAGCTTTCTCCACTTGTATCAAAATGTACTATTTCCAAAATTTTATTTTACCGTTTTGTCGGCGTAAATTGATATACAGACTTCTACAAAATTACTGCTTTCAGTTAAGTCTCTGAGCAAAACCTCGGACGGACGGACAGACGGACATGACGAAACTATTAGAGTTCCTTGTCAGAACTACGGAATCCTAAAAAATGTACAAAAGTATTAATTTCAAAATTAAAATATAATTATTTGAAATTATACCAAGGAGTTTTTATTCTGTCACAAATCTTTTTTTCCAGACTTGATTTCATTGCGAATATCGATTAGACTGAATGCAACCTTTTAATCGTAATGGTGAAACTTGGGTTTACGGTCAGCACTACGAGGTATGTTAGGGTGGTTGTAACACTGTTTTTTTTTAGTAATATTTAGCAAGACTTTGATCGTGCTTTTTTATGAAATGATGTATTATGAATAATGTCAAAATTAAGAACGCAGACAGAATATTACTGTTTTTATTTTGCTCTTTCGAGTCTTTTTTAGTAAATGAGAGGCTTGTGTAAGTACATTATTTCCAACGCAGCTAAGTTACCTAGTTTTTGGAATAGTTCAGTAATATGTATTTTACACATATTTTGTAATAGACTGACGCCGTTTTACCGACCTCAACACGTTACTGGAGAAATTAACCACAAACTTATAGTATGAAACAGCTGCCGTGACATATTTTTCTTAAAAAATCGAATGCTGAAAGTTCACGAAAAATTATTGAATTACTTGACAATTCGCATCACCCCCGCCGATTCAGCTGATGTGTCATGTGTCAAAATCTTGTCGTGCATAGTGGTTAACCATAAAGTTCGGTACGGGCCCCATTCGGGGCCTGACAGACAAACCTCCGCTGGCTCGCTATCGGCCCCGAATGGGGCTAGCACTTATGTCATACGTCATCCTTATTGTTTATGTAAATATTTAATTTTCTGATTTTCAAATACTATGAGTGTGCGTTAATTAAGAGAAATGGATAAAAACATCATATGTCAAAGCCATTAAAAGTTTCGTATTTAGAGCGCAAAGTTCTTAATTTATTCAAATAAAAACTAAGTGCGCAAATACGCTCATCGCCATTTTGACGGCAGTGCTGGGCGAGGCTAAAAATAATAAAAATTGGGGTTTTTGGACATCCAAGCTCCACTTTGTTTAAAATGAATTACTCGTCATTTAATTATGTGACGAATTCATCCATAGTTTAATTTAAATAAGCAGTGGTAATGATGAATTTTAATATCTAATGTCGAAGTTTCGCGCCAATCGTGTTTGTTTACGTTTTATTTTTCACATTATATCACACAGACACATACAGATTCGATAACAGATAATACATAATATGATTCTAAATATTATAAACAACATGAAAATGCCCAGATCTTAGCGTAATTTACTAATACAGAACCAATAACACGTAATATTCATTACCACTACTCACTTTGTATTCAAAAAGGCAACCATTTTCTTTTTTTTTAAATGATTGTGATGTGTGAAAGCGATTATTCTAATCGATTCTGTTTTTGCAAGTTTCCATTAACTCGAGTTAATAAATTTAAGAATTTAATAAATCGATAAACGGAAATTAAAATAATGATTATAATATTTTTTAAAGTTTTAATAATGTTATTATTACAGTTTTTTGTACTATGTAGGTAATAAAACTGACCTAACAATAAACAGCACAGGTTGGTATATAGCAAAACTCGCGCCAATTTTTTTTCCATATCAAAATTTAAATTAGGAATGCACTCGTTGTTCTCATTTAGAATTGAAGGTATTAAATTAATTAAATAATTTGTTGTGTTTTTATTTTTGAGAGGATTTATAAGACGTGATAACGTCTTATAGGGGATGAAAGTTTGTATGAAAGTCCGTCAGTTTTAAAGTTAGTGTCTTATAATTTTGTGTTTAGGCTGACGATTGAAAATTAATTTATACGTGTCTCGGCGTTTTTGATAATTTCACCCCAAAGGGTTAAAAAACACTACACGAAATTATTAAAAAAACCGGCCAAGTGTGTGTCGGGCCATGCGCAGTGTAGGGTTCCGTAGTAGCTCGTTATCACTAATAATTTATTATGGTATTTTAGTTTTAGATTTTTTTTTTCAATGCAAGTCTTTACCCGCTAAAAACAAGGGGATCCCTTCTTTTTGCATAATGTTCTTTTTCCTAATATACTTTGGCATAATTTGTTTTGCCTTAATAATACTGTGCCATTTTTTTGGCATACAGTTTAAGTTGGCATAATTATCTAAAAGGCTAATTTGTTTTGGCATAAATTTAATTCGCATAATGTAACTAGGCATAATGACTATTAGCACAATAGTATTTAGGCATACAATTAATAGAAATAACGGAATCAAATTTGAGTTATTTTTACGTATTTCTTTTGAATTCAAAATAATTAAGTTGTGAGACAAAAGTTAGTGACAGAAACGAATCGCTGCAAATACGACTCCACGTAGTCTTGTCTGCCCTACACCTAGAGTGTAATCTAAGCCCGCGTAGGCGCGGAGGGGCGAGGCGGCCAGCGAGCTGCGGAGCAGGTGGTTTTTTTTTTGGGTGGTGATCGTAAAACACATCTGCAACGATAAGCTCGCGTGGAACCGCCAGAGCCCCGCAGCGCCGGAGCCGTGACAAAAACCATGCCTGGTGCATGCTTGCTCCATACATGCTTGCATGCTGCATGCTTGCTTCATGCATGGTGTATGCTTGTTTATGCTTGCTTACAGGGAGAAAAACCCAAATATGTTCACAATCAACTATGTTTTGGCATTCGATATGGCATAGTTCACCCGTTCAAAACAATATGTTATGTATTACCTGCTTCAGGATATATTATGGTTTTTTTCCAATTGTCAAAATAAATTGGTATATCCAATTATGGTATGTCTAACATTTTAAGAGTTAATTATTATGCTTCTTTGTTATGCCTTTAAAAAAATATGTTTTAATATCATTATGCGTAAATAAATTTATGCTTAAGAATATTATGCTTAATCATTATTACTTATGATTAGAGAAAAAAAATTCTTAATACATGATAATTATATTTTTCCGAATCTTAAATGCATAAAAATTGTATGGATTTTATATTTGTAACATAATAAAATAAACGAAAAAAAAACGAAGAGTCGGGGCTCGCCAAATATTTTTTCATACTGTGGGGGTCGTGTCATGAAAAAGGTTGAAAAACCAGTGCTTTAAAGGATTTATTCTAAGGATTTTATATTTGGTACAAAATCATCCAACACCCAAGTTCAACAACTATTACTGCTAAACTAATAACGTATCTTAACCGCTATAATTTTTCTTAAAAGTTTATAAAATGTACTATCATCATGAGTTATTCCAAATTTTTCAAGGCAGCATTTTAGCTTTCGGGGATGTCTTACTGGAACAAATATTTGCACTTTAAAGTTTAATATTTCGTAAATGGAGCATTAAATCGAAAAATAGTATTAGCAAACCCACCCTCAGTCATTTTAAAAGCCCTATTCAACGATAGCCCACACTATGGGATAGACGACGAAAAAGATATTCATCCCCACTTCACATGTAGGAAGCTACCATAAAAATAGTTATTTATGTAACTAGTGCGGTAAGTTGGTTTTTACAAACGAGTAGACGATTGTAACCTTTGCTTACCATAGTCACGAGTTTTTAAATACCAATTTCTGCACGTGTGTCATACAATGTTTTTCAACACATTTTCGAGAAAACATTACAATAGGTATGTAATGAAACAAACAGCGACCCTAAAAACCACGAAAACGACACCCATCAAGAAAAAACCGAAAATATTCATCGGCGCCATCTTGAATTTTTATTTTGACCTCGTTTTCATTATCCGCAACCCCAAAAACCACGAAAACGACACCCATGAAGAAAAAACCGAAAATATTCATCGGCGCCATCTTGAATTTTTATTTTGACCCCATTTTCATTATCCGTGACCCCAAAAACCACGAAAACGACACCCATAAAGAAAAATCTAAAAATTTTCCTCAGCGCCATCTTGGATTTTCATTTTGACCTGCTTTTCATTATCAGTGACCCCAAGAACCAAAAACAGAAAATGTTCGTCGGTACCATCTTGGATTTTCATTTTTGTTTTTTTTTTCATTTTCCCGCACGTGTGCGAGAATGAAAATTGGCACAGATAACTATACCTATACTTAGTCCAAATTGGTTCAATGCCTATAGTCTGAAGTGAATATTTTTTTTTTATTTCGGCAAAGCACTACGCGTCTTTACGGCATAAATAATTTTTGATTATTAAAATTGTGTTTATAAATAGAATATCATAGATAAACATGATTATTAAAGACTAATAGTTATTTTTATACACAAATTAACATTTATTTGTGTTCTGAATTCAAAAATATAAAATAAATCTATTTTTTATATTAGGCTGTTTAACGGCTTCATACCTTTGCCTCTCCTTCAACCTGGCGAAAGCAGATCGCAAAAAAAAATTAAAATGAAAATCATAGTTTCTTATTTCGTGACAATAATATTTTTCGTTAAATTTTATTTTATTTCTTCAATAGTGTATTGAAAAACGTCGTTTGATACACGTGGACATTTGTTATTGCAGTTCTCGGCACAAAAACATATATATAAATAGTTATAATTCCGCCTCGAATGCAATAACAAGCTTTCTCCACTTGTATCAAAATGTACTATTTCCAAAATTTTATTTTACCGTTTTGTCGGCGTAAATTGATATACAGACTTCTACAAAATTACTGCTTTCAGTTAAGTCTCTGAGCAAAACCTCGGACGGACGGACAGACGGACATGACGAAACTATTAGAGTTCCTTGTCAGAACTACGGAATCCTAAAAAATGTACAAAAGTATTAATTTCAAAATTAAAATATAATTATTTGAAATTATACCAAGGAGTTTTTATTCTGTCACAAATCTTTTTTTCCAGACTTGATTTCATTGCGAATATCGATTAGACTGAATGCAACCTTTTAATCGTAATGGTGAAACTTGGGTTTACGGTCAGCACTACGAGGTATGTTAGGGTGGTTGTAACACTGTTTTTTTTTAGTAATATTTAGCAAGACTTTGATCGTGCTTTTTTATGAAATGATGTATTATGAATAATGTCAAAATTAAGAACGCAGACAGAATATTACTGTTTTCATTTTGCTCTTTCGAGTCTTTTTTAGTAAATGAGAGGCTTGTGTAAGTACATTATTTCCAACGCAGCTAAGTTACCTAGTTTTTGGAATAGTTCAGTAATATGTATTTTACACATATTTTGTAATAGACTGACGCCGTTTTACCGACCTCAACACGTTACTGGAGAAATTAACCACAAACTTATAGTATGAAACAGCTGCCGTGACATATTTTTCTTAAAAAATCGAATGCTGAAAGTTCACGAAAAATTATTGAATTACTTGACAATTCGCATCACCCCCGCCGATTCAGCTGATGTGTCATGTGTCAAAATCTTGTCGTGCATAGTGGTTAACCATAAAGTTCGGTACGGGCCCCATTCGGGGCCTGACAGACAAACCTCCGCTGGCTCGGTATCGGCCCCGAATGGGGCTAGCACTTATGTCATACGTCATCCTTATTGTTTATGTAAATATTTAATTTTCTGATTTTCAAATACTATGAGTGTGCGTTAATTAAGAGAAATGGATAAAAACATCATATGTCAAAGCCATTAAAAGTTTCGTATTTAGAGCGCAAAGTTCTTAATTTATTCAAATAAAAACTAAGTGCGCAAATACGCTCATCGCCATTTTGACGGCAGTGCTGGGCGAGGCTAAAAATAATAAAAATTGGGGTTTTTGGACATCCAAGCTCCACTTTGTTTAAAATGAATTACTCGTCATTTAATTATGTGACGAATTCATCCATAGTTTAATTTAAATAAGCAGTGGTAATGATGAATTTTAATATCTAATGTCGAAGTTTCGCGCCAATCGTGTTTGTTTACGTTTTATTTTTCACATTATATCACACAGACACATACAGATTCGATAACAGATAATACATAATATGATTCTAAATAATATAAACAACATGAAAATGCCCAGATCTTAGCGTAATTTACTAATACAGAACCAATAACACGTAATATTCATTACCACTACTCACTTTGTATTCAAAAAGGCAACCATTTTCTTTTTTTTTAAATGATTGTGATGTGTGAAAGCGATTATTCTAATCGATTCTGTTTTTGCAAGTTTCCATTAACTCGAGTTAATAAATTTAAGAATTTAATAAATCGATAAACGGAAATTAAAATAATGATTATAATATTTTTTAAAGTTTTAATAATGTTATTATTACAGTTTTTTGTACTTTGTAGGTAATAAAACCGACCTAACAATAAACAGCACAGGTTGGTATATAGCAAAACTCGCGCCAATTTTTTTTCCATATCAAAATTTAAATTAGGAATGCACTCGTTGTTCTCATTTAGAATTGAAGGTATTAAATTAATTAAATAATTTGTTGTGTTTTTATTTTTGAGAGGATTTATAAGACGTGATAACGTCTTATAGGGGATGAAAGTTTGTATGAAAGTCCGTCAGTTTTAAAGTTAGTGTCTTATAATTTTGTGTTTAGGCTGACGATTGAAAATTAATTTATACGTGTCTCGGCGTTTTTGATAATTTCACCCCAAAGGGTTAAAAAACACTACACGAAATTATTAAAAAAACCGGCCAAGTGTGTGTCGGGCCATGCGCAGTGTAGGGTTCCGTAGTAGCTCGTTATCACTAATAATTTATTATGGTATTTTAGTTTTAGATTTTTTTTTTCAATGCAAGTCTTTACCCGCTAAAAACAAGGGGATCCCTTCTTTTTGCATAATGTTCTTTTTCCTAATATACTTTGGCATAATTTGTTTTGCCTTAATAATACTGTGCCATTTTTTTGGCATACAGTTTAAGTTGGCATAATTATCTAAAAGGCTAATTTGTTTTGGCATAAATTTAATTCGCATAATGTAACTAGGCATAATGACTATTAGCACAATAGTATTTAGGCATACAATTAATAGAAATAACGGAATCAAATTTGAGTTATTTTTACGTATTTCTTTTGAATTCAAAATAATTAAGTTGTGAGACAAAAGTTAGTGACAGAAACGAATCGCTGCAAATACGACTCCACGTAGTCTTGTCTGCCCTACACCTAGAGTGTAATCTAAGCCCGCGTAGGCGCGGAGGGGCGAGGCGGCCAGCGAGCTGCGGAGCAGGTGGTTTTTTTTTTGGGTGGTGATCGTAAAACACATCTGCAACGATAAGCTCGCGTGGAACCGCCAGAGCCCCGCAGCGCCGGAGCCGTGACAAAAACCATGCCTGGTGCATGCTTGCTCCATACATGCTTGCATGCTGCATGCTTGCTTCATGCATGGTGTATGCTTGTTTATGCTTGCTTACAGGGAGAAAAACCCAAATATGTTCACAATCAACTATGTTTTGGCATTCGATATGGCATAGTTCACCCGTTTAAAACAATATGTTATGTATTACCTGCTTCAGGATATATTATGGTTTTTTTCCAATTGTCAAAATAAATTGGTATATCCAATTATGGTATGTCTAACATTTTAAGAGTTAATTATTATGCTTCTTTGTTATGCCTTTAAAAAAATATGTTTTAATATCATTATGCGTAAATAAATTTATGCTTAAGAATATTATGCTTAATCATTATTACTTATGATTAGAGAAAAAAAATTCTTAATACATGATAATTATATTTTTCCGAATCTTAAATGCATAAAAATTGTATGGATTTTATATTTGTAACATAATAAAATAAACGAAAAAAAAACGAAGAGTCGGGGCTCGCCAAATATTTTTTCATACTGTGGGGGTCGTGTCATGAAAAAGGTTGAAAAACCAGTGCTTTAAAGGATTTATTCTAAGGATTTTGTATTTGGTACAAAATCATCCAACACCCAAGTTCAACAACTATTACTGCTAAACTAATAACGTATCTTAACCGCTATAATTTTTCTTAAAAGTTTATAAAATGTACTATCATCATGAGTTATTCCAAATTTTTCAAGGCAGCATTTTAGCTTTCGGGGATGTCTTACTGGAACAAATATTTGCACTTTAAAGTTTAATATTTCGTAAATGGAGCATTAAATCGAAAAATAGTATTAGCAAACCCACCCTCAGTCATTTTAAAAGCCCTATTCAACGATAGCCCACACTATGGGATAGACGACGAAAAAGATATTCATCCCCACTTCACATGTAGGAAGCTACCATAAAAATAGTTATTTATGTAACTAGTGCGGTAAGTTGGTTTTTACAAACGAGTAGACGATTGTAACCTTTGCTTACCATAGTCACGAGTTTTTAAATACCAATTTCTGCACGTGTGTCATACAATGTTTTTCAACACATTTTCGAGAAAACATTACAATAGGTATGTAATGAAACAAACAGCGACCCTAAAAACCACGAAAACGACACCCATCAAGAAAAAACCGAAAATATTCATCGGCGCCATCTTGAATTTTTATTTTGACCTCGTTTTCATTATCCGCAACCCCAAAAACCACGAAAACGACACCCATGAAGAAAAAACCGAAAATATTCATCGGCGCCATCTTGAATTTTTATTTTGACCCCATTTTCATTATCCGTGACCCCAAAAACCACGAAAACGACACCCATAAAGAAAAATCTAAAAAATTTCCTCAGCGCCATCTTGGATTTTCATTTTGACCTGCTTTTCATTATCAGTGACCCCAAGAACCAAAAACAGAAAATGTTCGTCGGTACCATCTTGGATTTTCATTTTTGTTTTTTTTTTTTCATTTTCCCGCACGTGTGCGAGAATGAAAATTGGCACAGATAACTATACCTATACTTAGTCCAAATTGGTTCAATGCCTATAGTCTGAAGTGAATATTTTTTTTTTATTTCGGCAAAGCACTACGCGTCTTTACGGCATAAATAATTTTTGATTATTAAAATTGTGTTTATAAATAGAATATCATAGATAAACATGATTATTAAAGACTAATAGTTATTTTTATACACAAATTAACATTTATTTGTGTTCTGAATTCAAAAATATAAAATAAATCTATTTTTTATATTAGGCTGTTTAACGGCTTCATACCTTTGCCTCTCCTTCAACCTGGCGAAAGCAGATCGCAAAAAAAAATTAAAATGAAAATCATAGTTTCTTATTTCGTGACAATAATATTTTTCGTTAAATTTTATTTTATTTCTTCAATAGTGTATTGAAAAACGTCGTTTGATACACGTGGACATTTGTTATTGCAGTTCTCGGCACAAAAACATATATATAAATAGTTATAATTCCGCCTCGAATGCAATAACAAGCTTTCTCCACTTGTATCAAAATGTACTATTTCCAAAATTTTATTTTACCGTTTTGTCGGCGTAAATTGATATACAGACTTCTACAAAATTACTGCTTTCAGTTAAGTCTCTGAGTAAAACCTCGGACGGACGGACAGACGGACATGACGAAACTATTAGAGTTCCTTGTCAGAACTACGGAATCCTAAAAAATGTACAAAAGTATTAATTTCAAAATTAAAATATAATTATTTGAAATTATACCAAGGAGTTTTTATTCTGTCACAAATCTTTTTTTCCAGACTTGATTTCATTGCGAATATCGATTAGACTGAATGCAACCTTTTAATCGTAATGGTGAAACTTGGGTTTACGGTCAGCACTACGAGGTATGTTAGGGTGGTTGTAACACTGTTTTTTTTTAGTAATATTTAGCAAGACTTTGATCGTGCTTTTTTATGAAATGATGTATTATGAATAATGTCAAAATTAAGAACGCAGACAGAATATTACTGTTTTTATTTTGCTCTTTCGAGTTTTTTTTAGTAAATGAGAGGCTTGTGTAAGTACATTATTTCCAACGCAGCTTAGTTACCTAGTTTTTGGAATAGTTCAGTAATATGTATTTTACACATATTTTGTAATAGACTGACGCCGTTTTACCGACCTCAACACGTTACTGGAGAAATGAAACAGCTGCCGTGACATATTTTTCTTAAAAAATCGAATGCTGAAAGTTCACGAAAAATTATTGAATTACTTGACAATTCGCATCACCCCCGCCGATTCAGCTGATGTGTCATGTGTCAAAATCTTGTCGTGCATAGTGGAGAAGTAGTATTCAAAACAATGATTAACTGCGGCCTAATCATATAATGATAATTTGACGAGCACTACGTAAAACCATGGAATCAACCAATCTTTAAAAACTGCAGCCCTACTATGTGATTAAATCCCTTGGTTCTTCTCCTTTCCGCTAGCGGTTATCGAATTGATGGCGTAATTTCGTTCGTAGCACCGTGACACCACATGATTTCGAGCAGGCTATTTGTCGTCTTTTATAAGAGGAAGTCTCAAGTCATAGGTTACCAACAGAAGGTACTGTGTTTATAGACTCGACAACTTTTCATTCAGGGCCCAAATCACTAACTGTCAGTTTCTTAATTTGGATTTAGGAACTTGTCAAACTCTGCTTAAAGCATAAACAATAACATCACATAATTTCACATAACATCACATAATATCACACCTGCTATCCCCGAAGGGTTAGGCAGTATTGTACCTAATAGAACACCCACATTTCAACAGTTATGTTTAAGTCCCTAATAGGGCCGAGCTTATTGCCATCAACCAGGCACGAATCTAGACTCCATAGCTTCTACTGAGAAATTTCTGAAAGAAACACCCAATAACACTTTGCCACAATCGCGACCACTAGACCAATTATGCATTATCGATTTTTTTTTGGAATTCATAGTTATGCTATAATAGAGCTTGACTAACAGAAACCGAGTCTAATACATTCGCTCCGTAGCAACTGGACAGATTCGCAACTGGACAGATTCTCAGCTGTACAATTTCTCAGCTGGACAGAGTACAGTCATGAAAAGATAAGTTAATAAACTATGAAACATATCAACACTTATATCTATTTTAAACATCATCCTGTTCCGTCTCATCAACTGCCTAGCCTTTTCCCAACTCCGGCAGCCGCAACTGAATATATATATATACTCGGTATGTAAGGGTGGTCACCCATCCACAGACCAACCTAGGCAAGCAAGGCTTAACCTAAAGATCGACCCGAGCGGCTTTTATTATTTAGCCACGAGCTCTTCGTGGCTAAATAATCCTAATCGTTCTGTCTGTCGCTTGAATGACAGAAACAAAATGAAACGTGAAATACGTTAAATTATTTGGTGCGGAGCATGCGGGCGTTTACGCCGCTGCTGTATCCACATTCAAACAAATAATTTATATAACTTAAAACTGACTAAACTAACTTACATTTCCCACCATCAGCCGGTTCTGTCTGCTTGTTTACATTTAATTAAATGTAAACAAGCAGACAGAACCGGCTAACACATTGTTAGCATCGAATTGTGCTTGACCTCTCACACAAGTAGCCTTACTTTAGTAATTTTTTAGGGTTCCGTACCCAAAGGGTAAAAACAGAACCCTATTACTAAGACTTCGCTGTCTGTCCGTCTGTCTGTCCGTCTGTCCGTCTGTCTGTCACCAGGCTGTATCTCATAAACCGTGACAGCTAGACAGTTGAAATTTTTACAGATGATGTATTTCTGTTGCCGCTATAACAACAAATACTAAAAACAGAATAAAATTAATATTTAAGGGGGGCTCCCATACAACAAACGTGATTTTTTTGCCCTTTTTTGATAATAATGGTACGGAACCCTTCGTGCGCGAGTCCGACTCGCACTTGGCCGGTTTTTTTTAAAACGATGTGCTATAATTACGGCAGACCTGCTGTATTTCTTAACAAAATAATTCTGAAAATTTAACAAAACAGTGCAAGGGATTGCTTTAGAATGAGGACATGGAACGTTTGTTTAGAAAACATCTCCAGAATTTGGTTAATAACAGAGACCCATCTCACTGCCCCCGGTACGTGCGTTGTGTTTCTTCAAACGTTTGGAGCCGAACAAACAGATATTTGAATAGCTATATTTTTTGTTTTTCTCAGGTGATGTAGTTTATAACCTTCTACTATAATACCTGCTTACCATTTTTTTAAATTGATTCACTAACCGACAACGTTCAACCTCAACAGCTTGGTCTACAAACTAAAAAGCAGAACTATATGAAAAAGGAAGAACTAAATCAACAATTTTGCACCAGAGTTCCATATAGAACTAAGAAGAGACTATTGAAAATTCGGCTCTGAAAGGGCTCATAATATGGAATGAGAGTTTGTATAGAATATAGTCATTCTTGACGATGACAAATAATATCAGCTGGCACACGTCGTGAATATGTAGAAAACTAAATTAATATACCACTACCTAGGGATTAGGTTTTTAAACATTGGAAATCTAGTCATACTACTGGTGGTATGGTGATATGAAATTAGCTTTTGCTTCTTTTGGGATTCATACAAAACTCATAAATTCACTTTTAGGAGGTATATAACCTTGATGTAGATATAATACCTACACATACACATGTCGATATCATCGCTCCCAATAATTCAATACGCTAAGACATTGAACACGAGCAGTTTATGACGAAAAATAACTTTTACGAAGCAAATGTATTCCGTAGACGTCCGTATAACCGGCACACGGTGTTAAGGCAGTGCTCCACAGCAGTCCTCGGCTAAGCTACACTCGTGAACTTAGATTTGATTTCTTCTTCATATACAGTCATATCTTTACACAAGAAAGCGATTACTAATAATTGTGTAAATTCCCTGACTCCTTTGCTAGGTGATGTACCTATGTTATAAGAGCCAGTGCCATGTCCCTGGAGATGTTACAGAATCTTATTGCATAACATTATGAAATCTAATCAATCTAAATTAAATAGGCCTGTTTGTCGAAGAGTTTGGCACTTCTGGTAGATTCCATCAGCTCTTGCCCTGTGCAATTAACAGGACAGGCATGATACGATATTGAGTGTCCTAGATTTGGTTTATATGAAACTGTAGGAGGGATTGTCCACTGACAGACTGCAAGCCACGCTCCGTATGGATACGTGTCTGTCAAACAAATGAGCCTCGTCGCAAATAAGGCTAATTTCTCCGTGCATATCGCGAGGCCCAAGTCTGCTAATTAAAACTTGCCAGAACGGTCGATGACACTGATTAACAATTACACCATAATTTTTTTAATAGACAGTTTCGTTGATCTCCTAATTGTCAGACATAATTGTTCCTTATTATTTAATAGTAATCTCCTAATTATTTGATGGTCGCTGCGATACGATTGTGCATGTTTAAGCTTCATTCGTAATTCACTGATCTCCAACACATTATCGATCGACCATTTTCAATGTCAGATTTTTTTGCACAATAATAAAGCATTACCATCGTTATATCGTCGTGCATAGCATCGTTTTTAAAGTGACCATCATATTTCTGACCTTATCCGATTTAAGATCGGTGCAACACGTTTTTTTCCATTCTCCTCGATCAGTTGCCACGCAATTATTGTCTCCATTTTTTTTTTGCTGTCTCACACAATCCATTCATCTTTTTTGACCTTCCTCTCCCTCTCTATTCTTCAACATTCAGTGTTAAAGACAGCTAATATAGCAGTCTTTTTCGCCAACATAGTAGTGGAAGGTCGACTTAAATACTCTAGCACAGAGCTCTAAGAAACCACATAGTCTCGATATTGCCTTCACTTTGGTAATAAAACATATTCGAATGGAATTCTGGGGTGCTACCCGCTAATGTCGGTTCTATGATCGGATGAATAGACTTTTACTTGCAATATTTTTCAAGTTACACGATTGGAACACGTTGTAAAAATTCTGTTTTAAAAAGGCGTTGTATTGTTTAGGATATTTTGGGTTATAGGGGTTTCAGTTAAATTGATCCCAATTTACAGTTATTCTAGAATGTATTGCTTGTAATTTAGCTCATTTAAGACTATATTTTAGTGCATAATATGGTCAACAACAGTTCAATTTTAAGTTTTTTAAATTTAAAAGGCGTTGTATTGTTCAGGATATTTTGGATTATAGGAGTAATTTATAGTTTATTTTCAATGTTTTGCTTGTAATTTACTAGATTTTCAAGTGCATATGGCCAACAACAGTTCAGTTTTAAACATAACTGGACTCAAACAACTGGCAAAATGCGGGTCTATTATTAGTTATACCTCTGCCCAACCCTCACAAGGATTACAAGTATATTGTTATGTTATATGTTATGTTAAATTATTTTCCTCATTCCTTGTACACATAGCACCCCATTATACCCATAAATACTTGAGTACATACCTTAAAGTCCCAGTATTGTTGTTACACAGAGCCTGTGGCACTTTTTATAAAATGGGCCGCTGTGTGGTCGCAACGTATGGCCCTAATGCGCCTCGTTTATTCTTATGACGCACCCCACTTACCCTCTTTATAAATAGTTACCGACATTATATTTATAGAACGTGCATGTGATAGTGGGTTCAGGATATGGTTGGTACTTTTTTAAAGGATTTTCGTGTATATTTTTAAGGGTTTTTTGGTTTCTTTTTTCCCATGGGGGGTGGAAAAACTACAGAACGCCACGTGCGTACAATCTTTATCACTTTCTTTTAGATCTTTATAATATGTGCGTCGTTTGCAAATACGAAGGTAGGTACGTTCTATACGTGGCTGATCTTGTTGAAAGCCATCACCTGCAAGTACACGTTACTGAAAAAGAAATATTCCAATACTTTGTCATCAATAATCATGATGTTAATTAAACCTAAACCATTTAGGGCCAAGTTCGCCAAAAACATAACAGTCTGATTATCTAAAAACAGCTGTTTAAAACACATTTTCGAACATGAAAATGTGTTTTAAACAGCTGTTTTTAGATACCTAATCAGACTGTTATCTTTTCGGGCTTGAACTTGGCCCTTAGACTGTTTAAATGACGTAAACAAAACTAAGAATTTAATGACCTTGAAATTAGGGGTCGTTTATGATAACGCCACCTTTTTTGATATCGATCACATTTTATTCCCTTAGATTTCATCGTGCTTCAAATTTTGAAGCCGTCATATTGACGTTACAACCAAATATCAAAAATCGCTCCTAAAATGTAGGTGCTCTTACAACTTCCAATTTCCATTATAATTTAATATTAAACCGGGATCATTAAGTTCATAATACCAAAGTCCACAAGTTCCTTCATCGTAAAACAAATTAATGCATTGACAAATTCCCTACTAAACTTTTCAAAGTTACGGGCCCTGGCAGCTACAAATTGTTACTAATTTCTTTAAGTGCAAACTCGAAATCAACCGGCAGATTTAACGAGGTCGATACTGTTACTGGAAATGGAAATACCAATTTATTTTCAGCTACTCAAGTACAAGTAGTACAGCTCAAGGGTTTCTCGGATAAACGGCTAGCGCAGAATCGATCGTTCTGCGAGGTTAAGCCGTCGTTTTGAACTTGTCTAGGATGGGTGGTTTAAACATTTATAAATGGAGACGTGGCGGTGCTGCTGGGAAGCCTGATTTGAATAAGAAATTTCCAGTTTTTAAGTGAATTTATTATGCTTACATGGTTTGACTGCTATTAATAGAATACTTTTTAATGTGCATAATTAACTAACTACAAAAAAATAAGCTTTGACTGTACGTGAATTTTGACGGCAGAATAAGGAGAGAATATTTAAAAAAATGCTAACCCAAGTTGATACTTGGATATTTCACTGTGATCAGTAAAATATATAAAATTTTAAATACCACTTCTTCTGATAAAAGGGGCGATTCCCGTATTTTTAGAACATTTGCATTCCATTCCTTTTCCTTTCCTTTATATTAACAGTTTGTATTTTATCACATGTATGTTAGTCTGTAAGGTATTTGGGCCAAAGTTGCCTGAAACTAAAAGTATTATTATTAAAAATGCCTCCAATGGGGAGACACACTGTGGAACTAATGGCGCTAGCATAGCTGGTTCCCAACATCGTCATTGGTTGAAAATGTGGTAATGTCATTTTATATTTCAAAACAGCTTAACCTCATTGGTCAGATTGAGACCAGCTATGGTGGCGCCATCTTAGATTATCTTTACCTGTGTCTCCCCATTTACTCGCAGTTTACTCCAATTTTTGACAAGGTTTAGGAAGACCAAAGAAAAGATGGATGGGTTGTGTCGCGAATTAAAAAGGAGTCAAAGATAGCGTGACGATTGACAGGGAAGAATGGAAGAAAAAAATGTGTTGCGCCGACCCCAAGTAACTTGAGACAAGAGCAGAAAGATTATGATAATATCATCTGCCTAGCCTTTTCCCAACTTTTGTTGGGGTCGGCTTCCAGTCTAACCAGATGCAGCTGAATACCAATATTTTACATGGAGCAGTCGCTCCATCGCCGCGCCAACACGCACGCGTTGCGTCGCGCTAACTGGGTTGTAGAGGTCAGATAGGCAGTCGCCTATCTGACCTCTACAACCCAGTTAGTACTGGGTAATACGGTACCCCTTGGTAAGACTGGTTGTCAGACTTTTTTGGGCCACTGACTACCTTTAACGACTGTCAAAGATCACAAATGACAGCCGGGACCAACTGATTAACGTGCTTTCCGAGGCACGGAGGAAACACGGTATGTAATGGGTGGTCACCCATCCGTAGACAAACCTAGGCAAGCACGGCTTAACCTAAAGATCGTCCCGAGTGGCTGTTATTATTTAGCCACGAGCTCCCATGATGACCTACGGGAATTTTCCTTTAAGCTGTTCCTTCCCAGAAATCACCAAGTGATCAACTATTAAACCGAACATACCGGTAGATCCATAATTGGTTCAGGTGGTAACAACTTCGGTACGTACCGCTAAAGCCGAGGGAATTTAATGCGCAATTATTTATGGTCTCCAACGCATTATGTTTACAATCGGCCGGTTTACGACTATAAAATAAAAGTGGGCAAGCGTGAGCCGGCCGCGATTTATGTCCTGTTGTACAAACAGAGAAATAGGTGCTCTAGATTTTCTGTAAACACTGTTTTGTGAAAACCAACTTTTTGGCATTTTTGGGTCCTGGTCTCAAGGAGTAATGGGCTCGTAAAAGCTTTTGCTTTTATATGTATGTATTTGGATCCATTGAAACAAAAATCTTTTGTCATCTTTCAACTTTGGGAAGCGTGATAAGTAATAATAAAGCTTACCAAAACTAAGTATGTTTGATCATTATCTAAAATGAATACCTCTGGGATGCGTATAATTACGTGGAAACTCATCAAAACCGACGTTTCGTTATAATAATAAACGTCGCTCTTTTCTCTATGAAATGTTATTAACATAATATTTCTTAGTTAAATGAAAATTCTCAGAAGATGGTAACTGGCATCCCACCCCTATCTGCTATTTATTCCCCTGGCTAAGCTTGTGGTCGGCAAGGCGACGTAACATCTCCGAGACACTTCGTGTATTTCCGCTCTACTTTCATTTGCGACTGTGTGGAACCTACCATACATAAGCCTCAATGTTTCGAGTGTGTTTACACACGTTAAATACACGTTGTATGGGAAATTGTCACATAATCTTTTCCCTATTTGATTACACCATTCTAGAAACTCCAGATATTTTGAAAGAGATCTAGATTGAATGCTGGTAGCCTAGAATGCTAGAGCAGCGGTGGCCCAATGGTGGCGGCCCCGACTTACGAACAGTAAGTCGTGGGTTCGAACCCAGACAAGCGCATTACTTTGTGTAATTTATTTCATCACCACTGCTCTCAAAACGGTGAAGGAAAACATCGTGAGGAAACCGGCATATCCTAGAATAAAAATTCGAAGACATGTGACATCTACCAACACGCGCTGGGCCCGCGTGGTGGATTATAGCCCATTCCCTCTCATTGAGAGGAGGTCGTGTCCCAGCAGTGAGAACATTATAGGCTGATAAGATAAGATTAGATAGCCTAAAATGATGCACTGAATCCTGGCTTCTTTGGTCTACCATGACTTAAGCGTGCATTTTTACTACCCTTGCAAGAAAAGACGTAATTTTCACTTTGTGTGTGATAGAAAATAACAGACATTCATTGCAATCGTTTCAAAAACCCTATTATTATTTATCTCTCAAAACTTTGAATATTATTACAATTCTCAACTATGATCTAGATTTCAACCTAGGTACTGGCACATATAATAATAACTAGAAATAACCTGCAATATTAAGACGACGAGCTGGTAATCCGGAGTGATCCCGGCTTGGATCCAATGCAAGGGAAATGAGATGACTGCACTGTGTTTAGTTATTTTAGAAGGAGTCTAGTGGAAAATAATATAAGATTCATGAAGCAGCAAATAAAGGGGAAAACTAATTATTAGGTGCTACGATTTTTAAGATCATACGATATTCATTTTTTCTCTAAGAAGATGTGTTTTCTGCTCTTGTTTTTTTTTATAATTTTCTGAACGACTAAAACGCGATGAAAGGTTGTCTAGAGAAATCCACATGTACAGAAGAGTGGAAGTAAATGGGGTAGACCTTTACCCAGCAGATGGTCAATAAAGGTTAAAAAAACAAAATCTGTTTAATTGTGTTTTTTTTAACCTTTATTGACCATTTACTGCTGGTGCTGAAAACCTCAAACGGCGCAAATACAATAATTTAATTGGTAATTATGTGTTTGAGCCGTTTGGAATTCAAACACTAGGGCCATGGGGTCCGAGTACCCACCTAGTTTTTCGAGAAATCGCCAAACGGTTAGTCGACTCTTCACGTGACCAGAGGGCGGGCCTATTTTTTGGCCAAAGAATCAGCATTGCCATCCAACGTGGCAATGCTGCCAGCCTTCTGGGCACTTTTCCTGTTGACAGCGATGTGGACGAATTTTTCGACGGCGGATTGGAGATCGCAGTGATGAAAGACTAACAGAAAACGCTGCTGCCCATTCTCTGGTCTACGGAGGCGCAAGGTGTTCTGCCTCAAACGTTAGTCGCCTTATACGACACCCTTGAGTGTAATGGGTTCGTTCTATTCTACTCTGCCGGATACCACACGGCTGACAATATATAATATTACCAACCTCTTCCAATCCACGACTTGAAACAGTCTTCCTATAAAATTCTTCTGCAAAGCTATTACAGAAAAGTAATATCCCATTGATCCACAAAACAACTAAATCAAAACCCATAAAAACCTCATAAAAAGAAAATCATAACACTCAAATTTTAACCATGACTTAGTACGGTTCTATTAAAGCTGCACTATCGGACATTTATAGTCGCCAACTAAGAATCGACTTTATGTGAACGTAATAAAGATAGCAAGTAATGGTTCCTATTCATGTTACGACCGTCGCACGTCGTAAGATCTGTTGACGATTGCAGCGCACCTGCGATACGTCTACGGTTGAATGGGCCGCCTAAAAAGTGCAGTCGCCATGTAATGCCGTGTAGTAAGTAGATCGTTTGGGATGTATATGCAAATAAATGCATACGTTATTAGATTATCATGCTAAAAAATTAAATTTCTACAAGGTATAGTTTTGAGAGCGGCGATGGCCCAGTGGTGACGGCCCCGACTTACAAACAGTAAGTCGTGGGTTCGAACCCAGACAGGCGCATTACTTTGTGTAATTTATTTCATCACCACTGCTCTCAAAACGGTGAAGGAAAACATCGTGAGGAAACCGACATGTCCTAGAACCAAAAAATTCGAAGACATGTGACATCTACCAATCCGCACTGGGCCCGCGTGGTGGATTATAGCCCATTCCCTCTCATAGAGAGGAGGCCTGTGTCACAGCAGTGGGAACATTAATAGGCTGATGATGATGATGATGATAGTTTTGCATCATAGCCAAAATTCAGGAGCTTTGTCACAAAAGACATAAATCATCTGCCTAGCCTTTTCCCAACTATGTTGGGGTCGGCTTCCAGTCTAACCGGATGCAGCTGAATACCTGTATTTTACATGAAGTGACTGCCCATCTGACCTCCTCAACCCAGTTAGTATTGGGTAATACGATACCTACCTTGGTAAGACTGGTTGTCAGACTTTTTGGGCCTCTAACTACCTAACGACTGTCAAAGATCTACAAATGACAGCCGGGACCAACGGCTTAACGTGCTTTCCGAGGCACGGAGAAAACTCGGTATGTAATGGGTGGTCACCCATCCACAGACCAACCTAGGCAAGCACGGCTTAACCTAACGATCGACCCGAGCGGCTGTTATTATTTAGCCACGAGCTCCTTTCCCAAAAGACATAAATAATCAATTGAAATTACATTACCCAGACAAATAGTAAATGTAAATAAATGTAAATGTATGAAGTGGACGAGGATGAATACTCTTGTTACGATCGTAGCATATGGTATTCTGTGGTTTATGCCTAGCCCCATGGGCGTGGGTTCATTTATAATAGGTTTCACGTGGCAAGTGTGGCCAGAAATTGCACAAAACAGAGAGGTTTGGGAAAGGAGAAATTTCTGACCAGCAGTGGGACACAATATAAGCTATACCAAAAAAAATGTTTTTCGTACCACTTGCTCAAAAAAGTGACATTAGATGCCACAAAAGCGAACATAACAATAGTCATTTTTAATTTGTTAAAAACAGGGATAGAAAATTGTACTGAATTTCATTCATCCTCTAGGGGGAGAATGTGATTTAAATTTGGAATACTTACCGAAATTTATACTGAACTACACAATGACGTATTATATATAGACCCGTCATGAACCAACATCGCGGCGCTTAAAAACGGCGAAAATACTAGAACTACTTATAAGCGTGAAGAAAGAGAAAGAAAATATGACACCGAACGGCCCGGATGCCTGTTGCGAGAGGGAGGTAAATATACATCTTCAGTCACGTCACAGGATTTATTAAATTATAAACAAACGTAGCGTCGCGCGACAGGTTGGTGCGTAACTAAGCGCGATGTGGCCAATTGGCTTCATTTCATGTTGTCATTTTAGAGTGCGGACAACGTATCTATAGTTTATATATCATTGGAACTACATCTGTGTTCACACACCATTGAGTTTGTATATCAAGCATTATACATCTTTTTGAAAAAAGAATACACATTTATTATGCAGTTATGATTATTAAATAAAACTACGAAAACCGACGAGGCCGTATGAGCTTGATGCCTTTGATTTTCCGACAAAAAAATATTAGTCTAGGAATTTGCCGCGTTATTGTTTTCTTCAAATACATAAACGTTAAGTTTATTTTAATTTATTTTTATAAATAAGTTAATGTTCTAAAAATACGTTACGATGTTAAATCAAAGCGACAGTGACAGTGAATTGTCGGATTCCATCAGTGCAAATGCTGCCGCAATTATAAATAATTTGCTTCCAACAAAATCCAAGGAAAAGTATTTATTTTTAATAAATGCTTATCTCATATTTTATTGTGTTAATTTTTTTCGCAAATGGTACGAAAAGTAGAGTATTTTCCTCGGTGATAAAGCTGTCTTAGTCTTGGGTGAACTTAAATCCCTCGCTACACTCAGGACTCGTCTTAAATCCCTCGCTTCGCTCGTGATTTAAGTTTTTTAAGTTTTTAACACCCTCGCTACGCTCGGGAGTAAACCTCGAGTCCTTCGTTACGTTCGCGATTTAAATCGTCACCCGCGACAGAAGACACTGCTTTATCCCCTTGGTTAATAATCTACTATTTATTTCTAATTTACTTACTGGATGCAAAAAATGTATTTTTGAGGAATTAAAATCTTTTCAACCCCCGACCAAAAAGAGGGGTGTTATTCAATCCAAGTACGCTAGTAAACCATCTGACGTTTCTATCTATAAATCACTTGTCTGGTTAATGTAAATAATTATTTCTAGAAGAAGCTTTAAAAGCACTACTCTGATTAAATTCGTAGCAAAAGCGTAGCGGTTGCGTAGCAGTTTCGTAGACACACCGTAGCAAAAGTCGTTGCCGTAGGTCAATGATTTAAACCGTTTGCTTCACTAAATAAAGCACCTAACAAGATTTTTATTTTATCAAAGACTTTCATAAAATGTAAAGAATAATAAACGCAGTAATAAAAATAAATAAAAGCTCTCTTTGAACATACACTTCACGTATCTGAATATTCATACTTTATTTAATGAAACTCTGTAGGAGGCATCGTAATCCGAAACTCTCGACTTCGATTGCAACCTACTTTTTAGGAATAAAATAAATGTAAAGAATGTGATCCCTGAACACTCTTTTAAACATCACAGGTCTAAGGCAGTGCAATCTAATTAAATATGACATAACTTAAGAGGCCAGTGACCAATGCGTAGTTCATACAAACGTAATACCAAAATAATTTGTAAATCAAACATATTCATAAGGTAGTGTGTATTTATTTCGATTGGATTACAGAATATCTTTGTTCGCAAATATATATTTTGAAAGGACAGCGATTTATAGACGAGATATGAGGAATTTAAAATTTCCATAGAAAACTATTTTTTCTGATAACTCTTGTTCAAATCAGTGTCTATTGTTGATGTTCATAACTTTTTCATGCAAAAACTACTGACCGAATTTGATGAAATCTGGCACACAGATAATTTATAACATGAATTAACACAGGAAACTATTTATACCGGTAGTACGATCCCGTAGGATCAATTCGCTAGTTCATTAAAAATAGAACTTAAAATATTTTACCTTACTATGGTCAGAAATTGTATAATACAAAGTTTTAAACCGACTTCGCATAACAAAATTTTCGCAGGGAGAAAAAAATAAGAACATTATTGTACATTTGGTTGGTGTTTCGCGAAAAATATTACATTATGTAGATGAGGAATGTATTAAGCATACGCCGCTTACACGTGAATATTTAAAACTCCTACAAATTGCGGCGGACGAAGCACGCGCGAATGTCGAAATAAATTTTCCCAACACGTTGTATAACGAAAGATCATAATTTTCGTAAAGGCCCTAAAGGTTGGTACGCGTAACAAATGCAAGCATCATAAAAGCCCGAATGTTTTCGACTGGACATGAGTTTACGAATAGGGTCATGTCATCTCATCCATACATTTATGTAAAACAGTTCCGCGAATGACGGAGTGACAACGCTCAGTCTGAAGTCGACTGTCCACGGAGTTTGTCATGTTAGCCGTGTCGTTCATTTGCTTTCCAGCAAAGCATTCGTGCGTAGCGTGATCGTAGGTTGGAGTATACGATCCTAATTATATTTTTATACAAAGCTCATTTGCGTAACTTAGCTAAGGCCTGCCTGGAGAACGTTTTATTTATTTATTAAAACTATATGCACAAGAAAAAACTGTAGAAATGCAGACTGAATGCCTTGGGCATTTTTTACCAGTAGGGTGATGCAGAGACAATACACAGTAGGTGCAATAGGAGAAAAAAAAACTAAAACATATTATATTAAAATTAAAAAATATAAGTTATATCTATCTAAACATATAAAATGCTTTGTCCTGAATGACTGATGAATCAACGCACAGCCTAAACTGCTGATCGTAGAGACCTGAAACCTGGAGGGTGTGTTTTTTGTATGAGGTAGGCATCCGAGAAGAAAGGATTTTCCGAAACTACCCCTAAGGGGGTGAAAAAGGGGGCAAAGTTTGTATGAGACAACGTGAATTAAAAATCCTATCAGAACAGAAAAAAAAAAACCATTTTCGACTTCTACGCGGACGAAGTCGTGAACACAAGCTAACTACACATACATAAAACAAAATTATAAAGTTAAAAGAGATAAACAAGAAAAACTTAAGTTGATGCTTTATGTTGATGTTTTATAGAATGCGACTGAAAATGACTATCTTTTAAAGATAATCTTCAATATTGTAAATAATAATTTTTAAGCTTTTAATAATGAAACCTACAATAAGTACATTTACCTCAGTAATTTTTTTAATCTTACGTGGGAGGGACAGACTGATATATTCAAACTATAAATTGTCTAACTTTACTTAAGCCAGTCTAGACTATTTCGCTTTTGTTTTGATGTAACTGTCTGCCATTTTATTAGTAGGTAAGCAGACACAATATTGTATACCTACATAGGCAAAATATTGTCAAACATTGGTTACTGTATTAATCTTCTATTGTGTTTTTAAGCTAAAATCTACTCTTCTTCTTAGCGTGTCGATGGCAATCTAAATTGAGTCGGCCCAGAACTGAGCCACTAGTTTGGCGCTTTCGGTTGCTCCATCAGTTCTTGTAGTGAGCAAACAACAGGGCACGCAGGACACGATAATAAGTGCCCCATCGTTTGTGGAACAGCACCACATTTACACTCCAGGGAAGAGTCATTAATGAATCTCCATCTAAACAGGTTTTCCTTGCTGCGGCCAACCTGGGTCCGGAGACTATTTAAATACTTCCAGGTCAGCCATGGCAACTCATGTCCAGGTGGGAGATTTTCGGCAGGTGGAACGAATGGGATTGGTAAGGATGCACTACTGCGCCACAGCTTTAGTCTTTCCGTGAAGCGCTCGCCACTGAGAGGGGTGACACACTTCAGAAAGCTGTTTCGGCTTTTCAGCCTTTGCGACACGAGGGTATATACTCTACTTCTTAGATATGAAAGCCGGATTCATTTTTATTTTTGGTTTAACGTAATACTAATCTTCAACTGAAACATACTTAGTATCCAGGTAGGCCCTTGGTTCGATTCAGATTTGTTTGGTTTAAGTTAAAGAAGCCGTAGACATATAAAACTGGGGTATAAGTTTAAGTTTACGTCAAGGATAAGACTCTACATATAAGTCTCATCGTTCTGTTATGGACTTCGCACGTCAAATCACAATTTAATTTCCAACAGTTCATTTCATGTGATTCCATCTTAGCGAAAAGAAACAAGACTTCACCTCAATTATTATCGTTTGAAAAATTTCTGGAAAAACCCTTGGCCAATTTCCAGTTGTCGAATATTTAGTTTTTGATGCGTATTGTTTACTGAAAGTGATAACATGACAAATGCAGTTAATAACGAAAAGCTAGGTAATTGGCAATCGCTTACAAAGCGTTGCATATTCCTAAAAACAACACAAATCATGCTTTTCGATCATTTGCGCCAATTTAAGAATACTTTTGACTTTGCTATCATCTTTACCTCTGATAAATTTTCACATTTTCCCTCTAACTACCTTTGTTGACGACACAGAATAAATCTATTACCTAACCAATTACTGAACAATTGCTACCAACAACCGCTACAGCCCACAACATCACCCTGTATCACAAACAACGCGATCAATCAACACTTTGACGCCTCATGAATAACACCTATCCTGAGGAAAGTTTTACAAAAGATTTATTTTCTTCCGTCAAACCGGCCCGCGTAGTATCCAGCAAAGATTGATTGATTTGAAATAAATATGAATAAACAAAATATAATGGAGTGGACGGACCGTTCTATTTAAATTTTGGAATAGGTAATCTTTTTCTTTTTATACCTTGAGGTAAAAGAATTCAGGTCAAAAGATGATCAGTCAGTAAGATGGATCATCATTTTATTTCACCCACATTTTAAGATTGTATCACAAACCATCAAATCAATCAAAAAAATATTATTTCTCTGATAATCGTACCATTGACAGAAATAGAACGACATAATTTAGCATTTTTTATTTATCCAAAAAAACAAATGGGACTATTTTCGATTTGTTATTTTTCAGTAATAAGGCGCCGACTGTGCCTCGGAAATCATGTTAAGCCTTTGGTCCCGGCTGTCATTTTTGAAGATCTTTGACAATCGTTACAGGCCGTCAGAAGCCCGAAAGTCTGACCACCAGTCTTAAAAAGGGGTATTGTATTACCTAGTAATAACTGGGTTGTGGACAATGATATTCTATTAAACAGTTATGTTGTGAACGCGCAATCGTGAATACTCGAAAACGGGCCAATTGGCTTGTTTTGACTTTATTCTGAGTCACTGCGTGTATGTAAGTTGGCTGTGCCCCGCGGAACACTTTTTTCGGTGGTTTTGTAGGTGTATTACATATCTGTTTATTAGAATATCATTAGTTGTGGATGTCCAATAGACAGTCGCTCCATGTAAAATACTGGTATTCAGCTGCATCCGGTTAGACAGGAAGCCGACCCCAATACAGTTGGGAAAAGCCAAGGCAGATAATGAACATCTAAGAATAAATTAATCATCTTCCTTGACCAACTAAACTTTATAATACTACATCAATATACACAGTGCAATCTACATCGTAAGTGGAAGCCAATGTTAAGTACTTGCTAGTCAGTAGTCTGCCTCTAAAGAATAAAACTCGCCGGCTCGTCAAAGCGTCGAGAAACCAATTTAAAGTTGTTGCTGTGTTTATTAAAACTCTTTTAGTGTTCCGTGGGGCACTTGGCAGGAAAAAAACGGTTGGTTTTTTGATGTTTGTGTGTTAGAATTGAGGAGATTTCTTAAGAGATGATGATTTGTGTGCAGAGTTACGGGAATCTTTTCTCGCTCCATTGACATTGCGTTGTTGGTGAACATTCGTGAACTTGTTTTGAGTTTTAATAGCAACGAGAGCTCCTCGTCCTGCAGATTAAACCGCGGTTGCCCGGGTGGTCCATAGATAGGTTACCACCAAATACATACCAAGTTTCCACCGTGCCTCAGAAAGTACGTTAAGTCACTAGTCCCGGCTGTCAATTGTAGATCTTTGTCAGTTACAGTTAGTCAGTTGCCCGAAAGGATGACAACCAGTCTTACCAAGGGGTATCGTGTTACCCACTACTAACTGGGTTGTGGAGGTCGGATAGGCAGTTGCTCCATGTAAAATACTGGTATTTAGCTGCACCCAGTTAGACTTGGAAGCCGACCCCAGCACAGTTTGGAAAAGGCTAGGCAGAGGATGATGATTATTGAAATTATAGTAATCAATAGGTATTGAAGAAAAATATTGATTCATTTGTCTAGATTCAGATAAGGGCAATGAGGTGATACCACAACGTGCCTACCTAAAAATCATATTAAAATCATCACCCTAATCCAAATTAAATAATCTCCAACGCCATCCAAATTCGATTAAACCTAACACGTCTACAAAAACGAAGTTTAAGTAGACAACTAATTACCAAAGTTCCGAGCTAAACCATTATAAAGTATTGAAAAATGAGCGCTGATATTCGATCTTTGCTTAAGAACAAAGTAATTTTAACTCGGATAGCGTTTGCCCGGGGATTAAAAATAAAAGATGCGAGACTCGTTTTAAACTATAGTTAAGATAAGCTAAGTTGCTGTTGCGGCCACGAAGGCTAGTTTATAGAAAGTTCTATCAAGGTTTTTTTCCTTTGAAAATAAGTTTATATTACGAGCTATGAATGTGAAATAAGTAATAGTTTAAGTTGGGAATATAGTAGCGCTTTGTGGTTTGTGTTTTGGTGTAATAAGTTTATGGTTTTTTTGCTTACTGAACCGTAAAAGAGCATACCCACGGTCTAGACATTTTTTTAATTCTTGGAAAACCTAAATGAGCATTTATATTATGAATAATCTGATCATGTTTTAACTGAATAATTAAAAGTACAACATAAGGATCTCTCTCATCTATTTAATTAATTTTAGTAAACTTCCATAAACATTACAGCTTCGATGCATTTGCCAAATCGATCACCATAAACTCAATCGACTCATAAAACCGATTCAAACACAACGTGATCGAAACGTAACCCATTACCTTCCAAATACGTACGTAACGTGTTCTTTCAATAACAAAACAAGCATTGTAACACGTGATAAAGTCGTTTTCACGAAAACAGACAAAGGCGGAACAGCAGAAAAGAATGAAGTCACGAGACACGAATCGCAATCCGTGCTAAGTCTCCCTTTTGCGCGATTCGGGGTTGTTAGCGCGTAAGACCCTTGTAGACTTGCTACTTTAGCACCGACTTTGTCACATTAAAAATAATACAGCGACTGAACTCTGAAATACCAGTAGAAGTCAGTGGCTATGTAAGCACAGCATAGCTATTCACAGCGCTTCGATTTGATTTCGATTCGACAAGTCGTACGTCTGTATTTTTTTTGGCATTACGAAAGCGAGCGAGATAGACATACGATATTCCGAATCGAAATCGAATCTAAGCGTTGTGAATAGCTATGCAGGACTGTAAAAATCTATACTTATGATATGATGTACACAGAAGTTGTTGGTGACCCTATATTAATAAAGAAAGCACTGCATTTTTATAAGTATCAGCAATCAGCTTTTCAGACGCCAAAATTGAAGGAATGCAACACCGATTAATCGCAGCAACTCGCTGCTTTGCTAACGCGACTGAATACAAAGAGTCGACACAATCTAAATGACATAGTATGGTCTAACCGGATGCAGCTGAATACTAGAACTTTACATGAAGCGACTGCTTTTCTGATCTCCACAAACCAGTTACTAGATAATATTATACGATACCCCTTGATAAGAGTTTGGGGGTATAAAGAACAGGGTGCTCTTCGGGGGCTCTTCATACCCCGTGGAAAAGGGAGGATCCTCCGACCAGACGGGTGTTATGTCTAGTGGGCCACTGCCCAACAGTTGTTGTCGGGTTCTCGTATGACTTATGTCGCGGATAACTTTGCTTACGCGATGTAGGACTTTGACGTATTACGCTTGTTAGTGCATCATTCATGTCATAGATGGCGTTGTAGTACTTTTTGTTCAATGTAGCTGTAGTACTTTTTGTAGTGCCGCTACAAGACTGGTTGCCAAACCGTCACAAAATAAAGCATGCAAAAAGTAGCATGTCTGTTGCGTACCTCACAGTAGGGGAGGGAAACAAAGACACACACACGTTCAAAGGCGCGCGTGTTACAGGCGCCGCCTTATTGACTAGTTTTAGTGCAAAGCTTGTGCTTAATTAAGACTTCTACGCTTGACACATTTACAAAATTAAAGTTTTGTTGTGAAGGTGACTTTGTGCGGCGGTTGATTCTGTTGGCACAAAGGTTATAAGGCCGCATAGCAAAGCATAAGAGCAATCAGCCTGTAATGATCCCACTGCTGGGATTAAAGGCTTCTTCTCTTTGAGAGGAAGTGGGCCGTAGTCTAGCAGGAGGGCGTAATACAGGCTGTTGCAAGTCGCCATGTCTTCTGATTAGGTTCTAAGTCATCTTTTCACCATAATATACTACCGTTTTATGAGTAGTGGTGATGAAATAAATGACACTTAATTTTATATAGGCTTTTCTCTGACCCGTCTTCGCACATAAAGATTTTGATACTAATCACACATAAGTGAAATCGAAGTTCAAAGTAATGTCCAACCACCATGCCTACCATGTGTCCTACCATTTACCAACAAAACATAGTTATTACACGACTGCCCAAAACAAGGAGTGTTATTTGACTAATTTAACGGAGAATGTTGCGAGTTTATATTCCGAGAATGCATAAACACGAACGATAATTTGAATGTTTCAGAAAGGAAACGCTGTGTGAGTACAAGGCACTACAATAACAAGGCAGAAGGCAGGACTACTGCGCTTGAATTCCTCGCCTTCCGTCGGGTCGGGAGGTTGTCGGTTGTGGCGATAGATAGCCATTGCAATTGTTTTTCTTTGTGTCTTCTTTAAACATTTCGAACCTGTTCTATTTTCAAACATGGCGGTGAAAGCGACACGGTGGTCATTTGTTTCAATAATTTGGATCAAATTAGCAAAACGTAACTACATGGATTAATATAATTATTATGTTCGAATTTCGAATTTTTGTCAAATAGTGCAAACCATCTTTGCGGTGAAAACTGGTTACTAAAATAAGAGAGTGAGTTTATAAACTGAGTACTACATATAAAGTTTCATGCACTAAATATTTTTGTTTATGAATGAGGACAGGAATAAAATATCATAGAAAACAGTACTTTTTTACATTACACATGGATAGACAAAACTTATCAATACGAGTTTAGATAAGTAGGTAATCAATAAGTTTTATAAGCATGTTTTAACTTTTTAAATGAAAAAAAAAAAAAATAACTGAAAAATAATGTTTCAGTGTAAAAAAATGATATTATAATAAACAGATATATTATACACCTACAAAACCACCGAAAAAAGTGTTCCGCGCAGCAGCGGCAGCACACCTTTTCATTAATTCTTCATTTCACTTCAAGTCAAAATGATACAAAAGGGATAGCTCGATAAAACCACTAAGAAAAAAAAAACTTTTTTGCAAAAAATAAAACCGACTTCAAAAAACACAAAAAAGGGAAAAATAACTTTAGCTTCAGAAGTCGGTGACAAAAAAACTAAATCAATCAAACAAAAGTCAAAGTTTTTTGTGTTTTTGAAGTCGGTTTTACTTTTTGCATAAAAGTTTTTTATTTTTCCAGTTTTAGTTGTTCCCAAACAAATATTTGCCATGAATTTATTTTACATTGTTAACAATACATGTCATGGTAATAGGCGTATCCCCAATATATGGAACTTAACATACCTTTTTTTTTCGGATGGGGGAAATCATCAAATTACCCCTCCCGCTCTGGGCGGAGCGGAAGGGAGTGTCAGACTTTCACTGACTAAAACCCATCCATGTTCCTTCTTAATAGCCTTTGTGTTCCAGGGCCGCAGTATCTCTTTAGAATAGTCCCTTTTGCTGACGTCTCTTTGAGGCGCGCGCGGAACACGAACGAACTGTCGAAATCTGGGTGTATTGTACACATCCGCGTACCCCCTCAGAGCGTCATGATGTTGTATCTATAATCTATAATATAAAAATGAATCACAAAATGTGTTGGTAAGCGCATAACTCAACAACGCCTGGACCAACGTGACCAATTTTTTTTTTTAAATGTTCGTTGGAGTTCAAGGATGGTTTTTACGGCGAGAAAAAGAAAAAAAAGAAAGGTAGGTAGGTAGTAGGTAGGTAGTAGGTAGGTAGTAGGTAGGTAGTAGGTAGGTAGTAGGTAGGTAGTAGGTAGGTAGTAGGTAGGTAGTAGGTAGGTAGTAGGTAGGTAGTAGGTAGGTAGTAGGTAGGTAGTAGGTAGGTAGTAGGTAGGTAGTAGGTAGGTAGTAGGTAGGTAGTAGGTAGGTAGTAGGTAGGTAGTAGGTAGGTAGTAGGTAGGTAGTAGGTAGGTAGTAGGTAGGTAGTAGGTAGGTAGTAGGTAGGTAGTAGGTAGGTAGTAGGTAGGTAGTAGGTAGGTAGTAGGTAGGTAGTAGGTAGGTAGTAGGTAGGTAGTAGGTAGGTAGTAGGTAGGTAGTAGGTAGGTAGTAGGTAGGTAGTAGGTAGGTAGTAGGTAGGTAGTAGGTAGGTAGTAGGTAGGTAGTAGGTAGGTAGTAGGTAGGTAGTAGGTAGGTAGTAGGTAGGTAGTAGGTAGGTAGTAGGTAGGTAGTAGGTAGGTAGTAGGTAGGTAGTAGGTAGGTAGTAGGTAGGTAGTAGGTAGGTAGTAGGTAGGTAGTAGGTAGGTAGTAGGTAGGTAGTAGGTAGGTAGTAGGTAGGTAGTAGGTAGGTAGTAGGTAGGTAGTAGGTAGGTAGTAGGTAGGTAGTAGGTAGGTAGTAGGTAGGTAGTAGGTAGGTAGTAGGTAGGTAGTAGGTAGGTAGTAGGTAGGTAGTAGGTAGGTAGTAGGTAGGTAGTAGGTAGGTAGTAGGTAGGTAGTAGGTAGGTAGTAGGTAGGTAGTAGGTAGGTAGTAGGTAGGTAGTAGGTAGGTAGTAGGTAGGTAGTAGGTAGGTAGTAGGTAGGTAGTAGGTAGGTAGTAGGTAGGTAGTAGGTAGGTAGTAGGTAGGTAGTAGGTAGGTAGTAGGTAGGTAGTAGGTAGGTAGTAGGTAGGTAGTAGGTAGGTAGTAGGTAGGTAGTAGGTAGGTAGTAGGTAGGTAGTAGGTAGGTAGTAGGTAGGTAGTAGGTAGGTAGTAGGTAGGTAGTAGGTAGGTAGTAGGTAGGTAGTAGGTAGGTAGTAGGTAGGTAGTAGGTAGGTAGTAGGTAGGTAGTAGGTAGGTAGTAGGTAGCTTATGTGACGCAGACGAAGTTGCGTGGGTCAGCTAGTAAACAATAAACATCCAAGCGATTGCAACATTCATGGCACATTTGCCGTCTATTCTTGAAGAGTTCCATTGTATATCTCCGAAGATCAGCATCAGATGTTCACAAATACATTTATAACACATTTGCTCGTAAAGGGTGTCTTATTTCACCCATTTCAATATCGTAATGTATCTCATTACGTACTTGTGCAGTAATGTAATGTACAACCCAACCACAGAGTATCTATAGAGACGCACGTTTTATCAAGATGCTCCATCAAAAGGAACGGTACTTTTTAAAATCTTAGCAAACAGTTTTTATGTCAGAAAAGTGGTCAATATTTTATGAATAAAATTAACTGTGGGAGATGAAAATAAACATTAAATAAATAAATAAAATTCATTTAATTCAGACAACAAAGATCCATATTTTGTTAGTATTACACACAGCTTATATTCTAGTGTTAGTAACATTGATATAAAAATAATATTATTAAAACAAAGGACGACCAGGCAGAAAGTCCTACCCAATCAACCTCCGCACAAAATGCCTGATATTTGGAGTAAAGCTCTCCGCCACAGCTCTCAGGATATAGTTGCGACTACTCCGCACTCTGCACAGCAGCAAAGCTTTTGCGCATTATGGCATGAAAGCCATCTGTGTGGGTCTCAGCAAACATTTCTGAAGCGCTACAGAAACGAGGCAGTCGCAACAACATCCTGAAAGCATTATTATATTGAACGCGGAGGACATCCAGCGATCTCTTGGTGTAGTTGACCCATAGATTGCTCGTGTAAAAACTCTGACAGTAGGCCTTAAAAAGAGTAATTTTTACTAGGTCAGAGCACCGAGCAAATCTACGAGCCAGCATGTTACCTCTGACCGTCAATGCCCTACGCTCCCTCTCAATATCTTTATCATCCTTAAGGTCGTCGGTGATAAAATGTCCAAGGTACTTGAAATTGGAGACTCTGTTTAAATGGAGTCCATTCAGCTTTAGAATCTCTGGAACAGAGTCTGGACATCTACCAGCGGCCTTAAATATCATATATTCACTCTTGGTGACATTATAAATAAGTCTATGTGAGGCAGCATAAGTCTCACAAACTTTGAGCAATTCCCTGATTGCCCCAGCAGTCGGGCCCAGCAGCACCATGTCGTCTGCGTAGCTGATGTTATTGACGCTCACTCCATTTATTCGACATCTAACATTCATGCTGCTGAGCTTGGTGATGAGGCCATCAACATACAGATTGAAGAGCCTAGGGGATGTCAAACCCCCTTGTCTCACACCGCATTCCAATCCGTATGCTGGAGAGAGAGTGTTAGACCACTTAACCTGATTCTTTTGATTGGCATACCAAAACTGGAAGATTTTCAGTATTTCAGCAGGCGTACCCCTGTTCCTCAACTTGTCCCAAAGCACATCATAGGAGACGAGATCGAAGGCCTTCGAGAGGTCAAGGAAACAGGCGTACACCGGCGTCTTACGATCGGTATAATATTGAACAGTATGCTTGAGACTCAAGATAGCAGTTTTAGTTGATAGTCCAGGCTGGAAACCAAACTGTGCTTCATGAAGATTTAAAATATTTTTCAGACAAGAGTCAAGCATACTGTCCAATACCTTAGCCATGATCGTAGCCAAGGAAATCGGACGATAATTCCCCTTATCAGATATGTCCCCTACCCTGTTCTTAACGATGGGAACCACAAGTGTTTTCATGAAATTTTCCGGCAAGTACGAATGCCGTAGACACATCGCATAGAACAATGACAAGACCCTAGGCATGTGGACTCCTGCATATTTCAAGTGCTCAATGCTGAGTCCATCATGACCTGGAGACTTGCCTCTGCTCATTCCCTGAATGATACTTTTGACTTGCTTGGCAGAGAAGTGCATAAATGTCTCCCTTGCCTGACAACAATACTCGGCATCTTCAGAAGGAACTGGTGAACCAAGGGGAGATTGCACCTGGAAATGTTTCATAAACAGGCTTGCAATATCTCCGTGATCACTCTTCCCCTCCACACTCACCGCAAGGCCAGGCTTAACGTCCAACTTCCCTGTGGATTTCCAGAATTTGCCAAAGTTCTTAGTAGCTCGTTGTTCTGCTATTATGTCCATTTTGATATTTTCTTGGTTACTCTGGCACCGTTTCAAGCGACTTTTGAAAACTTTGCGAGCCTCTCGCATTTTTTCATAAACATAACCATAAGTTGGTCGTTTATTTTCTATCCAGGTTTGAAATTTAAGCCTAGCCTCACTGTGAGCCTCACGTACATGTTTATTCCAGCCACACAGAGATCGATGTTTTCTGTGAGGCCTAAAGTCACTTGTCTCTTTAGATTGCTCAGCTGCCTCACTAAGAACGTTCACAATCCGATCATACAACTTATCTAAAATTACTCTATGCTCAGTCAAGCTGCATGACCCATGACTGCCCTCCGTAAATTCTTGGGGGAAATCGATATCTCGCAATTTACTATTACATAAAAACCGGTATCTGTCAATTTCAGAACAGTTTCTTTCACCCCATATAATCGCACTACGAGGCACTGTCTGAGTCACCAGTTTTGACCTAACTATCACATACAATATAGATGGGTAAATGATCAGAGTTGTACACATCCTCTTTAATACCTACATCTACAACAGTGTGCCAAGCTGATAAAGATACAACACAGTGATCGAGCCATCTCCTACATCCATGCGCATCACTAATAAATGTGTAGTGATTTTGCTCAGCACCTAAGAACTCAATATCGGCACAAACCCATGACTGGTCTGTACAGAAGTTAGTCAATTCATTATAAAAGTTTTGTTTGGGGTGCGCGTTAAAATCTCCCAATATAAAAACATTTTCAACATCATAACTTGCTACAATAGCATTTATCTCACTCAATATATCTGTAAACATAGTCAAATTCTCTGGCGAGTCCGTTGGCATGTAGACAGAAAAAAAACAGAAATGCGCGCTCACCTATGGCTGCCTTTATGGCCACAATCCGTTCACTAGCACAGTCCAAAACAGAGACCGACTCAAACATGCCTTTCCTCCAGAGAATGGCCACTCCCCCATACGGTCTTCCTCGTAACGGTTCGACGGTTGTATCGACCGCTGACTTACCAGTAAATTCAAAGTCTTGACTTATGGTTCCTAACATCAATATGTCATGGGGAAGAAGCCATGTCTCTTGGAGGGCTACAACATCTGACCAAGCACAGATTGCTCGAATGTTATCAATAGAGCGTTTTGCTGACTGACAATTGAAACTAGTAAACGTTGAGTACTTGTTGGTGTTACTTAACATTGTAAAAACATTTAATCAACTTTAACTCTAGACTCTGGCTTGGTTCGATACATGAAATGTACAAACCGCCTAAAAGTAATGCCTTCCGGCCACAGTTGGTCATTTAGATATACATCTACTTTATTTTTAGAAACAAATACTTTAAATGCATTGTACTTTTTAAAAGACTTAATGTTAATCTTTTTTAAAGACACAATCTCATTTGTTTTAGTCTTAATGTAATTAATAATATCATTTTCTTGTGTTTCAGTACTAACGTTTGAGATTAACAATGGCACTTTGACATCGGCTGCCCGAAAATTAACATTAGGCTCAGTGGAAGCACGACCTCTCTGACTAGCTAACCTCTTTTGTTTTGATGATTTGTATCATCAAATACACAGTATGTGACATTGAATTCTTTAATTTCATTAATTTTGACAATAAATTACAACCATTTATCTGTAACAAAAATACAAAAATATTAATTTACTTTATTAGTAATACTGGCTGTTTTTTGTGTTTTTGCCTTAAAAAAGAAGCGCTGATGCGCGCGCATCGCTAATTTGTGAACAAGTAAAAGATTTATTCGTTTAAGAAAGTCCGAGTTTTATTTATTTCCTCGCAAATATGTTATAAAACGCCGTATGACATACGTGAGCTTTGATAATTACAGCCTCTGCTTTATTATAGCCCTCGCCTACGGCTCGTGCAAGCAATATCGCCTTGGCTGTAATTTTCAACTTACCGCACTTATATCATAATGTACTATTACATGGGACCACACGGGAAGCATCAGCATTCAAATAAAAAAAGAATCATCAAAATCGGTTCAACCAGTCGAAAGTTCTGAGGTAACAAACACAAAAAAAAAAGAAACAGTTGAATTGAGAACCTCCTCTTTTTGGAAGTTGGTTAAAAAGAGACAGATAGTGTTGTTCTATGTCTGGAGTGCACGCGTCTTTGTCGTGCTCACGACAAAAATGTGTTACCCATCTCTTTCCTTTTTCATCCGACTTCCAAAAAAAGGAGGTTCTCAATCTGACTGTATTTTTTTTTTTTTTTTTATCCTCCAAATATCAGACAACAACAACAACAACAACAGCCCATAACGTCCACTGCTGGACATAAGCCTCTCCCATGATGGGAGGAATTTGCCGTAATCTCCACGCTTGGCAGGCGGATTGGAGATCGCAGTGATGAAAGACTAACAGAAAACGCTGCTGCCCATTCTCTGGTCTGCGGAGGCGCAAGGTGTTCTGCCTCAGACATTAGTCGCCTTATACGACACCCGTTAGTGTAATGGGTTGGTTCTATTCTACTCTGCCGGATACCACACGGCTAAATATCAGAATGTTAGGAAAATAAATGAAAAATATTAATATATCGAAGTATACGTATATTGCGTAGTTACATGTGGTATGAGATCCCTTGTGTTTTATTTCCTTTGGTATCATAATTGGTACACTTTCTGAACACGCACGATGTCATTTTTACAATTTTTATCTAAATTCGTAGCAGCGTATCGCTCGTCGCCATGCGTGTTGCAGACTAAAGGCAAAACGATCCAATTGGGCCGTTTTCGTGACTTCACGATTGCGCGCTCACAACATATCTGTTTATTATTTTTCGTTCTTTATTTTCAGAAATATTTACATTATTTACATACTATATAATAGAAATAAAAATATTTACAAGTATCAAAAAGGGTTACAGGGCGTCGAAAAATTCGTCCACATCGCTGTCAACAGGAAACGTGCCCAGAAGGCTGGCAGCATTGCCACGTTGGATGGCAATGCTGATTCTTTGGCCAAAAAATAGGCCCGCCCTCTGGTCACGTGAACAGTCGACCAACCGCTTGGCGATTTCTCGAAAACCTAGGTGGGCACTCGGACCCCATGGCCCTAGTGTTTCAACCCCAAACGGCTCAAACACATAATTACCAATTAAATTATTGTATTTGCGCCGTTTGAGGTTTTCAGCACCTGCAGCAGCCGCCCCAGCGCAGCACACTGTGCTAGGAAGATGGGATGGCGCAAGGGTGTCGACGCAAGTTGCGTCCCACACCAAAGGCCTACCCAACTTCCATGGCATTATGGTCATACCATCTGGTCTCTTGCCATCGACGCGTGCCAAGCCAGTGGGTTCTAAAATTGTAGCCCACCGGTATCGGGAACAGGGTCCAAGCTACCGGCGGTCAGGGCTCCAGAGAGAGGAACCTCCTAACAATACGAGCCGTGTCCAGGAGTACCGCTTTCTGAATCAAGCCCTTGATCCAGCTGCCTAACGAGAGCCTCCTCAGGTATTGATCGAGGCTCTTGGCAATTAAGCCATGGGCTGATACGACTATCGGCACAATGATTGCTGAGTCCACTTCCCACATGTCAACAACTTCGCGAGCCAAGTCAAGATACTTGATTTGTTTATCTTTCTCGGCTTTCACGAGGTTCTCATCATGTGGGACCGTTATGTCAACAATCATTGCGCGCCGCTCTGATCGATCCACCACCACTATATCAGGCTTATTGGCTACAATAGTCCTGTCAGTGATGATGGATTGATCCCAGTACAACGTGATACAGCCATTATCGAGAACTGGGTCGGGCACATACCTATAGTAAGGCACTTCCGATTCCAAAAGGTTGTATTTTAGAGCAAGTTGCTGATGGATAATCCTGGCTACAAGGTTGTGTCTATGCAGGTACTCTCCGTTAGCTAGACTCTCTGTTTATTAGAATATAATTGGTGTAAAAATACAATTCTCATAAATGTTACTACATAGTTGAATAAATTAATAACAAATTAATATATTCTTTTTATTTGCCTAAACCCGAAAGTTTTACTTCGCTATCATAATTGCAGTTTCAAGTTGCTCCGCCTGATTTTCAGAAAGCTGAAATAGGCAATTAGTAACTGCGAGTATTTTTCAGATTAAGCTGAAGTATTATTTTGCTGCGTTGTAAGCAAAATGTAATTTAAATATTCAAATAAAAATTAATATTGCACGAACGTTCTTGGTATGTGCTAGAAAATAACTGATTAAGTAATATTACTTGAATAGCATTAAGCCAAAGAGCTTAAATAACTTCAAATTGAAAATAGGAACAAACTTAAAGTTTTACTGCATTACAGAAAACATGGGATTTACAAGGAGATTACTAATCCATATTCATCAACACCATCAGCCTATTAATGTTCCCACTGCTGGGACATAGGCCTCTCTATAAGAGGGAATCCATATTACAAAAACTTCAAATTGAAATTAATAGGAACAAACTTAAAGTTTTATTGCATTACAGAAAACATGGGATTTAAAAGGAGATTACTAATCCATATTTATAATCATCATCAGCCTATTAATGTTCCCACTGCTGGGAAATAGACCTCTCTATGAGAGGGAATCCATATTACCTGTGTCTTATCAGTGCTTGTCATTATTTCAGCTGTTGCCATAGGACTAAGTAATTCCATAAAATATAGACAAATATTAACATAACCTATCCTAAAACGTTCATATATATGTATAACCAAAAATCTATTTGATATTCAAACTGTGTGTCCGCAGCGTTTTTCAAAACTGCACTTTGAAAATCGAACGTTGTCGACCTTTGAACCTGCCACAATTAAAAAAAACAAATGAATTCTATTTCGAAATTTCGTATTCTGATGCATGGTTCTTTCAGGCGCCAAAAGACCATATAGCCTTATAAGATCGAAATTCCAAGTAAACTACACGGAATAAACAGATGAAATGCACTACAGCATCAAAATCGATCACAATCTCAGTAATACCAGCCACTCTCCGGAGAATCATTAACATTTAATCCGTCCACATGCGTCTGGCGACTTAACCGATTCAATAGTCACTCAAGCATCCTTCGCCCGTCGGACCGGTATGCAATTTCACACACCGATACTCCGTGATATTGCTAACTGTACGTTCTTAGTAACACGTATGACAAAAATTTCTGGCAGATGGACGGCTATGATTCGAATGCGTAGCAAATATCGCGCATCGATGAGCATGTGAGCGATGCTTTGTCTGTTTTGTAGGTTGCTAGACTTTCATTTGAGATTTGCTTTGGTTTAATTTGGAAGTAAATTTTGAAATATGTTGCTGTTTTTAATAAGTCAAGGTCAACACAACAAAAGCCCGTGTAATTGGCATTTTATGTCGCACGATAATTGGAAATAACTAATCTTTTCATAAGACTAATTAAGATTTTCCAACAAAAAATCAATCAGTTATACTGCGATATAGGAACCTGTATAAACATGTCAGTGCGACCACATCCCTAAAATATTTTTATAACTTCGGACACTGAACATAAAGTACCTAATGAAAGTATTTACGACACAAATCGTAAACCCAAAAACGAACCAACATTCCCATCCTAAAGAACCTAAAGAAAAACAACTACTCGTACAAAACCAAAAACATCACCAAGTAATCCTTAAAACGAACACCGACAGAGACTAATCTACGACTACTTCAGAAAGCACTAATCGAATTAGTCGACAGAACTAAATCAAAATACAGTCGACGTCAGAATAATTCAGTGCTTAGCTCCGAATCTAGTGTAACAGCGGCGCCGTGAAAATACGGGCAGGTGCATCCACCAAATTACGTGGCTTTAAACTTAATAGCTGTACGTATACGTCACTTGACGTAAGACCTCAGAGCTATGTGTCGACGTTCGCACCAAGTGGAATTTGAAATTACGCCGCAATAGCAATGGGTTCGTTTTAATCTGGCTGTAGGAGTGTGTAGGTACCCCATCCTACCTCCTTGTTTACCAGCCCTCGGTACAATGGAACACGTAAAATCTTGTAATTAATCAACTATGTGAGGGCTGTCTCGAAACTTGGAGAGACATGGTCTCGATATTATTTTGAATTGTAGTGCTTTCGTAGGAGGATTTAATTGGTCTTCAAAGTATTAGGAGTTGCGTAGTTTCATTTATTAAATAATTCTAAATAATTTTGTGTTGAACTCATTCATTTTAAGTTTAAATGCCTTTGAAGTTAGTTCGTGATAAGTACTCAATTGTTCGCAACTTGAGTTAAGCCGATCTTCTAGAGAGAACAATTTACTAGGTATTAGGATTAAGCCATAAATTTTTGACAAGTTTCTTGAATCAAATAGATATACATTATTTGAACTTTATTTTCATGAGAATTTCTCTGACATTGAACGATCCGTGCACGTACTTCTGAAAACAAACAAAATTCAATTTCAGTCGCGTTTAAACGTAAGTAATACATTGTTGCGAGGGTTCGGCTAAAAGTGACGGAATAGTGAATATTCCCGGCAAGTTTCGTGTAGTCGACCCCTCGCGACATATTGATATTACCTCACCGCCGTCGGAATTCGCAATTGCACAAACGTGTAGCGTACCGTACGCCAGAATGACAATTGTTCAAGACCGTCCGAAGCGACAGCTCAAACACAATAAACTACGTGAAATTCACCTATTTGAGAAACTATTCAAATGTTTCTGCTCCGGACAAAACGTACGGAATGCTGTGCTTGGAATATTCCGACTAATTGCCGCCGAGCGCTCGCGTTGTAGTCTTCATAAAAGCTTACCTGTGTTTCTGGTTCTGCGATTTAAAATAAAATGCTGAGAATGTATATATGTTTTGGCTTATTTTTGGAATGTTGGTCTTAACTCAACTTAATTAACAAAATTAATAACTGTTTATCTCTGATTAGTTATTCAGATGTTATAGATAGTTATTAGAACATGCTTCAAGGTTGCGCCAAAGAGTTCTATTTTGGTAATAAAGCCAGACATTCCAGCAACAATGCCTGTAAGGCTAACATAATACATTCTTGCAAAAGACTGATCGAGCGCTTTGTTAACTTAAAGTTGAATGCTTAAACAAACATAGGTATACCTACGTGAGTTATGACGTATAGCAGCCCCCACCTAAACACTCAACATGAAACATCTAAATAAAGATGTTCAAAATAATTACACCAAATCTCATATAAAGTCATAAAGACCTTTATTACCACGCTTCAGAGAATGTGCTCAAGGAATCACAGATCAACGCTGTAGGTCGGCGAAGTTACTTTGTAAAAGGACAAAATGAGTTCTTTGTGTACACAAAATAGCATGATTGCTATCAAACAACATCCTTGGTTCGTTTTTTGAGAGTTTACCAAGTGGAAACGAAACAGTAAATCAACGACAATGGGTAGATGGCTCATAGTATGAGTTTTCCTTCACAAAGAACGTAAATAAAAATTAAATGTGTAATTTTCCATTCTTTGAGCTTTTACCGGGAAGAATTCTAACCACAATAATGAGGAAAAACAATTTGAGGAGTCTGACCGCGATGTAATGTCTCGTTTGTCTTGTTCATCTTCATAAAATAACGGGCTGAATGTGAAACAAACTGACAACTTAGGTACCAATGAAGTTCAATTTTATTTTAAATCGAATGACAGCAACATTGAGCAATAGTGAGAAATTTAGTAATACTAAATACCTTGAATCGTAATATTCAATTACTTAAACGTGTAATTTGTCAGCGCGTACAATAAGCTCAATATTAATTTGGAGTTGATTTTCTGTTGTGTTTAGATATCTGCATCCGATCCGTATTGGGGAGTTGAACAATACCGCGACTTTTCGCGTAAATTTTACGAATATTGTTTCCTTTGTACATTGACAGAGTGCGACAGACAAAAGGCAAATGATCCCACCCCACCCCATCTTTTTTTCGGTTTCGTAAACTTTTATGTCTTATTCCGTTCCAACATCGCAAATAATTGTAATATTTAGGGAAATCGTTTTCGCGCAATAGAAAATACGTTATTTCGGAGACGATATTTATTTAACCTTTAACGGAGCTTAGGAGAGTCAAACAAACGATATTCAAACACGCGAAACACAGGTATGAATAATTCCAAGAGTGTACCAGGGACACATAAATCTTTACAGATAGAAGCAGCACAGCCAATCTGATGAGTCGCGCGCCGCACCCCTGTCGGTCGACCGCACGGGTAATGAGCTTGTTTGTCTCAGTTAACGTTTCCTAGCACGTTCTGCGCTCCTGGTACAACGCTCTTTGTGTCACTAGCTTCCTGTCTCTTGTCTCTCTGCTCGCAATAAGGATAATAATGTTTTAGAATAACAAGAAGTTGTTCTTCTGGCAGATGCAGCGCTAAATTAAATCCTCAGAACTTTTATTTACTTTTCAGTGGACGTAATGTGACCACTTAAACATTTTCTCTGTAGAATAAATGAATGAAATGGGTTTACTCGCTCACTCCAGAAGATAAATAAAGAAAGATTGGACCTGAGAATGAAAAGGAAGATTAGTCCCGTCCGCAGATTAGATGTTTGTGACTGATGAGTCCGAAAACACGTCAAACCAGCTTTATTATACTACTTTTGTTAAGTGGCACTAAATATAAACATTCTAAGAGCGCTATAAAACTACACTCAGTGAAGATAGGTGTTTAAGGATAACTTTGGGTAGCGTAAACGCCTTCCTTATTGTTATAACCTTTTTGTTTAGATATATACAAGTTAAACGAAAAAAAAAACAGTGACAAGAAAAATAAAAGCCTTTTGTTTATCGTGATTTTCACCGTCTACCAATTCTGAATTCAAAATTTCCGAATACGACAGCTCAATTATACATGTAAATATTGAAAAACAGTAAAGTATCAAAAGTCACAAAAGCCTTCATGCAGTTCAACCTCCGTCGTCAGCTCCGTGAAAAATAATATTCTGATTAATCCTCTTTGAAAATGGAAAACGGATTACAGATTTCTGTGGCACGCCATTAAATTTTCCTCTCTCACTTAAAGCTTTTATCCTCATACGTTCGTGGAGAAGTGCTAATGCAGTATTTTCATTTGACGTTCGGAATCTGTCGGAATCTTTCGGACATTCGGCACACGGTTGGTGACTACGGATTGGAGATAAACGTAAAACATCAGTTGGAAATGGCTTAGCTTGTTGTATCCAGGATTCCCTTTCGGTGCATTCGTTAGTTGGGATTAAAATTGGAACGTTTGCTAAATGTTCTTTACGGGATCCGAACAACGGGAAACAAAGTTACATATTGTCTAAACGCTCAGTTTTTGTGGTGTTTCGTGGTTTGCGGTGAGCTGTGTTGACATTATGTTGGTATTTCTCAACGCATTTAGACAAACCTTCTACAACATCATTGTTATATATCTTCAAAAGATTGACAGAAATGTTGACGATGTATTAAATTGGTTTTGCGCTTAATGTTTTTAGTAGAGATGCAACGGATATCCGGTAACTATTCGGTATCCGGCCTATCCGGCCTATATTTTGCTATCCGGCCGGATACCGGATAGTAACTCATTATCCGGCGGATACCGGATATTCATAAATTTGCTAAAAAATCCTGTAAAACGGACACGAAATAAGACAACAGCTAGCAATTATGATAAGTTCTATTAAAAGTTATATGTATGTACTCTAACGTCTCGAACTCATCACACCGCACAAAAACAATTTTTTTTTAACAAGTTTAAAATTAATATTTATAATCAACAAGTGGCACGATCACTCCCGATGAGATCCGAAACCGCCCGAAATGATCTAATCGCGTTGCCCGCAGCTGTACGACGCTGAACATGTCACTACTTGCCTTAGAGAACTACTTACTCTCCGCCGGAGCTCCGGCGGCCGAATATCCGGCCATCCGGCCTCGCAGTTCGCCGAATATCCGTTATTCGGTATCCGGCCAAACAACTATCCGTTGCATTTCTAGTTTTTAATGATTTGTGGTGCAAGCTGCCCTTGAGGTTTAGTCTAATGAGAATGGATAAGTTAGATAGGTTTCGGACACCGGACTCTCACGGATATGTCAGTATATCTAACAGTATCTGAGGCCTCGTCCGCAATTTTCCGCACCTTTTTGACCAAACATCTAATATGTCTAGCTTTTCCTTGTGGTTTTGCTCCCGTTGTGTACAGAAACGTTTCAAATGTAGCCAGTGACACTCGGGAATACTCTAGCTACACGTAAGTGAAAAAAATCGAAATCGGAACAATAGTTTCGAAGATTACCCCCTACATACAAACTTGCAAACAACTTTTATATCTTGATAATATTCATCATATCAGCCGAAAGACGTCCACTGCTGGACATAGGCCTACCCCAAGGGGGGGGTTCCATAGTTGCCACGCTTGGCAGGCGGGTTGGCGATCGCAGTACGGTTGTTACAAAAGCACAGAGAACGCTGCTGCCCATTCTCTGGTAAGTCCCTTAGTCGTCTCTTACGACACCAACGGGAAGATATGGGATGGTGCTATTCTTTACGTCCGATACCATACAGACACTTGATAATATTAGTGAAGATAAGATGAAACTAGTCGAAGGTGCAGGTACTAAATTTTTAGCTCATAAATAATGTCAGCATAATGCCACAGTACATCATTACAGCAGATCGTTACCGCTTCCATTGACAGCAATGATTGTGTTGCTATGCTAATGCGATTGAATTAGTGCAGTGCCGCCGTCTGAGGATTAATCACGAATCAATAGACATGCCTTCAGGAAACCAAATTAATTATTACAGATAGAGGTATTCTCTAAGATATGCTGCTATTAGGAGTCCTTTGTGAGACTGTATCTGGCATTTGTGCATTCAAATGGCTTCCACGCCACGAGTGATGCGTAAATGTAGGTAGGATCAGGGTCCTATTTAATACAATGATCAGGCCAAATTACAACACACGGTATATTCAGTATGACAAACTACAATTATAGATCTAATATTGTAATAAAATTATGTACTAGTATCAAAATGGAAAAAGAATTACAGGCCGTCAAAAAATTCGTGCACATCGATGTCAACAGGGATTCGGCATTGCCATGTTGGATGGCATTGCTAATTCTTAGGCTAAAAAAATAGCCCGCTTGGCGATATCCGAAATACTAGGTGGGTACTCGGACCCCGCAGCACTACTGTATTACCAGTTATACATTTGTTCGGACCCGGATCACTGAGAGCAGTCAATTCAATACCAACTTGCTGGCTGTCAAATATATATTTTTACGGAGTTATAAATCCGCAATCATAGTTTGTGCCGAGAAAACATATATCAAATATTCGGCGTTAAGCTGACTGCACGGGTATTTTATAGCATGACTCTAACACATGTTCAGATTCTCCAGTGCAGGGAACAATGTAGATTCAACAGGGGTTTTATACGTATCCTATAGTTGGTGCCAGTTAATGACCATTATTCTCATCGAATAGTGGTCATGAACCCACCTACATGTATTAAACTTCTTAACTTTGAAAAACAAAAATAAGCCTGTTCAAGTCTATAAAGAGTGTAGTCTATAGTGGGAATCGTCATTTATAGTGATTTTTTGAAATTTTTTTGTAATGAAAAATTATACATGGTTTATTTGTTTTGGTTCATACGGAGAGATATTAAGGAAAGGGCAATGACCGCTATTCTCATCTTAACTGGCACCAACTATAGGCACACGTTGTAAGCCCATCTAGTTTGGGGTGTATTACGCAACTTCGTCTCCATCAGTCGAACTTATCATTGATGTTCTAATACTTACTATTATTCTGAAACAAACATAAACACCACACACAACAAATGACTCTCTAAGTGTTTCTTGGTACAGCAACGAAAAATAAGGCGGCATGTCACTTTCTTAGAAAATCCGTGGAAAAAAGGTCAAGGAAATTATAATGTAATTCTAAATTAAGAAGCGCTCCCTATTGGCCCACTTTGATGAGTAAATGGAGAAGTAATTTTTCCAGGAAATGCAAATGAAAGAAACGATGTGATTTTAAAGTGATTATACTTTTACAACAAATTAAGAAGATACGGAAAGAAAGATAAGATATTAAGGAAGAAGGTTCATTGGGATCGTAAAAATATTACATGACATACCATGTTCAATTTAAACTACAAATAAGACCAAACCTTCTCCCGAGTTAGGAATTATGGAAATTTCTTAAAATTACAATATTCCAAAGCGAAAAACTTATTACATAAAACCGAAATTGTCTCTTTCGAAGTCACCCAAAGTTCTTTGTGAGGCATGACTCCGGCAATATTTTATACGTTTCCAATTTCGTCAGGATCCTGCCATATTGATTGTGAGAAGTTTGTAACTTGAAAGAGAATTGCCCACGCATTTATATGTTGCCAAAGATTCGCACATATTCTTCATAAATTAAATGATATTATATCTTCAGTCACTTGCGTTATGAACAGGAAAGTTTCCTCCGTTCTGCTTCAGGGCTTTCTAGTTGGAGTTTGATTGTTGTGGAAAAGAAAATTGAGTTGCGCTAAAGGCAACCCGTGCCAGTTTTGTACGAGTATTTTAAATTGGAACTTTGCATTTATAACAAAAATATCGAAGGCTTTTTATGGCAATATTTGATCTGTCCATTTGATTTTGTATTTAGCAAAAAGCTTTCAGGTAGCTGGATTTTAATTTGCCGATTTTTTTGGCATCCACAGACCGTTATTGACTTTCCTATTTTATTTTTCACGTTGCCCCACAATTATTTTTCACAATTATTTTTCCTGTATCGTAGGTTACAAACATTTAAATTCACAGATAGCCAGACTCGGAACAGATCATATTAATTCTACTAACAATTATTCTTCATTGTATTTTTATTTAAAATTATTAGGAAAATCATTATTACTCATCAGTCGTGCGAGGATATTAGCTTGAAATCTGCACCAGCTGTTTAAGGATACGCGTAAAACCATCACTCCAGACTGCACCATCCCAAATGAGCAAGCCTACGACCAGTTATGACGCAAAAAGAACATCAACAACACGACCAATGTAAAAAACCACTCATGGAAACCGAAAAAGAACAACTCCGTTTAATTACACCGTGCAAGTTCACGTTCAATACGTTCTAGAACAACGCGGCGAGAACTCGAGTCTCGCTCAAAGTTCCGCCGAGACGAATACCTACAGAAGTTAATCGGAGCAAGTTTGATGTGAAAACTATGTTAATCAGCCAACCAACTTTGATTACTGACAGATCTGACAACTTCTGTCGTCGATATTCCGGGTGAATTGTTCATTTTCACAACCTTAGCATTTGATTAAAGCCCGCGAATTCCATATTGGTCGTTTAGTTATTGAATTTGTGAGTGTGTGCGTGAGTCTTAAGTCCTTAGGGTTGTCGCAAGGATTGAAGTTATTTTGATTAAGAATTTAATTTTACTGTGACGTGTTTGAATTGTTACATTGATGACGGAACAGGAAATGTATTTAAGACAAGCGCAAGGGTAATCCACGAAATTCAAATTCTTTAAGTTTTTTGTAGTTTGCAACTGAGTTAGGTACAGAGTTGCAAACTACAGTACAGTATCTTTATTGCATTCCTCTGAGACAAGATGTGAATTAAAAAATACAAAAAAAAAATACAAAAATATTTATTACTTCTCAAACATACTGTCATACATAAAGAGGCAGCCCCAGTAAGTTACAATAGTACGTGTGTCAGGGCTGTCTCGCAATTGCTTATTTAATTCGGTCCAAGTTTTGAATAAAGTTAGGTTCCAAAACGTAGTAACGATAAAATCGTTTAGCACACCTAGCTACTTTCAAGTTTTAAATAGAGAATGGTGTCGATTCCGTTGTGCACAAACTAAACTTAATTTAGGCTATTGCTAACTTTTACTAAAAGGTAGTGCGCGAAAAGGACGGCTATGGCCATGAACTAAGGTAGAGATGTCAAACTAGTTTATGCCTTGCGCTGCACCGTGTTTTTAGTCGACATGTTTTTACGTGCACCCTTCATTTGTATGGAAATATTAGTTCCAACTAAATTTGACAGCTCTAAATTACGTCTGTCTCTTTCTCATTTTATTAGAGATAAAAAGATAACAATAGCCTAAATTAAGTTTAGTTTGTGCACAACAGAATCAACACCAATATTCCATGCAGTAGGACTTACTAATGAATTAAATAAAGGTGATTTTAGTAGCCGCCGGAGATTCCATGTCGTGTATTTATACTTCAAATGGGCTAACCATGTTACTCAAATGCAGCCGGACAGGTGACCCAAGGATGTCACTCTGTGAATGCCTGAGGGAGGACATCGCTGTCGAGTTGACGATGGTTAGACGGTCTAGATTTCTATTTTCAGGATAGACATAGACGTGATAAACATAATAGATAAGCTTCGAAGAATTAAGTAGGATATATAGCTAATGGCGTGATTAAACTTGGTCGACAACCGAATACGGGCTAATGCCCGTATTCGGTTGATATCACAGTAACTATAGTTGGTGCCAGTTAAGATGAGAATAGCGGTCATTGCCCTTTCCCTAATATCTCTTCGTATGAACCAAAACAAATAAACCATGTATCGTTTTTCATTACAAGAAATGTTGAAGATCACGATAGATGACGAATCCAGGCTTGAACAGTCTTATTTTTGGTTTTCAAAGTTAAGGAGTTTAATAAATGTAGGTGGGTCAATGACCGCTATTCTCATCTTAACTGGCACCAACTATATAGGTATTTCATGTTCTAAAAATCATCACCATCGTTCTGCTCATGCCCTATTCTAATTGGGGTTGGCGCAACACATTTTCTTCTTCGGGCTTATTCGTCAACTGGCGACTGTGAAACACGCAAGTGCGCACGAGTTGGATTTTTATTTTTTTGTCGTCAACTCGCTTGCATGTTATAAAGTACAGTCAAATGTTAAAGTCAAGTCGTATAAAAATATCATAATTATATATGTCGGGTTGTCAGCATTTATTCCGTTAGACCCGAGCATTATGTGGGCAGAAGACGGGTTTCGTGCAATGAAAACACACTGGATGCGATACACTAACAAATTACTTGAAATTACACTTTAACACAATAACACGGGGCACAATGAATCGGGTACAGTTTCAAGACGTCTCAACTCCGCTGCGATCAGATCCAGAATGTCGCCTCGCTGCATGCTGGTAACATCAGGACTCTGTAGAAGCACGCCATGGTGGGGTAGTGGTATGTAGATCGCTTGATGTCACCTCTGGCGCGCTTGCGATCCATTCCCCCGTCCGTACTCATGACCGGATCCGACATTATACACTTAAAGCGGGACGACAAAAATAAATCAGATGGTACAAACTCGCGCGCACTCGCGAGTTTTTCACTCGCCAGTTGACGAATAAGCCTTTCATTCTACCTTGTCGGACGTCATGGCCTAATTTACTCCTTAGTCTTTCACATCTTCGTCACACAACCAATCCCATCATTTCCTTGGCCTTCGTCTCCCTCTCCAGCCATCAACATTCATAATCCATCAATCACTATTTTTGTCACACATGTTTCAACTCTTCTCATCACATGCCATTTTATGATCTAAAAATATTGTTCTTAAAATCCAGGTTCGAAGTACAAAGTAAACGTGTCCCACCTATTGGCTTCACCTTAATACTACCGTTCCACATAGTGAGTGCGGGCACATGTTATTATGGCCTAAAATTGAATTTTCAGCTCGCTCGTCGTTTTCACAGCACCCCTGTACAAACGAGCACTGTTGAAATAATTCGCAGTAAGCTCTAAGTGTAGTGTTTGAAAAGCGTTCTTAGATGTTATCGACTAAGTTACTCGATAAGTAAGTTTTGTTTGACTGTGTTTTTTCTAAGAATCAAGTGGGAAACCACTGACGTATCGTAATTCGTATCCCAGTGCATGTCGTCCATTCGATACATTTCAGCCTAGCAGCCTTCTAGCCGATGCCCAATATACCCGTTTTAATAATAATAATAATATATCATTTAATTCTGGTAACAAAAGACCCTTATCATAAACTAGCTGACGTCCCGCGGTTTCACCCGCGTAGTTCCCGTTCCCGTGGGAGTACGGGAATAAAATATAGCCTATAGCACTCACGAATAATGTAGCTATCTACCAGTGAAACAATTTTTAACATTGGTTCATTACTTTCGGAGATTACCCCCTACATACAAACTTACAAACATACAAACTTACAAACAAATGTTACCTCTTTATAATGTTATTATTATAGATTAAGTATAAGTATTATTAAGTATTAACTATAGATATACCTTACAGAGTAACATACATATTTATATAAACCACAAAAACCTAATTAAACTATTGAACACGAAGAGACGGCGTAATGTTGCGCTGCGTGGTATCGGTTGCCTTCCGCGGAATCGCCGATACATGACACCCTTCGGCCAAAACTCTTCCTTGAGGAAGGTATCAATATGATGAGTCGTTTTAGAATGCAGCGTGGTATTAAGAACTCTATCCTGTCTTTATCACCCAGAATGCTACGTTCCATGGACCTTTGGCAGACCCCAAGGTGGAGCTTCTGTGATTTGATGAGCGACCACGTCTGAGCATCGTAGGTCAAGACGGGTAGGATGCACATGTTGATGAGTTTGCGCTTCAAAAGAGATCGGTTAATCACCAGTCTTTTCGAAATATACTCGTACTATCTGGGACAAGATGATATACACATCAACAAAGATATAAAAATTATCTATTTCAAAAATACCAAACGAATGTCAGCAATTCAATTCCTTACTAATGAATACCTCACTACCTAAGACAAATAAAAAATATCCTTCATTGTGTAAATGCACTCATGGAAAACAAGCAACATTGCCCGATGATACTGCCAATTAAAAATGGAGCCGGAGATCAGTATTTTGTAGAGACATCAGATATGCGAGGTTTTGAAGTACTTACCTTTATTTTCAATTCTGATTTTCATTAGCCTCATGAGTTGGATTCAGTCTTGTTAGCCTCCCTATTCAAGATTTAATTGTAGTTAAACTTAACAGTTTTCAATTCAAGCTTCGAACAATAAATTGGCTGGAGTATTCGCCATCGTCATTTTGAAGAATGCAACCACTTTACGACAGACCTCGGTTGTCCTCCCATACTCAAGTACTAACGCTGTAAAAAAATACATTGTAAAACCAAATATTTTTAAAAGAGTAATCATGAAGTTTCTTGCCGTTTCTTCTCCCGAACGGTGCACCTATCTTTTGACGCATGTATGTGCCTGAAGGTTTATATGAAATAAAATATTTTGATCATGATCTGCCTAAGCTTTTCCCAATTGTGTTAAGATCAATTTCCAGACTACAGGTCGCGGCACGAAAGTCTAGCGGTGACCGTTATTGCGCAGAAGTAAAAAATAAGAATGTCCTGGGGCGTGCGTTGCGCCTATTGGCTCCCCAGTCGTATAACATGAGCAGATATCCCCTCCACGTTTCGTTCAGCGCTAGACTTACGTGGCGCGACCTGTAACCGAATGTAATTTTACATGTAGCGACTGCATATCTGAGGCATAGCACGAGCGAGTGCGAGTGTGACTGTAACGTAAACGTCGATTTGAAAATTAAAAATCCCCTTTTGACACATAATATTCTCATAATTTTTAGAATGTATTTATATCTATGGATATGTTACTGATTGTGCTTGTTGCAAACCACTAAAATTCTTTACGATAATTGCATTTTCCATTAAAAAATCGACGTACCTATTTAAATTACGAAAACCGTCAAAACTCGTACTACGGCCTCTGGTCTTGAGTCTTCATATATCGCAGCCAAATTAATAAACGTACGAAACGGAAGAAGACTGGAAAAAGAAAAAAAATAATATACAGTCGAAAAAAAAGCAATTAATTTTCCATTTATAAAACTCCTACGATGTGCGAGTAATTATGGAGATGAGTTTACTGAACTCAACCTTTTACGAATATACATTATACGTTCTACTCGAAACGTTTCATTAATTCCATTTAATTGATTCGTTCGTAAAAGGCCTTGTAAAAAAAGGTAATTTATACCTATGATCCGTGGAGGGTGGTTGGGGTGTGATCGGCAGTCCATCACAGCCCTTTGATGACGAATGTGTGATTTTCGATGGACACTCAACCCCAAATAGCTATATTAGAGAGAGGGTACGACCTTCAATAATCATAAAAGACAAAAATACTTTTAAGCCCTTGTTGTGTTAATGACAAAGACAAAGATTAACATTTTTAGGGTTCCGTACCCAAAGGGTAAAAACGGAACCCTATTACTAAGACTTCGCTTTCTGTCCGTCTGTCTGTCCGTCTGTCCGTCACCAGGCTGTATCTCATGAACCGTGACAGCTAGACAGTTGAAATTTTCACAGATGATGTATTTCTGTTGCCGCTATAACAACAAATACTAAAAACAGAATAAAATTAATATTTAAGGGGGGCTCCCATACAACAAACGTGATTTTTTTGCCGTTTTGTCTAATGTATAGATAATGGTACGGAACACTTCGCGCGCGAGTCCGACTCGCACTTGGCCGGTTTTTTTATTTACAGAATATGATCGGTGTTGGTACAACAGTTAAGTTATAGGACATTTATGACATTTATTCTTTAAAAAGAAATTTTCATTAGAACAAAAATAATATACACGACCTGTAATACGTTTGCAGTCATTTTCAATATTATGATGACTTCTCTGAGTTAAACAAGTGAATACAGGAAAAAGTGTAGTTTTTCACTACTGAGATTGATCGATGAAATTGATGACTGTCCGATAAAATACTTTGTCTTAATTTCTAGCTAAAACATTTTAAGTCTTCTATACTAATATTAAAATAAAACCGGTCAAGAGCGTGTCGGGCCACGCTCAGTGTAGGGTTCCGTAGTTTCCCGTCCGTCACAATAAGTGTTCCCACTTATGAGTTTAAAGGTGGGTATCCATTATGTAAAAATGCTTGCATATACGAATATACTACAAACTTAGTCCAGAAATTATTTTGTACAACTTTTTGTCTTTTTTTACAAAAACTGTTGTTTCCATTAAGTTCAAAATAATTTTCCTAGAAAGTCCTTATAAAGTTCTACGTTTCAGATTTTTTTCATATTTCCTAAACTTATAGTTCAAAAGTTAGAGGGGGGGGACACATTGTTTTTTACTTTTGGAGCGATTATTTCCGAAATTATTGACATTATTAAAAAATGATTTTAGAAAACCCCTATTCATTTTTAAATACCTTTCCAACAATATATCACACATTAGGGTTGAAATTAAAAAAAAATCACTTCCCACTTTACATAAGTATAGGGGAGCCCCCCTATACTTATGTACCCTAATAAAACATTTTTTTCCAATTTTTATTTTATCACTTTGTCGGCGTGATTGATATACATATTGGTACCAAATTTCAGCTTTCTAGTGCTAACGGTCACAGAGATTAAGCGAGGACGGACGGACAGACATGGCGAAACTATAAGGGTTCCTAGTTGACTACGGAACCCTAAAAAGGAAAGATTTGTATTTTTGTATTTTTATACTTTTGTATGTAACGAATAAACTTAAAAACTACTGGACCGATTTGAAAAATTCTTTCAGCAATGGATAGCTACTTTATCAGCGAGTAACGTAGGTTATATTTTATTTATCCCCGTGACTCCCACGGGAACGGGAACTACGCGGGTGAAACCACGTGACGTCCGCTAGTATATTATAACTAGCTGATGCCCGCGGCTTCGCCCGCTTAACAAATTACATAATAAAACCTTCCTCTTGAATCACTTTATCTATTAAAAAACCCGCATCAAAATCCGTTGCGTAGTTTTAAAGATCTAAGCATACATAAGGACAGACAGACGCGGCGGGGAACTTATAATTATGTGGTGATGTGGATGTGTGATAGTGATTTTGATGGCCCAAGTTGCCCCAAAGATAATTATAATTAATTATATCTGTGTGACAGATGTAATTATAACTTACTTTCCGCTATATCAATCGAATTTTTCCACGGAATCGTTGAGCAATTTCTAATTAATTGATTCCTCCGTTTAATTAATACACAGACAGAAGAAAAATCCAATCATCTTTGGCTTCAGCCGTCAAAGGTAAGCTCATGAATGGTAATTCGGATGAATATTAATGATGTAAGGTTATTAGCAACCTTGTTAAGAGTTTAATACATTTTTTGTGTTCTTTCCTCAACTCTGTTATGAATGGAAGGAGCTTTTTTTAACTTTTCTAGAGAAATCTCTCTATTTTACCTGCGATTTGTTTATGTTTCGTTTTTAGGGTTCCGTACCCAAAGGGTAAAAACGGAACCCTATTACTAAGACCTCGCTATCTGTCCGTCTGTCCGTCTGTCCGTCTGTCTGTCACCAGGCTGTATCTCATGAACCGTGACAGCTAGACAGTTGAAAATTTCACAGATGATGTATTTCTGTTGCCGCTATAACAACAAATACTAAATATAGTCAATGGTACGGAACCCTTCGTGTGCGAGTCCGACTCGCACTTGGCCGGTTTTTTTACTTATGTTTTACTAGCGTATTACCACGTTTATTTATTTTTTTGTTGATAAAACTAGATGTGGAAAAGGAAATCTGAGAATCTGATTATTACTTTTAATGCGGAGTGGAGTGATAAACGCAGTTGGAAAGAAGTGAAATATTTAATATATATTATCTATACTAATATTATAAAGAGGTAACATTTATTTGTATGTTTGTATGTAGGGGATAATCTCCGGAAGTAATGAACCAATTTTAAAAATTGTTTCACTGGTGGAAAGCTACATTATTCGTGAGTGCTATAGGCTATATTTTATTCCCGTACTCCCACGGGAACAGGAACTACGCGGGTGAAACCGCGGGACGTCAGCTAGTATTATTTTAAAATTACACATGACATGTTTTCATAGGAAAAATAGTTGCCGAGTGACAAACAGAACGAACACAGCTATCACATTTGAATCTAAAGTATATTCTCTATGTTTGCGCCTGATGTTTTAATCCGTCGCTGCGTCGCTAGGCTGCTGCTAATTGTTTTGATCAGGCGCTCAAAAATGTCGGCAGATTGCGCACAAAAAAAATTGCTATGGAAAAACTTCTACCTGACATTTTGGATAATCAATTCATCTACATTCTAAAATGGACGAACATCAGTCCACACATATTTTTCATTTTATTAAGAGCTTGGCATTGTTTAAAATTAGAATAGAACGCAGTAACGTTGTCTCGTGGTCTTAAAATTAAATTCATTGTTAACGTGAAGACGTCGTCGTTTTATTGGACACCAAGCTCCAGTGTCTCGAGCAGACACTCTAGATGGCCAGCGTTACACTTCCAACAATAATCTTAACCATGTTAGTACCCAGTTGCTTACTTTCTGTCCCCTATCGGTGTTATGGGTACATCCAATCATGTTTCAAAAACAGGGACACTCAACAGCATCGCATATTTGTTACCTAAAAGATCTCAGCATCTGATTTCCCAGTGTAGGTTAACTTTTACCGTCTTACTCTTGTTGTATCAGTTATTTTCTTGCAATCTTGATAGTTTAATAAGAAAAAAAACCTTTTGTTTTGTGTTTCATCCACCAAGTTTCTGAACGCACCCTTTTGACGTTTCAGTTGTCAGTGCGATGACGTTTGCTTGTCAGTGCCATTTTGGTTGGAAAAATGGTCGCTCCGTGTCTTGTTTTTTTGATGCACGCTGTTTCGTGTAATTATTGATTGAAACTTTGAGTTAATTTTAATCCGATACCATCTTGATCGGTGTTTGATATTTTGTTGATAATTGAGTGAAAATTGAGAAATCTCGCCATTTTGGGTCATGACCGCGAGTAATTTGTTGGTTAAGTACCTAGCCGGCTTTGTCATTTGGACGCCGGTAATTTCCTAAATTCAGTGCTGGACTATTGTACATCCCCGATTGGGTTAGCAAACCGGGATAAAATTCAGTTGAACATTGGTGAAAAGTGCCACGTGTGGGATCTGAAGGTTTGATCCGGGAGTCGACGGTACGAGCCGCGCGCGTCCTTTGGAACCGTCGAATCTTACATGACCTTACAAACACAACACAAGCACAGTTACACTTGCACCCCACCCAGATACGACGTGACCAGGACTGCGTCACATCACCGGTACCAACGTGATGGTGAGTGTATCTAATAGGTGTTTTCCATTTGTCGATTGGACAAATATTATTTAATTAGGGCTCCGCGTAATCGCGGACATCGTGAGTCTGTTGATGCAGTCTCACACATTTTGCATAACATTTGTACTAAGCAACTGAAACTTTTAAATAAGCTAATCAGTGTTTTGTACCTATTGTAACAGAACTCTATTTCGCTTCGCTACTTGTAATCCAGGTACTTCTTTTTATCTTATAATAGGAACCAAGAGTCCAAAAAAAAGTACCCGACAGCAACTCGTTAGAAAAACGCTGTAGTTTCATATCTCTCGGCCTAACACGAACTCTCGGATTATTCGAAAGATTTTAAAATTCAAAATAATTTTTATTCAGATTTATGACTGATACTAATGCAATAGGTAGGTACGTTGCCTTCAAATGGTGAAGCAGAACATTGTGCTGAAACAACAACAACAACAACAACAGCCCATAACGTCCACTGCTGGACATAAGCCTCTCCCATGATGGGAGGAATTTGCCGTAATCTCCACGCTTGGCAGGCGGATTGGAGATCGCAGTGATGAAAGACTAACAGAAAACGCTGCTGCCCATTCTCTGGTCTACGGAGGCGCAAGGTGTTCTGCCTCAGACATTAGTCGCCTTATACGACACCCGTTAGTGTAATGGGTTGGTTCTATTCTACTCTGCCGGATACCACACGGCTTACCTTGTGCTGAAAACCAACATAGTATTGTCTAAAACCAAAAAATCGAAGACATGACCACATGTCTGCACGGGCTCTGTGCAAGTGGGTGAATTTGTATCCACCCAGCTGCACAGGGCCCGCGTAGTAGATTACAGGCCATTTATTTTCATAGAAAGAGACCTGTTTTCTAGCAGTGGAAACGTTTCTTGGCTTGAATATTTTAAAAGTTAGGCGATTTTCTCACGATGACCCGACACGGCTCGTCCGCGCGGTCCGGCAGAGGCGGCGAAGCAAACGTATTGGCGATACGCAGCGCTGCGCGGAGATGTGGTCAATGCCGGTCGTTCGCGCGGTCGTGTGGTTACGTGTGCAGCAACGGATTTCACACAAACCAATGCGACGAGAGCCACCTAGCATAGCCTAGATAGATTCAAGAATCGTTCGAATTTTCATCTACGTCGCGCGTTTGTGCTAGGCTTTTTGAGCTGAACTGTAAGACTGTTCCACACAAAGGCAGCTAATGGATATTTCCCTTACTTTAAAGGATGTCTTAATCAGATAATAATCTGTTTACTCAGTTTTTGTATACCTGTCTACATTTTCTTTTTGATAAGAAGGAAAATAAAATGTATTTTTACTTTACTGACCTGTAGTTGGCCACTGCTGAATAAAGATCTCTTTGCACAAAGAGACGTATATTATGACTCCAGAGAACCTACACACATGGCAATTGCTTTAGACGTTTCGTATTTTACAATGACTTTGACATGTTTTAAGATAGCTTATTCAATACACTTTTGAGAGGAACAGCTCGTGACTAAATAACAGCCACTCGGATCAATCTTCAGGTAAGGCCGCGCTTGCCTAAGCTGGTTTGCGGATGGGTGCCCACCCATTACATACCAAGTATCCTCTGTACCTCAGGATCCATGGTAAGCCGTTGATCCCAGCTGTCATTTGCAGAACTTTGACAGCCGTTACAGATAGTCAGTGGCCCGAAAGTCTGACAAACTGTCTGACCAAGGGGTACCGTATTACCAAGTACTAATTGGGTTATGGAGTTACGATAGGAAGTCGCTCCTTGTAAAATATTGGAATTAAGCTGCGCCAGGTTAGACTGGAAGCCGACCCCAAAATAACTGAGAGAAGGCTAGGCAGATGGTGATACAATACACTTTTATCTTTTCCATTTTCGACAAGATTGTCACGTGACAGACCTTCAGGATCAAATGACGAGATTGAAATATTTGCTTTTTAACTTAGAATTAAAACAAATATTTTTACTAATTTGACATTAGTGTCGATTCTGTTGTGCACAGACTATCTATCTTTTTCTGTCTAACAAAACGAGAAAGAGACGGACGTAATTTAGAGCTGTCAAATTAATTGAACTAATATTTCCATACAAATTAAGAGTGCACGTAAAACCATGTCGACTAAAAACACGGTGAAGCGCAAGGCATAAACTAGTTTGACATCTCTAACTTAGCTCATAGCTATAGCCGTCCTTTTCTCGCACTGCATTTTAATAAAAGACAGCAAATAAATAAATAAATATCGTCATTACACACAGCACCGTCTAGTGCCACACTAAGCAACGAGGCTTGTGTCGTGGACACCAGATAGTTGATATACTACATAGATACTTTTTTGTTTGTAAATACATACTTATTATACATATAAACATCCATGACTCGGAAACAAATGTCCATGCTCAACACTCAAACATTTGCTCCGACCGGGATTCGAACCCGGGACCCTAAGAACGTAAGGCGGCCTCACTACCGCTGCGTCATTCGGGTCGTCGAATAGCCTAAATAAAGTTTAGTTTGTGGCATTTTAATCTGCTGAATAGTCATAATTCTGTTATCATTCCTTATTACATCATCCAATGTTGGAACCATCAACCCACACAAACGCCAACCACCTGTTATGAAAATCTTTTCATTGCACGAGGGGGAAGTTCTCTTAATTCCTCTACAGGCACTTGACACGGTGGGTGACAAGCGATAAATAACTGTATTTTAGTCAAATGGAGTTATTTAAATGTATTTTTTGCATTTATGAAACAATAGTTATACACCGTTAGTTAAATTTTATTTTTCGTATTTTTTTTATTGTTATTTAAAAAAATCACAAAATATAAAATTTATAATATGTTTTTTTTTTTTAATCCAGGAGGAGCTCGTGGCTAAATAATAACAGCCGCTTGGGTCGATCGTTAGGTTAAGCCGTGCTTGCCTAGGTTGGTCTGTGGATGGGTGACCGCCCATTACATACCGAGTTTCCTCCGTGCCTCGGAAAGCACGTTAAGCCGTTGGTCCCGGCTGTCATTTGTAGATCTTTGACAGTCGTTAGGTAGTCAGAGGCCCAAAAAGTCTGACAACCAGTCTTACCAAGGGGTATCGTATAACCCGGTACTAACTAGGCTGTGGAGGCCAGATAGGCAGTCGCTCCATATAAAATACTGGTATTCAGCTGCATCCGGTAAAACTGGAAGCCGACCTCAACAAAGTTGGGAAAAGGCTAGGCAGATGAGATGATGAATATGTTTTTTTTTTAAATAAAACAGTCCAATCGTTCCGAGTTTGAAGATCGAGTTTATGGCTTTTGGTTCCAGAACGACCTAAAAATAATCGTGTATATAGCTATAGCCTATTATCTATTCTGTGCTATAGCTAAGAATAAAGGGTTAGAAGGTGGGTTGCAGGCAAAGCCATTCAAATATTTACGAGCAATACACACTGTCGCTCTGGATCATCATACAGAAATTACACTAATGGAGCAAAATATTTCTTCGAGTGCTGCTTTCCGTCCATTCTATGCGTAGTGGACATCAAATGAGTACCGAAGGCTTACTGCGCACACTACTAGCACAGCATCAGGCCACTACTTCTGAGCTAGACACATATAGCACTCGCTTTAAAGTGCTTCGAGTGATTGATTTATTTATTTAAACTTCATGTACAAGAGTGGTACATAGGCGGATTGATTGATAAGTTCTTTTAGTCAGTCACATACATTTTTGACTTATTCAAATTCAAATTCAAAATAATTTATTTCAATCCATGTAGGACCATAATTGCACACACTTGAAATAAAAATTAACAATTATAAAATAACAATTTCAGCATTTAGCCGAGAGGCCAGGCGTAGTTTCCAACTTTGGGTTTTGGCTGATCGACCAACTTCTGGGACGGTTTACGATTAAATGTATGAGACGCGTAAAATTTTCAAAAGCCGGCTAAAGTACTGCCAAAATAGGCAAGATCAATTAAAAATGGACGTATTAGCTGAACAACGGGCGACAAATAATTTCAGTGCATTTTGGAAGTCCACAGGTAAGTTGGAGGCTAGGCCTGGTCTTGCGGCAGAGGTAGGTGGGGTTACTGAGCATGCGGAAATCGCCAACTTATTTAGAGACCATTTCACAGTAAAGTCTCCACTTGGCCCCTCAGTATCGAAAATCGGCTTTGTGTCTCATGTCCGGGGGCAGGAGCCACTGCTTCGCTTCACCACGAAGCAAGTAGCATCAGTGATAAATAGTATGAGTAGGGGCAAATCCCCTGGGCATGATGGGCTTAGCATTGAGCATTTAAAATATGCAGGCATGCATATGCCGAGGGTCCTGTCCTTGTTCTATACGATGTGTCTCAGCCATTCGTATCTACCGGCAGACTTAATAAAGACCATTGTGGTACCCATCGTGAAGAATAGGACAGGAGACATCTCGGACATAAGCAATTACCGCCCCATCTCTCTTGCAACTATTATGGCCAAAGTGTTGGACAGTATGCTTGACTCTTGTTTGGCGAAATATGTTAAGTTGCACGATGCACAGTTTGGGTTTTGCCCTGGATTATTTTTATTTTATGTTTTATTTTATTTTATTTATTAAGGGACAACAAACAGCTACAACATGTGTTGGAACAGAGTAAAGATAATACAAAAAATTAGTAATATTGCAGCCCACTACATTATCCGCATATTAACATGAGAGAATATGGTAATGAGTGCCACTAGATAGGTAAGAGAAAAAATAAAAATGATAATAATTACATCACATTATTAATAATAATTATAGAAATATCCATTAAATGAATTATTACAAATTAAACTAAAAATTAAATAAACAAAATATTAATTACATCATGCAAATTAGAAATTCAATTTGATTTAATTGCTGGCAACAGAGTAATAATAAAACTAAAAACAAATAAATAGTAAAATCTAGACTAGCTTACATTCCTAATAACATTATTAGTTCATAATAATTTTCATGACATTGGATTTAAATTTGGATTTTGAGTATAATACAAAAATATCAATATTAACAAAATTACAATTATAAGATTCAACCATTCGACGAATGGGGCAGCGCATACCAGAATTAGTTCGGCAGGTATTAACAGGAAATAGGGTACCTGCACGGGTACTACGTATATTAACGGTGCGTACATAACATAGTTTGCTCGTGAGATCAATGCAGTCGAAATCACCATGAACAATACCATGTAGTACAGAAGCCTCTAGATACTTACGTCTAGATTCTAGGTTGACCTGCCCATATTTATTCAGTAATTGAGAGTACGACAAATACGTTTTATGGCATCTATAATGCATGGCTCGTAGAAACTTGCGCTGGACTTTTTCAATTTCGTCTATCTATTTCTGGTAAAACGGGCTCCAGATAGGGACGGCATATTCTAGTTGTGATCGTACAAGGGTTTTATATAGGTGAAGGTATGTGGTGACCCGCTTGAACTCAGTGGACGACCTCATAACGAAACCATACATCCCAAATGCTTTATTTACAATTTTTTCTACATATTGGTTTAGGGACAACCTACTATCAATCAACACACCAAGATCTTTCACAGTAGATACATTACTGAGTGCTGTGTCATGCAAAGAGTATTTAAAGTTTTATTCTTTGTGAAATTGATGCAATTGCACTTGGAGAGACTTAGGTGTAGTTTATTGTTTAGACAGTAGTCAGTAAGTCTGTCCAGATCTTGTTGGAACAGTCGACAGTCCTCTACAGTTTGTATGGATCTATAAGCTTTTAGGTCATCAGCGTAGACAAGAAACTTAGTATTTTTAAAACATTTGTCTATGTCATTGATATATAAAATAAACAATAGTGGTCCCAATATTGAACCTTGTGGAACACCCGAGGTTATATGCACTGCATCAGACTGATGACCATTCACGACAATCCTTTGTGTTCTATTTTTAATGTAGGATGAGAACCAGCGAAGCAAATTTCCTCGTATACCGTTAAAAGCAATCTTATTCAGTAGGATTACATGGTCAACCTTGTCAAAAGCTTTTTTGAAATCTGTATAAACCGCGTCAACTTGTAATCGCCTGTCCATGTTTTCAAAAAGGTAATTGGAAAAAGTTAATAAATTAGGAACAGTCGAACGTCGCTGAACAAACCCATGTTGCTCTGGGATGATAACGCTGTGTAAGATTGGATAGATTTCATTGTGTACGAGTCTCTCAAAAAGTTTTGACAAGGTCGACAGAATCGAGATAGGCCGGTATAGCTCTACGTCATGTTTTGAACCGTTCTTGTGTACAGGTGTGATGTTAGCCCGTTTCCATTCATCCGGGAAAACACCCTCGCTTAAACATTTATTGTAAATGATAAAGAGTGGCTTACAGATACTGCCAGCGACGGCCTTAAAGAACAAGGCTGGGTACCCATCGGGACCTGCTCCTTTGGAAGGATCCAGTAATTTTAACTCTTTAAGTATTTTGTCTTCCTCAATATGCAAATTATCGATCAACCCAGCATTGGCATTACAGTGTGTAGGTGGGGTCCAGGCGGACAATGATGGTGAACTAGGTTCAAACACAGATTGGAAAAAGTCTGAAAACATATCACAAATCTCTTCGGGGGCGCTTAATTTAAAGTTTTGATAGTGCATAGTGGATGGAATACCTGATTTATTTTTGCGATTATTTATATATGTCCAGAACTATTTAATGTTTGTGGTAAGTTTGTCTTCAACTGATTTAATATAATTTGAATAGCAGGTATTACAGGCATCTTTAAACGTAACTCTGTATTCCGAAAACTCATTGTAGTCTTTGATGTTCTTAAATTTCTTCCATTTAACCCAGAGACGCTGTTTCCTCTTGAAAATTTTTATCAATTGTGCTGAGAACCAAACCGGAAAATCAAGTGTCTGGGACTTGACACGCGGTACATTGCGTTCAGTAATGCCACCGAGGACATCATAAAAGCGTTGCACGGCCTCCTGTGACGGAAGGTTCTCCAACAGGTTCACCCATTCAACCTCACTGATTTGCTCATTAATCACATCATAGTTTGCTTTGCGAAAGTCATATTTAGTCAACGGTTTTCGTTTCAGGGCTTGTGTGGATATACTTGTGGATGCTGTAGCAACAAACGGAGGATGATGTGTGTCTATGGGCAGCAGTGAGTCCAATGGACGGCTTATAGCACAAGTGGTGTTAGAAATAAACAAATCCAAGAATTTCCCGTTAGCATTGGATATGTTATTAAATTGGTTTGCATTCAGGGTTGACATAAGCTGTGCCAATTGTGAACATACAGGTGACGTTCCAGAATATGACACACCAGTAAGCTGATGTGCCCCGTCAGATCTTCCATCCTTCCATGTAATTTCCGGAAGATTGTAATCGCCTATAATAAATATATTTTCGACATAAGGTTCAATTAACATGTCCTGCAGTGTATCTAGGTGAGTAGACATCAGCAGTAGCCCAGGGTGGTATGTATACAGCACGAACTACATGCATTTTAGAGCTATTTTCTTTACTCGGAATACCAACCGCAAGATGTTCAATGCACGTCGGCCGACCAGAAATGTCAAGTAAACATGACCGGAGTTCACGCGACACTGCGACCAGAACCCCACCACCATCACGTTTACGAGTTGTGTCGCGATCCCGGTCACAGCGATACACAACATATCGAGGATCCACAAACTCACCGCTAGCAATATCGGGTATAAGCCACGTCTCAGTCAATATGATTATGTCGTATGAAAATGACAGAATACTCAGATACAAGGTTTGCAATTTGGTTCTCACCCCTCTGCAATTTTGGTAGTAAATAGCTATGTCGTGATTATCCATTACACAAAAATCTTATCATAAATATGTATAAGGCAGGAGGTATTGTGCACATAGGGTTCAGTCGTTGTATTAAATGATAGCAGGCTACCAAGTCGTACTCACAATGTAGGATCAGCATAATGATGTCAGAAAAATACAATATAAAGGAATGTAAATAATAGTAAATTTTGGAATACAATACCACTGAATAGCAATTAATTTCATTAATAAATAGGTAGTTGAAAATTGATAAAATTGAGACAATTGTAGGAACATGCAACACAATACAATTACAATGATGAATCATCTCAAGTAATGAACACGCTAACTTATGCAGGTAATATTTCATGGTAATAGCGTTGGAGACGATAAAGAGGAAGCAGTTAGACAGTTGTCTTCTTTTTAATTTTACTAAGATCACCGTCTCCACGTATCGCAAAGGCGGTTTCACCATCACGCTCGCGTACCAGTATGGTACCATTTCTGATCCATACGTATTTATGATTGTGGTTATTTGCAGCTTCTCGGGTTCTACGAAACAATTGCTTTCTCTTTAGGGTCAAGTGTTCATTAATATATATAGATGTGGAAGTACCGGACATACCAATTTGTTCAGTTTTTAACGAGCTAGCTCTACGATACGCGCTGAGTAAATTGTCTCTCTGTAGACGCGAGGTGAACTTTAAAATAATATTTTTGGGTCTTGTGCTCTGTTGATGAGCATGAGGCACCCTATGTACAGCGACAATGTCATTGAGTACGATTGGAGATTTAAGGACGCTTCCTATGGCTTCAATAATGGAAGGTAAGTTCTCATTACGCCTTTCAGGCAGGTTACATATCTCGACATTACATTGTCGAGCCTGCTGCTCAAGAACGTCAATCTTAGTTTCCAGGCTACAAATTGTTGACTCAAACTCAGCTGATGATGTGTTACAAATCAAATCATCAACACGCTTTTTTAGGGTGTCATGCTCTACCGACTGGTATTGAGAACTAGTTTGCAGGGTCGTAATGTCATCACGCAGGGTGGACACTTGTTGTTTTAGGACGGTTTGCTCCGTACGTAGCACCTGCATATCCTTCCGGATGCCAGTCAAGGTGGACCTGATGTCGTCATGTATTTGAAGGATGTCCTTGTTCATATCACTCCGCCATTGGCTAAGGGTTGCTTGAAGGTTTTTTGTGAATGCCTCAAAGTCTGCAGCGATAGAAGGCTGCGATGACTTTTCTGTGATCAGCATGCTATTACCGCCGAGACTGATGGACGAACTGAGATGGCTTTGGTCTAAGTTATCACAGGACATATCCATGGTGTGGTCATCTGCTGGAATCTCAGTGTAACTGCGTACGGGAGTGTTAATGTTCGACCTGGCCCGCTTAGTTACGTTACAACATGAAGGACACTTCCAGGTAGCCTTGTATTCATCGCCCAGAGCTACAAACTGATTCGATGTCAGATTCAAGCACTCGAAGTGGTATTTCCCACCACATACAGAACACTGAAGAATATTAGTTGATGAAGCCGAGGCATCATTACAGCAATCCATCTTGATTGAAGTCCTCTAGTACAGTATACAGCAAGGTCCCACCAACGCCCTCTATACTTATTCGCGGCAAATTATCAACCGAAAGTGCTATTCTAAGTGTCAAGCATACTGTCAAATACTACACTGACCGTAAGACGCCGGTGTACGCCTGCTTCCTTGACCTCTCCAAAGCTTTCGATCTCGTTTCTTACGATGTACTTTGGAGCAAGTTGAGGGGTAGGGGTATACCGGAGGAACTGCTCAGTGTATTGCAGTATTGGTATCGTAGACAGACAAACCGTGTTAAATGGTCTAATGCGCTCTCGGAGTCATATGGGTTGGAGTGCGGGGTGAGGCAGGGTGGTCTTTCATCCCCTCGGCTCTTCAATCTATATGTGAATGACCTCATTGTCGAGCTCAGCAGCATGCGTGTCGGATGCAGGGTAAATGGTGTTAGTTGTAACAACATCAGTTATGCGGATGACATGGTGCTGCTGGGCCCTTCGCCGGGAGCGATCGCGGAACTGCTTCATGTATGTGAGACCTTTGCTGCTGCACATGGACTGGTCTATAATGCCAAAAAATATGAATACATGGTCTTTGGGGTCGCTGGTAAGCACCGGGAAAGTACAATCGAACTTTCCATAAACGGTACATCAATACGTAGAGTCAATAAGTTTAAGTATCTTGGGCATTTTCTTACCGACGACCTCAGTGACCATGTTGACATTGAACGGGAGCGTAGGGCACTGGCGGTCAGGGGAAATATGTTGGCACGAAGATTTGCTCGGTGTACTGACCAAGTAAAGGTAACGCTTTTTAAAGCTTATTGTCAGAGTTTTTACACCGGTAATCTTTGGGTCAACTACTCGAAAAGATCGAGGGATATCCTGCGCGTCCATTACAATAATGTTTTTAGGATGCTATTGCGATTGCCTCGTTTTTACAGCACCTCTGGAATGTTCGCGGTAACTCATACCGATGGGTTTCATGCCATCATCCGCAAAAAAACAGCCTCGCTCCTGAGCAGAATAAGGGGCAGTCACAATAGCATCCTGAAGGCGGTGGCGGCTGATACTTCCTCCACCATAATAAGGCAATTTGTGAGAAGACTAATACCCTAGAATTCTGTTGTCCTGGTTATTATCATGGCTATTTACTATGGGTGGTCATCTTATTAACTCGTGTTTAGTTAAGTTACTAACAATAGTTGCAAACCTGTTACTAACAATTTATGGATCTCTTAGTTGTCCGAAATAAAATGATTTATTATTATTTATACAAGAAATAATCAATTAAATAATATAAATTAAAATTCCAAAATTATAATGTCAAAGACTAAATAAAAATTAACAATTATAAAAATTAAAATTTGAAACACATTATCTACAACAATAATTAATTAAATAAGCAATATAAATTATCCATGATCGTTATCACTGATAGTCTAAAGTCTAGACCGTATGGATGAAAGACCTACACTTAGGGAACTATGGATAGTCTTTGCTTGTCAAGTTGTCACTATTAGTGTCAGCGCGCCACAGATAAGTCTGTTAGTACGAAACAGTTCGTATACGCCATACTGCACATTCATGATTTATGTATTAAACACATCATGTAAGCAATACCTAATTACTAGGTGACAAGCCATCACATTAGCACACTTGATTGGCTCGCTTCTCGTTGTCTTTACGTGTCAGCGCGCCGATTAGATCAACCGAACTTCTGCACCGCTAGACAATTCCTTACTAATTGATTAATTAGCGGTGAAATGGGTGTTGGGCTCACAGGTTAGGTCACCTTGTCATAGTTGTGGGTAAGAAGGTATCCCACCAAAGAGGTAGTGGGTAGTGTTCCTTGCGCGCCTTTATAGGAGAACGTGTGGATGTAGGACCGGCCGCATTTGGTGATGGGGCACGCTTGGCAGGGTGGTCTTATAGTAGTCGGGGATGCGTGCGAATATTCTTACAGGTATCTCCACGGCCCTCAATGTATAGTAGTAGTGGGAATAGTGGAGTTTTAGTCGGTAGAAGTAGAAACCACGAGTAATTTCCCTCATAAAGGATGTCCCCATCATTGCGATCAGTTTTTTGTTCTAGACCATACCTGAGAACCTTCTAGTTACGGAGATACTGGGGGTCAAAGTTTCAATTTTTCCACAAGTATTTATTTTTTTAATACACGTTTTAATGTAAGATTTTTACTTTAAACACCTTCATGACCCCAGTACAATTCAATGCATCCATCAGGCTATGTTTTGAGTGTGTTAGCATTTGTGAATATAACTATGTAGATAAGTAACTATTTAATGTTCGTAACTTATTAGGTATAAAATGTAAACAATGGGATTCACTTCATAATAACATTATATTTACCTTGTAGTATATAACAATTAACCGTAGTACACACCATATTACACAACGTTACGTAGCAATATATCAACCATAACTAATAAACAACACACATAATAATAACATAATAATCACATCATAATAACCACAATCATCTTCATTATCTCGTAATAATGAAGATGATTGTGATTCACCTTTATTATCACAATCATAATTTTATCACAATCATCGTTTTATCACAATCGTCGTTTTATCACAATCGTCGTTTTATCACATCATCATCATTTTATCACATCATCATCATTTTATCACATCATCATCATTTTATCACATCATCATAATTTTATCACATCATCATCATTTTATCACATCATCATCATTTTATCACAATCGTTATCATTCTATCACAATCATCATTTTATCACAATCATCATCATTTTATCACAATCATCATCATTTTATCACAATCATCATCATTTTATCACAATCATCATCATTTTATCACAATCATCAACATTTTATCACAATCATCAACATTTTATCACAATCATCGACATTTTATCACAAGCATCAACATTTCATCATTTTATCACAATCATTATCATTGTATCACAATCATCATCATTTTATCACAATCATCAACATTTTGATCACAATATTAATCTAACCTAACCTAACCTAACACAGTCACCATCGTCGTTATTCACAATCACTAACACAATCACCATCGTCGCTATCACAATCACTACCACAATGACCATCGTCGTTATCACAATCACCACCATCGTTGTCACAATCACTATCATCGTTATCACAATAAATCAACAATATAATGAGAATAGTATTATCAACCATAATCAAAATAATATCATACCTATCTAGGTATGATATTATTTCTTGTCTATGTCTTTTGGGGCGGTAATAATCTTATTACTGCCCCAAAAGTCGTAGAGCAACTGGGCCCGCTCCAATGAGGCTCCGCTCTTTTATACCCGTTAACAAACAAGTATGATTCACAAGTGACCGTTGAGTCAATTCAGTGTTTGACTTGTATACAAATAAGTTTGTTATTTAATTAATTCATTTTAACAATTGATTATACAATATAAAACAGATAATATTTGCATTTATAGGTTTAGGGATTCTGCTGGCACTGTGATTATAGCAATCCCTATTTGTATGAGCACTGCGCTAACCGGTTATGAAGGCCTCTGGGTTTTATTTAAATAAACGAATGTCCACTGCTAAAAGAGTTTAATTCCAAATTACCCCAAGGAGAACCTTCCGACCGGGCTAGTGCGCAGTAACTGGCCCGCCGTCCATACGTCACGTTCACAAGTTCCGCGCACTTGACAATGTTACCGCGGGTCACCAAGCTATTTTTCCTATCTAACAATTGTTGTGCATTTAAATCTACTAACAACCCGTAATGGCGCAATAAATCCGCTCCTATGGTCGGTTGTTTTACATTAGCAATTATAGAAGTCCATCGTAATGGTTTTCCTAATTTTACATTTAATTCTAAGTTTCTAGTGCCGTAGGTTTTGATTTCAGACCCATTTGCTGCATACAACTTAAAATTATCACTGTCACTTACGTGTCTTTGCCACTTTGTTGGGGGTAGAACGGATACATTTGCTCCGGTATCTACGAGGAAGCGCTTGCCCGAGCTGGTGTCCGTAACACATAGGCGGTGATTCACGTTGTCGATGCAGTGTTCCGCCGTTGACCGCACCGCATCTAGTTTCCCGACCTTCGAGAATCTTCACCTGCTGCGCTGTTGTCCCAGCTGCATGGTTGCACGCACTTGGTGGCCTTCTTACCGAATCGATAATGGTAGAAGCACAATCTGCCCTTTCGTTGCGACGTTTTTTCCCTTCTCATGTCTGGTGACTGTGATCGGTTCCGTGGTTTAGAAGTGCTTTGCACGCCTCTGTTCATGGCTTCGATCTTTTCACCGAGCTTTACTATTTCCGCGATCAGCAGGTCTGCTCCTGATGTTGAGGTACCCGTTGCAACTGTAGCGATAGTGTTTTTAGGTGTCGCTTCTTCCATTATTTTATCCGCCATTTCCGCTAACTTTTCCAGCTCTGTTGTTTCACTGATGGTTAGTACCGTACGAGCCGTTTCTGGTAGCCTTCCCATCCATAGTATGCGCATGGTTTCTTCTGGGATTTTGTCTCCTGCTAAGTTTTTCATGCTCCGAAGTAATTGCGAGGGTTTTTGTTCTCCCAGTTCGGATTCATGCAGAACCTTCTGCAGTTTCCGCGTGACCGACTCTTCGTAAACCGTCAAAAGGCGCTCCTTTAAGGCGGTGTATGGTTTCTCGGGTGGATTTAGAATGATGTCCCGCGCCTGCTGTATGGTGCTTTTGCTTAACTTGGGTAGCACCAGGCCAAATTTCTTCGCCTCCCCTTGCTTCTGACTCGCGAGTAATACTTCAAACTGTGCAAACCAGAGACGTGGATCGTCTGTCCAAAAATCTGGAATTTGCGCCTTTAGCTCTATCGGCGCTACATCCTCGCTCTCCCTTTTCACCGGCATCGCCTGTGTTTGTGGAGCCTGCATGTTTTTAATTTAGTTCGCACTGATACACGACACGTTACAGAGTCACCGAATTCGTACACTTTGCACTTTATTACGGCGTAATTAAATAGTTCGCGTTCGGGGTCACCACTTTAGGGATTCTGCTGGCACTGTGATTATAGCAATCCCTATTTGTATGAGCACTGCGCTAACCGGTTATGAAGGCCTCTGGGTTTTATTTAAATAAACGAATGTCCACTGCTAAAAGAGTTTAATTCCAAATTACCCCAAGGAGAACCTTCCGACCGGGCTAGTGCGCAGTAACTGGCCCGCCGTCCATACGTCACGCTCACATATACATTTCTGCTTACCTTGCATTCAGTCGTGCACGCTTACATGTGTCCCTACATAGGTATTTCAAGTATCTAAGTATTAAATATTAGACACATAATAATTTCATTTATCTAACAAGTGCGTAACATTAAGTCCTACCGAAAAACGTGGTTTTACACCCAAAAAAAAAGTAATTTCTTAGCAAAAAAATTTGCGTAGGGTTACTTAGTTTGATGTACAGAATGTTTGGTTGGTTTCGTGAAGAGTCTGCTTACAACCTGTATAAAAACCAGAAAAGTGCAGCAACGAGCCAACCACCTTAATAAAGACTGGAGCTAAGACACTGACCGATAAAAATGAGGTTACGGGACGGGCTCTTAGTGTTCGTACACAGTGCAATAGAGTCGGGCGGCGCGTTCTGCGGGGCGTCGAGCTGCCGACCAACGCGGCGGGCGTCTACTGTGGCCACTCACGTATAATGCACACGTATAGTGCATGTGTTTGACATGAACGCTGCACGCGCCGCCCCGCCGCACGCTCGATTCGAGCGGCTACTGTGTTCGTACACTTAGGCTTTAAGCAGGAAAAAGCTCATGAGCGATAAGAAAGTGGAGTGTTGTTTAAACCAACTTCTCATTCAGAAAAGCGACTCGGATAGCCTTGTGTGAGTGTGACTGGTGTGTTGTCTAATTGAAAAGCTCAACTGTGAATTATACAACCTGTTTTTTTTTTTTGGTATCCCATAACTCTAGGGTATGAATGAGACCATATCAAAGAATCAACTGGCATATGAATTATGTTTCAATCATTCTTTTTTTTCGTTTTTCATACAAAATAATTCGGCAGTCACGATTAATTACGTGAAATATGACAACGTCGCATTTTTTAGCTCTAAATACGAATATCGCTGGACGATATATCGCTGGACATTACACACAGCGCCATCTGGTGCCACACTAAGTAACGAGGCTTGTGTCGTGGACACCAGATAGTTGATATACTACATAGATACTTTTTGTTTGTAAATACATACTTATCATACAATATATAAACATCCAGGACTCTGAAGCAAATGTGCTCATCACACAAACATTTGCTTCTACCGGGATTCGAACCCGGGACCCTAAGAACGTAAGGCAGCCTCAGTACCGCTGCGCCATTCCGGTCGTCAAAAAACACGAATTATTGGTTTGAATTAAAATAAATTACTCGTAATTGTCAATAAAACTTAAATACATATTTTATAATTATGATTGATGATATCTCCGAAACCACGCATTTTTGGACCACCTATTCTAGGAGTTTTAGTATTATTTTTATCTACAGAATATAACCCTAGAGTTATGGGATATAAAAAAACAGGTTGTATAGTTCATATAGGTAGTCGATGCTAACGCACTGCAACTAATCTTACAACCAGTGCAGCAGAGCTCCAGAAATTGCCATTTAATTCCCTAACCGAAACACCATTACATTATAACACAACCAACACGGGGGATCCAAAATTGGTTCAGCAACATAAATGCACCGAAAATCACGTTGCAAGCCGGTCTAGATGAGCAATATCAAAATTAATACGACAATGAAGGAAGAGGCTGCACCCAAGTAGAGCATTATGACCACAAAACTAATCAAGGCGACTAAATTGAATTTAATATTGCAAGCGTCCGCACGCCGCCGCCGCGTCGCCGCGTCGTGTCGGCGTCGTCCCGCGCCGAGAGCTCGACATGGCGTAGATTATGATTTATAGCACCGCTGAAATAATGATCGTGTTTCTAATTTGGTTGAATTGACTGTGCCTACCTACCCAGCAACCTACCTGTGGCTTTTTCCATTAAAATGTCTGCAGGGTGACGTGATTGAATTTTGTATTTAATTTTGAAAGGGCAGCTGTGATAGCCTTTGTTATTTGTTGTTTTGATTTTAAACGTAGCTAAGCTTTTGTTATTTTACTTTATCAGGGAATCTAATAACTACAATATTAACGTTTCTACGTAAAAAATTACATCCAATCATATTTTCACGTTGACAAGAAGTTGAAACCGTATCAAAGTGCCATTTACCCATTTCCGCCATAACCCTGTTAAAACCACGGGCATGTTTTTACGTGTGACCGAAAATGGCAGCATTGCCAGTTATACTGACACTTGGGCACTATCGGTTCACCTCCAGTTTCATGATGACACCTCTGACGTCGGAGTGACGGCGATCGTACACTGTTGGCACATTTCATCAACTTTAGTGTAAAATGAATTTTTATTCCGTGGGAATTTGTATGCGCAATAAATCGATGCTTTTTATTTTACAGTAACTACTTCGTCCGTACGTAACAAAATATAATAGAAAAAAAGAAAGAAAAGAAGGAAAAGAAAGAAAACAAAGAAAAGAAAGAAAAGAAAGAAAAGAAAGAAAGAAAGAAAGAAAAGAAAGAAACGAAAGAAACGAAAGAAAAGAAAGAAAAGAAAGAAAAGAAAGAAAAGAAAGAAAAGAAAGAAAAGAAAAGAAAGAAAGAAAGAAAGAAAATAAATACATTTATTTGGCACACGCCACAAGTGCACACAGTATAAAAAAATATATATATATTAAAAAAAAAACTCATACTAAACAAAAAATAAAATAATGTGACACTGTGTGCCTCACGGCTGCGCCAAATAGGCCCAGTTCAGCAAAATGCCGGACAACTAGTGGCCGACGCTGGTTTTCAACTGGACCTGGATTAGTGAGTAGTCCCAAAATCTAGATGACGTGAATAATGCCCTAAATCAGGTCCATAATTGGTTCACAGCAAACAATTTATTATTAAATGAAAAAAAAACTAAATGCATAAGATTTGCTTTACCCAATGTTAGAAGTAGTGATTGTGAAGTAATATTGAATAAAGAGAAACTTGAATTCGTAGATAAAACGGTTTTCCTGGGGATTACGCTTGATTCAAGGCTACAATGGGGTTCTCATTTGACATCCCTTGCGGGGCGGCTAAGTTCAGCAGCCTATGCCATTAGAAAAATCCGTCAGTATACTGATGTAGATACCGCTAGACTGGTTTATTTTAGTTACTTTCATAGTATAATGTCTTATGGCATTTTGCTGTGGGGTCGGGCTGCAGATATTGAGTCTATATTTATTCTGCAGAAAAGAGCCATCAGAGCCGTATATAATCTTCGTAAGCGCGATTCTCTAAGGGAACTGTTTAAGGATATTGGCATCATGACGGTACATTGTCAATACATCTACGAAAACATAATGTACGTCAGAAAAAATCTGCACCTTTTTGGTAAAAGAGGTGATAGACATAATTACAGTACTAGAAATAGGGACCAACTCGTTCAGCCAGGCTTTAGACTCGCTAAAGTAGACTCATCTTTCATGGGGTACTGTTTGAGATGCTATAATAAAATTCCACAAAGTATTCTTGAACTGAATGAGACGAAATTTAAAACATGTATCAAACGCACACTATGTAAGCAAGCTTATTACAAGTTGGGCGATTATATCGCTGATAAAAATGCGTGGCTCAATGCTGGTCCTGCTCCACATGGACAGGGGCGCATAAATTGATAGCATTAAATAGAATTGTTGGAGCTGCTGAAGATTGTACAACTATCTTTATGTACTAGAAAGCTATCATTCACTGAAATCCTACGTTTTTTTTTATTTCTTGACTTGAATGTGCCCTGGCGGTTGAGAGTATGTCATGCTCACTCTATTGTCTCGCTGATGGTGGCGCGTGTGTTGGATCATTTAGTTCCCTTCGAAATGGTTGAGCTGAATGGTGCTGATCCATGCGTCATGTTCGTGAACGGGTTCTGTCAGTTGCGACTGGTCATCTCTTAGTTGCCATGGCTTATTTGAATGTTTATTTTTTAATTGTATTTTTTGTTTTTACTATGGACACTTTGCACATCTTGCTACATTGTTCTCACATAATATACCATCTTAACATGAATGATGTAACCAAGATTGTGTAACAACATTTGATTTAAAAGAGTGTCCATGGAGTTTCTTGGCCGTTCTTCTCCATAGAGATCTACGCTAGGGAATGGGCAACTACAGTACTTTCACAGTTTTTATGTCTTGTGACTGTGACTGTAGCTACATTTAATTTTCATCTTTGTTTCGACAATTCAAAAGTGCCTGGAACTGGCCTACTTGAAATAAATGCTTTGATTTTGATTTTTGATTTTGAGGTTACGGATATAAAGCAGTTTTATGTTTTATGTCAATGGTGGTGGTGAGTAGGTAGGTACATGAATATGAGAAATAGATGTGTATATAAAAATAAATAGTTAGGTTGTGAGTTTTTTATTCAGAATCAATTAGTTGAAACCGGCCAAGTGCGAGTCGGACTCGCACACAAACAGTGCCGGACGGACAGGACGAATCTATACGGGTTCCATTCTTGGCCATTTGGCAAAAGAATCCTAAAAAGGACGTTGTTCTAATTATTTCTGACGTTATTAGTTAGTAACCTAGATGTTTTTCAGTATTTTTTGGTAATTTGATGTAATGACTTGGAGAACTTGATTATCTATCAACAACGGCTGTGATAAGGGGAAAAATAAACAAAAAAGTCAACTTTATTTGCAAAAGGTAGGAGGCATAACCATGGGCATGTGCACGGATGAGCCTCATAACTGAATATTACTCATAATAAATCATGGGACCCCATAAACGTCCATTACCGAACAAGCGCGCGCACCTCGATTATGTCTCGCGGAGCCTTTGGTTATTTTTGGCTTTCAAGATAAAGATATAGTACAGTATACATTCTCATTCAGCACCCCTAGCCAAGTTACAAACGTTTCATATCGATTCTCTTTCTACTATCGTAAACGCCTCGGCGTAAGCGATTGTAGAAAGCGCTAAATTGGTAGCCAAGTCGACACGACTGAGTCGATCGCTCGTTCTATAATGTCTGCATAAAAAACCTACACTTTAGTCTATGGTGAGCGTTCCTACCAAAGAGTTTAGCGATCAACATTGTAGAAACGATAACATTCTATTCTATCATTTTGAACGATGTAAACTTGTCTACGAATTTTCTATTAGTTTGTGTTGATCACGTGATTTAACGTTGAGATGATGTCATTCCCATTCATTTGAATAGTTTGCTACTAGCGTTAACGATTGTAGATTGTCAACTTGGCTAGGGGTGCAGGTCGGTATAGTTCGAGCATTTTTGGTGAAAATTATCCTAGAATCCCTTGGCTCCATGTCTGCAGATGCATCCGGTAAGATTGAAATCTCAACATAGTTGAGAAAACGCTTCGCAGATGATGATGATGATGGTTCTGGTGGTTTCTCGAACTCGCGGGATCGCAGTTCCAAACCTGGAAATACAAAACAATAAATACTTAAAACAGCAAGTTAGTGTAACTACGATACCTAAATAAAAATGTTTGGTCTCATTTCAGTCTACTTGGTACTTTGGTTATTTTACTTTTTTGCGACCACCGGCAAAAAATGGTCCTCCACTACTTGATCTACACTGGCCTGCAAAACTAAGTACATACTACACTTTTAAAATATCAATTTTTTCTAAGCTCTAAAGAAGTTAGAGATTTAAAATAAAAAAAAACGTTTTATAGCAATTTTTATCAGCTTTATGAGTTTTTAGGTACAAAATTAAACTCTTTTTTGAGTCTTTTTTGTTTCGAAAGTATATCTTGTGTGCTTAGAAAGTTATTGCAATTTTAAAAGTGTGATACTTATTTTTGCAGGCCAGTGTAGTTTTGAAATCAGTTAAAAACTACAATCCTAAATCAGAACGGGTACCAATAATTACGCAAAGGAATTATCAACCTGGGGCCCAGACCGAACAGACTACCCCAAAAATATACAAACTCGACATTTTGCCAAATTCTTGACAAGCGAAACCTAAAAATGTATTTTGTCGGGCAAAAATTAAATTAGTTGGCAACACAAATGTAAATTAATTAGCAGTATTTACGTACAGGGTCGTTGTAGAAAATTGCGAACGTTCCACGCTTGCGTTTACTGCTTTGCACGTTACTATAGTTTGCGAAAAAAATATTTTTGTTCACGTTGTGGATATTAACATTTTATGTTAGCCTATAAGCACGTCTAGGTCGCAAAGCTAATCTTGTTGTATAAAACCATTGATTATTTTCTTAATAATTGGAGGGTATTACAGGTCGTTAAGTAGGTGGATACTTATTAGGTTCTCTGTAAGTCTGTATCAGGTGTAAGTCACTGAGTGGTCATTACATAAATAAGTAAAGTTTACAACTTATTTTGAGCTACAGTGAACGAAAGTTATAGTATATGATCCCTTACAGAACGACCTTCACTAAGCTGGATAATGGATGAAAAGTATTTTATATCAAATTAAATAACATCTCAAATATATTGCAAATGGGTTAACCAAAAAATGTCAGTCCAGGATACATTTCTTTTTTTAATAGTTTGTCTAATAGAAAAATTCCATACCAATCGAAAGTATGAAACCTGTAGAACAGGTATGGCTTCATATTTTCAATTGGTATGGAATTTGTCTATTAACCAAACCAGAGAAATGTTTTAAAAATATATAAAAGTTTTAAACTGCTAATTAATCATATTTTATTCTGTACATATTTAATTTGATATTAAATACTTCTCATCCATTAACCAGCTAGGTGAAGGTCATTGTTTAGGGGATCTTAGACTATTAGTCACTTTTACTTTACATTAATACTAAATAATTAGCGTGGCTAAATAATAACAGCTACTCGGGTTGATCTTTAGGTAAAGCTGCGCTTGCCTAGGTTGGTCTGTGGATACTTAAAGCACGGAGGAAACTCGGTATGTAATGGGTGACATCCCATGTCACCCATTACATGCCGAGTTTCCTCCGGCCTTGGAAAGCACGTTAAGCCATTGGTTCCTGCTGTCATTTGTAAATCTTTGACAGTCGTACACAGGTAGTCAGTGGCCCAAAAGTCTGACGATCAGTCTTACCAAGGGTAATATTACCCAGTACTAATTGGGTTGTGGAGGTCAGATAGGCAGTCACTCCGTGTAAAATATTATTATTACAGGTATTCAGCTGAATCCAGTAAGACTGGAAGCCAACCCAGTTGGGAAAAGGCTAGCCAGATGATGAGTAAACACTAATTTCCGAAACTGTCATACACAAATAACATTTTATTACGTATTTGTGAATTTATTATTTTCTTCCTTTAAGTTATGTCAGTTTACTCATTTCCACGAAAAAAGCGACAGCCTTCAATATTTAACACAATAACCGACCCACACCAATAAGCACTCCGACAATTCAATTCGCAAGACAATACACAAACCCAAATAATTCGATTTCGAAAATTATAAACAAAAGTTTTCGAGCTTAATCAAGTCTTCTCCATTCCGCCAATCGCGAGCTCGCATTTTACCGAAGTGAGACGTTGCTTGCATTCTAAATGCAAGACGGGATCGCAATTAAACTATCTGAATACGGAATGAATGAGCTTGCGAACGGGCGGCGTACTTAGAGAGTATTGTTTTGACTGCACTGCTGCGGTTCGCGGCGTACTCGCGGATACTCTGGAGTTATTGAGTTTTTTTTAGAATTGAGCTAGTCAGATATTTGTGTTTTTGATGTAATGTTTAATGGTTTTTGTTAACATGGGAAGTTTTTTCTTTATGCAAATGAATAAGTATCATTGCGTGGGATGAAAGGGATGTGGCTAAAGAGTGATGAAAATGAATATTGATGGATAGAGAGGGAGAGGAAGGCCAAAGAAAAGATGGATGGATTGTTTGAGGAATGATTATGAAAGAGAAAGGAGTAAATGATGCCGTGACGTCAGACAAGGATGAATGGAAGAAGAAAACGTGTGGCGCCGACCCCGAGTAGAATGGGAGAAGGGCAGGAAAATGATGATGTGTGGCTGTGGAATAATAATAATAATTTATTTTCTATAACTTCAAAGCACATTACATCAATGTGGTCTCAACCCCTGAACTAGGACAACCTGTATGACAGGGGTTGAGGTTTTGCCGGTTACATAGATCTGAGTGTGAAAGCTTAGCCAGTGCTTACTGCAACTACTGTAAAAAATTGACTGAAACTAAATAAATATCTATTGTAGAAAATTGAGTTGATGTAAAAAAAATAAAGCCGACTTCGAAAAACACAAAAAAGTGAAAAATAACTTTAGCTTCAGAAGTCGGTGACCTTTGTTTGATTGATTTAGTGTTTTTGTCACCGACTTCTGAAGCTAAAGTTATTTTTCACTTTTTTGTGTTTTTCGAAGTCGGTTTTATTTTTTGCAAAAAAGTTTTTTATTTTTCCATTTTTAGTTGTTCCCAAACAAATATTTGCCATGAATTTCTTTGACATTGTTAAAAATACATGTCATCATGGTATATGCGTAATAGGCGTATCCCCAATATATGGAACAACATACCATGTTTTTTTTTTCGGATGGGAAATCAAATTACGGGTCCCGCTCTGGGCGGAGCGGAAGGTAGTGTCAGACTTTTACTGACTAACCATGTTTCTTCTTAGCCCTTTGTGTTCCAGGGCCGCAGTATCTCTTTACAACAGTCCCTTTTGCTGACATCTCTTTGAGGCGCGCGCGGAACACGAAAGCGCTAACTTAACATACCTAACTGTCGAAATCTGGGTGTATTGTACACATCTGCGTACCCCCTCAGAGCATAAAGGCATGATGTTACGTCATTTGAGGCGCGCGCGGAAAACGATCGCACCATCGCACCAACTTAACATACCTAACTGTCGAAATCTGGGTGTATTGTACACATCTGCGTCCCCCTCAGAGCATACAGGCGTGATGTTACGTCATATGAGGCGCGCGCGAAACACGATCGCACCAACTTATCATACCTAGCTGTCGAAATCTGGGTGTATTGTACACATCTGTGTACCCCCTCAGAGCAAAGAGGCGTGATGTTACGACATGATATTGGATAAACAATAAACATCCAAGCGATTGCAACATTCACGGCAGATTTGCCGTCTATTTTTGAAGAGTTCCATTGTATATCTCCGAAGATCAGCACCAGATGTTAATAAATATACACCAGATAATTTAAATGGGACCACATGGGAAGCACCAGCTTTCAAATAAAAAAAGAATCATCAAAATCGGTTCACCCAGTCGAAAGTTCTGAGGTAACAAACACAAAAAAAAAAAAAAAAATAAATACAGGCGAATTGAGAACCTCCTCTTTTTGGAAGTCAGTTGATAAATAAGATTAAATGACAAAAACTTACAGAAAATAAAATAGAAAAAATAGAAGGAAGATTAGATAAAATAAGACAAGGGCAATGGAATGGAGGTAGCGTGTGTGGTGAGATGTGTGTTGGTGTGTGTGTGTTATGTGTATTTATGTCACTAGGTCAAAATGAATGGAATATGCTTCTGAAGACATGTCTAAGTCGCCACTTACCTACCTACTTGTCTAAACAGACGGCATTAATGGATAATTAGTACTCGTACAAAATTCTTAAATCAGTTTGACTATAAGCGCTATGTTCGATGTAACAAGCTCCAATTCGTAAATTTTTAATTCTCACGTCTCCAATGGTAAATATCGTAATGACACAATTTCGAATATGCGATTCGCCATCGTCGGGAAACTCGACAGCCGTTTCGCATCAGCATTCAAAACATGCACTTAATTAAAGAATCAGCCATTTTTAAAGACCGTTGCTACGTGTATTTTCGATATCAATTTTGTCGGATGAAAATTTAAGTAATGAATGAATATAAATTCATTTTGTTTGGAACACTGGCTTATTTCACAATTTCACGTGGTGTCATCTGGCGATTAATAATCCTCTTAAAGTCAACACTGGTGTATGATTGTGAGTTGTCATGGTCGGATTTAATAAAGCAATGTAATTCGTGAGTGAAATTTCTGATCGCTTATTAATTTTAACTTTTTAAGTAGGGATGTTGGGAATCTGACATGTCCTTAGGAGCGAAAAAATCAACAAAATTGTGTTTGTTTGTCTTTTGATTACATCATCATCTGCCTAGCTTTTTCCCAACTAAGTTGGGCACGGCTTCTAGTCTAACCGGATGCAGCTGAATACCAGAATTTTACACAGAGCGACTGCTTATCTGACCTTCACAACCCAGTTAGTACTGGGTAATACGATACTCCTTGGTACTGGTTGTCAGATTTTCGTGGCCTTGTTACTAAGGTATAAAAGCAAAAATGCCACTGTCCAAAAACAATATTTAGCCAAAATGAAGAAAAATGTCTCTGGCCTATACGGGTATAGAGTAAACTAAATTAAAATATTTTTTAAATTCTGAATTAAAAAAAAAAACAAAAATAATAAGGATGTACGACAAGAATTTGATGATAAGGGTGATGTCATAACATCACCCTTATAATTCCAGATTTTGAAGATTGTTACCCTATAGTACATTCACATTTCGCCAGTTTTGTTTAAGTTTCATGTAATAAAGGGCGACCCTAATGACATCAATCTGGTACAAGTCCAGAAATCAGCCTCTTACTAAAAAAATCCTGGTGGTAAACCCCCAACAAAACTTTGCACGACATGGGAAACCTAATAATAATAAACCATTTATTTCAGGTAACAAAGACCCATAGATAAATACCTTAGCCTAAAAAAAACATAGGTACTAATAACAATTTTTATTGGTTACGCAACTTAGCTCAGCAGTAGCGAGTCATTCGTCATCTGGCGACTGAATCTCGAGACAGTCGCGAGATGACACTTTTTTTTTTTTTTTTAATAGGAAGGTGCCAACCCGCAACCACTCGCAGGATTCACAGTCGCCGGATAAAGAATGACTTGCAGCAGCGTTTAAAACATCGTGATAGTCGGACGCATATCTATAAAGTAATATCTACAGAAATAATCTCATTAGCTCTACTCATGTTCAGTGCACAATATCGAATATCAAAGTCTTGTATACCTACTTTTGGGATATCAAGGAAACTTCCTCAGGGGAAACTTAACCGAACTCACTAGGAACATTGCAATATCTCCGTATTAATATTAACTTATAGGTTTAGTGAGGTGACATCAGCTGTCAGAAGGCATTAGGGATGGGCGTTTATATCGATAATTAAATGTGGGTTACCCTTTATTAGGGTCCGGATGACAGAGCGGTAGTGAAGCTTTGATCTCTACTCAAATACGGAATGTCAGTGGAAGATTACTTTAATACAAATATACCTTCTGAAAACATAGTTAGGTATTCATGGACTGCTTTGTTGGTCTCATCGATAGTAGTTGTTGTTGGCAACACCAACAAAATTATTTTTATTTTTTGGTTTTGGCAACATTGTAAAAGCCAACTCTCTTCCGTTGCCTCGGCGCCGGCGTGTGCGTTCGTACATTTTATAACCTACAATTACAATTATAGTAAAAGGACAATTTCCGTGATTAAAGTGATATACCTAAATACTGTGTGCGTCCATGTGTGGTGAGCAATAAACTGTGCCCCTCAAGAATTTGGCCTTTCACTGTCTGAGGAAGATAACCAGCCCCTAGACATCCCCGAGCTGCACATCAAGCTCCATACAGTTGTGGTCTGCTGAGCATGAAGGTGGGATCAATTCCCGAGTCGGACAATTTTTTTTTTTTTTTTTCAATTAGGTTTTTCCATCAGGTAGTTCACAGTAGCAGCCATAGAGTCTGGATATGTGACCGGTGCATGGCAATAGGTTCGCTCCCTATTACATGAGATGAAACTTAAACATAACTGGTCAATTGTGAGACTATATTAGGTACCTTAACCTATACCTAACCTTTCGGAGATAACAGGCGTGACGGTATGGGATTATGTTATGTATTCATGGCTTAAAGTAAGTCTTTAGGGATATCGCGACATAAACTTCTACTAGGGTACATTGAAATGAAATGATGATCAAATTAAATTAAATGATGTTTATTTTTGCAAGTAGGTTTTTACAAACACTTTTTCACGTCATTTTTTAAAAACTAGATGGGGCCGGTGTTTCGTACCTGACTACTCTGAGAAGAAACTGCCGACACAAACTCAGAGGTATTTTGAAGTCCAGACATAATCTTGCTCAGTTCACATGAGGACTATGCAGATTAGTGTCTGAGATGGTCTTTTGAAGAAAGAACCACACAGATTTGAGTGGACCTGTTCAGTCAGTGCAAACATTTTGTCAGTTATCGTGTAGCTCAACTTATAACTGCGAAATATTCTTATCATATCATTATTCTTGATCCACAAACATTATTGACATTTTCGACAGAACAAGGAATTTCAAGGGGTGTGTTAGAATCCATTGGCCATTGTCAGTACCTACACCGGTGTAGGTACTGAGACAACAAGAAGAACACAAGAGATCAATGCTTGACAATGAGTTAGACAGATCCAACAACGCCTTCTTGCGCTTAAATGCGAGAAAGTCGAACAACACAACGCTATCAACGTTCCATTTTCAAACAATTATATAATACTCTCTCTAAATAAACGTTAAAGAGCGGATAAACAGAAAATAATGCTTTTAATTATCGAAGTCTCGCGTCAACAACACGTTCTCGCTCCATTTCTCTCAAAGTCATTTATAAAAGACCAACACGAGCTTCGATTACTCCAACAACAAAGTCGAACTTCCTTAATTTGTACTCAAGTGTACTTATAATAAAGTCAAGTGTAAAGTCGGAAAGAAATTTGATTTAACACAAGCAATTATGAAGCTTGTCTGCTAGAGAATTTGGTCTGAATTTGTAATTGGCGTGGATGTCGTAGGCCCGTGAGGTGGGACCCATATAATGGATATACAAAGGAGGTTTTGATGCCAGTTAATTAGTAGTACACTGGGAGGCGTAAATGTTTGGCTGCGAAACGTGCCCTATTTTCGTCAAATATAAACATTGCTTTTAAGTATGTTTACATTCTATTCAGTCAGTGATCTATGATGTCAAATGTCTTTATAGGTTTTTTACTTATTTTCATATTACTTTTCTATTGAACGTCAAACGCTCGATTGGTAGTGATCGCAAGCAGTACTGCTGAGTACCTACCTGTACTTAAGCTTATAGATGCCAATATCGACCAAAGTACAATATCATTAGATTTTTCCATCAATAATTTATTTCTTTCCCCGGAGTCTACATTAATTTATGCGCCGTTGAAAGCATCATCATCTTCCTGCCCTCATCCCATGTTACTTGGGGTCGGCGCAACACGTTTTCTTCTTCCATTCTCCTCTGTCAACCGTCACGCAATCATTTACACCTTTTTCCCTCATATCATTCCTCACACAATCCATCCATCTTTTCCTTGGCCTTCCTCTCGCTCTCCATCCATCCACATTTATATTCATCACTCTTTTAGTCACATGCGATTCTTCCCTCCTCATCACATGCCCATACCAAGACAGTCGTGAGGAGACAGTGCCGTTGAAAGCAATTGATTAAAAAAAAAAAACGAAGTATAACTTTGGAGATAGGTGTGATGATAGGTACAAAGCGAACAAACCACTGAAAGCCCATTCTATTGATTTAATCATCAGTAAGTTGATTTCATCATCAGCCTATAATGTTCCCACTGCTGGGACACAGTCTACTCTCAATGAGAGGAATTGGGCTATAATCCACCACGCGGGCACAGTCATCATCATCATCATCAGCCTATTAATGTTCCCACTGCTGGGACACAGACCTCCTCTCTATGAGAGGGAATGGGCTATAATCCACCACGCGGGCACAGTGCGGATTGGTAAATGTCACATATCTTCGAATTTTTGGTTCTAGGACATGCCGGTTTCCTCACGATGTTTTCCTTCACCGTTTTGAGAGCAGTGGTGACGAAATAAATTACACAAAGTAATGCGCCTGTCTGGGTTCGAACTCACGCTTACTGTTCGTAAGTTGGAGCTGCCACCACTGGGCCACCGCTGCTCTCAAGTTGATTTAGTTAAAATAAATAGTATCCTTGGAGTGAAACTTACTGATCGTGTAAGGAACTCGATACTGCGTTCCAAAACTCAAATTGCCGATGTAGGTTACACGGCCGCCAAGCTCAAATGGAACTGGGCTGGCCACGTCTGTCGCATGCCGGAGGAGCTATGGGGTAAAGCTACCACAAAATGGGTCCCAAATAGCAGCAAACGGCAACGCGGCAGGCCCAGAAGGAGATGGCGGGACGAACTCGACTCCTATCACAAGGATTGGCGCATAACAGCACTAGATAGGGATAAGTGGAAGGAAGGAAGGGAGGCCTTTGCCCTGCAGTGGGACACAAATGGCTGATAATAATAATATTAATAAATAGTATGTTTACTTCATTTTACTCTCCTTTTGTAGAGCACAGTATTCGTACTAATTTTCTTTGGTTTTCGCCACAGGATTCTTAGCCCCGTGACGTAACGATCCCAAATATGACGTTATCAGTGAACAGGTGAATACTCCCGTCAATGCACGTGATATATAGTGATCCTTTAATCTTCTTCGTCTTACTTATTTAGGTTTCCTTGAGAAATAGGTTGACTTTTACCTTATAATTTCAAAAACATGAGCAATATTACAATCGTTATCGTTGCAACACTGAATATTATATAGTTTTGAGCAATGATATTCTAACAAACACATATGTTAGACACCTACAAAACCACAGAAAACAGTGTGCCGCGGGGCAGAGCCAGCTCACATACACTCAGTGACGCAGAATAAAGGCAAAACAGGCCAATTGGCTCGTTTTAGAGTCTTCACGATTGCGCGCTCACAACATATCTGTTTAATAGAATATCATCGGTTTTGAGTGTAATAATACTTTTTAGAAAATTTCAATTATTTCTACTCGAAAAACTATTTCAACATCTAATTCAAAATTATTATTGCAATTCGTATTTAAAATATTAGGACACACTGCACAATATAACGTTTTTAGGGTTCCGTACCCAAAGGGTAAAAACGGAACACTATTACTAAGACTTCGCTGTCTGTCCGTCTGTCCGTCTGTCCATCTGTCCGTCTGTCCATCTGTCCGTCTGTCCGTCTGTCCGTCTGTCTGTCACCAGGCTGTATCTCGTGAACCGTGACAGCTAGACAGTTGAAATTTTCACAGATGATGTATTTCTGTTGCCGCTATAACAACAAATACTAAAAACAAAATAAAATTAATATTTAAGGGGGGCTCCCATACAACAATTTTTGCCCTTTTTTTGATAATAATGGTACGGAACCCTTCGTGCGCGAGTCCGACTCGCACTTGGCCAGTTTTTTATATGTGTGGTCAGTAGATATTGACAAAACTATCGAAACAGCGAAATATTTTTGAGTTACTGCCATGTTACCGACTTTCAAAATGAGCAGCCTGAAGAGATGATGTTGAAAATCAGTATACTCTTGCTAAGTACTTATTTTGTATACTAATATTGTCACTTACTTATCAAAACAATTAACAATCACGGAAGATATCCCGTAAGTGACAATAAAAGTTTAGTTTTAAACCGTGAAAGCTTAAAACAGTGAACTTATTTTGTAACAACGTCTGCATAAATAACCACAAGAAACGCTAGTTGTAGAGTTTGCTATTCATTAACTTTAGGTTCTACTTTATTATTAAGAAAATCATGAAATTGAGCCGGCAACCATTTCTATGTAACTTACGAACAATAGTTATAATCTGGTCGTCCTAACTGTACCTAACGTTGATAAAGTTTAAAGTTCCACACAAAAAGAAATGTGGGACGAGTTGCACCACGAAAATATTATTTATTTTGATTTTCATCAAATCCTAAATGGGCCATAGGCTTGTGGGACAAGTTGATGAACGACTCTACTTTACGCATACTAGGTGTAACAGACATCTAAACTTTTCCATCGGTTCATCATCTGCATAGCTTTTTCCTAACTATGTTGGACTCGGCCTCCAGTCTAACTGGATGTAGCTGAATACCAATATTTTAAATGGAGCGACTGCCTATCTGACCTCCACAACCCAGTTAGTACTGAGTAATAAGATACCCCTTGGTAAGACTGGTTGTCACACTTTTTGGGCCACTGACTACCTGTAACGACTGTCAAAGATCTACAAATGACTGCCGGGACCAACGGCTTAACGTGCTTTCCGAGGCACGGAGGAAACTCGGTTTGTAAGGGTTGTCACCCATCCACAGATCAACCTAGGCAAGCACGGCTTAACCTATAGATTGACCCGAGTGGCTGTTATTATTCAGCCACGAGCTTCTCAGCTTCTCCGTCGGTTATTGAAAAAAAAAGCAGCTGTTTCATACAAAAGTGTAACCTACACGGTCAAAGTGTATTAAATAGGTTATTTTTTTAAAGAATTGATGAAAATTGCTGATTAATTCACAACTTACAGTGTTTTGTTTTTCTGATTCTATAACGGGTGTAAAAGACCTCTTAACGAAGCCGGAAGGAATATTACGGGTCAAAGTTCCAACTTTTTGACAAGTTTTTTTTAATACAAGTTTTTATTGTAAATTTTTTACTTTAAACACCTCCACTACCCCCGTACTATTCAATCTATTCATCAGCACAATGTTTTGAGTGCGTTACATTGAGTTCTACCACAAAATATAATTTTTCACCCCAATAAAAAAAGTCGTTTCCCAGCAATACTTTTTGATGATACTACTTAGTTTGATGTACAGAAATAATGAGGAATGATGTTTGTGTGTTTGATGTGTTTGTGTGCTTGGTTAACCAAGCGGCTTCGTGATGAAGTTGTTACACCCTGTAGTAGTATCCATACTTACCAATTCCTACCACCAAACAGTAGTGTTTCAGTTTGAAGGGGTGTCGGTGAAATTACAGTCACGTGACATAATATCTACGTTGTCTCTAAGGGGGCAATACATCGCCGACATCCCAGGTGTCAATAAGCGGCGGTAACTTCTTCCCGTCGGGCGTGGTGTCAGCCCCTTTGTCAAGGTAGAGGTAACAAGGAAAAAAAACAGTTTTATTAACGTTTATATCATCTACTCACCCCCTTACACATCTTGCAACTGAAATGAGGGTGTAGCCTACGAAAAGTAAAAACTACCTCAAATAAAAATTGTTTATTACAAAATTATAATTACAGATTAGTTGGTCCCAAACTAAACACAACCTGGACACCATTTAATAATAATTAACATAATGGTGTCGATTCTGTTGTGCACAATCTAAACTTAATTTAGGCTATTGCTATATTTCTCTCTCTAATAAAACGAGAAAGAGACTGACGTAATTTAGAGCTGTCAAATTTAATTGGAACTAATATTTCCATACAAATGAAGGGTGCACGTAAAAACATGTCGACTAAAAACATGGTGAAACGCAAGGCATAAACTAGTTTGACATCTCTTAGTTCATAGCTATAGCCGTCCTTTTCTCGCACTGCCTTTTTGTAAAAGCCTAAAAACCTAAATTAGGTTTAGTTAGTACACAACAGAATCGACACTAATATTGTATTTTGAAAAATTTAATGGCGATGTTTCAACTATGTAATCAAAATCTTTACTTTACAATATGAATCTGAATTTATAGAATTAAACTCGTTATCTTTCGCTTTTTTATATTATTTTCTCATCTAATTAAATAACATAATTAGCACAACAAAGTTCTGAATACACTCAAGGTTTTCAATAAGACAAACTTCTGAAAAATCCACTACAAGATCCCAAATGTAAACAGAAACATTTCGACAAGCCAATCATTAGAATTCCGCAGTAGCAAACGATAGCACCGCCCGATATTAGCACCTACGTATAATACATTTAACCCTTTCGCAGCGACGGGGGTCGGGCGCGCCAAATTAGATTCAGTGAGTTATATACAACCTTATTGGCTCCGACTACCTTGGACCGGGTTGATTAATGCCTCTATAGTTCCGTTATACTGTTATCTCTTATAGATATGCGCACTATGATTATTTGAGTCCGTCGGGGTTATTAATGTTTGGCTGTTTGGGGTTTGATTATTTTGGATGTAGGTTGTGGAGCTATTTTTAAGGATGGACCCAGAATGTCTTAGAAAGGTAACACTGATAAGTGCGTTTAATGTCTTCCTAGCTCGTCATCTGCCCTAGCCTTTTTCCAACTATGTTAGTGTCGACTTCAAGCCTAAGATTTTACATGGAGCAACAGCCTATCTGACCATCACAACCCAGTTCGTACTGGGTAATACGATACCCCTTGGTAAGACTGGTTGTCAGACTTTTGGGCCACGCACTACTTGTGACGATTGTTAAAGATCTACAAATAACAGCCGGGACCAACGGCTTAACGTGCTTTCTGAGGCACCGAGGAGTGTGTTCCTGGCCTTGATAATAATATGGTTTAAACCGTAAAACATTTAGTCGCGGCGCGTTTAAATTTAGCACCACCCATTGCACATAGCCTCTGAGTACAACTAGATAACAAAGAGCAAATGATTAGTAGCTTCGACTGCATTATGATGAATAAGTTCTAGTCTGCTGAGTATATTAGATGAGGTCTTTTCCCATGAATTGCGTGAAAGATGATTTGGCGAAAAAGGGGATGTCTTCTGAGATCGGGATTAATAGAGAAGGAAGAAGAAGAGCTGTCCCAAATAAATAAGTATTGGGAAAACAAATTATGAACCCTTCAAAGTCTTAGTAACAAGTTACTTAAACCACACCATTTTGTTAAAAACTTGTATCCAAGAACGCAAAAAACTAAGAACGTTAAACATTTTTCCCCAAAAAAACTAAGAAAACGGAATCTGGCATTCGGGTAGTCGGAGTCGTAAATGGGTAGTAAAAATGCGGTTAACATGCAGTTTTCGAGTAGTTAGCATGACTGCACCCAAAACGTTGGTCGTATAATACTCCGTTTAATTCAGTTCCAACTGAAGTGTCTCACTGAATTAGGTGGAAACGAGGGGTACAGAGGGAGGGCTCATAGGTGTCGGTTTCACGTGAAATGTTGGCACCGAGTTGCTTTATTCAATTTAAATAAAAAACAAATACAATGATAGAATTTTTCGTTTTATTTCTTTTGATAGGTACGTACCTGTGTACCAATCAGTATATTATAGGGTGTGAGTAACATTCAAAATACTCGTATTTTAGGGTATTTTATCGTAACTATTTTTGACTGCGTCGTTGGTCGAGTGGTCGTAAGCGCGAGTGCTGAACATGAAGTTCTGGGTTGGGCAAGAGTCTGGATTTGTACCCTGTTGATGGCAATAGGCTCCCCCCAACGACACACTACAGCTCAGTGTAATCCTTCGGGGATTACAGGCGCGATATTATATATATCTTATTATATTTCTTACTTCCTAGTCAATTACATTCCTACTTAGGAACTATTTATAAATACGATATGACCATAATACGAATATACTACAAACTTAGTCCAGAAATTATTTTGTACAACTTTTGTCTTTTTTGTACAAAAACTGTTATTTCCATCAAGTTCAAAATAATTTTCCTAGAAAGTCCTTATAAAGTTCTACTTTTCAGATTTTTTTCATATTTTCTAAACTTATGGTTCAAAAGTTAGAGGGGGACACACATTGTTTTTTACTTTTGGAGCGATTATTTCCGAAATTATTGACATTATCAAAAAATGATTTTAAAAAACCCCTATTTATTTTTAAATACCTTTCCAACAATATATCACACGTTAGGGTTGAAATTTAAAAAAAAATCACATCCCACTTTACATATAGGGGGGCTACCCTAATAAAACATTTTTTCCAATTTTTATTTTACCACTTTGTCGGCGTGATTGATATACATATTGGTACCAAATTTCAGCTTTCTAGTGCTTACGGTCACAGAGATTAAGCGAGGACGGACGGACGGACAGACATGGCGAAACTATAAGGGTTCCTAGTTGACTACGGAACCCTAAAAAAGGCAAACTGTAGGATGGGCATTCAAGAGAAAAGTCAAGACAAGTCAGGTGTGCTGGATGCTGCTCCTAAATTCAACGGGAGATGACATCTTCTTCTTCATCTCGAATCGCTGGCTTAGTTATGTCCTACCAGTAACTAATGACCTGGACAGCTCTGTCATTTGCCTCTACAAGTCCTAGAGGGAGCAATTAGTTGTGCATGATGGGGGGCAATGACACCCAATAAGAATAGAATAAGAATAATTTATTTATAAAAGTATTACAAAAATGTACATTTATGTGCAGTAGTGTTATTTCTAAAACAATGGTATAATTAATACATAATAGTAAACTACAACTAAATAGTAGATTGTATGACAAGGGAGCAAAATAGTATTTTTACGGCGAGGGCGCTATTTTGATTCCAGAGCGAAGCGAAGGATTCTAGAATAGAATCCCGAGCATAGCGAGGGATTCTAAAATAGAATCCTGAGCGTAGCGAGGGATTCAAAGTACATCGCCTGAGGGAAAAATATGTTTGCTCTCGAGTCATATACTCTACTTTTCATCTCGTTCTATGAGAAAATAAATAAGAGACACTTTTCAGTAATTAATGAATAAGTTTAATTAAAAAAATGACATGAATGTAATGACATGAAGGTTGACTGGTAGAAAATGCCTATGGCATTAAGTCCGCCTCTGTACTTTGTGCTTGAAGTGTTAAATAAATAAATAAATGTAAAAAAGGTCAATTACAAATTTATCTCGGTATCTAATACACTGGCGAAATTTTGAAAATTTATTGTCACTGTGTGTGTTTTGTTTGGGATTGATATAGTTGTGGATTTATTTATACAGAATGACATTTTTATCACTTTCAAAATAAAATGGGTATAATAGGTGAACGGAGTAGAAGTAAATGCCACACTTAGTTTTTCTTTTTAATTCGAAATAAAAAAAAAAAAAATTTTTTTCGTTTGATGTGAAATTCGATATTTTAAATTTTTTGTTTTTTTTTATTTTCTCTTTCTTTGTTCTAATATGAAAAGTTTACTTGAAATTTGTAGCGTTTTTTGATGATGGATCAATTCTTTTCTAAACTGTGGAAAAAAGAAAAACAAAATTAGGTATGCCTTAAGAGGACGCATTGGAAATTTTGGAGTCAATGATCTTAATTTTGGTCAGTAATTACAAAATGAATGAAAATATACGTTGGTGACCTAATAATTCATGATAAAAACCTTATTTTGTTAGTTTTCAATACATGATTAGGTAACTTTTGTAACAGAGAAAAAAATATCAAACATACCTCTTTTTAAAAAGAGATTCACATGTTAAGGGCAAACGGGACCGATTTAAGCCTCTTAACTTTCTCCGTATATGAGCCTATACATGCTCTTTAAAATTGTAGAAGGAATTTCTCAAATAATCGTTTTCAACTAAATTAAATAACAATAACCATTTTGTCGTTTACGTCCTTTAGTTATAAGCTAGCAATCCTCGCCCCGCTCAGACGCTCAGTCCCCCGCTCAGTCCCGGGGCGCGCGTGCCCGGTTTTAGAACGATGCGTCGCTCCATTCACTGAATATACCCATTTTTTTTGGAAAGTGATAAAAATGTCATCCAGTATTTTGAGTGTTTGTAATCTCAGTATCTGGCTGGTGCTCAGGAAAAGGTTCCTTTGATGTAGAAGAGCTCGGTGACAACGGCATGGGCGAACTATCTGCAGCTCTTAATTTGATATTTTTCAATACACTTCCTCGAAAACTGGTCCTTAACGCACTACGATTAGGTACAACATGCAATGTATTTCACACGTGTGCGATTTTTTCCACTTTCCCGCACGTGTGCGGGAATGAAAATTGCCACAGATAACTATACCTATACTTAGTCCAAATTGGTTCAATGCCTATAGTCTGAGGTGAATGTTTTTTTTTTATTTTTGCAAAGCACTACGCGTCTTTACGGCATAAATATTTTTTGAATATTCAAATTGTGTTTATAAATAGAATATCATAGATAAACATGATTATTTAAAACTAATAGTTACTTTTATACACAAATTAACATTTATTTGTGTTCTGAATTCAATAATATAAAATAAATCTATTTTTTATATTAGGCTGTTTAACGGCTTCATACCATTGCCTCTCGTTCAACCTGGCGAGACCAAAGCGCGAAAAAAAAAAAAAATGTAAATCATAGTTAGTTCGTGACAAAAATATTATTCGTTATTTTATTGTATTTCTTCAAAAGTGTATTGAAAAACGTCGTTTGATACACGTGGACATTTGTTATTGCAATTCTCGGCTCAAAAACACCCTCGCCTACGGCTCGTGTGTTATAATTCCGCCTCCATTGCAATAACAAACTTTCTCCACTTGTATCAAAATGTACTATTCTACAATGCGCGTGCTGACCCCCGCACCGTACAAAAAACACTTACAGCCAGTAATTTAAACAATTTTCGTTCGATTTCAATGAACAATTCATGTTCCAAATTCAAATCTCATTACTGCCCGCTAAAAAGTCTAGTGGAGAAAAGAGCTACTTTGCTCCCGCTAAAAAGGGAACAAAACGACACTTTTCGAATAGAAGGGATGAAAAATATATTTAACAGTTGCAAGAAACGATAATGTGGAATTCACAAATGTTTGCTATAATAAACAAAAAACAATTCACGACTCAAATGGAATACAAAAGCCTATCAATAAGGAAAACCAATTTACAAGCGAAGCCTAAAAAAACGGTTCTCCCATACTTAACACTTACCTAAAGAGGCCACTTTTAAATTTCCCATTTTCTGCGTTTAAAAACGTACTTCCGAACCGTCAATTTATAACCCTCTCGATAAAGGAGCGATTCATTGCGGGCGCGGCAGCGGAAGCGTGCTAGGGTTAACTCGTTTTTTATTTTTATGAATTCCTGGTGATACAGGGTTTTTTTTTTCTTAATAATAAATACAATGTTTGTGGTTGTTCTGAAAGATGTGGTATCGTAAGTAGAAGTTATTTGTTAGTCTTTAAAAAGTATATTTTCATACTAAGTTTGAAAAGTTTCATGCAAGAACCTTTCAGGATATTAAGTTCTGTGAGAAATCGGTGAAGCCTATTAAATTTCATATACTACGCCATTGGCACGTCCAGGGCTCAAATCCCCTAAATACATAAAAAAACATAAGTAATAGCATCCAGGAGCAGTGGTGGCCCAATGGTGGTGGCCCCAACTTACGAACAGTAAGCCGTAGGTTCGAACCCTGACAGGTGCATTACTTTGTGTAATTTAATTCATCACCACTGCTCTCAAAACGGTGAAGAAAAACATCGTGAGGAAACCGGCATGTCCTAGAACCAAAAAAATCTAAAACATGTGACATCTACCAATCCGCACTGGGCCCGCGTGGTGGATTATAGCACATTCCCTCTCATAGAGAGAAGGCCGTGTCCCAGCAGTGGGAACATTAATAGGCTGATGATGATGATGACAGCATCCTTTGTGTTAAACTCAACAAACAGACACAAATTTATTTATTTAATTCTTCCGAAGAAACACATCGTTTAAATCAAATGTTTAATTAAATCCAATAATTACGCTGAAAACGACTGAAGTATTCAGAGGAGATCGTTTTCAACAAACAACATCTTGACTGTAATCTGACGATGATCAAATAAATTATTTAAAAAATAAAACGTTAATGTTTACAGACTGCCTCGTTGGTCTGGTGGCCGCAAGCGTGACTGCTGAGCATCAGGTCCTGGGTTCGATTCCCAGGTCGGGCAAAGAGATGTTTATTTATTTATCACAAAATCCACAGCTCTTTACAATCTTAACCTAAATTATTTTAACTAATCCTACAGCCAATTAAGGATTTACAATTTAACATCTGTATACATAGCTAAGAATACAGCGTGTGAGAGTGTGTGTGCCTGAGGAGTGAAAGTGGGTGTGTGAGTATGTTATAACGGTGTGTGTTTGTGGTGATTGTCTGTATACCTTCTGAACAACCCTACTTATTTATTTATGTTGGGGTTTTTCATCAGGAATTGATCAGTAGCCACGGAGTCTGGATTTGTGCCCGGTTGATGGCAATAGGCTTACCCCCTATTACATGGGACTTAAACATAACTGGCGAAATGTGGGTGTACTATTAGATACACCTCTGCCTAACCCTTCGGCGATTACAAGCGTAATGCTGCGTATGTTACATTGTTTATTGCAGTGAATCATGTGATTTTTTGCATTATAAAACTCGCGTTTAGCTCTTGTAGTCGCCTTAACTGTAACTGTCTAATAGGGAATATACATGAATTTTCTTTTTTTTATTTCGATACGGAATGGTAGAGTACTATAAAAATAATGACAAAAAGCGAAAACAAGACATAAATCGGACAAACAACACAAAAGTTATAACCATTTAAACTTTTGTTTCTATCTTTTTGATACCTAAACGGAATTTAGTATGGATTTTGTACGTCGATGCAGCGAATGACGTCATTCGCTGTATCGGATCTCTCTGTCTAATCAGCAGTTTCAAATGCTTATAACTTAGTATTTTTTATAGATATAAAAAAAAGATTTCACTTAGCTATTTCTGATGTTAATACGCTTTGCTTAGAGTGATAAAAAAAATCATGCATATACCCAATGATATTATATAGTAAAAAGAGGTAGATATCGCACTAGCACGCACAAATTGTTGAGGACAAAGTGACACAATTGTTGCACTTTGATAGCTAGCTATCTCTTTCTATCTTATACGTTCCGTATTATCTATCGCTGTCGTAGTTTTAAATTACTCGCAACGATATCTGAACGCCATTCAGTATGAACACGGCGTATCTTCTTTATAATATCATTGCATATACCCTATTGGACGCAAACAAACAGTCAACCGATAATATCCAATCGTGAAATACATTTCAAAACTACTACACTACTGTACTAAGCCAATAACCATCGCAAAAGGGCAAAAGACAAGGGCTGGTAAAATTAATGAAACAAATAAATAAATAGCCTCCACATTTACCCTCTGAAACTTTTGTTTTTCGCACATAAATACATCACCGAGACCGTAACTTACCCTGGTCACACCCTAAAGGATTCTATTGTCGTTATTAAATGGAACAAATCGAGGGAACACTTTGGTATTTTTATATAGTTTCTATAATAAATATTACCTTTTAACGTTCAATTTGTTTGTTTCAACGTCAGTTTGTTCACAAGTGAGTACGTGTATTGGTTGTTTATTTAAAAATGTGGAGGGAAAGAGGGTGCATTTTTTTTTGGAAAAATCATTTTGGGCTAATGTGAAAAAGCTTATTCAGGCAAATACTATTATCACACAGCTACTGAACAGAGTTTTTCTATTTTTTTTTAAGTGCCGTTAAAATTGTATGCATACAAAAAAAATGTAATGTAAAAATATAATGTGTAATGTGTGTAATGTGTGTGTGTGTAATGTGTGTATGTATGTAATGTAATGTATAAAATTAATATGAATAGGGTAGATGACGAAAAAAATCTAATTAGTCCGTCAGATAGATTTCCAAAAAATATTGGAAACAAATTTTTTATTTTTTCACGTAAACAAAAAATGAAGACGATACTGTGCGTCTAAAACTCGTGTGACGTCACATTTGAGTACATTGTTTACTTAAATGTGACGTCACAAGCCCCCACTCATGATCTTTGACACGTTTTATCTTCGTCAATTTTTATTAATTTGGTAAAACAAAAAATACGTATCCAATATTTTTCGATATATAACTGACGGACTAAACAGAGTCATATTAGTCAGTCATCATCCCTAATGGTGTCGATTCTCTTGTGCACAAACTAAACTTAATTTAGGCTATTGCTATCTTTTACTAAAAGGACTGCCTTTTAGTAAAAGATAGCAATAGCCTAAATTAAGTTTAGTTTCTCGCACTGGCGAGAAAAGGGCGGTTATAGCTATAAACTAAGTAAGAGATGTCAAACTTGTTTATGCCTTGTGCTTCACCGTGTTTTTAGTCGACATGTTTTTACGTGCACCCTTCATTTATATGGAAATACTAGCTGTTGCCCGCGGCTTCGCCTGCGTGCAGTTCGGTAACTGTTCCATTGAATCTTACTAAAAGGATAAATAGTGTCCTACATGTTAATCCAGGTTATAAACTATCTATGTGCCAAATTTCATAATCATCACAATTTTTATTATCATTACAATCACCATCACTATAACAACCACCATCATTATCACAATCACCATCACTGTCACAACCACCATCATTATCACAATCATTATCACAATCACCATCATTACCACAATCACTATCACAACCACTATCATTATCACAATCAGCATCACAATCACCATCACCATCACAATCACAATCATCATCACCATCACAATCCCCATCACCATCGCTATCACCATCACAATCACTGTCACTATTACAATCACCATCACCATCACAATTACTATCAAAGTGACTATCATAATCACCATAACTATCACAATCACCATCACTATCAAACATCATCACAATCACAATCACCATTACAATCACCATCACAATCACCATCACAATCACCAACACAATCACCATCACAGTCACCATTACAATCACCATCACAATCACCATCACAATCATGATCACAATCACTATCTTCATTTTAACAATCATTATCATCGTAATCACAACCATTATCATTGTAATCACAATCATCATCATCACAATCTCCATCCTCGTCATCACAATCATGATCATCGTAATCACAATCATTATCATCGTAATCTCAATCATTTTCATCTTAATCACAATCATCATGATCACAAATTCACAATCGCCATCACTATCACAACCAAAATCATTATCACAATCACCATCACTATCACAATCACCATCACTATCACTATCACCATCACTATCACCACCACCATCATTATCACAATCACCATCACTATCACACACCATAACAATCACAATTACTATCACAATCACCACCACAATCACCACACAATCATGATCACAATCACTATCATCATTTTAACAATCATTATCATCGTAATCACAACCTTTATCATTGTAATCACAATCATTATCATCACAATCTCCATCCTCGTCATCACAATCATGATCATCGTAATCACAATCATTATCATCGTAATCTCAATCATTTTCATCTTAATCACAATCATCATGAGCACAAATTCACAATCGCCATCACTATCACAACCAAAATCATTATCACAATCACCATCACTATCACTATCACAATTACCATCACAATCACAATCACAATCAGCATCACAATCACCATCACACTCACTATCACAATCACTAACCTCGTTATCACAATCATTATCATCGTAATCACGATCATCTTCATCATTATCACAATCACCATCGCTGTCACAATCACAATCACCATCACCATCACCATCGCTATCACCATCACAATCACCGTCACTATCACAATCACTATCACAATCACAATCACCATCACAATCACCATCAAAATCACAATCACCATCATCGTTATCACAATCGTTATCATCGTTATCACAATCATTAAGATCTTAATCACAATCATCATTATCACAATCATCATCGTAATCACAATCATTATCATCATTATCGCAATCATCATTATCATAATCATCAGCATCATCGTCACAATCATCTTCATCGTTATCACAATCATCACAATAAATCAACAATAACCCTGTATAGAAGTCGAATCCGCCATCTTCTGGATCTCAAAATAAATGCCATTTTCGTAATCAGCGCCTCTAATAATCTCGGTATCGACACCCATATTGATTTTTAAACATTTCAACCCCATCGCACCCCAACAAGGAATTATTGTATTTCAGGTCCACCACATTAAATCTTAAAATCGTTGTTTTTGTAATACACCCGACCCAATTCACTATAAAAACAATACCAATGTTGAATTTCAGGCTTTGTTACCCCATTTCCTCCTTTAGGGGTTGAATTCTGAAAAAACCTGAAACACAAATTTTAACTCATTTATCGTTAGGAGTACTCCTGTTAAGTTTCGAATAAAGTAGTCTAACTAATCTTATTTCCCCATGTAATCTTTGGACCCCCGTTTCAACCCCTTAGGGGGTGAATTTTGAAAAATCATTTCTTATTGCACCTCTAAACCTCATAAAGAAACTATGTGCCAGATTTGGAATCTCTAGACTCAGCGGTTTGGGCTGTGCATTGATTTTTATACTTTGCCACCCCATTTCCCCCTCTTAGGGGTTGAATTCTGAAAAAACCTGAAACCCGTTTCTACTCATTGATCAATAGGAGCACTCCTATGAAGTTTCGAATTAAATAGTCTAACTAATCTTGTTTCCCCATACAAATTTTGGAGCCCCGTTTAACCCCCTAAGGGGTTGAATTTTAAAAAATCCTTTCTTAGTGCACCCCTAGACCACATAAGGAACCAATGTGCCAAATTTGGAATGTCTAGACTCAGCGGTTTGGGCTGTGCATTGATTTTTATACTTTGCCACCCCATTTCTCCCTCTTAGGGGTTGAATTCTGAAAAATTCTGAAACCCATTTCTACTTATTTACCAATAGAAGCACTCCTGTGAAGTTTTGAATAAAATAGTCTAACTAATCTTGTTTCCCCATACAAACTTTGGGGCCCCGTTTAACCCCCTTAGGGGATGAATTTTGAAAAATCCTTTCTTAGTGCTCCCCTAGACCACATAAGGAACCTACTTGCCAAATTTAGAATCTGTAGACCCAGCGGTTTGGGCTGTGCGTTGATAGATGAGTCAGTCAGTCAGTCAGTTTCTTCTTTTATATATTTAGATTAGTTTCAATTAAATTTGCCAGCTCTAAATTACGTCCGTCTCTTTTTCGTTTTATTAGAGAGAAAAAGATAGCAATAGCCTAAATTAAGTTTAGTTTGTGCACAACAGAATCGACACCATTGACTGATTGACGCAAATTACGTCCGTCTCTTCCTCATTTTATTAGAGAGAAAAAGATAGCAATAGCCTAAATTAAGTTTAGTTTGTGCACAACAGAATCGACACCATTGACTGATTGACGCAAATTACGTCCGTCTCTTTCTCATTTTATTAGAGAGAAAAAGATAGCAATAGCCTAAATTAAGTTTAGTTTGTGCACAACAGAATCGACACCATTGACTGATTGACGGCAAAGACTAATGCAGGGCACATCTGAGTTTGAGTATTTTTATGTTTCATTATCAGCATACAGCATAGGCCTCCTCAATCGCACGCCACTCAACTCGATTCTCAGCAACTCCCATCCAGTTGCCACCAGCCGCACTGTGAAGATCGTCGCTCTCCCGAGCCTGAGGGCGTCTCACATACGTTTGATTCGCGGTCTCCACTAAAGAACAATTCTACCTTCATTGAGCTATTACTACTACGTATAAATAAGACAGTGCGACTAAAATCTGTGCTCCGTTCAACTGCGGTTGGCCGGCCGCAGTTCACTCAGTTTCTATACGTAGTAGCAATAGTTTAATGTTCTACCCCAACGGTCACTGGTTCTACGGCTAATATAAGTAAGAAAAAAAAATCCAAATAATAAAGGGTGTAAAACACCTCTTAACGAAAAGGCACTTATTTTCCTTGTCATTGCGATCATTTTTTTGTTCTACACCATACCTGGGAACCTTCTAGTTACGGAGATATTGGGGGTCAAAGTTACTACTTAGTTACTACACTGTTACTAGTTAGTTAGTACTTTTTGACAAGTTTTTTTTTAATACTACAAGTTTTTAATGTAAGATTTTTACTTTAAACACCTCCACGACCCCCGTACTATTTAATCCATCCATCAGCACAATGTTTTGAGTACGTTACATTGAGTCCTACCACAAAACATGATTTTTCACCCCAAAAAAAAAGTCGTTTCCCAGCAATAATTTTTGCGTAAAGTTACTTAGTTTGATGTACAGAATGCTTGGTTGACGGCTTCGTGATGAGGTCTTTTACACCCTGTATAAGATTAATTATTTACACACAGTTTCGCCTCGTGACATGAAGTCAAGTTATCAGGCAACCATTTAACATAATAATTATGTTGACTGTAAACATCTAGCTTTAAAAAATAATGCAGTTACCGCGCCATGTTTGAATTAATTCAGTAATTACTAAGGCGTGGTGGACATGCCAGTTAAATGGCCTAAATTACCCCGTGCCAGGGTACACGTGTGTCTGTCCAGGGGAATCCCTAGAGCACTCAATAATCTGAGTGTGGTATGTGTATGTATGGGTTAGTTAGTGGGTATAGCGCGTACCGTGCCTATTAATTATGGCGCGCATTGTTGTTTCAAGCTATTAATGGGTCGAGACATTTTTAAACAAGGCTTTCGATTATATGAAAGTAACTAAATTAGCGTTATCATGTGATTGATTCAGAAATTAGGATAACTGAGGTAACCAACATTCCAGACACGATTTTATAAATATACTCCGTTCCGATTTTATAATTATAAATATGATCCTTTTGTTATAGAGCATCGGTTTTGTTATCGCTTTTTACAAAAGGTTTTCGCTGATATTAAAGAACCTGCACCCCTAGCCAAGTTGACAATCTACAATCGTTAACGCTTGTAGAAAACTATTCAAATGAATGGGAATGACATCATCTCAACGTTAAATCACGTGATCAACACAAACGAATAGAAAATTCGTAGACAAGTTTACATCGTTCAAAATGATAGAATAGAATGTTATCGTTTCTACAATGTTGATCGCTAAACGCTTTGGTAGGAACGCTCACCACAGACTAAAGTGTAGGTTTTTTCTACAGACATTAGAGAACGAGCGATCGACTCAGTCGTGTCAACTTGGCTACCAATTTAGCGCTTTCTACAATCGCTTACGCCGAGGCGTTTACGATAGTAGAAAGAGAATCGATACGAAACGTTTGTAACTTGGCTAGGGGTGCTGTTGTTAGTGTGTGCTTGCAACCAATATATGAATGTTATGTTAATTGGACTATGTAGGTGTGTATGTGGTGGAATGATTATTTGAAGTCTGTTGGATTGAAAAGAAAGCAGTTGTATTTGTATGGTCCTTCTAATGTTGGTAAATCAACGTATGTAGAGTCTGTAATTGGTCGTGTTAATATGAAGTATGTATTTTATCCGGGGGTGGGTAAATTTTTTATGCAGGGGTTTAGGGAAGGGTGTCATAAGGTTATTTTATTTGAAGAGTTCTCTTTCAAATTTTGTGTTCCAAGTATGTTAAAGAGGTTATTAGAAGGTCGTAAGTATGCTTATCCTGTTAAGTGTGAAAGTGATATGGTGTTAGCTTTTCATGGTCCAATTATATTTGTATCTAATGAGTTGGATGATTGTATGGATGATGCATTGAGAAATCGTTTATTGTTTGTCAGTGGCCAGGAACCGTATTGGGAGGCGATACGGACTTGCGTCCCAAAGATGGAACAAAGCTCGCCTGCGTGGTCGCAAGACAGCATTTATATCTCGTCGGAAGATGAGGCGCCCTCGGCGACGTTACAGTCGTCGGGTTCATATGGGTCCACCTCTTAGGAGCCATCTATGTTACAAATGTCGAACTAACATCAAAATTCTAAATCGCGCAGTTATAGTAAATCCGTGGCTTAAGACTCTATAGAAAAACCCGACAACAACTGTCGGTCGGTAGCCCACCAGACATAACACCCGAAGGTCTGAAGATCCTCCCCTTTTTAGGGGAAATGAAAAACTTTACACCCTATTTTTCTACCCCTAAATGTGTTTAGAGATCCCGAACGGCGGCTAGATCACTTTACGATTTTCTGAAAAAGTAAATATTGCTATTGAATTTCCAGGATTTTACACATTTTTAGATTAGAGTTATGGAAAATAAAAACAAACAACGCTATGCCGACCCCAAATAAATTATGATAAGGGCAAAAGAATGATGATTTTAGGATTTTACACATCGTTTTTTATAGAACAGCATCATCATTATCATCATCATTTCAGCCGAAAGACGTCCACTGCTGGACATAGGCGGTCGCCACTCCAGAACTTTTCGGCCCCATTTGCCATCCGTTCTGCGAGCAATGTGCCCTGCCCACTGCCACTTAAGTTTGGCAATTCTTCGGGCTACGTCGGTAACCTTGATTCTCTTGCTAATGTCTTCATTTCTGATTCGATCGCACAATGAAACTCCGAGCATAGCCCTCTCCATTGCCCTTTGGGTGACTATAAGCCTTCTGATGAGGCTCATTGTGAGCGACCACGTTTCGGTCCCGTAAGTGACATGAAGGCGGGTGGGTGGGTGGGTGGTCAAACTATTCGTACTACAGTGACTGTCCTTATCACTTATCACATGCAGAGAGACGTATACCGGAAATACACTCATCCCTAATCTCGAGTAGGTGTCAAAGTCTTAAGATCAAAGTCCCAAAGAGTCCCATGTCAGTATTAATTTGGAAACAAATGTGTTTACGAAGCTTTTAATGAATGGTAATTAACTAAAGTGAAACAGGGTATTAGTTGCAGAACGTAACATTTTAATTAAATCTTGTTACACTTGTGTTTGACATGCATCGCTACTGTAACAATATTGACACACACGTGCTTGTGTATCAGCAATGTAAACATACGTCTTGTGTTAAGCTTATAGCATACGTTTAAGCAGTACACTGGATTGGTATCATCTCGGCTCATTTTATTAGCTGATCCAGATCAAAAATCATCATTTTATTCAATCAATATTTTATTTGTCAAAGGCCTATTATGGGCACTTATAAAACGTCGATGGTATCACGTAGTATCACGATACCCCGTTTTTTTCCCGAATTATAAATTATCAAATGACCTCTCCCGCTCTGGGCGGAACGGAAGGGAGTATCAGACTTTTACTGACTAAAATCCATCCATGTTCTTTTTTAGCTCTTTGTGTTCCGGGGCCACGGTATCTCTTTCGAACAGTCCCGCAGTTTCGGATCACGATACCGGACTGTTCGTCATTTTTTCAGGCTTCTGGCATCAGCTTCGATAAGATTACGGGTCAAGTAAACTTTTAATCTACAAATGACAACCGTGACCAAAGCGGCTTAACGTGTTCTCCGAGGCATGAGGGTCTCTAAAGGGTGTAAAATACCTCTTAACGAATCAGAAAGGCACTTGTTCTCCCCGTCATTATTTTTTTGTTTTACACTGTACCTGGATTACCTGGGAACCTTCTAGTTACGGAGATATTTGGGGTCAAAGTTCCAACTTTTTATTAACCCACACTAACTTATTTCACTATTATGTTTTATATTGTTAAGAAATCCATTGTCCAAATAGTATTTATTAGAAACATACTGCCTGTGATACAGGTTAAACTTAGTACAGGCATCGAACTCTGTTATACCAACATTATTTTTAAGATTTAACTTGTATTTTTCGTGAGTATTCTAAAATTTTAATTAATATATAATTAATATATTAAATTTATAATTATTATTGATATATTATTAATATACAAAGAAAGTTACAAAAAAAACTATCAAAAGAGTGAAACCTTAAAATTACTTCGCACAAATTTACTCCAACGCGCTTTGTCAATGTAAATAGTTCCTCTTTTCTGTAAAATTAGAACAAAAAAGAAATCAAAATAGCAATACTGCAGCAGAAAAATGTCGACAGATATGTAGCGCCGAAAAGAAATGTAACGCTGGAAATACTTTTTTTACCTTTTAAGTTAATGTTCAGAACTTCTGTAGCCATTTTAAAAGCAAAAAAATTACGAGTGCCAGTCTGTCTATTTCGGTAATATGTTTTTTGTACTCTTTTACAACATGTCTGTCTGTGTGTCAGCCATGAGTTAAGTTTTCTGTTAAGCTTTGTTTTTAGGAAATTTAAATAGGGAACAAAACATCACGTCTGTTTGAAAAAGTAGTTCGAGGTACAGACGCCAAGCCTGCACATCAAGCTAGTCGAAATTGACAAATTTTTTCAACTTACCTTGAACCATTAGGTTAAAGCATTAGCTTTAGCGATTCAGTTGAAAATCTGATAAAGAAATTCGACAGATTGTATTAGCTTGCCGTGCAGCTAACCTCTGTAACAACGCCCACATTTGTTAAGCTTTGTTCTGTTTTTAAAATTCTGTTGTCATTATCTAAACACAAAATCAAACTCCTTGCTACTTGTATTCGAATGGAAAACCTAAATTCAGGCCTTAGGGTGCTTACGTAAAGAAGCAGGTTTCCGGTACGGGCGAGTCGGTACTGATCGGTGCAGGGTTCACTTGCATATAGTTTAAACCTGCTTCTTTATAAGCGAGCGCATAAGATAACATAGAAATGAATACCTGCACCGATCGGTACCGACTCGCCCGTACCGGTAACCTGCTCCTCTATGTAAGCACCCTTTTTTTTTTTTTTTCGGATGGGATATCATCAAATAACCCCTCCCGCTCTGGGCGGAGCAGGAGGGAGTGTCAGACTTTTACTGACTAAAACCCATCCATGTTCCTTCATCGCCCTTTGTGTTCCGGAGCCACGGTATCTCTTTCGAATAGTCCCGCAACCCCGGCAGGCATCGGTCCTTACGGACCCCTTCCTTTTTGCTGACTCTCTTTGAGGCGCGCGTGGAACACGAACGCGCCGTCGACACGGCCTGTCGTCATGAGACGGACGGACGGCGAGCTAGCCCATAGCTCACCGTCCACAGGCCCGCGCCTACGGTGGCCGGGGGCTACGTGGTGGTGGCCCCCGACGCCCGGGGCGTCTCCCGCGGCGTATGTAAGCACCCTTAGGCCTGAATTACTGTCACGCTGACGGTCGGTCGCGCATGGTCGGTCGCGTACGAGTATACTTGTTTTCTATATAGCACTATACTGCGACGCTGACGTCAGCGGCGACCGGCAGCCGTATTTTGTTCTCGCTGACGTCACGATCGACCGTACGCGACCGACCATCAGCGCGACAAGAATTTAGACCTTATTGGATCCTTATGAAATCCAGCCCTGATCCCCATGCTCAGCAGTTCCACTTTCTACCCCTAGACTCATGGAGAAAATTATAATTTAATCTCAATAAAACAAAGAAAATACCTACCTAACTCTTAGTTGACTCTGCTCTAATCTGTCGACAATACTTAAACAATGTAGGAACTTGCTTATTACTAAACAATTTATATTGAATCTAACAGGAATTTAAGTTATTACCCGGCCGCTAGTTCATAGCTACCCTCCATAATATACGCTTATTAATTTTAGAGAATCGGCTCAAGTTACTGTTTTTTATTATGTTATTGGATACTGACTGCCTTGTTGGTCCAGAGGTCGCAAGGTCGAATAAGGTCGAATTAGGCGGTTGGATCAAGGGCCTGATTCAGAAGGCAGTACTCCTCGATACGGCTCGCATTGTGAGGAGTTTCCTGTCTCTGCAGCCCTAACCACCGGTGGCTTGGACCCTGCTACCGACACCGGTGGACTACTATTTTTTTAATATTTTTTAATGTTTTTATGTTTTTTTTTAAATAAATATTTTAAAATGTAAATAATAAGATGTTAAGATGAATAAAGCAGAGAATAATAAACCATTTATTTCAGATAACAAAACCCATAGATAACCTTAACCTAGAAATACATATTACAACAATTTTTGTTAGTATAAGCAACTTAAAAAACTACGTTAGTAGCACTTGCTGAGTATGAGATTCTTGGTTCGATTCCTGTGTCAGGCAAAGTGTTATTGGGTTTTTCTATCAAAAATTTCTCTCTCAGTAGCAGCCACGCCACAGGCTGGATTTGTGCCCGGTTGATGGCAATAGGCTCACAGTATTACATTGGACATAAAAAATAACTGGCGGGTATGCTATTAGGTCCACCTGCCTAACCCTTCCCTGGGATCACAGGCGTCATGCTATGTACCTATGTTTAATTAATTATCATCATTCTCATACACTTGATTCTCATTTGCATCATGATTGACAGGATCAGAAGTATTTTCCTTAATGATAAATGATAAATGATGTTTATTTTGCAAGTAGGTTTTTACAAACACTTTTACACGTCATTTTTTAAAACTAGATGGGGCCGGTGTTTCGTACCTGACTACTCTGAGTAGAAACAGCCGAAACAAACTCAGAGGTCATAGTCTCTTTTAAAGTCCAGACAATCTTGCTCAATTCACATGAGGACTATGCAGATTAGTGTCTGAGATGGTCTTTTGAAGAAAGAACCATACAGATTTGAGTGGACCTGTCCAGTCAGTGCAAGCATTTGTCAGTTAACGTGTAGCTCGACTTATAACTCAAGGAGCTCAACGAAACGACGAACAATACCAAAGAAAGGACATTTGGGAAGGTCGCTTATAGTACTCAAACTGCCAGACAGTTGTGGGAAAAAAACAAACAAAAAATAAAAATGTGACCCACATGGTCCCCACATTCACAATAATCAAAATAAAATTAGTAACAAATTCTTTTCAAATGAATGTAAGTAAAAAAAAAAAAACACAAAAATCATTAAATGTCGCAATGATAATAAAATAAAAAAGTAAAATACTTAAAAAAATAAGTATTCATGTCAAATCAGTAAATGTCACATAAAACAATAAAAAATAAAAAAATAAAAGTAAAATAATAAAATACATGTCAAAAAAAATTCAATGTCAGAGTGTATAAAAGAAAGGAATCAATAATAAATAAGCGAAGTCCGAAATTTCGACATTCACAGAGCAAATTTCATTGGAGCAGCTTAATCCCAAGCTTTTTTATCTTCAAGATAGTGATTAACATGATAGTAGGCTTTCAGGCACAGCTTCCGTTTTATAAACGATTTGAATTTATTTAGGCTTAGTGCTTGAATTTGGCTCGGAAGTTTATTGTAAAAGCGTATACATTGGCATCTGAACGTACCTCCTATTTTTTTGAGCCTCGTTGCAGGAACAACAAATTTGTGTTTGTTCCTCGTGTTTATGTTGTGGATATCACTGTATTTTTTAAATAAATTAATATTTTTGTGGGCGTACCAAAGGTTTTCATAAATAAACTGAGAGGGCACAGTAAGAATATTAGTCTCTTAAAATTTTTCTCTGAGGGAGTATCTGGGACTTAATTTATAAATTGAACGAATTGCCCTTTTTTGTAAAACAAATATTGTCTGAATATCGGCGGCATTGCCCCACAAGAGAATACCGTACGACATCACGCTATGGAAATAACTAAAGTAAACTAAACGGGCTGTCTCTAAGTCAGTTAAATCACGAATTCTTCTAACTTAGCTCTGCAGCATTCGCGCAGAGCTAAGTTTCTTCGACAGTTTGTCTATATGCGGGCCCCACTGAAGCTTGGCATCCAAAGTTATGCCTAAGAAGACTGTGCTATCTTCCGGTTTTAACTCTTCATCCTTAATTAGTACAGTAGTTTCCACTTGTCTTACATGGGGTATCGTAAACTTAATACACTTATTTTTTTCTCATTTAGGAGTAGATTATTAACATTAAACCAATTAACGACTTTCGCCAGGGCGCTATTAACATCATCTTTAACTAACTGCTGACGTTTGAGTTTAAATAAAAGAGAAGTGTCGTCTGCAAACAATACTATGTCATGATTATCCTTTATGAGGTAAGGCAAGTCATTTATATAAATAAGAAACAAAAATGGACCAAGAATTGAGCCCTGGGGTACTCCCATTCTTACTACGGATCCGGGAGATCTCGATCTCGATCTCGATCTTAAGCAGGTACTTCTCTATTAGTCGTCCTCTAATGAGTCACCTCCTTTCTAGCTATATCACCTTTCACACACTTCATCCATCGTTTTTCTAGTACGAACAAGACAGCTTTCTGCTTCAAAACGGGGCTGAGTTATTCTCGTCTTTGAGTTAAAAACTTTACATGCATGCGGGCAAAGATGCGGGAACACAGTCAGTTTCTGTTCAATGTGGTGGTTGAGTTGTGAGTTTCGTGAACCTACACAAATGATTTTGGAAGGTCACATGTTTAAGATTCAAAGCTAACGATGGAGATGTGTAGGTTGCTATACACTGGTCGGGTATTATTTGAGTCTATCGATACGCAAACTAGATAATTATCTTTTGAAGTGAGTTTTATCGATAACTTTCTGCAGTAACTATAAAGGTCCAAAGTTGAAACCCATCGAAAGCGCTTGCCACTTGTTTAGGCCCTCTCTCGAACATATGTAAGAAACAAATGAAATACGAAAGTCGAATGCCACATTCGCTGACAACAAGCACAAATAGGCTGCTCTAAAACCAAACTTTACCTCCCTCACCTCCACGTTTTAATACCAAGAATGCCAGATAATAGAACAGCTATGAAAACAGAACCACGACAGTGGGCGAAGTGGCGCGTTTTCCGTACAACACAAAGTTTCCTTTGCAACACAGTTCCGTGGACGCGTCTGAGCGGCTGTTTTGCAACGCTGCGTCATTTCAATGCTCTTTTTTCGGTCGTTTGTCTTCACGTTAAGCTCGCTCGCTCGTCCCTTTCTAAGCTCACACAGCTCAATTTAAAACCGTTCGTTGTAAAGCAATATTTAAAGTTGCTCTCATTTGTGTAACGCAAGTTTAAATGGTTGAACGAGGATTTTGTTGCGTGTTTCTGTTTTTTTTTTTCGCTGTTTGGGAAATTAAATGTTCGTTGCTCAGTTGAACTGTGAAATTAATTTATTAAGCGTTTGATGCCTTTTATGGGACTTTGATGGAGTTGTTAATTTATTATTCATTATTGTATTGACTGTTTAGTTTCCGTACAGAAATATTGAACGGGAAAACTCGTTTGGCTTTTCAATATTTTGACATCTGCACGATTTGAACAATGATTTTAATATAATAATGCAAACAATGTATTAAACCTACAGATATATTTCAACACTGCTTTATATGCTGGAAGCTCTGCCCTTGTAACGGTTAAATAAATAATACTATTCGTTCCTGGTCGCAAGCGAGCGTTAACTAAAATGCAAGTATAACCAACAACAGCAATGTAATATGGGATTACACGTTTGTACGAATATCTTTCTTTTCCCTAAACATAAGTTAAGCTCGGCTTAAGGATGATTTACTTTGTCATGCTTAGTTGTCAGTTGCTAGGCTACGGTTTAAGTAGCCCAGATCTTACGATTGAGGTCAAAGCAAACATACATCACTTCATCAGATCCGGCTCGAAGGACCACTGTTTAAAATGAAGTACTTCTATAAATATGGATAAAACAGGATCTTTATATTTAGATCAGACACAATAATACATATTTTTGTTCATTTCAATGATACAATGAATATACACGTCAGAAATATTATTATAACTAAAACTGAATTGGAAACTATTTTAATTTCTGTGTTCAGATTTGCGGTTCACTGCTTTCTCACATTGTATAACACTACGCCTTAACTCTTCAAACCACCATTTTATTTTATCGTCGACACCACCTAAATCAGGGTCGCAATAAAATACTTGATGTCCAGTATTGCCGACCGTCCGTCTAACTATAACTCTAAGGAAAGAAGGAAAGATAAAATATCCAATCCCAATTGGATCATTCTGTAGTCGTTTCGTCCTTGAATGCATAGTATTTATGTAAGTAGGTATGTACTAGGTACTGAAGAGGTTGTATCGTCCACGGTTTTTTTAATGGCAGATTCACTGTTTTATATTTAGAAAAATGTAGATTACTTGTCTTTTGCCAGATGCAATTTCTAAGCAGCTATCGTGACTTAACCAAGACTTTTTCTGCGACCAACATCATCTAAAGGAATCATATAAAGGATGTAAAACACCTCTTAACGAAGCCGAAAGACACTTGTTCTCCTCGTCATTGCCATCATTTTTTTTTCTACACCATACCTGGGAACCTTCTAGTTACGGAGATATTGGAGTTCCAACTTTTTGACAAGTTTTTTCTAAATACAAGTTTTTAATGTTAGATTTTTACTTTTAATACCTTCACGACCACAGTACTATTCAATCCATCCTTCAGCATAATGTTTCGAGTGCGTTACATTGAGTTCTACCACAAAATATGACTTTATACCCCAAAAAAAAAGTCGTTTCCCAGCAATAATTTTTGTGTAAAGTTACTTATGTACAGAATGCTTGATTGACGGCTTCGTGATGAGGTCTTTTACACCCTGTATTATATATCCCTTGAGTTAGCCCTACCTCTTTAGACTAACCACCACATAATAGGTATTATCACTAAAAACAGACCTAAAACGAATGTCTCAATTAGTAACACATTGTTTTATGTCTACACCAACCTGTTAGTCGTTACCCAATAGATCACTGAGGCGGTCAATTGGCTGTGAATTGTTACAACCAACAAAACTACGTCCAGAAATACAATAAAATTCTCTGCGCGCTATAAAAACGTGCGGCCGTCAATTTGGTCAGTTAAAACACTATCAAATACATGATTGCGGCGCAAAGTAAGTAGGAGTAGAAGGTTCAACTGTATTGTACAGCTTTAAGAGGGTCTTTGTACAGAAATGGACCAATTTCGGTGGTCATCCTGAGGACTTTTACATTCATTGACGAAAATTACAATAACCAATCGTGTAACTCTGGAAACCGCGTATCGGTATGCGTACTGTAAGACCGATGACCATAAAATGGTGGCTGGGTCAAACTTGACGCGAAAGACGTAGAATAGGGTGTTCACGCGCAGCTTGGGTAAGCCCAGTCATCATTATCGTAAACCACAGTCCGACTTCAACCAGGCCTCACTTTGCTTGTGAACACACAGAATATTAGCGCGATGGCAGCAATGTCGTCTACCTTACCCAGTAGTGGACTTCAAAAGGCTGGGTTAATTGATTGACTCTTGCACTTCGACAAACATATCTGACTTAAAAGCATATCCTGCAACATAATGGTGTGGATTCTGCTGTGCACAAACTAAGCTTAGTTTAGGCTATTGCTACCTTTTCTCTTTAATAAAGCGAGAAAGAGACGGACGTAATTTAAAGCTGTCAAAATTAGTTGGAACTAATCTATACTATATACTATATTAATATTATAAAGCTGAAGAGTTTGTTTGTTTGTTTGAACGCGCTAATCTCAGGAACTACTGGTTAGAATTGAAAAAATATTTTTGTGTTGGATAGCCCTTTTTTGAGAAAGGTTATAGGCTATATAACATCACGCTACGACCAAAAGGAGCGGAGCATAAATGAAAGATGTTGCAAAAACGGGGAAAATATATTCCTTTTGTTAGCTTTTTCTCTCTTATGTGACGCAGACGAAGTTGCGTGGGTCAGCTAGTATTTCTATACAAATGAAGGGTGCACGTAAAAACATGTCTACTAAAAACACGGTAAAGTGCAAGGCATAAACTAGTATGACATCTCTAACTTAGTGCATAGCTATAGCCGTCCTTTTCTCGTACTGCCTTTTAGTAAAAGATACCAATAGCCTAAATTAAGTTAAGTTTGTGCACAACAGAATCGACACCAGTCACTGCCGTATACTGATTAGTGAGAATACGAGGTTGTATCATATAAGATTTCTTTAAACAGACTTTCTGAACTATCTGTACTGTGACTTCAGTGTTGCAACTCGAATATTCTCACAATCTTTTCAAACGCAGCGCACACAAAGAGTTTATTGCAATGCGGCTCCATGTTTGATCCGTTCACTATGCAAAGACAAATGCGGGTTATTGCAGTGGTATTGCAACTTTACCTGTGTTCTGTGTTATACCGGGACCTAACTGGCAGCTCGTAACATTTAAGTCAGGTAAAAATCTTCTTTGAAAAGGGGTGGTACACACTTATACCAGTAATCTCAATGATATATAAACTATAGATACGTTGTCCGCACTCTAAAATGACAACATGAAATGAAGGCAATTGCCCACATCGCGCTTAGTTACGCACCAACCTGTCGCGCGACGCTACGTATAATGAGCATGTAATTTGACTATTACTTATCCTGTGACGTGACTGAAGATGTATATTTATCTCCCTCTCGCAACAGGCATCCCGCCGTATTTTCTTTCTCTTTCTTCACGCTTATAAGTAGTTCTAGTATTTTTGCCGTTTTTAAGCGCCGCGATGTTGGTTCATGACGTGTCTATATATAATACGTCATTGAGTAATCTACACTTGTTGGCAACAACATAAAAATATTTTTTTGTAAAATTTAAGTATCATTACTTGGCAATAATGTTGTATTTTTGTAGTGGCAACACTGTCACACTTCCTCTTCCCTTAGCCAACATACAACTAACTTGCTTGGTCACGTTTTTTTTTCATTTCGTTAATTATTAATTATTAAAGTTTTTATATCAATAAGATACTAAGATTGTGTCAACGGTTGTGTACCAAAGGCTGTACAATAAATAGTGTGGATCTAAAGCGTCTTTGCATTGGAAGATTTCTCCTGGTACGCAACCCAAAAATTATTCCTGGCTTGGCAAAGCAGGACGCGTGCTCGCCAACACTAGCTTATGCCCGCGGCGTCGTCGCCTGCGTGGAGTTCGGAAATAGTCCCACGGTAACATCCTACTGGAATATAAATTGTATTCTATGTGTTAATCCAGGCTATAAACTATCTGTGTGCTAAATTTCATCTAAATCCGTTCTGTAGTCGTTGCGTAAAAAATAACAAATATCCATCCATCCAACCGTCCTCACAAACTTTTGCATTTATAAAACTAATAAGATGTGATGAGGCGATTGTCTATCTGACCACGACAACTCGGTTACTAAGTAACATGATACCCCAGAAAAACTTTTCTACCTCCTGATTTCCCTCCAAAGGTTCTGTTTTTGAACTACGACTACAGACCAATTCATATGTCCAAACGAACCAAGATTTTATCAAGTTCGGAGGACCATCCATTTGGTTGGATCATCCAACAGTTAATATAATCCATTGTTTCACACAATACTGTTACACAAATCAATTAAGCTGTTCGTTACAGCAAACTAATTTCAGAAACCACTGAACCGTTTATAATGTGTGGAATGTGCAAAATTGCACAAATAGCTAGGTAAGGTGCCGTAAACATAGAAAATTGCATGGGTAGGTGCGCAGCCGTATTCACAGTAACGATGTCTTGCGAAATACTCTAGTTGCGTAGTTTGAAATTCCTTAACTTCGTAAACTATTAGCTTTGTTGACGTGTGATTATTTCTTACGATCCTTATTATTACATACCGTACGACTGAAGCAGAGCAAAGATAAAGTGATCACTTACTGCGTTTGGATCGACGACGCACGACACACTCTTAGAAATTATTAGAATAGAACCAACCCATTACACTCACGGGTGTCGTATAAGGCGACTAATGTCTGAGGCAGAACACCTTGCGCCTCCATAGACCAGAGAATGGGCAGCAGCGTTTTCTGTTAGTCTTTCATCACTGCGATCTTCAATCCGTCTGCCAAGCGTGGAGATTACGGCATATTCCTCCCATCATGGGAGAGGCATAAGCCTACGACATAAGTCCAGCAGTGGACGTTATGGGCTGTTGTAGTAGTAGTATAGTAGTATTTTAAAATTATCAGCATTTCAACGTCACCTCTGGACTGTGGACGACCCTACATTTAGTCAACTATTAGCTTTTGAAAACAGCTCTCAGAATCTCATTTTACCAACAAATTAAATGCGACTGACACCAGAGTTTTAATACGAAACTTTAAATGAACAAACATTAAACAGCGAGAGATAAACATGGCATAAAGATAGTTGTCACCATAAAGGACGATGTGTTACCCGACACATAATACAATGAGGATTCCTTAAATGTAAAACGGTGGTACTCCGAGAGTCGTTGAAACCCCTATAAAAATGTTAGCCTGCCTTTCATTATATTCTGGTACGCGATTTTTTATCTAACACGACTGAAACTACACCTTACCTTTGGCAAGATAAAGTTGGTTTTTGGTTGTAGTGTGTAAAATTTATTTTCCCAAAATGTCCGATATATTCCTTGTGGATAACCCTCTCTCTCGGTATTTACTTTGTTTCTGTTACGGCCGTGTCGCGATTCCAATAGTTTTAAGTCTGACATGAGTAGCGGATTTAAGCCGTCTTATCTTGGTGTCAACATGTAAGATTGATTACCGAGGCCTGCTGAGTAGACAAGTTGTGTGTTTGGATTTGGAGAACTCGATACTGAGTATTTCGTATGATTTGATACGTTATATCTGTCACCGAAAATGTATGAAACTCGGCATTGTATACAATTCCTAGGAAATGTTTACAATTCCTAAAATAGACAGAAAATGTATGATATAATTATATTATTATATGCATTTTTCCAAGGATATCTATACATTTCTTAAAGAGCGATCGGAAATGTGTTCTTGATGTTCTTAAGGGGGAATATATAAACGCACTTTAAAAATAATTGTTGACACTTTAAAATGTTTAGCTTTAAGTAATTTTTTTTTATATCTTCGGGCACCCCGACACCTTATAGGTTAGAAGGGGGTTAGGGGGGGTTAGAAGGTTCGAAGGGTGGTTATTTTTTTTTAAACCATTCAGAAAACCTATCAATCAACCTCAAACAAACAAAAAACCAACCCAAATTCAAATTTCGAAACAGCTAAAGTGCAAACCATCTTAATAAAAATTCTGATTTCAGTTCTCAAACGTGTTTTATTTATTTTATTCACAGAGAGCATTAGTTTTTATACATTTCCTAGTATAATTTCGGAATTACATACAATTCCTAGGAAATGCATACATTTCCTAAGTGACTCGGAATTGTATACATTTCCTAGGAATTGTGTACAATTTCTAGATTTCATACATTTTGGGTAACATCCATACCTACCTAGGTGATGTAGGTTGTGTGTGTGTAAGTCGACTTTTTTTGTAACTTTGAAGTACGATGCTTTCCAAGACCGAACTCAGAAAAATCAATAACTTTCCAGTTTGTTTCTTTTGGGTATTTTCATCTACTCAAAGTAACAATCATCATCTGCCTTGTCTTTCTAAGTAGGTACCTATGTTTTGGTCGGCTTCCAGGCTTACTGGATGCGACTAAATACCATTATTTAACATGGAGCGACTGCCATATAATACCTTAGGCTATATAATATCATCAACACTAATATTATAAAAAGAAAAGATTTGTATTTTTGTGTGTGGGTATGTTTGTAATAAATAAACTCAAAAACTCCTGCGCCGATTTTAAAATCCACCATTAGAAAGCTACGTTTTTACTGAGTAACATAGGCTATATTTTATCCCCGTAATCCCACGGGAACAGGAACGACGCGGGTGAAACCGCGTGACGTCCGCTAGTTTTAAATATGAACAAGCCAAAGCAAGGCTTTAAAACGAATAGATGATGAAAAACATAAACGGAAACGTAAGCATAACATAATAAGAGTAATCTCCTGTTCTACTATTCAATATTTCTTAACAACTCACCCACTTGGTTACTTTCATTGAATAGAAATGAACGAAGAGATCCTATTATGCACTCGATGTTGTACATTATATCGCATTTATACAAAGAAAGAGGAAGCAGATTTGTAGGGAGCGTTATGCAGGGTACTAAGTAATTGCTCTTACTTATCAAATTAATAATGCACCATTGAAGTCAGGATTTAAAATGCAATAGATTGATGAATGCTAATTAATAAATGCTAAAAGCCAAGTCTGCTCTATTGACGACCCGATTGGCGCAGCGGTAGTGAGGCTGCCTTACTTTCTTAGGGTCCCGGGTTCGAATCCCGGTAGCCACTTCGCAGCTAGAGCGCGCGGATTGCAAATACCCATTACCGCTAACATGCAAAAATTTTTGCAAGTTTTCAAAACATTTTCTGCCCGATCCGATAAAAACACCTGTAGCTCAAAAACTACAAGTCCTAGAGCAATTTCAAAAATACTGTTGTCAAGCTGATTAGATAAGGAATCTACTTATCTAGAAATCAAAATGAAATACTTTAATTATATACTCCAAGTCATAATGTATAGCAAAAAATAGTTACAAAAACTGATATTTCGCTAGAAATATCAGTTTTCTCTTAGTTTTTTATCCATTTTAACATTAAAGAAATAAACTAGACTATATTTCCTTTCCAACAAGACCACAATCTCATTTAAAGCTCAATAGCATCATATCTAAATATACTTATGAAACTAGATACTCACTGTTTGTTTACATCTGGGAACTAATTTTTGGCAGCCGGTGTTGGATGAAAAAACACACAAACCCACATGTTTTTTGGTGTAGATAGTTGAACAATCTAATCACCTCACTAATTAAGCACTGTTTTTCCCATTTCACACACGTTTTAGTCACTAAATCACGTATTTCTTCACACAACACAATCACTATAGGTACATATAATAACTACTTTTTCACGGGCGAAATATTGCAACTTCGAGATTCCAAAACGAATTTACGTTGACAAAATAATGAAGCACGGTTCTCAAGGATAATTTTGATATATAATAGTATCAGCTACCATTAAAAATACCAGAGTTATCACGACATTTGCTGCGCAGGTAAATTTTAGTGTTCACCGCCAGTCGTCTAATGTCAAATGGAAGTTTCTTTTTTTTTTTCGGCAAGTTGTCAGTGGAATAGTGTTGCAATGTTCGATTTTATTATTGAGGAATTTAGTAACGAATTGAACACAGAGGTATAAGCTCTAGAGGAGACAGTTTTAGACGGTTTTTAATGCAGTTTTTTGGGAGGCGGGTGCGCGTAGTACAAGTGTGACAGATAGCTATCAATTGTAGGACAGCGATATACAATGTGTGACAGATAGCTGCGGAGAGGGTAGTAGCAAATGTTTGTGTGATGAGCATGGACATTTGTTTCCGAGTCATTGATGTTTATATGTTTAACAAGTATGTATTTACAAACAAAAAGTATCTATGTAGTATATCAACTATCTGGTGTCCATGACACAAGCCTCGTTGCTTAGTGTGGGACTAGATGGCGCTGTGTATAATGTCCAGCGATATTTATTTATTTTATTCAATTGTGAAGTATGGAAGAAGAAGACATACAGGATAAGGATAAGGCAATGATGATGATGGTCATCATGACTACGTCGACCAAATCAACGACTAAACTAAATATTCAGCCCTAGTGATCGCTTGATGGTGTTGTGTTAGTTTTGCACGTAAGAATGAAGCAAGGTAATAAAAGCAAATAAAAATCACGAAATCACAATTTATAGTGGACAAAAGAAATGACAAAAGAACATAACGTTACCGAACAATTGTGCCTACGCCAGACCAATGACTTGTTAGTACCAGCTAGGTCATCGGAAAACCATAATGACGCCATAGTCGACAGGCGTCAGAGGTTCTGTCAAAATCAACAATTACGGTGTCTTTGATCGGGCATCCATCATCATCATCAGCCTATTAATGTTCCCACTGCTGGGACACAGGCCTCCTCTCTATGAGAGGGAATGGGCTATAAATCCACCACGCCCAGTGCGGATTGGTAGATGTCACATGTCTTCGAATTTTTGGTTCTACGAAATGCCGATTTCCTCACGATGTGTTCCTTCACCGTTTTGAGAGTAGTGGTGATGAAATAAATTACACAAACTAATGCGCCTGCCTGGGTTCGAACCCACGACTTACTGTTCGTAAGTCGGGGCCGCCACCACTGGGTCACCGCTGCGGCATCGCATCGGCCATTCTAGAACAATTTTATTAGCAGACTTAGGCTTCAGGGCAATGTTTATAATAATAATAAATTTTATTTGCTCCCACAAAGTAAAGTTAAATACAGAGGTGTTACAAATATTGGTGGTACAAAGGTTTGTGGCAGTCAGGAGTTCAAACTAGGATACCCTGTGCTATGGACTCCTGGCCCCCCTCGCGGAGATAGGCATTATGACAATTTTAGAGCGACATGTCATTGTAAGACTATTGTAAAAAAGAATTGCAAGAAAAAAAAAACCGTGTTTACCCGCGTTTTGTCAGTGGCTATATATGCACTATTTACTAGATGTATTCCTGTCTTCGTTGTAATCCCAAAATACAATTCCATTCGTTAAAGACTGGAATTACTAGACCTGTACGAACATAACATTATTTTGTAACAATTTCCAACAAATTAATAAGGTCTAAAGATGACCTAAACATGAATGAGGAAACTAGTGCAATTTACAAATAAAACACTCTTACACACTTAATAAACCCCTAACCCCAATAAATAACACCAAAAACTATAAACCAGCAACAAAATCAAAATTAATGTCAAAAGTAGCAGTTTGTATAGTTACGAACTATCTTACGCGGCAAATCCCTTCCCTCACAAGCCCTAGTTATTTCCCTTGACAGCCGTATTACTGCAACTTACCACCAATATACTCTGACCTTCGAGAAACTTCAAAAATATACCCTAAGCTATACTATAGGTATGTTCGGAGGGCTCATTTGTAGTTGGTAACATGATCCGAGGGTCCTGCTTTCCCTACGGGTTATAGTTTGCACCTGTAGCCACTGATATTATGTGAGAAAATTTGTGTTACTTGATAGTGGGCGTGATGTGAAAACTGAACTGTTTTGTATACCTACGTGTCGGCTTTGATTTTATATGTTGTTGCCAGACAGTAATATGAAAGCCAACAGTGATGTAAGTAAAAAGAAGAAGGTATGCAGCGTGAACATAAAACAAATAAGGTTATAGAAAAAGGCATAATAATGATGTGGAGAACCAAGTCTCTGGTGCCATCATCCACTTTTATCAGTCTGTGATATTTTTAATTAGAAAGAAAAAAAACGTTACATTATTTATTCACATATATACATTATTTAGTAAAAAGGAGCTCGTGGCTAAATAATAACAGCCGCTCGGGTCGATCTTTAGGTTAAGCCGTGCTTGCCTAGGTTGGTCTGTGGATGGGTGACCACCCTTACATACCGAGTTTTCTCCGTGCCTCGGAAAGCACGTTAAGCTGTAGGTTCCGGCTGTCATTTGTCCATCTTTGACAGTCGTTACAAGTAGTCAGTGGCCCAAAAAGTCTGACAACCAGTCTTACCAAAGTGGTATCGTATTACCCAGTATGAACTGGGTTGTGGAGGTCAGATAGGCAGTAGCTCCATGTAAAATACTGGTACTCAGCTGCATCCGGTTAGACTGGGAGCCGACCCAAAAATAGTAGGGAAAAAGCTAGGCAGATGATGATATACATTATTTAGTAACTATTCAGACCTAAATTAATAAGAAAAGTATGAACATTCATCAAAATCAGAAGCGAATTAGACGGCGTCAAAAAAGTTGTCCGCATCGGTGTCAAAGGGAAATTGCTCAGAAGGCTGGCAGCATTCCCATGCGTAAATAATACTAATTCATTGTTGTACCCATCATAATGAGATTGAAATCAGTGTCAATGAAAACAAACAATACACATTATACAATTGAACATAACCGCCCTCATATTAATCCTAATAGCTGGGGCTGATGGCCATTTTAATATAATTTGTGTTTCATTGTCATGACACTTTAGAACTAAAATGATGAATTAGATAAAGCAGATAACAAATCAAATGAAAATGCTAATTAAAGAGTAGTCGTAATTTCTGGTTGTATTTGTATAAAAAAAATACCAAACATAAATTTTAATATCACGCCCTAAATTTGGCGGATATTTCAGCAGATAATAGGCGGAGGTGTACCTTTTTAGTCTTGGACACATTTCGGCAGCTATGTTTTAGTCCCTAATATAGAAGGCGAGCCTATTATCATCAACCGGGTACAAATCCAGACTCCGGGACTGAAACTGAAATATTCCTGAAAGTGTTTACTTTCATCAAATCATTTAACAATTCGTTCCAATAACTTCTAATCTATAAATCCTAATTTAGATTATGTATTTAAGTTCTCATCTCTTCGGTCTTGGTCAAGTATCTTGTGGAACAGACAAGTCAAACAACCTACCCTTGAAGCCACTTGTGCACTACACGAATTTTACGACCCGACGATGGGGTTCTCCAAAAACGATCCGGCAAATGTTTGGAAAATAAACGTTTGTTAAAATTTCGTGCAGTGATAGGGATAATATGAGGAACAGGATGTTAAATTCTTCATCCTCCATTAGGGAGGATCCTCCGACCAGACGGGTGTTATAACTAGTAAGCTACTGCCCGACAGTTGTTGGCGGGTTTTTCTATAAGGTCTTAAGTCGCGGAGAACTTCAATATCACCACTTAAGTACCACAGATGTGCACAGCAATCAAAATTTTCGATCAACTCAGTCTTTCTAAGTCCACGCATGAACATAAGCCTCGGCCAAGCTACGCCACACTCCTCAACAAGACTTACCCTGCTTATCATCTAGCTGGTAGGGCGTCCGACACTACGCCTGCCGTTTGATCAACTTTGTCCGTTTGATGTCTTTGTTTTGTGTTTGTTGTCTTTGTTTGATCGACTTTTTTTTTTTTGACAAGCCCGCCACACTGTTCCCAAACCACTGTAACTCCTGAAAGCCAGAATCAACAGTGGCGACCACCAGAAAAGCGCCGAGACAATGAAGCTCGACGAAGTCCCAGAGAATGAATTTAACTGTCTTGGATCCTGCAACGAAATTAATCAGAAAAGTATAGCGGAAGAGTAGGAAAATCCGTAATTTCCAAGTGGAAATTACGGATTTTTCTTAGACAGAAAAAAACAAGGCCAATAGGCGCAAAGGGACGTTTACAACTGGGATAGGCCCAGTTGCCTAGCACCACGGATAAAATATTAACATTAATGGGTCCTAAGTTGTGAGCAGTTATGTTTGATTCCAATAATAGGTATGGTAAAAACGCTTGAACGCACGGAAATTTGTTCTAGTTTCTATAAGGTCTGTGTAGTAATTAACTCCGGATGTAACCTGTGTACACTATCCAACATAATATTGCGTTCATTCTGCCAAAGACTGCACTCCCATAAAATATGATGTGCTGATTGTTCATATTCACATGATCAATCGACTATCGGTCCTTTGTCAAACGTGGCTAGCCCTCTCTCACTTCGGCTTCCTTACTCTGCAAGCTATGTCGGTAACTCCGGTTCTATCCCGGATAATTAAATCTCGGATCGTAGCCTTCAAAGAACCCAACGACTCAATAGGGTGCTGAACGAACACCTCGCTTGTCAGTGTCGAATGGCATAACGGGCAGGACGCACCAAATACCACTCAAAAATATTTAGGGGGAATCCGGGACCGCGGTCCCAGTCTCAAAAGCCCCCCGACACATGCTAAGCGAGTCTAGCTGGTAGCTAGACTATTTAGCACTAGATACTCGCTCATCTAAGCTGAAATGGACAGGTAGACTAAAACCAAGCTCTTCATAATTAAGTAGGCACCCCAACGCCAACGTGGCAACTCGTTGACGTAGGTCGTCCCCTAATTTGTTATTGAGCTATACAAACTTCTAAGACAAAATTAGACGATTAGACAGGCGGGACACTTTAATTCTAAATACGTAAGTACCGAGAGACTTAATTATACAATGCTAATTATACGTAATACTTATCTGTGATACAGTTCCAAATTAGAATTTGTCTGGGGTTTCTACTATAGAATTTGAACCTTAAATTAACTAGCATAAAATTGAAAATTATGTTGCGATAAGTTTGTAAGTCCAGTCTTGGTACCTGAGATCGTCGCAGAACGAAGCGAATTATGATAATTGGTAGATTTCTAAATTGGAACACTGGGAGATGTTTCCATACGGCTGAAAAGAGGTCTGACTTTTATCTAGTTGCTATGATAACTGTCTTTATTGATATAACTGAATAATTTTTTACCTCAATTTTGCCGGCTTGTACCTAGGTCAGAAATAATGCCATGGGAATGTATCACAAATTCACAAAACCAAAATCAAAAATCAAAATCAAAGCATTTATTTCTTAAAACTGAAAGTACTGTAGTTGCCCATTCCCTAGCGTAGATCTCTATGGAGAAGAACGGGCAAGAAACTCCATGGACACTCTTTTAAATCAGAATATTGTTACAAAATCTTGGTTACATCATTCATGTTGAGATGGTATATTATGAAGAACACAAGAATTAAATGTAAAATAATATAAAACTTAGGTCAAAATCTATCCTAGCGTCAGACATTCCGATCCGTTCCATCATTTTCGTGTGGAAAGACAAACAAACAAACAGACAAACTTAATTTCTCGTTAGTAAGTATGAAATATGAGCCAAAAATCTTTATTAATTGGAGCATAATGTAACACTAATCTTGATAGGTACGATAACTAATTCCAGTTGTAATAAACAGGCGTTTCTTCGAACGTAATTACTGGAGCATAAATCCCTAATTATTTCTAGTTGAATAACATTGAATAAAAACGTCTAGCGCTTTGTTCATTTATAACTTATTAAGATCATTTCTTGATAAACTTATTGATATGATTCTTAAATGCATATTAAAAGCCTTTATGTGAATTAAATGGGGCATTTGATCGTCTATTAATATTTTATGCGCATAAACATAAAATTATTTATCAAAAGAGCTATCACAAGTACGACTGATGATACTCCAATTCGAGATAATTATGGGTTTCTCTCGTCTTCATTAGGAGATGTAAAGAAACATCATAAATCTGCCAGCCGAGGAAAATTTGGTACCGGTTTACATACATACATACCTACATAAATTAACGCCTTTTTCTTTTGGTGATAGGCAGGAACAGAACACCACCTGCTAAAGTCCTACTTCTCTTTACATACATCGGGTCCGGATTACACTCGTACTACTAATAACAAAACATCACATCGGGTTTCTAGGTTTACTCAGAGGTGCTGCATATCGTCTGTGCTGAGAGGTTTCCTCCAGCTACAAATAAATAAATAAATATTGCTAGACATTACACACAGCGCCATCCAGTGCCACACTAAGCAACGAGGCTTGTATCGTGGACACCAGATAGTTGAAATACTACATAGATACTTTTTGTTTGTAAATACATACTTATTATACATATACACATCCATGACTCGGAAACAAATGTCTATGCTCATCACACAAACATTTGCTCCGACCGGGATTCGAACCCGGGATCCTAAGAAATTCCTGTGAATGAAAAGAAGGCAAAGGAAATGTAAAATACTTAGATAACTTAATTCAGGGATGGATCCAGGCTCTCATCACGCTTAGGAGTCGCGCTTACGACCCCTAGGCCCGTATTAATAAACGTCCCTCAACATCGTACTCAAGAGAGTTATCACTTGATACGCCATTATGACGTCATCAGCATCTCAAGATTGTTGCTAATTAATAGACACATAAGTACAGTATCTCAATAACCAAGATCAGCTCCTCACCTAGCTGTACTTGAGAGATTGACCTCGTGAACGATGACGTCACATTGAACGAAGTTTTGAATGAGACTTCTCGAATTTCATTATTGTTATGTCAAAAGATGTAAAACTTTTGAATTAAATACTTTTATTTCTTTAAATCTTTAATGAATAGCGCTAATACACGTTCTATAGTTGATTGCTACCCAAGAAAGTGCTACATTTTTGAAAAGGTTATATATTTACCACATTAACTCAATAGGCTAAAACATAATGCAATGTAGCGTCAGTGTCAAAAAAAAGGAACGCCAAACATAAACATCTGTTTGTTTACCAGCTCAAATATCTCCTCGAGGTAGGTATTTTGTGTGCAGAAGGTCTAATAGTTTTGATACTCTAGATAAGATATTTGAAACCGTAGGTTGTGATAAATGTATGTGTAGTCACCACAATCAAGCTGAAATATAAATTAAGTAAGTAAGTACCTACGTAAGGTACATTGAATCATATGAATTAATGGCTCTCCGTTCGTATTAGGTAGTTAATTACTTACAACATTACATACTAACCTGAAATGACGCTATTGCAGAAAACCTTAAAGTTAAAAGAACGGCTATTTCTGGGGAAATAATAAAAATAATGAATTTTTTTATTAATGTTACTATCACTGACTCTTGAACATCTGAATCGCTTTTTTTAATTTTCTCTAGGTACTTAAGTCAAAAGGATTTGAAGCATCCCATAAATAAACCTTTGGTAAACGAAATCGCAAAGGCCACAAAATATCGTCATAGTAATCTATTTCATCGTAATAATTAATATCACTCAAAATATTTTCAAATTCCATGCTCCGCGCCACGCTAAGCACATCTTAAGTCATGGTCCGTCTGCACTCACGATATTGCATCTTAAGAACCCGTACCCAATGTATACTTAAGTACCGAGTTTCGTTTATTAATCAGTCCATCACTCAGTCGATGACGTAAACCTAATCCGCAACTTGAGAACATAAACAATCACGTTTATTAATACGATCAGGATCTCAACATTCATATCAAGTGCGGTCTCTTGGGCTGAGTAACGTTTATTAATACGGGCCCTAGATCTAACTGACTCTACACTTAAGAGCCCGCAGTATAAAATCCACTCGCTAGAGTTTAGGCAAATTCGTTGCGATCCTATGTTTGTGTGCATTGTTCATGCAGATACACGCACACACGGGTTAAGATCGAGTGTAGTGATCGCTTAAACCATTTTGATCTTTGAGTTATTTTTAAGTAACATATTAAGTAGTAAGTACGGTTTAGAAATAAAAGTCATGAATTTGTGTGCTTATCACAATCAATATGTCGTCCTATTGGATTTTCCATCAGGAATTTCTCAGTAGCAGCCATGGAGTCAGGATTTGTGCCCGGTTGATGGCAATAGGCTCGGCCCCTGTTACATGGGATTTCCACAGAATTGGCGAAATGTGGGTGTACTGTACTGTTAGGTGCATTGCTGCCTATACCTTCGGGGATTAAAGGCGTGATGTTATGATGGTTAAGTCATAATAAATTAGATCCACGCAGATTAATATCTAAGATGATTTTGAGGAAAGAACCGTACACATTTGAGGGGACGGGGGTCTAAAATGGCCGCTTTAGCAGAATCGTAATATGAATCACGTTAAAAATTTAAAATTCTTAAAATGGACTTTATGACCATAACCATAAAGTCCATTTTAATTTTTTAACGTGATTCATGCTAAGATTCTGCGTGGATTCTGCTAAAGCGGCCATTTTAGACCCGCTGTCTATCCATTGCAAACATTTGACAGTTATCGTGTACGTCGACTCATCAACAATACAATAGGGTAGATGACAAACAAAAAATTAACGTCAGAAAGATTTGCAAAAAATATTGTACACAGTTTTTTTTATTTTTTCACGTAATCTAAAAATGAAGACGATACGCGTTTTATCTTCGTCAATTTTATTAATTTGATAAAACAAAAAACATGTATCCAATATTTTTCGATAATCTAATGGACGGACTAAACAGAATCATATTTTATTAGTCAGGATCATCCCTAAAAAAAACATTGTTGTGTTCAACTTGTAACCCGCATAAAGTACCGAAACTGTCAGACATTAGTTAAAAACTAAGTGAAAAGAAAGAAAGAAAATGGTCATATTAATGTCGTAGGCAATTCGTATGTATGACGCGCCATTATTATGTATGGCGCGCCGTTATTATGTATGGTTGAAAAACGCCGCCGTTATGTAATACGGCGTCCTCACGTTCAGCTGGATTACAATTCGGCTGAAATAAAGTACGCCGCATTGAATGAGCTCTTCGCGTTCGTCAAAGCGGCGTAATAACGTGCCACCGTTATACAAACGGACGCATCGTCGATACCGCTTTGAAAGTTTTAGTTCCATTTATCACCGCAAGTGGCGCTGCATGATCATAACAAGAAACATGGCGTCACAATCGACAACCATGTCACAATGAAATGGCCGCTTTTCCTGCTTTTTAGGGTTCCGTTTTTACCCTTTGGGTACGGAACCCTAAAAAGACTAAGACTTCGCTGTCTGTCCGTCTGTCTGTCACCAGGCTGTATCTCATGAACCGTGACAGCTAGACAGTTGAAATTTTCACAGATGATGTATTTCTGTTGCCGCTATAACAACAAATACAATAAATATAGTCAATGGTACGAAACCCTTCGTGTGCGAGTCCAACTCGCACTTGGCCGGTGTTTTTTTTTTCATTTTTTTTTTCGAATTTTTTTCATTATTTTTTTTTACCTACATGTTGAGAATTACGTGGCAGGGGTTACTAAAAGGGGGGTGGATTTTTCATTATTTTTGCGATAGGACGCACCGTTTTCGAGATATAAGCAAATTTAGAACCTGCTACGACTCCATGACGCGCGCTCGCTACGACTCGCATTTCACATTACACATCCACTTTTTGTCACAAATGTCGTCGTCGCTCCACCGGTCTTTGCCCTACACTCCTCATGCCAGCTAGCAAGACTTTTAGGACAATTTTAGTAGGTTATTTGAGGTATCGGAATTGCTGACAATACGGCTAAACGTTGGACACGGCTTATCGAACGTATCGCCCCACCACAATCCGGCTGAACGTGAGGGCGCCGTATTACATAACGACGACGTTTTTCAATCCGGCGCGCCATTATGTGAAACGGCGTGTTATACGAATTGCTGCGACATTTATACTAGCAAATTTTGTTGGGTACATAATCTTCTAAAGCGTCACGTTTCAGAAATATGAGCTATCAAAGCTAAAGTCCATTCATGGTGGTCCATTTACACATTCATTATGTCTGAGACAGCAACATTAGCTACGTTTTCGAATATATATAGCGTTGTGATCGCTACCAGTACAACTTTGATAGCTTAAATCTCGGAAACGTGACGCTTTAAAAGATTTTGTGTCGGAAAAAACTTGTTTGTATTGATGCCATCGATTGATATACGTTTTGTGCGTGTCTGATCAAATCAAAGTTGTATTGAAGATGCTATCAGTGAATGGATTTTAACTTTTAATAGCTCATCAATCGGAAACGTGACATTTTATCTCATACAAAACTTATTTGTATTGATACCAGCTATCTATTAATATAGGCTACATGCGTAGCCGCAACTTTGAAATAAAAAATTAAATGGCGGAAGTTAGACTGGCCACAAAATTCAAACCCCTTTCAGTTTGTTACCAGAGATACCTTCTTTGGCCATTTTGTCTAAAAATCCTTGAGGTTTAGAAAGCACCGGCTTTTTAACTCACTTTTTCCTGAGACTTCGCTCGCATTATGGTCTAAAACTATCCCACGGGAACGTCCTGCAAATAGCCTTTGACACTCGGCGATAATATAATTTTAAAAAAAATAAAGAATTTTCGTAATCGGATCAGTAGTTCCGAAGATTACCCTCTACATCTAAACTTGCAAACACGCAAACATAGAATACCTACAAACTTTACGCCGTCATCATAACATTAGTATTGAAGCTGAACAAAATTTTAACAATCTCAGTAAACAAGCAAAGTTCTTTGTTTATAAAATGAAAATATAAAAAAAAACTTTTCAGATCAAAATATGGTAGTCGGTGTACAATCTCCGGAATATAATTTACGTAGGACACGTGACCGCGCGCAGCAAAGTCATACGTCCTCACTCTGGGATGGCCTGTTTGTTACTGAAGGGAACGGTTGAAAAGGATAGCGCTATTACTACCGCGTGCAAAACAAGGGATAGAAAGAGTGCGTGCTCGCTTAGAATAAAATAACGTAAGCGCCAAATCACGTATTGCTAATTACGAGAAAACCAAGTACAAAAATAAAAAATTAAGTCAACACGATTGAAGATAATATTGTTACCTATCTATTAGGCTAAAAATCATCATTAAATTCCTTAGGGCTTCAGAGATCCAACTCAAAATAAGTTCAAAACGAGTTTTTTTTGTATTTTTTTTCTATCGGGATTATTTTATCCAATCGTGTTTTCGCTTCAACAGATTTAATGATTATAAGTCCAAGTTTAATGGTGTCCAAATAGCGAACTCTTAGGTCTTATAGATACCGAGATCTAGATCGAACAATATCACCAAAACAGCAAATACAGGCTCTTAAAGTACTTGCGGGATAATATCCGTCATTTTATTTTGTCTAACATCATCAAATCATCATCATCTGCATAGCCTTTTTCCCAAACATTGTAATAATAAAATAATATATATTTTTTATATTTTTAAATGTTTTTTATGTTGTTTTATTAAGAAATATTTAAAAATGTTAAAAATATGTATATAGATGAATAAATGGAAATAATAATAATAAATGTTTTATTTGCAACCCTTTTTACAATTTCTGATTATGAGTATTTTACATGAAGCGACTGCCTATTAAAATAAAAAAAATATTAAAATAATGGGTTATTAAAATAAAAAAAATCACTAGATAACACCACAAGAATAGAATTTAATAGAAATAAAATATAATAAGTAAATTATTTAAATTGAATACATTAATGATAGGGATTTACACGTTATTTAAAAAACTAGTGACAAATTGAACAACAAAAAAGATGAAAACATTCACTATGAGACACAATAAAGATACCTAGCCTGAAGCTTCAGACGAGGTTTAAAATCTTGAATTTCTTATGTGGAAATTATAATTTAAAAATGAGGTTTATGAGGTTGGATTTTACAACTAACTATAATCTAGTCAAATATATTCAGCTAATTATGCTCATAAAGTTAAGTTATTTTTTGAATCTGGTAAAAATAATCTTCACGCGCCACGCGCCGTTGGATCCGGGAGACGAATCAAAGTTTTTTAAGGATTGTACGGAGATCACTTATGCGTAATTAATAATCCTCACACGTAGGAATAACATCGTTGTGGAACAATTAAACAGCAATTTGCATCAAACCTTGAAAAGGGGTTATCCGAAGAAAGTTTGGATTCTGCAAGCGTTCTCCGACAGTTGTTTCTTCTTTGGACTGTTCACCGACAGGACGTTTCGTTTTTGAGAGATTCGTCGATAGAACGTTTCACCTATGGACGTTTCGCCGACAGGACGTTTCGTTTTTGAGAGATTCGTCGATAGAACGTTTCACCTATGGACGTTTCGCCGACAGAATGGTTCGCATTTGTTTGTTTCGACGACAGGACTTTTCAACTATGGAATATTCGCCGTCAGATCGTTTTGTTTACGATTGTTTCGACATGGCTTTTTCACTATTTAAATACAAAGCCACCAAAAAGCTACTAGTTTGCTACAAAGACATGAAGAAAAAACATGTTTTAATGTAAGATCACCTTTATTTTAATGAATAGTATTTACCTATTACCTACCCATATTATTTTATTTTGTTATTGCAAACATTGAGGAAATATAAAAACAAAAGATTAAAGAAACGTATTTATTTTGAAGCCAATTTTAAGACATCTTTATTACACACAAAAGTAAAATTCAATTTCAACCAATTTCCACCTATTCTGTGGTCAGTACATGATAGTATATTATCATAAGTTCCTTTATCACAGAACGCCCTTGAATCATGGCATAATAGATGGAACACACTACTAAATCGACAAAAGTGGAACATATTTAAAACTATCTCAGAGTTTAAGAAGGAGCAAAAGAATACAGAGAACATTATTGAAAGAATAAAATCCGCAGAACCTATGTCTAAGCGAAAGCGTGGAGGTACAGATTATTATAGGAAAAGGATTGAGACACATTCATCTGAAAAGAATCAAATGGACCTAAAATCATATTTAAATGGATGGGCACATATTTGTCAGCTGATGAAATAATTTTATATTTTTTAAACCTAGGTTTAATAGACTACTTACCTACATAGAATAAAACTGTGAATTGAAGTTTTTTTTTTAATCACTTCTTAATCGCCACTTTATAATATGAATAAATAAATACGTTTCTTTAATCTTTTGTTTTTATATTTCCTCAATGTTTGCAATAACCAAATAAAATAATATGGGTAGGTAATAGGTAAATACTATTCATTAAAATAAAGGTGATCTTACATTAAAACATGTTTTTTATTCATGTCTTTGTAGCAAACTAGTAGCTTTTTGGTGGCTTTGTAGTTAAATAGTGAAAAAGCCATGTCGAAACAATCGTAGACAAAACGATCTGACGGCGAATATTCCATAGTTGAAAAGTCCTGTCGTCGAAACAAACAAATGCGAACCATTCTGTCGGCGAAACGTCCATAGGTGAAACGTTCTATCGACGAATCTCTCAAAAACGAAACGTCCTGTCGGCGAAACGTCCATAGGTGAAACGTTCTATCGACGAATCTCTCAAAAACGAAACGTCCTGTCGGTGAACAGTCCAAAGGAGAAACGACTGTCGGAGAACGCTTGCAGAATCGAAAGTTTGTGGGAACCCTTTAGATGTAAGTGTTGGCAAGATATTTATACGTTACGACATGCTGACTTCAATAATAGGTACATCACCAAATGGAGCTCTCGGGGTATCAATAGAGGGCGAAATCGCCCTCTGTCACTGGATTTAAACCTAAAGCAAAATGAAAAGAAACGATAAGAATAAAGGACACAAACCAGGAACAGAAGATTATAGAGCAGACAACCAAAATTCACGAAAATAAACACGATTACGTACCAGGATAAATAACAGAATAAAATATTCAAGCCACCGTGGTATGCACAGTGAAAATTAAATCTGCTGCACAAACAATTTTCAATATTTTAGGTAAATAAAAAAACAGCTTATCATTTCAACCGTATCTCATAGACGAATGACAAGAAAACTTCACCAGGGGTGTAAAAATTTTCTGTAAAATCTAATTTCGAAAAATAACCACGCCAAACAGAAAAATAAAAAATTAAACAAGGGTTAGGGGGTTTTTTTTTAAAAAGAGGTCTTATGTAGCGCAATGCTACAGTATCTGACCTCCACAAACCTACTCTGGGTAATACGATACCCCTTGGGAAGACTGGATGTCAGACTTTCGGCTTGACTACTCGTAACGTAAATGTATAAATGACAGACGGAACTCACGGCTTAGAGGCACGGAGGAAACTTGGTATGTAATGATGGTCACCCATCCACGGACCAACCTCAGCAAGCACAGCTTAATCTTGAAGATTGACCTGTGCGGCTGCTATTATTTAGCCACGAGCTCCTCTGACTCTATGGCGGTATAATATTATAGTCCGTACTAATAATACTAGTTAGCATTATTAAAGTGTTATTCCTATTTAATATCATCATTTGTATGTCCATGTCGCGAGAAGTTTTCAATAAGGAAATGTGTCTGAGACAACTTTACATATAAAGGCGTAGCACCGTTCTTGGGGCCATTATCACAAAAATAGCTGTTGTTTTGGTACTTTTCATTTATCTTTATGGAGGTAAGTGTACAATGAGGTTATTTTAGAGGTTACAATTTCTTTAGGAGCACTATAACGTTCCATGTATGACGTTACCTACCGTCAGCAACAAACACCGTTTAGTAAACCGTTACAATGTGAACTTGTACATCCATGTAAAAACATCACAATATGTTTTACTCGTGCACTGGAACATAATTATCTCGTATGAACTACATTGATTTCCTTGAATCTTGGTACCACCATAGTAAATTGGTAGGTAATTTATGCCGCTTGATAATCTTTCCTAGCCGTCTCTGTTCCACTACTAGGCGAGAGCTCCTACAATTTTGCTCAGGTATCTATTATTTTCCTGACGCTGAGTGCCTAGCCTAGGCTGCGCTGTCACTCCCCTAGAACCCACTATGTGTAGACTGTTGTTGCCCAGCCCAGAATAGCTTACATCGTACCAAAAATATCAACCATCCAGGTTGTAGCAGGGGTTACTGCGCATAAGAAACAGACATATCCTCTCAGAGGCTATTTTAATATAAAACACATCTATATAAGTGTATCTAAGGACTAATTTCCGTGATGAATCAAAATACCAACCTATAGGAAGTTCTCCAACCATCGACACGGTGTGACACAGTCCTCAAACGGTAATTAAAATCTGACGCACAACGTTAAGAAGTTAACACAGTGTCTCTATATGGAAAGCGGGTTACGTCCGTGTCATCTTTCCCGCCTCCGCTTTGAATCATCGTACTTACGACAAAGATCGTGGTGTGATCTCATCCAACTCTATAAGGTAACTTGTTTTTATGTGTTTTGTATTAATCTTGAATTTAAAAAAGGCTAAGTAATTAATGTAAGCGTGTTTGTTTTAGCAAGGATTGAACTTTAAATAACTATTTACCATAAGAGACAAAAATGGATTTGTAGCATTGGAAATTAATGATTCTTCTTCATTTTAAGTGTTTATTTTTTCAACTTGGCCAAATAGTTTGTCAGCAAGGTAAGTATTTTTTTATGTTTCCTCATACTAGGAATTTCTTCTGAATCACGGGTGCGCTGCTAAACATTTAAATTCACGTACACAATCAGCAAGACCCGGGAAAACTATCTGTAGGCCAAACAAATATTTGTTCCGTGTGGGAATCGAACCCGCTGTGGAAAGCAACACGCAGCGCAGCAGCCAATCACTCTGCCGCTGCACCAACTGTGTCGTTTAAACTACTGCTGAAAAATAATTCAAAATTTCCTGTCCTGAGCACACAAGTGCCGGCGGCGTATCCGCAAGCGCGGTGTGAGATGTCCCCCAAGAACTGAGCGACTTTAAAAAGGTGCCTGGGACAGATTAGATATGTAAAGACTGGTTGCTGTGGTGCGATTTGGGAGACGCCTATGTTCAGTATTGGACTGTAATGGGCTGAATTGATTGAAACACTCAAGATTAAAACCTGAACAGTGAGCTACTCAAAGTTCTAGAACCTCGATCCGGGTGTTAAAGAACCTAGTGACGTGTTTGTTTATATCTTCTAATAGGGAAATAATAGGCTATTAGGCTTCTAATAGGGAAACCTACTTGTTATACCTTATACTAATGAATGTAAACTTTTAAATATCCTAGCTAAAATTCGTTTATAATTAAAAACATAACGGATGCACCTTGATGGGACACCACATAACCAATTTCCAGTCTTCCTGAAGATTTATGCATGCACCTTACTTACTAAATTGACTAAACATTTTTAACAAGGAAATATAAAGAGAACTTTCAGCACAAGCTTCTTGTCTTTTGTAAAACGAGCTTCATAATAACGTAGCTATGCAATTCCCTAACAATGCCTCCATTATGTTCAAGGATGGTTATATAAGGGGATTATATAGGGTGTTTGTTCATCTATCAGGTGTTAGTCATCACAAAATATTACATCTCCATGGGGAAGGCACAGTTGTATAGATAGATGGTTTGCCAATTTTAAGAACTCCAAGTTATTGAAAATTGTCTAGAAATTCGCTGCTTTAAAAGCCAAAAGCCAGTCAAAAAAGCCTAAAGCCAAAAGCCAGCCTAAAGTCAGTCTTAGTGATTTTTATATATTTTTTCTAAAAGCAAGTCTGGCTGTCAAAACTACAGATATCCTTTTTGAGATAAGGATCATGTTAGATTACAGCAGAGATAAATGGAAAAGACATAAGTTTCTTAGTCTATAAAATAAAATACATCAGTCTGAATAGTTTTTTATAATTCTCTAATGAAAATACAGACAAGTCAAATTTTAAGCTTGGGTAGATCTTGTTTGAACGTAAGTACTATTTTGCCACTTACTATCAACCGATCATTCTCACTCTTGACAATAAACTCGGCCATGCCTTTTTCAAACGGCCACAACGATGGGACGGCATGGTTGAAAGTCATGTTACTTACATCATGTTTGCCCTGGAATGCAAATTAATTTTAACTTCTGAGCGGATTTTCCCTAAGATGCCATAAATGCTAGAAGTCGAATTTGGGGTAAATTCTGAATTCATATAACTTGCCGCGATGTCACTTTTAAAAGTAAAGTATGAATACTATATTTGTTATAACTATAAAGGAATAAAGCTAATGGCACATAGTATGAAAGTTTGGGAGAAAGTTATTGAAAGACGACTGAGAGAAGAGAGCGAAATTTCACAAAATCAATTCGGTTTTATGCCTGGTCGAGGAACGACGGACGCCATTTTTGCCATCCGCCAGCTGTGCGAGAAATACAGAAGTGCGCACAAAAACTTGCACATGGTGTTCATCTACCTCGAAAAGGCATACGACCGAGTACCTCGTGAGGTTTTGTGGTGGGCCCTGAAAGAGAAAGGTATGCCTGGGAAGTATGTGCAGTTGATCCGAGCGATGTACAGTCGATGTAGTACCCAAGTCCGGTCTACAGCGGGCACTACCGGCAGCTTCAATGTGGCTATCGGCTTGCACCAGGGGTCGGCTCTAAGCCCCTACCTCTTCCTGGTGATAATGGACGCACTTACGTCGGACATCCAGGAAGAGGCTCCTTGGTGTATGTTGTTTGCCGACGACATTGTGTTGGTTGCCGAGAGTGGCCTAGAGGTCCAGAGCAGATTGGAGGTGTGGTGGCAAAGATTGGAAAATGTTGGCCTGAAATTAAGTAGGTCCAAAACAGAATACCTATTCTGTGATTTCGGTGGTCTCTCCAGTCCTACGCCCATAACTCTTGCCGGAACACCCATACCGATCTGTTCCGATTTCCGGTACCTCGGGTCGCTTTCCCAACGGGATGGTGAAGTAGACCGTGACGTATCGCACCGGATCAACTCAGGATGGATGAAATGGCGACAGGTCACTGGAACAACTTGCGACCCACGGATGCCCCTCAAGTTAAAGGGGAAAATATACAAGTCCGTGATTAGACCTGTCGTACTGTATGGATCGGAATGTTGGGCTGTGAAGAAAATGGATGAAAAAAGATTGCGTGTAGCGGAGATGAGAATGTTGAGGTGGATGTGTGGCGTGACAAGAATGGATAAAATAAGGAATGAGTATATTAGAGGAAGTTTGAAAGTTGCGCCAGTTACGGAAAGTTGAAAGGGAATTGACTGTCTTGGTATGGGCATGTGATGAGGAGGGAAGAATCGCATGTGACTAAAAGAGTGATGAATATAAATGTGGATGGATGGAGGGCGAGAGGAAGGCCAAGGAAAAGATGGATGGATTGTGTGAGGAATGATATGAGGGAAAAAGGTGTAAATGATTGCGTTACGGTTGACAGAGAAGAATGGAAGAAGAAAACGTGTTGCGCCGACCACAAGTAACACAGGATAAGGGCAGGAAGATGATGACTATATTTGTAATAAGAGAAAAAATATTATTCATGAACGACAATCTCACCAGTAAAATAGGGCAAGTGTCCAAACCTGCAGTCCTTATGGTTTTTCCAATAAAGGGATCATTTTTAATGATACCGCATAGTTTGCCGTGGATTTCAGGAAATGACCTTCTGAACTCGTTATGAAGATATTCGTAGAAGATAACATCGACCTGCAAAAACTCCAGATTGTCAATTTCCACCAAACTGGTGTCCCACAGCATTGTCACCTATGTAGCCTTTTGTTCAACTTATATGTTAAGGTCCACTTCCAGTCTTGCCGCACGCGGGAGGATACCAATATTTTACAAGGAACGACTGCCTGGTAAAAAAAATATTGTCTGGCATATGATTTCTCGTCATATTTAAAATATCTTATGTTTCTACACTGATAGCTTGAAGGTTCAGTGGGCATGAATCTGATAATTTCTCAAGATTATTCTAAGAATTAAGTGCAAAGATTTGGATCAGACTGTCAGAAATTAGATAGATTAGATAGACGGAGGAGCTCGTGGCTAAATAATAACAGCCGCTCGGGTCGATCGTTAGGTTAAGCCCTGCTTGCCTCGGTTGGTCTGTGGATGGGTGACCACCCATTACATACCGAGTTTCCTCCGTGCCTCGGAAAGCACGTTAAGCCGTTGGTCCCGGCTGTCATTTGTAGATCTTTGACAGTCGTTAGGTAGTCAGAGGCCCAAAAAGTCTAACAACCAGTCTTACCAAGGAGTATCGTATTACCCGGTACTAACTGGGTTGTGGAGGTCAGATAGGCAGTCGCTCCATGTAAAATACTGGTATTCAGCTGCATCCGGTAAAACTGGAAGCCGACCCCAACATAGTTGGGAAAAGGCTAGGCAGATGATGATGTCAGAAATTAGATGCAGAAGTTTACCTATTATATATTATTTAAAGAAGTATACATGAGAGAGCAGTGGTGGCCCAGTGGTGGCGGCCCCGAAATACAAACAGTAAGTCGTGGGTTCAAACCCAGACAGGCGCATTACTTTGTGTAATTTATTTCATCACCACTGCTCTCAAAACGGTGAAGGAAAACATCGTGAGGAAACCGTAATGTCCTACAACCAAAAAATTCGAAGACATGTGACATCTACCAATCCGCAATGGGCCCGCGTGGTAGATTATAGCCCATTCCCTCTCATAGAGAGAGGAGGCCTGTGTCCCAGCAGTGGTAACATTAATAGGCTGATGATGATGATGATAATGACATGGAAACTCATAACACTCGAATATCTTACCGAAATGCCGCTGTCTAAAACTATCTTATTTTCAAATAACATATTGATATAATAATCTCCCTTTCGCTTATAACGTCTCACGTTTAATATTGGTGTGCCTTCAAAGTATTTTTTATCAAAATAAGTAACTTCAGCGCGTTCTGGGATGACTTTGAGGCACTAAAAAAATTGCAAAAAACATGTCTTAAATAGTGCCCTTTTAAGGGTTGCGTAGTCCTGACAAGGAACCTTTATAGTTTCGTCATGTCCGTCCGTCTGTCTGTCCGAAGTTTTGCTAAAAGACGGTTAGTTCTAGAAAGCTGTAATTTTGTAGGGGTGTGTTATTACACACCAAAAAAAAAAAATACCACTTTATCGGTTTAATGATATTTCATTAAGTGGTAATTTTGTTTTTTTTTGCTACAGTGTGAAGTGGGTATGTTTTTTTTTTTTATCGTTGAATAGATCTTTTAAAATGACTTGGAGGTTGCTAATACTATTTTTCGATTTATTGCTCCATATACGAAATATTAAACTTTAAAGTGCCAATTTTTGTTCCAGTAGGGCTTCGCCCTCCCCCCCCCCCCCCCACTATAAAACTAAACAGCCCTCGACCTTTAAGAAAACAATGTAAGATTTTTACGCTATTTAGCACCTGATATCTAAAAATTTACCGTCGGCACAAGTTAGCAGGTATGCATACGTTCACAGTACACACTAACACTACTTGATGCCACTCATTTTTTGTTCATGAGAAAATAAGTAGGTCTGGTGGCCCTGGGATCTTGCTCTATTTGTAAACTATGGTCTAAAGAGAGTCTTTTAAAAATTAAAGTACTAAATAATACTATTTGGTACTTTTAAGCTGAGATGGTAGAATTTACCGAATAATATTCTTATTTAATTACACGAGTAGGTACTCAATGTGGTTTGACCACGAAAAGTTCTCGCCTTAGAGTTGTGTCACTCATTTATTAGATAGGTTTACAATGGTGCCGATTCCCTTGTTCACAAGCTAAACTAAATTTAAGTTGAATGCATCTTTTTCTTTCTATTTCTTTATGAAAACGACAGAAGATAAATATTAGTTTAATCCTGTCAAATTAGTCAGCACCTGACGTAATTTGATGTAATTTTAGTAGTCAACTTTTTAATCGCGTCTAAAACTTGTATGACGCTGATTAATTTTACAGAACATAACTAAAATTGATCTTCTGTCCTTTTCTTAATGAAATAGAAGAAAAAGATGCACTGAACTTAAATTTGGTTTAGTTTGTAAACAAGGGAATCGGCACCAATGGCAATTTACATAGTTTTTATGAATATACGTCAGTTCATGTGTACATTCTGAAAAAAACTATAGTCCTTGAATGAATTTCAAAGTAAAGAATATAATTATTATAAATTAACTTACTAGACAGTTGTGCACTACAAAGTAGACCACAAACAAATAGAGACACGTTTTAGTATAATAGCTCATTGCTAAAAACTTAACGTACCGACCCACCGTAGATATTTTCTAATATAAAATAAAATATCAAACTGTCTGTTGTACCTGATATTTATAAGGACTATCAGGTTTTGTATCTAACATTTAAAACATCGTTTACTAACTGTATTCGGAAATGATCGTAATTATCTAAATTGTTAACAATTTGAAACTTTAACTTGCGAAATAATAATTAAACGTTTATTTCAGCTATACAATCCATAAGGCATAATAGTAATAATAAAATAGTCATCGCACAAATAATAAAAATAGACAAAGTAAAAATAATAAAATCAATCAATTAATAGCATATACATACACTGGAAGTGAAGATACATAACAATTAAAAATATTCAATGTCAATATTACTTAGAACGTCAATCAATCGTTTAAAATTGGAAATTATACAATCAAACACAATACAATACAATTAAATTAAATAATATAATAGATCAACATTGTCCAATAGATATACACATCCACTTATGTTGGATTGGACAATCTGTGTGGGAAGCAATCATCTTGAGAATGCTATTGCTACTGTCTCTCACTCGTCTTAATAAAGAAGGAACCTTTTTGAAGGCCTATAATGAAGGCTTGCAACACAAATTGCTGAATATGTTTACAGGTAAATTAATTATAAACATAATTCTGTTTAACGTTATTAATCTGTGCTTTTTAAATAGCAAATTTTCAAGAGTATTCAAGTGAGCTCTTGTGCGGTTATCTTCAAGAGTGGGTACAGAAGGAGTGTCACGAACTACAGACCAATTTCATTGCTGACCACTATCTCTAAAATTATAGAGAAAACACATTAACCCACTTAACACTCGATTGGTTAACCTCCAGAATAAAAACAAGATTTTAGCAGTGAAACGTGGTACAACACAGGACCATGGCAACATAGTATCGGCTTATGTTTTTATTTGTCCAAGGCCTTTGACACTGTCTCGGTGCCCATCCTTATTGATAGACAAGAATCCATAGGCATAACAGGTATTGTTCTTGATATTTTTCGTAAATATCTGGCGGTAAAGAGTCAGTCTGCTAAGATTTGTTCTCTGGTAAGCAAAGAGCAGTTTGTCAATCACGGTGTTCCCCAAGGTAGCGTGCGAAGTCCAACATTGTTCTTTATCTACATTAACAATTTATGAACATTGGCTCTGTTGTCATATACCGATGACACAACACTGCTCATTGATGGTCCAAACTGCGAGCAGACTAAGGCCTCCGATGCGAAGTCAGTGGCGGCAGCGCCGGCAACGGCGCATTCCAATGCATACATTTATATGGAACTGACCTCGAAGTCAGTGGCGCGGGGAGCGGGTGGCAAGTGGTGTACGAGCGGCGATCGGTGAACGAGCAGTGCCCGCTTGTCTGCATTGACGTAGGAATTTACATCTTCTTTTGCCCACAATAAATCAAACTTTGGGAAGGAATTAGTATCAAAAAGATGTTGTCGTCGCTGTTTAGACAATTTGTTGCGAACAAAGATACTAATTTCTCGTAACACAATACTACGCCACTCGATCTGCCTGCTGACTTCGAGCCCCGGTACAGCGTCGTTGCGCCGCTGCTCGCACCACCGCCGCCACCATGCCGCGCGCGGATACCTTTGCAGTCGGTAAGATGTTACGCATTGAAAGAGCACATACAGCAGTCTTTAAAGTCATGTGCAGGAAACCTTTCAGGTATCCTTCCGCACTTATAGAGAAGTGAAGTACTAACGGTTATCCAACTCTTTGTGCTTCAAATAACATAGCGTAAACATGTTACTATACCACAGTCCCTACGGCTGCGAGAAGGGAGACACAAAAGAACTAGACTGTGTAGAACGGAGAGACACAATACCGCTTTAGCTCAACGGCATTATTGGATACTAGGTTCACGGGTTTACGATAAAGCCAATGTTGTTCTAAATATCTGCTTACTCAGCCGCCAGCAATGTAAGACTTCTGTAAGTTCTTGGCTAAATGGTCTCACCTACAAAGAGTCTGAGAGACTTATACACTTAGTGGGTTAACTGTCTATATTACCAACGCATCCTTACCTCTAGGTACCTTCTAGAATTCATGATACATACTAACCCGTGCACACACACAAACTCACTCACTAGTACATTAGTAATTTTCATGAATATTTTGTTTCTTATTTTATTTGATAATGCCCCTGTCAGATTGGACAAGGTTTTTTTAATATATTGTATAAAATAAAACACTGCAGATTGGATAATTATATATAATATAGTGAGAAAAATACAGAAAAGTTATATTTTAAGTTTGGGTAGGTCTTGTTTGAACGTAAGTACTACTTCGCCACTTGCTATCAACAGATCATTCTTATTCTTGACAATAATCTCAACCATGCCTTTTTCAAAAGGCCACAACGATGGGATGTTAGGGCTGAAAGTCATGTTTCTTACATCATGTTTGCCCTGAAACACAAATAAAGTTTAACTTTCTCGCAGATTTGCCCCGGGTTGCCATAAGTGCTACAAGTCGAATTTAGGATAAATTCTGAATTCATCTATCTTGTTGCAATGTCACTAAAATGTCACTTTAAAAGTGGGAATGCTATATTTGCAATAGATTATGGGAAAAAAATATTATTATGTAAGGAAAAAAATAAGGACAATTTTACCAATAAACTAGAGCAACTACATCTTCCCCCTGGACAGGAACTGCAGTGGCCAATCTGGAAATCTCTTAACCATTTGCGGGCCCAGGTTGGCCGCTGTAGAAATAATCTGGCCAAATGGGGTATCATCGACCCGTCCCAAATACGATGTCAGTGTGGAGCCCCTCTGCAGGATATGCCCCACCTCCTTTCTTTCCCATCCTGCACAGCCACCTGCACCGTCCAGGATTTAAACGAAGCCAAAGACAGAGCAAGTGGTAACATACTGGTCGGGTATTATTTGAGTTATCGACACGCAAAGAAGAAGAACTAGGGCAAGTTTCAAAACCTGCAGCCCTTCCGGATTTGTTTTCGGCTACACAATTCTGTATTTTACTAGGCGCTAGTAAAATACAGAGCTGTCCACTTAAGGTAAGAACCAAATTCGGGATTAATTCTTAATTCTTGATCTTAATTCTTAGATGATCATGCTGCGATATCACTTTAAATGTGGATAATAAATTTGTCATACAATAAGTAAAAATCATATTATTAAAGAACGAAAATCTTACCAGTACAATAGGGCAAACGAAACCTGCAGGCCTTAGGGATTTGCCAAGATAGGGATCTTTGTTAATGATATCGCATAGTTTGAAATGCATTTCAGGAAATGACCTTCTGAACTCGTTGTGAAGATATTCGTAGAAGAAGAAATCCACCTGCAAAAACTTCATTTTGTCATTTTCCACCAATCTACAACCTACGGCCTCGTTTTTTGGTAAAACCATAGGCTGTCAGTAGACAGATGGTGTACTTAGTAGTTTCTTCTGGCTTTCTTATATCTTATCTGTTTGTAGAATGATAGCTTGAAGGCTTTGAAACTACTGAATTGATTTTGATGCGATTTTATCATCATTCAGTGGGCCTGAATCTGATCATTTCCCAAGATTATTCTGAAAATTGAGTGAAATAATTTGGATCAGACTGTTAGGAATTATATGCAGAAGTTTCCTTAATAGTGGAGATGCAAACTCAAAATACTGGAATATCTTACCGAAATGCTGTTGTCTAAAAGAATCTTACTTTCAAAAAACATATTAATATAATAATCTCCTTTTCGCTTGTAACGTCTCACGTTGAAAATTACAGAGTCTTCAAAGTAGTTTTTATCAAAATGAGTAGCTTCAGCGCGTTCTGGAATGACTTTGAGGCACTAAAAATATAGCAAAAGTAGTTTTCATTATCTATGGAACTCTCTACTTTACTGCATCTTTTAAATTCATTGATTCATAAAAAAATAGAAAAGTTTGCTCCACTCGCCATCTTTTTACTCCGTAGGATACGTAAATCATTAATCACGTACAATAGGTTTACGATTGCATGTTGACATGGTTTTGGACATGGACACTAAGTATATATATTTTTTTTTTTTAAATTTATAGTAGCTTCTGTTATTGTACATTTTGTTTTAAAATGTACAATAATTGAGAAAATTCTAAATTAAATAGACAATTGCATCAGATTTATAACGCTCATACAACGCTAAACTTTATACCTAGATGAAACTCTAGAAGTCTTCATATCTGGCCCCTTATTCACAACGCTTCAATTCGATTTTCGATTCGGAAAGTCGTATGTCTATCTTTTTTTGACATTACGAAATTGAGCGAGAAAGACATACGACTTTCCGTATCGAAAATCGAATCGAAGCGTTGTGAATAAGGGGCCAGGGCAGGCAGTCTCGACATAGATAGCGAGAAAATCGCTAACTTTTGATTGCTAATTACTAACGAATAAATTCGGTTGCAATAATGATGCTTGCCAGGGCAGGCAGTCTCGACATAGATAGCGACAAATTCGCTAACTTTCGATCGCTGATTACTAACGAATAAAATAAATTAATAATAACAGCCGCTCGGGTCGATCGTTAGGTTTAGCCGTGCTTGCCTAGAATGGTCTGTGAATGGGTGAACACCCATTACATACCGAGTTTCCTCCGTGCCTCGGAAAGCACGTTAAGCCGTTGGTCCCGGCTGTCATTTGTAGATTTTTATTACAGTCGTTAAGTAGTCAGAAAAGTCTGACAACCAGTCTTACCAAGGGGTAGCGTATTACCCGGTACTAACTGGGTTGTGGAGGTCAAATAGGCAGTCGCTCCATGTAAAATACTGGTATTCAGCTGCATCCGGTAAAACTGGAAGCTGACCCCAACATAGTTGGGAAAAGGCTAGGCAGATGATGACCTACAAGTTAACAAAAATGCCGACTATCATCATTATACTCTATTATATTAATTAGTAACTGTTATTGAAAGCATTATATTATTATTTTTAATGCATTTAGTTACCGATCTGTAATCTCTGAAATTATAAAGCTTTAATTTCCGTCATGAGCATCAGCGAGTCGCTTTTATATTGTTATAGTTTGAATATGATATTTTTACTTCGATTAATATTCATATAATTTTACTTTTAGAAAGGATTATAGACTAATTACATTATAAAAACAAACACACACAGCTAGGGTTGCGTAAGTTTAAGCTAGAATCCGGCAGATGGATCTCCAGGTGACATTGCGCAAATCTAAGTCCTTCTGCTTCCACAGGCAACGAAAAGCACTGCCTAGAGGCAGTGCTTTTCGATGATCTCACTATCACAATGATGTTGTGTATTTTAAGAAGGTCAGCGACTGTTACCTGTAGAAACTTGCATAATTATTATTATTCCATAATCATTACAACGCGTGTCAAGACTTGCAAAGCGCATGACATGTGTAATCTTACATATCGATATCGGTCAAAATTATAACCCTTCTTTTTCCTTTACCGAAATTTTGTAATAATATCTCTATGTTAGTATAGACTTTGCATCATTGTCAAAATCTTAGTGATCTGTGTGGTCTTTACTCTGAAAAGCACGTTGCAAAGCTATCACCACAGTGATCCTTGTTAAGATAAGGTTCCTGTTAGATGGCAGCTGGCAGAAATAAATGAACTGTGAAAATACAGACAAGTTTCTTGGTATATAAAATAAAACACTGCATTTTGGATAGTTATTTATAACATTCTAATAAAAAATACTGTAAAGTTATACTTTATGTTTGGGTAGATCTTGTTTGAACGTAAGTACTATTTCAGCACTTGATATCATCACATCATTCCCATTCTTGAGTATAAACTCGACCATGCCTTTTTCAAACGGCCACAACGATGGGACGGCGTGGTTGAAAGTCATGTTACTTACATCATGTTTGCCCTGGAACGCAAATTAACTTTAACTTCTGCATGGATTTGCCCTAAGATACTATAAATGCTAGGAGTCAAATTTGGGGTAAATTCTGAATTCATTTAACTTGCCGCGATGTCACTTTTAAAAGTGTGGATACTTTGTCATACATTATGTAAAAAACTATCATATATTAACGAAAATCTTACCAGTAAAGCAGGGCAAGAAAAGCCTGTAGCCCTTAGGGTTTTACCAATAAAGGGATCACTGTTAATGAGACCGCATAGTTTGAAATGCATGCAGGCCAAGGAAAAGATGGATGGATTGTGTGAGGAATGATATGAAGGAAAAAGGTGTAAATGATTGCGTTACTGTTGACAGAGGAGAATGGAAGAAGAAAACGTGTACAGGAAGATGATGACTATATTTGGAATAAGAGAAAAAATATTATTCATGAACGACAATCTCACCGGTAAAATAGGGCAAGTGTCCAAACCTGCAGTCCTTATGGTTTTTCCAATAAAGGGATCATTTTTAATGATACCGCATAGTTAGCCGTGGATTTCAGGAAATGACCTTCTGAACTCGTTATGAAGATATTCGTAGAAGATAACATCGACCTGCAAAAACTCCAGATTGTCAATTTCCACCAAACTGGTGTACTACAGCATTGTCACCTATGTAGCCTTTTGTATGTTGGGGTACACTTCCAGGCTTGCCGCACGTGGTAGGATACCAATATTTTACATGGAACTACTGCCTACGACCTCTACAATTCAGTATATAGGTAACATGATAGGCTATTTGAGCAGACGAGTGGGATTCTATCGTTCTGATGTACATAGTAGTTTCAACTATTTGCACATAAAAATATCGGCCGGCATTAACTCGTCATATTTAAAATATTAATTATCGCTGGGTTCCTTCTATCTGGCAGAATCTTGATGCTCCGAAATTTATTTGGCATAACACACTTGGCATAATCTTCTTTAAACGAATATTTTTAAGGCATAAAAATTATATATAGTTATTGTTTGGCCGAATGTTTGTATTTCCGAATTTACAATGGCATACTTTTAAGATGGCAGAATTTTATTTGGCATAATTACCTTTAGCAATGTTGAAATTTCGCACAATTTCACTTGGCATATTACGAAGATGGCAGAATTTCATTTGGAATAATTGTATTTGGCATTATTGCCATTTCTATAAAATAGCATTTTTAACCAAACATTTAAATATTGTCTTAAAAAGTACCTAATATGATGGGCTACAAAAGTTAGTGACAGAAACGAATCGCTCCAAAACCGACTTTACGTAGTCTTGTCTGCCCTACCCCTAGAGTGTAATTTAAAATCGCGTAGGCGCTGAGGGGTGAGGCGGCACCGCCGGAGCCCCGCAGCGCCGGAGCCGTGACAGAAACCATGCCTGCTGCATGTTGCATGCTTGCGTGCATGCTGCATGCTTGCTTGCCTGCTACATTCTTGCTGCATGAATGGTGTATGCTGGTGTGCATGTTTGCATATTGTATGCTGGTTTGCATACTGCATGCTTGTTTGCATACTGCATGCTTGTTTGCATACTGCATGCTTGTTTGCATACTGCATGCTTGCTGCATGCAAGATGTATGCTTGTTTGCATGTTTGCCTAGTGCTTACAGGAAAATAAAAACCACATGTTCACAATCAACTGTTTTAGAGACTCATCTATCACATCCACATCACAGAAAATTCATTTTTCTGTGATGTGGATGTGATAGATGAGTCTTTCCATTGTTGTGCATAAGAAATGTATGCTAAAAGATGATTCTAACTGTAAACTTTCTGAGATATGATAGTTCTGCTTTTAGTGACTATCGATATAAAATTTATGCCAAAAGTTGATTCTGGCTGTGAACTTTCTGCGCTAAGATGGTTCTACTTTTAATTCTTATGCATATGAAATTTATGCCTAAAGATGATTCTGCCTTACAAAATTATGAGTTTTGAATGTATGATAAATGAGTGTCTGCCAAACGATTTTCTGCGAAATGAAGTTTATGCTATCCGCTGTTATGCAAAGTAATATTATGACATAAAAAGTTCTGCTATAAAGGGTGGACCCATTATCGCTTTCTATAAGTTTGAAGGCTTTGCAACTGCTAGATTTATTTTGATGCGATTTTCATCATCCTTCAGTGGGCCTGAATTTGTTTATTTCTCAAGATTATTCTGAGAATTATATGCAAAGATTTGGATCAGACTGTCAGAAATAGTAGTAGTAGTGTATAATAGTATTGTTATTTGTTATATGTTTTTCTTTGTATTTATGAGTAGGTATGTATGTATTGTATATTATATTTAAAATAGTTATCCGTTTTATGTTTTTAAAAGAAAATGGAATACCATTTTCATTTCTTTTTTTTACACACTAACAGCCTTATTCATAAAAAGTTAGAGCCTCCTTGAAGGCTCCTTGATGGCCCGATGCTAAAAAACATTATTCATAAACGTCTGCTAACGCTAATCAGTCCATCAAGGCTCTGCTAAAGTTAGAAGACTGTTGACCCTCCTTTATCTCTCTGCTAAGTCACAAAATGGCGGCCGCAAATTTGAACAGCTGACTTTGACAAGAGCAAAAACCATACCGATGATAATTTTAGTGAAGGGAGGGTTACGCAGATTAAAAAAAAACAGGAAAATTTATTTTTTGGAATTTGTATTTAAAAATCCTCTTAATTAGGTATTTAAGATGATACGTGTACTAACAATAAATATGAAAAAAAAAAAAATAGGATGATGAACATAGTTACGACTTTTTGCACTTAGGTACAATATAAACATGCGGATCGGAAATGGCGGGAAAACAAACATCTCGCTTTTTTTTAAAGTTTATCTTGGGGTTGTATCGTCAAATTTTTATCTTTTCTTATTGGTTTATCATTTCTGTTTTATTTCTTTTCTTTTTTCTCGTGTGTATTTGTAAAAAATTGTGTTTTCCCGCTAATTTGCTGTCATTGCTGTAAAATTTTTTTAATTGTCAATGAGGCCATTTTTAGGGTTCCGTAGCCAAATGGCAAAAAACGGAACCCTTATGGATTCGTCATGTATGTCTGTCTGTCCGTCCGTATGTCACAGCCACTTTTTCCGAAACTATTTGGTAAGTAGATGTATTCTGTGAATAGCATTAAGATTTTCACACAAATATAAAAAAAAAACAATACATTTTGGGGGTTTCCGTACTTAAAACTGAAACTCAAAAATTGTTTTCATCAAACCCATACGTGTGGGGTATCTATGGATAGGTCTTCAAAAATGATATTGAGGTTTCTGATAATTTTTTTTTTCTAAACTGAATAGTTTGCGCGAGAGACACTTCCAAAGTGGTAAAATGTGTCCCCTGTAACTTCTAAAATAGTAGAATGATAAAACTAAAAAAAATGTATGATGTACATTACCATGTAAACTTCCACCGTAAACTGGTTTTATCTTAATTAAAAAAATACACTATTATTAAAACATCGATCAAAGTTACAACGAACTACAAGAACTTTTATATTATGTTACTTGCTGCTACGGAACTTTTTTGTCTGTTGATTTGTCAAGATGGCCAACATAACGCGTCTAATCCGTCTATCAGCAGCTCATTAACTAGCAGACTGCTAGCAAGCGTTTATGAATCATACTTCTTGACAACCGTCTAACAAGCCTAATGAGTCTGCTAGCTAACAGACCAATCAAACCTCAATTAAGGATTTTTTTATGAATAAGGCTGTTAGACTACATCTCTGCGGGAAATAACGGCTCCCGAACATGCGAAATAAAACTCTTGTGATTCTTATAGGTAGTGCAAACTTTTAATCCGTCCGTCAAGTGTCAATCAAACATCTGTCACCAAACCTAGGGTTGTATCATCTCTATAGTGTTGTTATGCATTGGAAACGAAGGAGGGCGATGTGTTAATCGCCACATCTCCTTTCGCAGGTATGCTGGAAGAGATTTCTTTAGAAATAACATCACTTTTGTACTATTTTCTGTTCCTTTCTACTTTTTTTATATTTAGTGCGAACATAATTTTTTAAATAAATTATTTATGCATTAATTACTTACTAACTCAAAACACTCAAATATCTTACCGAAATGCTGTTGTCTAAAACTATCTTATTTTCAAAGATCATATTGATATAATAATCTCCCTTCCGCTTATAACGTCTCACGTTTACTATTGGAGAGCCTTCAAAATAGTTTTCATCAAAATAAGTCATTTCAGCGCGTTCTGGGATGACTTTGAGGCACTAAAAAAATTGCAAAAATCTGTCATAAATAATATCCTATATAACTACTGTGTTCTCCCATAAGCTATTCTTTCTTAAGACTTTGTAAAGCTATGTTCTTAGGAAAGTGGTTTACAAATTTTTAAGCATTTTAGTTCCAAATAATACTACACTGGCAAAATTAGGGAAACACAAAAAAGTGATGTTTTTTTTAACTTATGGGTACAGTCAGTCGAACGTTGGGTGTATCAGTAGCCGTGATCCACCGTAACGTGCAACGATACAGACAGACAGGATCGGACCGGACGTGCGCAGGCGAGGGCAAGGCAGTTGGTATACGTGCAAACAGCGTAGACGACGTTTAGTAAGGGCGCAAACTTTAAGAAATCGTCGTAAAACGGATGTTCAGACCCGAAATGTTTTGGAAGAAGTGCGTAACGAACGTGCTAATGAACGAATAGTAGTTTTAGCACTTCACCATTTTTCAGTTACGACCATTTTTATTACTTTATTTTTTGTTTTTATTGTTTATTGTTTATTAAATAAAGAACAAAACAAAATATAAACAGAGAAACATCACAAAAACCTCTATAGGTTTGTCCGGATGTTGAGACACTTATTAAGCTATCTTAATACTAAAGCAAATAATAATTGGTATTATTTATGGTTAACACATAGTTTATAGAAAATTGTGAGGTAGTTCGTAAATAACAACAAAGAAAGATTACAAAGAGCAAACACGGCGCGGTTCGGACATCACGTTGAAGCTTAACTAAGGAATGAAATTTAAACAGGACGATGCCTTTCAGAGAGAATTAAAGTATTGTTTGTATTTATATTTATAATTATTATTATTATTTATTTTTACCTTGATTTTGTTTTTATTATGATGTAGAATTACATGTAGCATTAAGTACAAACCTTAGTGGTTTAAAAATGCTACTCTGCTAAAACAAATGTAATCATTTTTAAATGGTAAATAAATGAAAAAAAAAAAAAAAAAATATTATTTGTTATTTCCGATTGAATTTTTGTTGGAACGTCATTAATTATAGTAGGTATTAAATAAGCGCCGGTTCGTTTCCCGTAATAGTTCTTGAAACTCGGTACTACCAGTTTTGATTGGGCTGCTAATCTTGTTGCTATGCGATGATTAAATTTAATTTGCAGTTCTTTGTTAGTGAACTGTTTTATGAGTAACCACTTTCGTATTTTTGTGTGTACTGGCAAAATTTTACAATATTTAAAGAAACCTGTTACGTAATCACCATCATAAAGTGTTTTCTTTATTTTATTTGGTATTATTACTTTTAATAAACGGAGTTGCAGGTTATATATTTTGTCTATGTAAGTTTTAAACGTTCTGCCATAGATTCTGTGGCCATAGAGTGATCCTTTATTCCCGTCTGCCACCACCGGTCCGCCACCACTGGTGGCAGTTGCAACTATTTGTCGCATCTACCACCACTGGTGGTGGCTGCGTCGTTGGAGTCGCATTTGCCCCGAATTCTGCCACCACTGGTGGCAGATGACAATTAACTTAGTGGAATCCTCCACCAGTGGTGGCAGACTCGACGATCAAGTAGCCGTCTGACACCACCAAGTATTTCAAATAGAAAGAAGGATGGCCTCGCTGGATCCAGCTATTAACTAGTTGGTTTTCAATAAAAAAAAATGGTTTGTGTTTCGTATTATTCTAAAATGAACTATTAAATCCAAGTTATGTTTGCGGTTGTCTACTAAGGTATGAGGCCTTGCAACCGCAGTCGACACTGCGGCTGCGGTTGGACTGCAGTGCGGCCTGCGGTCGTGGCTGATTCTATTCCAAGCGGCGCGGCGGCGGCGGCGGTGAATTAACTCCTTTTCGTCATCTTGCGAAAAAGTCGTCATTTGTTACGTGTGTACTCTCAGCGGTTCGCGACACCACTGGGCACTGCAGTCTGCGGTCAGTTGATTATTTTACACCTAGGTCTAGGACAGGTGCAGAGTCATGAAGCAGAATCTTTCTACTCTACCATTTTTTTGTAGAGTAATAGTAACGAAACTACGCTCGGTTTTTTTATATATATTTTTGGTAATATTCAGACTTTATTGTATCTTGGTTAAAGATAGGTATTATACAGGGTGTAAACAGACCCTTCACGAAGCCGTCAACCGAACATTCTGTAGATCAAATTAGTCTACGCAAAAGTTATTGTTAAGTTATTTTTTGGGGCAAAAAAACACGTTTCACGTTTAATCCATAACAACGAGTATTAAAAATAAAATGTGAAGAAGTTGGAACTTTCAACTCCAATATCTCCTCCGTAACTAGAAGGTCCCAGATATGATCCAAAACAAAAAAAAAATCGCAATGACGGGGAGAACAATTGCCTTTTAGCTTCGTTAAGGGTATATTTAATTTTACACCCTTCATCATACAAACTACAAATAAAACTATAACAATAATTAGGACTACAAGTATATACTACACCCTATAGGGTGGATACGATAAACGAGGCAGTAAGGGGAAGTACCTTAACCGTTGCAGCTACACGAAAATGGTCTCAGGGAGACTATGGAGACTATCTATCATTTCTCGTAAAATTTTGATCCCCATTCACAGATTTTCGAAAAAATGTACAGTTAGCAAGATAATGGTGTCGATTTTGTTATGCACAAACTAAACTTAATGGCTATTGCTATCTTCTATATTCATTTGTATGGAATTATTAGTTCCAACTAAATTTGACAGCTTTAAATTACGTCCGTCTCTTTCTCGTTTTATTAGAGAGAAAAAGATAGCAATAGCATAAATTAAGTTTAGTTTGTGCACAACAGAATCGACACCAATGGCCATTTTACACAAAATATTTTTTTGATGCTTGAATCGATCCTGTTTCTAATACTGATCAAAAATTAAAAAAAGGCCAAAGGCCATCCTTCTTTCTATTTGTTATTTGAAATACTTGGTGGTGTCAGACGGCTACTTGATCGTCGAGTCTGCCACCACTGGTGGAGGATTCCACTAAGTTAAGTGTCATCTGCCACCAGTGGTGGCAGAATTCGGGGCAAATGCGACTCCACCGACGCAGCCACCACCAGTGGTGGTAGATGCAACAAATAGTTGCAACTGCCACCAGTGGTGGCAGACCGGTGGTGGCAGACGGGAATAAAGGCTAGTGACCTTTATTCCCGTCTGCCACCACCGGTCCCTTATTCCATACGAAATTATTGATTCCGCCAGTGCATTATAAAGGTTAAGTAAAATTTTGAAAGGTACTTTGTATTTAATTATGGCAAATTTTGCCAGCATTGCTCGCAGTTTATCACATATGGAGTCAATATGATTGCCCCAGTTAAATCTGTCATCAACAAGTAAACCCAGATATTTGTAGTTGGTAACTTGCTCCAATGGTTCACATTTGCAACCAAGGCTAGATAATTGCACTTTGTCACTTTTATGCAAACATTGGTGAGTGTGCGCAATTATTGTTACTGGCTTGTCAGAATTGAGTAAGTGATTGGAACGTACGTGCATAGTCTTAGTTTTACCAGCATTAAGCACCAGTCCAGCATCATGAGACCACTTACATAAATTATTAAAATCGTTTTGAATCGATAGTTCAGCCTTAGATAAATCTTTATCAGCTGCTATGAGACAGGTGTCGTCTGCGTATTGATAGACTGAGCAATTATTTATAACATTCTCCATGTCATTGACGTAAGCCAAGTAATGCAGGGGTCCTATAACGGAGCCTTGTGCTGTTCCCGTAGCTACTTCGGCTACGTCACTGAATTCATTGCTGATCTTTACACGGCAAGTTCTATTTTTACCCGACTGCGCCAGAAGGAGGGTTATGTTTTTCGAGAGTATGTATGTATGTATGTATAATTGTTTGGCAAGCTCTGTGGCCTGAACGGCTCAATAGATTTTAGCTTGAGAGGTGTCGTTGGATTCGTATTTACTGTGAGAGTGACACTGGGTATATCAAAATAAAAAAATCAAAATGGCGGATTTTTGGCGCCAAATTCAAATGTTTGGCACGCTCTGCAGCCTGAACGGCTTTGATAAAGGGCTCATCATGAGGATTTTAAAATGGTATATCTAAGTAACTAAAAAAACCCGCCAAGTGCGAGTCGGACTCGTGCACGGAGGGTTCCGTACCATTATTTAAAAACATTAGACAAAACTGCAAAAAAATCACGTTTGTTGTATGGGAGCCCCCCCTTTTTTTTCGGATGGGAAATCAATCAATGTTGATTCTGGCTTTCAGGAGTTACAGTGGTTTGGGAACCGTGTGGCGGGCAGTCCCGCAACCCCGGCAGGCATCGGTCCTTACGGACCCCTCCCTTTTTGCTGACTCTCTTTGAGGCGCGCGTGGAACACGAACGCGCCGTCGACACGGCCTGTCGTCATGAGACGGACGGACGGCGAGCTAGCCCATAGCCCACCGTCCACAGGCCCGCGCCTACGGTGGCCGGGGGCCACGTGGTGGTGGCCCCCGACGCCCGGGGCGTCTCCCGCGGCGGCCGGGGCGTTGAGAGGTTCTCTCCCTCTCACGTTCCGCCACCTCCTTCTCTAGCATTACATTACTATTAAAAAATTAGACAAAACTGCAAAAAAATCACGATTGTTATACGAGTATTATGGGAGCCCCACTTTTTTTTTTTTTTTTTTTTTTTTTTTCGGGTAGGAAATCATCAAATAACTCCTCCCGCTCTGGGCGGAGCAGGAGGGAGTGTCAGACTTTTACTGACTAAAACCCATCCATGTTCCTTCATCGCCCTTTGTGTTCCGGGGCCACGGTATCTCTTTCGAAAGTCCCGCAACCCTTATAAAGCAAAAACAATAAATGAAATAAGTACATTCAATTCAAAAACATCATTCATTTTTTTTTGTGTTCCCCTAATTTTGCCTGAGTGTGTATTTGGTACTTTAAAGCTTAGATGGTACAATTTACCGAGTAATATTCTAATTTCATTCTTTCTGTGGTTTGACCACAGAAAGTTCTCGCCATCTTTTACTCCGAGATTTGTCACTCATTTATTAGTACAATAGGCTTAAAATTGCAGTTTACGAAGTACAGAAAATATAAATTAACTTACTAGATAGTTGTGCACTAAAAAGTAAAACACAAACAGGCAGAGACACGTTTTAGTATAATAGCTCATTGCTAAAAACTTAACATACAAAATTCCACACGACCGTGTATATTTTCTAATATAAAACCAAATGTCAAACTGTCTGTTGTACCAGACATTTATAAGTACTATCAGGCTCTGTATCTAACATTTAAAATATCGATTACTCTATCAAACTGCATTCGGAAATGATCGTAACAATTAGATACTTTAACTTGTAAAATTAAGTCTGGCTTGCACCACAGATCGCTCAACATGTTTACAGCGAAATAATCACATACATCAATCATTCTGTTGTTGCCAGGCAGTTAAAGAATTAAGTCTCGAGAAAGCACGCATCTCTAATATTTCGGATTCATGTGCGTATTGTATAATTTTATCACTTGCTTCGGTGAAGAAAAACATCGTGTAGAAAATAACTTTAAATTAGATTAATTAATAAAAAAATACTTTAAAAAAACAATTACTGATTTTTACAATAATAAAATTATTAGTTGCATAAAAAAACAAAAAAATATGTCAAAACATAAAATAATAAAATTAATAACAGCAAAAGCCAAACGTCGTTTCCACATTTAAGTATTTGTTATTGTTGTTCGAGGTTTAGCAGTGATTCCCAAAGTGGTCCAGGTGGACCCCCAGGGGTCCACGGGAGACTCGACGGGGTCTACGTTGGCGTGAATAAAAAATGAGGATTCACAAGTGGTAATGGTTTCGATAGCGAAGAACCAAAATATTGGCTTCGCTCTACCTATCGATGTAGGCAAATAATAAATTAACTCTAAAAAATAAAAATACGAATTCAGTGATATTTGTCAGGTTGTAAAAAATGGTCGTATTAAGACTATAAAAATAGCAAACTTCAGTGTTTTTGGAAATCAAAATTTAGGAGCTCTCATGCAATCTTAACAGGTTAGCTCGAAAAAATAAAATTGCAAATTTTTTGCTTTTTTATTTGGTCCAGGGGCTTGAACATTTTTTTTCAGTTAGGCAAATGAACAGGCTATCTGATCAGCTATGCCGTTCATTTAGCAATAATTTCCTATTTTTACTACCTCGCAATTTTTTTTGGATAGTGTATTTTAAGGGGTCAGCGTCTATTACTTGTAAAAACTTGCTGAATTATTGTTATTCGATATTCATCACAACGCGTGTCAAAGTGCATAATTATGTAATCTTGCATGAATTTGTTTAATTGGAATGCAACATGGTAAAAAGTAAATATGTCGCAGCTCCTGCTGCGATATATTTACCATATTCCACCGAAACCAGAAAATTTTGTAAGTAGTCTACGAGAAAAATAGTTTTGGATCCTCTGCTGTAGATAGATCAAGAACAGTGTATCTTATTTGTAATCAACAGTTTTGTTGAAGACAATTCTTGTGAAAATGTATTACCAATGGTTTGTAAAAAAAACAATTGCATTTAGGTTTAAGTGTTTGACCCCTACAATCATTCTTTTTATCCCATTGAAATGAAAATTATAATAAACTGGTATTATTTAGCGACAAAAAAAAAATTTGCAAAAAATAAAACCGACTTCAAAAAACACGAAAAAGTGAAAAATAACTTGATTTTTTTTGTCACCGACTTCTGAAGCAACTTTAGCTTCAGAAGTCGGTGACAAAAAAAAATCAATCTAACAAAAGTCACCGACTTCTGAAGCTAAAGTTATTTTTCACTTTTTCGTGTTTTTTGAAGTCGGTTTTATTTTTTGCAATTTTTTTTTTTATTTATCCATTTTTTAGTTGTTCCCAAACAAATATTTGCCATTGTTACCAATACATGTCATAGTAATAGGCGTGAGTAGCGGTGGCCCAGTGGTGGCGGCCCCGACTTACGAACAATAAGTCGTGGGTTCGAACCCTGGCAAGCGTATTACTTTGTGTAATTTATTTCATCACCACTGCTCTCAAAATGGTGAAGGAAAACATCGTGAGGAAACCGGCATGTCCTAGAACCAAAACATTCAAAGACATGTGACATCTACCAACCCGCACTGGGCCCGCGTGGTGGATTATAACCCATTCCTTCTCATAAAGAGGAGGCCTGTGTCCCAGCAGTGGGATATATGGAACTTAACATACCTTTTTTTGTAGGACGGGATATCATCAAATTACCAGTATTATAGTGTCAGACTTTTACTGACTAAAACCCATCCATGTTCCTTCTTAGCCCTTTGTATTCCAGAGCCGCAGTATCTCTTTAGAACAGTCCCTTTTGCTGACATCTCTTTGAGGCGCGCGCGGAAGACGAACGAACTGTCGAAATCTGGGTGTATTGTACACGTCTGCGTACCCCCTCAGAGCATACAAGCGTGATGTTACGTCATGATGTTGTATAAACAATAAACATCCAAGCGATTGCAACATTCACGGCACGTTTGCCGTCCATTTTTGAAGAGTTCCATTGTATATCTCCGAAGATCAGCATCAGATGTTCACAAAATTTAAATGGGACCACACAGAAAGCACCAGCTTTCAAATAAAAAAATAATCATCAAAATTGGTTCACCCAGTCGAAAGTTCTGAGGTAACAAACACAAAAAAAAAAGAAACAGTCGAATTGAGAACCTCCTCTTTTTGGAAGTCGGTTGAAAAATGGCGGATACTTAGCTTCGAAACAATACACTATAAAAATAGTAGGAAAAAGTAGGGGTCTTGTCCATGCCTTGGTTGGTCTGTGGATGGGTGACCACCCTTAATGATAAATGATAAATGATGTTTATTTTGCAAGTAGGTTTTTTACAAACACTTTTACACGTCATTTTTTAAAACTAGATGGGGCCGGTACCTGACTACAGAAGAAACAGCCGAAACAAACTCAGAGGTCATAGTCTCTTTTGAAGTCCAGACATAATCTTGCTCAATTCACATGAGGACTATGCAGATTAGTGTCTGAGATGGTCTTTTGAAGAAAGAACCACACAGATTTGAGTGGACCTGTCCAGTCATTGCAAGCATTTGTCAATTATCGTGTAGCTCGACTTATAACTCAAGGAGCTCAACGAAACGACGAACAATACCAAAGAAAGGACATTTGGGTAGGTCGCTTATAGTACTCAAACTGCCAGACAGTCGTGGGAAAAAATAAACAAAAAATAAAAGTGTGACACACATGGTCCCCACATTCACAATAATCAAAATTGTGTTTGTTCCTCGTATTTATGTTGTGGATATCACTGTATTTTTTAAACAAATTAATATTTTTGTGTGCGTACAAAAGGTTTTCATAAATAAACTGAGACGGTACAGTAAGAATATTAATCTCTTTAATTTTTTCTCTGAGGGAGTATCTGGGTCTTAATTTATAAATTGAACGAATTGCCCTTTTTTGCAAAACAAATATTGTCTGAATATCGGCGGCATTGCCCCACAAGAGAATACCGTACGACATCACGCTATGGAAATAACT